>CM062296.1:411889025-414289025 GCA_031216915.1 Pictodentalium vernedei
TCTTATACATAAATCTGTATCTTTCTTCATTCATCAACATCTTTGCATCGATTCTTTCCACGTGTAAATAAAACTTGATGATGTACTGCACCAATATTTTCCTTGAAGCCGGGGAATTCCCTAGTCCACAACACAGCGGCAATTAATGAAAAGTACCGAATATAGATCACACAGCTCATTTGCATTGAAATTGGTTCGACGTTGGCACGCCGTCTGTTGTAAACTCGGATCTATTTGGAATGAATTATGTCTCCCCTTCCCAGAAGGGAGACATATTGTTTTAGTGCATATTCTTCTTCTTCTTCTTCTTCTTCCTTCTTCTTCTTCTTCTTCTTCTCATACAAACGTTGTCCGGGCCATAACTTTTTTGTCTTTTGACCTACACCTTAGATACTTGGCATGTGGATGTATCACCATGAGCCGGTGTGCGGTGTACCATAGTGACCTTCACGTGACCTTGACCTTTGACCTGAAGGTCAGGTTTATGTGTTTTTTTAAGGGAAACATCACACAAACTTTGTCCGGACCATAACTTTTTTGTCTTTTGACCTACACCTTAGATACTTGGCATGTGGATGTATCACCATGAACCGGTGTGCATTGTACCATAGTGACCTTCATGTGACCTTGACCTTTGACCTGAAGGTCAGATTTATGCACTTTTTAAGGGAAACTGTCTGGACCAGAACTTTTTTGTATTTCGAGTCAGGCTTTAGATATTTGGCATGTGGATGTATCACCATGAGCCGGTATGTAGCGTACCATTGTGACCTTGACCTTTGATCTGAAGGTCAGATTTGTGCTTTTTTCAAGGAAACTTTGTCCGGACCAAAACTTGTTTGTCTTTTGAGCCAGGCCTTAGATATTTGGCACGTGGATGTATCCCCATGAGCCGGTGTGTCGCATACCATTGTGACCTTCATGTGACCTTGACCTCAAGGTCAAATTTATGTACTTCAAATAGGGGAGTAATTGTCCAAACCAGATTTTTTTTGTTTTTAGCTTAACTTGACATAGTCAAGATAAGCTATTGCCATCACGCGTGCGGAAGTCTGTTAGTCTGTGAGTCTGTTAGTCTGTGAGTCTGTGATTCTGTTAGTCTGTGAGTCTGTTAGTCTGTGAGTCTGTGACATCTGTTCACATTTTCCTTTAGCACGGGCTACACCCCGCAGTTCTTGTCTGATCGTCACGAAATTTCATATGCAGGTTTGGGGTCATGTCTAGATGAGAACGTCCCCTTTTGGTCGCAATCGGGCAACTGGTATGGCTGCCCGAGTCCAAAAACCCGAAAACCATTAGCACAGTCTATAGGTCGTATTTATGAAGGGATTTCATTGTAACTTGGTAGGATGCCTCTGTATAATGCCTAGATGAGAACATCCCCTTTTGGACTTGATCTATCAACCATGATGGCTGCCCAAGCCCGAAACCCAAAAACTTTTAGCACAGACTGCAGGTCATGTTTAGTGTGGAGGGATTTCATTGTAACTTGGTAGGATGACTCCTTATGATGTCTAGAAGAGAATTTCCCCATTTGGGCATGATCTGCCAACCGTGACGACTGCCCAAGCCCAAAACCCGAAAACCTTTAGCACAGTCTACAGGTCATATTTATTGATGAATTTCATTGTAACTTGATGGGTTGACTTCATACAATGTCTAGATGAGAAAGTCCCCTTTTGGACTTGATTGGGCAACTGTGACGGCTACAGGGGCCCGAAGCCCGAAAACCTTTAGCACAATCTAGAGGTCATATTTATGAAGGGATTTCATTGTAACTTGGTCGGATGACTCCAAATAATGTCTAGATGAGAATGTCCCATTTTGATCGCGATCATGCAGCCTTAATGGGAGCCCGAGCATAAAAACCTTTAGCATAGGCAAAAGGTCATATTTATGGAAGGATTTCATTGTAACCTGTTAGGTTGACTCCATATAATGCCTAGATGATGACATCCCCTTTTGGTCGTGATTGGTCAGTTGTGATGGCTACAAGTGCCCGAAGCCCGAAAACCTTGTGCACAGTCCACAGGTCATATTTATGAAGGGATTTCATTGTAACTTCTTAGGATCACTCCAGATGGTGCCCAGATGAGATTGCCCCCTATGGTTGCGATCATTCAACCATGATGGCTGCCTGAGCCCAAAGCCCAAAAACCTTTAGCACAGTCTATAGGTCATATTTATGAAGGGATTTCATTGTAACTTCTTAGGATCACTCCAGATGATGCCCAGATGAGATTGTCCCCTATGGTTGCGATCATTCAACCATGATGGCTGCCCGAGCCCGAAGCCAGAAAACCTTTAGCACAGTCTACAGGTCATATTTATTAAGGGATTTCATTGTAACTTGGTAGGTTAACTTCATATAATGTCTAGATGAGAACGTCCCCTTTTGGACATGTTTGGGCAACTGTGGCGGCTAAAGGTGCCGAAGCCCAATAACCTTTAGCACAGTCTACAGGTCATATTTATGAGGGGATTTCAATATAACTTGTTAGGATGACTCCAAATAATGTCTAGATGAAAACGTCCCATTTTGATCGCGATCATTCAGCCTGTATGGGTGCCCGAGCCCAAAAACCTTTAGCATAGGTAAAAGGTCATATTTATTGAAGGATTTCATTGTAACCTGTTAGGTTGACTCCATATAATGCCTAGATGATGACATCCCCTTTTGGTCGTGATTGGTCAGCTGTGATGGCTACAGGTGCCCGAAGCCCGAAAACCTTGAGCACAGTCCACAGGTCATATTTATGAAGGGATTTCATTGTAACTTCTCAGGATCACTCCGGATGATGCCCAGATGAGATTGTCCCCTTTGGTTGCGATCATTCAACCATGATGGCTGCCCAAGCCCGAAGCCCGAAAAACTTTAGCACAGTCTACAGGTCATATTTATGAAGGGATTTCATTGTAACTTGGTAGATTGACTTCATATAATGTCTGTATGAGAATGTCCCATTTTGATCGCGATCATTCAGCCTTGATGGGTGCCCGAGCCCAAAAACCTTTAGCATAGGTAAAAGGTCATATTTATGGAAGGATTTCATTGTAACCTATTAGGGTGACTCCATATAACGCCTAGATGATGACATCCCCTTTTGGTCGTGATTGATCAGCTGTGATGGCTACAAGTGCCCGAAGCCCGAAAACTGTGAGCACAGTCTACAGGTCATATTTATGAAGGGATTTCATTGTAACTTTGTAGGATCACTCCAGATGATGCCCAGATGAGATTGTCCCCTTTGGTTGCGATCATTCAACCATTATGGCTGCCCGTGCCCAGTCTACAGGTCATATTTATGAAGGGATTTCATTGTAACAGGGTAGGTTGACTTCATATAATGTCTAGATGAAAACGTCCCCTTTTGGACACGATTGGGCAACTGTTAACGGCTTCAGGTGCCCAAAGCCCGAAAACCTTTAGCACAGTCTACAGGTCATATTTATGAAGGGATTTCATTGTAACTTGCTAGGATGACTCCAAATAATTGCTAGATGAGAACGTCCCCTTTTGGTCGCGATCATTCAGCCTTGATGGCTGCCCAAACCCAAAACCCCAAAACCTTTAGCATAGTCTATTGGTCATATTTGTGGAAGGACTTCATTGTTACCCGTAAGTTTGACTCCATATAATGCCTAGATGATGACATCCCCTTTTGGTCGTGATATTTATGAAGGGATTTCATTGTAACTTTGTAGGATCACTCCAGATGATGCCCAGATCAGAATGTCCCCTTTTGGTTGCGATCATTCAACCATGATGGCTGCCAGAGCCCAAAGCCCAAAAACCTTTAGCACAGTCTACAGGTCATATTTATTAAGGGATTTCATTGTAACTTGGTAGGTTGATTTCATATAATGTCTAGATGAGAACGTCCCATTTTGATATATATATATATATATATACATTTATGAAGGGATTCAATGTAACTTGATAGGATGACTCATTTTGGAATAATTTCAGTGTAACTTGGTAACTTTTGTTGATATATGTTAACTGTGAGGGCCACATACATTAACTGTGAGGTCATATTAACCCACCCCTCAGCTCTTTAGTACAGTGTACATCTCATATTATTTTTATCATAAACATAGCATACAGGGAACAGAAATGAACATATTCCCAATTATCACAATTCTTGTCTTATTTCACAATCCTTTCATAAACATTGAACATTATCCTTTTCATCAAACACAACACACAAGTTAAGCTACAGTGTCATTGACACTTTCATTTGACCTAGGACTTGGTTATTTGACATGTGGATGTGTCACCATGAGACCGCATGTCGTCTACCTTGATGACCTTCATGTGACCTTGACCTCTGACCTTAAGGTCAAATTTATGTACTTTAAATAGGGAATAATTATCCAGACCAGAACTTTTTTGTTTTTTGACCTAGGACTTAGATATTTGACATGTGGATGTATCGCAATTAGACCGCTTGTCACATGTAATCATGACCTTTATGTGACCTTGACATCAAGGTCAAATTTATGTACTTTAACTAGGGAGTAATTGGCCAGACCAGATTTTTTTTTTTTTGGACATGTGGATGTGTCACCATGAAACCGCATGTCTGCTACCTTGATGAACTGCATGTGCCCTTGACCTCTGACCTCAAGGTCAAATTTATGTACTTCAAATAGGGATTAATTGTCCAGATCAGAACTTTTTTGTTTTTTGACCTAGGACTTAGATGATTGACATGTGGATGTATCGCAATTAGACCGCTTGTCACATGTAATCATGACCTTCATGTGACCTTGACCTCAAGGTCAAATTTATGTACTTTAAATGGGGAGTAATTGTCCAGACCAGAATTTTTTTTTTTGACATGTGGATATGTCACCATGAAACCGCATGTCCGCTCCCTTGATGAACTGCATGTGACCTTGACCTCTGACCTCAAAAGGAAGGGGAGACATATGTTTTAGTGTGCTAAAACACTTTCTAGTTTAATTCTGGAATTAGGATCGACGTTGGCTCGACAAAGCTAATCGGTAGCACGACAGTAGCTCGAAAATTGCAACAGACGGTCAGATTTTTAGTGGATCTAATTCAGGAATTTGAATTAGATTCGCAAAAAGTTTGACGTCTGTTCTGGGCGTTAGCTTTTAAATTCAATCGGTGAATTTATGTAACTGGTGGAAATTCTCACATAATAATAGGACGCAGTGTGGGATAGGCAATAATTAACCCTTGAAGTCCAAAAGGAGTGAGTTGCAAAAATTTGTGAAAGATGAACAAAAGCGCGTGGCGAAAGGAATGTCTGCAGAGAGCATTAAGTGACATTGAAGCGCGAGGAGGCTGCCTTACGTGCAACCGTACATGAGGAAGAGGTTGAGAGAACTGAGAGGGAGCGAGAGAAAGAAATTCAGGTTGAGTGCGAAAGGGCTGAAAGAAAAGCTGCGTTAGAGAGTGAAAGGGGACAAAGAGGAGCTGCGTTAGAGCGAGAATGAGCAATGTTAGAGCGTGAAAGAGCTGAAAGTGCACGTGAGGAGGCTGAAAGGCAACATGAGAGGGAAATGGAGATTTTAAGGGTTAGGGCACAGTTATTCGGAGCTAATGGTAGACAGGGTGAAGAAAGTCCTGTGGGAAACGTGAGGGCACCTTATCCCCAGTTACCAAAGTTCAGTGAACTGACTGACGACATTGATGCCTACTTACAGAGATTTGAAAGGTTTGCTTCGAGTCAGGGTTGGCCCGATGACGCCTTGGGGGTCAGTCTTAGTCCACTGCTGGCGGGCAAGTTGCTACAAGTATATGTGAGCATGCCCCCTGACCAAGCTAATGACTATGATGAGCTGAAAAAGGTTATACTCAAGAGGTACCAGCTCACTGAGGAGGGTTTCAGGGCGAAATTCAGAGAATGTAAGGCTGAGAAGGTGAAAGTGTGTACCAGTTTGTGTCAAGGGCCAGAAGATATTTCAACAGATGGGTCGAATTATCGGAATTTGAAGAGTCATTTCCCTCCCTGAAAGACTTACTTATCAGAGAGCAGTTTATGTCATCATGTGCCCCTGAGATGGCACTGTTTGTTAAGGAGAAGAAGCCAAGTAGCATGGAGGAAATGACTCGGATGGCCAAGCAGTATTTGGAGGCTCATGGGGGAGGTCTGACCCAGGGTAGGTCGGGCAGGAATGGGAGTAATGTGGTTGCAAAGGCACCCGTTGGGAAAACAAGTCCTGAGCCGGAAAGTTCCAGGGGGAATCAAACTTGCTTCGTGTGTAATGAAAAGGGGCACCTGTTCAGAGACTGTTGGAGGACGGTCAAGGGGAGAAAAAATGGGGTTCCCCAAAGAATTGGAGGGAGAGACCCGTCTCTGATTGGGAACGGAAGGAGGAATAATTCGATACAGCCTGTGGAGAGGAGGTAGACAGCCACATTCTGCCAAACAATTGGGCCAGAGAGGAGCCCACTGCACCAAGCATTAGAGGCTAGGCAGCTCAGGCTGGAAGGGGGTAGGTATTGCCCATAATTAGTGGACTGTGCGAGGGATACTCCTCCCTTGGTAAAAAGGAGGAGATGCCAGTTTACCCAGCGTATGTGGGCGACCGAGAAGTCCGTATGCTACGGGACACAGGGTGCAGTAGCGCAGCGGTGAAGAGGGAACTCGTTATCGACAGACAGCTAACGGGGCATGACCACATGTGCCTGCTAATAGATGGGACGATCAGGAGGTTCCCCTTTGCGAGGGTGAGGGTGGATACCCATTTCTATAGCGATGAGGTAGAGGCACCCATCTATGACCTCGTGCTTGGGAACATGTTCAGAACCCGACAAGACATGGTCAGAGAGGAAAGCACCCAAAAGGGCTTCGGGGCAGTCACCCGAGCCTAAGCCGCAGATGCAGAGTGGCCGGTGAAATCACTGGGGGGACCAGTGGAGCCAAGTAAGGATGCACAGGTAGAGTGCACAATGGATGCCCCAAAGGTTAACCCATCGACGACGGAAGTCAAGGGAGTGGCTGAACAGAAGCAACCAATGTATGTGAACCAGAGGGGGCAGAGTAAGGATCGGTACGGAAGTAGACCAAAAGTTAGGAACTTTTGGGTCGGTCAAAAGGTTACCGTGCCCCGGTCAACAAAGTTGGGTAGACCGCGGGTAACAAAAATAATGGGCAACGGTCATTACCGAGTAGACATTGATGGATGTGGAGTAGTTTACCATGCAAGGTTTTTGCGGAGATGCCAAAATATGAGGGACACTGAACCCACGTGAACGGCGGGGGGGGTCTGGGGGGGTGGGGTGGGGGGGGGGGTACATTGGTCCAGGACAGGCCACAAGATGTGGCCGGAGTAGCCACACAAGGGCATTCGGGACATAGGTTAGGATGGGCCTGTGGACTTGGAGGGGGGCACCCAAGAGAGGATTGGAAGTAAACAAACGGTGCGTTGTATCTGAGGCAGCAAGCTTTGGTATGGCAGGCATCTCTTGTGGGCATGTAGGTGTTGGGCTTGAAGACGAGTGGGGGCCTTGGTGGAACACGCGCCCAAGGAATAGGTTCCGGGGAAGGAGGCCAAGGGGCTCTCTAGGGCATAGTGAGGTTCCCACCATACATGGGAGTATTTATACCCCCGCTTCAAAGAAGTGGGGGCTATATAGGAATTGCCCTGTATGTCCGTACGTACGTCCGTCCGTCTGTCCGTCTGTACGTCCGTCCGTGCGTCTTTCCGGACATGAAATTCTTGTGTGCGCAACTCCTCCTACATTTATCAATCAATTTGGACAAAACTTTTCAGACATTATCACTACTAAGTGAACATGCGCATATTCCAAGATTTTTGATCTGCGACAATTTTAACCAGGTTATCTCCCTTTGACTTAGATTTATTGTGTCTTTCCATCCGAACAAATTCTTGTGTGCGCAACTCCTCCTACATTAATAAACCGATTTTGATGAAACCTTTCAAACATCATCTCTTCTAAGTGAACATGTGCATATTCCAAACTTTTTAATCTGCGACAATTTTAACCAGGTTATCTCTCTTGAACTTTGATTTAATATGGGTTTCTACATGAAATTCTTGTGTGTGCAACTCCTCCTACATTTATCAATCAATTTGGACAAAACTTTTCAGACATCATCACTACTAAGTGAACATGCGCATATTCCAAGATTTTTGATCTGCGACAATTTTAACCAGGTTATCTCCCTTTGACTTAGATTTATTATGTTTTTCCGTTCGAACAAATTCTTGTGTGCGCAACTCCTCCTACATTAATGAACCGATTTTGATGAAACCTTTCAAACATCATCTCTACTAAGTGAACATGTGCATATTCCAAACTTTTTGATCTGCGACAATTTTAACCAGGTTATCTCTCTTGAACTTTGATTTAATATGGGTTTCTGCATGAAATTCTTGTGTGCGTAACTCCTCCTACATTTATCAATCAATTTGGACGAAAGTTTACAGACATCATCACTACTAAGTGAACATGCGCATATTCCAAAATTTTTGAGCTGTGGCAATTTTAACTAGGTTATCTCCCTTTAACTTAGATTTATTATGGGTTTCTACATGAAATTCTTGTGCGTGCAACTCCTCCTACATTTATCAATCAATTTGGACAAAACTTTTCAGACATCATCACTACTACGTGAACATGCGCATATTCCAAGATTTTTGATCTGCGACAATTTTAACCAGGTTATCTCCCTTTGACTTAGATTTATTATGTCTTTCCGTTCGAACAAATTCTTGTGTGTGCAACTCCTCCTACATTAATGAACCGATTTTAATGAAACCTTTCAAACATCATCTCTACTAAGTGAACATGTGCATATTCCAAACTTTTTGATCTGTGACAATTTTAACCAGGTTATCTCTCTTGAACTTTGATTTAATATGGGTTTCTGCATGAAATTCTTGTGTGCGCAACTCCTCCTACATTTATCAATCAATTTGGACGAAAGTTTACAGACATCATCACTACTAAGTGAACATGCGCATATTCCAAAAATTTTGAGCTGTGGCAATTTTAACTAGGTTATCTCCCTTTAACTTAGATTTATTATGGGTTTCTACATGAAATTCTTGTGCGTGCAACTCCTCCTACATTTATCAATCAATTTGGACAAAACTTTTCAGACATCATCACTACTACGTGAACATGCGCATATTCCAAGATTTTTGATTTGCGACAATTTTAACCAGGTTATCTCCCTTTGAGTTAGATTTATTATGTCTTTCCGTTCGAACAAATTCTTGTGTGCACAACTCCTCCTACATTAATGAACCGATTTTGATGAAACCTTTCAAACATCATCTCTACTAAGTGAACATGTGCATATTCCAAACTTTTTGATCTGCGACAATTTTAACCAGGTTATCTCTCTTGAACTTTGATTTAATATGGGTTTCTGCATGAAATTCTTGTGTGCGCAACTCCTCCTACATTTATCAATCAATTGGGATGAAAGTTTACAGACATCATCACTACTAAGTGAACATGCGCATATTCCAAAATTTTTGAGCTGTGGCTATTTTAACTAGGTTATCTCCCTTTAACTTAGATTTATTATGGGTTTCTACATGAAATTCTTGTGCGTGCAACTCCTCCTACATTTATCAATCAATTTTGACGAAACCTTTCAAACATTATCACAACTAAGTGAACATACGCATACTCCCAAATTTTTGATCTGCGACAATTTTAACCAGGTTATCTCCCTTTAACTTGGATTTATTATGGGTTTTCAAATGGGATTCTTGTGTGTGCAACTCCTCCTACATTAATGAACCGATTTTGAATACATGTTGCACATTGTAAATGTGTTTTTCCAAATGTAAACCATATATGTGTGGGCTCTTTAAGTATTCAGTGCTGTTCTGTGGAAGGCCACATGCAAATACAAATTTCAACAACAAAAAATGATCTTTATGTATACATTTCCTTATGGCCTTCGCCTACATGATCAGAAATGCATTCTTCTAAAAACCCAAAGCGGGGGTATTAATCACCTTCAGTGATAGTTCTAGTTAAAGTTAGTGCCTAATAGCGCAGGTAACCCGCTGACAGGGATGAGCTGGGCTGGGCACCCTATCCAAGGATGGGGGCAAGTTGTAAGATAATGGGAGTTAGGGCAAGGGGCTCATCGGCTGGCTTGGGTCAGGGTGGATATCCCTTGCTAATATTTTTTTACGCAGTTGTTGCATGAATGTATATAGATACAGGTGTGTGTATGATTATCATAGAGTAGTATTATATTTTGCGATGTTGAGAGGGGGTGCGAGTGTTTAGGGGGACCTGTTGGCTGCTTGTGTACCAACGGACCACCTCCAATTGTGAGCCAGTGGAAGTGAGCACGAGTTTATATGGGATATGGATAGACCCATGCGTTCCAGTGGGGAACCGAGTCAAAGTACTGGGAGTTATTTGTGGTACGCGTCAGTGTGCGCATGCGAGTGACTGTGTGTATGAAAATTATAAGTATATTGGTGTAATAGTAGAGCAAGACTGTGAGATAGCTCTATGAGAGAAGTGTAAAAGTGGATGCACGTGAATGCTATCCCCTTGGTTAATTTGGAACAACTGAGAGTATGTTCCTTGGTTGGGGGTTGTCAAGGTGATAGCTAAAAGTTGTGATTTTTAGTCCCCTACGGGAACCGTAAGGGGACTATAGGATTGCACTCTGTCTGTCTGTCTGTCTGTCTGTCTGTCCTCCGTCCATTCGTCTGTCCGTCCATCCGTCTGCCCATCCGTCCGTCCGTCCGTCTGTCCGTCCGTCCGTCCATCTGTCTGTCTGTTTTTTATGTTACCACCTCTCCCTCCAACATGCTTTAAGCTACACCTTTCATATTTGGTACATGGATAAATGGTTCTGAGGGGATGATGCACGCTCAAAATTTTTTTTTCAAAATCCAAGATGGCGGAATGGCGGCCATTTGTGTTTTTTAAGCTTTTTTTTCTCTATTTTCATGTTACCACCCCTCCCACCAACATGGTTCAAGCTACACCTTTCATATTTGGTACATGGATAAATGGTTCTGAGGGGATGATGCACGCTCAAAATTTTTTTTTTAAAATCCAAGATGGCGGAATGGCAGCCATTTTTGTTGTGTTTTTTAAGCTTTTTTTCTCTATTTTGATGTTACCACCCCTCCCACCAACATGGTTCAAGCTACACCTTTCATATTTGGTACATGGATAAATGGTTCTGAGGGGATGATGCACACTCAAAATTTTGTTTTCAAAATCCAAGATGGCGGAATGGTGGCCATTTCTGTTGTGTTTTTTAAGCTTTTTTTCTCTATTTTGATGTTACCACTCCCCCACCAACATGGTTCAAGCTACACCTTTCATATTTGGTACATGGATAAATGGTTCTGAGCGGATGATGCACGCTCAAAATTTTTTTTTCAAAATCCAAGATGGCGGTCATTTTTGTTGTGTTTTTTAGCTCACCTGAGCGAAGCTCAAGGGGAGCTTTACTAATCACTTTCTGTCCGGCGTCCGTCGTCCGGCGTCCGGCGTCGTCCGTCCGGCGTTAACTTTACATTATCGACTTCTCCTCCTAAACCACTAGCCCAATTTTATTCAAATGTTGGCTAAATGTTTATTACCTAATGCCAATTCAGATTTGTTCAAATGAAGTTGCCCCTCTTCCTGGGTGGTGCCACGCCCCCAAGGGGCACCAAAATCTTTGTAAATCTTCTTCTCATGAACCAGCAGTAGCAGAGACTTGATATTTGGTGTGCAGC
This sequence comes from Pictodentalium vernedei, assembly GCA_031216915.1. NCBI lineage: Eukaryota > Metazoa > Mollusca > Scaphopoda > Dentaliida > Dentaliidae > Pictodentalium > Pictodentalium vernedei. The sequence continues at coordinate 411,900,744 of CM062296.1, forward strand.
TTCCTTTTGAGGTGTAGACTCAGATTTGTTCAAGAGAAGATTGTGGGGCTATACTTGGCGTTGTTATGAGAGGGGCAAAATTTTTTGCCCCGCCCAAAATTTCTATTTTCCAAACCGAGAGGCTGATTTGAACCAAATTTTATGTGAGGGCTTATTGGGTCATGAGTACTTGATTTATGCAAAAAAAATTTTTCTCGCAGCCCCGTGGGAACCGCAGGAGCTAAAAATAGAAAAAATTTAAAACGCCCATATCTCCAAAACTGCACGGCACTGAGAATTTTTATTTGGTGTGCACCTTCCTTAGGACCAACAGAAAGGATTGGTAAAAAAAAATTGCCATCGGTTTTATCATAGGGTACAGTTTCGGGACTTTGAAAAAGTGCTGAGTCAGCACTTTTTAACACTGTAGGCAATGGGAAAAACATTAAAAAATCTTCTTCTCCAGATCCAGCAGGCAGAATCTTTTGATATTTGGTATGCAACATTGTAGGGTGGATCTGATTCAAGTTTGTTCAAATCGGCCCCCTGGGTTCATATTTGGGCTCAGTATAGGAGCCCGATTTCGAACTTAGTGCATTTCAGGCAAATTTCTTAAAAAATCTTCTTCTCCAGATCCAGCAGGCAGAATCTTTTGATATTTGGTATGCAACATTGTGGGGTGGATCTGATTCAGGTTTGTTCAAATTGGCCCCCTGGGTTTATATTTGGGCTCAGTATAGGAGCCCAAATTTGAACTTACTGCATTTCAGGCAAATTTCTTTGAAAATCTTCTTCTCCAGATCCAGCAGGCAGAATCTTTTGATATTTGGTATGCAACATTGTAGGGTGGATCTGATTCAAGTTTGTTCAAATCGGCTCCCTAGATTCATATTTGGGCTCACTATAGGAGCTCGAATTCGAATTTAGTGCATTTCAGGCAAATTTCTTCAAAAATCTTCTTCTCCAGATCCAGCAGGCAGAATCTTTTGATATTTGGTATGCAATGTTGCGGGGTAGATCTGATTCAAGTTTGTTCAAATCGGCCCCCTGGATACATATTTGGGCTTACTATAGAAGCCCGAATTCGAACTTAGTGCATTTCAGGCAAATTTCTTAAAAAATCTTCTTCTCCAGATCCAGCAGGCAGAATCTTTTGATATTTGGTAAGCAACATTGTGGGGTGGATCTGATTCAAGATTGTTCAAATCGGCCCCCTGGGTTAATATTTGGGCTCAGTATAGGAGCCCGATTTCGAACTTAGTGCATTTCAGGCAAATTTCTTAAAAAATCTTCTTCTCCAGATCCAGCAGGCAGAATCTTTTGATATTTGGTATGCAACATTGTAGGGTGGATCTGATTCAAGTGTGTTCAAATCGGCCCCCTGGGTTCATATTTGGGCTCATATTTGGGTTCAGTATAGGAGCCCAATTTCAAACTTAGTGCATTTAGGCAAATTTCTTAAAAAATCTTTTTCTCCAGATCCAGCAGGCAGAATCTTTTGATATTTGGTATGCAACATTGTGGGGTGGATCTGATTCAAGTTTGTTCAAATCGGCTTCCTAGATTCATATTTGGGCTCACTATAGAAGCTCGAATTTGAACTTAGTGCATTTCATGCAAATTTCTTAAAAAATCTTCTTCTCCAGATCCAGCAGGCAGAATCTTTTCATATTTGGTAAGCAACATTGTGGGGTGGATCTGATTCAAGTTTGTTCAAATCGGCCCCCTGGGTTTATATTTGGGCTCAGTATAGGAGCCCAAATTTGAACTTACTGCATTTCAGGCAAATTTCTTTGAAAATCTTCTTCTCCAGATCCAGCAGGCAGAATCTTTTGATATTTGGTATGCAACATTGTAGGGTGGATCTGATTCAAGTTTGTTCAAATCGGCTCCCTAGATTCATATTTGGGCTCACTATAGGAGCTCGAATTCGAATTTAGTGCATTTCAGGCAAATTTCTTCAAAAATCTTCTTCTCCAGATCCAGCAGGCAGAATCTTTTGATATTTGGTATGCAATGTTGCGGGGTAGATCTGATTCAAGTTTGTTCAAATCGGCCCCCTGGATACATATTTGGGCTTACTATAGAAGCCCGAATTCGAACTTAGTGCATTTCAGGCAAATTTCTTAAAAAATCTTCTTCTCCAGATCCAGCAGGCAGAATCTTTTCATATTTGGTAAGCAACATTGTGGGGTGGATCTGATTCAAGATTGTTCAAATCGGCCCCCTGGGTTAATATTTGGGCTCAGTATAGGAGCCCGATTTCGAACTTAGTGCATTTCAGGCAAATTTCTTCAAAAATCTTCTTCTCCAGATCCAGCAGGCAGAATCTTTTGATATTTGGTATGCAACATTGTAGGGTGGATCTGATTCAAGTGTGTTCAAATCGGCCCCCTGGGTTCATATTTGGGCTCATATTTGGGCTCAGTATAGGAGCCCAATTTCAAACTTAGTGCATTTAGGCAAATTTCTTAAAAAATCTTTTTCTCCAGATCCAGCAGGCAGAATCTTTTGATATTTGGTATGCAACATTGTGGGGTGGATCTGATTCAAGTTTGTTCAAATCGGCTTCCTAGATTCATATTTGGGCTCACTATAGAAGCTCGAATTTGAACTTAGTGCATTTCATGCAAATTTCTTAAAAAATCTTCTTCTCCAGATCCAGCAGGCAGAATCTTTTCATATTTGGTAAGCAACATTGTGGGGTGGATCTGATTCAAGTTTGTTCAAATCGGCCCCCTGGGTTTATATTTGGGCTCAGTATAGGAGCCCAAATTTGAACTTAGTGCATTTCAAGCAAATTTATTAAAAAATCTTCTTCTCCAGATCCAGCAGGCAGAATCTTTTGATATTTGGTATGCAACATTGTGGGTGGATCTGATTCAAGTTTGTTCAAATCGGCTTCCTAGATTCATATTTGGGCTCACTATAGAAGCTCGAATTCGAACTTAGTGCATTTCAGGCAAATTTCTTAAAAAATTTTCTTCTCCAGATCCAGCAGGCAGAATCTTTTGATATTTGGTATGCAACATTGTGGGATGGATCTGATGCAAATTTGTTTAAATCGGCTCCCTAGATTCATATTTGAGCTTACTATAGAAGCTCGAATTCGAACTTAGTGCATTTCAGGCAAATTTCTTAAAAAATCATCTTCTCCAGATCCAGCAGGCAGAATCTTTTGATATTTGGTATGCAACATTGCGGGGTGGATCTGATTCAAGTTTGTTCAAATCGGCCCCCTGGATTCATATTTGGGCTTAATATAGAAGCCTGAATTCGGACTTAGTGCATTTCGGGCAAATTTATTAAAAAATCATCTTCTCCAGATCCAGCAGGCAGAATCTTTTCATATTTGGTATGCAACATTGTGGGGTGGATCTGATTCAAGTTTGTTCAAATCGGCTTCCTAGATTCATATTTGGGCTCACTATAGAAGCTCGAATTCGAACTTAGTGCATTTCAGGCAAATTTCTTAAAAAATCATCTTCTCCAGATCCAGCAGGCAGAATCTTTTGATATTTGGTATGCAACATTGCGGGGTGGATCTGATTCAAGTTTGTTCAAATCGGCCCCCTGGATTCATATTTGGGCTCACTATAGAAGCTCGAATTCAAACTTAGTGCATTTCGGGCAAATTTCTTCAAAAATCTTCTTCTCCAGATCCAACAGGCAGAATCTTTTGATATTTGGTATGCAACATTGCGGGGTGGATCTGATTCAAGTTTGTTCAAATCGGCCCCCTGGATTCATATTTGGGCTTAATATAGAAGCCCGAATTCGCGCTTAGTGCATTTCAGGCAAATTTCTTTGAAAATCTTCTTCTCCAGATCCAGCAGGCAGAATCTTTTGATATTTGGTATGCAACATTGCGGTTTGGATCTGATTCAAGTTTGTTCAAATTGGCCTCCTGGATTCATATTTGGGCTTAATATAGAAGCCCGAATTCGCACTTAGTGCATTTCGGGCAAATTTATTTAAAAATCTTCTTCTCCAGATCCAGCAGGCAGAATCTTTTGATATTTGGTATGCAACATTGTGGGGTGTATCTGATTCAAGTTTGTTCAAATCGGCTTCCTAGTTTCATATTTGGGCTCACTATAGAAGCTCGAATTCGAACTTAGTGCATTTCAGGCAAATTTCTTAAAAAATCTTTTTCTCCAGATCCAGCTTCAGAATCTTTTCATATTTGGTAAGCAACATTGTGGGGTGGATCTGATTCAAGTTTGTTCAAATCTGCCCCCTGGGTTTATATTTGGGCTCCGTATAGGAGCCCAAATTTTAACTTAGTGCATTTCAGGCATATTTCTTAAAAAATCTTCTTCTCCAGATCCAGCAGGCAGAATCTTTTGATATTTGGTATGCAACATTGTAGGGTGGATCTGATTGTGATTCATGAACGTATTTATTTGTAAAGTTGATAGAATCTTAGACAAAATTGGCAGAAAAGATCTACTATAGAAGGGGTGGTATCCAGGGTGAACCGTTTACCCAAATCTAGCAGTACTAATGCATTATTCACACAAATCTTCGTTCAAATTTTATGTCCCCTCATTGGAACACACGCATTCAGCTCATTCCAACAAAGGTCATATGCCATGTTTTCGAGACAAAGGAATAAAAATTTTAGTTATTCATGAAATTTTTAGGCAACTGTTGTCTGTTATTCACATTGCTTCATGAAATTTCAGTACTTTTAGAAGTTACCTCAGTAATCAAGGGTTAATTCCCCTTAATTAAATGTCGCCTCTAAAAAACAACCACTTTGCATATCTTACCTTTTTACCAGCATAACTGCCAAAACTTGTCAGCATTCTTCGCAAAAATCGCTATTCAAATTTTAATTTTTGTCTCTTAAACATACATGTACTTATCGCTTGTAAATACCCCATTGGAATGAGCTTTTTGAGCTCATTCCAATGAGAGGTCGCACACCATGCTTTTTGAGTCAAAAAAGCAATTTTTTTAGTTATTCCAGAATTTCGTACGTAAAACACAGCTTTATGACTTCACATTAAAATGAGCTCTCTAAGCTTGTTCCAATCAACATTCACGCACTATGTCTTTCACACAAAAAATAAAATTTTCCATTTATTCAGGAATTTTGTTTGCAAGAACACTCTTAACCCCCCCCCCCCCCCCCCCACACACACACACACACAAACACACACACACACACACACACACACAAACACAGACACACACATCTAAAAGTTCGTAAGCAAAAAAACAGTTACTTCAATTTTTAAATGCATTATAGGAATAACTTGCCTAATCAAATTTAAATACTTTTGCATCATTCTGTATCCAGAACAAACCATTTACCATATCTTTACGCAAAATTCTCCAGCATCATTCACAAAAAAACACCATTATTTATATATTCACATTTCTGTCTCAAAAATATACCTGATCTTCCCATACCCCTATTGGAATAAGCTGTTTGAGCTTGTTCCAATGATGATAAAAAAAAATAAAATTTGTGAAAATTTTTGTTTTCTTGCATGCAAATATATACATGTAGCACATGGAAGATATCCACAGTTGGGGAGAGATGTCCAAGGCTATCTCTTCACATTCCTTGTTTGTGCTTCATGCTAAACCAGTTTGTCTGCAGAGATAAATTTGCTTTATTAAAAATCATTGGAGATTGGCCACACACCAATGATTTTAAATAAAACTAATTTTAGGTAACAAATGTTGAACTTCAAACAAAATCTATCACTCAACCAGTTAATGTTGATGAGGCATGACATGGTGAAGGTGACCTAAAATACTTCTTAGAGTCACTTTGTCAGGTGAGCGATTAAGGCCACGTGGGGCCTCTTGTTAAGCTTTTTTTCTCTATTTTCATGTTACCACCCCTCCCACCAACATGGCTACACCTTTCATATTTGGTACATGGATAAATGGTTCTGAGGGGATGATGCACGCTCAAAATTTTTTTTTCAAAATCCAAGATGGCGGAATGGCAGCCATTTTTGTTGTGTTTTTTAAGCTTTTTTTCTCTATTTTCATGTTACCACCCCTCCCACCAACATGGTTCAAGCTACACTTTGCATATTTGGCACATGGATAGAGGGTTGGGAGGGGATGATGCACGTTCAATATTTTTTCTTCAAAATCAAAGATGGCGGCATGGCGGCCATTTTTGTTGTGTTTTTTAAGCTTTTTTTCTCTATTTTATGTTACCACCCCTCACTCCAACATGGTTCAAGCTACACTTTTTATATCTGGCACATGGATAGAGGGTTGTAATGGGATGTTGCACGTTCAAAATTTTTTTTCCAAAATTCAAGATGGCGCCATGGCAACCATTTCTGTTGTGTTTTTTAAGCTTTTTTCTCTATTTTATGTTACCACTACTCCCTCCAACATGGTTCAAGCTGCACTTTTCATATATGGTACATGGAATAAGGATGTTGTGAGGGGATTATGCACGCTCAATATTTTTTTTTCAAAATCTAACATCTGTCTGTCTGTCCGTCTGTCTGTCTGTCTGTTTTTACCACCTCTCCCTCTAATATGCTTTAAGCTACACCTTTCATATTTGGTACATGGATAAATGGTTCTGAGGGGATGATGCACAGTCAATATTTATTTTTCAAAGTCCAAGATGGCAGAATGGCGGCCATTTTTGTTGTGTTTTTTTAAGCTTTTTTCTCTATTTTATGTTACCACCCCTTCCTCCAACATGGTTCAAGCTACGCCTTTCATATATGGTACATGGATAAAGGGTTGTGAGGGGATTATGCACGCTCAATATTTTTTTTTAAAAAATCCAAGATGCTTATATACTCTAGTGTCTTCTGTGACAAAAACACCTTATGTCACAAAAGCACCGTAGGGGACTAATACCACCTCAGTGATCAAACACTTGTTTTGTTTATAAGCGTAAATATTTTCGATAATATTTCTGCCTGGGTTAAATGTAAAGCTTAAAGATAGGTATATGACGGAACCCGAAAACTGATTTGTCAGACCAGCAATAATTCAAGAGCTGCTAAATGAAGTATGAAATTTAATGTCCATTATGGCTCATTTGTCGAACGCAATATGGGCTATCTGATAACTGATCAAAGGAGTTCTCTCCTGTAATTGTTATCTACGTAATTATGGCCAGTTAAGAGGTAATTATGGTGTAAACAGCACATCGCATATGTTCTGGTCACACACCCATATTACGCATCTGTCCTGTCTCCGAAATGTCAAAAGATACCAAAATGTGAGTCTTTCAAAGGAACTTGAAAGTGAATATTAAATTAAGATAGATCCAAGTGGCCAAGTTCAAGAGATGCATTAAACTCAGAATTAATGTTCTGACTATGGAATAAATATCAGTGGGTTTCTCAAAAATTTCATTCCAGCCAATTCCAGTCTGAAGGTGTGTAAGGCTGTGGGTCATTGCATGTAGATGGGGATGTCCCATGCTATAGGTTAGAGGAGGTGCTGCATCGGTGTGAAAGTATAGGCACATTGTGAAGTAGGGGAGCCACAGAGCTCATATTTAGACTAGGAGCAGTCGCGGGCCAAGTCGGTGGCCACATATATGAGAATAGGATCAGGAACATGAAGTACGAGCTCAGGGAGCTAATTTGCATTTAGGTAAACGACGTTACCTGTTTTAGGATTCAAGCCATACGTAGGCAGAGTAGGCTTTGCCTGTATGAACGTTATTCTGAGACAAGCGTAAGGGAGAGTTTAACCCTATTGGTGGCATCTGCTTGTGTGAAAAACGTCAAGTAAAGTGACAATAAGCTAGTGGCCGAGCGACGGCAGTGGCAGAGTAACATTCCGTTACATGTTAGAGCAGAGGTGTCTGATAAAGTGACAATACATTAGTGGCCATGCAACAGCAGTGAAAGGAGTGAAGTGAAGAGGCGACTAAGAAAGAAATACCAGCGGAAAGGAGGAAAAATCAGCGACAACAGAGAATGCAGACCCGCAAGTGACTCAAAAACTGTGTGGGTAGGGGATGATTGTCGTTTTGTTTTCTAGTTCTTTTGGGTTTCATGTAAGTCACAAATTATCATATTTATTTTTATATATATGTATTAAAATAGTTATTTTCAGTGAACCCCTGTTGATTTATACTTTTCAAGGAAAAGTTATTTACCCCTTCAGGATAAGAACCACCCCAACAAAAGTGAAACGGACGGGTTCGTCTCGGTGAGACATTCATTCACTCACAGATTCATGCAACACTCCTTGAGTGTTGGCTGAATACGCGGCGTGAATCTATTTCTTCCAGCAGCGACGAAGTCCCGGTTTCCGATAAGTTCCTTCATTAGAACAGCTGCGATTGATAGTAGGCTAAAAATTCTCGAAATGAAAACGTCATTACTTCTGCCTTCTCAATGTTTAGCAGCCTTGAATCAACCTGCATAATCTTCTTGTCAATCTTCGAAAACGAAAATCATGCAATGCGCATTTTTAAATACTTCTTGTATTGTCGCGAAATGAAATGATGAAAGGTGGTGGAGGGTGGGGGAACAGATGAATGAACATCATTCTATGGGTATGTGCTGCGCTTACCTAACTCGCTATTATTTCAAATTGTTCATTTCGCCTAGATGAGGGCATTTCTTTTTTTTATTAAAGCCAATATTGTTGACATTCAGATGAAAATCAGCAATACGATGAATTAAAATCGTGAAATGCACGAGTTCTGCTTCAATGGAGAAACATACTGGTAAAATCTGTACCGATTTAGCGACGTTTTTGGGTTCATGGTTCTAGATTTTTGAAAGCCCGATAAAATTTCTGGAGTCACAAGTTTAAAACAGGGTCGGTCAGGTAACCCAAACCAAAACATTTTTTTTCTTTGGCCTTAGCAACAAAAACTTGACGCCTAATGCAAGTATCCCCATACTCACCATACAGTTTGAACAAGGCGACCGAATTCCATGTCAGGAATTGGTCATCTCTCATGAAAGCAACCTCTGATTTCAAAGCGTCGGCATTGGGATTTGAATCTGTTAAGGAAGTGTCAATGAACTGCTTTGCCGTGGACACTACAGATCTTGGACTCATAAATGTAGCTCCACAGACGGAGAGATAACGAGTGTCTGTCGCATGTAAATCACTCGAAGCATCCTAGAACCCTCAACCTAACCTCTTCCTCCTATTTATCTTTTCTCTGCTCACAAGCCCAGAGTATCTCATCCTTGTGTGATGAACTACTGCTGGTTCCAGGATTCACTACTTGACGGAAAATATAAACCTCTATTCACCTTGCCTGGTTTTTAGATCATTTTTAGCTCAACTTTGGCGAAGCCAAATTTGAGCTTATGCCATGGCCAGTCATCTGTCGTCCATCTGTCCGTCTGTCCATCTGTCCATCAACAATTCAATACGGCTCGTGCTAGAGGCCGTATTTATGAACCGATCTTTATGAAACTTCTTGGGTACCTTTGTTATGACTGTGGGACGAGAATGAATGTTTTGGGGTCCGATCCGAAATTCAAGTTGGCCGCCGGCCGCCATTTTGTACCGACGATGCAGAAATCTGTTTTTTTGTACAGAACTTCCATATGAAAGCGCTGATTTGAATAATTTTTTGTATGAATGTTTAGTACCATGGGATATATCATATAATAGAGGTTTTTTTCTCGTACATAAATTATGCAAATTAGACTAACTTTGATGTATTTGGTGTTACTTTCAGCACTGTAAGTGCAAATGCCAATACAGCTCGTGCTAGAGGCCGTATTTATAAACTGATCTTTACGAAACTTCTTGGGTACCTTTGGGATGAGAAAGAGTGTTTTTGGGTGCGGTCCGAAATTCAAGATGGCCAATGGCAGCCATTTTGTACAAAATTAGGTGCTATCAGATTTTTGCACAGAACTCCCATATGAAAGTGCTGACTTGAATAATTTTTTGTATGAATGTTTAGTACCATGGGATACATCACATATAATATGGGTTTTTTCTCATGCAGAAATTATGCAAATTAGATGAACATTGATTTTTTCAGTGCTACTTACACACAGTAAGTGCACGTGTCAATACGACTTGGGCTAGAGGCTGTATTTATCAACCGATCTTCACGAAACTTCTTGGGTACCTTTGTTATCACCTTGGGACAAGAACGAGTGTTTCTGAGTGCGGTCCAAAATTCAAGATGGCTGCCAATGGCCATTTCGTACCAAAATTAGGTCTAATCAGTTTTTTGTACACAACTTCTATACGGCTCAGGCTAGAGGCCTTATTTATGAACCGATCTTTACGAAACGTCTTGGGTACCTTTGTTATCACCGTGGGATGAGAACAAGTGTTTTTGGGTGTGGTTCAAAATTCAAGATGGCCACCAGCAACCATTGTGTACCAAAATTAGTGCAATCAGTCTTTTGTACAGAACTTCTGTATGAAAGTTCTGATTTGAATAAATTTTTGTATGAATGTTTAGTAAAATGGAATACATCACATATAGTACGGGTTTTTTTCTCGTGCAGAAATTATGCAAATTAGATGATTTTGATTTATTTAGTGCTACTTATACACTGTAAGTGCACATGTCAATGCGGCTTGGGCTAGAGGCTGTATTTATCAACCGATCTTCACGAAACTTCTTGGGTACCTTTGTTATCACCTTGGGACGAGAACGAGTGTTTCTAAGTGCGGTTCAAAATTCAAGATGGCTGCCAGTGGCCATTTTGTACCGAAATTAGGTCCAATCAGTTTTTTGTCACAACTTTTATGCAGCTCATATTTATGATCTTCACGAAACTTCTTGGGTACCTTTGTTTTCACCTTGGGACAGGAATGAGTGTGTTGTGGGATGCCTTTGTTATCACTGTGCTATGAGAACGAATATTTTGGGGTTCAGTCAGACCCACTCTGGGACTCAAAGATTTCTTTTCTAGTTTAGCATCTGACTGTCACCCACCTTTACAATACTTTACCTATACATTTGTTACAGGCTACGTACGGCCAGTATTTATGTACAGACCGTTACAATACTTTATATGCACATTTGTTATCAGGTCATTACCTAGATGTTTGTCATTGCTGTGTCACATACTATACATGTACATGTCTTGACAAGTTGAGCTGCAGTGTCATTGACACTTTCATTCACATCACAATTGCAACCACAAAATAGACATATCATTTGAAATCCAATGTAATTTGTGCCTGACATCGCCTCAATATTTTCTTGGGTGGTGCATCTGCCTCGGTTGGAATATCTCTGTTTGATGTAGCTTGTCTGACACTTTTCAGGCAAACATATTTCTCTACACAATATGTACGACTTTTCAAGACTGAAGTGACATCCAAATCTAGCTGTGATTTTAAATCTAAATGCAGACCATCATTATACAGTTTGCTGCATCTGATTATGTTCTCAATTTGCTTCAATGCAACATTTATCAGACAATCACTAAGACGTTCACATCCGGATTTCGGTGAGAAAAAGCAATGATCGGCCATGGCAGATTCTGCACATAAACCAACAGAAAAATTAAAATAATGCCAGACTGAAGAAAAATGAAATGACAAAAGAAAAGGCAGCTTTGCCATCAAGCTCACAACGATCATCAATAGAAAAATGTTTAATTCAACTTGATTTCAAATCAAAATAAATCGAGAAGGTATTTGTGTCTGTATGAGTAAAACTTCTAGATTTTTTCGTGTAAATGCCGATTTTATATGAGACTTTCAGCAGCTATAGGCTAACTATGCAAATTGTAATTGGGTACCCCATTTCTGTGCTGAATATCTCAAATTGCTCAATGCTGTCAAACATCCAGTAAATTTTTTCTGAATCACGAGATTATCCCTCTATCAGAAACAACCGAGAAAAAAACTTTGGATGCGACTTTGAGGTTGGGCAGAAAGTTGGCATTTGGCTATTTGACTATTACATCAGGTTGCCTGCAGCTCTATTTGACATACATGTAGCTCTGTGAGAGACAGTTTGTTACTGCAGAGTTCAAAGATAAGATGCATATAGCCATTAAGAATATTCTTTTTTTGCCAAAATGCCAAGGTTATAATTTTGGGATGTACATAATGTATGCGCTTTATATTATCATACATCCCAACTCTTTAATGAGACAAATGAACTGGAAAGTAACTCTAGCCCTCACAAACCCAACCTCTCTCAGCGCTATGCATCTTGAAAATCAGCCCATGCACTTTGAAAAAATATTTATTCTACAGACGTGGAGAGTGTATTATCACTAAATCACCTGCAGAGTGGAGATTCCACCTAAGCAATAATTGCAAATATGTTGCAAAGTACAACAACATCAAGCAAAGTTCTCGCCAATGGACCTCTGGGTTAAACCCTGAGGTCCACAGTATACCAGCCATATCTATTGTTTAACTGGTAGAGTTCTTAATTATTTTTTGTCATTAAAATTTTTTTGTGCATTATTGCCTTGTTACAACTTATGGAAGAGTGTGACTAGGTACTCTTCAATAAATTGTAATAAGGCAAATCCTAACAGATAAAATAATATCACTTTAAAGATAATATGAAGCACATCCACAGACCTGGCATTCTTCAGGAGTGCAGGAGTACTACATGCCTATTGCACGCCTGGAAAAAATTGAGGAGGGCAATTTTTTGCACCCCTTGATTTGCTGTAATGCAAGACCTGTTTGGGACTGCCTTTAAAATCTGTTATCATTTTGTCCCCTGAGTTTCAATGTGTTCTCTGTGCCTACTGGCACAGAGAACACATTGGAACCCAGGGGACGAATTGTCAATGTTGCATTGATTCTCAATAATTCATGACCCATTCTGTGTCGCATTTCGAGTGTCACATTAGAATTGAATGCAACATTTTGAATAATGAGAAGATATGTGTACCAATTTTTCCACTATGTAGCTGAATGTAGTACAAATTTTCAGTTACAATATTAATACCTTGAAGTGAATATAACCAAAATAGCATACAAGTTTTTGCATTGAAAATTTCATGTGCAATTGCACTCCCAAGCAATCTGAGGAGGGCAACTGTATTGCACTCCTTGATTTTCTAGATTGCCAGGCCTGCATCCACAGAATATGAAGCTTTTAAATTGTGGTATGGGCAGTTAATATGAGATAGTACTGTAATCACAAAAGTGGTATATTCGAGATTGAGGGCTAAATTATTTTTGGTGGTTTTTCTCTATCAGACCACGTCATGATCATGATTTGGTTGCGACACATTTCATAAATAAAATGGTGCAAAATCAAGAATGACTTTAGGGAAACAAATGAAAATAGCATCAGAGAAGCAATGTTTTGAACAGAGAATTTTAACTAGAATGCGACCAAGTCATGATCCGGTCTGAAATACCCTGACATGTACTGTGTTACAGATGACTGAACAAACCCAACAGCAATTGGAAGAGATGTTAAATGTATTTATTATCCCCGCATTTTCAAAATACGGGGATATAGTCGTGACCTCCATCCATACATCCGTCTGTCCGTCCGTCCCTCCGTCCGTACGTCACACCCTGAAAGGCTCCTAGGGTATTCAATTCGAAACGTTTAAACTATGCTAATGTGTTCAGGTAGCAACTCTAGATGCGCATGAAGGTTTCAGAATTTTGATTTGGCCCCAGGTGGTTCCAGTGGAACCACTTTTATCGTTAGAAAATCAGTTTTCATCAAAAGGCTCCTAGGGTATTCAATTCGAAATGCTTAAACTTGCTAATGTGTTCAGGTAACATCTCTAGATGTGCATGAAGGTTTCGGAATTTTGATTTTGCCCCGGTGGAACCACTTTTGTCGTTAGAAAATCAGTTTTCATCGAAAGGCTCCTAGGGTATTTAATTCGAAACACTCAAACTATGCTAATGTGTTCAAGTAACATCTCTAGATATGCATGAAGGTTTCGACATTTTGATTTGGCCCCAGGTGGTTCCAGTGGAACCACTTTTATCGTTAGAAAATCAGTTTTCATCGAAAGGCACCTACAGTATTTAATTCAAAACGTTTAAACTATGCTAATGTGTTTAGGTAGCAACTCTAGATGTGCATGAAGATTTCGGAATTTTGATTTGGCCCCAGGTGGTTCCAGTGGAACCACTTTTATCGTTAGAAAATCAGTTTTCATCGAAAGACTCCTAGGGTATTCAATTCAAAATGTTTAAACTATGCTAATGTGTTCAGGTAACATTTCTAGATGTGCATGAAGGTTTCGGAATTTTGATTTTGCCCCCCGTGGTGCCAGTGGAACCACTTTTATAGTTAGAAAATTAGTTTTCATTGAAAGGCTCTTAGGGTATTTCATTTGAAATGTTTAAACTATGCTAATGTGTTCAGGTAACATCTCTAGATGTGCATGAAGGTTTCAGAAATTTGATTTGGCCCCAGGTGGTTCCAGTGGAACCACTTTTATTGTTAGAAAATTAGTTTTCATCGAAAGGCCCCTAGGGTATGTAATTCGAAATGCTCAAACTATGCTAATGTGTTCAGGTTGCATCTCTAGATGTGCATGAAGGTTTCGGAATTTTGATTTTGCCCCCTGTGGTTCCAGTGGAACCACTTTTATCGTTAGAAAATCAGTTCTCATTGAAAGGTTCTTAGGGTATTTAATTCGAAATGTTTAAACTATGCTAATGTGTTCAGGTAACATCTCTAGATGTGCATGAAGGTTTCGGAATTTTGATTTGGCCCTAGGTGGTTCCAGTGGAACCACTTGTATTGTTGGAAAATCAGTTTTCATCGAAAGGCTCCTAGGGTATTTAATTCGAAATGTTTAAACTATGCTAATGTGTTCAGGTAACATTTCTAGATGTGCATGAAAGTTTCAGAATTTTGATTTGGCCCCAGATGGTTCCAGTGGAACCACTTTTATCATTAGAAAATCAGTTTTCATCGAAAGGCTCCTAGGGTATTTAGATTCGAAATGTTTAAACTATGCTAATGTGTTCGGGTAACATCTCTAGATGTGCATGAAGGTTTTGGAATTTTGATTTTGCCCCCAGTGGTTCCTGTGGAACCACTTTTATCGTTAGAAAATCAGTTTTCATTGCAAGGCTCCTATGGTATTTAATTCAAAATGTTTAAACTATGGTAATGTGTTCAGGTAACATTTCTTGATGTGCATGAAGGTTTCGGAATTTTCATTTGGCTCCAGGTGGTTCCAGTTGAACCACTTTTATTGTTGGAAAATCGGTTTTCATCGAAAGGCTCCTAGGGTATTTAATTCAAAACGTTTAAACTTTGCAAATGTGTTCAGGTAACATCTCTAGATGTGCATGAAGGTTTCAGAATTGTGATTTGGCCCCAGGTGGTTCCAGTGGAACCACTTTTATCATTAGAAAATCAGTTTTCATCGAAAGGCTCCTAGGGTATTTAATTTGAAATGTTTAAACTATGCTAACGTGTTCGGGTAACATCTCTAGATGTGCATGAAGGTTTCGGAATTTTGATTTTGCCCCCAGTGGTTCCTGTGGAACCACTTTTATCGTTAGAAAATCAGTTTTCATTGCAAGGCTCCTATGGTATTTAATTCAAAATGTTTAAACTATGGTAATGTGTTCAGGTAACATCTCTTGATGTGCATGAAGGTTTCGGAATTTTCATTTGGCTCCAGGTGGTTCCAGTTGAACCACTTTTATTGTTGGAAATTCAGTTTTCATCGAAAGGCTCCTAGGGTATTTAATTCGAAACGCTTAAACTATGCTAATGTGTTCAGGTAACATCTGTAAATGTGCATGAAGGTTTCGAAATTTTGATTTGGCCCCAGGTGGTTCCAGTGGAACCACTTTTATCGTTAGGAAATCAGTTTTTATCGAAAGGCTCTTAGGGTATTTAATTCGAAATGTTTTAACTATGCTGATGTGTTGAGGTAACATCTCTAGATGTGCATGAAGGTTTTGGAATTTTGATTTTGCCCGAGGTGGTTTCAGTGAAACCACTTTTATCGTTAGAAAATCAGTTTTCATCGAAAGGCTCCTAGGGTATTTCGTTCGAAACGTTTAAACTATGCTAATGTGTTCAGGTAACATCTCTAGATGTGCATGAAGGTTTGGGAATTTTGATTTGGCCCCAGATGGTTCCAGTGGAACCACTTTTATTGTTGGAAAATCAGTTTTCTTCGAAAGGCTCCTAGGGTATTTAATTTGAAACGTTTAAACTATGCTAATGTGTTCAGGTAACATCTCTAGATGCGCATGAAGGTTTGGGAATTTTGATTTTGCCCCAGGTGGTTCCAGTGGAACCACTTTTATCGTTAAAAAATCAGTTTTTATCGAAAGGCTCCTAGGGTATTTAATTTGAAATGTTTAAACTATGCTAATGTGTTCAGGTAACATCTCTAGATGTGCATGAAGGTTTCGGAATTTTGATTTGGCCCCAGGTGGTTCCAGTGGAACCACTTTTATTGTTGGAAAATCAGTTTTCATTGCAAGGCTCCTAGGGTATTTAATTCGAAACGTTTAAACTATGCTAATGTGTTCAGGTAACATCTCTAGATGTGCGTGAAGGTTTTGGAATTTTGATTTTACCCCCAGTGGTTCCAGTTGAACCCCTTTTATCGTTAGAAAATCAGTTTTCATTGAAAAGCTCCTAGGGTATTTAATTCGAAATGCTCAAACTATGCTAATATGTTCAGGTAACATCTCTAGATGTTCATGAAGGTTTCGAAATTTTGATTTGGCCCCAGGTGTTTCCAGTGGAACCACTTTTATCGTTAGAAAATCAGCTTTTATCGAAAGGCTCCCAGGGTATTGAATTCGAAACATTTAAACTATGCTAATGTGTTCAGGTAACATCTCTAGATGTGCATGAAAGTTTCGGAATTTTGATTTGGCCCTAGGTGGTTCCAGTGGAACCTCTTTTATCGTTAGAAAATCAGTTTTCATCGAATGGCTCCTTGGGTATTAATTCGAAATGTTAAAACTATGCTAAAGTGTTGCTAAGGAAATGTGGGGATACACCATTGTCTGCTTTGCACACAAATAACTCGATCTAATTTATTATTAGTCCCCTACGGGAACTGGTTCTGAGGGGATGATGCACGCTCAAAACCACTTTTATCATTGGAAAATCAGTTTTCATCGAAAGTCTTCTAGGGTATTTAATTTGAATTGTATAAACTATGCTAATGTGTTCAGGTAGCATCACTAGATGTGTATGAAGATTTTGGAATTTTGATTTGGCCCCAAGTGGTTCCAGTGGAACCACTTTTATCTTTATAAAATTAGTTTTCATCGAAAGGCTCCTAGGGTATTTAATTCGAAACGTTTAAACTATGCTAATGTGTTCAGGTAGCATCTCTAGATGTGCATGAAGGTTTCGGAATTTTGATTTGGCCCCAGGTGGTTCCAGTGGAACCACTTTTATGTTTATAAAATTAGTTTTCATCGAAAGGCTCCTAGGGTATTTAATTCGAAACGTTAAACTATGCTAATGTGTTCAGGTAACATTTCTAGATGTGCATGAAGGTTTCGGAATTTTGATTTGGCCGGGCCAGGTGGTTCCAGTGGAACCACTTTTATCGTTAGAAAGTCAGTTTTCATCGAAAGGCTCCTAGGGTATTTAATTTGAAATGTTTAAACTCTGCTAGTGTGTTCAGGTAGCAACTCTAGATGGGCATGAAGGTTTCGGAATTTTGATTTGGCCCCAGGTGGTTCCAGTGGAACCACTTTTATCGTTGGAAAATCAGTTTTCATCGAAAGGCTCTTAGGGTATTTAATTCAAAGTGCTTAAACAATGCTAATGTGTTCAGGTAACATCTCTAGATGTGCATGAAGGTTTCGAAATTTTGATTTGGCCCCAGGTTGTTCCAGTGGAACCACTTTTATCGTTGGAAAATCAGTTTTCTTCGAAAGGCTCCTAGGGTATTTAATTCGAAACGTTTAAACTATGCTAAAGTGTTCAGGTAGCATCACTAGATGTGCTTGAAGGTTTCGGAATTTTGATTTGCCCCCATGTGGTTCCAGTGGAACCTCTTTTATCGTTAGAAAATCAGTTTTCATCGAATGGCTCCTTGGGTATTAATTCGAAATGTTAAAACTATGCTAAAGTGTTGCTAAGGAAATGTGGGGATACACCATTGTCTGCTTTGCACACAAATAACTCGATCTAATTTATTATTAGTCCCCTACGGGAACTGGTTCTGAGGGGATGATGCACGCTCAAAACTTATTTTTCAAAATCCAAGATGGCCGAATGGCAGCCATTTTTGTTGTGTTTTTAGCTCAACTTGACAAAGTCAAGCTGAGCTATTGCCATCACTTCTCGTCCGTCGGCGTGCGTACGTACGTACGTACGTTAGTACGTACGTCCACAATTTCCTTTGGCACACCTCACAGGTCGCATTTATGATCAGATTACTTTGAAACTTCTTGTGCTTGTTTGGGGTGACCTCTAGATGGGAGCTATCGATTTTCTTCAATTTCCGTCAAAAAATGTTGCCGCGGCCAACGTTCTTAGAACTTAGTTTAGTCAAACCACAATATTTCCCTTTGGCACACCCTACAGGGCACATTTATGATTTGATTGCTTTGAAACCTGATACGCTTATTTAGGGTGACCTCTAGATGGGAGCTATCGATTTTCTTCAATTTCTGGCAAAAAATGTTGCCACGGCCAACGTTCGTAGAACTTAGTTTAGTCAGACCTCAATATTTCCCTTTGGCACACCCTACAGGGTACATTTATGATCGGATTGCTTTGAAACCTGGCATGCTTGTTTGGGGTGACCTCTAGATGGGAGCTATCGATTTTCTTCACTTTCTGTCAAAAAATGTTGCCGCGGCCAACGTTCTTAAAACTTAGTTTAGTCAAACCACAATATTTCCCTTTGGCACACCCTACAGGGCACATTTATGATTTGATTGCTTTGAAACCTGGTATGCTTATTTAGGGTGACCTCTAGATGGGAGCTATCGATTTTCTTCAATTTCCGGCAAAAAATGTTGCCACGGCCAACGTTCGTAGAACTTAGTTCAGTCAGACCTCAATATTTCCCTTTGGCACACCTTACAGGGCCCATTTATGATCAGATTGCTTTGAAACCTGGTACGCTTGTTTGGGGAGACCTCTAGATGGGAGCTATCAATTTTCTTCAATTTCTTTCAAAAAAATTTGCTGCGGCCAACGTTCTTAGAACTCAGTTTAGTCAGACCACAATATTACCCTTTGGCACACCCTACAGGGCACATTTATGATTTGATTGCTTTGAAACCTAGTCTGCTTGTTCGGGGAGACCTCTAGATGGGAGCTATCGATTTTCTTCAATTTCCATCAAAAAATGTTGCCACGGCCAACATTCTTAGAACTTGGTTTAGTCAGAAGACTCGATATTTCCCTTTGGCACACCCTACAGGGCACATTTATGATCGGATTGCTTTGAAACCTTTCATGCTTGTTTGGGGTGACCTCTAGATGGGAGCTATTGATTTTCTTCAATTTCCATCAAAAAATGTTGCCGCAGCCAACATTCTTAGAACTTAGTTTAGTCAGACCGCAATATTTCCCTTTGGTTCACCCTACAGGGATCATTTATGATTAGATTGCTTTGAAACCTGGTATGCTTATTTACGGTGACCTCTAGATGGGAGCTATTGATTTTCTTCCATTTCCGTCAAAAAATGTTGCCATGGCCAACGTTCTTAGAATTTATTCTAGTCAGACCACAATATTTCCCTTTTGTACACCCTACAGGGCACATTTATGATCGGATTGCTTTGAAACCTGGCATGCTTGTTTGGGGAGGCCTCTAGATGGGAGCTATCGATTTTCTTTGGTTTCTGTCAAAAAATGTTGCCACTGGCAAAAAAACTGACATTGGTCCCAATGATCTTCAATTTTGCCATCTCATTTATAACTTACCAAGTTCAAGTTTGTCAAGTTGAGCTACAGTGTCATTGACACTTTCATTTAAGCTTTTTTCTCTATATTCATGTTACCACCCCTCCCTCCAACATGGTTCAAGCTACACTTTGCATATTTGGCACATGGATAGAGGGTTGGGAGGGAATGATGCACGTTCAATATTTTTTTTTCAAAATCCAAGATGGTGGCATGATGGCCATTTTTGTTGTGTTTTTGAAGCTTTTTTCTCTATTTTATGTTACCACCCCTCACTCCAACATTGTTCAAGCTACACTTTTCATATTTGGCACATGGATAGAGGGTTGTACAGTGAATATTTTGTTTTCACAATTCAAGATGGTGCCATGGCAGCCATTTTTGTTGTGTTTTTTAAGCCATTTTCTCTATTTTATGTTACCACCCCTCCCTCCAACATGGTTCAAGCTACACCTTTCATATATGGTACTTGGATAAAGGGTTGTGAGGGGATTATGCACGTTCAATATTTTTTTTTCAAAATCTAAGATCTGTCTCTGTCTGTCCGTCTGTCTGTCAGTTTTTATGTTACCACCTCTCCTTCCAACATGCTTTAAGCTACACCTTTCATATCCTTTCATATTTGGTACATGGATAAATGGTTCTGAGGGGATGATGCACGCTCAATATTTTTTTTTCAAAATCCAAGATGGTGGAATGGCGCCCATTTTTGCAGCATTAAATCAAACTTTCAGCTCTAAATATATTGAAAGTTTCCGTGTTTAGAGTATTCAGTTGTCCTGCAAGAAATATTTCCACAATGTGCATACAGTGTATTATATAACATGCCCCGAGTTACCAAGCTTCCCCAGCAGACCTCAGTAACTTGATGCTTTCTGTAACACAAATGCGTATACCAATTCAGTCATTATAAAATACGTTAAATGAAGGAAAATGTTTTAATATCTTCCTTTTTTGGTGTTACCAAAAGTAAGATTTCATCACCTGTCCCTTCATTTAAGGTTATTATAATGATTGGACCGGTCCAGGCAAAAATACTGCACCACTGAGAGTTGGACTCGACCTTCTTTTCACTGGATCGGACCATTACTGGAGGTCTTTATACTTCTTAAACTACTAACCTGAATTGCAGAGATGCTTATATGCTCTAGTGTCTTATGTGACAAAAACACCTTATGTCACAAAAGCGCCGTAGGGGACTAATACCACCTCGGTGGTCAAACACTTGTTTGTGTTTAGGGTCACATATTTCTACACAATGGCTAATTATGACCGTGACAGTTTTACGGGTGGAGGAACCCGGAGTACCCGGAGTACCCGGAGAGAACCACTGAGCAGTAGCGAGCAACTGTCAGCTCCCCAACATACTAACTCCACACAAGCAGGGTTAGCATTGATTGAAGGTAAGTGCACCATCTATGTGCAGTACTCCTTAGTACACAACATCACTGTGCCCCCACGTGAGCAATGGGGGTGAAGTGTCTTGCCGAAGGACACAACTCGGTTCCCGCAGGTGGGATTCGAACCGAGGACCTCTTGGCTTGCAGCCTGCACCTCTACCTACTGAGCCACCGCACCCCCAGATATTAGATGATGCTTTTATGTGACACATTACCCTGAAAATGGAGTGGTGCAGGTTTACTGCTTCACTGGTTAAAAAAGGCTCCCAGTAACCAACACCTCTAAAGTGGCAAACTTGTGTACAAACGATTGTCCTAACTTGACTTTAACATGCCTATGCTGTGGTCATAATGCAGCAATAGATGCCAACTGTGACCTTAAACACCAATAAATAAATAATGTGACACATTAGAAAGTGCTTAGAGAGACCTGTCTGACAGTACTTGTTCATGACATATCAGCAATTCAGCAGAAAAGATAACTACAGTATTAGCAGAAAATAAGCATTGAGTAACTTCAGGAAATTTCCTTCATTATTTTGCTTTTATATATACAGTGGAGCCCACTTATTTGGATATCTCTTAATTGTATATCCCTGTTAATTGAATGTAACTTCCAAACACAAAACCATTTACCATACCTTCAGTACAAATTTGAACGATTAATTGAATATAGGTTTTTGAGTAAACTCCAGTTAATTGAATTAATAATCTTGCAGTATGTCGAGAAATTACTGTGACAATAACTGAAATCCCCTTGTTTATAGACTGATTTGGTGTTAGTAAATCAACTACAGGTATTTAATCTATTAAATCTTGTTTGACAGAGCTCCTTGAGCTCTGTCAAACAAGATATAATAGAATAACTGCTCAGTTTATCTTTAACCCTTTGAACCCCAGCAACCGTTTTTCCGGCCCAGAAACAAGATATGTGATACTTTTATTTAGTAGGATGGCTGCTGAGTTAAAGTCTGGGGTAGACCAATCAATATTTTCAGCGTGCAGCCTTAAGGCTGCACATTGAAAATATTAATTGGTCTATCCCCAAATAATAAACATGGACTCTTCCCATTCCTTCCATTGATCTGACATGTAAGATACCATCAGTGTTCAAAGGGTTAAAGATACAGAAAAGTGACCAATTCCTGTTAATTGAAAACTCCTGTTAATTGAATAATTTTTACCGCAAAAATGGTTATTCAATTGACAAGACTCCACGGTACTACCAACCTCTCATGTCATAGGACATTGCAAAGTGTTCTGAATAATCAATTAATGCCAAATGCAAGCATTTTCAGTAAAGGAAAATTACTATATAATTCTTTTGTGGTCATTCCAAAACTGTTTCCACTGGTACTGTGTTCTCCAAGCTTCTGCCATCATTAAATAAATTATGGAACTAAAATGATTCACTGCAGCTGCATATTGATTTGGCAATAAAGCAATGAAAGATTCTATTTCCCTATTTCTTTAAAGTTGTTTTCTTCAAAATCTGACAGTTTGTCTCCTTGAATGTGCTGAGGAATTAAATATCTATTGTAAATCCTTTGAAACCTAGGAAGAACAGGATGTACATAATGTGATTGCATTTAAATACCTGAGAACATATTCAAAACATTGTTTGATGCTTTCATGGCTAATCGCCACACAGTGAGGTAATTCACTGGAGAAAATAAATCTATGCCAATGAAAGGCTGTCTGCAAAGTTAATTACATTGATGTTTTCTCATCAAGTGCCGTGAATATATTCTGCTAAAGAGCTGAAGTGAATGATTTCCTGAATATTCATTCTCTACATCAAGGCCACTGACGTACCTGACCTTTGAAGGTCAAACCATAGTTTTACTAGGAGCTGAGTGTTCTGTGTGTTTACATTGCTAACAGCTGATCTAAATGTATGCACATGTAAAGACCTATAAAAAATCATCTATTAACTGTTTTTTTTTGAGGCAGTTTGCTTTTTTTTAAACTGTGAAATGTCTGAAAATAGTGTATCGAATCGAAGGCACTGGGGAACAGGTAAGTTTTTGTTAATTATTATTAAATAATTTTTAAACTTTCAATTCATATGCCAGATTTGAATAACAAGTTAAATGTATTAACTGGTTGAGGGCTAAATTATTTTTGGTGGTCTGAAATTGTTATTCAGCATTTGTTTTATTACAAATTATTGGAGAGTGTCCACAGGCACTCTCCTGTAATTTGTAATATAACAAATTTATATAAAAAAAATATTTGCATTTGAATGAGTATGAAACATCAGCATGGAAAATGTTTCCTTTTGCTCTGGTACCCTCATTTTTTTGAGAGCCCTGATAGTGGCTTCTAGCACTCAACCAGTTAAATAGAGATTTTTAAGGCAAAAAGACTTCAGTTCTTTTCCTAGTATCCTAGCACAATCACAAAAAATGTGAAATTCTCCGGAAATGGTATTTATATTTTTTTTAAAAAAATATTACGTAATCATTTTTTTGAATAGGCCTGAAAGGCTCATTATAGAGATTTTAGATATGTGTCATTCAGGTTGAGATATATTCTATAGTAATGAAATGTGTGTTAATTTGGTGCATGAAGACTTCTTATTCAATGAAAGCCTTTCTTCTTTAGCCCATGATGCCAATATATTTGTGTGAGGTCAAATTTTAACCAGTCTATTTCAAGCTTCACTTAATGGTTAAACATTGTGGAAATGGACGGGTTCATTGTTTAACTCTTTGAAGCCTGGTGCAAGCCTGAAAATAAGCAGACTGTCATCTTCAAAATGAGGTTCCCAGAGGGTGAAATTGGTGATGCTACCCAGCACAGCAGGGTAGCATCACGAAATTTACCCTCTGAACCTCATTCTGAATCGAGGTCTCAAGCCAAAACAGAAAGATGTACCTAGAGGATAAATTGGCCCACTGTATGAGATAGCATCAGCAAATTCACCCTCTGGGGACCTCGTTTTGCAAATGACATGTTGCTTATATTCAGGCTTGCTGGTGGTATCTTCCATGCCAGTTAAATGGCAGAAATTGGAAGAGTCTATATCCATTATTTGGGGGTAGAGCAATTAATATTTTCAATGCGTAGCCTTCAGGCTGCACGTTGAAAATATTAATTGTTCTACCACACACGTTCACTTGGTAGTCATCCTACTTAATGAAATTATGGTGTATCGTGTTGCTGGACCAGAAAAGCGGTCTCTTGTGTTGAAAGAGTTAATAATGCTGCTATAAGGACAGAATAGCTGAGAACATTATTGCTGAAGCTCTTGGAAACATAAAACCCCATAGAATCTTAACTCTATCAGTTCTTTTGTTCTTCTGATTGGCCCAAATAATCCAGATCATTTCTGGAGATTCTTCTATCTAAATTTATCTATTGAATTTTGAAATTGAAATTCCAGATCCTTGAAAGTGCTTGAAAGTTGGACTTGATACAAAAAGGTCATGAAAAGTCTTTGAAAAATATATTTTGGTAACTGTCTGATATGTTTTGATTAAAATATACACTTACAAGCTGTGGTATTTGTCCATTCTCTGTTGCTGAAATTGTTATACCACCCACTTGAAAAGTGGGCGGTATATAGCATTCATAGTGTCCGTACTTCCGTACGTCCGTGACGCTTTGGGGGTACACATCTGCTATCCGCTACTCCTCTTAAACCAGTGGGTGGATTTCATTGAAACTTACAGGCATTCTTTTCTATACATTATAGATGTGCACCTCCTATTTTGCTTTCAGGTATTTTTATTTTTTACTCTTTCCCAAAGGACGAAATGAACTTAGCCAAATTGTTGTGATGCTTTAGGGGGGTACGCTCCTGCTATCCGCTACTCCTCTTATACCAGTGGGCGAATTTCATTGAAACTCTCAGACATTCTTTTATATACATTATAGATGTGCACCTTCTATTCTGCTTTCAGGTATTTTTATTTTTTCATCTTGCATGCTCTTTGTAATATTTACCCTTTCTCATATTGAAAATTGCTCTCATGTTTTCGGAGAACATACAGATGTGCTGTGTATATTAAATACTTTTTTACTGTTGTGAAATGTTTCTTGGTTGGAGTGGGTGGTATCTTTAGTGAGCAGTGCTCACAGTAATTCTAGTTTTTTCTATCCCATGTGGCAAAATGAACTTAGTACGTCCGTACGTCCATACATCCATTATGCTTTGAGGGGTACACATCTGCTATCCGCTACTCCTCTTAAACCAGTGGGCAGATTTCATTGAAACTTTCAGGCATTCTTTTATATACATTCTAGATGTGCACCTCCTATTTTACTTTCAGGTATTTTTTTTTTTACTCTATCCCAAAGGTCTTAATGAACTTAGCCAAATTGTTGTGATGCTTTGTGGGGGGTACACATCTGCTATCCGCTACTCCTCTTAAACCAGTGGGTGGATTTCATTGAAACTTACAGGCATTCTTTTCTATACATTATAGATGTGCACCTCCTATTTTGCTTTCAGGTATTTTTATTTTTTACTCTTTCCCAAAGGGCGAAATGAACTTAGCCAAATTGTTGTGATGCTTTAGGGGGGTACACTCCTGCTATCCGCTACTCCTCTTATACCAGTGGGCGAATTTCATTGAAACTCTCAGACATTCTTTTATATACATTATAGATGTGCACCTTCTATTCTGCTTTCAGGTATTTTTATTTTTTCTATCCCATGTGGCAAAATGAACTTAGTACGTCCGTACGTCCATACATCCATTATGCTTTGAGGGGTACACATCTGCTATCTGCTACTCCTCTTAAACCAGTGGGCAGATTTCATTGAAACTTTCAGGCATTCTTTTATATACATTCTAGATGTGCACCTCCTATTTTACTTTCAGGTATTTTTTTTTTTACTCTATCCCAAAGGTCTTAATGAACTTAGCCAAATTGTTGTGATGCTTTGTGGGGGGTACACACCTGCTATCTGCTACTCCTCTTATACCAGTGGGCGAATTTCATTGAAACTCACAGGCATTCTTTTATATAGATTATAGATGTGCATCTCTTATTTTGTTTTTTTCTTTTTGTTTTGGATGCAAATTTTGGGGATTGGGGGGCAAAATTTGTGTTTGGCCCTGGTTTTGTTAGAGTTAGCACCAGCAGCTAAGTCTGGGTCATTGGTAAGTATAAAAAATATATAAATTACTATAAATTTTTTAACTTTCTGTTTCTCAAGCCATGGATTGTAAAATTGCAAGCGGGCCGCCATTTTTATACCCCCACAAAACAAAGTTGGGGGGGGGGTTTATAGGAGTCAACTTGTCTGTCGGACTGTCGTTGTCGTAGGTCCGTTGCACATGTAAACTTGTGGAGCGAGCTACTTCCACAGTTTTAGTTGCATTTTCATGAAACTTCACAAAAATGATCAACATGATGAGGGGAAGTGCGTGACAAAAATTTTTTCCAGATCGGATTCAAGATGGCCAACTGGTGGCCAACTGGTGGCCATATTGGATTTTGCAAAATACTTGTGGAGCGAACTACTTCTACAGTTTTTGCTGCATTTTCAAGAAACTCAGTATAAATTGATCGACTTGATGAGGAGCAGTGTGTGACATAAATGTTTTCCAGATTGCATTCAAGATGGCAGACTGGAGGCCATATTGGATTTTGCAAAGTACTGCGAACTACTTCCACAGTTTTAGTCGCATTTTCATGAAGCTTCACCAAAATGATCAACATGATGAGGAGCAGTGCGTGTCATAATCTTGTTCCCGATCGGATTCAGGATTGCCGACTGGTGGCCATATTGGATTTTTCTTTTACTTAGAAAAATTGAGTGCCCCTTTTCAGTCACCCACACCAGGCGGTATGCCATGGTTGGGGTATACCGGGCGACAGACCATCTCTAGTTATACCACCCACTTGAAAAGTGGGAGGTATATAGTGACTACTTGGTCCGTCCGTACATCTGTACGTACATGTGCACCTCCTATTTTCTTTTCAGATATTTTCATATTTACAGTTTCCCATATTGAAAAATGAACTTTGTCAAATTTAATTGACATTCTGTACAGATCGGCTATCCACAACTCCTCTTAAACCATTGAACAGATTTCATTGAAACTTTCAGACATTCTTTTACATACATTGCAGATGTGCACCTCCTATTTTCTTTTCAGATATTTTCATATTTACAGTTCCCCATATTCAAAAATGGTCTTTGTCAATTCAGGTTTTAGTAGGGAGGGGTATAGATCTGCTATCCGCTACTCCTCTTAAA
Source organism: Pictodentalium vernedei (assembly GCA_031216915.1). Taxonomy (NCBI): domain Eukaryota; kingdom Metazoa; phylum Mollusca; class Scaphopoda; order Dentaliida; family Dentaliidae; genus Pictodentalium; species Pictodentalium vernedei. Next base: position 411,928,108 of record CM062296.1, read on the forward strand.
CCATTGAACAAACTCCAATGGAACTCACAGATATTCTTTTACATACACTGAAGATGTGCACTTCCTATTTTTCTTTCAGATATTTTCATATTCTGACATGTCTGTTCGTTATGCCATAGGGGTGTTCTACTTTGGGGGAGTGGGGGGGGTACACATCTGCTATCCGCAACTCCTCTTAAACCAGTGAACGGATTTCATTGAAACTCTCAGACATTCTTTTACATACATTGAAGATGTGCACCTCCTATTTTGTTTTCAGATATTTTCTTTTTTACAATTCCCATATTGAAAAATGAACTTTGTCAAATTCAATTGACATTCTGTGCAGATCTGCTATCTGCAACTCCTCTTAAACCATTGAACAAATTTCATTGAAACTTTCAGACGTTCTTTTACATTTATTGAAGATGTGTACCTCCTGTTTTGTTCTCAGATATTTTCATTTTTAGGGTTTCCCATATTTAAAAATGGGCTTGGGAGGAGAGGGGTGGGGGGGGGGGGGGGGGTTGTTGACATTTGCTATCCATGACCTCTTTTAAACTAGTGAATGGATTTCAATGAAACCTTCAAACATTGGTGTCAGTGTTTGTGCTGTCTACATTAAACACACTTTTACTGTTGTAAAATATTTCTTGGTGGGAGTGGGTGGTATCATTTGGTGAGCAGTGCTCACAGTTTTTCTAGTTGTTTCTACTTTTATTATACACCTGTTACTTTTCTCCAGTTCCATATTTACAAATCCGTACAAAACACATGTTCCATACAGATATCCGTGGACGAACTATTTTTCCACCTGACATCATGGATCCATCAAAAGAACTAAACACTTCCCATTTTCATGATCGACCAATCAAAACATCACATTCTTACTCAAATCTATTCTGAAGCTGCGGTGACAGTTGATAAATCGAATGTCAATTGGAAAAATAACAAAGAGTTATAAAAGCTTGAAATTGTCTTTGTGTGCTGTTTGAATTTTTAAATTAATGGATTCTTTGTCACAGAGGCATGCAATAAATACTTAACACCCATGATGTGTGTCAATACGGCACTCACGCCATTGTAGAAGGATAGTATTTGAGGCTGCACCTCTCATTCTATCCTTCTGTGCTGGCACTCGTTCTGTATTAATGAACACATTCACACATCATAACATTTTGTGTATATATGTAGAGAATTATTACCTGCACCTCACACTGATTCTTGGGATGTTCTCTCAGAGTACTCCCCAAGGATTACTCTTAATGAGCTGAGTATTTTCGAAATATTTTTTTTATCAAATCTAATCATGGCGACTGTGAAGCAGGCATGACTAGATTTGTTGAAAAATTCATTAAAATTTACGTCAAGAAATCATTATTTGATTAAATGTGTCCACTATAGAATTGTTTAATTAAGTGACAAGCAAAATTCTGTCCTGGGCAGAAATATCTGCCAGCAGCATCCAAAGAGTTAAAATCAGGTGCAACTATTACTGTTTCCTTGTAGGAACCTCAATAAGTGAAGCTGTTCCTGTTTACTGTGGTAAACAAATCCTAATATACTGGTAAAATAGGGACTGGCAAATTAATGAATTGTGTGGAAGTCCTCTAAACTGGGCAGTATAGGTATAAATAATGGATAAATGTTGACTTTATGCTAGTGATGTGGTCATGATACTGCCGCAGATGCTGAAACTGACCATAAACCAATGAATAAGTAAATAAGGTATTATTTGTCAAGAAAACGTTAACATTTGTTACCAAGTTCCTATATAAAACAAACATAAGAGATGAATTGAACATTGTAAGCGAGGGTCCCGGAAATGTTCAGGAAAGTCCTGAATTTTTTTTCTCTCAGAATTGTATGAACCCTGCTGCACACATTACCTGGTAAAGTGCTGGAAGCCCATATTTGGATGTTCAGGTCCCACTACTTAAAGACTTGAAATCTGTTGATGTGCTTCTTATTATCTTTAAAGAGACATTATTTAGTCCGGATTTGAGTTGTTGTAACTTGGACTGCCATGATTTGTCAATTAATTGAATAACTGTCTTAATTAGTCCCCTACGGGAACCGTAAGAAGACTATAGGATTGCACTCCGTCTGTCTGTCTGTCTGGCTGTCCATCCGTCTGTCTGTCTGTCTGTTTTTATGTTACTACCTCTCCCTCTAATTTAGTTATTAGTCCCCTACGGGAACCGTAAGGGGACTATAGGATTGCACTCCATCCATCTGTCCGTCTGTCTGTCTGTCCATCCGTCTGTCCATCTGTCTGTTTCTTTTTATGTTACCACCTCTCCCTCCAACATGCTTTAAGCCACACCTTTCATATTTGGTACATGGATAAATGGTTCTGAGGGGATGATGCATGCTCAAATTTTTTTTTTCAAAATCCAAGATGGCGGAATGGCAGCCATTTTTGTTGTGTTTTTTAAGCTTTTTTTTCTCTATTTTCATGTTACCACCCCTCCCACCAACATGGTTCAGGCTACACCTTTCATATTTGGTACATGGATAAATGGTTCTGAGAGGATGATGCACACTCAAAATTTTTTTTTGAAAATCCAAGATGGCAGAATGGCGGCCATTTTTGTTGTGTTTTTTAAGCTTTTTTTCTCTATTTTCATGTTACCACTCCTCCTACCAACATGGTTCAAGCTACACCTTTCATATTTGGTACATGGATAAATGGTTCTGAGGGGATGATGCACGCTCAAAATGTTTTTTTCAAAATCCAAGATAGCGGAATGACGGCCATTTTTGTTGTGTTTTTTAAGCTTTTTAGTCAAGTTGTGACGAAGTCAAACTCGACTTATAGTTTGGTGAATGGCGGGCGGGCGGGCGGGCGGGCGGGCGGGCGGGCGTAAACAATTGGTTTCCGGATGATAACTTGATAGTGGTTCAACTCACATTCATTAAACTTCATACGTAGGTTGGTCTTGGTGGGAGGAAGAACCCTATTGATTTTGGACATGCTACATCGAAGGTCAAGGTCACAGTGACCTTGAATGTAGTAAATCTTAAACAATTGGTTTCCGGATGATAACTTGATAATGGTTCAACTCACATTCATGAAACTTCATAGGTAGATTGGCCTTGGTGAGGGGAAGAACCCTATTGATTTTGGACTCGCTACGTCAAAGGTCAAGGTCAGCGTGACCTTGAACATAGTAAATCGCAACAATTCCTTTCCGGATGATAACTTGATAGTAGTTCAACATACATTCATGAAACTTCATAGGTGGGTTGGCCTTGGTGCGAGGAAGAACTCTATTGATCTTGGACTCACCAGATCAAAGGTCAAGGTCACAGTGACCATTAACATAGTATATCGCAACAATTGGTTTCCGGATGATAACTTGATAGTGGTTCAACCTAGAGTCATGAAACTTCATAGGTGTGTTGGCCTTGGTGCGAGGAAGAACCCTATTGATCTTGGACTCACCAGGTCAAAGGTCAAGGTCACAGTGACCTTGAACATAGTATATCGCAACAATTGGTTTCCGGATGATAACTTGATAGTGGTTCAACCTAGAGTCATGAAACTTTACAGGCGTGTTGGCCTTGGTGCGAGGAAGAACCCTATTGATGTTGGACTCACCAGGTCAAAGGTCAAGGTCACAGTGACCTTGAACATAGTATATCGCAACAATTGGTTTCCGGATGAGAACTTGATAGTGGTTCAACCTAGAGTCATGAAACTTCATAGGTGTGTTGGCCTTGGTGCGAGGAACTGTTGTCACAACTCGACATTGGATCGGTGATCCTGAGCGGCATTTTTTTCTCTATTTTCATGTTACCACCTCTCCCACCAACATGGTTCATGCTACACCTTTCATATTTGATACATGGATAAATGGTTCTGAGGGGATGATGCACGCTCAAAATGTTTTTTTCAAAATCCAAGATGGCGGAATCGCGGCCAATTTTGTTGTGTTTTTTAAGCTTTTTTTTCTCTATTTTCATGTTACCACCCCTCCCACCAACATGGTTCATGCTACACCTTTCATATTTGGTACATGGATAAATGGTTCTGAGGGGATGATGCACGCTCAAAATATTTTTTTCAAAATCCAAGATGGTGGAATGGAGGCCATTTTTGTTGTGTTTTTTAAGCTTTTTTTCTCTATTTTCATGTTACCACCCCTCCCACCAACATGGTTCAAGCTACACTTTGCATATTTGGCACATGGATAGAGGGTTGGGAGGGGATGAAGCATGTTCAAGATTTTTTCTTCAAAATCCAAGATGGCGGCATGGTGGCCATTTTTGTTGCGTTTTTTAAGCTTTTTTCTCTATTTTATGTTACCACCCCTCACTCCAACATTGTTCAAGCTACACTTTTTATGTCTGGCACATGGATAGAGGGTTGTAATGAGATGTTGCATGTTCAATATTTTTTTTCCAAAATTCAAGATGGCGCCATGGCAACCATTTCTGTTGTGTTTTTTAATTTTTTTTTCTCTATTTTATGTTACCACTACTCCCTCCAACATGGTTCAAGCTGCACTTTTCATATATGGTACATGGATAAAGGGGTTGTGAGGGGATTATTCTCGATCAATATTTTTTTTTTCAAAATCTAACATCTGTCTGTCTGTCTGTCTGTCTGTTTTTATGTTACCACCACTCCTTCTAATATGCTTCAAGCTACACCTTTCATATTTGGTACATGGATAAATGGTTCTGAGGGGATGAAGCACAGTCAATATTTATTTTTCAAAATCCAAGATGGCAGAATGGCGACCATTTTTGTTGTGTTTTTTAAAGCTTTTTTCTCTATTTTATGTTACCACCCCTCCCTCCAACATGGTTCAAGCTACGCCTTTCATATATGGTACATGGATAAAGGGTTGTGAGGGGATTATGCACGCTCAATATTTTTTTAAAAAAATCCAAGATGCTTATATACTCTAGTGTCTTCTGTGACAAAAACACCTTATGTCACAAAAGCGCCGTAGGGGACTAATATCACCTCGGTTGTCAAACACTTGTTTTATTTGTAGAGTCATCGAATTTGTATGACAATGTGTGTATCTCTATTCTGTGAGCTGAAACATAGGTTGAAAAACACAATATTCCTGAAACCAATACTTGTATACATTAAATAAGCAGTTCAGTACAACACTGTGGCAACAAATAACAGTGTTGAGTAACATTTCCCAGTGGGATGTCATGATGTTCCAAGTCCTTTAACTTTTGGTGAATGATGTTAGTCCAGAACTTGAAATCTTTTCCTGTCCACATGTTGCTGAGAGTCAGAAATTGAGCAGTGTTGGGTCAAATAATATTACATAACCGTTGCAGGCAACATATAGAATAAATAGATACTAGGCCGGTAATCAGATTTAAACCACAAGTAGAATAAGGATTTTAACCATGAGGCTCTAACCGTCGACTTTGACAACTAATTTTTCGATTCTGAAAATGGATAGTTGTGGCAGCTGTAGTTACAATTTTGGCACTCTCCTATAAACTGTAACAAGACAAAGACACCTGAACAAACTTTCATGACCAAAAATAATTCAGCACTCTATGAATTAAAAAATTGTATTAAATAACTTTTTAACAAAAACTGAGATTAAGTAATGGTCAGTATGATAAAGCTTTCTCCATGTATGGAGCGGCCAGCTACTACAGTGGAGCACATTTAATTGGATATCTCTTAACTGAATAACCTTGTTAATTGAATATATTTTCCCAACACAAAATCATTTGTGTTGGGATGTTTTGCTGATGTTTACCCCACCTTCTGAACCGATGGCCATGGCCGTAGATCAGCCGATAGCTGATTGTATACCGATTAATCATCTCATCACTAAATAAAACAAAGAAACACGCAGCTAAAAGACTGCTGTAAACTTCGGCAGTTGTAGTACAAGTAGAATAAAGAATGGGGACATGTACATGCATGATGTCACAATATTCAGTCATAAATCAACTCACAGACACAGAATGATTGTTAAAATATGTGTGAACAAGTCAATAAGGGGAGAAAAATTGTACGATAAATTGGTTTCTGAACGATGTGGGTTTCCAAGATGGTGTATTGAAGTCTCAATCTCTCCTCTGGGTCACATATTGACTTGTCCTAACGGACTCGTCACTATATGCTCAGAGACGAGGTCTTGACTTCAGTGTACGATACAGACCCAATATTTGTTGCATTGGTGGAAACTCCTTTATGCTTGTGATTTTTAGTAGTACAGTGAAGTCCCCCTTTAATTGGATGCTTTTTAACTGAACGGCCCTGTTATTGCATATAACTTCCAACAGAAAACCATTTACCATACCTTTAGTACAAATTTTATCTGTTGATTGCATACAGGTTACACATGTCGATGTAGAGTAGACTCCTGGTAATTGAATAAAAAAATCTGATAATCTCTTGAAATACTTTAACAACCTCTGAAATTTTGAAGATCTATCCAGCCACGGTATCGCCAGTATAAGCATTTAATTCATGATGGTTTCATGAGGAGCATTTCCTGGACAATTGCCTGTTTTGTTTGTTAATTTAATTTCAAATTGTATTTTCTTTTTCACTGCCATGATATCATTCAACTATAATTCAAAAAGGCATTTTGCAATAAGGAGACAGTAGAATAGATGCAGATGACACCAGATGGTTAATGCCCCCCCCCCCCCCCCCCCCCCCACACCACCCACCCCTCCAAAAAAAAAAGACCAAAGAAAGAAAGAAACAAAACATTCTTGGAAAATTATCAATTCATTAGGAAAGTCTTTGAGTCTTTTTGTTGTTAAAATGTTTTTAGACTGAATTTTCAATAATTAACCCTTTTTGGGGTGTCAAAACCACAGAAATCTTGTTGTCCAATGTGAAATCTGTCTAGAAAGTTTAGACTTGCCCCACCAGCAGCAAAAGGCTATCTAGACCTTTGATAATAAAATACTTCAGTAAAAGGGTTATTTCATGATTTCATGTGTGTGATATAATGAGAGTTTTGGCGTGATTGCAAATTTATTTGTACAATTAAGTGAACATTCCAATCAGATTGCCAACTTCTTTGAAGAAATTTAATTTACTTGGAGTTTCAATTGTTGAAAGTATTTTTTGTCAGCTGTGGAACACCATTGAATATAGATGTGTATTTTCTGGATGTTATCCCATCTTCATTGTACATTGGGACCCATATTTATGAGCATTTGCTATCATTCAGTACGGCTGTCAATCATTATCTGTTTTATAGCGGTCTGCAGGTTGTTGAAAATAAGTGCACATCACCTCCTTTTAATGCATCTACATGTATGTACCTAAGAAACCTAGTGCATTTCAGCCAATAAATAAGTGTAGTTTTCAAACTAACAATTTCTTAATATAAATATCAACTAAAGTTTTGTGGGAATGAACTGGTAGAGTGCTTATTTTTTTTCAAATATGATTAGTAACGCAAATAATTTTTTTTATAGATACCATACATACCGCCAGAAAATATAACCTTGATTTAGTGAGATTTTGTTCATAAATAATTGTTTTGTTACAGTTTATTGGAGAGTGCCTTTTGGCACTCTCCAATAAATTGTAACTAAACATTTTTATGCAAACTTTTTTTTCTACTGCCAAGCAAACAACAAGCGACCACATACAGTGTAAAGCCACTACAGTGGCTTTCAGCACTTTTCTGTAGAGCCCTGCAAGTGGCTTCTAGCACTCAACCAACCCTTGAAATTAGCATTTTGTGGCCAAGGCTCTACACTGCCATGGCAAAACCAGTTTGCCATGGCACAGCGATGGCATTTATTCTGGTGGTAAGTGGTTCGGTATCAGGCATACTGACACATTGGTGAGCCCATGAGCGTCAACATGTGCACCAAAATTGTTGATATGACCATTTTATTTTTACAAGAGTTTCAGTCAATATTGTCGTCAAAAAGAATGATAGTTTACAACAATTAGGTTACTTGATTGTTATATACCATCCTACTTTGAGGCAATTATATTCACAAATTCTGCTGAATTTAATCAACAACTGACTCAAATAAATGCAACTCGCCATCATTCAAACTGAAAGATTACTCCGATTGATCTCAATTGTGCTGTAAACATGGTCATGCCAAGATGACATCTCATGACAATGCCATTTTAAACTCAGTGCAGCTGTGCATAATGATTGGTTGCGACAATGCCATTCCGTTGGCTATATTTAGCTATGGGGAATAATCCAAATTTGGAATCTTTGTGAACATTTCAATGACAATTCTTAACTCCAAACACATGCTTTCTTCAATGATTCCCACAGCAAAATGCAACTGTCAACATGGCATGGACAGTCTGTATTATTATTGCCCTGGGTCAAACTCAATCACTGGGGATGATTTATTAGTCCCCTACGGGAACCGTAAGGGGACTATAGGATTGCACTCCGTCCGTCTGTCTGTCTGTCTGTCCGTCCATCTGTCCGTCTGTCAGTCTGTTTTTATGTTACCACCTCTCCCTCCAACATGCTTTAAGCTACACCTTTCATATTTGGTACATGGATACATGGTTCTGAGGGGATGATGCACGCTCAAAATTTTTTTTTCAAAATCTAAGATGGCGGACAATTTTGTTGTGTTTTTTAAGCTTTTTTTTCTCTATATTCATGTTACCACCCCTCCCTCCAACATGGTTCAAGCTAAACTTTGCATATTTGGCACATGGATAGAGGGTTGGGAGGGAATGATGCACGTTTAATATTTTTTTTCTCAAAATCCAAGATGGCGGCATGGCGGCCATTTTTGTTGTGTTTTTGAAGCTTTTTTCTCTATTTTATGTTACCACCCCTCACTCCAACATGATTCAAGCTACACTTTTCATATTTGGCTCATGGATAGAGGGTTGTAATGGGATGATGCGCGGTCAATATTTTGTTTTCACAATTCAAGATGGTGCCCTGGCAGCCATTTTTGTTGTGTTTTTTAAGCCATTTTCTCTATTTTATGTTACCACCCCTCCCTCCAACATGGTTCAAGCTACACGTTTCATATATGGTACATGGATAAAGGGATTATGCACGCTCAATATTTTTTTTTCAAAATCTAAGATCTATCTGTCTGTCCGTCTGTCTGTCTGTTTTTATGTTACCACCTCTCCCTCCAACATGCTTTAAGCTACACCTTTCATACTTGGTACGTGGATAAATGGTTCTGAGGGGATGATGCATGCTCAATATTTTTTTTTCAAAATCCAAGATGGCGGAATGGCGGCCATTTTTGCAGCATTAACTCAAACTTTCGACTCGAAATATATTGAAAGTTTCCATGTTTAGAGTATTCAGTTGTCCTGCAGAAACATTTCCACAATGTGCATATAGTGTATTATATAACATGCCCCGAGTTACCAAGCTTCCCCAGCAGACCTCAGTAACTTGATGCTTTCTGTAACACAAATGCGTATACCAATTCAATCATTATAAAATACGTTAAATGAAGGAAAATGTTTTAATATCTTCCTTTTTTGGTGTTACCAAAAGTAAGATTTCATCACCTGTCCCTTCATTTAAGGTTATTATAATGATTGGACCGGTCCAGGCAAAAATACTGCACCACCGAGAGCTGGACTCGACCTTCTTTTCAATGGATTGGACCATTACTGGCGGTCTTTGTACTTCTTAAACTACTAACCTGAATTGCAGAGATGCTTATATGCTCTAGTGTCTTATGTGACAAAAACACCTTATGTCACAAAAGCGCCGTTGGGGACTAATGCCACCTCGGTGGTCAAACACTTGTTGCCTTTGTTACTATTAATGGTTGCATGACAAAATTCAAATTCCAGGAATCTCAATCATGTGGATGTTTTCGGCTGTTTGAAAACAGAGTGAAAATGAATGAGATTCCAACCCCAGCAACATCATTACATGTATGCTGATATCCACATTGACAGTGTTTTGTTCGGCGTGCATTTTACAACCTCACCTTGATACAGCCATCACTTGCTAACTTATAACCCATACAGTCCATTTTATCCCAGTTGCCTACATGGGGGCACGATGATGCCATGTACTAAAGGTACTGCATGTCGATGGTGCACATGTCTTCAACCACTGTAACCCTAACCTGCTTGAGTGGATCTTGAACAGAGTTAGAATGTTGAGGAGCTGACAGTTGCTCGTTGATGCTTGGTGTTCTTTCTGGATACTCCGGCTTCCTCCACCCGTAAAACTGTCATGGTCACAATTAGTCATTATACCCCCACTTTCGAAGAAAATGGGGGTATACTGGATTACATCCGTCCGTCCGTCCGTCTGTCCGTCCATCCGTCCATCCGCACTAACAAATGATTACCTATGTGGCTACGGGTTTTAAAGTCTGTTACATGGCTAGTTACGTAACAGAATCTCTTATTGTGTGTGTGTGTGGGGGGGGGGGGGGTTTGGGTAAATGTAGAGTAGGGTTAGGGCATCCAGGGTGGGGTTTAGGAGTGGGGTGGGGTGGGGTGGGGGTCAGTGAAGGGGTGTTAGAGTTATGTGGCTAGGGTTAGTGTTAGTTTAGGGTTAGGGTTAGCTTAGGGTTAGAGGTGGGTAGGGTTACGGTCAGTAAAAGGTAGGGTTAGGGTTAGCTGACCCCCCCTCCCCCCCCCCCCCCCCCCCCCCCCCCAAATTTTCCCCAAAAAAGCTCATCCATCCATCCCTCTGTCCTGTTACCACCTGTATCTCAGAGATGCTTTGGAACTTTTGTTTCAAATTTTAAGATTTGATGGGGCATCCAGGCCTGGCCGTTTGAAAAATGCAGGCAAGCTACTACCGCCTGCCTTAAATCACCCCAGGCGGGCGATAATGGTGGCCCTTAATTCACTTCTGGAAGCCATCAATCAAGAACGCCCTATCACTTTTAACTTATTTAAGTTCAGTGACACCTGGAATGAAAAAAAAGCAGGTGTGTGAAAATCAAGCTCACAGTTTCCATTTCAAATTCTTTACATTATTTCGGATTTTCCCAATGTTAATTGTAATCAGAAATTAATAAATAGACTACAATTTTATAATTTTCCCTGTCGTTTATTCAAAGCTCATGTGTATGATTTAAAACATGGCGTGATATTGTTAAAAATGTATAGCACATCGGAAAACCAAAGTCCTCGAAAACTGTTCCACATGAAAATAAGTTCCGGTCAATGTGCTGCAGTGTGCATGGATTCCCAAATGATAAACTTGAAAGTGGAACTTTTTTTTCACTGAATTGATAAGAGGTTATGAAAGGAGCACCGTTTAGTAATATTGTACTTATTGGAGAAAAAAATCACCATCGAACTAAGTTCCAGAAAGCATAGTGCATTATTCAGAGAATGACTGAAGTTCAATGACAAGCGGACCTTTTTGTTATGTCAGTGAATGATAACAGTGCACCGTTTTTCGTGGATGTGCTGATATTGTTTGGGAAAGTACTTCAACCAAAACTGATTTCATAATAAGCCGAGTGTAACCAATAATAACATACGTTGTTGTTTTTTTTTAACAAATTTTATAGTTTTAATCGCCCGCACAAATTGACGTTAGGCGGGCAAAATATGCCCACCTTATTTTGAATCCAGGCAGACGGAGGCAGGCGAGAGCGATCGCCCGCCTCAAATGGCCAGGCCTGGGCATCAGGAAGAATTGATGCACATCAATTGTCAATTTTTTTCTGAAAAAAATTCAAGATGGCTGACTGGTGGCCATTTTGTTGGAAATTGAGTGTAATTTGTTATACGCTCAGAACATCTTAACATTTCCGACTTCAATAATCTTTTGTATGGAGGTCTAGCAGCATAAGATAAATAACATATCATACGTTTTTTTTTTTCTTGTGCATAAATTATGCAAATTAGCCTTACTTAACCTTTTTTTGGGGTAATATTTTTGTGCGTGTTATGTTGTGTACTGTTACCACCTGTATCAGGGATGCTTTCATGCTTTTGTTTAATATTTTCAGATTTGATGAGGCATTAGGAAAAATTGATGCACATCAATTTTTTTTAAAAAAAATTCAAGATGTCCAACTGGTGGCCATTTTTGTTGGAAATTGCGTGTAATTCGTTATACACTCAGAACTTCTGAACGACTTTTCTGATTTCAATAATTTTTGGTATGGAGGTCTAGCAGCATAAGATAAATAACATACAAGTTTTTTTCTCGTGCATAAATTATGCAAATTAGCCTCACTTAACCTTTTTTGGGGGTAATATTTTTGTTCGTAGTTATGTTGTGTACTGTTACCACATGTATCTCAGAGATGCATTCATGCTTTTGTTTCAAATTTTCAGATTTGAAGGGAAGGGACATAAGATAAATAACATATTATAAAGGGTTTTTTTCTTATGCATAAATTATGGAAGTTAGCCTTACTTAACTTTTTTACATGTATTTGGATGCTTCCAGGAAAACCACAGAAATATGGGTAACATTGGGACTTCTTTGTTGAGTTGTTCCTTTGATATCCATATTTGTTTGAGTTTTATTGAGGAAATATCAATATATTTCACAGTAATCCACCTACTGTGGGGGACAATTGTCTGATCGTTGGCGATCGGTGTTGCACTTGTATTATTTTTAATCCCACGTTTGAATCCAATGTATGTAGCCCACTTGCTGGTAATTGTATATCTTTTCAGCAAATAACCATGGTAATTGTACATAATTTACAAACACCAAACCATTTATCATACTTTCAGTTCTCCCCAGGAAGTAAGCAGCACTTGTTTACTGTGGTAAACCAGTTCCGCTTTACTAGTAAAATAGGACCCAGTCACCAATGCTTGGGGTGAAAGTCCTCTAAAATGGGAAACATGTTGATCAACGATTGACTAAACTTGACTTCATCTCCATGTTGTGTCACGATTATCCATAGTGCATAAATATGTGACGTTAACCACCAACAAACAAACAAACATACTTTCAGTTCAAATCTGATCAGGTAATTGTGCAGACATTACAGAGTAATCACCTGTTAATTGAATGATGATTCTTGTAATCTGTTGAAGAATTACTCCCAACATCCATTCAATTCCCTACATTCCTCGAAGCAACCCAGAAAGTGAAGCAGTGCTTCTTTACTGAGGTAAACAAGCTCTGTATCACTAGTAAAATAGGATCCAGTAACTAATGCCTGGGGTGGAAGCCCTTTAAAATGGGCAACATGGCTATAAACGATTGACTGGACTTGACTTTATATCCATGTTGCAGTATGATTAGCCATTGTGCAGAAATATGTGACCTTAAACACCAATAAATAAATAATTCCCTGCAATTATCTACATTTTTGTCCTTAATACATGCAAGATAGATCTATTGTATCATGCTTGGCAGAGCACAAAGAGCTCCGCTACATAACAGATAATAGAATAAATGCTCTTTTTATAACTAGAAGATTGGAAAATGACCCAATCCCTGTTAATTGTGTATTCCCGGTTACTGAATATTTTTCTCTGGCAAAGTGGCTATTCAGTTGCTAGTAACAGGGTTCCACAGTATTTTGATTCAAGTGTGTGATTCAGTTTGGTTGAACTCCTTTGGATTAGGCTTTATAATAATTGTTATGAAAGTGAGAAAGCCAAACTCCGGTATTCAACTGGTTGAGTCTTGGCAGCCTATACTTGTACTTCATTCAGAAGTGCTGGATCTGCAATTAACCCCTAGCACTCTGGTAGTACAACAGAATTTTCTCCAATCGCTCTGTTTTTCTCTTGTGTAACTATGAATTTAACCAATTATATCTTGTTTGACAGAGCTCAAAGAGCTCTGTCAAACAAGGTATATTTGGTTAAATATCAAACTGCATTATGGGAAAATATTTGCTGCTGAAAACTTGACCAATTTGACATCGGTGTGCAGAGGATTAAAAGGCTTCATATTCTGTTGATGTGCTTCATACTCTCTAAGAAGAGAAATTACGTAGTCTTTATGGATTTGTCTTGTTACAGTGTAGGTGCTCTCCCTAAATTGTATTAAGACACAGACCTTTGAACTAATTTTGATAATCAATAGTAATAAGGATGGGATGATTCACGAATATTACGATGTATCGTGAAAACAATTGTACACTCGTTCAAAAACCGTGAGATCGCAATACGAGTCTGTGGTCAAGGCTAGATTATCATCGCTACCACAAATGGTTATTCAACCCTACCAAGAATATATTTTTCAGATCATAACTGTAAAACACAATCAATATTGTGTGGGGTTCCCCAACATTAGTTTGAAAATCAGTTCATATAAGAATGAAAAATATTCAAATCGATTAGTTTTTTATTTATATAAAACCTCATTGACTGTGATGAACAATGCATCAAGTTATGGAAATATTACAGGCTTTCCCACTTTGATGTCATGCAAGTTCATAAATAGATCCAATTAAATGCTTCACTTGATAAAAGTACAGGGAATTCCATGCTAAGTTTATGTTCACGAGTATTGCGCACATGCTCTCTTCAAAGCTTCACATCGCTAATTCGTCATACGCAACTGAAAAACAATCCAATTATTCAATAAATATGAACACATCAAACTTTTAACCCAATGACACACATAAAAATCAAGGTGGTTGACACTCGGGGGTAAAAACCATTATAATGAAATTCATCTAAATTCCTCCGGTTACAAGTCAACATGCCCTGGATTAAGTCATTTTGAGTTGTGGAATGCAGAAGTTTTCAAGTGTCTTTGTCTTCTAAAATGTGTGACTGTGAAACACCCATTTGTGATTTAACCAAACAACTGATCAGTATGTCAGTCATTCAGTCAGTCTACTGATTGTTGTGTTGACAAACAGTCAACACAAGTACGTTTATTTTCATTACCAAATTATCTTTGATTATCTTTCAATATCTATTACCTATTATTGGGAATCATGCACACAGATGATTTGTATCAGCATTGAATTTATCTGGATACGCAATCATATCGTGTCCAGTATTTCGAGATATATATTGTATCAGTGTGCACAATTTGACGAGAACGCTCATTTCGTTCGAGTGGTGCTTACGCAAATTCAAATCTACGCGAATGGATCAGTTAGCCAAAAGTTGCATCTTGAATGGTGAAGTCTGAGTAACTTAACTGGTAGAGTACTAATTTTTTTCTCAACCTCAAGATTTGTTCACATATTTTTGTCTTGTTATAATTTATGGGAGAGTGCCAATAGTCAATCTCCCGTAAATTGTAAGAATGCAAATCGATGGAGATGAAGTAATTTAACTTCCAAGATAATAAGAAGGACATCCACAAAATATGAAACCTTCAACTTTGGGTGCCTGCAGTTCAGAATAAAACCCAAATATGGGCTTCTAGCACTAAACCAGTTAACCAGCCTTTCTTGTGTCTTGAAAGATTTTTAGAGTTTTGCCTTGAGAGACTGTATATATTTCAATTCTACGCAATATATGAAACTTGTTAATGATAAAAAAGCACGAGAATTTTTACTTAACTGAGCATTCGATTCGCCATTTCCAAACCTGTGGAGAAAAGCCCTGAACCATTTTTGCAGGGTTTGGAGAAAAGCCCTAAATAATTTTTTAGTTAATTTCTGTATTTTTAATAGAGAAAAGCCCATTGGACCCTTTGCAAGTGCATTTAGATTTTGAACTGCCTATCTAAAGGAAGACAAGTCCATTTAGAACAATTACAGGAAGCTCGAGGTCAACCTCAACTAAATGAGTTAAAAGGTGTGCAAAAACGCTTCAAGAAAAGCTCAGAAATTTAGGTGTCGATTGTGCATGTGGTAAAAAGACATTATCCCAATTTTTAGCTTAACTTGACAAAGTCAAGATAAGCTGTTGCCATCATGCATGCAGAAGTCTGTTTGTCTGGAAGTCTGGGAGTCTGTGAGTCTTCACATTTTCCTTTAGCACAGGCTACACCCCGTAGTTTTTGTCCGATTGTCTCAAAATTTCACATGCAGGTTTGAGATCATGTCTAGATGAGAACGTCCCCTTTTGGTCGCTATCGGTCAACTGTGATGGCTGCCCAAGCCCAAAACCTGAAAACCATTAGCACAGTCTACAGGTCATATTTATGAAGGGTTTTCATTGTAACTTGGTAGGATGCCTCTGTATAAAATCTAGATGAGAACGTCCCCTTTTGGTCATGATCTGTCAAACATGATGGCTGCCCAAGCCCGAAACCCAAAAACTTTTAGCACAGTCTACAGGTCATATTTAATATGGAAGGATTTCATTGATACTTGGTAGGATGACTGTATGATGTCTAGATGAGAACTTCCCCTTTTGGCTACGATCTGTCAACCGTGACAACTGCCCGAACCTAAAACCCCAAAACCTTTAGCACAGTCTACAGGTCGTATTAATGGAGGGATATCATTGTAACTTGGTAGGTTGACTCCATATAATGTCTAGATGAGACCGTCCCCTTTTGGTCACGATTGGTCAACTGTGATGGCTATAGGGGCCCGAAGCCCAAAAACCTTTAGCACAGTCTATAGGTCATATTTTTGAAGGGATTTCATTGTAACTTGGTAGGATGACTCCAGATAATGTCTAAATGAGAACGTCCCCTTTTGGTCGCGATCATTTAGCCGTGACAGCTGCCCAAGCCCAAAACCTGAAAACCTTTAGCACAGTCTACAGGTCGTATTTATGAAGGGATTTTATTGTAACTTGGTAGGTTGATTCCATATAATGTCTAGATGATAACATCCCCTTTTGGCCACGATTGGTCAACTGTGACAGCTACAGGGGCCCGAAGCCCGAAAACCTTTAGCACAGTCTACAGGTTATATTTATGAAGGGATTTCATTGTAACTTGGTAGGATGACTCAGTATAATGTCTAGATGAGGACGTCCCCTTTTGGTTGCGAACGGTCAACCATAATGGCTGCACAGGACCGAAGCCCCAAAACCTTTAGCACAGTCTACAGGCCGTATTTATGAAGGGATTTCATTGTAACTTGATAGGATGACTCGTTTTGGAATAATTTCACTGTAAATTTGTAACTTTCGTTGATATACATTAACTGTGAGGGCCACATACATTAACTGTGAGGGCCACATTAACCCACTCCTCAGTTCTTTAGTACGGTCTACACCTCATATTATTTTTATTGAAAACATAACATACAGGGAACAGAAATTAACATATTCCCAATTATCACAATTCTTGTCTTATTTCATAATCCTTTCATAAACATTGAACATTATCTTTTTCATCAAACATAACACACAGACAAGTTAAGCTACAGTGTCATTGACACTTTCATTACAAGGTGTTGGACACTGCATGCACAGTCAATCATTTTAATTGTTATAAAAGAATATACAGCAGTTATGTACCAAATTCTCATGAGTTTTCAAATAAAAACTTTAAAATATCCAAAATTGTTTTTCATCAGGTCCACAAGGGCTTTTCCACAGATATTCACCAGTGAGGGCTTTTCTCCACATCCAGCGAAAATAGCTCAGCACTTTTCTCCTTGGTAGTCAAAATAGTCGGGGCTGTTCTCCTTATGGCTTTTCTCCACCAGGGCTTTCATTCAATCTTACAATCTTTGTAACAGTTTTTCAGATTTTGTCAGGGTGAGGGGGAAGAGTCCAGGCCTGGATATCTTCCCCCTCACCTTGTCAAAATATTTATCAACCCTGAAAACAAATTTTGGAATGCTGTTCTAAAATTTGTACACTAATGAATTAGAAACAGCCTTTCTTAGAAACTTTGTAACCTTTTTTTTTTTTTTTAGATTTTGACAGGGTGAGGAGGAAGATGAACTGTTTCTAAAATTCATTCAAAATATTTGTCTCTCTAACTTATTCCACATTTTGTTATGTGTTCTAGTGATGAACCGATATCAGAATCGGCAATCAGAACTGGCTGGTTATGGGGCATCGGCCGATTATGACAACCAACAGTTAAAAACCGGCTGTTTCCAGTTATTCTATATTTAACACTGACTATTAAAATCTCTTTGATATCTGGCTTTTTCAATAAAGTTTCCCCATTAAAAACGTGTGGAGTGCATATCAGGATATTTAGGGATTTGCAGAGCTGAGATATTATGGAATTTACCATCTGCAATCAGTTCGAGATCGCCACTATTCCCATCTGATTTTTTTTTTTTTTTTATTTATTTATTAGGGTTTAACGACACATTAACAGCCAGGGTCATATCATGTCGGTGACAGTTTTACGGGTGGAGGAATCCGGAGTACCCGGAGAGAACCACCGAGCTACGACAAGCAGATGTCAGCTCTCCAACTTCGTAACTCTGAACTCTGCACTGCGGCACAGGCAGGGTTAGATTGGTTGAAGACATGTGCACCATCGACGTGCAGTACGCCTTAGTACACAGCATCATCATGCCCCTATGTAGGCAATCGGGGTCATTGTGCCCCTATGTAGGCAATCAGGGTTGAGTGCCTTGCCCAAGGACACAACGCGGGAGCACGAATAAGTCTCTGAAATGGTCACCCATCCAACTACTAACCGCACTCGACGTTGCTTAACTTTGGTGATCTGACAAGAACTGGTTACCACGATGCCACCGTGCCCCTCCCATCTGATTGAAGTCACTGGTCTTCAACCATGGTGCTGTACAACATTGCTTTGGGTACATGTATAAATAAAATGTGTTCAATCGGTAGTCTGTAGTACTTCATGATGCAAGCATCACAATACAATAAGAAATTAAAATTGGAGAAAAACTAAAAAACACTCTATTTTTGATGATAGATGATTGTTACGCAACATACATGTATAAGTCGCATGATTGTCACAAACACGTTTTCAGTTTGTCAAGTTCATTTTTCAACACTGAAGAAACACTTCAAGGGACGTAACAAGTTGAACAATGAACATTAAATAATATATTCTGACGTCGCGTGAGTTTTTGTAAACAGGGCACCAAACTCCCCCCCCCCCCCCCCCCTCTGTGTTGTTGAAGATATCTTGGTATATCTTACCCTCCCCCTACCCCCCCCCCCCCCCTCCCCGCAGGGAGTGGAGATATCCTGCCGCTCCAGTAACTGATGCTTAGGTGGAAGTTCTCAAAAATGGGCAACATATATAAACAATTGATTAACCATGACTTCATCTCCATGTTGTTGTTCCAGTTAGCCACTGTGTAGATAAATGTGACCTCAAACACCAATAAATAAATAAATGGAACAAGGATTTTTTTGTATCTTTCATGTGGAAACAAATGTATTTTGGTGCATGTTGACAGAGCTATGAGTACATGAGGTCACGAAAATTGCAGACTGACAGTTTTACAGCCAATGCTGAGGAGCTAATACTTGTTGTATGTTATTTCCATTTGCTGACTGCTTCATTAGAATTTATTGGATACTGCTGAATTTTTTAGCGAACTTTTCATTACAACTATTTTTGCAGAACATTCTAGGACATTACAATACCAGAATTGGAAAGTTTCTTCATTATAGCTGTTACTGGATTCTGTTGAAATGAATTTTGGATTAACTGATAAGCATTTCTGTTTTATTTTTCTGTAAACCACACTTTATAAAATATTTTTTACCATTTTCTTTTCAAATTATATTTTTTATTAAATTTTAGTATAGTGTTAAGCTGGAGTTATTGTTGTTGGATCTCAAGATTTCTTTCTGTTACTAGAATTATTATTACACATGTAACAGTCTATAAGTTGTTTGTTCAAAATGGTGAATCTTTATGCCATCATGTTTTATTTGATTAAAATTATATTAGTATTGAAGAATGATGGTTTCTGATTTTTTTGTAAGTACAGTAGAACCTTTCTTGAGAGATCATCCTTTTTGCCAGGCAAAAGTGGTCTCTCAAAACAGGTCATCTCTCATGATGGGTCCATTATAGAGTAAAACAACCAAAAGTACAAGGTCACAGCGGTCTCTCAAAACAGGTTTTACTTTGCAAGCAATGGAATTGGTGGAGAGGGCATATGTCACACTTTGTGTTGCTCTTATTAATGATAATTTGCCATATAAATGGAATAAAAGGTTTGAGGAAACAGTCAAAATTTGGGTCTGTCAAGGGGACGGAAACATGCATTATTTTCCATTTGTCAGAACCATTTCATTTAACTTAATGCACGTTGCACATATTTGTAATATTTGGTGTCGTTCATTCATTCTTCGATAGAAAGGATGAACTTAATTTTGCAAGGTAACCTTTTCATTTGCATCAAGCTCATTTCTTTTAATATTTCTTTAAAGGGACATTATGCCATAGATTTAAGAAAAATATTATTATTTATTTGATAAACAAATAAATTCTACATGCAAAAATAATTTCATGTTTCAAAATCATTTTTCTGAAATCACTCATTCAATTTCAATAAAAGAGCTTGAAAGTGATAACATGTGAATTTGAATTTTCTTGCATCCATTGAAACCTTTTTATCATCTCTTGTTGCAGCATCATGTCCTCATGTTGTTCGAGCCCCAACAGTGATCTCAATGGTTGGGCTGCCAGCGAGGGGAAAGACTTATATATCCAAAAAGTTAACAAGATACTTGAACTGGATAGGAATAAAAACTAAAGGTGAGACATTTTCTTATTTTCTTGTTTTTTGTAGAATGCTCATGCCTCAGGGATAGATATGCACAATCAGGGTCAGATGTAAATGAATTTTTTTTGATATACAGTTCATCAAATGTATATTGTTTAACTGGTTGAGTACTAGAAGCCACTATGGTGACTCTATTGAAAAGTGTTGGAAGGCCCTTTAGTGGCTTTACACTGTATGCATTAGCTTGATGTTTGTTCAGCAGTAGAAGAAAAAAAGTTTTGATATGAAATTGTTTGGCTGCAATTTATTGGAGAGTGCCTATTGGCACTCTCCAGTAAACTGTACAAAAACAATTATGAACAAAATCTTGCAAAACTAAGGCTTCTCTTGCTTGTAGTGTGGTATCTTTGAAAAAAATACCCATGTTTCAAATCATGTTTAAAAAATAATTTAGCACTCATTCAGTTAAATAAATTGGAAAGTAAATTTTAAAATTACACAGCATTTTTCCTTGACCAAATTTACTGAATCCCCATGGGAAGGACTTAATGTTATAGCTAATGATAGTGCTTCATTCCACATTGCAACATGTGTCTCCATGCATGCATGTATGTTTGGTGGTTAGTCACACCCTGGTCTCCACTCAATAGATTTGCCTTCTGTAACAGCATAAGCAGAGCGCAAAATTTTATGAGAACACTTATGTTGTTCATGTGGTGATTACATAAAATCAAATTCATGCAAATGATCGACTGGTCCACCATTTCCCTAACAAATCAGCCACATCTGCCTTTGTAATTTACAAATTGAACAGTTGCAAAAAATTGCTTTCCAGAAAATTTTAACACAACCATATCATGAATGTGACCCCCTCATTGGAACAAGCCCATCAAGCTCATTCCAGTGAGGGGTCACATGATATGGTTTTGGTGAAGTTTTTAAAAAATTGTGAAAAAGGAAAAATAACAAATTTTCGTATGCATTGGGTAAGGGGTTAAGAAAATTTTTCTTCTGTCCTACATCCAATTAACACATTGAAAACAAAATACTGTTTTATCAGAAAATAACTAAACTCAATGTTCATGGAAACGATGGCACAATTTGAGAATCAGGCAGCAATTAAGATCCGCCCGGTTCACGTATGCTCTCATATCGTTCCCTGAAGAAGAAAAAAACAGTTTTACAAACCAGATGACGAAATGTCAAGAATAAAATCAAAATATACAAACAAGTTTCCTCGCAACCATTTTAAATCCACGTCGCCAGTATGGTAAAATTGGTTAAAACCATATGAACTACTGATTCAATCATAGCAATGACACTACATTCCACAATGGGATTAACATTGGACGTCTTGTCACTTTGAAGCTACATTACTGAATGACAACAAAGGGAGATTGTCCGCCAGTGAGCATATCAAGGGAGATAATATGTTACAACTATACATGAACCCAACAGATGCCTATGTACACACTACAGGAAGACCACCAGTACAACATTCTTTTAAGAAAGCATCGTTGCATTGCAGGTAGTTTTGTAGGACAGTGCAAGTAAATAATATTCAAATGTGTTTTTAGATTTCTGACCTTGTCACTTCTTCTGCCATTATAAAACTACTCTATGTTCTAATACTTACCGCGTCAATGCCAGTTTCTATGTCTAATTTTGAGTTCTGAAATACATGTATATGTGTATAGTAGGATTTTACAAAAAATAAGTATAACAACTTTACTGTATACCCATTTCAGTAGCAGTTAACCCTCTGCACACTGATAACGAAATAGCAAAATTTCAAATTTTCTTCCGATAATGCAAGTAGGAATTTGTTCATTGAGGTCTATCAAAGAAGACCTAATAGTCTTTATCAGCATTCCCCATGTTGGATCACAGGAGGGTGGGCATATGTCACATTTGTTTCCAAAATAATAAACGTGTGGAATGAAATAGGGAGCCAATGATGGCGGTTACTGTCAATCGCTTCATTGACCATAATATTCTGCTAAAGAAACTGGAATATTATGGCGTTCGAGGGTTAGCTAATTCCAGGTTTAAGGATTATGTAACAAAGAAGCCAGTCTGTTTCTTTCCATAATGAAGTGTCTGACAAAAGAGAGATCATCACAGGTGTACCCCAGGGTTCTATCCTCGGGCCCATTTTATTTGTACTATATATCAACAACATCAGCAAATCGACTTTGCTAAAAGTCTTGTCATTCGCAGATGACACAACAGCATATGCAGCTAGCAATATCATCGATAATCTTATAGAAAATACAAACTCTGAGGTATATAGCATAAGTGAGTGGTGCTTTGTAAATAAATTAGCTCTGAATGCTTCCAAAACCAAATTTGAGTTATTCCATCCCCAAAATGCCCCGTATAGTGTGAGAGGCAAAAGCATATCATTGAATAATATGAATTTTACACTAGTCGGTAACCATCAAAAGGAGACAACATTTAAGTTTTTTGGTATTCATATGGATGAAAATCTCACATTCAAGAACACGCCTCCACCGTTTGCTTGAAAATAGCCAGGGCTACTTTT
Source organism: Pictodentalium vernedei (assembly GCA_031216915.1). Lineage (NCBI taxonomy): Eukaryota > Metazoa > Mollusca > Scaphopoda > Dentaliida > Dentaliidae > Pictodentalium > Pictodentalium vernedei. The sequence goes on from CM062296.1 coordinate 411,951,065, forward strand.
ACCATAAATCAGGTGTTATAGTCCCCATATTATATTTAGATTGATATATCCTTAGTTGATAATTATATGAGATAGATATTTTTTATTTCTGCATTTTCTGACTGGTCTGACTCATTTGCACTGAGTGACCTTTGTTTACATCTTTGTTACACACTAATATATTGTACATATAGCTGTTGATTGTTTAAGTAGGTCAAGGACCTTGTTTACTTGAATTATGACAGAATCACCTAGAAACTGTTAGAACTTTGTAGAATTTTCATCTTCTGGAACATTCTATCTGGTTACTATATAAAGGTTGGTCAACAGAATTCAAAAACTCATTTTAGAAAGCATTTCAGAAAGACTCACTTCAGTTGTTTCCATTGGAGATTATTATTGTTTCAGAACAGTGCATTTATTATAGAAGCAGTGCTTCTTTGTGAATTTGGAAGATTGATTCCAAAAGAGAATTTTGAAGAGAATCTATTCGTCTTGGAAAAAAGAATTTATACTTTCTGTGAAACAGAATATTATTTTGTGAAAAGCCAGGATTCTACTGGATTATTTGGAAATTACCTGTGGCACCAATACTTCTTGGATTTTTACTCCATTTGAATATTGCGGAGCAGTTTATTATATTTTATTGGAGACTGCTGAAATTTCTAAGTGAAAATTTTATTACAAATCTACGGAATACTGTTTCTGAAGAGACAATCTTGGATTTAATACTACCAGCTGGTAACTTTCTTCACATGATTCCTCACCACTGGATTACTGGATTCTGTCAAACTGTACTTTGGACTAATACAATAATTGATAAGTACCACTGTTTTTATTTTCTGTAAACCAATTAGTGTAAAAGATCTTTGTATCGTTTTTTTATATTAATTTTTTCAAAATTAAATTTCAGAATAGTTAAATTCATAGTTATTGTTGCTGATTCTCAGATTTCTTTCTGTTACTAATATCAATAATATTTCCAGACCGTAACAGAAATTGGGGGCTCGTCCGGGATTGAATATAAGATAATGAGAAAGCTTTATTTGCACATTGCATTTATTATTTTGGCTCATAGTCGAAACATTTAAATTTTCTTAGAAAATTTCATTATTTTTTTTCATATAATCTGAGAACCAGCAAATCATGGTATTTATTGTGACAGAATTTATTTCTGAATTTGAAGGCTCTCCTAGTTTGGCCCTTTTAGAATCTCTTAAGAAGGAATCTCTTAAACAGCCCATTGTTAATCATTATATTGAGGAGGGTCTTTTGCCTCAGTCTTGGTCATCTGCCTCTGAACCACAACCTACTGATGCTCTTGAACTCAAAAAGTTAAAATTGGAACTAAAGAGATTAGAAATGCAACAAGAAATAAAAAGGCAGGAAAATGAAATGAAATTGAAAGAATTAGAGGCCCAAAAAGAAAAAGAAGAAAGAGAAAATTAAATTAAATTGAAAAAAATTCAAGCTCAAAAAGAAAGAGAACAAATTCAGGCTCAAAAAGAAATGGAACAAATTCAGGCTCTAAAAGAAATGCATTTAAGGGAAACTGAAATTCAGGCCCAAAAGGAAATAAAAATAAAAGAATTAGAATCTCAACGTCAAGGCTCAAATGTAATTTCCCCAAGTAGATTTGATGCAACTAAACATGTTAGGTTAGTTCCCCCTTTCAAGAAAAAGAAGTGGATAAATATTTTTCACATTTTGAAAAAGTGGCAACAAGGTTAGAATGGCCAAGGGATGTCTGGACTTTGCTATTACAAAGTGTTTTGAAAGGAAAGGCCCAAGAAATCTATTCTGCCCCATCTTGTGAGCAAGGTAACAATTATGACACTGTTAAAGAGGCTATACACTTAAGGCATACAAACTTATTCCAGAGGCCTATGGACAACAATTCAGAAATTATTATAAAAATGAAAATCAAACTCATGTAGAATTTGCCAGAGAAAAGCAAAATTTATTTGACAGGTGGTGCCATTCAAAAGAAATAGGGAAAGATTTCTCTAAATTAAAAGAAATGATGCTGATTGAAGAGTTTAAAGGAAAGATACATTCAGATATAAAGGCCCACCTGGATGAACAAAAAGTTGACACATTAAACAGAGCTGCAGTACTAGCAGATGACTATGCCTTAACTCATAAAATGAGTCGTAACTCTACAAATTTTTGGCTTCACAAGAATTCTTTCCAAAATGGACCTAGACCAACTTCAGATAAAACTGATCCTTCCAATCCTCCAAACTTTTCACTGCCCAAATTTAATAAGAAATTTGGTGAAAACAAAACCTCTTATGCCAGCCCTACACCCTTACGACCCAACAGTTCAACTAAAACTTCTAATTATTGTAAGAAACCAGGGCATTTATTATCTGATTGCTGGCTGTTAAAAAGGAAAAATGAGGCCTCTACTTCACAGAATGCACTAGCATGTGCTCCATGCCCTGAAAATTATGTAATAAAGCAAGACGCTTTAAAAAATTATAAGCCATTCATTTCTGAAGGCTTTGTTTTCCTTGAGGGGGATAAGCACTGTTCCTTACCAATAAAAATAATGAGAGACACAGGGGCTACTCAGTCATTAATGTTAGAAGGCATTTTGCCACTTTCTGAAGAAAGTGCCACAGGGGCACAAGTTCTAGTATCGGGTACTGAGTCAAACTCTTTAAATGTCCCACTTCATAAAATAAATTTAAGAAGTAGCTTAGTAAATGGGACAGTGACAGTAGGAATCAGACCTACTCTACCTGTAAAAGGTATTTCTTTATGATTGGGAAATGACTTAGCTGGTGACAAAGTCACTGTAGAACCTCAAGTGGTGGATAAGCCGAGCACAGATGAAAGTATTATTAATTTGAAGGAATGTTTTCCTTTTGCCTTTCCAGCATTTGCTGTGACTCGGTCCATGGCAAAGAAAGCTGAGGTTGATAACAACCACAATTGTGTTGATTTAAACAGCAAAGCTGAGGATAAGAACAGTCACAGAATTATGGATTCTGAAGACATTGATTTGTCTCAGACATTTTTGAGTCAGTGTGATGACTCCTCTAGAAATTGTAAAAAGGCCACTACACCTGAGAGTGATAGGAGGACCTCCTTGAATGTCATTTCCCGGACATCTTTAATTCAGGAACAGGAAAGTGATCCTGACCTTGCTGAGCCACGTGAAAGGGCTCTAACAGAGGTGGAAGCCCAAAACTCTCCTGTCTGTTATTTAAAAAAATCTGATGTATTCATTAGGAAATGGCGACCACCAGAAGTACCCTCCAATAGTGATTGGGAGGTTATTTATCAAATAGTTGTCCCCACTAAATACCAGAATGAAATAATAAGCCTGGCTCATGAAAATCCAATGGCTGGACATTTGGGAATTAGGAAAACCTACTCACGTATTCAGCAATGTTTTTACTGGCCGAAGCTTCGACAGGATGTTGTTGAATTTTGTAAAACCTGCCACACCTGTCAAATTGTAGGGAAACCCAACCAGAAGATTCCTCCTGCTCCCCTTCAACCAATCCCTGCTTTTGAGGAGCCATTTAGTAGAATTATTATTGATTGTGTTGGCCCATTGCCTAGAACAAGATCTGGAAATGAATATCTTCTTACCATCATGTGTGCTTCTACACAATTTCCTGAGGCTATACCTCTAAGAAATATTAAAACTAAGACTATAGTTAAGGCCTTGATAAAATTTTTCACGACATTCGGTCTACCCGGGTCAGTGCATTCAGACCAAGGCTCAAATTTTATGTCAAACATTTTTCATCAGGTGATGTATGAGCTCAAAATTATGCAGAACACATCAAGTGACTACCATCGCGAAAGTCAAGGTGCTCTTGAGCGCTTCCATCAAACACTGAAGACCATGATAAAGGCCTATGGGGAGGTTAATGAGAAGGATTGGGATGACGGAGTACATCTCCTCTTATTTGCAGTCCGTGAGACTGTACAGGAATCTCTGGGGTTCAGCCCTTTTGAATTAGTGTTTGGACACTCAGTGAGGGGTCCATTCACTGCTTTGAAGGAGAAATGGCTTGAGGAAGAGCCACCTGAAATTCCTCTTCTGGACTATGTGTCCACTTTTAAGGAAAAATTGCACCAGGCCAGAGAAATGACAAATAATCATTTACAGAAAGCCCAGAGTCATATGAAGACCTGGTATGATAAAAAGGCGAAATTTCGCACCTTTAAACCTGGGGACAAGGTGCTAGTATTATTCCCTTTAAAGGGCAATGCTTTACAAGCAAGATATTCAGGCCCTTATATTGTTAAGCACAAGATCAGTGATACTAATTATGTTGTTGAGACTCCCAATAGACTCAAAAATACTCAGCTGTGCCATATAAATATGTTGAAAACATATTATGAGAGAACCAAGCTCTCTACCAGTCTCACCAGTCACCCACATGGATGAGGTAGAAATTCCCGTGGAGGATATTCATGAAGGCGGCGAAAATGTACCTCTGAAGTTACAGAACTCAGATGTCCTGAGAGATCTACAAAATAAAATAGATTATTTACTGCCTGACCAAAGAAAAGATTTAGTTGATTTAATTTTCAAATATCAACACTTATTTCCCGATGTGCCTAGTAGGACATCTGTTATTTTTCATGATGTTGATGTAGGAGAGGCAAATCCCATCAAACAGCATCCATATAGATTGAACCCTTTCAAAGCTGTGATCATGCGAAAGGAAATACAGTATATGCTGGGCAATGATATCATTGAACGTAACCATAGCAACTGGAGTTCACCCTGTATACTCGTACCAAAACCTGATGGGAGTTACCGATTTTGTACGGATTACCAAAAAGTGAACAGCCTCACCAAAACAGACAATTATCCAATTCCAAGAATTGATGACTGCATTGACAAATTTGGCCATGCTAAATTTGTGACAAAATTTGACTTGTTAAAGGGTTATTGGCAAGTCCCTTTAACAGAAAAAGCAAAAGAAATATCTGCTTCTGTTACCCCATTTGGGTTGTATCAATATAAAGTTACCCCTTTTGGCATGAAAATTCTCCGGCAACGTTCCAGCGCATGGTTAACCAATTAATTGCAGACCTAGATCACAGTGGAGCGTATATTGATGATGTTATTATACACAGAGATACAAATTGGGTTGATCATCTGAAGCATATTCAAGAATTTTTTGACAATCATCGAGCTCTTGTCAGACAAAATTGAATTGGGTAACATCCTAGTTGCATTATGGGGGAAAAATTGTTGCTTTGGTCTTTTCACATCAGTGTGCAATGGTTTAAAGTTGTTGTAATTGTTTATTACATTCAGTTGAATTTATTGGGGGGGTGTATATGCCATCTTTCTTCATCTGAGAAGTGATTTGCCATTCTCAAATCTCATTTTAAAACATTAAAGTATTTTGTGGAATTGGTTGGTACTCAACATGCCAGTTTGTTTATCAGTTCTTTAATTGTGAGATTAACTGACTTTTGAAAATTTGTTAGTCTTTGTTCCCATTGAGTTTTTTTTGATGGCCAATGTCATCTTTTTTTGTATCAATCCTGAACACTTTGCTAGTTTAGAAAAGGCAAACACAAATGATACCTCGTTAGCTACAGTGTCAACGAGTCTATCCTTGTTTGTTTTCAATGCAGGAGTATATTATTGTACCAGTATGCATCTTATGTAATGCACATATTGATTTCGTGCACATAATTGTGTTTATGTTGGCATGTTTTATAAAGTCTGTTTACCCCCACAGAGTGCAGTATTATTATTGTATTATATTAACTGCAAGCATGTTAATATTCTCAGAATGCCTGGAATATTCCCAACATTTCAAGATTGATTGTTCCTGCCTTCTGGAAAAACATCATTTTGGGCTAAACATCTCAGACAATATCAGTCAAAAAATAGTATTAGCAGTCTTGCATTGCTAAGAGTATCGATTTGCAAGCATTGATGTAGAGAATGGAAATAGGTGTTTTATACGAAAAAACATCAGTTTGGGCAAAAAATCCCAGAAAACATCAGTTAAAAAATATTGGCATTTCGTATCATTAAACTTTAAAGTAACGATTTGCAAGCATTGATTAATGCAGAGAATGGAAATAGGTGATTTATGCTTATATTTTATTCAAAGTCCTTTTCATTGTACAGTACGGCCACCGTGGACTGGTCACTTTCCACTGAGTGGGCAGTATTTCCACGGATGCAATAATATTAGATTCCAAACAGTAATTATAGGTACAGCCCGGTGCTTCATTAATTAAAGTTTTGCTGGTGATGATATTTAGCTTAACTTGACATAGTCAAGATAAGCTATTGCCATCACGCGTGCGGAAGTCTGTTAGTCTGTGAGTCTGTGACGTCTGTTCACATTTCCTTTAGCACGGGCTACACCCCGCAGTTCTTGTCTGATCGTCACGAAATTTCATATGCAGGTTTGGGGTCATGTCTAGATGAGAACGTCCCCTTTTGGTCGCGATCGGGCAACCGGTATGGCTGCCCAAGCCCAAAACCCAAAAACCATTAGCACAGTCTACAGGTCGTATTTATGAAGGGATTTCATTGTAACTTGGTAGGATGCCTCTGTATAGTGCCTAGACGAGAACGTCCCCTTTTGGGCATGATCTATCAACCGTGATGGCTGCCCAAGCCCGAAACCCAAAAACTTTTAACACAGTCTGCAGGTCATGTTTATTGTGGAGGGATTTCATTGTAACTTGGTAGGATGACTCCTTATGATGTCTAGATGCGAATTTCCCCATTTGGGCATGATCTGCCAACCGTGACGTCTGCCCGAGCCCAAAACCCGAAAACCTTTAGCACAGTCTACAGGTCATATTTATTGAGGAATTTCATTGTAACTTGGTGGGTTGTCTTCATACAATGTCTAGATGAGAAAGTCCCTCTTTGGACGTGATTGGGCAACTGTGACGGCTACAGGAGCCCGAAGCCGAAAACCTTTAGCACAGTCTAGAGGTCATATTTATGAAATGATTTCATTGTAACTTGGCAGGATGACTCCAAATAATGTCTAGATGAGAACGTCCCATTTTGATCGCGATCATGCAGCCTTGATGGGTGCCCGAGCCCAAAAACCTTTAGCATAGGCAAAAGGTCATATTTATGGAAGGATTTCATTGTAACCTGTTAGGTTGACTCCATATAATGCCTAGATGATGACATCCCCTTTCGGTCGTGATTGGTCAGTTGTGATGGCTACAAGTGCCCGAAGCCCGAAAACCTTGAGCACAGTCAACAGGTCATATTTATGAAGGGATTTCATTGTAACTTCTTAGGATCACTCCAGATGATGCTCAGATGAGATTGTCCCCTATGGTTGCGATCATTCACCCATGATGGCTGCCCAAGCCCGAAGCCCGAAAACCTTTAGCACAGTCTACAGGTCATATTTATGAAGGGATTTCATTGTAACTTGGTAGGTTAACTTCATATAATGTCTAGATGAGAACGTGCGATCATTCACCCATGATGGCTGCCCGAGCCCGAAGCCCGAAAACCTTTAGCACAGTCTACAGGTCATATTTATGAAGGGATTTCATTGTAACTTGGTAGGTTAACTTCATATAATGTCTAGATGAGAACGTCCCCTTTCGGACATGATTGGGCAACTGTGACGGCTAAAGGTGTCTGAAGCCCGAAAACCTTTAGCACAGTCTACAGGTCATATGTATGAGTGGATTTCATTGTAACTTGGTAGGATGACTCCAAATAATGTCTAGATGAGAACGTCCCCTTTTGATCGCGATCATTCAGCCTTGATGGGTGCCCGAGCCCAAAAACCTTTAGCATAGGTAAAAGGTCATATTTATGGAAGGATTTCATTGTAACCTATTAGGTTGACTCCATATAATGCCTAGATGATGACATCCCCTTTTGGTCGTAATTGATCAGCTGTGTTGGCTACAAGTGCCCGAAGCCCAAAAACCTTGAGCACAGTCTACAGGCCATATTTATGAAGAGATTTTATTGTAACTTCATAGGATCATTCCAGATGATGCCCAGATGAGATTGTCCCCTTTGGTTGCGATTATTCATCCATGATGGCTGCCCGAACCCGAAGCCCGAAAACCTTAAGCACAGTCTACAAGTCATATTTGTGAAGGGATTTCATTGTAACTTGGTAGGTTGACTTCATATAATGCCTAGATGAGAACGTCCCCTTTTGGACATGTTTGGGCAACTTTGACGGCTAAAGGTGCCCGAAGCCCAAAAACCTTTAGCACTGTCTACAGGTCATATTGATGAATGGATTTCATTGTAACTTGGTAGATTGACTCCAAATAAGGTCAAGATGAGAACGTCCCATTTTGGCCGTGATCATTCAGCCTTGATGGGTGCCCGAGCCCAAAAACCTTTAGCATAGGCAAAAGTTTATATTTATAGAAGGATTTCATTGTAACATTGTTAGGCTGACTCCATATAATGCCTAGATGATGACATCCCCTTTTGGTCGTGATTGGTCAACTGTGATGGCTACAGGTGCCCGAAGCCCGAAAACCTTGAACACAGTCTACAGGTCATATTTATGAAGGGATTTCATTGTAACTTCGCAGGATCACTCCAGATGATGCCCAGATGAGATTGTCCCCTTTGGTTGCGATCATTCAACCATGATGGCTGCCCGAGCCCGAAGCCCGAAAACCTTTAGCACAGTCTAAGGTCATATTTATGAAAGGATTTCATTGTAACTTGGTAGGTTGACTTCATATAATGTCTAGATGAGAACGTCCCCTTTTGGACATGAGTGGGCAAATGTGACGGCTTCAGGGGCCTAAAGCCCGAAAACCTTTAGAACAGTCTACAGGTCATAATTATGAAGGGATTTTATTGTAGCTTGGTAGGATGACTCCAAATAGTGTCCAGATGAGAACGTCCCCTTTTGGTCACGATCATTCAGCCTTGATGGCTGCCCGAGCCCAAAAACCTTTAGCATGTCTGTAGGTCGTATTTATGGAAGGATTTCATTGTAACTTGTTAGGTTGCCTCCATATAATGCCTAGATGATGACATCCCCTTTTGGTCGTGGTTGGTCAACTGTGATGTCTACAGGTGCCTGAAGCCCGAAAACCTTTAGCACAGTCTACAGGTCGTATTTATGGAGGGATTTCATTGTAACTTGGTAGGTTGACTTCATATAATGTCTAGATGAGAACGTCCCCTTTGGACGCAATTGGGAAACTGACGGCTACAGGGGCCCGAAGCCCGAAAACCTTTAGCACAGTCTACAGGCCATATTTATGAAGGGATTTTAATGTAACTTGATAGGATGACTCATTTTGGAATAATTTCCTTGTAATTTTGTTGATATATGTTAACTGTGAGGGCCACATATATTAACTGTGAGGTCATATTAACCCACCCCTCAGATCTTTAGTACAGTGTACACCTCATATTATTTTTATCATAAACATAGCATACAGGGAACAGAAATGAACATATTCCCAATTATCACAATTCTTGTCTTATTTCATAATCCTTTCATAAACATTGAACATTATCCTTTTCATCAAACACAACACACAAGTTAAGCTACAGTGTCATTGACACTTTCATTATTACCTAGTAAATGCATGCGTGGACATCACTGCCCACGCTTGGATTACGACCAGTCCACTGCGAATACACTGTACTTATGACACACAGTTGTTACACGGTAGAATTTTTCTATTAATATGATCGCAGTTTTGACAATGTTATTTAATTGAATCACAATGTACACAAACGAACACTCAGAAATAAAGAATTTCACATACCAACCGGAAGTAATTCATATTAGTCTCCACAGTGTAGAAGAGTTCATGAAATCCGGTGGAGATAACCTGTTTATAGATAGAACCTATACAATGTGACCCTCATTAAACCACAATAAAGTGAACAAACAATACTTGGATCTCCTATCTCTGCAAAGTTATGAACTGAATTAAAACAAGACATTTTAGTGTTTCACTGATGATGACAGAACCCAACATGCCAGGCTCAAAATGGCTGCACACATAGGTGCTTCACTTGAATGATCCCCGTCCCACCCCAGTAATTTTTTCATTCGAGACATTTTCATCTGCAGTGGAGTCCTAGATATTGATTCCCTCTTGCTTGTAATCATGTACTTTCTGACAAGACTAGATTTGATAATTGAACATATGTTATACACACAGTCGGTCATGCAAACGGTGGTTTGTAGTACCCAATTTGAGCTGTTGGGGATCCATCACTACTAATTCGGAGTATGAGTATGATATGTATAGGCCTCTTCATATATTGATCTTTTTGTTTGACTCGATCTTGCAAAAAAAGTGTTAGAGTCAACTGAACATCAATTTCAAACCAAGTTAACTGAAACCAAGTGTCCAATTAAGTGCGGTATCGCACACGATATTTCCAGTTTAAAATAGCCATATTATGATTGTTTTGGCATTTTCCTGATGATTTATCCACATATTCATGCTAGCATTCAACAGTTCATACATTAACAATTAATGCAGCACACTTGAATGCATAGTTGAATAGGAGACAAACAATCTGCATGTACCTGTCATTGCTTCACTCCCTTATTGACTTTAAGCTTGGCATCATCCAATCTTGCCTTATCATGAAGCGATGGAGACTTCTCAGAGAAGTGTACCAGAGGTGAGATGTAGTCCCTGGCATTTGGGTTTTGTACAAAGTCTTGCATGTATTACACGTGTATGTAGCCGTGGCTTTATCCACTGTAAAATATGAGTGTATTACCGATATCATTTGGAATCACGAGACACACGTGATTCCAAATGACATTGGTAATACACTGAAAGTTCCATGTTGACGATGTGTGCTTGCAGTTTGTGCTCAATTCCTTGCCTTGTTTTGACAATTTAGCCAGTATTAAATGTATGAACGTACATATACCGAGACATTTATTAATAATTTTTTATGCCCCCGGCCACTTTGAGGAGGGGGCATTATGTTATCACCATGTCCATTGTCCGTCCGTTAACTTTTCGCATTCCATCAATTAACTAAAGTTCTTCCAACCGGATCTTTACCAAACTTCATATGTGGGTTAGGTATTATTAGTGGAAGAAGCCCATTTATTTTGACCATGATGAGCCAGAGGTCAAGGTCACAGTGACCTCCAATGTTAAATACACTTAAAATTGGTTTCCGTTCTACAACTGAAGTTCTACTGACCAGATCTTGACCAAACTTCATATGTGGGTTAGGTATGATGAGTGGAAGAAGCCTATTTATTTTGACCATGGTGTGCCAAAGGTCAAGGTCACAGAGACTTCCAATGTTAAATACACTTGAAATTGGTTTCCACTATATAACTAAAGTTCTACCAACCAGATCTTTACCAAACTTCATATGTGGGTTAGGTATGATGAGTGGAAGAAGCCTATTTATTTTTACCATGATGTCCCAAAGGTCGAGATCACAGTGACCTCTAATGTTAAATACACTTGAAATTGTTTTCCGCTGTATAACTAAAGTTCTGCAAGACTGATCTTGTTTTTTTTGTAATTCTCTCCATGATATTGCAGGAGGGGGCATATTCCACGCTTTGTATTGGTCTTGTTTTAATTAACAATCGAATATTTGCAGGGGCCTAAACTGGACATATGTTACACAAACAGTTGATCACGCAAATGGTGGTTTGTAGTACCCAATTTGAGCTGTTGGGGATGCATCATGACCAATTCAGAAGAGTATTAGTATGATATGTATTAATTAAATACCATGCTGGGTAACAAGGATTTCATCTATATTTTATTTATCTGTAAATAAATGTGGTGCCTGTGGGGGAGTCCTCTAAATTGGCATATGTTTAAACAATTGGCTCAACTTTACTTTATCTCTATGTTTTGGTCTTGAGATGTCCTAAGATGCTTAAAGTGACCTTAAACATATAAATAAATAATTCCAGTTACATCGTCATTGCATGCCTTGATGATGTAGTTGGAATATTTTATCAGTCACAACTTGAGCCTTGACAAACCAGGTTTACACCCCACTGCAATCAGTCATCTTTGCAATGTCCATGCAAACTGACTATTTTCAATTCCCAAATTGTTTGCAACTGACCGGCTCGTTTTTAAGAAAAATGGCTCAGTAAGACATTTTATTTTGAAACGATGAACAAAGAAGACCATAGTTAAAAAAGATACAGCATGGTCGAATATGACTAACCAGGGTTAAGGTCACAGATAGAGGTCAACTCATGAAATCAGCATACACATCAACACATCCAGGCCCCCGCCCACCACCAAATGATATATAATGAGCAGATGATGCCTTGCTAGGCGGTACTCTTGATCATAGATTTTGTTGTATTGCCTGTTTGGGAAACTCCATGTCATCCTCAGTTTTCCCGGAAATAGTTTTTAGCTCAACTTGACAACGTTTGGGCTAGTGAAAGAAAGCGGATGGATAAATAGGCTTGAGACCAAGAGTGGGACGGGATTTAATACGCGGGCGCATGGAGACAGCGTCATGCCGTACCGCATAAACTCTGGAGTAACGACATATACTATACATTGTATTTATTCAGCAAGTCATTGTGTAGAGTCTGTATCGATAATTTTCCTGCAGAAGGCTTTGGCCGAAAGCTTGAAAAGGAGTAAAACCATTTACATATTGACTAACATAGACCCCTCATCAATATTTGGGTCGGACAAAACATGGAAGTTAAGTATGAGCTGATGGAATGGGTTGTGATCCGTCATCCATCCATACGTCCATCTGTACATCCACAATTCCTTTAGCACTCCCTCTCACCCAATCAGTTCCAGATTTCATATGTGTCTTTGGGGCAATGTCTACATGGGAGCTATCAAATTTTCCTGAATTTCGTTAAAAAACATGGCCGCCAGCAGCCATCTTAGATTTGGCACACCCTACAGCTTGCATCTCTCACCCAATCTTTTTCAAATTTCTTATGTAGCTTTGGTTTGATGTCTAGATGGGAGCTATGGAATATTTCTGAATTTTGTTGAAAAACATGGCCACCAGCAGCCATCTTTGATTCGGATCTAAAATTTCAACAATTCCATTAGCACACCCTGCAGGTCGCATCTCTCACCTGATCTTTTTTGAATTTCATATATAGCTTTGGTGTGATGTCTAGATGGGAGCTATCAAATTTTTCTGAATTTTGTTAAAACATATGGCTGCCAGCAGCCATCTTGGATTGGCATTTGAATTGTCAACAATTCCATTATCACACCCTGCAGGCCACATCTCTCACCCAATCTTTTTAAAAGTTCATATGTAGTTTTAGTGTGGTGTCTAGATGGGAGCTATCAAATGTTTCTGAATTTTGTTGAAAAACATGGCCGGCAGTGGCCATCTTGGATTTGGCATATAAATTGTCAGCAATTCCATTAGAAGGCCCTACAGGCCTCACCTCTCTCCTGATCTTTTTAAAATTTTATATGTAACTTTGGTGTAATGTCTAGATGGGAGTTACAAATTTTTCTGCATTCCATTGAAAAAGATAGCCACCACCAGCCATCTTGGATTTGACATATAAATTGTCAGCAATTCCAATAGTACACCCAAAAAGCCCCCCATCCCTCACTCGATTTTTTTCAGATTTCATTTGCAGCTTTGATGTGATGTCTTTTGTGTAGAAACTTGAGTGAGTGACATGGTTGGATTTTTCTATTTATAGTTCAGTCCCTTCTTGGACAAGTTGAGCTGCAGTGTCATTGACACTTTCATTTAGGTTAACATTTGTGATTAAATGGTTATTGAGGCCATCCCACAGAGAGATCATAAGCTATGTTTTCGAAGCCCAAAAATGCAAATTCTATTTATTTAACCCTCTGCTCATTGGGCTTTGTCAGACATGATTGATTGAATTGGTTAACTTCCTAGTTACATTTTGGAAATGTTGATTATCTGACAGAACTGCATCATATAATATAATCAATGCTGAGTTTTTCACTAGAGTACACAAAAATGATCAAACTCCTGTGAATTGACTGGATATTTTTTCCTGAGAAAATGACTCTTCATATAACAGTATTCTACTGTATTTCTGACAGTCAATATTACAAAAATTTTCTTCCGTGAGGCTGAACCATATCTGACTTAACTCTCAACCCGCTGAGTATTTTAAAGATGTTTTTCATCAAATCTAGTCATGGCTGCTTCACAGCAGCCATCACTAGATTTGACGAAAATTCATCCAAATTTAATTCAGGAGATAATTGGTGAAACAATTTATGCAATTTACAAGTGGTAAAATTTGATTAAATGTGCCGAAAAGATAATTATTTCAGTGGTAAAAGAAATTATGTTCTGGGCAGGAATATCTGCCAGCAGCATGCAAGCAGTTAATGAGTCCCCAAATTCAATCGAAATTAAGCCTGAATAACATGCAGATTCATTTTAGTTGCTACTGGATCCCATCTTGTGAGCCACATCTGAAAATTTGCAGTGCTTTTCCAAGTAATGTTTCATCCTGAGTAAAAAGTGTAACATGCTGAAACCTTTCCATATGAAATGTTTATGCTGTTAATATCTTAAATACAATTTTCTTGACATATTTATGAGAGAAATGTTATGCATCTAGAATGCAGCATGTGCAATATGGATCAAATACAACTTATCAAGATTATCCTTCCACTTAATTACCTTAATGTAGTTTTGCCCAATCAGCTGCAGTGGATTTGACTGTCTAAGCAGTAATCTGTATACATTCCATTTGCAATGACTAATGTATGGTATTACAATACATGCTCTAATCATTAGCCTTCTTTCTATGCCAATATTACTGGAAAATTTGTCTGGGTGCTCCAATAAGTATCTGATCTCTTTTTAATTAACCAGGGCTTAAATACATTCACCACAACGAGCTTTGATGCTTATGATGCCAAGAAAATTTTGAAACAGTGTACACCACCCATGGATAAATTGAATGTGATTGGATAAACTGTTTGCATCTGGGCCTCAGCAGTTAGGGAATTAACTCTTGACCTGTTGAATAATTTTAAAATATTTTTTATCAAATCTAGTTATGGCTGCTTGAAAGCAGTCATGACTGGATTTCATGTAGAATTCCCCCAATTGTAACTCAAGAAATCATTGGTCAAAATGTGTGGACAATTTACAGAGCAAAATTTGGTGAAATATCTTCAATTTTTACTTATTTTAATGGGAAGACATTTCCAGTTCTGACAGGAATATCCACCGGCAACAGGCAAGGAGTTAAGCTAGCTGTGTCCCTTTCAACTGGATGGTTCATCCATGTACTTTTTAACCCATAACCTAACATGTGGCCAGCACCAGCCTGCTTGTTCGCATAAAGTACCTTTCAAATTTATTTAATTTTTAAATTTTCTGTCCAAAAAACCTGACCCCTCATTGGTGCGAATCCATTGAGCTTGTTCCAATGAGAGGTCATAAGATATGTTTTTCAGGCAAAAAATGAAAAATATTTAGTTATTCATAAGATTTTTGCAAGTGTTGTCAGCTATTTGAGTGAAGGGTTAAAGGGGATTGAGCTACTGCTGCTTGTTTGCAAAGGTGCTTTTTTCTGTGGATGGATTAATTTTCACACCACCCAGTTCACATCATACCATCTCTCTATATGAATACATTTCCTTAAGCAAACAATGGCATATCACATTTATTGTCAGTTCTTTCTTGCAAAAATTTGGAAAAGTGGATTATGGAACTGGCATTCTCTGTGGGCCCCTGTGTTAGAAGATAGTGCTCTGGTGTTTGTTGATTGCCTTTCCTCAGTTGTTCATTCTAGTAACTCTACCTCCCTCAGAATTGGAACTACTTACTCAAAATGTATGCTTTCAGCTCTTAATTAACGGTCTACAGACAAAAAAGTGGCAAAGTTTGGCAATTCTATTCAGCCTCAGTGGTTGTGTAGACTCTATTTAATTATACCCCACTTCAAAGATGTGGGGGCTATATTGTCATCACCTTGTATGTCTGCTTGTCTGTATGTAGTATGTATGGATGAAATTCTTGATTGCTACTTAACTCTCTGAACCCTGTCACCCTGTACATATGTTTGGATGAAATTTTTTTGGATACAGTTTAACAATGATGTAGAAATATCAAAATATATTGAAATATCAAAATTTCAAGAAACAAATTTTTCCTGTAATTCAACTAGGAATTTAACCAATTCAGTATTGTTCAAAAGGGCTCACTGAGCTCTGTCAAACAAGATTTAATTGGTTAAATTCAGAATTGCATTATAGGAACAATTTTCTGCTTGAAATTTTGTTATTTTGACATCAGTGTGCAGAGGGTTAATAGAATAACCATATCACTTGATATACCTTTCAAACACCAAACCACTTACCTTTCAGGTCAGATTTGATCTGTTAATTGTATATAGATTGTGGAGTAAATTCCTGTTATCTGATTGAATGCTAGTAACCCATATTTGGCCTCTATTGAAAAATGCTCACTCCACATATTGGCCTCATACTGTGGATGCAGTTTATAGTCACTTAAGGGCTGTTTATATGCAATGAAATACACCTGGAGTATATTTTACACCAGGAGTAAAAAATGCACCTGCTGTATTTTTCAAAAAATACTCTGTGTTCACATGGAGTTTATGTTCCCGCCAATAAATAACAAAACCGCGCCATTTTAACAAGTGAATACAATGGAGAGGGTGCATAGATATAAACGTAGGGTGTTTCCCTATCTCGTATCAGTTGGACTGGCAGCTGGTACGTTCAGGGAACGTACAGTATGGGCAAAGGAAAGATCATCGGTGTGGTACGACGATATTGTTAAGAAGACCTTTGATGACCAACAATGGGTCAGCAATTTCCGCATGACACGATCTTCATTCGAGGCATTGTGCGGGGAACTAGAAGCACATATTACCCTATCCGAACAAGCCGTCCGAGAACCTGTTCCAGTAGACAAGCAAGTTGCAGTCACGTTGTATTGGTTAGCATCGTCCACGGAATACCGAACAGTCGGTAACCTCTTTGGATTATCTAAAGCTACCGTGTGCAAAATTGTTCATAATGTTTGCAACGCTTTGTTGGATGAGCTGCTGAATAAATACATCAAATTTCCTCAAAATGAGGATTTAAGAGAGGTTATTGCAGGGTACGAGAGTCGGTGGGATTACCCAAACTGTGGGGGAGCAATCGATGAGTGCCACATTGAAATAATTAAGCCACAGGAAGCTCATGGTGACTATGTTAACAGAAAAGGTAGTTACTCATTAATATTACAAGGAATATGTGACCACTGCTTACGACTACGAGATATTAATATAGGGTGGCCGGGTAAAGTTCACGACTCTCGTGTGTTAACGAACTCAGAGATTTATACGCTTGGCGAAGAAGGAGCTTTTTTCCCAGTAGAGCTAGCAAGGCAATTCAAATTGCAAGATAAAGACGTTTCCGTCCCAGTAACACTTATAGGAGATCCAGCATACTCCCTGCGATCATGGATCATGAAGCCATACCCAGGCAGAGGACATCTTTCACAAATCCAGAGCAATTTTAACTATAGGTTGAGTCGAGCTCGTATGACCATAGAAAACACTTTTGGTCGTTTAAAGGGGAGATGGCGAGTTTTGATGAAACGCCTGGACGTGTCTGTTGAATTTGCTTGTGTTATCGGGGCGTGCTGTGTTCTGCATAATTTCTGTGAGAGCAAAAACGAAATGTTTGATGAAGATTTGGCTGTTAGCACTGATGATATTTCTCCAACATGTGCTGCTGAGAATGATGATAGTGAACAGACAGGAAAATCAATTCGTGATAATATGGCTGAAATTTTCCAGCAGCTCCTGAAATGACTTGTCTACATTGGCTTTTAGAAAAAGACAACTTCCATCAACCCAATCATTCAGACGGCTTCTTGTATTCAACTATGTGATTAAAAATAATTTGTTTATCCGATGATATAAGTGTATATTTCAGTTTCAATGGGTATAAGTATTAACTAAAATGAGATGCTGCGAAAACATACTTGAACATCACCGAAGCATTAGACGGGCACTTGTACCGTTCGTAACATGTTCGCGCGCGTTTTTGAAGCGACTCTGTCATAATTGACCGTTCCGCAAACACGCCCAGATTGCGACATTAGCCTATGGGTAACTTGTATTTAGTCAAGTCACACGCCAATCGTGAAATAGCAACAATCCATAGGTAGGACAAACAATGGTAAACAATTGATGAAACAGAATGCATTCCTTCACCTGATAATATTGTTGAGGGCTGCAAGGAGTCATCTGCAATGCAGATGACTCCTTGTAGTTCTCAACAATATTTTCAGGCGAAGGAATGCGTTCTGTTTCATTAAATCCTGATTTCCATCTGTCTAACCCTAAAAGTCAAGGGGCGTGGTTATATCTCGCTACGGAAGAGTCAATTGTTTGACTTGTACAAAACTTCTCAAGGAGCGACTGATTTGTGCCAGAAATTGATAGTACAGGGCGTAATTCGGAATTTTACGATTGACGTATATACACAATCTGCGTACGCGTCAATCGTTAAAATCAGAGTCACATCCTGTATAACATTTGCATGGGTGCAATTCAGATCGCATGAAATAAAATACGACAAATTTTATACAAGACAAATTATGACACAGTTGCTTTAAATCGTGAACGGGAGCGTTAACAGTATATCCTGGGGACCCACATATAGGGAAAATGTTCACAACCCCCTGAACACCATGTTTGCGTTTACGCTTGTGTTTATGTATGTTTTCACACATCTCAACCGAGGATAGATCTCAGTTGACTGTTTCGTGATAAGATGACCACGCCCACACCCTAGACAGACAAGAATTAATAATACATGAAACCGAACACGGTTCTTTAACTGATATGATTGAGAGTTGGAAGCCGTCACCTGCAATGCTTTTAGCATTGCATGTGACTGCTTGCAGCTCTCAATATTGTAAGAGCAACAAGTATCATTTGCAATGATTTTTAAGGCGTAAAAGTACCATAAAAACCACACCGCCAAATACTAAAAAATGGCTTGTCTTACCAGGGGCTCTGGTTATTAAATTCACTTCACTGATAGGATAAAACAGTCAGCTAGACATGGTAAGGTCGAACGGTGAGCTGAAATGGATATGTGAAACCCCCCGATCATAACTCAGTTATGGGATATTTATTTTAAGTTTAACACTTTAACCAACGTAACGGCCAAAACTGGTCAGCGCTATATACAGAGATATCCGTTCAGATTTAATTATATTTTCATTTTTGTCTCTAAAACATGGCGTATGAGCTTCATTGGAAAGAGCTTTCCGAGCCGCTCCAATGAGGGATCATAAGCCATGTTTTTGAAACAAAAATTGAAAATCTTCCAATTATAGAATTTATTTTGCAAGCTGAGTGGATCTGACCAAACAATCTACAGTGACTTTACCCGGTAGAGTACTGAAAGTTCTTTTTGGGGATCTTTGCAAAAGTGCTGAAAGACTGTATTTGTGCTTTTCACTACATAAATATATTTACACTTCATTTGGCTTAACTTGTGTCTTTGTCAATAAATATTGTTCAGTAAAAAAATATTGGAGAATGACTACAGGCATTCTCCAATAATTTGTTACTGAACAATATTTAAGGACAAGCTCAAGTCTCTATACATTAAATTGAATGGTGTACGAAGCCATAAAAGGAAAAATGTCATGTTTCAGATTGGGATATTAAAATAATTCAACCTTCAAGCAGTTAAAGTGGAATAACTATCAACTTATTATGTCTCCCCTTCCCAGAAAGGAGACATATTGTTTTAGTGCATATTCTTCTTCTTCTTCTTCTTCTTCTTCTTCTCATACAAACTTTGTCTGGGCCATAACTTTTTGTCTTTTCACCTACACCTTAGATACTTGGCATGTGGATGTATCACCATGAGCCGGTGTGCAGTGTACCATAGCGACCTTCATGTGACCTTGACCTTTGACCTGAAGGTCAGATTTATGTGTTTTTTTAAGGGAAACATCACACAAACTTTGTCCTGGCCATAACTTTTTTGTCTTTTGACCTACACCTTAGATACTTGGCATGTGGATGTATCACCATGAACTGGTGTGCAGTGTACCATAGTGACCTTCATGTGACCTTGACCTTTGACCTGAAGGTCAGATTTATGCGCTTTTTTAAGGTAAACTGTCTGGACCAGAACTTTTTTGTATTTCGAGTCAGGCTTTAGATATTTGGCATGTGGATGTATCACAATGAGCCGGTGTGTAGCGTACCATTATGACCTTCATGTAACCTTGACCTTTGATCTGAAGGTAAGATTTGTGCTTTTTTCAAGGAAACTTTGTCCGGACCAAAACTTGTTTGTCTTTTGAGCCAGGCCTTAGATATTTGGCACGTGGATGTATCACCATGAGCCGGTGTGTCGCATACCATTGTGACCTTCATGTGACTTTGACCTCAAGGTCAAATTTATGTACTTCAAATAGGGAGTAATTGTCCAGACCAGAATTTTTTTGTTTTTTGTCCTAGGACTTGGTTATTTGACATGTGGATGTGTCACCATGAGACCGCATGTCGTGACCTTCATGTGACCTTGACCTCAAGGTCAAATTTATGTACTTCAAATAGGGAGTAATTGTCCAGACCAGAATTTTTTTGTTTTTTGACCTAGGACTTGGTTATTTGACATGTGGATGTGCCACCATGAGACCGCATGTTGTCTACCTTGATGACCTTCATGTGACCTCGACGTCTGACCTTAAGGTCAAATTTATGTACTTCAAATAGGGAATAATTATCCAGACCAGAACGTTTTTGTTTTTTTACCTAGGACTTAGATATTTGACATGTGGATGTATCGCAATTAGACCGCATGTCACATGTGATCATGACCTTCATGTGACCTTGACCTCAAGGTCAAATTTATGTACTTTAAATAGGGAGTAATTGTCCAGACCAAATTTTTTTTTTTTTGGACATGTGGATGTGTCACCATGAAACCGCATGTCCACTACCTTGATGAACTGCATGTGACCTTGATCTCTGACCTCAAGGTCAAATTTATGTACTTCAAATAGGGAATAATTGTCCAGATCAGAACTTTTTTGTTTTTTGACCTAGGACTTAGATGATTGACATGTGGATGTATCAAAATGAGACCACTTGTCATCATAACCTTCATGTGACCTTGACCTCAAGGTCAAATTTATGTACTTTAAATAGGGAGTAATTGTCCAGACCAGAATATTTTTTTTTTTGACATGTGAATGTGTCACCATGAAACCGCATGTCCACTACCTTGATGAACTGCATGTGACCTTGACCTCTGACCTCAAAAGGAAGGGGAGACATATGTTTTAGTGTGCTAAAACACTTTCTAGTTTTAATACTGTAATGCATTTTGACTGGCAATACACGTTCAACAAAAATGAAAATCCGAAATATCCACTGAAGTTAAACATTGTGGTAATAGATACCAAACGAAAAAGTGAGTGGTGGCTTGTGCTTGAAAAGTTACAGATCATAGTAGATTCTGGATGCAGTGCGATAAACTGACTCCTCATCAGTAGTGTCTGAAGGCGCCCCAGCTGTGTGACCATGCATGGGGATTGATGCAGGTGGTGCTGGTGAAGCGGGCGGTGTGGAATACATCCGGGCAGATCCATTTAACCGCAGGATCATCTCCATCATCCTGTGTTGGTGCTCTCTGTCTTCTTTCTTCTGTCTTTCTTCTGACTCTAGCCTTAACTTTTCAAGTTCCGTCTTTTTCATTTCGCTTTCAATTTTCATCTGCTCGAGCTTGATTTGTTTTTCTTCCATTCTTTCTGACGAAGATGAGAATCTATCCATGACTGTACCAAGTGCTATCTCTGGGCGACTTTTCCGCACAGCCTTGGGGGTCTTTTTTGTCACAACAATGTCCTTACTACCCTTCTTACTCGCTGAAGCAGTAGCACGATCTTCGAGGACACTTTCCTGCCACTCCTTATTCGGTGAATTGTCAGATACTGTCTGATCACCGCCATCCACATCTGGTAAATCTATCTCGTTGTTTGACACGGGCATTGACGTTATAATGGGACCATCCGGTGCACTACTGCATGAGCTTTCACCAGTGGGAAGTATATCCACTCCGAGATCATCCTCGTTGCCATTATGATCATGATTTTTATCATTATCGCTGGCAGCATTATCATCCGGGTGTTTTCTTTTGCGTGTTAATTCAATTACTTTAAGTGGAGAGGATGCTGGACGAAAGCCTAAAATGTCATCAAGTTTTTCAAAATATTTGCATAACCTCCCCGATCCGCCACTTCTCTGTAGACGCATTTTGCAGTCCCTGTAGTTTTTTTTTCAAAGTTTTCATCCGTGCTCTTATCTGATCAACCGTTCGTGTGAATCCAATTTCTTCCAATGCAGCTTTTATATCCATATATATGCCATTATGGCTAATTTTAGGATCTTCTAGCATAGCCTCAATATCACGTTCTTCCCACAGATCCAATAAGCAGTTGGTTTCTGCATCGCCCCATGCAGTACCACGCCCATTCTTTTCAGCATTAGGCATTTTCACAGAGAGATGGCTTCCCGATTTGGAGAAAAATACACGTGTTAGCAGGCTGTGTTCCGAGCAGGAAATGTGACCTTCAAATGGCAATGACAGGAAGTACTGATGACGTTTCTGCGAAATTATGTAAGGTTATCTATCCCGCCAAAGAATAAAATACACCAGGGATATTTCTGTTTTCCGTTTACATGACACAAATTTGAGAAATACACCTGGTGTAAACAAAAATACTCCACCTCATCAGCTGGAGTATTTTTTACTCCTGGTGTAATTATTTATACCTGGTGTATTCACCAAAATTGCATGCACATGGACTATTTTTCATGCCCGGAATATTTTCTACACCAGGAGTATAAAATACACCAGGTGTATTGGGGTGCATGTAAACACGGTATTAAATGCCAAGATATTTTATTTCTAAGAATCATTCTTGTTACAGTTTATTAGAAGGTGTCTCTGGTAATGTTAAAAGGTTCGTCACTTAGACATTGTTGATGCAATTAGTAGTTTTAGTTGACTAGAAAATTCCACATCAACAAGATGTTAACATCAAAACTAATGGACTCATTTAAAATTAACTGTTGAACAAATCACAAACAAAGGTTTTAGAAAATGTCCAGTTTTTAGCTCACCAACTTTAGTTGTGTGAGCTTATGGCATAGCTCGATCAGTCTGCATCAGCGTACAACATGTCCAATAATGTTAAAGCTTCTGTTTAGGTCGCTTACTCGCCCTATTTCCATATCATGGCCTTTATAATGCTGCTATATGATGATTATTATCATTCTACCATGATGTAACCCTTCATTCCCTGCATTTTAAACATTTTTCTTGACATTTTTAATTGCGTTTAGTTTTCTGTTCAGCTCAAAATTTCATGTTTAACTTAGTGTTTAGGTCAGCTGCTGTGCTCCTTCTCTTCCCATGGCACTTATATTCATCATACGTGTTCCTCGGTATCATTGTTCCATGATTAACCCCTCATATCCTGCATTTTAAACATTTTTCTTGACATTTTTAGTTGCGTTTAGTTTTCTGTTTAGCTCGGAATTTCATGTTTAACTTAGTGTTTAGGTCAGCTGCTGTGCTCCTTCTCTTCCCATGGCACTTATATTCATCATACATGTTCCTCAGTATCATTGTTCCATGATTAACCCCTCATACCCTGCATTTTAAACATTTTTCTTGACATTTTTAGTTGCGTTTAGTTTTCTGTTTAGCTCAGAATTTCATGTTTAACTAAGTGTTTAGATCAACTGCTGTGCTCCTTCTCTTCCCATGGCACTTATATTCATCATACATGTTCCTCAGTATCATTGTTCCATGATTAACCCCTCATACTCTGCATTTTAAACATTTTTCTTGACATTTTTAGTTGCGTTTAGTTTTCTGTTTAGCTCGGAATTTCATGTTTAACTTAGTGTTTAGGTCAGCTGCTGTGCTCCTTCTCTTCCCATGGCACTTATATTCATCATACATGTTCCTCAGTATCATTGTTCCATGATTAACCCCTCATACCCTGCATTTTAAACATTTTTCTTGACATTTTTAATTGTGTTTAGTTTTCTGTTCAGCTCAGAATTTCATGTTTAACTTAGTGTTTAGGTCAGGTGCTGTGCTCCTTCTCTTCCCCTGGCACTTATATTCATCATACATGTTCCTCAGTATCATTGTTCCATGATCAACTCCTCATACTCTGCATTTTTAAACATTTTTCTTGACATTTTTAGTTGTGTTTAGTTTTCTGTTTAGCTCGGAATTTCATGTTTAACTTAGTGTTTAGGTCAGCTGCTGTGCTCCTTCTCTACACATGGCACTTATATTCATCATACATGTTCCTCAGTATCATTGTTCCATGATTTACCTCTCATACTCTGCATTTTAAACATTTTTCTTGACATTTTTAGTTGGCTTTAGTTTTCTGTTTAGCTCAGAATTTCATATTTAACTAAGTGTTTAGGTCAGCTGCTGTGCTCCTTCTCTTCCCATGGCACTTATATTCATCATATGTGTTCCTCAGTATCAATGTTCCATGATTAACCCCTCATACCCAGCATTTTAAACATTTTTAGCTCAACTTGACAAAGTCAAGCTGAGCTATTGCCATCACTTCTCGTCCGTCGGCGTACGTTAGTACGTATGTCCACAATTTCCTTTGGCACACCTCACAGGTTGCATTTATAATCAGATCAGTTTGAAACTTGGTATGCTTGTTTGGGGTGACCTCTAGATGGGAGCTATCGATTTTTTTCACTTTCCATCAAAAAATGTTGCCGCTGTCAATGTTCTTAGAACTTAGTTTAGTCAGACCACAATATTTCCCTTTGGCACACCCTACAGGGCACATTTATGATTGGATTGCTTTGAAACCTGGTATGCTTGTTTGGGGTGACCTCTAGATGAGAGCTATCGATTTTCTTCAATTTCCATCCAAAAATGTTGCCGTGGCCAACGTTCTTAGAACTTAGTTTAGTCAAAAGACCTCAATATTTCCCTTTGGCACACCCTACAGGGCACATTTATGATCGGATTACTTTGAAACCTGGCATGCTTGTTTGGGGTGACCTCTAGATGGGAGCTATCGATTTTTTTCAATTTCCGTCAGAAAATGTTGCCCCAGCCAACGTTCTTTAAACTTAATTTAGTCAAACCACAATATTTCCCTTTGGCACACCCTTACAGGGCACATTTATGATTGGATTGCTTTGAAACCTGGTATGCTTGTTTAGGGTGACCTCTTGATGGGAGCTATCGATTTTCTTCAATTTCCGTCAAAAAATGTTGCCGTGGCCAACGTTCTTAGAACTTAGTTTAGTCAAAAGACCTCAATATTTCCCTTTGGCACACCCTACAGGGCACATTTATGATCGGATTACTTTGAAACCTGGCATGCTTGTTTGGGGTGACCTCTAGATGGGAGCTATCGATTTTTTTCAATTTCCGTCAAAAAATGTTGCCCCAGCCAACGTTCTTTAAACTTAATTTAGTCAAACCACAATATTTCCCTTTGGCACACCCTTACAGGGCACATTTATGATTGGATTGCTTTGAAACCTGGTATGCTTGTTTAGGGTGACCTCTTGATGGGAGCTATCGATTTTCTTCAATTTCCGTCAAAAAATGTTGCCACGGTCAACGTTCTTAGAACTTAGTTTAGTCAGACCACAATATTTCCCTTTGGCACACCCTACAGGGCACATTTATGATTGGATTGCTTTGAAACCTGGTATGCTTGTTTGGGGTGACCTCAAGATGAGAGCTATCGATTTTTTTCCATTTCCGTCGAAAAATGTTGCCGCGGCCAATGTTCTTAGAACTTAGTTTAGTCAAAAGACCTCAATATTTCCCTTTGGTACACCCTACAGGGCACATTTATGATCAGATTGCTTTGAAACCTGGCATGCTTGTTTGGGGTGACCTCGAGATGGGAGCTATCAATTTTCTTCCATTTCCATCAAAAAATGTTGCCACAGCCAATGTTCTTAGAACTTAGTTTAGTCAGACCTCAATATTTTCCTTTGGCACACCCTACAGGGCACATTTATGATTGGATTGCTTTGAAACCCGGTATGCTTGTTTGGGGAGACCTCTAGATGGGAGCTAGCGATTTTCTTCAATTTCCGTCAAAAAATGTTGCCGCTGCCAACGTTCTTAGAACTTAGTTTAGTCATACTTTACCTGAACATTTGTTACAGGCTACTGTCAGTATTAATGTACAGACCTTTACAACACTTTACATGTACCTTTGCTATCAGGTCATTGCCAAGATGTGTGTCATTGCTGTGTCACATACAATACATGTACATGTCTAACACAAGTTGAGCTACAGTGTCATTGACACTTTCATTCTTGACATTTTTAGTTGCATTTAGTTTTCTGTTTAGCTCGGAATTTCATGTTTAACTTAGTGTTTAGGTCAGCTGCTGTGCTCCTACTCTTCCCGTGGCACTTATATTCATCATACATGTTCCTCAGTATCATTGTTCCATGATTAACCCCTCATACTCTGCATTTTGAACATTTTTCTTGAAATTTTTAGTTGTGTTTACTTTTCTGTTTAGCTCAGAATTTCGTGTTTAACTTAGTGTTTATGTCAGTTTCTGTGTTTTACTTTTAAGAGGTTGTGTTTAGGTCAGCTTTGTCGCATGTTATGAACCTGTTTGATACAGTTCTTGTGTTTCCCAAAGTTACTATCAAAGAGGAATGTTGGTGAACTTTCGGGCGCTGGCATCCTTCTTGTTTTATAAAATTTCAGAGTTAGTCATTACCTAACAGCATCAATGTAAATTACTCACTTGTTGCATTCTGTCAACTGACTTGGACAGAACACAGATTCGTGAAGAATTATCAGAAACTTTTAAAGCCATCCTCAAACATCTTCGACAAGAAGGAAAAGGTTCCTTTGAACACAAAACACCAATTTCCCCCTTGATATGCAGAAACCTTATCAGCACCCCACAGTTTTCAATCCTGACATTCCTTAACTGGTAGAGTGCTGAATTTTTTTCAGCCTCAAGATTTGTTCACACATTTTTGTCTTGTTTCAATTCATGGGAGAGTGACTGTACTCTCCAATAAATAGTAACAATGCTATTCGTTGGAGATGAAGTAATTTTACTTACAAGATAATATGAAGGATATCCACAGAATATGAAGTCTTCAACTCCAGGTACTGCAGTTCAGAATAAATCCCAAATATGGGCTTCTAGCACTCTACCAGTTAAAGATTGTTATATAAAG
Organism: Pictodentalium vernedei; assembly: GCA_031216915.1. Classification (NCBI taxonomy): domain Eukaryota; kingdom Metazoa; phylum Mollusca; class Scaphopoda; order Dentaliida; family Dentaliidae; genus Pictodentalium; species Pictodentalium vernedei. Next base: position 411,978,275 of record CM062296.1, read on the forward strand.
TGTGGTTTGAAATTGTATTTTATTCTGCTGCCACGATCTAGAGAATCAACGTGATTTGACCCCTGAACATTTTGAAATCTGGCATGATGACAGCGGGCATAAATTTATGAGAAGTAAATCGGAAAAGGACAAAAATCACAGTGGGGAGTTCCACATTTTTGAGAGTAAGAGGGCTTACATGTATGCCACTGGTACCAGAATGTGTCCTATTGCCAGCTTTGAAAAGTATCTAAGTAAAAGACAAAAAGATGAGCCAGCATTATTTCAACATGTGTTGTGTTCATTTGACAACGAACAAGAGAAATGGTATTACTGGTCACCTTTTGGTAAAGATACTTTATCAGGAATGATGAAACAAGTAAGTCAACTTGCCAACCTTCAGCAGCTTCAGGTTGTATTTCAGAAATCACACAAACCTGATTTTTTCAATGAGACATCGCAGTTTCACCTAAATTTGTTTCACTATTTCACTCATAAGATAATGGTCAGTTCGATAGGATCTTCTGATTATGGTATGTTGAACTTTAGGACTGAGTATGACATGTATAAGGTTTTCAATAGAACACAAACAGTTAGGTATATTCATTCACAAAAGGTATATTCATTCACAAAGTACTCTTAGAAACTCAAACACTCTGTGTTACAGTAGGGGTAGGGGAATGGCTCTTACATGGCAGACACTATATGCTTACAGGATGGAAATGGTCAACATCTCAACACACACACATAATATTGAATACTTACACAGAATGCTCCAGAGCACAGTGACTGAGTGGTTAGACCATTGGATTTTAATCTGAAAGGCCGATGAATTGATCCTGCTCGGGGGTAACTGTGTTGTGCCCTTGGGCAATGTTCTTTATCCTGATTGCCCCTGTAAGTCTCCCAATAACATATGTGTATCTCCTGTAACAAAAACTCATTTCCATATGACATCTAAACAAAGTATACAATTACAAAAAGGGAGATTAAACTTTTATATGATTCTGCAGCAAAGTTTACATTCTGTTACATTTCGTGCCACTGGTGTAAAAATTTATGCTGTAACAGCAGGAACTGTTACCGGAGAGAAATACTGGCAGTACATGTGATTTTCTATTGAGGATTTCTCCACACGTTCCATGAAAATGTAGAAACCAGAAGTACAAAAACATCTTCCAAGAACTGTAATTTTGCTATTTCCACTTGAAGATTATTGAATTGGAATTATATCTAAGACATTCACAAAAAATATGCATTGGGTGTACCCCCACATGAAAATTCATTTTGAGAGTTCGTTGTTTTGAGCATTCTAGCAAGTGTTTTTTTCCTTTCTGTGGAAGTATGACATTCTCCAAAACAGGAGCAAGAGGGATCATCCATTATTTCACATCTATACAAAATTTTTACAGGAGAGCGGTTGCATGTTATGGAACAAAACAGTTTTATTCTGGTGGAAACAGTCAAACTTTTGTGACATTTTGTGTCAAATCTTATAATTTAGTCATTTAGTGATAAAATTGTAATTTCATTTCCAAAATTTTTACTGTATTGGCCAATGAAACCCCAGAAAATGTATTTGGTACAATTTTACATGGATATGGATCTCCCAAAAATGAGACCCCGATCCCCGTGGGAATCCCTTGAAGTGAAGCAGTGCTTGTTTACTGTGGTGAACAAATTCTGTTTCACTGGTAAAATAGGATCCAGTCACTAATGTTTGGGGTGCGAGTCCTCTAAAATAGGCAACATGAGGTATAAACAATTGACTGACCTTGATATTATCTCCATGTTGTGGTCATGATTAGCCATTGTGCAGAAGTAAGTGATCTTAAACAGCAATAAATAAATGAGACTCTGATGTTATTGACATGATAGCATTCATGGGTATACACAATGGAAACGGCGATCTGGGAAATTATATAGCACACCAGTTGCAAAGGATAAATAGAGGATATCTACTCTGTTTTAGTGAATATCAGGAATTATCTCATGAGTGTGGACCTGAAAGTTTTATTTTGCATGAGCGCTCGCGCGAGTGAAAAATAATACTTTCAGGTCCACACAAATGAGATAATTCCCGATATTCACTACAACAGCGTAGATTTTCTTTTTATTATATGGTACATGACATTTTACTGCACAATATTCAGCCCAATTGGACTGCAAACAATTTCAAGACAATAACAAAAAGCTGCTGATCTTTCCTTCAAGGCAATGTCATGCGCTGAAGCGTAAGATCATTTAGGAGGCTCCTGAAAAAATTCATCATGTGAACCTGAAAATATTATTTTTCTCTCTCACAAGCACTCATGAAAAATAAAACTTTCAGGTGGACGCTCACAAAATAATTCCAGATACTGACTAAAATAGAGTAGATTTTCTTTTTTGTTATATGCTACGAGACATTTTATTGCAAAATAGTCAGCCCAATATGACCCCAAATGCATACATTTCAAAACAGTAACAAAGATCAGCTGATCGTTCCTTCAAGACAACGTGATGTGGCAGGGGTCATCTCGGTTTGCCGACGGCTATTGTTTCCAAAGGTGGTACACAGAGGTGTGAATAATCCTATACATCAAAGAGCAGAGGATTATAGTTTGTTCTAAAGTTGTAGAGCTAACGTTTGGGGAATGTTGCAGTTTGACGGCGGGATGAATAAGTAATATAACAAGAGCAAAAATAAAATGTTATACACAGTGAACTTGTATTTCTGTATGCCATTCAATAATTATTAAAAGAACATGAGCAATATATATAAAAAAAACAAAAAAACCAAAAACAACCACAATAATTGAGAGACTACTCCCTTCGATGTGGCGTTTCTGTTTGACTGTACTCCATGGAGTATATATATATACTTCTTGGAGTACAGTCAAACATAAACGCTGCTTCGAGAGAGTGCTCTTCCGAACATGGCGATTTTTTTTTAATTCTTTTTTCAAAACATTCATGTGTCAAAGTATACATAAATACATACACAGTAAGTTAATACCCTGAATTTTTAAACACTGCTTCCAGATATTCAAGTACCCCTATCTGACGCTCTTCAAATATGCGTTTGAAATGACGAATGCTATTGTCTATTTTTCTGTACTTTCTCTTTTTTGGTGGAACTTAACCACCAGCGTTAAAATGCAAAATTGTAGATTCATGAAAGTCTTGTTCCTTTTTTGATAAAGTCTATCATTTTGTTCCATCCATAAAGAAGTGGAACCATTTTATTTTCAACAAAAGCATGCATGGTGTAAAGTTAAAAAAAACACTTTAGGACACTTGTCAAATGTGCCATCACAGAACAATTTCTCCGCCGCGGCAAGAAATCCGAGATTACTCTCTGTTGCAAATATTAAAAGTTTTTCGTTTTCTCCATCATCTGCCAGAACAAATTCATCACCGGTTGTAGTCATTTGATAACTATCTGGTAGATCGATGCCTGACAGTGTCTTTGGAAGAGGTGGTCTGGTCTTGGCACGAGAATGGTACAAAGACGACCTTCCACTATAAAAAGTTGGCACTTTTTCTATTACACTACATCCACTTTCTTCATTTCTTAGTGACGATACAAGTTCTTGGTATATTGAAGAGACAGTTTTAGACTCACAAATCACAGTTTGTTTCATTGTTGCCAACAACTTATGAACTTTAATTTGGTTGAAATCTGGTGGATGGTTGTGTTGTGTTCCACCTTTCTCATTCATGGACAGGGGTTGTTGGGAATGAAAAGAAAATCCCTCCACAGCCCAATTATTAAGTGAGGTTATTTTTGCTGAGTTTAGGGTTGAGTCAGTCTGTGGATGCCTCGTTCTTACTGTTAGGATACTGGGGCATTTTTGTTTCATGCTGCCCACTTTGCTCTATTTAATCAGCTCTTATGTATGAAACACCCTATACCTATATATATTTTGTTCTGGCTACACTGTACATTTCTTTTTCTATTTGGGAAATATAATTAAATTTACATTACAATGTAGTGGTAAACACAAATATCAGTTATGTCTTCTGTGCAAGGTTTTATTCCATATATAATTTTTCCTTATTGCAGCTTAAAATTTATGCCACCACTGTGGTGAGATATGTTTTGATAATTGGGTAAATTTGACATCAGTGTGTTAAGAAATAGAAGTGCAAACTTGGATGAGTAGAATGTTCACTCTATAAATATTACAAAAAAATGCTTGACAAACATTTTGTATTAACTAGCATTTTGTTCCTAAGTTTATGCATTCCATAATCCAGACAAGACTGATTGAATAGAAGAAATAAGGGTACAAAACAATCCAAAACCTTGTGGCATGTTGTGGAGATAGGCCTAAAACAGGGGTGTATCCTTTCGCCGATCCTGTTTGCATTGTACATCAAAGGTTTAGGAGATGAACTCCTGCGTAGCGAGGAGGGGGTAGCAGTTGGTGACTTGAAGATCCCAGGGCTATTTTTTGCAGACGATATGGTTCTAGTGTCAGAAAGCGAAGAGGGGCTAACGAAAATGCTGGGAATTGTTGGGAAATATGGGAGCAAATGGAGACTCGAACTTAATGAAAGCAAGAGCAAAGTTATACCTGTGGGCCGCAAAGTGGACCCCACTCGAAGGTGGAGAGTGGGTGAGTTCTGCATTCCGGAAGGGAGCAGCAAACTTCTCAGTGTGGGAGAGACGGGTGATTACGAGTATTTGGGGGTAAATATAAACATTACAGGAAGAGGCATCTACCGGAACCACACAAACAAATTGATTCTGAAGGGGAAGCGAATCCTTAACCAAATGAAACTTATAGGGAGAAACAGTTTCAATAAGGTTTTCGTGGGGAAAACCATTTGGGAAATGGTGGGGCTGCCAAGTATAACATACGGTACGGAAGTGGTACCCCTAAACCAGACGGCCGTAAAGAGCTTGGAAATCCTGCAGAACGATGCAGGCCGATGGATAACGGGGTCGAGTAATGCCGCAGCGCTAGAAGCAATCAGGGGTGAGCTTGGGTGGATGAGGATCAAGGACAGGATAGACCTGTTGAAGCTCGGTTATCTTAATTATTTGGTAAATCTCCCCGACAGCCGATGGTGTAAAGTAATGTTCCTGAGAATTTTCAACTCAAATATCAAAACGGGGTGGATGGTCCAAATGAGGGAGCTAGTAGAGAACTACTCATTGGAGATCTCGGACCTGGACGTTGGGGCAAACCAGGGTAAAAAAATCGTCAGAGAAAGGGTCATGGAGGATTGTAACCGTAATTGGCGAGAGGGGGTCAAATCAAAGAGGTCTTTGGGTGGCCTGCGTGATAAAGAGAAGCCAGGTTTTGAAGAGTACCTTGATGGCACCTTTGGGGGGTCACTGTTGTTCAAGCTGAGGTCGCGATCCCTGGAGCTGAGGGGAAAAATTGGGAAAGACGGTGAAAGGGAGTGCCAGATGTGTAACTTGGACATGGTGGAGACCCTGGAACACTTTCTTCTAGAATGCCCAAAGTATCAACCTAAAAGAATGAGATTCACTGGGAGTATAATGGGGAAGTGGGATGGGAGAATGAAGGACATGTGGTTAGGGGGAGACTCAAAGGAGAGGGTTAATATGCTAATCGGAGAGATTGGGAAGAATGGGACAAGGGATATCATCAAGCAGTTCGTCTCCGAGTGTTGGGAGGAGAGGAGAAGCGTGGGAATAGGGAGGCAGTTGGGAGTACAGGGGTAACCATGGCCTTCTCATCTGAGAACCGCGACAAATCAGCGGCTGGCCAAAGTGTTATTATTATTATTATTGTTCATGAGTTTCAGTAGCATGCAGCTGGAATGTCAGTCAATTGTATGACTTGGATTAACTATTTCATTTTGGTTTTGGTTAGTCATTTCTTTGCAGACACAGATTGTGATGGCAGTATCTATTCCTACTTATTTAACTGGTTGAGGGCTAGATTATTTTTGGTGGTTTGAATTTGTTATTCAAAATTTGTTGTATTACAAACTATTGGAGAGTGCCTGTGGGCACTCTCCAATAATTTGTAATAAAACAAATGTATAGAAGCAAACTATTATTTGCGTTTAACTGAATTTGAAACATGAGCAAGGAAAACATTGGCTTATGCTCTGGTACCCTCATTTTTTGGAAAGCCCTGATAGTGGCTTCTAGCACTCGACCAGTTAAAAATGATAATTTAAGACTCTTGACAAATAAATTTGGTTGCATAGTTATCCATCACTCACCTGGATTCATAGTCATATGAGTGATAAATGTCTAATTTCAAATTTGTTGATGCAAACTTTCCAAATAATAAGAGAGGCTAATCCAATTTGTGTGTCATATTAATCAAGCCCTTCTCACCTGAGAATTGTGACAAATCAGCGGGCGGTCAAGGTATTATTATTAGCTTAACTTGACAAAGTTATTGCCATAACACGTGCAGAAGTCTGTCAGTCTGTTCACATTTTCCTTTATCACAGGCTACACCCCATAGTTCTTGTCTGACCATCACAATATTTCATATGTAGGTTTGAGGTCATGTCTAGATAAGAATGTCCCCTTTTGGTCGCGATCAGTCAACCGTGATGACTGCCCAAGCCCAAAATGCAAAAACCTGTAGCACAGTCTGCAGGTCGTATTTATGAAAGGATTCATGGTAACTTGGTGGGATGACTCTGTGTAATGTCTAGATGAGAACGTCCCCTTTTGGTCATGATCTGTCAACCGTGATTGCTGCACAAGCCCGAAACCCAAAAACATTTATCACAGTCTACAGGTTGTATTTAATATGGAGGTATTACTTGTAACTTGGTAGGATGACTCCATATGATGTCTAGATGAGAACTTCCCCATTTGATCACGATCTGTCAACCGGGATGGTTGCCCGAGCCCAAAACCTGAAAACCTTAATTTAGCACAGTCTACAGGTCATATTTACGGAGGGATTTCATTGTAACTTGGTAGGGTGATTCCAGATAATGTCTAGATGAGAACAACCCCTTTTGTGATCATGTAACTGCATTGACTACCCCAGCCCAAACCTAAAAACCTTTAGCACAGACTACAGGTCGTGTTTATGAAGGGATTTTATTGTAACTTGGTGGGATGACTCCGTGTAATGTATAGATGAGGATGTCCCCTTTTGGTCACGATCGGTTAACTGTGACGGCTATATGGGCTTGAAGCCCAAAAACCTTGAGCATAGTCTACAGGTCGTATTTATGAAGGGATTTCATTGTAACTTGGTAGTATGACTCCAGATAATGTCTAGATGATAACATCCCCTTTTGGTTGTGATCGATCAACCATAATGGCTGCCCGAGCCCCAAGCCTGAACACCTTTAGCAAAGATTACAGGTCGTATTTATGAAGGGATTTCATTGTAACTTGGCGGGATGACGGTGGATGTCTCCTTTTGGTTGCGATGGGTCAGTCGTTATGGACACACAGGCCTGAAGCCTGAAAACCTTTAGCACAGTCCACAGGCCGTATATATGAGGGGATTTCATTGTAATTTGGTACGATGACTTGGTATAATATCTAGATGAGAACGTCTCCTTTCAGTCGCAATCGGTCAACCATGACAGTGATGGACCCGAAGCCCGAAAACCTTTAGCATAGTCTACAGGTCGTATTTATGAAGGGATTTCATTGTAACTTGGTGCGATGACTCTGTATAATGTCTAGATGAGAACATTGTATTTTGGCCATTTTCAGTCAACCATGATAGCCGCACAGACTTGTGACCTAGATTTGCTTAGCACAGTCTTCTTTATGAAGTGATTTCATTGTAACTTGGAAGGATAACTCAATATGATGTCAAGATGAGACTTTTCCTATTTTGGTCACGATCAGTCAGCTGTTACGGCCACCTGGTGACACGACTTGGATTCATTTAGTACTGTCTACAGGTTCTTTTTATAAAGGGATGTAATTGTAACTTGGTAGGATAACTTGGTATGATATCTAGATGAGACTGTCCTATTTTGGTCATGATTGGTCAACCGTAACTGCCGAGCCGTCATGTGACCAAGATTCCTTTATCAGAGTCTACACGTTATATTTATGAATGGATTTCATTGTAACTTGGTAGGATGACTCGTTTTAGGATAATTTCACTGTAACTTGGTAACTTTGGCTGACATCAACCCAGGCCTCAGTTCTTTAGTACAGTCTACACCTCAAATTATTTTTATTGAAAACATAGCATACAGGTAACAGAAATTAACATATTCTCAGTTATCACAATTCTTGTCTTATTTCATAATCCTTTTATAAACATTGAACATTATCCTTTTCGTCAAAAACAACACACAGTCAAGTTAATCTACAGTGTCAATGACACTTTCATGTTAGTATTATGGTTTATGAACTTTGCTATCAAGCATCATACACAAGATCATTGGTTATGCAATGATACCCTGTTTAATTTTTTTTTGTCACCGATAGACACAAACTTACCTACAAATAAGTCTTCTCGAAAATACAAAGATGAACAAAGTTAGTGAAAGATTTACGAACAATTCTGTGTTGAATTTAGTTAAAGGTGTTTCCAGTAAAAAACTTTGGATGCTACCAGGTACAGCGTAAAAAGTTTGCATGAATTTTGCGATTATCGTAGACTGAGTGAGGATGAGGAAACTTATTCTGGTAAGAAACTCAATAACCTGCTGGCTGATTTTTATGTCAATGTGAGAACTAAGCAAAAAGAGTTATATACTAAGAGTTCCCTAATTTGTTTCAGACATGGAATCAATAGACAGGAATATTTTAACTGGGACTGAATTCAGAAAGTCATCAGGAACTTTTAAAGCCATCCTTAGACATCTTTGACAAGAAGGAAAAGGTTCCGTTGAACACAAAACACCAATTCCCACCCCCCCCCCCCCACCCCCACCCCCCTCTTTGATATGCAGAAACCTTAGCACCCCATGGTTTTCAATCCTGACATTTCTCAAGTATTGTTAAATAAAGTGTGGTTTGAAATTGTATTTTACTCTGCTGCGGTCAAGAAAATGAACAAGATTTGACCCCTGAACATTTCGAAATCTGCTTGATGACAGCGGGCATAAATTTGTGAGAAGTAAATCGGAAAAGGACAAAAATCACAGTGGAGAGTTCCACATTTTTGAGGGTAAAAGGGCTTACATGTATGCCACTTGTACCAGAATGTGTCATATTGCCAGCTTTGAAAAGTATCTAAGTAAAAGATACAAGGATGAGCCAGCATTATTTCAACTTGTGTTATGTTCATTTGACAATGAACAAGAGAAATGGTATTGCTGGTCACCTTTAGGTAAAGGCACTTTATCAGGAATGATGAAACAAGTCAACATGCCAACTTATCAGCTGAAAACACAAATTGCTGGTTAAGTTCAACAGCTATTACAGTACTGTTCCCAAAATATTGCATGAATTTCGGGTCATAAAAATCCAGTCTCCATTCAGAGTTACTGCACAGATTCCAGTGCCATGGAAAAGTGAGAAATAGCAGATACTTTGACAAAATATACTGGGCAGGTTTGTGGTACTCTTCAAGTACCCATTAAACAAATACTAAAGTCACAAGATGGTGTATCTGTCGCTCCTAGTGTATCTAGTACTTCTCTGTCTGGCACAAGGCAGCTCTTAGTCAGTTTGTCGACAAGTTGCAGCAAATCTTCAGAGATTATCGGATGTGTCACACACAACAATTACATGTACTCAGCTGATGATGAACAGCTTTTCAGTTTTTCGCAGCAGATAGAGTCGAGGTTCGTGGGGAATGGGAAAGGACAACAGCATCAGATTTTTTACTTTAGTGGGAATGTTTTCAATTTTAACTGCAAACAATGAATTGAAAAGAATCAGAAATATTAAACTCACATGTTGTTCACCACTTCTAGTGAGTGTGACTTCAATCACTTATATTTCCACAAGTTTAGAAATCCACAGCCTCACTGAGAGTCCGCCTCAAGTTCAATATAACTTCGTTCACTCTGCTTAATTCTAACAACTGTCGTCCAAGAAACATGAACTTATATTCTATTGTGCCACTCATCACACAAGTACGTTCATAAACTTTCCAACTGTAGGTCCTACTCCTACTGAGTCCTTGTCGTGTACAGTATGATCCAGTATCTGAAAACTCATAAAGCAAAGTCATATGTTCAAATGATGTCACTGAAAGCATGTTTCTGGATTCGGCTACATTGTTACAGGGTTGATGGCATGTTGCAGAGTTAACACTTAACAATGAAAGCTATTTTTTGTTCAGCATAATAAAATAATTAGAACGTTTTTCTTTGTCATGTTCAATTGGTTGATAGTACCTGAGTTTGTGTGATTACTGTTAAAAACCTTCAGCAGCTTCGCTGCTTCAGGTTTTATTTCAGAAATCACACAAACTCTGGTACTATCGACCGATAGAATATGAAAAGAAATGTTCTAATATTATAATAGAGCCTATACATGAAACGTAGACCAATGCCACCCCCTTATCAAATCACCAGTGTAAGCTATAACGATAAGCAATGTCTGCACATATTTATTTTCCAAGGATGTCATTTTACATTTCAGATGCAGTTTGTTTCTAATCTATAATAAGGTAATTCATCAAACATTAATCACACACCGAAAGTTTTATAACTCGGACCTTAACATAAGTTTAAAAATCACCTGAAGGAGGGGGGTTGACAATCAGAGAAACATGAAAGTATGCATTGGCAAAAAAATTGCCTTTCTCTTTGGCAGTTTTTAGATCCTCTTCAAATCAGCATTTTAGTCTTCTGAATTTAAGTTAAACCTTAACTCACAGACTATTTTAAAAATATATTCCATCAAATCAAGACATGGCTGCTATGAAGCAGCCATACCAGATTTGATGAAAAGTTAATAAAAATTTAACTCAAGAAATCATTGGTCAAAAGGTTGATTCAATTTACACCACAAAATGTAGTTAAAAGTGCTCTAATTATATTTATTTTTATATTTTAATGACAAGAAATTTCCTGTGCTGGGCAGGAATATCCACCACCATAAGGAGTTAATGAACAAATGTACGTATGCATGGCCACCACCTAGTTTGCTGACGACAAGAGTGCATCTGTATTGCCACTGCTAACTTTGTTGGGAGGCTTATGCCTACAGTATTGGTCTTTTGAGTAAAACATTATACTGCTTGTACTCAAATTGTTAACCCTCTTATTTCCCCGTGGGAACCCCGGGAAGTGAAGCAGTGCTTGTTTACTGTGGTAAACAAGCTCTTTTTCACTGGTAAAATAGGACCCAGTCACTAATGCTTGGGGGTGCGAGTCCTCTAAAATAGGCAACATAAGGTATAAACGATTGACTGACCTGACTTTATCTTCATGTTGTGGTCATGATTAGCCATTGTGCAAAAGTATGTGACCTTAAAGACCAATAAATAAATAAATAACCCTCTTATTCACACTGAAAATGAAATGTTACAGTGTATAAAAACAACATATATTCACTAAAATATGATTCACATCCACTATGCAGTAATTGTTAAACATGTAGTGTAAAACAATCTCCAAATCATAACGTATGTTATCAGGTTATTATATTATTTTAAGACAAGCCCTTCAAACAATATATTTATTTATTGCAGTTTAATGATACTTTCAACAGCCAGGGTCACCCCGTGTCAGACAATTTTACAGGTGGAGGAAGCCTGAGTACACAGACAAAACCACTGAGCAGTGGTGAGCAACTGTCAGACTCCCCAATATTTAAACACCACACAAGCAGGGTTAGTAGCGGTTGAAGACCAGTGCACCATTGTTGTGCGGTATGCCTTAGCACACATCACCGACGTGCCTCCACATGGAAATCAGGATTCAGTGCTTTGCCCAAGTACACAATGCAGTTATCCTTGGTGAGGATCGAGCTATGGACCTTTCTGTGTGAAGTCCAGTGCCATAATCACTGATCCACCATGCTCTCCAGCTATTCCAACAACTGAACATGTGGGCAATCTTCACAAAAGAAATGTGTTCCCAAATGGCCCAAAGCAAACTCATATCCCATCAAGCTCTGGTTTAAGGGATAAAAATCGCTTCAAGAATAACACTTTTACTAGTCACCGTTTCTTTAACCCATCTGCTGCATCACAGTTTGTAATATCCTGTGCTGAAACCATCTGCTAGAACTGGGGGAAAATGTGGTTAACCCTTTACCTAATGAAAGATGAGCATCTGCCCATGTAAAATACAAATTGAACAGTTGAAAAAATATTATTTTTATAAAACTTTCAGCCTTATCATGTAACCCCTCATTAGAATGAGCTCATTTAGCTCGTTCTGATGAGCAGGTCACATGATATGGTTTTGTGGATTTTTTTTTTTTAATTTGCAAAGATAAGAACATTTAAATTAATAAATAATAAATTTTGATATCGTCAGCATTGAGTTAAAGTGAGTAATAATGAAAATACCTAGAATCTACACTTATTTGTAATTTTAAAATTGTTATGACATTTTTTAACATTATGCAGCAGTCTCGTAGAGGAACTCGGTGTGGAAAGGGTTAAAAACTGTTGTTGCTTATTTACATAATGACCAACCATGCCTTACCACTTGGATTTACCTCCCATATGACAAATCTTCTTTTGAGTCATACTTCCCTTTAACTTCTTGCATGGTGCTGGTGGATATTCCTGCCCAGGACAGGATTTCTCTTGTCACTGAAACATGTATAATTTGGGCATATTTAATCCAATTTCCACCCTGTGAATTCAATGAATTTTTTCACCAATGATTTCTTGAGTTAAATTTAGATTAATTTTTCATCAAATCTAATCATGGCTGCTGTGAAGCAGCCCTGACAAGATTAGATAAAAAATATCCTTAAAATACTCAGCGGGTTAAGAGTTAACCCTTTACCTAACATGAAAAGCAGACAACACTTGCAAACAAAATTCTTGAATAACTAATTTTTTTCATTTTTTGTCTCAATAACATAGGTTATGACCCCTCATTGGAACGACCTCGATGAGCTTGTTCCAAAGAGGAACGACCTCGATGAGCTTGTTCCAAAGAGAGGTCATAACCTATGTTTTTGAGACAAAAAATGAAAAAATAATGAAAATTAATTGCCGATTTTTGTGAATAGCGCTGGCCGGTTCCGTTACATTGGGTAAAAGCTTTCAAGAGCCTCATTAGAAAAGGTAACTGACTGGTAACTGAGCATATTATTGTCTCAGGTATTTCCGAAAGAGGCTACAATATAATAAGTTGATAACATTAGATCATCTGTCCCTTGTGGGAACCCAAGGAAGTGAAGCAGTGTTCGTTTACTGTAGTAAACAAGCTCTGTTTTACTGATAAAATCGTATCCAGTCACCAAAGCTTGGGATGGAAGTCCTCTATTTATTATTTATTTATTGGTGTTTAAGGTCACATTCTTAAGCACAATGGCTAATCATGACTGCGACAGTTTTACAGGTGGAGGAAGGGGGAGTACCCAGAGAGAACCACCGAGCATCGACAAGCAACTGTCAACTCCTCAACATTCTAACTCTGTTCAAGCTCCGTTCAAGCAGGGTTACAGCGGTTGAAAACATGTGCACCATCGATGTGCAGTACGCCTTAGTTCACGGCGTCATCGTGCCCCCATGTAGGCACCCGAAATAAAGTGCCTGCCTTGGGTCGAACTCCGGACCTCTAGCATAGAAGTCCAACAGTCTACCACAGCGCTACCACGCTCCATGGAAGTCCTCTAAAATGGACAACATTGGTTTTAACAATTGGCTGAATATGACTTTATATCTATGTTGTGGTCACAATTAGCTATTGTGTAGAAATATGTATCCTTAACTCGTAGAAGCCGGGGAATCATAATGAATTTATTGAACATAACATACCACGAAAAACTTACAGTAATGCAGATGCTTCTAATTAAGTATTGTCTGCCTATTCATGCAGATGACACTTGACTAGAAGCACCTGCCCAGTGTTTAATTCTACTCATCCCGAAGATAGCCAAACCGTCACGGCCAGATTATCTATCGTATTACATCACAAGCAAGAGAGTTAAAACACCAATCAATAAATAAATATCTTGTGAACAATTATTCATAAATAAATCATTTGTAGTAAAGAAGGATTTTTAGACTTTTACATTATTGTTTTGCTGTTGCTTTGTAAAACATGAGGATTAGATTTGGCTGTGACTTGAAGTGGAATTTCTGGAAGAGATATGAATTTGAGACACTGTCTTGTAGAACTACCCACTAGAATTAACACACAAATACATGTAGATTAAGTCAATTGTTCAAAGAAAATCTCAGAATTGCTTTGCACATCTGCATTCAGTGATCATGGCCTGTATGAAGAGAATTTGAAGTGACTGTGGTAATTATTTAACCCTTTACTGATCCTAACATACAAAACCGACCAATGTCCCTGCAGGAACCCCAGAAAGTGAAGCAGTGTTTGTTTACTGTGGTAAACATGCTGTGTTTTATGGGTGAAATAGGACTCAGTCACCAATGCTTGGGATGGAAGTCCTCTAGAATGGGAAACATAGGTATAAAGGATTGACTTTATTGCCATGTGGTCACGATTAGTCATTGCGTAGAAAGTGTGACAATAAACACCAATAAATAAATAAATACTTTGTCGCCATTCCCACCACTCATTTGACCCACAGGAAGTGGAGAAGTGCCTGTTCACTCTGTTGTAATCTAGTTCTGCTATCTTTTAGTTTATTGGAGTTTTAACGACATTCTTGACAGCCATGATCACCTTGTGTCAGAGAGTTTTATGGGTAAAAGAAGCTGGAGTACCCAGAGAGAAGCACTGAGCAGTGGCGAGTATTTGTCAGACTCCCCAATGTAATAACTCTGTACATGGAGGGTTAGCATTGGTGGAAGGCAAGTGCACCATTGACATGCAGTATCCCTTAGTACACCATGTGCCAATGTGGGCAATCACTGCATTACTGGTAAAATAGCATATCAATTGTAAGATGTAACTTATGGCTGGGTGGAAGTCCTCCAATGTGGTCAACATAGGTATATGTTGTGGTCCTCCAATGTGGGCAACATAGGTATATGTTGTGGTCATGATATAGGCATAGATGCTGACTTTGACCTTAAACACCAATAAATAAACAAATAAATACCCAGTTACAAATAGTCAATTAACAGAATTTGGAGTTACTTTCCTGAATTGTGATAAACCATGCATTTATCCTATTATATCTTGTTTGATAGAGCTCATGGAACTCTGTCAAACAAAATATAATAGTCTAATTGCTTAAAATTTGGTGCACTAAGTCCAGCTTAGGTCCATAAACATACCAAAAACACTGATTATTTGACTAATTCTTCAATAGATTACAAGGTTTTGTTGTATAATCTATATGCAGTTAAACCTTTACCCAATGCAGACGATATCAAAATTTATTATTTTAAATATCATTTTTAGCTCAACTTGACAAAGTCCAGCTGAGCTATTGCCATCACTTCTCGTCCGTCGGCATCCGTATGTACATCCACAATTTCCTTTGGCACACCTCACAGGTTTTTTTTTATGATCAGATCGCTTTGAAACTTGGTTTGCTTGTTTGGGGTGACCTCTAGATGGGAGCTGTCTATTTTCCTCTATTTCCGTCAAAAATGTTGCCGCTGGCAGCGACCTTTGAACTTAGTTTAGTCAGGCATCAATATATTCCTTTGGCACGCTGCACAGGGGCATTTTTTACCAGATTGGTTTGAAACTTGGTATGCTTGTTTGGGGTTACCTCTAGATGGGAGCTATTGATTTTCTTTGATATCCGCCAAGAAATGTTGATGCTGGCAACAACCTTTGATGAACTTAGTGCAGTCATGCATCAAAATTTCCCTTTGGTACACCCTGCAGGGCACATTTATTATTGGATTGCTTTGAAATGTGGTATGCTTGTTTGGGGTGAGCTCTAGATGGGAGCTATTGATTTTCATGTATTTTCGTCAAAAAATGTTGCCGCTGGCAACGTTCTTAGAACCCAGTTTAGTCAGACCTCAATATTTCCCTTTGGCACACCCCACAGGGCACATTTATGATTGGATTGCTTTGACAACTGGCATGTTTGTTTGGAGTGACCTCTAGATGGGAGCTATTGATTTGCTTCCATTTCGATCAAAAAATGTTGCCGCTGGCAGTGACCTTTGAACTTAGTTTAGTCAGGCATCAATATATTCCTTTGGCATGCCCTACAGGGCAGATTTATGATCAGATTGGTTTGAAACTTTGTATGCTTGTTTGGTGTTACCTCCAGATGGGATCTATCGATTTTCTTCGATTTCCATAAAAAAATGTCGCTGGCAACGACCTTCGATTAACTTTGTGCAGTCATGCATCAAAATTTCTCTTTGGCACACCCTGCAGTGCACATTTTTAACCAGATTACTTTGAAACGTGAAATTCTTGTTTGGAATGACCTCTAGATGGGTGCTATCGATTTTCTTCCATTTCCATAAAAAAAGTTGCCACTGGCAACGACCTTTGAACTTAATTTAGTCAGGCATCAATATATTCCTTTGGCATGCCCTACAGGGCACATTTATGATCAGAATGGTTTGAAACTTGATATGCTTGTTTGGGGTTACCTCTAGATGAGAGCTATCGATTTTATTAAATTTCTTTCAAAAAATGATGCCACTGGCAACGAGCTTCGATGAACTTCGTGCAGTTATGCATCAATATTTCCCTTTGACGCAGCCTGCAGTGCACATATTTGACCAGATCGCTTTGAAGCTGGTGTGCTTGTTTGAGGTGACCTCTAGATGGGAGCTAACGATTTTCTTCCATTTCTGTCAAAAATAATTGCCATTGGCAATGACCTCTGATGAACTTAGTAAAAACTTACTTACAATTATGCATCAATATTTCCCTTTGACACACCCTGCAGGGCACATTTATGACTGGATTGCTTGGAAACTTTGTGTGCTTGTGTGGGGTGATATCTATATGGGAGTTATCGATTTTCTTCCATTTCTGTAAAAAAATTGTTGCCGCTTGCAACAACCTTTGAACTTAGTTTAGTCAGGCTTCAATATTTCCCTTTGGCACAACCTTCAGGGCACATTTATGATCGGATCGCTTTGAAACTTGGTATGTGTGTTCGGGATGACCTCTAGATGTGAGCTATTGATTTTTAGCTCAAATTGACAAAGTCAATCTGAGCTATTGCCATCACTTCTCGTCCGTTGGCATACGTACGTACGTTAGTACGTACGTCCACAATTTCTTTTGGCACACCTCACAGGTCGCATTTATGATCAGATTACTTTGAAACTTGGTATGCTTGTTTGGGGTTACCTCTAGATGGGAGCTATCGATTTTTTTCCATTTCCGTCAAAAAATGTTGCCGCGGCCAACATTCTTAGAACTTAGTTTAGTCAGAAGACCTCAATATTTCCCTTTGGCACACCCTACAGGGCACATTTATGATCGGATTGCTTTGAAACCTGGTATGCTTGTTTGGGGAGACCTCTAGGTGGGAGCTATCGATTTTCTTCAATTGCCATCAAAAAATGTTGCCGCAGCCAACATTCTTAGAACTTAGTTTACGCAGACCACAAATATTTCCCTTTGGCTCACCCTACAGGGCACATTTATGATCAAATTGCTTTGAATCCTGGTATGCTTCTTTATGGTGACCTCTAGATGAGAGCTATCGATTTTCTTCCATTTCCGTCAAAAAATGTTGCCACAGCCAACGTTCTTAGAACTAACTCTAGTCAGACCACAATATTTCCCTTTTGTACACCCTACAGGGCACATTTATGATCAGATTGCTTTGAAACCTGGCATGCTTGTTTGGGGAGGCCTCTAGATGGGAGCTATTGATTTTCTTCTGTTTCCGTCAAAAAATGTTGCCACTGGCAATGACCTTCAATTAACTTAGTAAAAACTTAGTGCAGTTAAGCATCAATATTTCCCTTTGACACACCCTGCAGGGCACATTTGTGATTGGATCACTTGCAAACTTGTTGAGCTTGTGTGGGGTGACATCTATATGGGAGCTGTCGATTTTCTTCCATTTCTGTCAAAAAATGTTGACCTTTGAACTTAGTTTAGTCAGACCTCAATATTTCCCTTTAACACGGCCTTCAGGGCACGTTTATGATCGGATCACTTTGAAACTTGGTATGTGTGTTCCGTGTGACCTCGAGATGTGAGCTATTGCTTTTTTTCATTTCCATAAACATTTATTGTCGTTGTCACCAACCTTTGAACTTACTGCATTTGTGCATCAACTTATCCCTTTCGCCCTCTCTGCAGGGTATATTTATGAATTTCCATAAAAAAAAACCCCATTGCCACAAGCAATGACCTTCTACTTAGTGCATTAACATCTTCCTTTGGCATGGCTCAGAGGACACATTCATTATCAGGTTGTTTTGAAACTTCCTTTAGCCAGTCTTACAGTTTACATTTAAAAATGCATGGATTACTCTTGACGTAGTGCACACACAATGCTGTTATGTTGAAATTTCAAAAAATAACATTGGTACCAATGATCTTCAATTTTGCCATTTCATTTATATCTTACCAAGTTCAAGTTTGTCAAGTTGAGCTACAGTGTCATTGACACTTTCATTTTTCATTTCCATAAAAAATTATTGTCGTTATCACCAGTTTTTGAACTTACTGCATTTGTGCAGCAACTTATCCCTTTTGCACTCTCTGCGGAGTATATTTATGAATCTCCATAAAAAAGAGAGAAAAAAACATTGCCACAAGCAATCACCTTCAAACTTAGTGCATTTGTTGTGCATTAACATCTTCCTTTGGCATGCCTCAGAGGGCGCTTGCATTATGAGATTGTTTTGAAACTTTGTATGCTGATGCAGGGTGACAAAGATAGGCGCTATCGATTTTCTTTTCATTTCCATCAAAAACTGTAGCAACAATCTTTGAATTTATTGCATTTGTGCATCAGCATTCTTCTTTGACATGTCCTACAGGCCACATTTATCATAGGATTGTTTTTGAACTTGGTGTGCTCATTAGGCGAGCCCTTTAGATAAGAGCTATTGATTAGCATTCATTTCTGTGAAAAAATTTGCCATTTACAATAATCTCTGAACTTGCTGCATTTGTGTATCAACATTCTTCCTTTAGCCAGTCTTACAGTTGCATTTAAAAATGCATGGACTATTCTGACGTTGCACACACAATGCTGTTATGTTGAAATTTCACCAAATAACATTGGTACCAATGATTTTCAATTTTGCCATTTCATTATAACTTACCAAGTTCAAGTTTGTCAAGTTGAGCTGCAGTGTCATTGACATTTTCATATTAAATTTTTCAAAAAATTTCAACAAAACCATATCATGTGACCCTCATTGGAACAAGCTTATTCCAAAGAGGGGTCACATGATATGGTTTTGTTGAAATTTTTGGAAAAATAATATTTCTTCAGCTGCTGAATTCGCATATTACGCGGGCGGATGTGGCCGATTCGTTGGGTAAAGGTTAAGAGGTAAGATTTGTATTGAAAATATGGTGAATGGTTTAGTGTTTGAAAATTATATTCAGTTAGCAGGATTATTCAGTCAAGAGATATCCAGAAAATGATTCCATTGGCTAGTAGATGATGTTGAAATTCACATTTATGTTTTAAAATTTCAGTATTTAATGTAGGAGAATACAGAAGAGCTGTAACAGAGAAGTATAGTAGTGCTGATTTCTTCAACCCAGATAACAAAGAAGCAATGGAAATCCGGCAGTAAGTTTCCAATAAAGTTTCATGGGGGTGATGACTGGGAAGAGTCATTTAGTTTTGTTAAAATCAAAGAAGTGCTCCTATAGAGACGGGGTGGGGGAAAAATGTCCCATTTTTTGTCTCGCCTTGTTTAGAAGTGAGACAGAGACATTAGTAAATTCCAACAATGAGTTCAAGGCTGTCAACAATGGGTTATAACTTTTGAACTATTTAAAATATTGCCATGAAACTTGACAGGGCCATACCTCACCATGAACCAGTACATGTCACAATCAAAACCAACCTCTAGGTTCAAGATCAGTTACTAAAAATAGATTTCATGTCATGTTAAGTTTTCAGGTTGAGTTTCAATCGGCTATAACTGTTAACTGTTGAATATATTCCTGTGAAATTGATAGAGATATACCCCAACATGATATGATATGTGACAATCAAAATCATGCCACTAGGTTCATGATCAAAGTCCCTAACTAAAAGTAGAATTTCAAGTTAAGGTTAAGTTTTTGTGGTCAAGTTTTTCATCCAGCTATAACTTTTAACTGAAGATAATGCTGTCATATTTTATGGGATTATTCAACACCATGAGGTGAGATGATTTTTATTTATTTTTAGTCCCCTACCGGCATCGCCGGAGGGGACTCTAGGTTTGCACTCTGTCCATCCGTCAGTCTGTCAGTCACACTTTAGTTTTCCGGAGTTTTTTTGGAAATGCTTCAACGGAATGATTTCATTTTTGGTAAACTACTATAGAACGATGACTTACAGATCAAGTTTGAGTTTCATGCTGATTGCATTATTCTTGTGTGAGTTACGGCCCTTGGAAATATGGGAAAAAGCACCAAAATATCAGTTTTCCAGAGTTTTTTTGGAAATTCTTCAACGGAATGATTTCATTTTTGGTAAACTACTATAAAACGATGACTTACAGATCAAGTTTGAGTTTCATGCTGATTGCATTATTCTTGTGTGAGTTACTGCCCTTGGAAATATGGAAAAGCACCAAAATATCAGTTTTCTGGAATTTTTTTGGAAACGCTTCAATGGAATGATTTCATTTTTGGTAAACTACTATAGAACGATGACGTACAGATCAAGTTTGAGTTTCATGCGTATTGCATTATTCTTGTGTGAGTTACGGCCCTTGGAAATATGGAAAAGTGTCAAAATATCAGTTTTCTGGAATTTTTTTGGAAACGCTTCAACGGAATGATTTCATTTTTGGTAGCCTACTTTAGAACGATGACTTACAGATCAAGTTTGAGTTTCATGCTGATTGCCTTATTCTTGTGTGAGTTATGGCCCTTGGAAATATGGAAAAGCGCCAAAATATCAGTTTTTCGGACTTTTTCTGGAAACGCTTCAACGGAATGATTTCATTTTTGGTAACCTACTATAGAACGATGACTTACAGATCAAGTTTCATTTACACTCCGTCCATCCATCAGTCAGTCTGTCAGTCAGTCTGTTTCTCATACTTTAGTTTTCCAGACTTTTTTTGGAAACGCTTCAACGGAATGATTTCATTTTTGGTAACCTCCTATAGAATGATGACTTACAGATCAAGTTTCATTTGCACTCTGTCCATCCGTCAGTCTGTAAGTCAGTCTGTCGGTCATACTTTAGTTTTCCGGACTTTTTTTTGAAATGCTTCAACCGAATGATTTCATTCTTGGTAACCTACTATAGAACGATGACTTACAGATCAAGTTTGAGTTTCATGCTGATTGCATTATTCTTGTGTGAGTTATGGCCCTTGCAAATATGGAAAAGTGCCAAAATATCAGTTTCCTGGACTTTTTTTGAACGGAATTCATGCTTATCACATCTAGGTTATAACATTTGTATAATTATTAATGCTCATTAGTCCGGTAGGGGACATTGTATTGCTCCAGCGATACGTGCGCTCTTGTTTATTTGGGTGGGGAGGGGTGGGGGGGTGGGAATGGGGTGGTATGGATGAGAAAGGGGTTTACAGTGAATTTCTTTTTATGCACCCACCAATTTTGGCAGGAGCATTAAGTGTTACCCTCATACATCCATTTGTACGTCTGTCCTGAATATGGTTTCCGGTTAATAACTTTAGTTTGACTGAATGAAACAATATTATATACATAGGTTTATAACAACAGAATACAAATTGGGATTGATAGTGGGCTTGGTCCAATATGTTTTGTCAGAGTTATGGCCCTTTTCCGACTGAGGAAACATGTTGATATTGGTTTCCAGACAATAACTTTAGGTTGACTGAACGAAATGAAACACAATTTTATACATAGGTTTATTACCACATAATACAAATAGGTATATATAATGGGCTTGGTCTGATATTTTTTGACAAGAGTTATGGCCCTTTTCTAACTTAAAAGACATGTTGATATTGCATTCTGGATCATTACGTGTACACTCCATATAAAACCGCACTTCGCATACCCCACTTTTTGTGTAGAAAAGTGGGGTACCCAAGTGCAGTTAGTAGAGAAGCATTACATAATCAATTAGTGCTCGACGAGAAATTTCTTCCAGAGTCTGAACCTGATTAGCAATATTAGTCTTCAGTCAGTGAATTTCTAAAACCTGCATTTCATAAAATAATAACATAAAAATATTATATCTGTCTTTTCCAGATCATTGTACCCCGGAATAATGTCCGCTTTTAAACAATTCGCCCAATATTTTTCGAGATATTTAACTTGTTTCCGTATTAAAATAAAATGTTTTGCCGATATGTCATTTGGATTCCCCCCTGTATAATTAAAGGTAAGTTTATCGCCATCGAACATGATCTTGTCCACCTTCATTCTCGAAACATTTCATCGAGACATTTTTAAATAAAATTACCAAATAGAGGAAGTATTTTAAAATAAAACAAATTCTGTGTGTTGCTATGTTTTTTAGAACAATAATGTGACAGTCTCGGCGATACATCCTGTCTTTACGAAGTGTGGCCCCTATTTTTCAGACTCGGGATCATTACGAACTCGGCATATGATTTAATATCATTGCAGATAAGCTGCTTCACGTTTACCTCAGTAATTCTTTTTGACGAACTAAATTGAGAATGAAACAGAATTAATAAATAAATACATCTACTCCTTCCGGTCATTTTCGAAACAACTCGGGTGGATTTTTCAAATTAAGTTCAGTCTTCGGAATCATGAAATTTTAGAAGCAAGAGACATACGAATCATGGCCTACGGTAAACAAATTTATAGTGCAGTTTAGGAAGTGGAAGGCACCCACAATGGGATTTTCTTTTCAACTTCCAATATCTGAAAAAGGCATGAAAAATTGGTGGCGTCACTGGGGGCCGAGGGAGGGATAGGTGAGTCAACGATCGACAGTATAATCTCTCCACTTTTAAATCTGATCCGCCGCGCCTGGAAAAATTCTCCCTTAAAATTTTATATATTTTCCTTTTTTTACAGCTTGTGGCCCTCATTAACGGGAGAGGGGAGCATTCCAATGAGGGGCCATAAACTATGTGACTGAAACAAAATATGGAAATTCACTAAATTCACAACGCCAATGGCCAAATTTGGCCAGCACTCAGGCTATACAAAAATCTGCATTCAAATTTTATTATGTTTAAGTTTTTTAGCTCATCTTGACAAAGTCAAGCTGAGCTAATCTCATCGCTTCCCGTCCGTCGTCCGTCATCCGTCGTCCGTCAACACCATGTTTTGGTCTTCTCCTCCAAAGCCACTGGGCCAATTCAAGTGAAAGTTTGTGTGAGTGATGGTCCCAAAGGGGCATTTCATTTTTGTTCAACTCAGCATGCCCAGCCCCATAGGGAGGGAGTGGGGGAAAATGCTCCAAAATATTTTTAAAATCTTCTTCTCAAGAACCAGTGTGTACAATGACTTGATATATGCCATGGAGCTTCCATATGAGGTGTAGAATCAAGTTTGTTCAAACGAAGTTCGTGAAGTAATATTTGGCTTTGTAATAGGAGTGGGAAGATTTTTGGCCCCGCCCAAAATTTCTATTTTCTGAACCGATGGGCCGGTGTGAACCAAATTTGGTTTGTGGTAGTATTGGGTCATAAGTACTTGACCCATGCAAAAAAAAAAAATTCCCGCATCCCCATGGGAACCCTGGGAGCTAAAAATAGAAATATTTTCAAACGCCCATATTTCCCAAACCCCACGGAACAGAGAGTTTTTATTTGGTATGAAGTATCCTTATGACCAGTAGAATTGAATGGTAAAAAAAAATTGCCATCGGTTATGTTAGGGTGTTCTGTAATGAGCATCGAAAAAATGCTGAGTCAGCATATTTGCAAAAATTTTAAAAAATCTTTTCTCCAGAAACAGTCATCAGAATCTTTTGATATTTGGTATACAGCATTCATAGGGGGGTCAGATAAAAGTTTGTTGAAATAAAGCTCATTGGTTCATATTTGGGCTCTCTACAGGATCCCGAAGGTTTAACATAGGGTAATATGGGAAATATTCTTTAAAAATCTTCTTCTTCAGAACCACCAGTCAGAATCTTTTAATATTTGGTATACATCATTGTTATGAGGGTCAGATTCTAGATTGTTCAAACCAAGTACCTAGGGTAATATTTGGGCTTCCTATGGAAGCCCAAATTTTATCTTTGTTCAATATGGAGGGTAATTTAAAAAAATCTTCTTCTTCAGATCCATCAGTCAGAATGCTTTGATATTTGGTATGCAACATCTCTATGGGGGTCAGATTCAAGTTTGTTCAAATCAGATCCCTAGGTGTATATTTGGGCTCACTATGGTAGCCCAAATTTTTACTTAGTGCAATATGAGAAAATTTCTTTAAAAATCTTCTTCTTCAGATCCATCAGTCGGAATGCTTTTATATTTGGTATACAACATCTCTATGGGGGTCAGATTCCAGGTTGTTCAATTCGAGTGCCTAGGTTAATATTTGGGCTCCATATGGGAACATGAAATTTAACTTAGTACAATATGAGGGAATTTCTTCAAAAATCTTCTTCTTCAGATTCACTTGTCAGAATGCTTTCACATTTGGTATACAACATCTCTAGGGGGGTCAGATTCAAGTTTGTTCAAATCGGATCCATAGGTTAATATTTGGGCTCGCTATGGTAGCCCAAATTTGAACTTAGTGCAATTCGAAGAAATTTCTTTACAATTTCTCTTCTTCAGATCCAACGGTCAGAATGCTTTCATATTCGGTACACAACATCTCTAGGGAAGTCAGATTTAACTGTGTTCAAATCGAGAGCCTGGGTTAATATTTGGGCTCTCTATGGGAGCCGGAATTGGCCATTTTGCTGAAGAATTAAAAAAATTTGTATTCAGTACCCTCTAGAGGTACTAAGATTAATCCACATAGGTTGTATCAAGGGGCTTCATAGGGGAGCTCTACATTTTACTTATGATCAACTGAAGAAAAGGCATGATGCCTAGATTATTTTTGTCACTCCTGAGGGACTCAAGGATTGACAGTGTAGCCTATGGAGATGGCTTGCTGAATGTAGACTCATTCTTGGACTCTGTTTAAATTGTGTTCTGTACAAGATGAGCGCTTCAGGCCCCGTGGGGCCTCTTGTGTTTCAAAAACATAGCTTATGACCCTTCATTGGAACGAGCTAGTGGATTTTGAGTCTTTCCATTGAGGGGTCCCAAGCTCTGTTTTGAGACAAACAAATTCAAATTTTTAGTTGTTATTAAAGAATTTATCTTGTAAGTGCCACCTGGTCCTGTAGGCGGGTGGAGACTATTGGATCACCGGATTTATCTTCCTAGCATTTGGTTCGTTTTTTCTTAGAAATAGTATGTTTATTTTCGTGGCTGGAAACTGGGTTGACTGATAACAATTTGGCCAGACGCTGTCGTCTGTATGTTGGTGTTTTGGTAATAATAATTCTCGCCAGCCAGCATGGGTTTCTTTTCAATAGATGCTTCAAATGCTTCGGCCCTTTGACAGATTAATAAGTAAATTAACCTAAGAAAAGGTGTTGAACATATGACATACCAGTATACAATTATGCTCAGTTAGTTACTTCTGTTCAGTGGCGTGTTAAATTAAATCCTTTGTTTGTTGTTAATCCCCAAGAAAATGTTAAAAGAAACGAAACACTTGCTATGTTTCATCATATCACATCCCCCAAATATAAAAATATTCACAGGAAACATTTTTAAAATCTCCTGAAATTTAGTGCTTGTGCGGTCTCGAGTCCAATGATATTAGCTACAAATAATAGACTTGATTAGTTGAAACTTTGGATATTTAGTGCTTAACACGATGTCTTGATCAAGTAGTCCAATAATATTAGCTATGAACACGCGTCTCATCAAGCTTTATTTATTTTTTATTATTTTTGCTAATATTATTGCCGGGTGGACTGTTTCATTATCCACATCATAGTATGATGCCGCAACACTACCACCGAGTTAGGGTGAGAACGGTTTGAGTTCCGCCGAATTGAATAGAGCATGTGTTTTGGCCCTAATCTTTTCAAAAACAGCCCCCCCTCCCCCTCCAAAAAAAAAAAAAAAAAAAGAATGGGAGCCAAAACTCGTTTGATCACCAATATCAGTCACCGCTGATATGACCGATTCCCCGGGTTGAATAAGATGTCACGACGTTGTTCTCATGACCATAAACTCAAGTAATGTATTCCAGGGTGGCGTCATTTCGTTCCCGTGGGGACACACTTCATCAATCGGAATGGTCCCGAGTTGAATTATGATACCGTGTTTTGAAGTAGCTCCAGGAAAAAGATGAGAGAAGCACGGATCGGGTTTACCCAAATTGGATCTGATCCGTGTTTTGAAGATAATCTCCCCCGTGTCTGGGGTTCCATAGCGGCTGTCAGATAGAATAAAAAATGTGTTTTAATTTAACATTTGGGCGGATTATGATGTTATATCCCGGGCGAAAAGCAGATAAATTGCCAGTATGTTCAAAAAGAAAAATGTGTAGTTATCTGTACCCGTCCATTTCGGTTGAGAATCAGAATGTTTTTTTCAACAACAATGACCTCGATTAAGCGAGTTCAGACTATTTTATATCATGTAAATCCAATAGATGGAAGAGCCACACTGCTTCACGGGGTCGTCAAAATTCACATTTTTTTAAAGATTTATTAGAACACAAAACGTGAATTATTGGACCAATTTTCACATTCAAAGGATTCTTTTGATCCAGAAAATTCTCTCCAAAAATATTTCAGGCACAGAAAAAGGATTTTGTGAAGAAAACTTATTATGTAAATTGCGAGGAGTTTTCCCAATCAACACTGATTAATGAGTAAATACCTGCTGTTATATAATCATACATAACGCACTCAGTCGACATTGGAATAATTTTTAGCTTAACTTGACATAGTCAAGATAAGCTATTGCCATCACGTGTGCGGAAGTCTGTTAGTCTGTGAGTCTGTTAGTCTGTGAGTCTGTGACGTCTGTTCACATTTTCCTTT
The DNA here is from genome assembly GCA_031216915.1 of Pictodentalium vernedei. NCBI lineage: Eukaryota > Metazoa > Mollusca > Scaphopoda > Dentaliida > Dentaliidae > Pictodentalium > Pictodentalium vernedei. The sequence continues at coordinate 412,005,351 of CM062296.1, forward strand.
AGCACGGGCTACACCCCGCAGTTCTTGTCTGATCGTCACGAAATTTCATATGCAGGTTTGGGGTCATGTCTAGATGAGAATGTCCCCTTTTGGTCGCGATCGGGCAACTGGTATGGCTGCCCGAGCCCAAAACCTGAAAACCATTAGCACAGTCCACAGGTCGTATTTATGAAGGGATTTCATTGTAACTTGGTAGGATGCCTCTGTATAATGCCTAGATGAGAACGTCCCCTTTTGGGCATGATCTATCAACCGTGATGGCTGCCCAAGCCCGAAACCCAAAAACTTTCAGCACAGTCTGCAGGTCATGTTTAATGTGGAGGGATTTCATTGTAACTTGGTAGGATGACTCCTTATGATGTCTAGATGAGAATTTCCCCATTTGGGCATGATCTGCCAACCGTGACGACTGCCCGAGTCCAAAACCCGAAAACCTTTACCACAGTCTACAGGTCATATTTATTGAGGAATTTCATTGTAACTTGGTGGGTTGACTTCATACAATGTCTAGATGAGAAAGTCACCTTTTGGGCATGATTGGGCAACTGTGACAGCTACAGGGGCCCAAAGCCCGAAAACCTTTAGCACAGTCTAGAGGTCATATTTATGAAGGGATTTCATTGTAACTTGGTAGGATGACTCCAAATAATGTCTAGATGAGAACGTCCCATTTTGATCGCGATCATGCAGCCTTGATGGGTGCCCGAGCCCAAAAACCTTTAGCATAGGCAAAAGGTCATATTTATGGAAGGATTTCATTGTAACCTGTTAGGTTGACTCCATGTAATGCCTAGATGATGATATCCCCTTTTGGTCGTGATTGGTCAGTTGTGATGGCTACTAGTGCCTGAAGCCCGAAAACCTTGAGCACAGTCTACAGGTCATATTTATGAAGGGATTTCATTGTAACTTCTTAGGATCACACCAGATGATGCCCAGATGAGATTGTCCCCTTTGGTTGCGATCATTCACCCATGATGGCTGCCCGAGCCCAAAGCCCAAAAACCTTTAGCACAGTCTACAGGTCATATTTATGAAGGGATTTCATTGTAACTTGGTAGGTTGACTTCCTATAATGTCTAGATGAGAACGTCCCCTTTTGGACCCGATTGGGCAACTGTGACGGCTTCAGGGGCCCAAAGCCCTAAAACCTTTAGAACAATCTACAGGTCATAATTATGAAGGGATTTCATTGTAGCTTGGTAGGATGACTCCAAATATTGTCCAGATGAGAATGTCCCCTTTTGGTTGGGATCATTCAACCATGATGGTTGCCAGAGCCCAAAGCCCAAAAAGTTTTAGCACAGTCTACAGATCATATTTATTAAGGGATTTCATTGTAACTTGGTAGATTGACTTCGTCTAGATGAGAACGTCTCCTTTGGACGCAATTGGGAAACTGATGGGTACAGGGGCCCAAAGCCCGGAAACCTTTAGCACAGTCTACAGGCCATATTTATGAGGGGATTTTAATGTAACTTGATAGGATGACTCGTTTTGGAATAATTTCACTGTAACTTAGTAACTTTTGTTGATATACGTTAACTGTGAGGGCCACATACATTAACTGTGAGGTCATATTAACCCACCCCTCAGCTCTTTAGTACAGTGTACACCTCATATTATTTTTATCATAAACATAGCACATAGGGAACAGAAATGAACATATTCCCAATTATCACAATTCTTGTCTTATTTCATAATCCTTTCATAAACATTGAACATTATCCTTTTCATCAAACACAACACACAAGTTAAGCTACAGTGTCATTGACACTTTCATTTTATATGGAGTGTACACGTAATGGGTAACTTGAGTTACCGATTTCAATCAAACTTAGAATATAACTGTTTACTGAAGACAACATACCAGACAGGTTTGATTTTGAGAGTGGTGTGATTATTTTTATCTGAGTTAGAGCCCCTTTTTGGACATTGTTAACCAGTAAATGTAGTTTATCATAAAGCAGGGTATTGGTGTCCCATGGACACATGTGGTGGCTGTATTGGTGCTAGGTTCAATGGAGATAGGTTAAGATATTTATTAATTCAATATCAATGGAGATAGGTTAAGATATTTATTAATTCAATATCAACAGAGATAAATGACTAGAAACTCACGCCTTGCAGTAGGGGGTGGGGGCATAGCCACCCATGGCATTGCACTTGTTTTTGTAAAATGAGTTTTGAATAATCGATTTCAAGTGATTTCATGCTAAAGAATTGTTTTCACCAAATATACTCGAGGGGGGGGGGTCTTGGGAATGAAGCCGGTTATTTAGGAAAAGGAAACGTTTGCTTTAAAATATGTTTCAATAAATTTCTAGTAACTTTATGTGAGAAAAATAATCACCCAATTGAGTTGATGAAAGATTTTCTGGAGGAGGGTCATAAAATCACTCAATATCCTTCAAAACTCATTTAAAAAAACAAACAAAATTCATCTAATTGACACACCCATGCTGAGGGTCTGCCATTGTAGGGTGTGCTTAAAATACACATGATCCCACTGAGGCAGTTTGCCTTGTTAAAAAATCTTCTTATGAAGCCATGGGTGCAGTGACTTTATATTTGGTATTCAGCAATTTCAGCTTCCGGTTAAGGTGTAGATTGAAATTTATTAGAACAAATTTTGTGGCGCAGAATTTGCCATTGTAATGGGACAGGCAAGATTTTGGGCCCCACCCCAAATTTCTATTTTTAGCTCACCTGAGCATACCTCAGAGGGAGCTTAAGTGATCCTTTTTTTGTCTGTCCATCTGTCGTTAGTCTATCCATCGTCTGTCCGCCGGGGTCAACTTCAAATTATCAACTTCTCATAAATTATTGGGCCAGATCAGTTGGAATCTTTTAACGATTGGTGTAAAGCATCTTTAGAGGAGTCAGATTCAAGTTTGTTCAGATTAAGTCCCTGGGGTCCCTTTGGGAACTCAAACTTTAACATAGTGCAATATTATTTAAAAATCTTCTTCAGATCTGCTAATCAAAATCTTTTTGATATTTGATATGCAGCATCCTTAGGAGGTTCAGATTCAACTTTGTTCACATCAAGTCCCTGGGTTCATATTTGGGCTGAATATGGGAAACCCAAATTTTACCTTGGTGCAATATGAGGAAATTTATTTAAGAATCTTCTTCCCAAATCTGCCATTCAACATCTCCTGATATTTGGTACACTGCATCTTTAGCGGAGTCATCTTGAAGTTTGTTCAAATCAAGTCCCTGGAGTGATATTTGGGCTCTATGTGGGAGCCTGAATTTAACTTTGTGTAATATGAGGAATATTCTTTAAAAATCTTCTTCAGATTCATCAGTCAGAATCTTTTGATATTGTGTATGTCGCACCCTAATTTGGGGGAGATTCACTTTGTTCAAATGAAGAGCCTGGGATCATATTTGAGCCCCATATTGGAACTCGGAACTTTAACTTAGTGCAATGTGCAGAATATTCTTTAAAAATCTTCTTTAGATCTACCAGTCAAGATCTTTTGATATTTGATATGCAATATTCTTAGGAGGTTCAGATTCAGAAATCAAATCAAGTTCTTGAGGTCATATTTGAGCTTCTTGTGGGTGCCAAAATTTTAACTTAGTGTGGTATGAAGAATATTCTTTAAAACGCCTTCATCTTCAAATCTACCAGTCATAATCTTTTGATATTTGTTTGCAGTATCCTTGGTGGTGTCAGATTCCAGTTTATTCCAATTAAGTCCCTGGGTTCATATTTTGGCTCCCACTGGTAACTTAAATTTTAACTTAGTGTAATATGGGGAATTTCCTTTAAAAATCTCTTTCGGATCCACCAGTCAAGCTCTGTTCATATTTTATATGCAACAACCTTAGGTGGATCAGATTTCAGTATATTCAATTCAAGTACCTTGGGCCATATTTGGGCTCCCTGTGGGATTCCAACTTTTAACTTAGTGCAATATAAGATATATTCCTTAAAACATCTTCTTCACACTCACAAGTCAGATTCTTTTGTTACTTAGTATTGACATCCTCAGTGTGGAGAGATGCAAGTTTGTTCAAATAAAATTCCTGGGCTCATATATGAGCTCCCAATGGGGCCTTTTGATATTAGGTATATAGCATTACTATAACTCCTAGATAAATGTTTGTTCAGTGTTATGCTTGACTGTTTTTGATGGGCACCAGAGGGATTTGAAATTTAACACAGAACTCCATGTAGAATTTACTATTTGTTTAAATGAACTGTGTCAACATAAAACAGAGCTGCTAAACTTTACTTAGATGTAACTGTGAATACATAAGATTAAAGTTTGTTTGTTCAAATGGGATTCCACAAGTCCTCTTGAGGCCCAGGGATGTGTTGGGGGGGGGGGGTGGTGAGAGGGTGGATGGGGAGGATGTCTTTTGGTCAAAATGTTTGGTTTTTTGCTTGAGAACAAGAGCTGGAAGAGTTTTGAGTGATTTTATGCCAAAAAAAAAAAACCATTCACCCTGTTAGGGTGAGGGCAGTGTAAGTGGATGGGATCATCTGAGTGATTTTTTTTCTTGTTTCAATTCAAAATAAGTTTTGAAGTGGTTTGAGTGATTTTAGACAAAAGAAAAAAAAAATGCCGAAAAGGATCACCGATCCAAAGTCGAGTTGTGGCAGCACAAAAGTGGGTTTAATCATTATAAACTTATCATCTGGAAACCAATTGTTTACAATTTACTATGTGAAGGGTCACTGTGACCTTGACCTTTGACCTAGTGATTCTGAAATAAATAGGGCTCTTTCTTGCACCAATGCCAACCTACTTATGAAGTTCCATGAACGTAGGTGGAACCATTGTCAAATTATCATCTGAAAACCAATTGTTTACAATTTATTATGTTCAAGGTCACCTTGGCCTTTTGACCTAGTGAGTCCAAAATAAATAAGGGTCTTCCACTCACCTAGGCCAACCTGCCTATGAAGTGTCATGAATGTGGGCCAAACCATTATCAAGTTATCATCCAGAAACCAATTGTTTACAATTTACTATGTTGAAGGTCACTGTGACCTTGACCTTTCACCTAGCAAGTCCAAAATAAATAGGGTTCTTCCTCTCACTGATGCCAACCTACCTATGAAGTTTCACGAACGTGGGTCGAAACATTATCAAGATATCATCCGGAAACCAATTGTTTATGATTTACTATGTTGAAGGTCACTGTGACCTTAACCTTTCACCTAGTGAGCCCGAAATAAAGAGGGTTCTTCCTCCCACTGATGCCAAACTAACTATGATGTTTCATGAACATGGGTCAAACTATTATCAAGTTAGCATCCGGAAACCAATTGTTTTGATTTACTATGTTCAGGGTCATTGTGACCTTGATCTTTGACCTAGTGAGTCCAAAATAAATAGGGTTCTTCCTCCCATGAAGGCCAACCTACATATGGAGTTTCATGAATGTGGGTTGAACCGTAGTCAAGTTATCATCCGGAAACCAGTTGTTTACAATTTACTATGTTCAAGGTCACTGTGACCTTGACCTTTGACCAAGCAAGTCCAAAATTAATAGGGTTCTTCCTCTCACCGATATCAACCTATGAAGTTTCATGAACATGGGTTGAACCATTATCAAGTTATCATCCGGAAACCAACTGTTTACGCCTGCCCAACCAAAGCCGCCCACTCATCAAACTATAAGTCGAGTTTGACTTTGTCACAACTTGACTAAAAACCAAATAATTCACCCACCAGACCCTTCAACCCCCCCCCCCCCCCCTAACTAAATTAGATTAACTATATTAACATACAAATGCTTAATGTGACCTTAAATCATTCTTCATACAATTTTATCGGTGGCGCGGGTGGCGTTGCGGTGACCGGTTCTCGTCAGATCACCGAAGTTAAGCAATGTCATGCCCGGTTAGTCCTTGGATGGATGACCGTCTGAGCGATTGATTTGGACTCCTGCATTGTGTTCTTGGGCAAGGCACTTCACCCCCATTGTCCACATGGGGGCACAATAACGCCGTGTACTAAGGCGTAATGCACGTCGATGGTTCGCATATCTTCAACAAATCTAACCCTGCCTGTGCTGCAGTGCAGAGTTACGATGTTGGGGAGCTGGCAGGTTCTCATCATTGCTCAGTGGTTCTCTCCGGGTACTCTGGCTTCCTCCATCCATAAAACTGTCACCAACACGATATGACCTTGGCTGTTAAAGTGTCATTAAACCCTAATAAATAAATAAATAAATAAATACAATTTTATCAGTTGAGCAATTTAGGCCCCTTGTGGTCCTCTTGTTAGAACTAAAAGCTCAATTTAAATCAATTTGGTATGTGGTTATATTGGGTCATAAGTACTTGGTTTATCCCCCCCCACCCCCCCCACCCCCCCAAAAAAAAAAAAATAAAAATAAATAAATAAAAAATATTCTGCATCCCCGTGGAAACCTCAGGAGCCAAAAATAGAATTTTCTTCAAATCCACCAGTCACAATTTTTTGATATTTGGAAATGACATTAACATAATTCCTAGTTATAAGTTTGTTCACAGCATTATACTTGACTGATTTTGAGGGGCTTTGAAATTTAACATAGAACCATATGGAGAATGTAATATTTGTTTGCTTAAATGAATTCCTTCCTATGTGTAAGGGGGGTGATTGTTGTCAGGTTTTGTCATATGTATACGTGGGTGGATAAAATAAATTTGTTTAGTTGACCTTTCTGCATAAGGTCCCAGTCCTGGGGGTGGTGGTGTGGGGGTGCCCATTGTTTGAACTTTTTTTTATCTGTCTATTTAACGGGTTTGAAAAAATATTCCATCCTGTTGACTATGGGTGGAAAGGGTCCATGGGGTGATTTTTGTTTTGCATTTTTTTTTTTTGTGGGGGGGGGGGGGGGGGGGGAGGGGAGTGGGTGTGCTTTGAAATTGTGTTTTGAAGGATTTTGTGCAACAACAGTGCCCCCTTCCCCTTCCCCCTTTCTGGTTTACAATACAATGTTGACACATGTAATCTTGAATGCAGGGTTTGTTGCTTTCTTTGGAAACTCAAAAATAGATAATTAGAATTCCAGGTCCTTCAAAAATGACCCCCTTTTTTTGCATTACACGAAATGCCTTTCTGTGTTAGCATCTGGATGCTAGAAAAATCATATGACATGATGACATGGACAGCACAGTTACATGACTTCATTCGTCTGCAATATTAACTAGCCATAGATCCTGAATGTGACCTTAAATTCTTCTATAAACAACTTTCTCTCTCAGGTGAGTGCTTCAGATCTAGCTCCCCTCTCACCCAACCCAATGCCCTCTTGTTATATTTGATTATAAGGGTACCAAGCCTGTCATCAAACAGAAACATTGATAACAGGTTTCAGAGGTTAGCAATAACTATGTTATAACATTTCAGTTTTGTTTAAAGCTTATTTGTTTTACAAGGATTGTTGAGAAAGTTATGCAACTTATATTAATGCTTCTTCTTGGTCCAATGGCGTGGGTGTGTGGGATTACAAATTTTAGTTTTTGTTCAGTCTGCTTGATATATGGATGGTATAATCAGAAAAGTTGACAGGGGACATGAAAGACATTAGCATCATTTGTTAACCTTTTGACTTCGAAAAAGACTTTTGAATAACTCTCCCAATGAAATAACATAACTTTGGGTTCTGGAACTTAACTGGTAATTCTATCAATATTTCTATCTATTTGTCACGTATTTTCAGGAAATGTGCATGGATGGCTATTGATGATGCTTGTAAATTCTTGGAAAATGGAGGAGAAGTAGCTGTAAGTAATATTGTTCTTCTACCATTTCCATAATTCTTGTTCAGTCTTAATGGTATCACCAAACTAAATATTTGAATTAGAAATACCTGCCTTGAAAGGTTGCACTCGGAAGTGATGCAATCTCTAGAATAAACAACCTTGGGAAAATAAATTGTCTCAATAAACGTTTGAAACATTCTATTGACATCTTGCATTATTGATGAATATTCCAGATAAAAAAGAGGGTGATTTGATGATTTTTGGACCTAAAAAATACAATTTACATTTGGTGTGTCTTTTTAGGGAATTCCCTGAAAAATGCGTGTACTTGACTGGTACTTCTCTTGCTGTCAATTTTTGTCTCTTATTTGCTGCATGACCCCCTGTTTTGGGATCAGAAAAAGTTGTCTGAAGGGTTATACTTGACAAAGATATTTGAATACCAAAATTAAAGTGACGCAGTCATATTTTGTTTTGCCTGAACGTTATAATAGTTGCCTATGGGAAAATATTTAGTTCTGTGATACCTATAGGTCTCCTTTTGACTTTGATAGATAATATGGCCAAAGTAAATTCTCTTCTGAAAATTATCTTCTGTCATCAAGGCAAGAGTATATTTAACCCTTTACCCAACGAATCGCCTGCATCCGCCCACGTAATATGCAAATTCAGCAGTTGAAAAAATATTATTTTTCAAATAATTTAAACAAAACCATATCATGTGACCCCTCGTTGGAACGAGCTCGACAAGCTCATTCCACTGAGGGGGTCACATGATATGGTTTTGTTGAAATGTTTTGAAAAATTTAAAACAATGTTATTTAAAGTAATAACTTTTGATATCTTCTGCGTTGGGTAAAGGGTTAATCTTGCTTCTGGGGTCTGAAACACTGATAATGCAACATAGCTGAAAATTGCTTTTGATTACTAAAAGCTGAGGGAAAGTATGACTTGCTATCATCACATATTCTTCAACAAAAGTTTATGTTTAACCCTTGAGGGTCTGGACAAGTGTCCTGAATTACCACCATTGGGAGTGCAGTGGCTCAGTGGCAGACTGTTGGACTTCTGTGCTAGAGGTCCTGAGTTTGATCCCCGTCTGGGACGACCTGCGCTGTGTCCTTGGGCAAGGCACTTTATTCCGGTTGCCTACATGGGGGCACGATGATGCTGTGTACTAAGACGTACTGTATGTCGATGGTGCACATGTCTTCAGCCGCTGTAACCCTGCTTGAACAGAGCTTGAGCAGAGTTAGAATGTTGAGGAGCTGACAGTTGCTCGTCGATGCTCGGTGGTTCTCTCCGGGTACTTCAGATTCCTCCACCTGTAAAACTGTCATTGTCACGATTAGCCATCGCGCATAAGTATGTGACCTTAAACGCCAATAAATAAATAAATATTACAACCATCCCACAACCTCTATGCGTCCAGTGGCTTAGCAGTGATTTTTAGTCAAGTCTTGGCTGCCTAGGCAGCCAAGACTTGACTAGAAACCACTGCTTACCTAATTTGTCTGTTGTTAACAGGACCTCCACATGATGGCATGTTAAGGACACCGTTTCTAAGGTCGTAAAAGTCAGAAATAGATCTTAAGGGTTAATCACTTTAAATTGAAAAAAGGTGCACATTTTTTTTTTTAATCCTTTACCTAATGAATTGACTGCATTTACCCACGTAATAAACATGTTCAGCAGTTGAAAAAAATTGTTTTTCCAAAAACTGCAACAAATAGAAGACATCTAGTGTTTTTGAGTAGACACTGAAAATTATCTCACTCGTGACCGAGACAAATGTTTATTTTTTGCAAGCACTTGCGTAATATGGTTTTATTATATCAGTGATATAATAAAACCATATATTGTGACCCTCTCATCCAGCTATTTAATTCTTTACCAAATGTAACTGCCATATCTGGCAGTTGCTATTCAGAAAAATGAACATTCGGATTCTTTTATTTTTTTTTACTTGTTGCCCACAAAATGTAGCTTATGGCCCTCATTGGGAATGAGTTTCATTGGCTCTGTTTTTGAAGGAAAAAATTGACATTTTTTAGTCAAGAATTTTTTTGGAAGTGGTATCTGCTAGACCTGTAAGGTGACAGGTTAAAATCAATGATATAGCCATGTAGGATTAGACATGATGTTAGAAAGAACCCAATTCATTTTTTGGTCATATGGACAATGGATGGTGAGTTATCACAATAACTCATCCTTGCTTACAGTCGGGTGAGCAAAAAAGCAACTCCTAAAGACCAAATGTTCCATCTCTGCATCAGTTCATGTACAGAAACACCACCATCTAAAAGGAAGAAAAACTTGATCAAACATTTCCCTCAATTCATTTGATTGCCCTGAAAATCACCCTCCAATACCTGCAGTTTGTTTTTTGAGGTTAACATGTCTGCCTATAGTAGAGGATACCAGGGTTGCATGCATTCTGTATTTTTGATAAACAAAATACTCACAGTTCTGGTTAAAAGACTTGGGTTACTTCTGCGTTTCCGCCACAGCATTCTATTTTAGAATTTTTATAGAACTTTTCCTCCATTCTTGTGCTCTTAAAAAGAGGTCATAAAGTAACAGCTAATCTACGAGGTTGACAGGTCACTTTGGGGATATCGCCATAATTTTGTGACACCACTTAACTGCATGAATTGGGGGGAATTGAAAGGCCTGCACAATATAAATGTTTCTAGGTAAATTCCCAACAAGCAAAAAATCCCATCTTGTCCTCAACCAGTAAGGAGAAGACCAAAACCAGTGCCATGTTACTTCTTGGAGGAAATTATCTTCGAGTGCCACATTTTAGGTCCATATCTTGGAAAATATTTGCTGGAATGCATTTAAACAAGAAAGTCGGAATGAGAGCATTGCCCTTTTCTTTGCTTCCATCAGTGCACCTACTTCTTTTCCCTTTTGTTGCATGAAAAGCTTCATGAACAGGGTTCCCACACTTGGATTCCAGGAATGGCCTTGAATTTGTCTTAAGAGTGAGTCAAGACCTTGAAATCCTGGAAAATATGTCAGGAGGCCTTGAAGAGCCTTGAATATTCATGAAATAAAAATGCTGACAAAGTATGTAATCATAACTATATAGTTTTATATGCCAGAGTTTGTGAGGGTACAGTCCTAACTAGGACCTACTGGTCATTACCCCCCTCCTTCCACTTCCCTTTTAGGGAAGTGGAAGGAGGGGGTAATGACCAGGAGATCATAGTTAGGTCTAGTGATGGCAGGGCTTTGAAAATCCTTGAATTTGGCTATGGTAGGGCCTTGGAAAATGTTGAAATATATCGAGATTTGAGAACTGGCCTTGAATAACCTTGAATTTTATCAATCCTTGAATGCAGGAACCTTGATGAATGATGATTACTTAACAAATGCTTTCTGTAATGTGTGCTTTTGATTTGTTCGATGCACACTTTGTTCAATATATACACTGAAGAATTGGTTTTCATTCTCTCTCGGTGTCAATATTTGCAACAGATGGCATTACTTGATAGGGAAAATCCATATACCAAGAAATGGAAGTCTATGAAGGCTTAAAGTTACCTATAAAAAAAACCATTGAAATCAATAGTCATAAATAAAGTGAAAAATGATTTAAGGGTGGTTTTTCTGTTCATTATCCTTGAAAATAGAACTTAATGAAGTTCAGTGGTTTTGTCTCATCTTGAAGCTTCACCTAATGAATTGACCAAATCTATTCATCTTTATCCACAGAAATCCCCAGTTTAATTTAGTTAATATTTCCATTATTATTTTCAAACCATCATCACATGTACCACACCTGTATTCAAATAACAAACAAACTATGTTTTGGTTATCCTGCAGGAGCACGGTGGCTCATTGGTTACAGAATTGGACTTAAACCGAAAGGTCCACGGTTTGATCGCCGCCAGTGGTAACTGCATTGTGTCCTTGGGCAAGGCGCTTAATCCTGATAGCCCATATTGTGGCACGATGGAGCTGCATAGTAAGGCTTGCTGCATGTCAATGGTGCACTTGTCTTCAACCAATGCTAATCATGCAGTCTTGTGAGATGGAGTTAGTATGTTTGGGAGTATGGCTGTTGCTCGGTGGTTCTCTCTGGGTACTTTGGCTTCCTCCACCCCTAAAATTGTCTGACACGAGGTGACCCTGGCTGTCAAAAGTGATGTTAAATCCCAACAAATAAATTTGATGATCCCACAAATCTCCTGTCACTGAAATAAGTATAATTTAGCCACTCTTTACATAATTGTCCTCTGTTAGTTGAATGTACAAGGAGTAATGGGGTTTAGAGTCCTCTAAAGTGGGCAACACAATTATAATCGTTTTGCAGTTGTGGCCATGATACATCCATAGCTGCTGAAAGTGACCTTGAACCACAAAAAACCTAAGCATTAAATCGAATCATGGCCTCTTTGCCATGGCCACGACTAGCACTGGTGAAAAATATTTTTTATATTAGGTTAGTAGTTAATTATCTAATTTTTGGGGACCGCAGTGGCATCGCGGTAACCGCTTCTGTCAGATCATCGAAGTTAAGCAACATCGAGTGTGGTTAATAGTTGGATGGTTGACCATTTCAGCGACTGATTCGTGCTCCAACATTGTGTCCTTGGGCAAGACACTTAACCCTGATTACGTACATGTGGACACGATGACAATGTGTACTAAGGCGTACCACACGTCGATGGTGCGCATGTCTTCAGCCAATCTAACCCTGCCTGTGCCGTGGTGCAGATTTCAGTGTTACGATGTTGGAGAGCTGACAGCTGCTCGGTGGTTCTCTCCGGGTACTCCGGCTTCCTCTATCCATAAAACTGTCACCGACATAATATGTTCGAATTTACGTTTGTTCAAATCGGGCTCCTCAGCTTAAAAATCTTCTTCTTCAGATCCACCAGTCAGAATCCTTTCATATTTGGTATACAACATCTCTAGAGGGGTCAAATTCAAGTTTGTTCAAGTCGGGACCCTGGGCTCATATTTGGGCCTGTGGTAGCCCGAATTGTAACTTAGTGCAATATGAGGAAATTTCGTTCAAAATCATCTTCTCCAGATCCACCAATCCGGATGGTTTCATATTTGGTATACAACATCTCTAGGGGGATCAGATTCAAGTTTGTTCAAATCAAGAGCCAGGGTTAATATTTGGGTTCCCTATGGGAGCCTAAATTTTAAAGGGGTGCAATATTAGGGAATTTCTTTAAAAATCATCTTCTTCAGTTTCACCAGGCAGAATCCTTTCATATTTGGTGTACAACATCTCTTGTTCACTACTCAGAACTCTTAGTCTGATTTTAACAAAATTTGATATTTGATTTAAAAAAATAAAATTAACCTTTGCTATCGTGGGACTCAATGTGTGCTAAAAATAGAAACATAATTCCAAGTTAAGTTTATAAGAAGCCATGTTTATTAAGTACCCTCTAGAGGCGTGTAACTAAGATTAATCCACCTAGATTGTACATCAAGGGGCCCCACAGGGGAGCTCCACTTTCTACATTATGATTAACTGAAGAAAAGGCATGATGCTTGGACTAATTTAGTTACTACTGAGGGGCTCAAGGATTGACAATCAATCCTATGGAGATTGATTGCTTAATGTAGATTCATTTGTGGCCTTGGTTTATATCAGGTTCAGTTCAAGGTGAGCATTTCAGGCCCCGTGGGGCCTCTTGTTGGTTCTGAGAACTGGAAAATGATTAATGTATAGCCTACTGTTTTTGAGTAGGTAATAGATTTATCTCATGAGAGAAGCTTAGTAAATATATGTTTTCATGAGAGGCTGAATGCTGCCTGTGAAAACCTAGATTTCCTTGCAGTGACAAATGAGATAAGATTTCCTTGCAGTCACAAATGAGATAATTTTGGTATTCTTTATATTGTATGCATTGATATGTTTAACTCTTAACCAGCTTAGTATTTTAAAGATATTTTTCATCAAATCTAGCCATGGCTGCTATACATGACTAGATTTGATGAAACATTCCTCTAAATTTAGCTCATAGAATCATTGGAGATAAAATACATTCAATTTACATGGAGGAAATTTGATTAAATGTGCCCAAATTATACTTATTCAAGTGGCAAAAAAGATCTTGTCCTGGGCAGGAATATCCGCCAGCATCATGCAAGAAGTTAATTGCAAGTAAAACTTGTTCGAGTGCCAAGTAAAACACTAACTAGCCAATAATGCGTGGTGATATAGATGTAAATTAATTGTGTAGTGCGCATAAATTCCAGAGAGGTATTCTTCCATTATGCCCCCAAAGTCTGTAGGAGGCTTCAGAGGGCATATAGTTGAAGACTCCGCATTATAACTCAAGCATTATAACTCAAGCAGAGGTTGTCTGTTGTCGGTTTTTGATATCCTTTGGTATGGTGACAGACCAGCATGGAGGAAAAGATATCCACATATTGACCTACATATATGTACCAGAGTTAAAGCCCTTGTTACACTTACAAAACTTTCCAAAGAAATGTTTTGCATTATAACTCAGCATGGGTTTTCGAATTTTGATGTCCATTTGTGTGGTGAGAGACCAGCATGGGGGAAAGGATATCCATATATTTCTGGCTTCGTCCACACACACATACCAGAGTTATATCCCTTGTTATACTTACAGAACTGTCACTATGATTTTTTAGCTCAACTTTGGCGAAGCCAAATTTGAGCTTATGCCATGGCCCGTCGTCCGTCTGTCCGTAAACAATTGGATACGGCTCGGGCTAGAGGCCGTATTTATGAACCGATCTTTACGAAACTTCTTGGGTACCTTTGTTATGACCGTGGGACAAGAACGAGTGTTTTTGGGTGTGGTCCAAAATTCAAGATGGCTGCCAGCTGTCATTTTGTCCTGACGATGCAGAAATCTGTTTTTTGTACAGAACTTCCATATGAAAGGTCTGATTTGAATAATTTTTTGTATGAATGTTTAGTACCATGGGATACATCACATATAATACAGGTTTTTTTCTTGTGCGTAAATTATGCAAATTAGACTAACTTTGATGTTTTTTGGTGTTACTTTCAGCACTGTAAGTGCAAATGCCAATACGGCTCTGGCTAGAGGCCGTATTTATGAACCGATCTTTACGAAACTCCTTGGGTACCTTTGTTATCACCGTGGAACGAGAACAAGTGTTTTGGGGTCCGGTCAGAAATTCAAGATGGCCGATAGCAGCCATTTTGTACAAAATTTGGTGCAATCAGATTTTTGCCCAGAACTTCCATATGAAAGTGCTGATTTGAATAATTTTGTGTGTGATTGTTTAGTACCATGGGATACATCACATATAATACAGGTTTTTTTCTCGTGCAGAAATTATGCAAATTAGATGAACTTTGATTTTTTCAGTGCTACTTACACACAGTAAGTACGCATGTCAATACGGCTCGGGCTAGAGTCTGTATTTATGAACCGATCTTCACGAAACTTCTTGGGTACCTTTGTTATCACCTTGGGACGAGAACGAGTGTTTCTGGGTGCGGTCCAAAATTCAAGATGGCTGCCAGTGGCCATTTTGTACCGAAATTAGGTCAAATCACTTTTTTGTACACAACTTCTATACGGCTCAGGCTAGAGGCCGTATTTATGAACCGATCTTTACGAAACTTCTTGGGTACCTTTGTTATCACCGTGGGATGAGAACGAGTGTTTTGGGGTGTGGCCCTAAATTCAAGATGGCCACCAGCAGTCATTTTGTACCAAAATTAGTGCAATCAGTCGTTTGTACAGAACTTCTGTATGAAAGTTCTGATTTGAATAAATTTTTGTATGAATGTTTAGTAACATGGAATACATCACATATAGTACGGGTTTTTTCTCGTGCAGAAATTATGCAAATTAGATGAACTTTGATTTATTCAGTGCTACTTATACACTGTAGTGCACGTGTCAATACGGCTCGGGCTAGAGGCTGTATTTATGAACCGATCTTCACAAAACTTCTTGGGTACCTTTGTTATCACCTTGGGATGAGAACGAGTGTTTCTGGGTGCGGTCCAAAATTCAAGATGGCTGCCAGTGGCCATTTTGTACTGAAATTAGGTCCAATCAGTTTTTGTCACAACTTCTACACAGCTCATATTTGTGAACTGACCTTCACGAAACTTCTTGGGTACCTTTGTTTTCACCTTGGGACAGGAATGAGTGTGTTTTGGGGTGCCTTTGTTAACACTGTGCTATGAGAACAAATATTTTGGGGTTCAGTCAGACCCACTCTGGGACTCAAAGATTTCTTTTCTAGTTTAGTATCTGACTGTCACCCACCTTTACAATACTTTACCTATACATTTGTTACAGGCAACGGTCAGTATTTATGTACAGACCGTTACAATACTTTATATGTACCTTTGTTATCAGGTCATTACCTAGATGTTTGTCATTGCTGTGTCACATACTATACATGTACATGTCTTTGTCTTGACAAGTTGAGCTACAGTGTCATTGACACTTTCATTTGCATTATAACTCGAGCATTGGTTGTCACGTTTTGATGCCATTTGGTATGGTAATAGACCAGAATGGAGAAAGCATATCTGCATATTTCGTCCATACATACTTACCACACTTATGCCCTTTGTTAGACTTAAAAAAAAACTAGTGATGTATCGATTGTGAAAAACGGCCATGAACTGATTGCCGATAGTTTTAGACTACAATCATCTGATTCCGATTCTGATTCCAATTGTCTGTACTTAAAATGTACAGAACTTTCGAAGTCACATCGAGATGTTGCTACTTTGGTGAGCCTGCAGATTTTTGTTAAGGTCGGCTTGCATACCTATAACAAAACACTCCACTTGCTTTTGTTTCTCAACCTACATGCAGACTATCTTCATAATACATATATATGATATACCATGGCAGACTCATTCAATGAAAGTAGAGAAAAGCTGTTTGTTTTTTCTATTTCTAAACCAACCTGTCTCCTATAAAAAAAATTCTGCCCCTGGGCATCTGGCCCATGTTTTTTTTATGGAAGGACACCCCCCCTTCCCTTTCCTTGACACACCAACATTACACAGTAGCTGTTTTATGCATATGTACAGGGTAAATCTGTCCCTGAGCATATTGCCCTTTCACATGTCTAATGAGGAGAAATTTTATAAATAGTCACATGTCAATTATCACAATAGCCCAAGAACATTAGGTTTCACTAGGGAAAAAAATCGGAGAAAGCTGATTTTTTCAGGGAATGTCGAGTACATGTCACTGAACGATTAGACAAAAGTCCCCTAAAATCCCAGTTGAGCTTTTTTTTTCTACAGCCTTTTTTCGAAAACGCGTTTGAAAAAAATCAAATAAAATCGCACGAACTTTGTAACCTCGAATTGATCCAACTGTATTTTTTGTTTACGCGTATTTCGAGCTACATAATGTCTAATATACATTTACCTAGAGGAAAATGTGCATTCTGTGACAATTTCTGCGAAAAATTATTGAAAATTCACAAAAAAGTATCGGATTTACACAAAAAATGACGATTTTCCTAACGGATTTGCCCAAAGGGTAGTAGTACAGAACGGGATGTTAGTTGGACAGACGATAAAAAATCCACCACCATTTGAAGACTTTTATCATTGCTTACAAAATAGACATTATGGAAGACCCCCTCTGCTTCTGGCCGAGTTCCCCTTTTGGCATAAAATTCGTCAGCATGAGAACTCAACTATTTTCGGGCTTGGGACCGAATAGACACGTCTGTGTCTGGCAGCATTAGATCAATAAATAATATTTACAGAATGTACAAAAATCAATAAATAATATTTACAGAATGTACAAATCAATCAACATGGATTAAGTTACATTGACTATTATCAACGCTATATACAGAAATGACATGACCTATATACATATTATTCATCGAACTCAGAAATTTCCGACAGGACAGTGTTTCTGTGGTTGTTACAAGAATCCGAACTGCAATTACACAAACCTGAGCAAGAGAGTCCTGCCTTCTTACACCCACACCTTTTTGTACAAGCACTCTTGCAACCACAACTGATCAGATTCAGTAGGTTATCGGGGGCACATGGCTTTGTGGCTGCAGTCGGTACAAGAAGTCCATTGTCTAGCGACCACCCCCAATCCGTCGGAGGAAGCGAAGTGCCCAGCCATTGTTGGACCTGGAGATAACATCTGTAGACATGTTGTTGTGCAGCATCGCTGCTTGGTGGGAGTGAGGCTAGGTCGATGGGTTTATTCAGTTTAGATTTTGCTACATAACGCTTGTAAGTGACATATCTATATTGGTCGAGAGAGGAAACAGTTTTACTCCCGTATAATATCAGGAGAAGTTGTTCCCCGGCAGCGGCTACTGCACTTGGTGTACTGTCATCCGCCAAAATTGTGTTGACATACTGTTGTGAGTCCCTAGTAACATCGGAGACAATTGTACTGAATACTTTCTTCTTACCAACTCGAAAGAGTGCAGAAGTAGTGTCACAACCACTTATAGAATGTGCTACAAGGAGGTTGCTTCTATGGTCACCCATTTTGATTGCTATTTCACTAACTGAAACTAGTAAGTTTGGTGTAATGGAATACATCATGTGAATATTACATCCCGGTTGAACTCGAGAGGTAAGAATGACTAACAAATCTGTGTCTGTTCCTACAACGACAACATTGTTGTCATCTTGAGCGATGTCAAGTGCAGTTTCGGCTATCAGTACATCAGCATCAGCCTCGGCCTGCTTGGACTGAATATTGTTAGCAGATAGCTCCTGCGTTAGAAGATCGATCAGTTGGGTTTTGTTCTTGGCATTTGCAAGGAAATCGGATTGGGGTGTGGTGGCTGGTAACTCGGGTGAGATATTGATATCAATGGAATACCTGTCTTTAGATCTACGGGCTTGTTCCATGCCCTTTGTCGACATTGTACAAGCATAACCATCAAAAACAACCACGACGTTCGCCCCAAAATGTCTCACTAGATAATTGGAATATGATGTACATATGTCCTTATATGACGACTGTTTAGGCCATACAACTGCCCTCAATAAAAATCCACCATCTACAACAAACAGAGAATGTTCTGGGATTTTAGTTTGCTCGGAACCGTATGTTTTGAGGATCTTACCGAGCGTTCTTTTCTGTGTCTTCCTCATTCCAGCAGAATCAAACAATGCTGGTGGTTTCGGGGCGAGTTCATATTTGATCTCTCTTCCATCTCTGCTTGTGACTGAATAACACATGTGATGCGGTTGAACAGAATTGTGGGGTCAATCACTACCTTACTTCCACGGACTTTGATGCTATTTGCCATCGATGCGAAAGACTTCACAGTGTCAACACGTCGTAGTTTGATGCTGTTGAACGTTTTGCTTACAACATTCGATACGCAACATTCACCAATTTTGCGAACTTGGTCACAGTTTCGTCGGCCACAAGCCTGGTCGCTATAGAGACTAATTGTAGTGGATCTCTATTCTGAAAGGGGGAATGCACTCTGAGCCAGTTCAATAATTTGGTGATATCATTGGCATCAGTCAATTGTGAACTTTGAAGGAGATCCCGATGTTGTTCCCCATGACCAGTGTAAACATGAACAAAATTTTCGAGAGCATTACATATCGGAAGGCAAAGAGGTAGTCCATGTACCCATTTCGCAACAGTGCTATCGGTTATTCCCCTGCCATGTGTGAGACCACCAGGGAGCTTGAACATTCTCATTAAACACTGCTCTATGGTCTGATCAGAATATATCCCGTCCCAGAATTTATCTGAGCGCCTTATGGTAAAGTAACCTTTCTCAGTGAACAACTTCAAATCATCCTGTTGCATTATTTCTGTTAGCTCATTCATCTGCTGCAAATAGAGATGAGAACTTTTTGCATAGGCAAAATGACCACCTGCGTGAAATACTGGAATCATATTGCGAACACAATATGTGTGGAGTTCCCAGTCGCCTGTGCGCTCTGCTCTCAAGAACAACTGGAGAAGACCTATTTGCTCGTAGTATTGTACCCAAAGCTTTCCTGTGCATCCTACGGACGCATTCTGGAGCAGTTCATGTAATTTTGACAGTAGATGGTTGACACTTCCTTGATTGACAGCGTCAGCTGTTGTACAGTCACCTCTGGCAAGTCCATAGAATATTTCATTGACTTCTGTGCAGTCTATGTTATCTAGTGTTCGGCTTTCTTCAAACACAAGTTTTGTAATGGCAATTTGTGTTAGCAAATGGGCACGAACTGCTCTTGAATATGCATGACCACTGATCAAATGATGGATTGACCCACCAGCATAAACAGTCCCCCAAAGTTCATCCAAGCCGCTACCAGCCATGATCGAACCGATTGCCCCTAAATATGACATAATCATATGGAAGCCGCCGAGTCTAACGAAAACTTTTGTCAACTTATCTGACGAAGACACAATCTCCACTGCTTTGATATAAAGTGGTTGGTCAAACGTCACTGGACAAACGTTCAGTCACACATTACATGCCAATGCATCTTGAGTGTAGGCGAACACCACATTATGTGATTTAATCGAACATGGAAATTGAAACGATGCTATAATACGGTATTTGAATGAGAAAAGTCGATGCCGTTTGAATTTGAGTTTAGGGGGTATGGTTAATATTTCACACGTTTCACCAGTTCATTATGGAATAAATGACTATTGTTATATATCATTATAAAGCCACTGCTTTTCTGCAATTTTTGATATATAATTTAACTCCCAAAGTAGTCGTAGATTTCATTTAATGGACGTTGTGTACCGTTGTGTGTATGAAAACAATAAATTTTTTTTCGGAATTTTGTACATTTTCGTGAATATTTCACCATTGAGTGTGAGGATTGGTACAAAGTTGGCATTTTCTGTTGGGGATATGTATTCTCAATATAATTCAGCACGATATTTATGATTCTCACCCTACTAGAGCGAATAAGAATGAGAAATATGGAGCTGGGTCGAATTTTTTTTAAAATTTTTTTTTTCATCAAAAAAAACGCTATAACTAAAAAAGCTCAACTCAGATTCACGGGGACTTTTCACACTTTATCCGCAATGTGTGTCCCGGAAACATATAAAAAAATCAGCTTTCTCCGATTTTTTTCCTTACTTTCTCATTTTTATGTCTAATGTGCCTGGACTACAAACACACTTGTCAACAGGGAAACTGGTGCACTAAGTTAAAAGATCTGTTTTTGTGGAGTGTAGTGTGGGAAGATGTTTTACCATTAAAAACCTTGGGGCAGATTTTTGATAGAATGGGACAAACTTATTGGGCAGGTGTCAGGGATAAGGGGTCATTCTTTATGTCTGCAGGCAACTTGAAACATTCCCACTATGAAGTAGCATCAAATTATATTTCTACTATTCATCAGAAAGCACCTTTTAGTAAATAAATAATGGCAAAATAGTTAGGAAGAAATTAATTTTCGACAGGCGACTTAATATTTCATTGGAAACATAAGCTCTACAGTATAGCCTCAATTATGTTGGAATTATTTGTCGGTAGGCCTACTGTTCAGTGAAAATTGAAAATTGAACAGACAGGAAAAAATTGAATTTCCAATAGAGTACCCGCTGTTTAACGGGAAACATTATTATATATCCTTAATTATTTTGTAATTGTTTATTGGAAAACACCGCTTGGCTGTTTTCAGTAAATATTTGCAAAACAGTAGGAAAGAAAGAAATTTTTAACAAATGACCTTACTACTTAACTGGAAAAATAAGCATGTGATAAAGGCAGTGGTGTCTCCAGGATTTCCCCGACAAGCACAAGGTGGCTTGTCTTCCCCAATAGGGAAGTGGAAGAGGGCCAGTCAGTGTATTCCCCAACAAGCAAACAATAAAGGAGGCAGTTTCCCCAAATGAGGGATAGGCCTATTAACAGGGGGCTGTGCCCCCACCACATTGGCACAATACTGGATATAGGTCCTAGGGCCTATCCTAATCTTATTAGCTCACCTGACTGAAAGTCAGGGTGAGCTATTCTGATCACTTTTCGTCCGTCGTCCGGCATCCGTCGTGAAGGTGGTGTTTGGGCTTTTTCTCCCAAACCACTGGCCGCATATTAATGAAATTTCATGTGAGAAGGGGTTATGTATGCGGACTTTGATTTTTTGTCAAATTAGGTTTCGGCTCACATTGAGCAGAGGGATGGGGCAAAAATGCTGCAATTCTTAAAAAATCTTCTTCTCAAGAACCAGCAATAGCAGAGACTTGATATTTGCTATGCAGCTTCCTTTTGAGGTGTAGACTCAAGTTTGTTCAAGAGAAGTTGGAGGGGCTATATTTGACGATGTTAAAGGAGGGGCAAAAATTTTGGCCCCTCCCCAAATTTCTATTTTCCAAACCGCGAGGCCGATTTGAACCAAATTTTACATGAGTGCTTATTGGGTCATAAGTACCTAATTTATGCCGAAATTTTTTTCCCCATAGCCCTGTGGGAACCACAGGAGCTAAAAATAGAAAAAAATGAAAACGCCCATATCTCCAAAACTACACGGCACTGAGAATTCTTATTTGTTGTGAAGCTTCCTTAGGAGCAACAGAATGGATTGATCAAAAAAAATTGCCATCGGTTTTATGATGGGGTACTTTTTGGGGAGTTTGAAAAAGTGCTGAGTCAGCATTTTTTAACACTGTGGGTAATGGGAAAAACATAAGACTACTTTTCTGCGAAACCACTGCTCCAAAAGCTTTAAAATTTCACATATAACATCTTTGGAAGATTGTTTCACATGTTTATTGAAATCAATTGCGTGGGTGGATATTTGGGCTCTCTATGAGAGCCCAAATGTTTAAATTAGTGCAGTATGAGGAGTATTTTTGAAAAATCTTCTTCTTCAGATCTCGCAATAAGAATGTTTTGATATTTGGTATGCAGCATCCTTAGGGGGTGAGATTCAAGTTTGCAGCATCCTTAGGGGGGTGAGATTCAAGTTTGTTGAAGCCAAATCCCTGGGTTCATATTTAGGCTGAAAATTTGGGGTCCCGTTGCGGACTTCGAAATTTTGGTCAATTTTAAGACAAAAAAAAAAAAAACAATTTTTCCCCCTTAAAATTTGGGGTGCGGGTGGGACTTAGAAAATTTTGGACCAAAATCGGAAAAAATTTTTTTTTTGTTTTTTATGCGTTTCGGTCAATTTTAAGACCAAAAAAAAAAAATTTTTTTTTTTTTCCCCCTGAAAATTTGGGGTGCGGGTGGGACAGAAAATTTTGGACGAAAATCCGAAAAAAAATTTTTTGGTTTTTTATGCATTTCTGTCAATTTTAAGACAAAAAAAAAAAAAAAAAAAAAAATTTTTTCCCTGAAAATTTTGGGTCCGGATGGAACTTAGAAAATTTTGGACCAAAATCCGAAAAAAAATTTTTTTTTTTGTTTTTTATGCATTTCTGTCAATTTTAAGACCAAAAAAAAAAAAATTTTTTTTACCCTCAAAATTTGGGGTGCGGGTGGGACTTAGAAAATTTTGGACCAAAATCCGAACAATTTTTTTTTTGTTTTTTATGCATTTCTGTCAATTTTAAGACAAAAATAAAAATAAAAATTTTCCCCCGAAAATTTGGGGTCTGGGTGGTACTTGGAAAATTTTTTTTGGTTTTTTCTGCGTTTTGGTCAATTTTAAGACAAAAAATTTTTTTTTTTTTTTCCCCTGAAAATTTGGGGTCCGGGTGGGACTTAGAAAATTTTGGACTAAAATCCGAAAAAATTTTTTTTTGTTTTTTATGCATTTCTGTCAATTTTAAGACAAAAAAAAAAAAAAAAAAATTTTTTCCCCTGAAAAGTTGGGGTCCAGGTGGGACTTAGAAAATTTTGGACTAAAATCCGAAAAAAAATTTTTTTTTTGTTTTTTATGCATTTCTGTCAGTTTTAAGACACAAAAAAAAAAAAAAAAAAATTTTCCCCTGAAAATTTGGGGTCCGGGTGGGACTTAAAAAATTTTGGACCAAAATCCGA
The DNA here is from genome assembly GCA_031216915.1 of Pictodentalium vernedei. Lineage (NCBI taxonomy): Eukaryota > Metazoa > Mollusca > Scaphopoda > Dentaliida > Dentaliidae > Pictodentalium > Pictodentalium vernedei. Next base: position 412,028,992 of record CM062296.1, read on the forward strand.
GAAAAATTTGTTTTTTTGTTTTTTCTGCGTTTTGGTCAATTTTAAGACAAAAAATGTTTATTTTTTTTTCCCCTGAAAATTTGGGGTCCGGGTGGGACTTAGAAAATTTTGGACTGAAATCCGAAAAAATTTTGTTTTTGTTTTTTATGCATTTCTGTCAATTTAATGCAGCTTATTCAAGTCAAGTCCCTGGTTTGATATTTAGACTACCATGTCAGGTGAGCGCCCTCAGGCCCCCTGGGGCCTCTTGTCTTAATTTATAGTGGTTTTTGTTCAACCTTAAAAATTAACATTTGGAAATGGAACTGCTGAAATCCTCTTTCATTAATAGTAGCCAACTTTATTCTGGTTCCACTTTCCCCCCAAGGGCTATCCCCAATTTCACCCCACCTTCATAGATATTGACCACACTCAGCAGGGAGGTACTTTGACATTTCTGTTTTGAACCACTGCAGCCCGTGTCTGTAATCAATGTTTTTGTAAGTTTACACATGTCTGCCCTGACCATGTTAAGCCTCAAGATGATTGGAGCAAAAACAAAGAAAAAGAAAAAGTTTGTTGTTGTCAATGTGTCAATTAACTTTAGGTTTGACCCATGCGGGTCAGATATGCATCATCATAGTCTTAAACATTAAGCACACAGTGCTCCACTCCTGTCATTTGCACCCAAGGATGAAAAACCCTATGGCATTAGATTTTATAACTAATTTTAACTGACTGGTATTGATAACTGTGGACAGCATTGAATTTCTTGACCTTTCCAGGACATAAATTCCATTCAGTTGTGTGAGAATCCAAATGAGAATCCTCATATACTTCCCTACTGGGCGTCCAACAGTTTGCGAGAATCTTTATGAGAATCAGATTCTTGATTCCTGTTGAATTGTAAGCCCTGTATTCTTGTGCCAAAATTTTAACATTAGGAAGTGAGCATGACTCGTGGCATTGTTCTTTTTTAATCTGAAATAAAACTCCCACATTTCTTTCAACCATGCATTGACATGCAGTCTGACAGAGTATTTTTAGCTCAACTTTGACAAAGTTAAATTTGAGGCTTTGTCATGGCCTGTTGTCCATCTGTCCATCCATCTGTTCATCAGCAATTCAATACGGCTCGGCCTAGAGGCTGTATTTATGAACCGATCTTTACGAAACTTCTTGGGTACCTTTGTTATCACCGTGGGACGAGATTGAGTGTTTTTGGGTGTGGTCCAAAATTCAAGATGGCCACCGGGCGCCATTTTATGCCGAAATTAAGAGCAATCAGTTTTTAGCTCATCTTGACAAAGTCAAGCTGAGCTAATCTCATCACTCTCCATCCGTCGTCCGTCCATCGTCCGTCAACACCATGTTTTGGTCTTCTCCTCCAAAGCCACTGGGCCAATTCAAGTGAAAGTTTGTGTGAGTGATGGTCCCAAAGGAGCATTTCATTTTTGTTCAACTCGGCATGCTCAGCCCCATAGGGAGGGAGTGGGGGAAAATGCTCCAAAATATTTTTAAGATCTTCTTCTCATGAACCAGTGTGTACAATGACTTGATATTTGCCATGGAGCTCCCTTTTGAGGTGTAGAATGAAGTTTGTTCAAACAAAGTTTGTGAAGGAATATTTGGCTTTGTAATGAGAGGGGTAAGATTTTTGGCCCCACCCAAAATTTCCATTTCAAGAACCGGTGGGCCAACTTCAACCAAATTTGGTATGGAGACGGCTTATATAAGCTAAGTGCTTTCTGCCGAATCCTCTCCTTTGATATTGTCAGCTATTTCTTCATGTCTTGCTGTACTACATACCTTTTATTATAAATTTGGTACAGTTAATTAATGTAACATTATCAATCTTTTGTATGTATTATATCATGTTCAATTCTGAATAAATATTGTTTAAACTAAATTTGGCATGTAGTTTAAGTGGGTCCTAAGTACTTGATTAATGCCGAAAAATAATTTTTCACAGCCCATTACAACTCCAGGGGCTAAAAACAGAAAAAAAATTCAAAAGCCCATATATCCCAAACCAGAAGGAACAGAGAACAGGTATTTGGTATGAAACATTCTTAGGACCAGAAGGAGGGATTTGTTTAAAAAAATGCCACCAGTTCAATCAGGGTGCCTGGTAGAGGGTATTGAAAAAATGATGAGTCAGCATTTTTGCATAGTTTTGTCCCTGGAGGATTTCATTCACAGAAATTTTTGATTGACATATTGTGTTCTTAAATAAACAAAAATTCTGTTATGAACATTTAATCTTATTATTGCAATCTATCAATTCTGTGGGGGGAACTTTTGTTTGTTTTAGAAAGATTTTTATTTATGTTTAATGAACCATTTCAATGCTGGAAAACATCTGATACCTGTATGCATGTCTTTAATTTAACCCTCTTAAGGCTGCAGTGTGGGTTCCAAAGAGTTTTTGTGATGCCATGAACAAACAAAAAGCCCTTTCAATACTGTTTTTTCTGGTTCCTTGGAAAAAATTGATCTGATTCCTGTCTGAATATCTTTAATTTAATCCTGTCATGACTTCAGTGTGTTTTTCTGAAGATTTTTTTCTCTCATGATGGACTCTTTCTCTACTGATTTCATGTTGAATGAACCCTTTCTATGCTGGAAGACATTTATCTGATTCCTGTGTGCATGTCTTTAATTTAACCCTCTCAAGACTGCAGGTCTGTAGCAGGGAGTTCCAAAGATTTTTAGCTCATCTTGACAAAGTCAAGCTGAGCTAATCTCATCGCTCTCCATCCGCCATCCGTCAACACCATGTTTTGATCTTCTCCTCCAAAGCCACTTGGCCAATTCAGTTGAAAGTTTGTGTGAGTGATGGTCCCGAAGGGGCATTGCATTTTTGTTCAACTCAACATGCTCAGCCCCATAGGGAGGGAGTGGGGGGAAAAATGCTCCAAAAATATTTTTAAAAATCTTCTTCTCATGAACCAGTGTGTACAATGGCTTGATATTTGCTATGGAGCTTCCTTTTGAGGTGTAGAATCAAGTTTGTTCAAACGAAGTTTGTGAAGCAGTATTTGGCTTTGTAATGGGAGGGGTAAGATTTTTGGCCCCGCCCAAAATTTTTATTTTCTGAACCGATGGTCTGGTTTGAACCAAATTTGGTATGTGGTATTATTGGGTCATAAGTACTTGACACATGCAAAAAAAAAATTCCCACAACCCCATGGGAACCCTGGGAGCTAAAAAATAGAAATATTTTCAAATGCCCATATTTCCAAAACCACATGGAACAGAGAGCTGTTATTTGGTATGCAGTATCCTTAGGACTAGTAGAATTGAATGGTAAAAAACAATTGCCATCGATTATATTAAGGTGTTCTGTAATGGGCATCGAAAAATATGCTGAGTCAGCATATTTGCAAAAATTTAAAAAAAAACTTTTCTCCAGAGCCAATCATCAGAATCTTTTGATATTTGGTATACAGCATTCATAGGGGGTGTCAGATACAAGTTTGTTAAAATAAAGCCCATTGGTTCATATTTGAGCCCAATATAGGAACCCACATTTTTTACATAGCAGGGTTCCCGTGGGGCCTTGGATTCAAGGATTGGTCTTGAATTCGATGAGGGGGTGTTCAAGGCCTGGAAAACCTTGAATTCACCTAATGCGGCCTTGAAAAGCCTTGAATTCTGCTTCAAACGAGCGTAATACATTTAATTACGCATCAATTTTCAGGGTTTACTGTACTGCTTTTCGCTGAAAGACAACCACAGTGTATTTAATTACCCCAGTTTTCACGGTTTACTGCACCGCTTTCACTGAAACACTTTCTCTTCACACGTTACTGAGAGCAGAAATGTATCTGGCGTTCTGATTGAATATCTTTTTAGCGTTGTCATGTTACTGTATGATCTCCGCCAATCAGAAAAATTCTTACAATTATGTACAACCGGTGGAGTTGACATGTGCAGACGAACAATAAAACGAGTTTGTTTTCATTTATAAGTTCGCAAAGTAAGTGAAAAATAAGAATGGGTAAATGTAAATTCCAAGAAGCTTGGATGAAAATTAATGAATATAAACACTGGCTGGTACCCGTGCCTGGAGATAATTATTCAGCGAGATGCAACCTGTGCAGAACAGTGATTAGCATGTTGCAAATGGGGAAATCCGCTTTGGACTCGCACGTAAAGTCTGACAAACATGCGAAAAAAATAAAAGAGCTTAGTTCTAACATGACTGTGAGTATTCAAATTGGCTTTTGGAAACAAAAATATGAATCAGTAAGTAAAGTTGCCTGTAAAAAAAACAGCAGTGACGCATCATTCGCAATATCTGAGGTGTCCACTCAGGCACAGACAGCAGAAATAATCTGGACCATGAAGTGTGTTTCCAGTCACTACAGCTTTCGGAGCTGTTCTAAGATAAACAACGTTTTTAAACAGATGTTTCCCGACAGCACCATAGCTCAGCAGTTCTCTTGTGGTGAAAATAAATGCTCCTACATTGCAACGTTTGGCATTGGGCCTTACATACAGGATATCACTTTGAGCAAACTGAAGAGTTGCAAATACTTAGTGTTGATGTTTGATGAGTCTCATAATGATTCATTAGAGCAGAAGCAGATGGACATCCATGTTAAGTTTTGGGATGATGCAAGAAATCAGGTTGCTACTCAATACCTAGATTCTTCTTTTATGGGACATGGTAGGGCGGAAGATTTGATGAAAGGACTAACTTTCATCAAGATGTTGACAGTTGGGTTTCAAGGACAGCAATTTCATCTCAGTTTATTTTTTTCACTCTGTAAGTATAAATGCTACTCAAAACTACATCTTTTAACATAATATTGAATTTTTAAATGTCAGCCTTGAAAAGCCTTGAATTTGATTCTCACCAAGCCTTGAAAACCTGTTAAAAATGCCGCAAAACGGCCTTGAATAGCCTTGAATTTCGCTCATCCTTGAGAGCAGGAACCCTGCATAGGGTAATATTGGGAATATTCTTTAAAAATCTTCTTCTTCAGAACCACCAGTCAGAATCTTTTTCTGTTTGAAACACATCATTGGTATGAGGGTTAGATTCAAGATTGTTCAAATCAAGTCCCTAGGTTAATATTTGGGCTTCCTACGGAAGCCCAAATTTTAACTTTGTTCAAAATGGGGGATAATTTTTAAAAATCTTCTTCTTCAGATCCACCAGGCAGAATGCTTTCATACTTGGTATGCAACATCTCTAGGGGGGTCAGATTCAAGTTTGTTCAAATCAGATCCCTAGGTATATATTTGGGCTCGCTATGGTAGACAAATTTTTACTTAGTGGGATATGAGGAAATTTCTTTAAAAATCTTCTTCTTCAGATCCACCAGTCGGAATGCTTTCATATTTGGTATGCAACATCTCTAGGGGGGTCAGATTCCAGTTTGTTCAATTCAAGAGCCTGGGTTAATATTTGGGCTCCATGTGGGAACCTGAAATTTAACTTAGTACAATATGAGGGAATTTCTTAAAAAATCCTCTTCTTTAGATCCACTAGTCAGAATGATGTCATATTTGGTATACAACATCTCTAGGGGGGTCAGATTCAAGTTTGTTCAAATCGAATCCATAGGGTAATATTTGGGCTCACTCTGGTAGCCCAAATTTTATCTTAGTGCAATATGAAGAAATTGCTTTAAAATTTCTCTTCTTCAGATCCAACAGCCAGAATGCTTTCATATTTGGTACACAACATCTCTAGGGAGGTCAGATTCAACTGTGTTCAAATCGAGAGCCTGGGTTAATATTTGGGCTCCATATGGGTTGCCGGAATTGGCCATTTTGCTGAAGATTTGAAAATTTTGTATTCAGTACCCTCTTGAGGTGTGTAACTAAGATTAATCGACATAGGTTGTATCAAGTGGCTTCATAGGGGAGCTCTACATTTTACATTATGATCAACTGAAGAAAAGGTAAGACTAAGATTTGTTCAAGAGAAGTTCTAGGGGCTATATTTGCCATCGTTATGGGAGGGGCAAGAATGTTTGTTGCGCCCAAAATTTCTATTTTCCAAACCGAGAGGCTGATTTGAACCAAATTTGATATGAGGTTTTATTGGGACATAAGAGTACTTAATTTATGCCAAAAAATTTTTTCCTGTCGCCCCATGGAAACCGCAGGAGCTAAAAATAGAAAAAAATTAAAATGCCCATATCTCTAAAACTGCACGGCACTGAGAATTCCTATTTGGTGTGAAGCTTCCTTAGGACTAACAGAATGGAATGGTAAAAAAAAAATTGCTATCGGTTTGATAATAGGGTACTTTTTTGGGACTTTGAAAAAGTGCTGAGTCAGCATTTTTTAACACTGTGGGTAATGGGAAAAACATTTAACACTACATTTCTGCCTAACCACTGCTTTCAAATTTCACATATAACATCTTTGGAAGATTGTTTCACATGTTTATTGAAAGCAATTCCCTGGGTCCATATTTGGGCTCTCTGTGGGAGCCCAAATGTTTAAATTAGTGCAGTATGAGGAATATTCTTTAAAAATCTTCTTCTTCAGATCTACCAATAAGAATCGTTTGATATTTGGTATGCAGCATGCTTAGGGAGGTGAGATTCAAGTTTGTTCAAGCCAAATCCCTGGGTTCATATTTAGGCTGAAAATTTGGGGTCCCTGTCCAGACTTAGAAATTTTGGAACAAAATCCGGAAATGAGTTTTTTTGTTTTTTTATGCGTTTCCGTCAATTTTAAGACAAAACAATTTTTTTTTTTTTTTTTTTTTAGACTGAAAATTTGGGGTCCAGGTGGGTCTTCGAAAATTTTGGACTGAAAACCAGAAATTAGTTTTTTGGTTTTTTATGCGTTTTGGTCAATTTTAAAAAGAAAAAAAAAATTTTAGTCTGAAAATATTTTTGGGGGACTTTCCGAACAAAAATAAAAAAAAATCTTTTTTTTATGCGTTTATCTCAATTTTGGTATGTAAAAGTGCAGGAACTGAAAATAGAAGGAAAATCCTGTGTATTGTGTGGGCACAATCGCTTCATCTAGTTGGTATATGCTTTTCTTAGGAGGGGCATATGCAGTTTATTCAAGTCAAGTCCCTGGTTTGATATTTAGACTACCATATCAGGTAAGCGCCCTAAGGCCCCTGGGGCCTCTTGTTGTTGTAATTTATAGCTTAACTTGACAAAAGTCAAGATAAGCTATTTCCATCACACATGCTGAAGTCTGTGAGTCTGTTCACATTTTCATTAACCACAGTCTACACCTCATAGTTCTTGTTTGAACATCATGAAATTTCATATGTAGGTTCAAGGTCATGTCTAGATGAGAGCATCCCCTTTTGGTCACAGTCGGTCAACTGTGATGGCTACGCGAGCCTGAAACCTAAACACCTTTAGCACAGTCTGCAGGTCGTATTTATGAAGGGATTTCATTGTAACTTGGTAGAATGGCTCTGTATAATGTCTAGATGAGAACCTGGGGGGTGTGGTGGCTCAGTTGGTAGAGGTGCAGGCTGCAAACTGAGAGGTCCTCGGTTCGAATCCCACCTGTGGCAACCGCGTTGTGTCCTTGGGCAAGACACTTCACCCCCATTGTCCATGTAGGGGCACGGTGGCGTTGTTTACTAAGGCGTACTGCACGTCGATGGTGCACCTGTCTTCAACCAATGCTAACCCTGCTTGTGTGGAGTTGGTATGTTGGGGAGCTGACAGTTGCTCGCTGTTGCTCAGTGGTTCTCTCCGGGTACTCCGGCTTCCTCCACCTGTAAAACTGTCATGGTCATGATTAGCCATTGTGCAGAAATATGTGACCTTAAACACCAATAAATAAATAGATGAGAACGTCCTCTTTTGGTCGCAATTCGTCAACCATGACAGGTACGTGAGCCCAACACCTGAAAACCTTTAGCACAGTCTACAGGTCCTATTTATGGAGGGATTTCATTGCAGCTTGGTAGGATGACTCAGTATGAAGTCTGGATGAGAACTTCCCCTTTTTGGTTGCGATCGGCCAACCATGACGGCTGCACAGGCCCAAAACCCGAAAACCTTTAGCAGTCTGCAGGTCATATTTATGAAGGGATTTTATTGTAATTTCAAAGTATGACTCTCAAAAATGTCTAGATGAGAACGTCCTATTTTGATCGGGTTCAGTCAACCGCGGCGGCCACAAGGGCATGTTACCAAGATTCCTTTAGCACAGTCTACAGCCTGCATTTAGGACTCAGTATAATGTCTAGATGAGGACGTCATATTTTGGTCATGATCGGTCAGCCGTTACCGCTGCCTGGTCACTTGACCAAGATTCCTTTAGCACTGTGTACAGGTTGTTAGATCACCTGACTGAAAGTCAGGCTGAGCTATTCTGATCACTTTTTGTCCGTCGTCCATCGTGAAGGTGGTGTTTGGGTCTTTTTCTCCCAAAACACTGGCCACATTTCAGTGAAATTTCACATGAGTAGTAGTTATATAGGGGCATTTGGGTTTTTCGGGTTCAGTCAACCGTGGTGGCCACAAGGGCATGTTACTAAGATTCCTTTAGCTCAGTCTACAGTCTACAGCCTGCATTTAGGACTCAGTATAATGTCTAAATGAGGACATCATATTTTGGTCATGATCGGTCAGCCGTTACCGCTGCCTGGTCACTTGACCTAGATTCCTTTAGCACTGTGTACAGGTTGTTAGATCACCTGACTGAAAGTCAGGCTGAGCTATTCTGATCACTTTTTGTCCGTCGTCCATCGTGAAGGTAGTGTTAGGGTCTTTTTCTCCCAAAACACTGGTCACATTTCAGTGAAATTTCACATGAGTAGTAGTTATATAGGGGCATTTGGGTTTTTCTTCAAATTGGGTTTCTGCTCATATTGAGGAGGGGGTGGATCCAAAATGCCTAATTTTTTTTTTTTTTAAATCTTCTCATGAACCAGCTGTAGCAGAGACTTGATATTTGGAATACAGCTTCCTTTTGAGGTGTACACTCAAGTTTGTCAAGAGAAGTTCGAAGGGGCCAAGTCTCTGGGTTCATATTTGTGGGAGCCCTAATTATACTTAGTTTAATATGAGGAATTTCTTATCAACCTACCTCAATTGTTTACTACAGGCTTGCACTACAGAGGACGAACCTAACTCGGATAAAATACTCTCTATTTTAATCTTTCTCAAGATTTGGGAAAGAAAAGTGGTGTAAAAACACCACGAAAAAATAAGCCAAAACTGGGTCGAGCACCATCGGCGCACACCCAGTATGGGACGCTCTTCCATAGTACAAATCCACGACTACCGTAAAACAGTTCGCAGTGCGTCAATTCGTCATTCTTTTGATTATCCACACACATGGTGGATGTGCCATCTTTGCTCAGTAACAGTGATATTTTAACTCGTCGATATTGGTTTTCATGTGACTGGATTTATGGATCTGAAGGTCGTATAATAACAGGACTGGGTTTTATATATTCTCGTTTATATTTTCAACCACATTCTCATTGTATATTATTTACTGTTCCATTTTCGCGAATGTTTTGTTTTCTACATCACGCGATTCGACCCTGAATTTTTCGGTTGATGAATTAATTGAATTAATTGTTTTGGAGTTAGGTGTCAATCTGGGACTGTTTGGACAGGATTTCTTCACCCTGTTGAGGGCTGAATATCTGTTTTTTCGGTCCCTGTCGACCGTCTGTGTTCTGTCATGTACCTACCGTTTTTTTTTCTGCCACCTTCTCTCGTAGTTGAGGGTGTTCTACTTTCTGTTTCTGTTGAGTTCACCTTTTTCTTCTACTGCTCTCACCTCTGTTATTTCCAGTTCGGTTCCTTTAGGGCAATTCCTTTTGCCCTCGCCTTGGTGCGTTCTCGTGGCCATTTCTTCCACACCCGCGGGTGGTGTGGAACGCTGTCGTTTCAGGGCCCCCGACTCGATCACGTCTGGTGTGAGTTTGACCCCCTCCGTGGGGGATGTGCAGCTCCTCCCACTCCCGCGGTGTGTGCGGAACACTATCGTACCGATTCAACCACGTCTGGTGAGAATTGCTCCCCCTCCATGGGGGATGTGCAGCTCCTCCCACACCAGAGGGGGTGGGGAACGCTGTCGTTTCGGGGCTTCCCAACTCGACCATGTCTGGTGAGAGTTATTCCCCTTCCGTGGGGAATGTGCAGTTTTTTACCGTGGTGGATACTGCGGGAGCTGTTGGATTTCTTGTGAAGAGATGCTTGGTTCCGGGACTATGCGCCCTCTCCAGTCGAGACATCTGAGGCTGTCACTAGGGTTGTGACTCCTCTTTTGGAGGCCGAGCTTGGTGGCTCTCTCCGCTCTTCCGCCAGTTCCAACAGCTCCCGTGGTATCTGCTGCTACTGCTGTTCCATCTACTACGTCATTGGGCACCGTTTTTAGCCGGCCTCGGCTTATCCCTGCAAGGGTCTGCAGGGATGTCTGTAGTGTGGTTGTGGGGTATCGGCCTCAGCCTTCCCCGACTTCCACTCGGCGAAGTCGGATGGGGCTGCCGACTGAACCCCCTACTGTGTCCTCTCAGCCGTTGAGCACAGTAGTTTTATACCTGCAGTGGTCTGTTGCGGTGTCTGGTTGTGTAGACTTGGGGGTATTGACCTCAGCCTTCCCTGACTTCAACTCGGCAAAGTTGGAAGTGGCTGCCGGCCGGACCCTCTACTGTGGTCTCTGCGCCGTCGAGCACCACAGTTGTCATTGGATTCGGATGTTCTTAGTGGGACACTATGAACTCTGTGGCGTTTCCGTCCACTCATTCTGGCCACACAACCAGTTTTGGGGGACCAACGTCTTTTGTGCAGCCTGGACCTTCTGCCCTGCAGAGATCCGCAGTGACTCTCATGAGTTCCGCTATGTTGATCCTCGGGATGTGTCACACCCCTATACACGTCTGTCTTCAGACGTTTCGGCTGCCGTCCGTCATCCCACATCGGGTGTTTTGGAGGATCGTGACCCTTCGCTGGTTAAGAGGGTCAGAGGTGAAGCCACTTTGCCGGTTCGTTACCCTGTCGAACCGGCCAGTACTGGCAGTGAGCTTAGGGAGGCCCTCTCCTTATTCACCCAGGTTCTGTCAAAGAGCCTTCCCGTTGCTTCCAGCGAGACAGCGAGTGGTTTCCAGGTGCCCCCTATGGCGCTGCCTCCCGGGATTGGAAACAGGCCGCTTTCTGATCCCCTGGTGTTCCGACACCATGGGAGGCGTCAGCTGGTTTGCCCACGATGGGCTATGTGTCTTCCAACTCAGGGGAAGAGTCAGACATGCTTGATGTCGAGAGCCAGCAGTCTTTGGACTTGGGGGCAGCTCTTGATTTCGTGTTTGGGTTCCTTCCAGATCTCAAACCATCTAATCAGTCGACAGTGTCAGCCAGGCCGCGATCATCGGTCGCGTGCCAACAGCCTATGGAGCAACCCGCTTCTGGGCGTCTTCGACAGTGCCAGTTGGTTGAAGCATTTTCAGCCTTGGAGTCTAAGCTAAGTTCCAAGGCTATGAAGGCTCCGTTCTTCACCAGGGTTGACACCTTTTTGCCTCCGGCGCGTTATCATTCCTACGATTCCGCCAATCCGTCGGTCTACCAGACTTTAACGGTTTTGGATCAGGACTCCAATTCCCTCGGGCTTTCCAAGTCCTAGTCTGCCATCATTCCGATGACGACTCTGGAGTCCACATTGGGCTTATCGAGAGAGATGCTTGGTATGCTTTCTCTCTCCGATCACGTCGTCTCAGCTTTAGCTGCTTATCTGCCTACAGATAAGTTTGACGAGGTACAGGCTCCTTTGCATGTGGTGTCCAAGGCGCTCATGCATCTTACTCACACGCATGCCTGTAACACGGCTAATCTGGAATTAGTTCGAAGGGACTCTGTGCTGGACACAGGCTGATCCCTTCCTGAGGAGCAGTGCGCTACTCTTCGATCTGCTTCTTTGGCAGGTCCGCAACTTTTCCATGGTTCTGTTTTGACGGTCCGGGATGACGTCCTACGTCATTCCAAAGATCAGCTGCTGTTTCTTCAGCTTGATTAGCCTTCTAGGGTAGGCAGGGGCCGTTCCAAGTCTAACAAGTACCCTCTGCTTCCTCTGTGAAGCAAAGGGGCTGATCCTTCTGCCACCGCTTCTACTTCTTACTCAAGGGGTAAGGGTAAGCGTCGGCAGTCTTGAGGGAAGTCCCAGGATTCTTCATTCAGTAGAGGAGGTGTTTTCTCCTCTCGTGAGCCTCGTCAGGGTTCGAAATGAAGGTCCTCACCTCGACTCGTCCCAGGTTGGAGGAAGGATAGTTCGCAGACCGTTGGGCCAACATCATCTTTGGGTGTTAGATGTTGTTCGGTCCGGGCTGCGAATATCCTTCCGAAGGCACCCTGGGTGCCTCTTCCAACCACAGTTCCTTCAGACATTTTACGTCGGGAACTTTTGTCCACGGAGATAGACAATCTCCTGACAAAGGGGGCGATTGAGGTCATCAAGAACATTAGGTCAGTGGGTTTCTATTCCCGCCTGTTCTTGTTGCCTAAGAAGGACGGCCGACTCTGACCGGTTATCGATCTGAGTTTCCTGAACCAGTCTATCATTGCTCCCAAGTTCAGCATGGAGACTTTCAGGTCGGTCCTCCGTTCAATTCAGCAGGGAGATTTCGCTTCCAGCTTCGACCTGCGAGACGCTTACTTTCTTGTTCCGATCCATTGGGCGTTACGGAAGTATCTCAGGTTCGTTTTTCTGGGGCGAGTTTACTAGTTCAAGGCCCGGCTTTTCGGCCTTCTGGCTCCTTGGGCCTTCACCAGACTGATGTCGCATGTGATAGCTTTCCATCGCACACAGTCCAGGGTGACTACTTTGGCATATCTGGACGATATCCTCCAGGGGCTTTCCAATGCTGCCTTACTGGAGTTGGATGTCGCCACTCTGTTGAGCTTGCTCACTTCACTAGGTTTCAGAGTCAACGAGGAGAAGTCGGACCTGGTCCCTTCTCAATAGTTTTATCATCTGGGGATGGCTTTCCACACACAATTCAATTTGGTGGCAGTTCCCCAGGCCAAGGCTGTGATTCTCTCAGCTTTTGCTCTGACTCTGTCCCAGTCCACATCCGCGACGGCTCGGAGTATTCTCCGGCTAATCGGTCTCTGCTGTTCGGTGACGGATCTCATTCCTCTAGGTCGGCTGCGTGTCAGACCTCTGCAACACTTTCTGCTCAGTCGTTGGAGGCCGAATGTAGATTTTCTGGATCTGGTGCTTCAGTTTCCAGAATATCTTTATCCTCACCTTCTCTGGGCAGATGTCCAGTGGCTTTCGCAGGGTGTTCCGTTGGACTTACCCACGTCCGATCGCGTTCTGACTGCGGATGCCAGCGATCTCGGATGGGTGCGACGTTGGATCCTCTAGGTCTTTCCATTCACGGGATGGGGGACCAGGATCATGCAGCTCTACACGTCAACCAGAAGGAGCTTCTTGCTCTTCTTCTGAGTTTCAGGCAGTGGATCCCTCACCTGTCGAATCGCCAGGTCCTTCTGTTGTCCGACCATTCGACGGTGGTTGCTTACATTCGGAACCAGGGTGGCACGCACTCTGTTCCAATGTACGAATTGGCTCGGGATCTTCTACTGCTCGCTCAGGATGTCCACGCCGGGGTGGCTGTTCGTCACATTCCCGGTCGTCTGAACGTCCTAGCCGACTCCCTGTCCCATTGGGGCAGGGTCATTTCCACCAGGTGGATGCTCCACATGGCGGGTTCCATCGATCTCTTGCGACTCGTTGGAACCATCCGGTTCGTGTCCCCGTGTCCAAATGCTCTGGCTTTCGCCGTGGACGCTCTGGCCCTCCTTTGGGATGGTCTTGTCGGCTACGCCTTCCTACCGGTTCGGATTCCGCCTCAGGTTCTCGCCCAGATATGAACCTGCAGTCGTCGAACCCTTTCGATCACACCCGTCATCTCGGTGGGTGTGGATCAATCTGCTCCGCTCTCTGTTAGCGGCGGTTCTGGCATGTCTCCCTCTACCTCGCGACTTTCTTTGCCAAAGTTGCCCGAGGAGGTTTCACGTTGACCCGACTTCATTGTGCCTTCGCACATGTCTTTTATCGGGTCCTGTCTCCTCCTTAGTGGTTTTTTGAGACACGCAGTGGAGTTGCTTTTCTTCTTCAAGGAGGCACTCACTCCACTGGTTTAGCCTCTGTGGCTAAGTGGAAGGTTCTTCTGTCGATGGTGTGCGATCACTCTGTTGCTTCTGTCACTCCTTCGATCACACTGCTTGCACAGTTTCTGGTTTATGTTTGTTTCTGGGGGTCTCCAGCAATGGGTACGTGTCCATGCTTCGGAGACATTTTTTCATATGTGATACAGCATTGTTTCGACACTCATACTTGCCTCTCCAAGCTTGTTCAGCTCTTTTCCTTGAAAAGGCCTAGGACTTTGCAGTTTACTCCAAGATGGTCACTTTCTTGGGAGCTGCTCTGCTTGGGGTGGGGGGCGTTCGCACCTTTATTCTGGATGAATATGCGTTTTCTCACATGCCAGATCTCTCCTGCGTCCATTTCTTGATGGATTTGTCTTGCTATTCGTGCAGCTTCCACTCGACTAGCTACTGGTGATTGTATTACCAATTGTTTTTTCTGCCACGGGGTGCGTGCATTCTCTTCCTCTTTTAATAACTCTGTCATGTTGTCGGATGACGGATGTTATACTGGCAGCCTTCTGGAGAAATGCTACATTTTCCTTTTATCTGCGACAGTTGCAGGAGCTGACAGAGAACCTTGGGGCCCTCTTTCTTCGGCTCAGGCTGTTGTCTATCCCAGCCTTTCAGCTTTTTTCAGGGTCAGTTCAAGCTTTGTGCTGTTACTGCCCTTTCTGTCTGTGCATCGCACTTCACCTTACGCCTCATCTTTCATTGTCTTTTCTAATGTTTGTGATGCTATGGTTTGATAGGCCTAGGGATCTCTTCCTCTGTCTACTGTCGTCAGTGCTATTGAGTTATGTGTGGGTTGGTTATGTGATTCCCTCCAGCCTTTTGTCTATTCAGCCTGTAGTAAACAATTGAGGTAGGTTGATAAGAAGTATAAATGTTATAGTAAATTTCCTTTCTTATTATACCTACTGAAATTGTTTACATGGAGGCCCTCCCGTCTTCTTATTCGGGTAAGAATCCTTCCTCCCCGCTGACCACATAACTCCTGTGTTGTTCGGAATCAAAAGAATGACGAATTGATGCATTGCGAACTGTTTTACGGTAGTCATGGATTTGTACTACGGAAGAGCGTCCCATACTGGGTGTGCGCCGATGCCACTCGACCCAGTTTTGGCTTATTTTTTCGTGGTGTTTTTACACCACTTTTCTTTCCCAAATCTTGGGAAAGATTAAAATAGAGAGTATTTTATCCGAGTTAGGTTCTTCCACTGTAGTGCAAGCCTGTAGTAAACAATTTCGGTACGTATAATAAGAAAGGAAATTTACTATAAAATTTATACTTTCTTTAAAAATCTTGTTCATATCCAGCAATCGGAATGTTTTGATATTTGGTATATAGCATCCTTAGGGAGGTGTGATTCAAGTTTGTTCAAGCCAAATCTCTGAGTCCATATTTGGGCTCTCTGTGGGAGACCGAATTGTAACTTAGTTCAATATGAGGAACAATCTTGAAAAATCTTCTTCACATCCACCAGTAAAAATCTTTTGATATTTGATATACAGCATCCTTAGGGATGTGTGATTCAAGTTTGTTCAAGCCAAGTCTCTGAGTCCATATTTAGGTGCCCTGCGCGAGACCAAAATTGTAACTTAGTTCAATATGAGGAACATTCTTTAGCAATTTTCTTCACATCCCACCAGTAAGAATCTTTTGATATTTGGTATACTGTATTGTTAAGGAGGTGAGATTCAAATTTGTTAAAGCCAAGTCCCTGGGTTCATATTTGGGCTCCCTATGTGTTACATTCAGTAATATGACTACTTATAGGGAAATATTGTTTTCAAATCAGCTGCACATTGAACACCCAACACAATCGGAAAAAAATAAGGATATTGAATGAAAATCACACTCCTTGAAGCTGAAAGTCGCACTTTAATAAGAAATCTTGACTTTCATTTTGGTTATCTTTATTTTCAAGTCAACAGCACCAACACCACCATCCACCAATGCTGCTGTCCTCTTTTGAACATTATCATTATTTTACTTTAAATTCGTGAATGGCAAAGATTTCAAAAATTAAACAAGGGAAAAACTTGTGCCACTGTGGTTGTTTTTTATGCCCCCCGACTTAAGTCGGGTGCATATATTGATTGAAGTGTGCGTGTGTCCGTGTGTGTGTGTGTGTGTGTGTGTCCAAGCCAATAACTCGAAAACGGTTAGGGCAACAATCATCAAACTTCACACAATTATAAAGAACCATGGGAGGATATGTCACACACCATAGCCGGGTTCGTACCTTCAAGGGCAAGGTCCTCATTTCAAGGTCACAATAAAAATTGGTCAATATTCGTGTCTCAGCCATAACTGAGAATCATAGTACAATTGTTAAACTTTTTACAAATGTTAAGGTCAGTCAGAAGGTGTGTCGCGTATAATAGTTTCCGCCGCATCTGCAAGGTGGAGGTCACAATTGACCTTCATATGTTCTGGGTCACAAATCGTGTCTCAAGCATAACTCCAAAACTATTAGGGCTACAATCATCTAACATCGCTCAATTATAAAGGACAACGGGTGGATGTGTCACGCACCACAGCCAGGTCTGTAAGGTCAAGGTCACATTTCAAGATCACACTGAACATGGTTAGGGCCACAGTCATCAGACTTCGCACAATTATAAAGGACCATGGGAGGATGTGTCACACACCATAGCCGAGTTCGTACCTTCAAGGTCAAGGTTACATTTGAAGGTCACACTAAAAATCGGTCAATATTCGTATCTCAGCCATAACTCAGAAACGAATAAAAGTACAATTGTTGAACTTTTTACAAATGTTAAAGACAGTCAGAAGGTGTGTCGTGTATAATAGTTTCTGCTGCATCTGCAAGGTGAAGGTCACAGGGGGGGGGGGGATGGTGGCATGTGTTACCTTAGTAACAATTTTCTTGTTTAGATTCTTAACTCTTAGAAGCTGTGGAATCAGAATGAATTTACTGAACATAACATACCGCAAAAAAATTACAGTAAGCAGTTCCTATTCAGGCAGACAACACTTGACTAGAAGCACCTGCTCAGTATTTAATTCTCCCCCAGCCCAAAAATAGCCAAACCGTCACAGCCAGATTATCTGCTGTATTATGTCAGAGGCAAGAAAACTCGACTCCTGGCTTCTAAGAGTTAATTGCTATTTCATCTTGGAGGAGAATTTTCTTAAAATTTTTACGTTGAATTTTTTTTCCGACAAAAGTGATTTTGCCTCAGCACTGCCAAATGTCAGAGCTAATTGACAGGGCTGTGACCTGCACCATCTGCTGGTGTCCTTGTTCAAGATCAGGACCCTTAATCCTGATTGCTCACATGGGGGCATGGTGGTGCTAAGTTGTACTAAGACCAACCAGATGTCGATGGTATACGCTTCAGCCACTGGTAACTCTGCTTCTGTAGAGTTGGTAAGTGGAAGAGTCTTGACAGTAGCCTATCTTGTTTGCAGAGCTCACTGAGCTCTGTCAGACAAGGTATATTTTGTTAAATATCAAACAGCATTATGGGAAATATTTGCTGCTGAAAACTTTTCCATTTTTACATCAGAGTGCAGAGGGTTGAACCCCTAGAAGTAGACAAAGAAATAATACGGGTGCCTATCTAGATCCTGGATATGTGGGGAGGAATTTGCAAAAGATGCTTACTTTATAGATGTGTATGCTAGGCCTCTTTGGATCTTGTCTTCAATAACATAATTGAACTTTTGGTAAATTATGGAGTATCCAACTGTAAGTATTTTTCCAAGGTGATTGTGCAGACAGTATTTCTTGAAGGTTTATTGATTTAATGCCACATATCTTTCATAAGATAGAAATTACAAATCATTGATTCATATAATAGATTTATAATTTTTCTTATATCTGTTTATTAGCTCACCTGACTGAAAGAGACTTTTGGTATGCAGCTTCCATTTGAGGTGTAGACTCAAGTTTGTTCAAGAGAAGTTTGACGGGCAATATTTGCCTTTGTTCTGGGAGGGGCAAGAATTTTTGCCCCACCCAGAATTTCTATTTTCTGAACCGAGAGGCCAATTTGAACCAAATTTAATATGAGGTATT
Source organism: Pictodentalium vernedei (assembly GCA_031216915.1). NCBI lineage: Eukaryota > Metazoa > Mollusca > Scaphopoda > Dentaliida > Dentaliidae > Pictodentalium > Pictodentalium vernedei. Next base: position 412,047,131 of record CM062296.1, read on the forward strand.
ATTGGGTTATAAGTACTTGATTTATGCCAAAAAAATTTTTCCTGCAGCCCCGTGGGAACCTCAGGAGCCAAAAATAGAAAAAAACGAAAACGTCCATATCTCCAAAACTGCACGCCACTGAGAATTTTTATTTGGTGTGAGGCTTCCTTGGGACCAACAGAAAGGAATGGTAAAAAAAAATGCCATCGGTTTTGTCATAAGGTACTTTTTCGTGAATTTGAAAAAATGCTGAGTCAGCATTTTTTAACACTGTGGGCAATCGGAAAAAATTAAACAAACCACTGCTCCAAAAGCTGTCATATTTTACATATAACATCTTTGGAACATTGATTCACATATTTGTTGAAATCAAATCCCTCGGTCCATATTTGGGTTCCCTATGGGAAATGTTCAAATTAGTGCAACATGAGGAATATTCTTTAAAAATCTTCTTCTTCGTATCCACAAATCAGAATCGTTTGATATTTGGTATACAGCATCGTTAGGGGGGAGGGGGGGGGGGGGGGAGGAGATTCAAGATTGTTCAAGCCAAGTCCCTGGGTTCATATTTGGGCTCGAATTATAACTTAGTTCAATATGAGGTATATTCTTTTAAAATCTTCTTTTTCGCATCCACCAGTCAGAATTTTTTGATATTTGGTATACAGTATGCTTAGGGAGGTGAGATTCAAGTTTGTTCAAGCCAATTAAGTCCTTCAGTTTATATTTGGGACAGGGAGCCCAAATTATAACTTAGTTCGGTATGAGGAATATTCTTTAAAAAAAAACATTTTTCAGATCCACCAGTCAGAATCTTTTGATATTTGGTGTACAGTATTCTTAGGGGGGCTGAGAATGAAGTTTGTTAAAGCCAAGTCTCTGGGTTCATATTTGGACTCACTGTGGGAGCCCAAATTATACCAAAATTTCTATTTTCCAAATCAAGTGGTCGATTTGAACCAAATTTGATATGAGGGCTTATTGGGTCATAAGTATCTAATTTATGCCGAAATTTGTTTTCCTGTTGCCCCACGGGAACTGCAGGAGCTAAAAATAAAAAAATTAAAAATGCCCATATATCCAAAACTACATGGCACTGAGAATTTTCATACCATGTGAAGCTTCCTTAGGACTCGCAGAAAGGAATGGTAAAAAAAAATTGCCAACCGTTTTATCATAAGGTACTTTTCCAGGACTTTTAAAAAGTGCTGAGTCATCATTAGCTCACCTGACTGAAAGCCAGGGTAAGCTTTTCTGATCACTCTTCAGCCGTCATCCGTCTGTCCATCCGTTGTCCTGCGTGAAGGTGGTGTTTGAGCCTCTTTCTCCTAAACCACTGGCCACATTTTAATTAAATTTCATGTAAGTAGTGGTTATATATTATAGGGGCATTTTGATTTTTATGCAAATTAGGTTTTGACTCATATTGAGCAGAGGGATGGGGAACCACTAGTAGAAGAGACTTGATATGTGGTATACAGAGTCCTTTTGAGGTTTAGAATTAAGTTTGTTCAAAAGAAGTTTGTCGAGCATTATTTGCCTTCGTTATGGGAGGGGCAAAAATTTTGGCCACGCCTAAAATTTCTATTTTCAGAACCGTGAGGTTGATTTGAACCAAATTTGATATGAGAGGATAATGGGTCATAAGTAGTTGATTGATGCAAACAATTTTTTTCTCATTGCCCTGTGGGAACCTCGGGAGCTAAAAATATGAAAAACCTTAAAACTGCCATATCTCCAAAACAACATGGCACAGAGTATTCTTATTTTGTATAAAGCTTACTTTTATCCAGTAGAATAGAATGCTTAAAAAAAATCCCTATCGGTTTGATCACAAGGTACTTTTTTCAGGACTTTGAAAAAGTGCTGAGTCAGCACTTTTAACACTGTAGGCAATGGGAAAAAGATTAAAAAATCATCTTTTCCAGATCCAGGAGGCAGAATCTTTTGATATTTGGTATGCAACATTGTAGGGTGGATCTGATTCAAGTTTATTCAAATCGGCCCCCTGGGTTAATATTTGGGCTCAGTTTAGGAGCCCGATTTCGAACTTAGTGCATTTCAGGCAAATTTCTTTAAAAATCTTCTCCAGATCCAGCAGGCAGAATCTTTTGATATTTGGTATGCAACATTGTGGGGTGGATCTGATTCAAGTTTGTTCAAATCGGCTCCCTAGATTCATATTTGGGCTCACAATAGAAGCTCGAATTCGAACTTAGTGCATTTCAGGCAAATTTCTTCAAAAATCTTTTCCAGATCCAGCAGGCAGAATCTTTTGATATTTGGTATGCAACATTGTGGGGTAGATCTGATTCAAGTTTGTTCAAATCGGCCCCCTGGATTCGTATATTTGATATTTGGTATGCAGCATCCTTAGGGGGGTGAGATTCAAGTTTGTTCAAGCCATGGCCCTAGGTCCATATTTGGACTCACTGTGGGAGCTCGAATTATAACTTAGTTCAAAATGAGGAATTTTCTTTAAAAATCTTCTTCAGATCCAGCAGTCGGAATGTTTTGATATTAGGTGTGCAGCATCCTTAGGGGGGTGAGATTCAAGTTTGTTAAAGCCAAGTCCCTGGGTTCATATATGGGCTCCCTGTGGGAGCCAGAATTATAACTTAGTTCAATATGAGGAATATTCTTTAAACATTTTTTTTTTTTTAGATCCACTGGTCAGAATCTTTGGATATTTGGTATAAGGTTTTCTTAGGAGGAGCAGATGCAACTTGTTGAAATCAATTCTCTGGGTTGATATTTAGTCTACCATGTCAGGTGAGCGCCCTCAGGCCCCCTCTTGTTTTTTAACACTGTAGAATATGGGAAAAACATTGAAGAATCTTCTTCTCCCAAACCACTGCTTCAGAAGCTTTCATATTTGGGCTCCGTATGGGAGCCCGATGTATAACTTAGTTCAGTATGAGGAATTTTCTTTAAAAACCTTCTTCTTCAGATCCAGTAGTCAGAATGTTTTGATATTTGGTATGCAGCATCCTTAGGGGGGTGAGATTCAAGTTTGTTCAAGCCATGTCCCTAGGTCCATATTTGGGCTCACTGTGGGAGCTTGAATTGTAACTTAGTTCAAAATTAGTAATTTTCTTAAAAAATCTCTTTTTCAGATCCAGAAGTCAGAATGTTTTGATATTTGGTGTGGAGCATCCTTAGGGGTGTGAGATTCAAGTTTGTTAACGCCAAGTCCCTGGGTTCATATTTGGGCTCCCTGTGGGAGCCCGAATTATAACTTAGTTCAATATGAGGAATTTTTCTTTAAAAATCTTCTTCTTCAGATTCAGCAGTCGGAACGTTTTGATATTTGGCATGCAGCATTCTTAGGAGGGTGAGATTCAAGTTTCTTCAAGCCAAGTTCCTGGGTTCATATTTGGGCTCACTGTGGGAGCCTGAATGATAACTTAGTTCAAAATGTGGAATTTTCTTAAAAAATCTCTTTTTCAGATCCAGAAGTCAGAATGCTATTGAATTTTGGTATGCAGCATCCTTAGGGGGGTAAGATTCAAGTTAGTTCAAGCCATGTCCCTAGGTTCATATTTGGGCTCACTGTGGGAGCTCGAATTGTAATTTAGTTCAAAGTGAGGAATTTTCTTAAAAAATCTTCTTCTTCAGATCCAGCAGTCGGAATGTTTTGATATTTGGGGTGCAGCATCCTTAGGGGGGTAAGATTCAAGTTTGTTAAAGCCAAGTCCCTGGGTTCATAGAATTATAACTTAGTTCAATATGAGGAATTTTTCTTTAAAAAACTTCTTCTTCAGATCCAGCAGTCGGAATGTTTTGATATTTGGTATGTATCATCCTTAGGGGGTTGAGATTCAAGTTTATTGAAGCCAAGTCCCTGTGGGAGCTCGAATTATAACTTAATTTAATATGAGGAATTTTCTTTAAAAATCTTCTTCAGATTCAGCAGTTGGAATGTTTTGATATTTGGCATGTATCATCCTTGGAGGGGGGGGGGGGGAGATTTAAGTTTGTTCAAGCCAAATGTGGGTTCATATGTGGGAGCCCAAATTATAACTTAGTTCAAAATGAGGAATTTCCTTTAAAAATCTTCTTCTTCAGATCCTGCTGTCAGAATGTTTTGATATTTGGTATGCAGCATTCTAAGGGGGTAAGATTCAAGTTTGTTCAAGCCAAGTCCCTGGGTTCATATTTGGGCTCACTGTTGGAACCCGAGTGATAACTTAGTTCAAAATGAGGAATTTTCTTTAAAAATCTTCTTCTTCAGATCCAGCAGTCAGAATACTTTTGAATTTTGGTATGCAGCATTCTTAGGGGGTAAGATTGAAGTTTGTTCAAGCCATGTCCCTAGGTCCTAGGTTGATAGTTGGGCTCCCTGTGGGAGCCTGAATTATAACTTAGTTTAATATGAGGAATATTCTTAAAAAATCTTCTTCTTCACATCCACCAGTCAGAATCTTTTGATAATTGGTATAAAGCATCCCACTGGAGGTGAGATTCAGGTTTGTTCAAACCAAGTCCCTGGGTTCATATTTGGTCTCCCTGTGGGAGCCCGAATTATTACTTAGTTCAATACGAGGAATATTCTTTAAAAATCTTTTTTTTTAGATCCACTGGTCAGAATCTTGGGATATTTGGTATAAGCTTTTCTTAGGAGGGGCAGATGCAACTTGTTGAAATCAATTCCCTGGGTTGATATTTATGCTACCATGTCAGGTGAGCGCCCTCGGGCCTCCTGGGCCCCTTGTTTATTTATTTATTTATTTATTGGGGTTTAATGACACCTTTGACAGCCAGGGTTACCTCGTGTCAGACAGTTTCACGGGTGGAGGAAACCACAGTACCCGGAGAGAACCACAGAGCAACTGTCAGACTCCCCAACATGCTAACTCCACACAAGCAGGGTTAGCATTGATTGAAGACAAGAGCTCTCCCTTCTTATATCTGTTAAAAAGACGTGACATATGACAAGGTGTCATACTTTTTCATTTTTTATTGGCACCTTGTTTTACTTTATCAGCAAGACAAAAAAATTTTTAATGGCTCTCAGTAGGCCTTTTCATTCTATATGATAATGCTATATTCTCATGTTATTTATTTATTGGTTTTTAAGGTCACATACTTATGTACAATGGCCAATTGTGACTATGACAGTTTTACGGGTGGAGGAAGCCGGAGTACCCAGAAAGAACCACTGAGCATTGGAAAGCAACTGTCAGCTCCTCAACATTCTAACTCTGTTGAAACTCCGCTCAAGCAGGATTACAGCGGTTGAAGACAAGTGCACCATCGACATGCAGTACGCCTTAGTACATGGCATCATCGTGCCCCCATGTAGGCAACCAGGATAAAGTGCCTTGCCCAGGGACACAAGGCGGGTCACCCTGGACGGGAATCAAACTCAGGACCCCTAGAATAGAAGTCCAACAGTCTACCACTGAGCCACCCCGCTCCTATATTCTCATGTTATGAGAAGTGCAAACAAATCAGTTTTAGAGTGGATCAGCTGTTTTTCTTATTGATTTTTTCTCACATGAAAATATGACTGATCTGCCTGTCATATCCTTGAATGTGCATGTAGATGTGATATCATTTGTAGAGAATTATTGTCAGAAACTGATGACAGAAAATCATGTACAGAGTAATAGTATTTAGCATGTAAAAAGATACATAGGCTTTCCCCCCAAATTTTTTGATCCTTTATTTGTTAACTCTTCTCTTAATACAGTAGAGCACACTTAATTGGATATCTCCAAATTGAATAACCGTATTAATTGAATATAACATCCAAACCCAAAACCATTTTCTTCACTTTCTGTCAAAATTTACCTGTTAATTGCATATAGGTATAGAGTAAATTGAATTGAATAAAAATGGTCTTGTAATATAGCGTGAAATTAACTTGATAATCACCCAACTCCCCTTGTGTATAAAAATTATTGGCCTCAGTACAGTGGAGCCCACTTAATTCGATATCTCTTAATTGAATAACCATATTAATTGAATATAATTTTCAAACACAAAACCATTTACCATACCTTCAGAACAAAGTTGACCTGTTAATTGAATATACATTATAGAATAGACTCCTGTTAATTGAATAAAATTTTGTAACATGTTGAGAAATTACCCTGACACTCACCAATTTTCCTTTCTTTAGACTTATTTGGCCTCAGTGCATCCAATACAGGCATTTAATCTATTATATCTTGTTTGTCAGAGCTCATAGATCTCTGTCAAACAAGATATAATAGAATAAATGCTAAGTTTATCTCCAGAATTCAGGAGAATGACAAAATCCCTGTTAATTGATTACTCCCGTTAATTGAATATTTTTTGCTGGCCTATTGGCTTTTCAGTTAACAGGATTCCAATGTACATCCAATACAGGCATTTAATTTATTATATCTTGTTTGACAGAGTTCCATGAGCTCTGTCACACAAGGCATAGTAGAATAAATGTTCAGATTATCTCTAGAATACAGAAAATTGGTCGAATCCATGTTAATTGAAAATTCCTGTTAATTGAATAATTTTCATTCGCAAAGTTTGGAGCATGGCGGCTCAGTGGTTACGGCATTGAACGTCAAACCAAAATGTCCACGGTTCATTCTCTGCTAGGGGTAACTGCATTGTGTCCTTGAGCAAGGCTCTTCATCCTACTTGGAGTTTGTACATTGGGGAGTCTGGTAGTTGCTTGCCGTTGCTGCTCACTGGGTACTAAGGCTCCCCCACCAGTAAAATTGTCCAGCACAAGGTAACCCTAGCTGTTGATAGTGTCATTAAATCCCAATAAATAAATAATTGTCAAAGTGACTATTCAGTTATCAGGATTCCACTGTATGTCTAGAAAAGGACACTTGTGAAAAAATTCCTTATCAACCTACCTTACAATTGTTTACTACAGGCTTGGACGACAGTGGAAGACCCTAACTCGGAAAATATACTCTCTATTTTCATCTATCCCAAGCGATTTTGGAAAGAAAAGTGGTGCAAAAGCACCTAGAAAAAATAAGCCAAAACTGGGTCGAGCGCCACCCAGTAGGGGAAGCTCTACTCTTAGTACAAATCCACGGCTTCTGGAAGCCAGTGCGCAGACAGTAACTCATGAATCATTCTTTTTTCGTCCTCCCATGTGGTAGGATGTCCATTTGCAATTGAGAAACAGTGATAATTCAACTCGTTGATAATGGTTACCTGTGACTGGAATTATGGATCTGAGGATCGTGTAATTACAGGACTGTGTTTTATATATTCTCGTTATTATTTTCAACCACATTTTCATGGTATTTTATATATTCTCTGTTCGCGTGCAACTTTCGCGTACCTTGCGGTTCGGACATAAATTTTTTGGGTTGATAAATTTATATTATCCTTTTGGATATTATTATTATTATTGGAGTTAGGTGTCAATGGGGGGCTGTATGGAAAGAATTTCTCCTCTCTGTTGAAGGCAGAATTTCTGTTTTTTGGTCCCAGTCGGCCGTCTGGGTTCAGTTGTGTTCCCGCCGGTCCTTTATTTTCTGCCGCCTTTCTCTCGTAGTTGGGGGGTGTTCTTCTACTTTCTACATCTGTTGAGTTCACCTTTTTCTTCTACTGCTCTCACCTCTGTTATGCCCAGGACTGTTCCTTGAGGGCAATGCCTTTTGCCTACACCAGAGACATCACCTGGTTTGCCCATGATGGGCTATGTGTCTTCCAACTCAGAGGATGAGTCTGACATACCTGACATCGAGTGCCAACAGTCTTCTGAATTGGGGGCAGCTCTTGACTTTGTGTTTGGGTTCCTTCCAGATCTCAAACCGTCAAACCAGCTGACAGTGTCAGCCAGGCCACGGTCATCAGTCACGCGCCTGCAGCTTGTGGAGCAACCTGCTTCTGGGTGCCTTCGACCGTGCCAGTCGGTACAGGTGGTTGAAGCGTTTATAGCTTTGGACTTGAAGCTGAGTTCCAAGGCTATTATGACTTCATTCTTCACCAGGGTTGACACCTTTTTGCCTTCAGTGCGTTATCGTTCCTACCATTCCGCCAATCCGTCAGTCTGACAGACTTTGACGTTCATGGATCAGGTCTCCACCTCCCTCGGGCTTTCCAAGCCCAAGTCGGCCATTATTCCTATGGCGACTCTGGAGTCCCTGTTGGGCTTATCGAGAGAGATGCTGGGCATGCTTTCTCTCTCGGATCATGTCGTCTCTGCTTTAGCTGCCTCCAGATAAGTTTGACAATGTACAGGCTCCTTTGCGTGTGCTTTCCAAGGCGCTCATGCACACGCATGCTTTTTAACACAGCTAACTTGGAATTAGTTCACAGGGACGCTGTGTTGGACACATGCCGTTCCCTTTCTGAGGGGCAGTGCGCTGCTCTTCGATCTGCTTCCTCGGTCCGCAACTATTCCATGGTCCTACGTCATTCCATAGATCAGCCTTCTGTTGGAGGCAGGGGCTGTCCAAAGCCTAACAAGCGCCCTTCTGCTTCCTCTGCGAAGCCAAGGGCTGATCCTCCTGGCGCCTCTTCTACTTACTCACTGGGTAAGGGTAAGCTTCTCCTCTCATGGGCCTCGCCGAGGCTTGAAATGAAGGTCCTCACCTCGATTCATCCCAGGTTGGGGGAAGGATATCAGAATTTGCAGACCATTGGGCCACAATCACATCCGATCCTTGGGTGTTAGATGTTGTTCGGTCTGGGCTGTGGATATCCTTCTGGAGGCATCCAACTCTGGGAGAGTGCCTCTTCCAACACAAGTTCCTTTAGACATTACACGTTGGGAACTTTTGATCATGGAGATAGACAATCTCCTGTCAAAGGGGGGATCGAGGTCGTCAAGAACATTCATTCAGTGGGATTTTATTCTCGCCTGTTCTTGGTGCCGAAGAAGGACGTCCGACTCGTTTTCGCTTCCAGCATTGACCTGCGAGGCGCTTACTTTCACGTTCTGATTCATCAGACATGGCGAAAGTATCTTAGGTTAACTTTTCTGGGGCGAGTTTACCAGTTCAAGGCCATGCCCTTCGGCCTCAACCTGGCTCCTTGGGCCTTCACCCGATTGATGTCGCATGTGTTAGCCTTACATCGCACACTGTCCAGGGTGACTACTTCGGCATATCTAGACGATATCCTCCAGAGGCATTCCAATGCTGCCTTTCTGGAGTCAGATGTCGACACACTGTTGAGCCTGCTCACGTCACTAGGGTTCAGAGTCAAAGAGGAGAAGTCTGACCTGGTCCCTTCTCAGTCGTTTTGTCATCTGGGGATGGACTTCTGTACTCAGCTGAATACAGAGGCGGTCCCCCGGGCAAGGGCTGTGATTCTCTCAGCTTTTGCCCTGACTCTGTCCCAGTCCACGTCCACGACAGCTCGGAGTCTTCTTCGGCTGCTCGGTCTCTGCGGTTCCGTGACAGATCTCATTCCTCTAGGTCAGTTGAATGTCAAACCTCTCCAACACTTTCTGCTCAGTCGTTGGAGTCTGAATGTCGATCCTCTGGATCTGGTGCTTCAGTTACCGGAGTCTCTTCATCGTCACCTTCTCCCCTGGAAAGCTGTTCAGTGAATTATGCAGGGAGTTCCGTGGACTTACCCACGTCCGATCGTGTTCTGACGGCAGGTGCTAGCGATCTCAGATGGGGTGCGACGTTGGATCCTCTAGGTCTTTCCCTTCACAAGGCATGGGACCAGGATCAAGCAGCTCTTCACATCAACCAGAAGGAGCTTCTTGCTCTTCTGAGTTTCCGGCAGTGGATCCCCCACCTTTTGAATCGGCAGGTCCTTCTGTTGTCTGACAATTCGCCAGTGGTTGTTTACATTCGGAACCAGGGCAGCACGCACTCGGTTCCCATGTACGAATTGGCTCAGGATCTTCTACTGCTCGCTCAGGATGTCAACGCCGGAGTGGTGGTACTTCACATTCCCGGTCATCTGAACGTCTTAGCCGACTCCCTGTCCCGACGGGGCGGCGTCATTTCCACCGAGTGGTTGCTCCACAGGGCGGTGTTCCAGTTGCTTTGCAATCTCGGGTCGTCCCCACATCGATCTCTTTGTGACTCATTGGAACCATCAGGTGGACACTTTCGTGTCCCTGTGTCCAGATCCTCTGGCTTTCGCCGTGGACACTCTGTCACTCGATTGGAACAGTCTTGTCGGCTATGCCTTCCCGCCGGTTCCGATTCTGCCTCAGATTCTAACCAAGATATGAACCTGCAGTTGTCAAATCACTCTGATCGCTCCCCTGTCACCCCATTGGGTGTGGATCAATCAGTTCCGCTCTCTATTGGCAGCGGTTCCGGCACATCTCCCTGTATGTCGCAACCTTCTTTGCCAAGGTCACCCAAGGAGGTTTCACGTCAACCTGACTTCATTGTGCCTTCACGCATATCTTTTGTCAGGTTCTGTCTCCTCTGTAGAGGTTTTTTCGAGACGAGCAGTGGTCATGCATTTCTTCATCAAGGAGGCACTCCACTGGTTTAGCCTATGCAGGTAAGTGGAAGGTCTTCTGTTGATGGTGTGCCGATCACTCTGTTGATTATGCCAATCCTTCGATTTCACAGATTGTGGAGTTTCTGGTATATCTGTTTGATTCTCGGGGTCTCCAGCCTGTTACCATGCTTTCGGAGACCTTTTCGTATGTGGGACAGTGCCGTATCGGCACTAATCCATACCTCTCCAAGCTTGTTCGGCACTTTTCCTTGAAAAGGCCTAGGACTTTGCCGCTTACCCCAAGATGGAATCTTTCTTGGTTGCTGCTTTGCTTGGGGGGGGGGGGGGGGGAGGGGAGGGGGGCACCATTCACACTCCCCGCTGACCACATAACTCCAATGTTGGCGGATTCAAAAGAATGAATCATTAGTTACTGCTTGCGCACTGGTTTCCGTGGATTTGTACTGAGAGAAGAGCGTCCCCTACTGGGTGTGCGCCGGTGGCACTCGAATCAGTTTTGGCTTATTTTTTCTTGCTGCTTTTGCACCACTTTTCTTTCCCAAAATCGCTTGGGAAAGATCAAAATAGAGAGTATATTTTCCGAGTTACTTTCTTCCACTGTAGTGCAAGCCTGTAGTAAGCAATTGTGGTAGGTATAATATCAAAGGACATTTACTATAAAATTTAAATTACTTGAATAACTGACAATTTTTTTTTTAATTTTCCAAAATGTATTTTATGCCCCCAATCCCCCCCCCCCCCCCCCCCCCCTTCCATTTGAAACAAACTCAATTCCATTGATGCATCATTAACTGTGTTTTGGAGGCAAAAACCGAAAACATAATTAAATTTGAATAGTGTTGTGATTTTTGTGAACAGTGCTGGCTGTATATACCTATTATGTTACCTAAAATAGGTATAAACGATTGACGAAACTTGATTTTATCTCCATGTTGTGGTCATGATTAGCCATTGTGCAGAAATAGGTGACCGTAAACACCATTAAGTAAATAAGTATTATTTATTTATTTGTGTTTAGGGTCACATATTTCTGCACAATGGCTAGACAGTTTTATAGGTGGAGGAAGCCGGAGTACTAGGAGAGAACCACCAAGCAACGGCGAGCAACTGTCAGCTCCCCAACATACTAACTCCACACAAGCAGGGTTAGCATTGGTTGAAGGCAAGTGCACCATTGATGTGCAGTATGCCTTAGTACACAATGCCACCGTGCCCCCACGTGGGCAATGGGGGTGAAGAGTCTTGCCCAAGGACACAACGTGGTTGCGGCAGGTGGGATTTGAACCGAGGACCTCTCGGCTTGCAGCCTGCACCTCTACCTACTGAGCCACCACGCACCCAAGTAAATAAATAAATAAAGAAAACTACAGTTTTATTTCTGTACAGTATTATTTAATCTACTTAGTTTCATGTTGAATTTAATTCTTTCCACAGTGAAGATAATTGTTCTTATCTATTCACAGCCCTGTTTTCAAAAATAGCCTGTAAAAGTTTGTTTGACTATTCATATGAAGTGACAAGTTTTGCAAATAAATGAAGAAACAAGACATTCAGGTATTGGGAGTAAGATAGCCAAGAATTCTGAAGTTTATTCTTGCATTTTTTTTTATAAAGCTAATGACTTGTTAGGTAACTAAGAAGCATGTAAATAATTATTCTTCATGCCAATTCTCCATGGTAATATAAAGTAAATATTCTATGTAGAAGTTATTATGTCTGCCAATGAAGGCTTGATAGTAATTAGATTGACAAGTAAAAATTTGCAGTAACTCAGTTGAAAAAAGATTGTTGATAGAATGAAATAATTTCTTGTTTCTGTAATTTTATACCTTGTATTCATTGATTGTTCCAGATGTATGCTTTTCAGCTGTTATTCTCAAAACAGAATGCAGCTGGAAAAAAGTAATACCAAAAAGAACACTAAAAGAGTACTTTGCAGTGTTTGTGCTCCTTTTCCTTGATAGAAAAATCTCCCCAGAATTGCTTTGAACATCTGCATTCAGTAAATCATAGCCTGTGTAAAGAGAATTTGAAGTGACTGTGGTAGCCATTTAACCCTTTACCTATCATAACATACATAACCAGCCATTGTTATTCACAAAAGTTATCATTCAAATTTTATTATTTTTTCTATTACAGTGGAACCCTGTTAATTGAATAGCCAATTTGCCAAAGAAAATTATTCAGTTAACAGGAGTATTCCATTAACAGGGGTTGTGTCACTTTCCTGTATTCTAGAGATAAACTTAGCATTTATTCTATTATATCTTGTTTGACAGAACCCCATGAGCTCTGTCAATCAAGATATAAGTGTTTAAATGCCTATTTGATGCACTGAGGGCAAATTGGTCTATAAACAATGGAAAACTGTGGAGAGTCAGGGTAATTTCTCGACAGGTTACAAGATTTTTTATTCAATTAACATGAGGTTACTCTATAACCTATATTCAATTAGAAGGTCAATTTTTTACTGGAGGTATGGTAAATGATTTTGTTTGGGGAAATTATATTAAATTAACAGGGTTATTCAGTTAAAAGATATCCAATTAAGTGGGCTCCACTGTATTGCCTCAAAAACCCAGCCTATTACCCATCCTTGGAATGAGCTCAACAGAATACAAAAAAAATGAAAATTGTTTAGTCATTCGAGAATTAATTTTGCAAGTGTTGTCTGCTTTCATGTTAGGTAAAGTGTTAATAAGTTGATTCTCTAATCATAACACCATCGAAGTTTCAAGGACTACTTCTGTAGGCTATGTTTTCACCATTGTTGTCAGTAAAATTCTAAAACAGTGTGCCAGATATCTTGGTTTGAAAATGGTTCAGTTTTAAAGTCTTTTAATTTAGAAATTTGTCAAAATCTCTTCAACAAGGTACATAGTAATTTATGTACATTTTTCAATTTTTAGTCACGAGAAGTAGCTCTATATGTGGCAATGTCGGTCTGTTGGTCAGGCGGTCGGTCGTCTGCCGATTGGTTGGTCAGTCAGCCATTTGGTTGATCGATCAATTGATCTGAAAAATGTAGCGTATGACACATATTGGAATGAGCTTAACCAGCTAATTCCAATGAGGGGTCATTAGCTGTTTTTTCTTGGTAAAACTTGAAAAAATAATAAAATTTGAATGGCAGTTTTTTTTAACCTTGCTTACTCAAATGGGAGGACATTGACCCATAGTTACTCTTCAGTAGATTGCAATGAAATAAATTCTATGGAATAGAACACAATTTGAATTGAGGGAACTATTTCTGTGGGCACAAAATAAATTTAAAAACAAACACCATGTTTTAGTTTATTATTCTCCCATATTGGAAACCAGAAGTTGGAGCAGTGTATCCGTATTGCAGAAGACAAGTTCTCAACTTCTTTTTTCTTGATTTATGATATAATAGGAACTGGTAACCACTGCCAAGCCTGGAAATAAGCAGACTGTCATCTGCAGAATCAGGTCCCCAGAGGGTGAATTTTGTGATGCTACCCTACACAGCAGGGTAGCATTACCAAATTTACCCTCTGTGAACCTCAATCTAAATCAAGGTTTCAGGCCTAAACAGAAAGAGGTACCCAGAGGATAATTTGGGGGATTCTAGCCCACTGTATGGGATAGCATCAGAAAATTCACCTGTGGGGACCTCATTCTGCAAATGACAGATTGCTTATTTCCAGGCTTGACCACTGCCTGTGGTACATGTCTCTAAAAAGGGCAACTTAGTGCCAAACAATTTGCTAAACTTGACTTTATACTTGTGGTGTGGGTATGATGTAACCAAAAATGCTAAAAGTAACATTAACCCCATAAACGAACTACCAATTCATAATTCAAAAATATTTGAGCAATGAACCATGTGGGGTCTTTTGATTTCTATCATTTGGGGCTCGGCCTATTGTTTTGTTCAGAAAACTTTTTGCCCATCTTTCTGTGGCACATTCACCATGAAAAGAAAAATGATACGAGTAAGAGAAACAATGAAAATGGAATGGATATACAAAAATATCAGTTCTGTCCATGAGGAAATTGAAGGCAAATAACCAGAATTCAAACAAAAAAATCTGATAGTTATAACTGATAACCAATACAATGTCCTGTGCAAGTTTAAAATCAGAATTTATTTCAATTTTATAAATTTATCAAATCATCTTCTCAAGAATACCACACACATATATAGGATCCACAGATTCCACACAGGGCCTTGTACTCCTTGAAAGTGCTTGGATTTTGGATTCCATTTTCCAAGGCCTTAAACACTTATTGTTGGAATGAGAAATAAATTGTTTGTAATCAAGAAAAAAGATAAATTTGATTTGTTGGCACAAGAAATAAATGATTTTTTTTTACAATGAGTCACAGATATATATGATGCTGAATAGACAGTATAACAAACAGTCCATCTGACTGGATATGGATACTAGTTGTAAATGGTGACCTATGTTTCAAGTGAAGGGAGCACAATGGCTCTGTGGTTAGGGCATTGGACTTCAAACCAAAAGGTCCATGTTTTGACCCCAACTATCAGTAACTGCATTCGTGTCCTTGGGTAAGGCACTTAATCCTGATTGCCCATGTGGGGGCATGGTGGTTCTGTGTACTATAAGGCATACTGCACGTCGATGGGACACTTACTTTCAAACAATCCTAACCCTGCATGTGTGGAGTTTGCAGATTGGAGAGTCTGACAGTTGCTCACCACTGCTTTTGTGGTTCTCTCCACCTTTGAAACTGTCTGACACTGATATTACCTGATGGATGAAGATAAAATGTCCGGCTTGGTGGATCAGTGTGTTTGCGAAAGCTTATTTATAGCAGATGCCAAAAGGAATGGTAAAATGAGAGTAATAAGTTCCAGGTTCAGATGCTTGAAAATTAACCTCAAGGTCCTTGAAAAACCTTGGAAAGTGCTTGAATTTCGTAACTAAAATTTGTGCAAATACTGTACACGTGAATGTTGGTGGGACAAGCTCTTTTAAACTTGTTCTGCTGACATCCTTATTTGAAATTTTTTTATTGTTGAAATGATGTTTTTGTTTTCAGCAGTAAGATTGAGTTCTGATAACCTGAAGACTGAATGATTGTAAATCAGCTTTCAAGAGCTTTATTGGTTAATCCTCTCCATACTAATGTCAAAATACTGTAATTTCAAGTTTTGAATTTTTCCCATAATGCAATTAGGAATTTAACCAATTCAATCTTGTTTGACAGAACTCAATGAGCTCGGTTAAACAAAACTGAATTGGTTAGATTCTTACTTGCATTATGGTAAAAAATAGCAGGTCTTGATATTTTGACATCAGTGGTGAGAGAGAGGGTTAACTCCTAACCTGCTGAGTATCTTCAAGATGCTTTTCATCAAATCTTGCCATGGCTGCTGTTAAGCAGCCATGAGTATATTTAATGAAAAATTAAATCTAAATGTAACACCAGAAATCATTGGTAAAAAAATCCATTCAATTTTCAGAGGGAAATTTATAATTAAATTTGAACAAATTATACTTATTTCAGTAACAAGAGAAACCCTATGCTGGGCAGGAATATCTGCCAGCAGCATGCAAGGAGTTTAATCATGTTTTCAGTTTAGACCAGGAACAGAATCATTTTACCCCCACTTTTGGTATACTGGATTGCACCAGTCTGTGCATCCATGCGTCCACCTGTGCATCTATGTGTCTGTGCATCCATGCATCTGTGTGTCTGTCCGTCCATCCATTTGTCTGCACTGAGTGCACTCAGATGTCTGTTCGCATCATAACTTCAAAATCACTGCTCAGATTTCGATGAAATTTGATAAATTATCATGAGATCTTTAAGCAGTATCAGCCATTTTGCTGTTGGAATATTTTTTCTGTGAGTGGCTCTTTGAATATACAAAAATAGGCTATTTTATTTCTGTTCGCCTCTTATCTCCAGTTTGGGTTATTGGATCTTAATGACATTTGGAATGAAAATTGTTTATGGGAAAGGCTTTCAAATGAGTCTCTAATAATATTTCTTACTTTTCACTTTTTAAACTTATCTCCCATTTTAACTTTGAATATTCGCTGCTTGTCTCATAAAATAGCCAATATTTTGTTCGCCTCATATTTCAGGTTTGGGTTATCAGATTTAACTGGTAGAGTGCTGGAAGCCCTATTTTGGGCTTTACTAAAAGTGACAGGCAATAACTGTCTGCAGCTACATTCTGCCTGAGGAAGCCTTTATTGTCCCTGATATGGATCAGATTTTTTATACAATACCTTGCTCTCTGACATTTAATTGGATAGTGCCTATAAGGCACTATCCAATTAAATGTAATAGAGCAGTATATGATGAGCTTTGATTTGTTGTCAGAAAAAACTCAGCACTTTACCAGTTAAATAAAATTTGGAATGAAGATTGTTTATGTGAAAGGCTTTCAAATGAGTCATGATCCTGCAGTAAAACAAAGAAACTACATGCAAATCACCTCTCCACATGTGACATTATGTCTTTGTTAGCTCACATGAGCAAAGCTCAAGGGGAGCTTTACTAATCACTTTCCGTCCATTGTCCATCCGTCATCCGTCCATCGTCCGGCATTAACTTTACATTATTGACTTCTTCTCACAAACTACTCAACCAAATTGAACCAAATCTGGTGTGCATGTTCCTTATCATATGTCAATTCAAGTTGTTCAGATCAAGTTGACCCGCCCCTTGGTAGGGCCACGCCTAAAAAGTGAGCCTTAAGCTTAAAAAAATCTTCTTCTCATGAACCAGCAGTAGCAGAGACTTGATATTAGGTGTGCAGCTTCCTTTCGAGGTGTAGACTCAGATTTGTTCAAGAGAAGTTCTAGGGGATATATTTGCCATCGTTATGGGAGGGGCAAGAATTCCCCCCCCCCCCCCCCCCCCCCCCCATATTTCTATTTTCCAAACCGAGAGGCTGATTTGAACCCAATTCGATATGAGGTTTTATTGGGACATTAGTAGTTAATTTATGCCAACAAAAAATTTTCCTGGCACCCCATGGGAACCGCAGGAGCTAAAAATAGAAAAAATTTAAAATGCCCATATCTCCAAAACTACACTGCACTGAGAATTTTTATTTGGTGTGAAGCTTCCTCAGGACCAACAGAATGGAATGGTAAAAAAAACTGCTATCAGTTTTATCATAGGGTACTTTTTTGGGACTTTGAAAAAGTGCTGAGTCAGCATTTTTTAACACTGTGGGTAATGGGGAAAACATTAAAGAATCTTCTCCCAAACCACTGGTTCAAAGGCTTTCATATTTCACATATAACATCATTGGAAGATTGATTCACATATTTGTTGAAATCAGTTCCCTGGGTCCATATTTGGGCTCTCTATGGGAGCCCAAATGTTCAAATTAGTGCAATATGAGGAATATTCTTTAAAAATCTTCTTCTTCAGATCCACCAATCAGTATCTTTTGATATTTGGTATGCAGCATCCTTTGGGGGTGAGATTCAAGTTTGTTCAAGCCTTAGTTCAATATGAGGAATATTCTTCAAAAATCTTCTTCAGTTTCACCAGTCAGAATCTTTTGATATTTGGTATACAGTATCCTCAGGGAGGTGAGATATAAGTTTGCTAAAGCCAAGTCCCTGGGCTCATATTTGGACTTCCTGTGGGAGCCCGAATTGCACCAAAATTTTAATTTTCCAAACTGAGAGGCCAATTTGAACCAAATTTTATATGAGGGCTTATTTGGTCATAAGTACCTAATTTATGCCAAAAACATTTTTCTTGTTATTCCATTGGAACTGCAGGAGCCAAAAATAGAAAATTTTTTAAAATGCCCATATCTCCAAAAATACGCGGCACTGAGGATTTTTATTTTGTGTGAAGCTTCCTTAGGCACAGCAGAAAGGAATGGTCAAAAAAAAAATTGCCATCATTTTTTTTTCATAGGGTACTTTTCCAGGACTTTGAAAAAATGCTGAGTCATTATTTTTTAACACTGTGATTAATGGGAAAAACATTAAAGAATCTTCATCTCCCATACCACTGCTCCAAAGGCTTTTATATTTCACACATAACATCTTTGGAAGATTCATTCACATGCTTGTTGAAATCAAATCCCTGGATCCATAATTGGGCTCCCTATGGGAGCCCAAATGTTCAGATTAGTGCAATATGAGGAATATTCTTTAAAAATCTTCTTCTACTCCACCAATCAGAAGCTTTTGATATTTGGTATG
Source organism: Pictodentalium vernedei (assembly GCA_031216915.1). Taxonomy (NCBI): domain Eukaryota; kingdom Metazoa; phylum Mollusca; class Scaphopoda; order Dentaliida; family Dentaliidae; genus Pictodentalium; species Pictodentalium vernedei. The sequence continues at coordinate 412,065,685 of CM062296.1, forward strand.
CAGCATCCATAAGGGAGTGAGATTCAAGTTTGTTCAATTTGAATCCCTGGCTTAATATTGGAGCTTTCTATAGTTTCTATGTGTGGGGTGAGAGGGTGGCAGGGGAATGCATGTTAGGTTCAGGTTTGTTCAAATCCATTCCTTAGTGTTTTTCCATAAAATTTGCCTTTCATGACCTCATTCCTTTGTAGTGTTGATGACTGATGTCTAACTGAATGTGACCCCCAAATTCTTCTTTGAACCACTTTCACAGGTGAGTGATTAAGGCCATTTGAGGCCTCTTGTTCTATAAGGTTTGGGTTATCAGATTTCAGTGAAATTTGGAATGAAGATTTTTTATGGGAAAGGTTTTCAAGTAAGTTAAGTCTCTGCAGTAAAACAAAGAAAGTACATGCAACTCCCCAGGTGCGGCATTATGTCTTTGTTCTGTGTCTCTTATATGGATGGTCCAATTGTCATTAGACTTCAGTAACAGGTGTTTCTGGCCTTCACAATTACCTTGCTGGAAAACAAAGAAAATAATTTTGCTGTTTGACTAGTAAAATAGGCAATTTTTTGTCTGTTCGCCTCACATCTCTGGTTTGGGTTTAGCGGCTTTCAATGAAATTTGGAATGAAGTTTATGGGAATAGCTTTTACAGTATCATGGTTTATTTCTTATCTTGTCATTGTTTGGTGGTGTGCACCGTGGAGGTATGCCCTGGGGTGTGCTGCCCCCTCCCCTGTTTAATCTATTTTATCACATAATCACAATCAAATAGCTCCTTATGGAAATAACGTTCCCAGCACATTTGGTAAATGTGTGATGTCAGAAGTCAACATTGATGTCATAACATTGTGAGTTGGTTTCAGAAGTAGAATTGATTTTATCTTCTCATTTATATCCTTAACTGTTTACCTAATATGAATAGCAAACAACATTTGCAAAAAAACAGTTTCTGAATAACTCGTAAATTTTAAATTTTTGCCTCAAAAATATAGCTTATGACCTGTCATTGGAATTGCTGAAAGAGCTTGTTGCTGTGCTTTCGAGGCCAAACTTGAAAAAATAAACATTAGTCGGCGATTTTCGCAAATAATGCTGGGCAGTTTAGATGTCACATTAGCTGAAGATTTAAATTACACATTTGATAAAAGAATATCATATTCATCAGAATTTGCTTTCTGAACCTCATTCACTAAAATCGATCCAAGCCACAGTAAACCTCAGTTTGGGTCGATTTTAGTGAACTCAGTTAAGAAATTTCATATTAATTCATGACTCATTAGAGATCCTCTGCATATCTTATTTGACAGAGCTTGATAAGCTACATTGAAAACTTAACTCCTTGCATGCTGCTGGCAGATATTATTGCCCAGGAGAGGAAATCTCTGGCTGTTAAAATAAGTCGAATTTGAAGATATTTAACCAAACTTTCTTGTGTAAATTGTATGGATGTTTTAACCAATGATTTCTTGTGTCAATTTTTATGAATTTTTCATCAAATCTAGTCGTAGCAGCCATGACTAGATTTGATAAAAAATATTGTAAATTACCTAGTGGATTAAGAGTTAATACTCCGCTTATCTAAGCATACGGATATTACAAAATTCTGCTTAACTCTTTCCCCAATCAGACTGCAATATACAGCCAACACAATTCATTCCAATGATTTGTCACCTGCAAGATATATTTTTTTGATGCAAAAAATAAAAATATTTAATAAGGCCACACCAAGTAGATCTTCTGTTTCTCAGGCCATTATTTGTAAAATTTCATGCGAGCAAGCAGGTTTTTATTTTAGTTTTTTATTTCTGTAATTATTTCTTTGCCACCAAAAGTTCATGTCCTTGGTATGTTTTATGCCTCATAATCTACGGAGAAACATAGGTGGTGGTGTATTTCGTCCCTTGAGAGCAAGAAGGCTTTGCAATGCCAAAGCATTGTGAAGCCTTCTTGCACTCAAGGGACAAATTTATCAATTTTTTTTAACTTTGGTAAAATATCAGACATAAACCATTTAATTTTTTTTTTTTTTAAGTTTTCATTGGTTATAAAAAGAGAACATGCGACAGCCAAAAGGACCATGTGGGAGGGCCTGAGAAACAAGATTTTTAATTTTTTTAGGCCTAATTCAGACTTTTTTTTACAAATGTTGTAATGTCAAACAAAACTGATTTGGTGAAATTCTCAGTTGCATTCTGGGAAAAATTAGCAGGTTTTGATACTTTTTTTTACAAATGTTGAAATCAATGATCTCTGTTGAACAAAATTGAATTGGTTAACCTCTTTGTACAATTTTGTAGTATCCTGTGCTGAGCCATATATTAGGAAAAATGGTAGAAAACGATAAAACGATAAAAATTGAAAAAAAGATCGAAACGTAAAAGAATTTGTAATTTTAATCCTGACAAAACATATTTGAACACTTTTGGAGTCTAATGTTTAGTTCCAGTACCTAATTGTGGTGTGGTAGAACCTGAAACATGGGTAATAACATTGTCCAGAACCACTTGGACAGGCTGAGCAGTAATATCTGGATTTGCTCATTTAGTCACTTGAATTAACTAAATCACATGCATCATGATCATTATCAGCAATTAACAACTTCATCGGTTGTAAATAATTTTTTTACGCATGTTTACATTTCAAGCACACCAGGAAAATTAACTTTAACTGGAAACTTGACATGTGGTTCACTCAGGTATTTCTGTAAAAACGACAGAAAATACCAGAAAAATTCTTTGATGCCACATTGTCTGTTTCTTACATTTGTTACAATGTGCACTGTATTCAGAATAACACTGTGTGGTATATCCATTCTATGTATGTAATAACTCCGTACTCAGTATGGACATACAGCACATGGCATCAAAGTTTAGGTCCGTATTCCAGACCCTGACAAATTCCATATTTTGCTAAACCTATAAACAGGTTACCCATTTAGTTGTTAGCTCCGCTGACAAAGTCAGCAGAGCTTTTCTTATACTGATTCGTCCGTCGTCTGTCGTCTGTCGTCCGTCGTCTGTCCATCCGTCCGTCCGTCCGTCGTCAACATTTTATTTGTCCGAGCCATAATTTCTAAACCGCTGAATATTTTTCCACCAAACTTCATAACAATATGTATTATCAATAGACGGTGTGTCATCAATTATTCTGCGGTCTGTAAATCCACAGGGTCAAGGTCACAGGTCACAGGATCAAGAAAATCTTAAGATATTTTTGATATTTGTTTGTCCAAGCCATAATTTCTGAACCGCTGAATATTTTTACACCAAACTTCATAACAATATGTATTATCAATGGATGGTGTGTCATCAACCATTATAAAGTCTGTAACCCCACAGGGTCAAGGTCACAGGCCACATGAGCAAGAAAAAAATATTTTGTTTGTCCGAGCCATAATTTCTAAACTACTGAATATTTTTGGACCAAACTTTATAATGTCATGTAATGTCAATAGGCGGTGTGTAATCGATCCAAGCCATAATTTTCGTGACAACTGAAAATTTTTCGGCTAAAGTTTGTAACAATATTAGTATTAGAAAACATGCCCATGCGATCAGTGGCCCTCAGCGGAGCTCTCTAGGCATGACAGGCCTCTTGTTCATTAATCTGTTCTGAAGGTTAAGTAAATTTGTTTCATTAACCTGTTGGTTGACCAACTTATCCAAACACGATGTGCCATAGGCACATCATGAAAGCCATAGGCCTAAACTGGGGAAGGGTTTGGAGGGAAATGTAGAGTTATGCCTCTTCTGTTGGCAACATGCAATGACTTCCAACGATAAAAACTAGAAATATCGAAGTGTGGCTCTTCTATTGGCATCATTGCATATAAGAACATGTAGCAGTGTATAGGTCCACAACAGATTTGTCATTGGGCCCCAATGGCCATCATACATCAGGTTAGTGAAGCTACAGTGCATTTCAATTTTTGTAAACCATGACATGTTTCTAATTATGCTTACAGCTGAATAATAAGCACAAATGTATCGCAGGCCTTTAAATTCATTTATTTTGGTCACACCATTTTAACCGTAATTTAGGCACATTGAAACCAGAAATAACAGTCTTATCCTGTTATGTTTTATTGCTACATTCTTTGTGTTTTTATGATCATATTATGATGTAAGTTATTTTTAAATGTAGAAGAGGCACAGAGAATTTATATATTTTTCTTGATGTCGTCACACCTCTAATTTGGGCACACCTGTAAACGGTGTGAAATTGGGGTAATCTAAAGGCCTGTTTGTATGTGTACTAATTTCTCCTCAGGCATCTAATATGACGATCATAAAAAGTTGGTTAACCGATGGATCCTATTGGTTAACCGATAGTCCATTCACCTTAATTTTTGTTTGTGTAACCTCCAGGCGAACGGAATGATTGTTCGCTTGAATTGTCAAGGCCTGATATTCAGTATGGACCTATAGCAGCAAAAAGGTTAAATTCCTAGTTGCATGATGGGAAAAATGTGGAGAGGATTTCTCATCTTGGTTTCATTTTGGGCGAGAGTAAGTTACATACAAGTGATCACTTGCCTTTTCTGGAGACGTCTTTATGTGATTATAAGAACTTGTTTTATACATCACTGAAAAGAAGAACTTTAGTTGTATGATGGAAGGTCATGGAGAATTTGTCGGTAGAAATTATAGAAATTTTTATTGATCTGTGTTTGTTCAGTTTGTTGTGAAGTACATGGATATTGATTGGAAAACCTGAATGTCATATTAAATTGTCTGAATTGTTGAGAAAATCTAAATTTAAGTAAAAATTATCACGACATGTATCAAAATCTGGTAAGTTTTATCTCCATGATTTTGAAAGCTATTATTATTGACACTCTGCACACCACAATTTAGGAGCGTGGTGGCTCATTGGTTAGAGCATTGGGCTTTAAACTGAAAGGTTGTCAGTTTGATCCTGACCCACACCATCTGCATTGTGCCCTTGGTTAAGACTCGTAATCCTGATTGTCCACATGGGGGCATGGTAGCCCTGTGTATTAACCCCTTGCATGTTCCTGCAGATATTCCTGCCCAGAGCAGGAAATCTCTTGCTATTAAAATAAGTCAAATTTGAGGATAATTTTTCACTATATGTTGTATAGACTGTTTAACCAGTCATTTCTTATGTCAGAATTTCATGAATTGTTCCATCAAATCTAGTCATGGCTGCTCCAAAGCAGCCATGACTAGATTTGATGAAAAGCATTTTATAATTACTCAGTGGGTTAAGAGTCAAGGCATATTGTATGTCAGTGATGCACTTGCCTTCAACCACTGCTAACTTGGCTTGTGCCAGGTTAAAAAGTTGGAGAGCCTGACAGTTACCGCTGCTCGGTGGTTCTTACCAGGTACTCCAGCCTCCTCCATATGTAAAACAGTCCGACACTATGTGACCTGGCTGTTAAAGAGTAGTTAAAACTTTAATAAACATAAACTGACCAGAATATGAACAGGACAGTACAATCGAACCTTCATTGAATAAACACATTGTTAGTAAATGTGTGTTGTTAAACAATTATGTGGTAAACCTTTTAGCTAACACAGCTAGAGGATAACGTAAAAAAAAATTAGAATACATATAATTATAATTTTAATTTTTTGCCTCAAAAACACTTAATTGCTTATGACCACTCATTCTAGTGAGAGTCGAATGTTATGTGTTGGAGGCAAGAATTGAAAAAATAATAAAATTTCATTGGCAGGTTTTTTTATGCATAGTGCTGGCTATATATGGTCATTATGTTGATGAGAATTATGTAAAATCTCTTAACTGATAGATTCTTAAAACCTTGCTTGACTTACCTTACTGAGTTCTGTCAATTAAGATAGAATAGATTAAATGCTTCTGTTTTCAGAACTGAAGCCTAAAATGTCTGCAAAGCAGTCATTTTGTCATATTGTATAACTATACAAAGGACATGTTCTATTCAATTGACAGATTCTCATTCTGTAACCAAATTGCAGTGTGCAGCCAATTATGTACTAAAAGTTATGTAAATAGTTTGTTGCTTGGCAGTTATTTTGTTAACTAGTGTGTGATTGAGTGGGTCAGTTGAGAACAGGAAGTGGAACAGCTCTGATTATTGTGGTAACAAGTTCTGTGTTCCTGCTAAAATAGAACCCTGTAATCACTGCCTGGCCTGAAAGTTCTTACAATTTCAGTATATCTGTAGGTATAAATGATTGACTAAACTTGACTTGATATTTGTATTGTTGTCATGTTATAGCCAAAGATACTAAAAGTGACCTTGAGCACTAATATATAAATAACGTGGGACTCACTGAAAAAATAAGTTTTCATTTTTTTTTTCAACTGAACCAAAGCATATTTCCAAGAACTCAAATTTAGTTACAACATTATGTTTCTCCATATATACACCTGGAAAAAAGTATCACAACACCCAATACATTTACACCGCATTTACTAATTTTCACTGGTAAAATAATTTTATGTATTTTAGTGATAATTGTAGCCCTATTGGCACACCACAACATTCAGTTGATGTTTACATGAGCTACAGTAAAAGGCATGAATCTCATGCGCAACATGTACCCCTCCATGTGGCCAAACTGCGGTTTCAACAAATCATCTGGATAGTTTGATAACGTGAATAATCAGTTGAGTTAATTGTTTGAAATCAAATATGGGACCTCCTCAATTGTCAACTGCTAAACGATGGCAAATTATTGGCATGACAAATGCTGGTATATCACTGAGAGCTATAGCAAGAGATGTTGGTCATCATCCGTCAACCCACAGCCATTTGATAAGGAAGTAGCAGCAAACCCAGGATGTTAAAGATCGTCAACATTCAGGAAGACCAAGTGTGACAAATGTAGAAGATGCAGCTCTTTTGGGAATCGCCAGACGCAGTCCATTCCTGACAAGTGGTGTATTAAAACCTTGAGTAGCTACCACTTTGTCGCCTTTCAGACAGAACGGTCCGTAATCGACTCAAGTCAGCTGGATATAAAGCCAGATGACCTATCAGACATCCTCTGTTAACTCAGGTTCATGAAGCAGCAAGACTGGCTTGGTGGCAGGCACTACGTGATTGGAATTTGACATCAAGGCAAAAGTTCCACTGGTCAGACAAATGTCGATTTCTTTTGTTTATGTCTGATGGCAGAGCTTGAGAATGGCTACGAAGAAACACAGCATATGCTCAAAGGAATATTATTTGCAAGTTCCATTTGATGGTGGGTCAATTATGGTGTGGGGATGCATATCACTAGGCTGCAAACTCGACCTTGTCACTGTAAGACAGAATTTGACTGGGCAATGGTACATCACCGAAATATTAGAAAGGGTTGTTATACCTCATTTCGATGACAATCATCCTCTGAACACAAGGCCAGTCTTCATGGATGACAAAACTAGGCCACACCATGCACGTACAGTTGTCAAATTTTTACGTCAAGAGGCAATAAAAACTCTACTATGGCCAGCCAGGAGTCCAGATCTCAATCCGATTAAAAATGTTTTGTATATGATGGGTTGGAAAATACGTCTGCGTAATCCTCCAGTACAAAAGCTGGCAGAATTGGAACAAGCCCTTCATCAGGAATGGAATGGTATACCTCAACATCACTTTCAACGTCTTATTCACTCGAAGAGGAAGAGGGTTCAAGATGTTATTGGCATTGGCGGGGGTTACACTGACATTGTGTTCCGTTGTGGAAACTAGTGTTAACCACTGTGATTAGAAGGCAATAACTGCAGTAACTACAAGGTGTACATCACACAGTCATACTTATTACCACCTTCTGAAAGGTCATTTTGTGGTACTTTTTTAGCTCCGCTGACAAAGTCAGCAGAGCTTTTCTTATACTGATTCGTCCGTCGTCCGTCTGTCCGTCCGTCCGTCCGTCCGTCCGTCCGTCCGTCGTCAACATTTTATTTGTCCGAGCCATAATTTCTAAACCGCTGAATATTTTTCCACCAAACTTCATAACAATATGTATTATCAATAGACGGTGTGTCATCAATTATTCTGCGGTCTGTAAATCCACAGGGTCAAGGTCACAGGTCACAGGATCAAGAAAATCTTAAGATATTTTTGATATTTGTTTGTCCAAGCCATAATTTCTGAACCGCTGAATATTTTTACACCAAACTTCATAACAATATGTATTATCAATAGACGGTGTGTCATCAATTATTCTACGGTCTGTAAACCCACAGGGTCAAGCTCACAGGATCAAGAAAATCTTAGATATTTTATGATATTTGTTTGTCCGAGCCATAATTTCTGAACCGCTGAATATTTTTACACCAAACTTCATAACAATATTTATTATCAAAAGACGGTGTGTCATCAATTATTCTACGGTCTGTAAACCCACAGGGTCAAGGTCACAGGATCAAGAAAATCTTAGATATTTTATGATATTTGATTGTCCGAGCCATAATTTCTAAACTACTGAATATTTTTGGACCAAACCTTATAACGTCATGTAATGTCAATAGGCGGTGTGTAATCGATCCAAGCCATAATTTTCGTGACAACTGAAAATTTTTCGGCTAAAGTTTGTAACAATATTAGTATTAGAAAACATGCCCATGCGATCAGTGGCCCTCAGTGGAGCTCTCTAGGCATGACAGGCCTCTTGTTTTATCTTCTGAATAAACTGGTGAATTTACTTGTGTCTGAGTTGCATTTATCTTTTAATTACTCCATATGTATCATTTTTGCAAATATTGCATTCGTTTCACGTTTATAAACACACATTGGTTATAACTAGTAAAGACATGATGATAACATTGACAGTATGGAGTGTTGCGATACTTTTTTGTGTATATAACTACCAAGGTTAAAGAACTTGTACACCACTTAACCCTGTAACCCTGAGTTAAAAATATCAAACATTTAACCTGCATATTTTTCTGATTGTGCAACAAGGAATTGAACTATTTCAATTCCGATGAGCTAAACAAGATGGAATTTATTAAATTCCTACTTGCATTATAGCAAAATTTTGCTGCTTTCTGAAATTTAGGTATTTTGACATTATTGTGTCATGGGTCGAAGTGGTTCCAGTTTTAACATGCTATACCAGACGAGAAACTAGGAAGTGCTTTGTATTCTTATATTAAGTTTTAGATGTGGGCTACACTGCTAGAAAATTCAGAATGAAAATAGCTATTAAATCCATCCATTTTACTACTGTAAAATTATAATGCATTCAAATATGTAAAGTTATTGTAGCACTAATTAAATGTAGGAAACCACAGATTAAGTTTTCTGGCATATGCTGGATATCTGTTTTTTATACCCTTTATACCCACCCCCCTGCAGTATACAGGAATCACTTTGCCTGCCTGCCTGCCTGCCTGCCTGCCTGCCTGCCTGCCTGCCTGTGCAAGTCGTTTCTGGCTCAAAACATTTGATGGCCTTGAAGGATATTAATGATTCTTGGTATCGATGTTGCCCGCCACTAGAGGGTGTGTCACAAATAAGGTTGGAATGCTGTCTGCAAGGTCAAGGTCACAGGCTCAGTTCAAGTTCACATAACCCCACATCAAAATCCAACTACATGTATAACCAGTTGTGTCCAGCTCAGAATATTTGATGGCCTGGAAGGATATTAATGATACTTGGTATTAATGTTGCCCAATATCAGTGTGTCGTGGGGGTGGGGGTTGGGGGTAGTATTCTTTCTCCCAAGTTGAGACAGGCCACATCTTGTTCATTTTGTTGTGGTTTCTGTTTTTCATTCTGACTTTTGGTGAAACTCTTAACCATCAGTGTATTTTGTTCTGTATTCTGACGTTTTCCTTTTCCATGTGTCCCGTATGTGTCTCATATTTTGAACATTCTGCAAGTGAATCTTGATAGTGTTGAAACTAACTGCCAGTTATGATACACTCACTTTCAGCATTTATTTTCATTTGTGCTTTTGTCACCAAATCACAACATTATAATTTATTATGATAAATGAGTAGTAACATGGTCAAAGGTTGGTGGTTCGAAGTTTATGTTCAGTTGAGATGCTCCAAGCTACAAACCTCAGACCATGTTACCATCAATTCATCACCATAATATGTTCAAATCAGACCCTACCCATAGCCAAAAACCCACATTGTGAAGTGAACAAGGCTACTTTTAAAGATAATAAGTTTAATAAATAAACCTTTCATGTATATCACTGGCCATCAATAAATCAGATAAAGGACAAGGTCATGCCATCTTAGTTCATATAGTTAACTGATTTGAAATTTAAATACAGACATGTTAACCTCCAGAATAATTTTTCAGGGAACCTGAGGGTGATTTTCAGGGAAAAGGGATGGATTTCAGGGAAAAGTGCGCACGGGAACAAAATAAAAGAAAAAATTTGTGAATTTTCAGCTCATGGACCACTATTAACACCAGGTTGTATCTAGAACTAGTTGTCAACTATGCTGATGCATTTATGCTATGTTAAAAAATCATAAAATAACTGTTGATTTGCCCCCCCCCCCCTATTCCTCTTCTTCATGACCCCCCCCCCCCCCCCCCCCCCCCACACACACACACACACACACTGCCACCACCACCACCCTCCCACAGTGTCCCACAGAGCACCCCCACCTGTGGTTTGCTCTTATCAAAGTCTACTTAGCTAATAATTTCCCAAGTCTGGCAATGTTAACAGGAAAAGGTGTCCTAATGTTCAGTTACTTCAAGAACATTAGTACATGAGTTTATCAAGCTTCATGCGTGTGGAACGTTTGTGCCCTACACAAAACTTTTCTTTTCATCATTGAAGCATTTTTTTCAATTCCATTCAAATTTTCTGGGTACAGATGGCCAACAGCTAACAGTTCTGTAGTCAGCACAACAGAATAAATGTAGTGTTAGAAAATAAGTCCATTGTGTTTAAATATGCAGTCATAATTTTTCGGCATCCTAAGCGACTTTAACCTACTTTTAAACTGTGCTAAATAGTTGTTTACGTTTTGATTTTGGAAAAGGGATGAGACTTAAAGCTATTCTATGAAGGAATCAATAAATATATATTGTTTAATTCCTTTTCATATATTTTAATTTCCAAAAACTGCATTTAAATGAAGGTGGAGTTTTCAATTTTTTGAAAGTAAGTCACCTATTTTCACTTCGACACTTGCACATTGATCACAAATCTCCGAAGTAAAAAAAACAGAAATAATAAATATATATTGTTTAATTCCTTTTCATATATTTTAATTTCCAAAAACTGCATTTAAATGAAGGTGGAGTTTTCAATTTTTTGAAAGTAAGTCACCTATTTTCACTTCGACACTTGCACATTGATCACAAATCTCCGAAGTAAAAAAAACAGAAATAAACATGAACACAGTTGAAATATATATAATAAAATACCCTTTTCTTAAATAAACTTAACTTAAATCCATATTTTAATGCTTCGTGAGTTTTTACCAGAGTTTGAAATGCATGTGATTTGCCTCTGAACATTACAACGGGAACGAAATATTTGACTATTGTTTTCTGGGATTTTTGGTCCAAAACTGATTCCCGTCTGGGAGGCCAGGAACTACACTGAAATTCCGGGATTTTCCCAGGCATTCCGGGAGAGTTAACATGTCTGTTTAAATAACACTTCATTCAGATACAGTGTGTTCAATTTTTGGTTATGGTGATGTTCAGTTTTTGTATTGTGCATCTGCTAAACATTGGAGCATTTACTCTCTGTTGTGTGAAGTTTTTAGGCATGCCTCATTTCAGTTATTTGCATGGTGTCAACATGGTAACATATGCTACTGGAGCCGTAAACAAACAAAAAATACACGAGCTTTTGTCCAATCAGAGATGAGGATTTTAATCTTATTGGAACATTAGGTGCTTTAAATCAAAAATTATTATGACTAAGCAAATTAAATGGATTGCAGAATAAATTCAAGTGGTGTTGGGTGGAGGAGAAGGATGTCAATATTTATTATTTTTCCAGATATATAAATACAAAATACTGCCAGGAATATGATCTTTGTACTTACTTCTTATGATGGCATGAAGTATGGATTGTTGGGAAAGAAAGCTCTTCACAATCACATAGGAATTTCAGTTTCTGTTTTTTTTCTCTGCTGCCCACAGCACATACATCTCTGGATAACTTTAAAAAGCATTCACTTTCATTTCTTCATCACCAATAACTTGATCTGCTCTAAATATTCTTTTATCTTTTCTGTCTGCAACACTCATGGGCATAGCAAAGCTAAATTAAGTGAGGGATAAAATATTTTTCCCAACTTCCTTTATTTCACCTTGTGCGGGTTAAGAGTGTGTATGTATCCCCAGATAGGTGAAGGTCTAGGGTCTCCCCTGGGGCAAAATTAAATTATATTTTTACCCGCAATTGGAGCACCTTGAGTACATTTCTAGGGCAGAAATACACCAAAGGTGGAGCTATATCACTATAGCAAAATGATCCAAGATATATCTGGGGAAAGTACATGAACGAACCAGTTTTAAGAATTTCCGGTATCAATGTGTATGAGGTTGACATTTTTTCAGGAAAAATGAGGGGGTTGAGTGGGGTGGCAAATCCAACTTCCCCACAAATCCCTACCCATGGCTTTGTCTTGTTTTATATTATAGAATCATATCTGTTTAAAAAAAAATCGTGAGAACACTGAACTTGGGGGCTGTTCTCATTTGTTTTTCTTGATTTGGTCTTGATTTCGCAATATTTTAGTTATGAAAGTTGATCCCACCAAGGGTAACTGCATTGTGTCCTTCGGCAAGGCTCTTAATCCCAATTGCCCATGTGAGGGCACAGTGGCATTGTGTACTAATTTGTACTGCACATCGATGGTGCACTTGTCTTCAACGAATGCTAACCCTGCTTGAATGTGTGGAGTTCGTTGGGGAGTCTGATTGTTGCTCACCGCTGCTCGGTGGTTCTCTTCAGGTACTCCTCCACCCATAAAACTGTTCTACACCATGTGACCCTGACAGTCGAAAGTGTGTTTGTGTTAATCCCCAATAAAAAAATAAACAAATAGTTATGAAACTTACTGTATGAAGCTTTCCAAAATCAATATCACAGTGGAACCCTGTTCTTTGAATCGCCATTTTGCGAATGAAAATTATGTAATTAACAGAAGTATTCAATTAATAGATATCAAGTCACTTTGTTGTTTTCAAGAGATAAACTGAGCATTTATTCTTTTATATCTTGTTTGACAGAGCTCATGGCATCCTGGCAGACAAAATATAATAGATTAATGTCCTGCTGGATGTCCTGAAGTCAAATATATATAGGTCTATAAACAAGGGGAATTTGGTGACTGTCAGTAATTTCTTGACATATTACAATATATTTTATTCAAGTAACAGGAGTTAGCGCTAAAACCTATATGCAAATAACGGGTCAAATTTGTACTGAAGGTATAGTTAATGGTTTTGTGTTTGAAAGTTAATTTCAGTTAATAAGGTTTTTCTATGAAGATATATCCAATAAAGTGGGTTCCACTGTATTATATTGATAAAAAATAGTTCCCTTTTTCTGTAGGTCATTCTGTGATTATTTAGACATTGCTAAAATTATGCTTTTGTTTGATTTAAATGGAACAAATGACTGGAAACTTAATTTTTCTGCCGAATCGAAATTTTCACCCAAACCAAACCAAAGTGTCAGTGTAGCAAAGCATAGCACTTTTATGTTGCACTTGTCTTCAATCAATGTAACATTTACTCAAGCCACTGGCTATGCAATCATCAATAATCACAGATGTTGAGGATATAACGAAAAGGGGTGCATAAAATAAAATTAATTGCACAGGATTATACTTCTTGTGGGCTTCTGTCACACAGGTGACTTTCTTATCAACCTATTCACAATTGTTTACTTCAGACTTGCACTACAGTGGAAGTCCCTAACTCGGATAAAATACTCTCTATTTTTGTCTTTCCCAAGCAATTTGGGAAAGAAAAGTGGTGCAAAAGCACCAAGAAAAAATAAGCCAAAACTGGGTCGAGTGCAACCGGCGCAGACCCAGTACGGGACGCTCTCTCCCAAGTACAACTCCACGACTTCCGTTGCCAGTGCGCATATACCGTCTCTAAAGACTCATTCTTGTTATCATCCACTTTGTGCACGCTTATCAGTGTTTATCCAGCTCGTTGTTTGATGATTCCTGTTTCATAGTGCATCAGTGTTGCCTTTGTATTCTCAGGAACAGTGTTTTTTATATTCTCTTTAATATTATATATCCATAATGTATATTTAATTGTTCTCTCTCGAGTCGCATGCGAATTTCGTGTCCATGCGGTTCGGACTTATTATTTCTCACAATTATTGTTAATGCTTTATTTGCTAAATTTTCTAATTGTGTTAGAGTTAGGTGTCAGCCACTCCTACAGTTTTTCTTCTTTCTTTTCATCATCCTGTTGTGTGGTTCCTGGTCAACCATCTGGGGTCTTTGTTTCTGTCACCTTTCTCTCTTCTTTGGGGGTGTTCTTCTGTTTTCTGATTTCACCTTCTCTGCTCCTCTCACCTCTATCATGCCCAGGACAATTTCTTGTGGGCAATGTCTGCTGCCAAAGCATGTGGACGATTTACATTCGTCTTGTTCCTCCTGTAATGGGTGTTCGGCCGAGCGGCCATGTGGTGTCTGTGGATCATGGTCATCCACTTTCTGGGCGTCAGTTAACCGTGTTGTTCGTTCTCGTGGCCGTGCCTCCCGCTCCCGCGGGAAAGGAGAACGTGGTCGTTCGGGGGCTCCCGAGCCGACCTTGTCTGGTGAGAGTTATTCCTCCTCCGTGGGGGATGTGCAGTCTTTTCCTGTAGTGGATACTGCGGGAGCCGTTGAGTGTTCTGGTGAAGAGGTGCCTAGTTCCGGGACTACGGTCCCCCTCCAGTCGACATCTGAGGCTGTCACTAGGGTTGTGACTCCTCCTTCGGAGCCGAGCAGGTGTGCTCTCTCCACTATTTCACCAGCCTCAACGGTGGTTTCTCCTCTCGCAGACCTCGTCGGGGCTCGAAATGAAGGTCCTCACCTCGATCCGTCCCAGATTGGAGGAAGGATAGCAGAGTTCGCAGATCATTGGGCCACCATCACATCCGATCCATGGGTGTTAGATGTTGTTCGTCCGGGCTGCGAATATCCTTCCGACGGCACCCCACTCTGTCAAGGTGCCTCTTCCAACCACAGTTCCTTCAGACGTTTTACGTCGGGAACTTTTGTCCGTGGAGATTGGCAATCTCCTGGCAAAGAGGGCGATCGAGGTCGTCAAGAATATTCAGTCAGTGGGTTTCTATTCCCGCCTGTTCTTGGTGCCGAAGAAGGATGGCCGACTCCGACCGGTTATCGATCTGAGTATCCTTAACCAGTCTATCGTTGCTCCCAAGTTCAGCATGGAGACTTTCAGGTCGGTCCGCCAGTCAATTCACCAGGGAGATTTCGCTGCCAGCATCGACCTGCGAGACGCTTACTTCCACGTTCCGATGCATCGGGTGTCACGGAAGTATCTCAGGTTCGCTTTTCTGGGGCGAGTTTACCAGTTCAAGACATGGCTCCTTGGGCCTTCACTAGACTGATGTCGCATGTGATAGCGTTCCATCGCTAGTGTTGTGCGGTTTTATTTTTCTTGTTTCGGTTCGGTTTCGGTTCGGTTATTTAAAAAAAACTCGGTTTATAGGTCGGTTTTCGGTTTTTTATAGTAAGACATCTGCAGTTTCCAACAGAAACTATGTAGTGTCGATATAATGCCCATACTGTCATATTTTCAATGATGATTTAATTGGCATTGACTAGCATTTGTGCTCAGTGTATAAATGGCAGGCATTATCAAAACAAAATAATATAAAAGAAAATAAAATGTAACAGTGTTCGTAGAATATCACCACTCACCAATTCTAGGCACATGCCCCCCGGCCCCCTGCCCCCCCCCCCCCCCCCTCCCACCTCTGGTCTTTAAGTTCAGGCATAGAGAGTCTATGATGAATTGATATTAACACATGGGTGTGAAAAGAGCTAATTCACAATTTCCCAGCGCTCTGTTCAGTGCTCACTCCTAGGTGGGCCCTGGGCAGCCTAACAAAATGACCCTACCAGGCATTGCAAATAATAACAAGCGTTGCCAAGTGTGTCAACTAGACCAACTAGACACCCATCCTAACATATTTGACAATGAACTGATGTATGCACTCTTTTCAATACCCCCCCTCCCTCCCCCCACACACACACACACACACACTGTGGTGACTAGTGCCACCACCCGCCCTAGTAAAATAATTAGCAATCATTTCATGTCGGCCTGGAATGGGAAAGTCATATTGTTTGTAGCTGGGTGGGCTTCAAAACGAACCACTTTAACAAATACCTATTGTCTCCAACACTTTCTGCTCAGTCGTTGGAGGCCGAATGTAGATTCTCTGGATCAGTTGCTTCCATTTCCGGAATCTCTGTATCCTCACCTTCTTCCCTGGACAGATGTTCAGTGGATTACGCAGGGTGTTCCATTGGACTTACCCACGTCCGATCGCGTTCTGACGGCAGATGCCAGCGGATGGGGTGCGACGTTGGATCCTCTCGGTCTTTCCCTACACGGGATGTGGGACCAGGATCAAGCAGCTCTACACTTCTACACTTCAACCAGAAGGAGCTTCTTGCTCTTCTTCTAAGTTTCAGGCAGTGGATCCCTCACCTGTCGAATCGCCAGGTCCTTCTTCTATCCGACAATTCGACAGTGGTTGCTTACATTCAGAACCAGGGCGGCACACACTCGGTTCCAATGCATGAATTGGCTCAGGATCTTCTACTGCTCGCTCAGGATGTTCATGCCGGAGTGGTTGTTCGTCACATTCCCGGTCGTGTAAATGTTCTAGCCGACTCCCTGTCCCGACAGATCAGGGTTATTTCCACCGAGTGGATGCTCCACAGGGCAGTGTTCCAGTCGCTTTGCGATCTCTGGGGACGTCCCCACATCGACCTCTTTGCGACTTGTTGGAACCATCAGGTGGACACTTTCGTGTCCCCGTGTCCAGATCCTCTGGCTTTTGCCGTGGACGCTCTGTCACTCAATTGGAACGGTCTAGTCGGCTACGCCTTCCTGCCGGTTCCGATTCTTCCTCAGGTTCTAGCCAAAATTCGAACCTGCAGTTGTCGAATCATTCTGATCGCTCCCCTGTCGCCTCAGCGGGTGTGGATCAATCAGCTCCGCTCGCTGATGGCGGCGGTTCCGGCACGTCTCCCGCTACGTCGCGACCTTCTTTGTCAAGGTCGCCCGAGGAGGTTTCACGTCAACCCGACTTCATTGTGCCTTCACGCATATCTTTTGTCAGGTCCTGTCTCCTCCGTAGAGGTTTTTCGAGACGAGCAGTGGAGTGCATTTCTTCTTCAAGGAGGCACTCCACTGGTTTAGCTTATGCAGCTAAATGGAAGGTCTTCTGTCAATGGTGTGCTGATCACTCTGTTGATTATGCCAATCCTTCGATTTCACAGATTGCAGAGTTTCTGGTATATCTGTTTGATTCTCAAGGTCTCCAGCCTGTTACCATCAAGGGTTACAGGTCCATGCTTTCAGAGACTTTTTCTTATGTGGGGAAGCGTCGTATCGGCACTAATCCTTACCTCTCCAAGCTTGTTCGGCACTTTTCTGTGTGTCTGCTTCACGGTTCCAGTGCACTGGGGTTATGTGTGGGTTGGTTATGCGATTCCCTCCAGCCTATTGTCTATTCAGCCTGAAGTAAACAATTGTGAGTAGGTTGATAAGAAATCTAAATTTTATAGTAAATTTGCAGCTTACTCCACGATGAAATCTTTCGTGGGTGCTGCTTTGCATGGGAGGGGGGGGGGGGCGTTCGAACCTTTATCCCAGGTGGCTATGCATTCTCACATATAAGACGGCTTTTCTGATGGCATTTGCTTCGGCCAGACGGGTTAGTGAGCTTCACGCCCTCTCGGTTGACTCGGCCTTTTTTAGGAGCTCTCCCAACCGTGTTACTTTTACCACTGATTGCTCTATTTTGGACAAGAATCAGTTACCAGATACTACTCCTCCTCCTATCTGTATCAGGGCTCTTCCTGCTGTTGAGGGTAATCGCCCTTTGCTCTGTCCGGTCCGTGCTATTCGCATTTATCTCGATCCGACACGTTTCATACGGAAAGGCAGGAAATGTTTTTTTCTGTCTCTTATTCCGGGTCGACAGAAGATCTCTCCTCAATCCATTTCTCGATGGATTTGTCTTGCTATTCGTACGGCTTATGGTCGTTTAGCAGCTGGCGATTGTATTACCAATCGTATTTCTGCCCACGAGGTGCGGGCACTATCCACCTCTTGGGCTTATTCTAACTCCGTCAAGTTGTCAGATGTTATGCAGGCAGCCTACTGGAGAAATGCTTCTACTTTCTCCACCTTTTATCTGCGCCAGTTGCAGGAGCAGTCGGAGGACCTTTTTGCCCTGGGTCCTCTTTCTTCTGCTCAGGCTGTTGTCTGCCATAGCCATTTGAAGGTCAGTTTCAGTCTTGTGCTGTTACTGCCCTTTTTCTGTCTGTGTGTCACACAGGCCCATATGTCTCCTTTCATTGTCCTTTACCAATGATTGCGACGTTATGGTTGATAAGCCTCGGGACCTCTTCCTTCTGCTTCACGGTTCCAGTGCACTGGGGTTATGTGTGGGTTGGTTATGCGATTCCCTCCAGCCTATTGTCTATTCAGCCTGAAGTGAACAATTGTGAGTAGGTTGATAAGAAATCTAAATTTTATAGTAAATTTCCTTGCTTATTATGCCTACCACAATTGTTTACATGGAGGCCCTCCCGTCTTATTTACGGGTAAAGAATCTTTTCTCCCCGCTGATCACATAACTCTAACATTGACGGATTCAAAAAGCTTGAGTCTTTAGAGACGGTATATGCGCACTGGCAACGGAAGTCGTGGAGTTGTACTTGGGAGAGAGCGTCCCGTACTGGGTCTGCGCCGGTTGCACTCGACCCAGTTTTTGCTTATTTTTTCTTGGTTTCAAATTGCTTGGGAAAGACAAAAATAGAGAGTATTTTATCGGAGTTAGGGACTTCCACTGTAGTGCAAGCCTGAAGTAAACAATTGTGGTAGGTATAATAAGAAAGGAAATTTACTATAAAATTTAGATTTCCATGCTGGCAAGTTGTTTGGAATAAATATTTCTCACATTGAGTGACTTTTTTTGTATTTTCAGGTTGTAGATGCAACAAACACAACACGTCAACGAAGGAAACATTTTATAGAGATATGTACAGAGAAACATAATTTCAAGTTATTCTTTGTTGAGTCCATATGTGATGACCCCAACATAATTGAAGCAAATATTTTAGTGAGTATTGATGAAGAATTATGGTGATGAACGTAAGGGACTAAAAAGTGTTCAGCATGTGTCCTTCAATCCACTTTGCTATGGTATTAAAAAATGAGTGTTTAGACTATACAGTAGAACCATGTTAATAGAGTAGCCTCTTTTCCTGACAAAAATATTCTATTAACAGGAGTATATAATTAACAGGAATTGGGTAATTTTTCTATCTTCTTATTTTAACCCCTAACCCAACGCACATGATATTAAAATTTTAATTATTGTTTTTTAAAAATTTTCAAAAATTGTCAACAAAACAATATCATGTGTCCTCTCATTGGAATGAGCTGTTGAGCTTGTTCCTTTGAGGTGTCATCGATATGGTTTTGTTGAAATTTTTATAAAAAATAATTGTTTTTCAACTTCTCATTTTGTAAATTAACCAGGTGGGTGCAGCTGAATCGTTTGCTAATGGGTTAAATTGAGCATTCAAGATATAATAGATTAAATGCTGATATTGTATGTATTGAGGCAAAGAATGTCTACAAATGTCAGGAATTCATTGGATATCCAGAGTAATTCTTCAACAGATTACAAGATTTTTTATTCAATTAACATGAGTTTACTCTATAACCTATATGCAATTAACAGGTCAAATTTGTACTGAAGATATGATAAATGGTTTGGTGTTGTAAGATGTATGCAATTATCAAGGTTATTCAATTAACTCCTTGCATGCTGCTGGCAGATATTCCTGCCCTGGACAGGATTTCTCTTGCCACTGAAATGAGTAGAATTTCAGCACATTTAATCAAATTTTACTCGTCAACTGAATGAATTTTTTTACCAACAATTTTTTGAGTTAAGTTTTGATGAATTTTTCATTAAATCTAGTCATGGCTGCTCTATAGCAGCCATGACTAGATTTGATGAAAAATATTTTGAAAATACTCAGTGGGTGAAGAGTTAAAAGATGTACAATTAAGAGGGCCTTGAGCAGAGTATCAAAAATACATATTGATAGCACTAAACAGCACTGATATATCCAGACAGCTCAGTGACTCATTCTGATTTTTGTGACCAACCTCAACATTTTGGAATGAAAAATACACATACACATGTTAATAAACTCATTTCATCGGCATGTTTTGTTTCACCCAAATATGCATGCAGATAGAGTTATTATAGAAAATTATTTACTTGAAATAAAATTGCATGATTGAATGAATGATGCAGACTTTAAAATTTGTCCTGATTCATAAGAATTTGTTTTGATTCTCGTCAACTCCTGTTGCAAGAATCAATTTTCAGTATTTGAAAGTACTGTTACACCCTTGTGGATTCAACCAGTATATTTCCCATTCTAAGGACAAACCCATTTTCTTTGCTTCAGTTTTACCCTTAAAGTCGAGTTCAAGTTTTGGTGAGTGTCTTGTCTTATGTGTGCATGCAGAACACATATTCCAACAGACAGGCTTTTGGCTGTCCTGCTGATCGAAGGTACAGGAATTGGTTGTGGTTTCTAGTCTTTCTGTATAGGAAAGCCAAGACTTTGCTATGAACCACTGCTAAGTCCATAAGTTACCTCATTATGAACTAAAATTATCCCGTCCTTTAATGATACTTCCAAAATCTATGACAAGAATTAAATGAACATTTAATGTTAATCAAAGTTAATTCTCATTGTTTTCCCTGCAAGAGTCATTTGCGAGAATTGATTCTGATTCCCTAATGAATTTTAAGCCGTGCGATTAACATGCAAAAATGATTTAGTTGATTTTCTGCTCCACATAGCTCGCCACTTAAGTGTGGGAACATAAACTCTGTTGCTAGATTAGGATCTTTCTGACAGTGCTTTCAGATAAGGTGGTAAAAATAAAGGATAGAGATTATGGCAGTACAAATCACCTACTTTCACTTCGAATTGAAGCTCAGATCGAATCGGGTCTATAATTCGAGTTCAAATCGAATCAGGGGTGTCTTGAAGTTGACTGACTGGGGGAAGGGGGGGGGGAGGTGCTGTAAACCTGATTTGTTCCGACAGTGTTGGTTCAAGACCTGACCGATAAAATATTACAACTACATCACCAAGGCATGCCTTCATTGAAGACATGTCTTGATGATGTAGTTGGAATATTACCCAGTAAGGATTATAGTTCAAAAACAGAAACGTGTGCAAGAATCATCAGTACTAGGCACTGCACAGAGCTAGCCGCTAGCAGCTGCTCATCATTGATGCTACACTCAGTCTTTATTAGTCCCCTACGGGAACCGTAAGGGGACTATAGGATTGCACTCCGTCTGTCTGTCTGTCTGTCTGTCTGTCTTTCTGTCTGTCTGTCTGTCTGTCTGTCTGTCTGTCTGTCTGTCTGTCTGTCTGTCTGTCTGTCTGTCTGTCTGTCTGTCTGTCTGTCTGTCTGTCTGTCTGTCTGTCCATCTGTCTGTTTTTATGTTACCACCTCTCCCTCCAACATGCTTTTAGCTACACCTTTCATATTTGATACATGGATAAATGGTTCTGAGGGGATGATGCACGCTCAAAATCTTTGTTTCAAAATCCAAGATGGCAGAATGGCGGCCATTTTTGTTGTGTTTTTTTAAGCTTTCTTCTCTATTTTCATGTTACCACCCTTCCCTCCAACATGGTTCAAGCTACACTTTGCATATTTGGCACATGGATAGAGGGTTGGGAGGGGATGATGCATGTTCAATACTTTTTTTTCAAAATCCAAGATGGCGGCACGGCAGACATTTTTTTTTCTGTTTTTTTAAGCTTTTTTCTCTATTTTATGTTACCACCCCTCACTCCAACATGGTTCAAGCTACACTTTTCATATTTGGTACATGGATAGAGGGTTGTGATGGGATGATGCGCGTTCAATATTTTTTTTTCAAAATTCAAGATCTGTCTGTCTGTTCATCTGTCTGTCTGTCTGTTTTTATGTTACCACCTCTCCCTCCAACATGCTTTAAGCTACACCTTTCATATTTGGTACGTGGATAAATGGTTCTGAAGGGATGATGCACGGTTAATATTTTTTTTTCAAAATTCAAGATGGCGGAATGGCAGCCATTTTTGCTGTGTTTTTTAAGCTTTTTAGTCGAGTTGTGACGAAGTCAAACTCGACTTATAGTTTGGTGAATGGCGGGCGGGCGGGCGGGAGGGCGGGCGGGATTCGGGCGGGCGGGCGGGCGGGCGTAAACAATTGGTTTCCGGATGATAACTTGATAGTGGTTCAACTCACATTCATTAAACTTCATACATAGGTTGGTCTTGGTGGGAGGAAGAACCCTATTGATTTTGGACATGCTACGTCGAAGGTCAAGGTCACAGTGACCTTGAACATAGTAAATCTTAAACAATTGGTTTCCGGATGATAACTTGATAATGGTTCAACTCACATTCATGAAACTTCATAGGTAGATTGGCCTTGGTGAGGGGAAGAACCCTATTGATTTTGGACTCGCTACGTCAAAGGTCAAGGTCACAGTGACCTTTAACATAGTATATCGCAACAATTGGTTTCCGGATGATAACTTGATAGTGGTTCAACCTAGAGTCATGAAACTTCATAGGTGTGTTGGCCTTGGTGCGAGGAAGAACCCTATTGATCTTGGACTCACCAGGTCAAAGGTCAAGGTCACAGTGACCTTGAACATAGTATATCGCAACAATTGGTTTCCGGATGATAACTTGATAGTGGTTCAACCTAGAGTCATGAAACTTTATAGGTGTGTTGGCCTTGGTGCGAGGAAGAACCCTATTGATCTTGGACTCACCAGGTCAAAGGTCAAGGTCACAGTGACCTTGAACATAGTATATCGCAACAATTGGTTTCCGGATGATAACTTGATAGTGGTTCAACCTAGAGTCATGAAACTTCATAGGTATGTTGGCCTTGGTGCGAGGAAGAACCCTATTGATCTTGGACTCACCAGGTCAAAGGTCAAGGTCACAGTGACCTTTAACATAGTATATCGCAACAATTGGTTTCCGGATGATAACTTGATAGTGGTTCAACCTAGAGCCATGAAACTTTACAGGCGTGTTGGCCTTGGTGCGAGGAAGAACCCTATTGATGTTGGACTCACCAGGTCAAAGGTCAAGGTCACAGTGACCTTGAACATAGTATATCGCAACAATTGGTTTCCGGATGAGAACTTGATAGTGGTTCAACCTAGAGTCATGAAACTTCATAGGTGTGTTGGCCTTGGTGCGAGGAAGAACCCTATTGACCTTGGACTCGCCTGGTCAAAGGTCAAGGTCACAACTCGACATTGGATCTGTGATCCTGAGCGGCATTTTTTCTCTCTATTTTTATGTTACCACCCCTCCCTCCAACATGGTTCAAGCTACACTTCTCTCAATTCTCAATTTTTAGATTCCATTCACATTTGAAATCCTGTCTGATAACCTGTATTTTACCCAAACCACCCCCCCCCCCCCCCCCCCCCAGGTCTGACACTCCTGTTGACTGTTGTCATGAAACCTGAATTGTCCCCAAGCCGAACCATCCCCAGGCCGATCCGTCCCCAATTATTTTACCAAAACTGCACCCCCCCCCCCCCCCCCCCTCCAGGTCTGATACTCCTGCTGACTGTGGTCATGTCTTATGTGACAAAAACATCTTATGTCATAAAAGCGTCGTAGCGGACTAATACCACCTCAGTGGTCAAATTCTTGTTTTCAATATTATTTATGGACAATTTCTGCCAGAACTCTATGCATTGAGAGACGATGAAGAATACTGATGCCAAGCTTTGTTCCAGTGAAAAGATTCAAATAGAAACAAATCATGCAGTCAATTTGAATCGAACCGAATAGCAAATTGAATCAAACCTCAAAGCTTCTCAGGGCTCTATAGAATGGAGATGTTAGATATGAATGATTGCAGTCTCAACAACCGGAATAAAAAACCCACATAAATCCATATATCTTTTATCAGCATCTTTTGTTTTACTAAAAAATGTAGCTATAGTTAGTGTTTTGACATTGTGAGAATTATATGCATGAAATAAACTTGCATAACTGAACCAAGTTGCCATGCAAAAGTAAAAAAATGTTGATTTTCCAGTCCATATACTGGTTGAAATTTTGTGCAGACTTTTTATCTCTCTGCTAGTGGGAGGGGGGATATAGGAATGGGTTCCATCCATTCTTACATTTGTCTTTTTCTCCTTCCATCAATCTGTCCCATCCCATTTCTTGTCATCACATTATAAAGAAAACTGTTCAAAATATTTTGCCCAAATTCAATATACATTTGGAGAGAGTATCATGAATATGATTGTGATCCAGCTGTGTCCATGTATTTCTTCAAGAGTTATTACCCTTGTTGTCAACACATTACAATTTCTGATCATCACATTTCAAAGAAAATCATTGAGATGTTTTTTTTAAATTCAAGAGTTATTGTCCTTCTTGGATTTAGGTGGTGAGGCATTGGCCATCCTTTGGCATTGCGCTTGTTTTGTTTGCTCACCACTTGAGTACTGGATACAAAATTATGAACTTTTAGTCAAATACTCCAGATAAGTCGGTCAAATATGGATGGAGATGTGAATGAAAGCTTGATCACAGAGTCATTCTTATTGTGTTGTAATGGTATAGCCTTGAATGGTAAATGTCATATAAAGACTATGGGTCAGTTGCTTTGTTTTGGAGACATGGTTATAAATACCAGAACTATGTGAAATAATTTGCCTATGTGGGCTATTAACTAGGTTTAGAAGTGTTTTCTGAGGTCCACATACATTACCATGCTCTTCAGATTTGGTACATTTGTAATACTAAGGCCAAATAAAAAAGTTGTTTTTGTTCTCGAGGTTATTATATTTCAAATCAATGAGGGAGGAAGGCTTTTTAGCTCACCTGACTGAAAGTCAAGGTGAGCTTTTCTTATCACTCTTCGTCTGTCATCCGTCGTCTGTCGTCCGTCGTGAAAGTGGTGTTTGAGCCTCTTTCTCCTAAACCACTGGCCACATTTTAATTAAATTTCATGTAAGTAGTGGTTATATAGGGGCATTTTGATTTTTATCCAAAATAGGTTTTGGCTCATATTGAGCAGAGGTGTGGGGAAAAAATGGCCAAATTTTTTGAAAATCTTCTTCTAATGAACCACCAGTAGCAGAGACTTGATATGTGGTATACAGAGTCCTTTTGAGGTTTAGAATCAAGTTTGTTCAAGATAGTTTGTCGGGCATTATTTGCCTTCGTTATGGGAGCGGTAAAAATTTTGGCCACGCCTAAAATTTCTATTTTCGGAACCGTCAGGTCGATTTGAACCAAATTTGATATGAGATGATAATGGGTCATAAGTAGCTGATTGATGCAAAAAAAAATCTTCTCATTGCCCCGTGGGAACCTCGGGAGCTAAAAATAGGAAAAACCTTAAAACTGCCATATCTCCAAAACTACACGGCACAGAGAATTCTTATTTTGTATAAAGCTTACTTTTATCCAGTAGAATAGAATGGTTAAAAAAAAATCTCTATCGGTTTGATCACAAGGTACTTTTTTCAGGACTTTGAAAAAGTGCTGAGTCAGCACTTTTTAACACTGTAGGCAATGGGAAAAAGATTAAAAAAAATCTTCTCCAGATCCAGCAGGCAGAATCTTTTGATATTTGGTATGCAACATTGTAGGGTGGATCTGATTCAAGTTTGTTCAAATCGCCCCCCGGGTTCATATTTGGGCTCAGTATAGGAGCCCGATTTCGAACTTAGTGCATTTCAGGCAAATTTCTTTAAAAATTTTCTTCTCCAGATCCAGCAGGCTCAATCTTTTGTTATTTGGTATGCCACATTGTGGGGTGGATCTGATTGAAGTTTGTTCAAATCGGCTCCCTGGATTCATATTTGGGCTCACTATAGAAGCCCGAATTCGAACTTAGTGCATTTCAGGCAAATTTCTTAAAAAATCTTCTCCAGATCCAGCAGGCAGAATCTTTTGATATTTGGTATGCAACATTGTGGGGTGGATCTGATTGAAGTTTGTTCAAATCGGCCCCCTGGATTCATATTTGGGCTCACTATAGAAGCCCGAATTCGAACTTAATGCATTTCAGGCAAATTTCTTAAAAAAAATCTTCTTCTCCAGATCCAGCAGGCAGAATCTTTTGATATTTGGTATGCAACATTGTGGCATGGATCTGATTCAAGTTTGTTCAAATCGGCTCCCTGGATTCAAATTTTGGCTCACTATAGAAGCCCGAATTCGAACTTAGTGCATTTCAGACAAATTTCTTAAAAAATCTTCTCCAGATCCAGCAGGCAGAATCTTTTGATATTTGGCATGCAACATTGTGGGGTGGATCTGATTCAAGTTTTTTCAAATCGGCCCCCTGGATTCATATTTGGGCTCACTATAGAAGCCCGAATTCGAACTTAATGCATTTCAGGCAAATTTCTTAAAAAATCTTCTTCTCCAGATCCAGCAGGCAGAATCTTTTGATATTTGATATGCAACATTGTGGGGTGGATCTGATTCAAGTTTGTTCAAATTGGCCCCCTGAGTTTTTATTTGGAGCTCAGTATAGAAGCTCGAATTCGAACTTAGTGCATTTCAGGCAAATTTCTTAAAAAATCTTCTTCTCCAGATCCAGCAGGCCGAATCTTTTGATATTTGGTATGCAACATTGTGGGGTGGATCTGATTCAAGTTTGTTCAAATCAGCTCCCTACATTCATATTTGGGCTCACTATAGAAGCTTGAATTCGAACTTAGTGCATTTCAGGCAAATTTCTTTGAAAATCTTCTTCTCAAGATCCAGCAGGCAGAATCTTTTGATATTGGGTATGCAGCATGCTTAGGGGGGTGAGATTCAAGTTTGTTCAAGCCACGTCCCTGGGTTCATATTTGGACTCACTGTGGTAGCCCGAATTATAACTTTGTTCAAAATGAGGAATTTTCTTTAAAAATCTTCTTCAGATCCAGCAGTTGGAATGTTTTGATATTTGATATGCAGCATCCTTAGGGGGGTGAGATTCAAGTTTGTTCAAGCCATGTCCCAAGGTCCATATTTGGACTCACTGTGGGAGCTTGAATTGTAACTTAATTCAAAATGAGGAATTTTCTTTAAAAATCTTCTTCTTCAGGTCCAGCAGTCGGAATGTTTTGATATTTGGTGTGCAGCATCCTTAGGGACTGAGATTCAAGTTTGTTAAAGCCAAGCCCCTGGGTTCATATATGGGCTCCCTGTGGGAGCCCAAATTATAACTTAGTTCAGTATGAGGAATATTCTTTAAAAATCTTCTTTTTTTTTTTAGATCCATTGGTCAGAATCTTTGGATATTTGGTATAAGCTTTTCTTAGGAGGAGCAGATGCAACTTGTTGAAATCAATTCTCTGGGTTGATATTTAGGCTACCATGTCAGGTGAGCGCCCTCAGGCCCCTTGGGGCCTCTTGTTTTTTATTTTTAGCTCAACTTTAACATAAGTCAAATTTGAGGTTATGCCATGGCCCATCATCTGTCTGTCTGTCCATCCACCTGTCCGTCTGTCCGTCAACAATTCAATACGGCTCGAGCTAGAGGCCGTATTTATGAACCAATCTTTATGAAACTTCTTGAGTATCTTTGTTATCACCGTGGGACAAGAACGAGTGTTTTTGGGTGTGGTCCGAAATTCAAGATGGCCACCAGCAGCCATTTTGTACCTTAGTTAGTGCAATCAGTTTTTTTTGTTCAGAACTTCTGTATGAAAGTTCTGATTCAAATAAATTTTTGTCTGAATGTTTAGTAACATGGAATACATCATTTTTAATACAAGTTTTTTTCTAGTGCAGACATTAGGCAAATTAGATGGACTTTGATTGATTCAGTGCTACTTACACACAGTAAGTACACATGTCAATATAGCTCGGGCTAGGGGCTGTATTTATGAACCGATCTTCAGGAAACTTCTTTGTTATCACCTTGGGACAAGAACGAGTGTTTCTGGGTGCGATCCAAAACTCAAGATGGCTGCCAGTGGCTATTTTGTACCGAAATTAGATCCAATCAATTTTTTGGACACAACTTCTATACAGCTCAGGCTAGAGGCCATATTTATGAACTGATCTTTACAAAACTTCTTGGGTACCTTTGTTATCACTGTGGGACGAGAACGAGTGTTTTGGGGTGCGGCCTGAAATTCAAGGTGGCCACTGGCAGCCATTTTGTACCAAAATTAGTGCAATCAGTTTTTTGTACAGAACTTCTGTATGAAAGTTCTGATTTGAATAAATTTTTGTATGAATGTTTAGTAACATCGACTACATCACATATAATATGAGTTTTTTTCTAGTGCAGACATTAGGCAAATTAGATGGACTTTGATTGATTCAGTGCTACTTATACACAGTAAGTACACATGTCAATACAGTTCGGGCTAGAGGCTGTATTTATGAACCGATCTTCACGAAACTTCTTGGGTACCTTTGTTATCACCTTGGGATGAGAACGAGTGTTTTTGGGTGCGGTCTGAAATTCAAGCTGTCTGCCAGTGGCCATTTTGTACCGAAATTAGGTACAATCAGTTTTTTGTAGAGAACTTCTGTATGAGGTTCTGATTTGAATAAATTTTTGAGTGAATGTTTAGTAACATGGAATACATCACAAAAAATACGGGTTTTTTTCTTGTGCAGAATTTATGCAAATTAGATGAACTTTGATTTATTCAGTGCTACTTATACACAGTAAGTGCACATGTCAATACGGCTTGGGCTAGAGGCTCTATTTATGAACCGATCTTCACAAAACTTCTTGGGAATTTTTGTTATCACCTTGGGACAGGAACGAGTGTTTTTGGGTGCCTTTGTTATCACTGTGCTTTGGGAACAAATATTTTTGGGTTCAGTCAGACCCACTCTGGGACTCAAAGGTTTCTTTTCTAGTTTAGCATCTAACTGTCACCCACCTTTACAATACTTTACCTATATATTTGTTACAGGCTACGGTCAGCATTTATGTACAGACCATTTTGATACTTTATATGAACCTTTGTTATCAGGTCATTACCGAGATGTGTGTCATTGCTGTGTCTCATACTAAACATGTACATGTTTTACACAAGTTGAGCTACAGTGTCATTGACACTTTCATTTTATATTTTTTTGGCTTGCTAATTAGTCCAGTGCTAATTTATTTTTGGTCAGAAAAATTGATTCACATGCTTTTGCCTTGTTTGAACTCTCCCATAAGTTGTAACACATCAAACCCATAGAGGCTATGAACTTTAAATACTCAACCAGTTTATAAAGAATTATAAAATACCTTTTTGTTCAGTTATATTTATGCATTATTTTTGAAAAATAAATACTGTTCACTTATTTGGGTTGTTTTCAGCATAAAAGAGCTAACTTGGTGTTAACAAAACTAATATAATAAATAGGTATTGTATTTTAATCATGCTTTGTTAAACTTTACCCAACGAATCTGCCACATCCGCCCGCATAATATGCAATTTCAGCAGTTGAAAAAATACTATTTCCCCCCCCCCCCCCCCCCTGCCGGAACGAGCTCGTCGAACTTTTTCCAATGAGGGTCACATGATATGGTTTTGTTGAAATTTTTTGAAAAATTTATAAAAATGATATTTAAAATAATAAATTTTGATATCGTCTGCATTGGGTAAAGGGTTAAAAACATGTCTAAATAAATGTATTCAATTAAAAAAGGTAAAATTTTAAAGTCTCATGATTTTGTACTAATTTTGGAAGACTCTGCAAGCCAATAAAAATGTTCAATGAGGGAGCTCAGTTTCATTGTGGATTGCCAGAGAACCAAAAAAGCTTTTTTCCGTATTGTTGGTAGTGTACAATAAACTCCCCCTGCACAGTAAAGGATAGAAATACTTACTCAAAATATCCTGTTCGTTACCTTTTCAACCTGGTGTGCAAAACTTTCTACAGAAAGCAAAATATTGCAGTTCATGAGTAGATATGTTTAATACCTTTGAAATGTTTAGTTAACTGTTTACCCAACATAACGTTCAAAACTGACCAGTGCTATTCACAAACATCACCATTCAGTTTTCATTATTTTAATCATTTTTTGTCTCAAAAACATCCCTTATGACCCTTCATTGGAACAAGCTCAAGCTTGTTCCAATGAGGGGTCAAAAGCTATGTTTTTGATGCAAAAAATGAACAAAATTAGTTGTTCAAGAATTCTATTTGCAAAAGTCATCTACCTTTCATGTTAGGCAAAGGATTAAGAGATTATGACAATGTAGCAAGCGATTCCATGACTTCAGCATGAAGCAAATACATGTATTCCATTTCTGAAGTAATGTGGATGTAATTCTCTTTTGAATTGACGTATGCCGCATAGTCCTGTCAGTCTGAGACACAGTTTCTTTTCGACGTATGTAAATTTGGATTCATCAGTGACATTATTTTTACCCATTTATGATGTTATTGTACTCTTTACATCATATATGTGTAGGTATATCACAGTGACAATCACGCGTATATAATACCATTTTCCGAAAATATCAACATCAGTTTGGATACCCCCTAATTTATTTTAATAGTATATTTTTCCAAATTTAATACATAGTGTTTTGGTGATAATGTTATGAATATATGCAATGTTAATATGTTATATTATAGGTATGGGAAATCTCTATCGGTCTTGAGCCCTGTGAAAGGTACTATGTTTTGACAGGCACAAAACTATTAGTGCATGTCACAATTATAGGCACAAATAATTCATTATTTGCATTCTTGCTTTAAGAGGCCTCAATGTTGTTTCCAGAACTGTATTTCTTCAAGAGTTATTGCCCTTGTAGGTCATGGAATTCCTTGTCATCACATTACTATTTCTTATCAACCTACTCACAATTGTTTACTACAGGCTTGCACTACAGTGGAAGTCCCTAACTCGGATAAAATACTCTCTATTTTTGTCTTTCCCAAGCAAGTTGGGAAAGAAAAGTGGTGCAAAAGCACCAATAAAAATAAGCCAAAACTGGGTCGAGTGCAACCGGCGCAGACCCAGTACGGGACACTCTCTCCCAAGTACAACTCCACGACTTCCGTTGCCAGTGCGCATATACCGTATCTAAAGACTCATTCTTTTTAAAATCCGCTTCGTGTCGAGATGTTTTTGCACGCTTATCAGTGTTCCACCAGCTCGATGTTTGATGATTCCTGATTCATTATACCACAGTATATCCTTTGTATTCTCAGGAACAGTGTTTTATATATTCTCTTTTCTATTATATGTCCATAATGTATATTTATTTGCTCTCTCTCGAGTCGCGCGCCTTTTTCGCGTGCCACGCGGTTCGGACTTAGATTTTTTCACAATTATTGTTAATGCTTTTTTTGCAAAATTTTCTAATTGTGTTAGAGTTAGGTGTCAGCGGGGTACCACTCCTGCAGTGTTTCTTCTTTCTTTTGAGAGTAGTCTTCCTGTTGGGTGGTTCCCGGTCGACCTTCTGGGGTCTTTGTTTCTGTCACCTTTCTCTCTTCTTTGTGGGTGTTCTGTTTTCTCATCTCCACTTCTCTACTCCTCTCACCTCTTATCATGCCCAGGACAATTCCCTGTGGGCAATGTCTGCTGCCAAAGCATGTGGACGATGTACATTTGTCTTGTTCCTCCTGTAATGGGTGTTCGGCCGAGCGGCCGTGTGGTGTCTGTGGAACATGGTCTTCCACCTTCTGGGCGTCAGTAAACCGTGTCGTTCGTACTCGTGGCCGTGCCTCCCGCTCCCGCGGGAAAGGAGAACGTGGTCGTTCGGGGCCTCCCGAGCCGACTTTGTCTGGTGAGAGTTATTCCTCCTCCGTGGGGGATGTGCAGTCTTTTCCTGTGGTGGATACTGCGGGAGCCGTTGACTGTTCTGGTGTAGAGATGCCTGGTTCCGGGACTACGGTCCCCCTCCAGTCGACATCTGAGGCTGTCACTAGGGTTGTGACTCCTCCTTCGGAGCCGAGCCGGTGTGCTCTCTCCACTTTTTCACCAGCCTCAACGACTCTCGACGTATCTACTACTACTGCTGGCCCGTCTGCTTCGTTATCTGTTTCAGCCGGCCTCGGCTTTTCGCTGCAGGGGACTGCAGGACTGTCCGATACTGTAGACGTGGGATATCGACCTCAGCCTTCCCTGACTTCAACTCGGCGAAGTCGGAAGGGGCTTCCGGCCGAGACCATCGCTGTGGTCTCTTCGCCGTCGAGCACCACAGTTGTGTCTTTGGATTCGGATGTTCGTAGTGGAAACACTATGAACTCCGTGGCGTTTCCGTCTACTCACTCTGGTCACACGACCAGTTTTGGGGGACCAACGCTTTTTGTGCAGCCTGGACCTTCTGCCCCGCAGAGGTCTGCGGTGACTCTCATGAGTTCTCGCAATATTGATCCTCGGGGTGCATCGTACCCCTATACACGTCTGCCTTCAGATGTTTCGGCTGCCGCCCGTCGTCCCGCGTCGGGTGTTTTGGAGGATCGTGACCCTTCGCTGGTTAAGAGGGTCAGAGGTGAAGCCACTTTGCCGGTTCGCTCCCCTGTCGAACCGGTCGGTACAGGCAGTGAGCTTAGGGAGGCCCTCTCCTTACTCACTCAGGTTCTTTCTAAGAGCCTTCCTGTTGCTTCCAGCGAAGCTATGGGTGGTTTCCAGGCGCCTCCTATGGCGCCGCCTCCCGGGATTGGAAACAGGCCGGTTTCCGATTCCTCTGGTGTCCCGACACCATGGGAGGCGACGGCTGGTTTGCCCACGTTGGGCTATGTGTCTTCCGACTCTGGGGAGGAGTCCGACATGCTTGAGGTCGAGGGCCAGCAGTCTTCGGACTTGGGGGCGGCTCTTGACTTTGTGTTTGGGTTTCTGCCTGAGCTCAAACCTGCTAACCAGCCGACAGTGTCAGCCTGGCCGCGATCATCGGTCGCGCGCCAACAGCCTATGGAGCAACCTGCTTCTGGGCGCCTTCGACCGTGCCAGTCGGTACAGGTGGTTGAGGCTTTTTCAGCATTGGATGCCAAGCTGAATTCCAAGGCTTTGAAGACTTCGTTCTTCACCAGGGTTCACACCTTTTTGCCTCCTGTGCATTATCGTTCCTACGATTCCGCCAATCCGTCAGTCTGCCAGGCTTTGACGGTTCTGGATCAGGACTCCACTTCCCTCGGGCTTTCCAAGCCCAAGTCTGCCGTCATTCCAATGACGACTCTGGAGTCCACGTTGGGCTTATCTAGAGAGATGCTTGGCATGCTTTCTCTCTCAGATCACGTCGTCTCAGCTTTGGCTGCTTATCTGCCTCCAGATAAGTTTGACGAGGTACAGGCTCCTTTGCGTGTGCTGTCCAAGGCGCTTATGCACCTTACTCACACGCATGCCTGTAACACGGCCAATTTGGAATTAGTTCGAAGGGACGCTGTGCTGGACACAGGACGATCCCTTCCCGAGGAGCAGCGTGCTACTCTTCGATCTGCTTCTTTGGCAGGTCCGCAACTTTTCCATGGTTCCGTGTCGACGGTCCGGGATGACGTCCTACGTCATTCCAAAGATCAGCTGCTGTTTCGTCAGCTTGATCAGCCTTCTCGGGGAGGCAAGGGCCGTTCCAAGCCTAACAAGTACCCTTCTGCTTCCTCTGTGAAGCAAAAGGCTGGTCCTTCTGCCGCCGCCTCTACTTCTTACTCACAGGGTAAAGGTAGGGGTCGGCAGAATCGAGGGAAGTCTCAGGATTCTTCATTTAGCAGAGGAGGTGGTTTCTCCTCTCGCGGGCCTCGTCGGGGCTCGAAATGAAGGTCCTCACCTCGACTCGTCCCAGGTTGGAGGAAGGATAGCAGAGTTCGCAGACCATTGGACCACCATCACATCCGATCCATGAGTGTTAGATGTTGTTCGGTCCGGGCTGCGCATATCCTTCCGACGGCACCCCACTCTGTCAAGGGTGCCTCTTCCAACCACAGTTCCTTCAGACGTTTTACGTCGGGAACTTTTGTCCACGGAGATTGCCAATCTCCTGGCAAAGGGGGCAATCGAGGTCGTCAAGAACGTTCAGTCAGTGGGTTTCTATTCCCACCTGTTCTTGGTGCCGAAGAAGGACGGCCGACTCCGACCGGTTATCGATCTGAGTATCCTGAACCAGTCTATCATTGCTCCCAAGTTCAGCATGGAGACTTTCAGGTCGGTGTGCCAATCAATTCACCAGGGAGATTTCGCAGCCAGCATCGACCTGTGAGACGCTTACTTCCACGTTCCGATGCATCCGGCGTCACGGAAGTATCTCAGGTTCGCTTTTCTGGGGCGAGTTTACCAGTTCAAGGCCATGCCTTTCGGCCTCAACCTGGCTCCTTGGGCGTTCACCAGACTGATGTCGCATGTGATAGCGTTCCATCGCACACAGTCCAGGGTGACTACTTCGGCATATCTGGACCATATCCTCCAGAGGCATTCCAATGCTGCCTTACTGGAATTGGATGTCGCCACTCTGTTGAGCTTGCTCACGTCGCTAGGATTCAGAGTCAACGAGGAGAAGTCGGACCTGGTCCCTTCTCAGTCGTTTTGTCATCTGGGGATGTCTTTCCAAACCAAATTCAATTTGGTGGCTGTTCCCCAGTCCAAGGCTGTGATTCTCTCAGCTTTTGCTCTGACTCTGTCCCAGTCCAGGTCCGCGACCACTCGGAGTTTTCTCCGGCTGATCGGTCTCTGCGGTTCGGTGACGGATCTCATTCCTCTAGGTCGGCTGCGTGTCAGACCTCTCCAACACTTTCTGCTCAGTCGTTGGAGACCGAATGTAGATTCCCTGGATCAGGTGCTTCCGTTTCCGGACTCTCTGTATCCTCACCTTCTTCCCTGGACAGATGTTCAGTGGATTACGCAGGGTGTTCCGCTGGACTTACCCACGTCCGATCGCGTTCTGACGGCAGATGCCAGCGATCTCGGATGGGGTGCGACTTTGGATCCTCTCGGTCTTTGGGATGTGGGACCAGGATCAGGCAGCTCTACACATCAACCAGAAGGAGCTTCTTGCTCTTCTTCTGAGTTTCAGGCAGTGGATCCCTCACCTGTCGAATCGCCAGGTCCTTCTACTATCCGACAATTCGACAGTGGTTGCTTACATTCGGAACCAGGGCGGCACGCACTCGCTTCCGAGGTACGAGTTAGCTCGGGATCTTTTACTGCTCGCTCAGGATGTTCACGCCGGAGTGGTTGTTCGTCACATTACCGGTCGTCTGAACGTCCTAGCCGACTCCCTGTCCCGACAGATCAGGGTTATTTCCACCGAGTGGATGCTCCGCAGGGCAGTGTTCCAGTCGCTTTGTGATCTCTGGGGACGTCCCCACATCGACCTCTTTGCGACTTGTTGGAACCATCAGGTGGACACTTTCGTGTCCCCGTGTCCAGATCCTCTGGCTTTTGCCGTGGACGCTCTGTCACTCGATTGGAACGGTCTAGTCGGCTACGCCTTCCCGCCGGTTCCGATTCTTCCTCAGGTTCTCGCCAAAATTCAAACCTGCAGTTGTCGAATCATTCTGATCGCTCCCCTGTCTCCTCAGCGGGTGTGGATCAATCAGCTCCGCTCGCTGATGGCGGCGGTTCCGGCACGTCTCCCGCTTCGTCGCGACCTTCTTTGTCAAGGTCGCCCGAGGAGGTTTCACGTCGACCCGACTTCATTGTGCCTTCACGCATATCTTTTGTCAGGTCCTGTCTCCTCTGTAGAGGTTTTTCGAGACGAGCAGTGGAGTGCATTTCTTCTTCAAGGAGGCACTCCACTGGTTTAGCTTATGCAGCTAAATGGAAGGTCTTCTGTCGATGGTGTGCTGATCACTCTGTTGATTATGCCAATCCTTCGATTTCACAGTTTGCGGAGTTTCTGGTATATCTGTTTGATTCTCGGGGTCTCCAGCCTGTTACCATCAAGGGTTACAGGTCTATGCTTTCAGAGACTTTTTCTTATGTGGGGAAGCATCGTATCGGCACTAATCCTTACCTCTCCAAGCTTGTTCGGCACTTTTCTTTGAAAAGGCCTCGGACTTTGCAGCTCACTCCACGATGGAATCTTTCGTGGGTGCTGCTTTGCTTGGGGGTGGGGGGGGGGGGGGTGGGGGTTGGGGGGTGCCGTTCGAACCTTTATCCCAGGTGGATATGCATTTTCTCACATATAAGACAGCTTTTCTGATGGCATTTGCTTCGGCCAGACGGGTTAGTGAGCTTCACGCCCTCTCGGTTGACCCGGCCTTTTTTAGGAGCTCTCCCAACAGTGTTACTTTTACCACTGATTGCTCCTTTTTGGCTAAGAATCAGTTACCAGATACTACTCCTCCTCCTATCTGTATCAGGGCTCTTCCCTCTGTTGAGGGTACTCGCCCTTTGCTCTGTCCGGTCCATGCTATTCGCATTTATCTTGATCGGACATGCTTCATACGGGAGGGCAGAAAAATCGTTTTTTTCTGTCTCTCATTCCGGGTCGACAGAAGATCTCTCCTCAATCCATTTCTCGATGGATTTGTCTTGCTATTCGTACGGCTTATAGTCGTTTAGCAGCTGGCGATTGTATTACCAATCGTATTTCTGCCCATGAGGTGCGGGCACTGTCTGCCTCTTGGGCTTATTCTAACTCCGTCAAGTTGTCGGATGTTATGCAGGCAGCCTACTGGAGAAATGCTTCTACTTTCTCCACCTTTTATTTACGCCAGTTGCAGGAGCAGTCGGAGGACCTTTTTGCCCTGGGTCCTCTTTCTTCTGCTCAGGCTGTTGTCTGCCATAGCCATTAGGCTTCTTGAAGGTCAGTTTCAGCCTTGTGCTGTTACTGCCCTTTTTCTGTCTGTGTGTCACACAGGCTCATATGTCTCTTTTCATTGTCCTTTACCAATGATTGCGACATTATGGTTGATAAGCCTCGGGACCTCTTCCTTCTACTTCACGGTTCCAGTGCACTAGGGTTATGTGGGGGTTGGTTATGCGATTCCCTCCAGCCTTTTGTCTATTCAGCCTGTAGTAAACAATTGTGAGTAGGTTGATAAGAAATCTAAATTTTATAGTAAATTTCCTTTCTTATTATACCTAC
This sequence comes from Pictodentalium vernedei, assembly GCA_031216915.1. NCBI lineage: Eukaryota > Metazoa > Mollusca > Scaphopoda > Dentaliida > Dentaliidae > Pictodentalium > Pictodentalium vernedei. The sequence goes on from CM062296.1 coordinate 412,102,914, forward strand.
CACAATTGTTTACATGGAGGCCCTCCCGTCTTCTTTACGGGTAAAGAATCTTTCCTCCCCGCTGATCACAGAATGAGTCTTTAGATACGGTATATGCGCACTGGCAACGGAAGTTGTGGAGTTGTACTTGGGAGAGAGCGTCCCGTACTGGGTCTGCGCCGGTTGCACTCGACCCAGTTTTGGCTTATTTTTATTGGTGCTTTTGCAGCACTTTTCTTTCCCAACTTGCTTGGGAAAGACAAAAATAGAGAGTATTTTATCCGAGTTAGGGACTTCCACTGTAGTGCAAGCCTGTAGTAAACAATTGTGGTAGGTATAATAAGAAAGGAAATTTACTATAAAATTTAGATTTCTTGTCATCACATATCAAAGAAAACCCTTCAAGAACTTTTTTCCAACTTTAAAATCAAGTTTTTTGGTGATAATATGAATGGAATTGTGAAACCAGAATTGTCGAAGTACTTCTTTGAGTATTATTGTCCTTGTTTTCATCACATTATCATTTCTTGTCATCACATTTCAAAGAAAACCATTTGAGATTTTGTTCCCAAATTTAATATATAAGCTATATGAAGGGGTATTGTAATCAGCTGTGTACGTGTATTTCTTCTTTCACTTGTTTTAGACTTACTGCCCTGTTGGGCTTAAGTGGTAGGGTATTGGCCATCTCATAGCTTAGCACTTGTTGAATTTCAGGCTTTTTAGCTCACCTGAGCGAAGCTCAAGGAGAGCTTAACTAATCACTTTCTGTCCGTCGTCCGTCGTCCGGCGTCCGTCGTCCGTCGTCGTCCATCCAGCGTTAACTTTACATTATCGACTTCTCCTCCTAAACCACTAGCCCAATTTTATTCAAATGTTGGCTAAATGTTTATTACCTAATGCCAATTCAGATTTGTTCAAATGAAGTTGCCCCTCCTCCTGGGTGGTGCCACACCCCCAAGGGGCACCAAAATCTTTGTAAATCTTCTTCTCATGAACCAGCAGTAGCAGAGACTTGATATTTGGTGTGCAGCTTCCTTTTGAGGTGTAGACTCAGATTTGTTCAAGAGAAGTTTGTGGGGCTATACTTGACGTTGTTATGAGAGGGGCAAAATTTTTTGCCCCGCCCAAAATTTCTATTTTCCAAACCGAGAGGCTGATTTGAACCAAATTTTATGTGAGGGCTTATTGGGTCATGAGTACTTGATTTATGCAAAAAAAAATTTTCCCGCAGCCCCGTGGGAACCACAGGAGCTAAAAATAGAAAAAATTTAAAACGCCCATATCTCCAAAACTGCACGGCACTGAGAATTTTTATTTGGTGTGCAGCTTCCTTAGGACCAACAGAAAGGATTGGTAAAAAAAAATTGCCATCGGTTTTATCATAGGGTACAGTTTCGGGACTTTGAAAAAGTGCTGAGTCAGCACTTTTTAACACTGTAGGCAATGGGAAAAACATTAAAAAATCTTCTTCTCCAGATCCAGCAGGCAGAATCTTTTGATATTTGGTATGCAACATTGTAGGGTGGATCTGATTCAAGTTTGTTCAAATCGGCCCCCTGGGTTCATATTTGGGCTCAGTATAGGAGCCCGATTTCGAACTTAGTGCATTTCAGGCAAATTTCTTAAAAAATCTTCTTCTCCAGATCCAGCAGGCAGAATCTTTTGATATTTGGTATGCAACATTGTGGGGTGGATCTGATTCAAGTTTGTTCAAATCGGCCCCCTGGGTTTATATTTGGGTTCAGTATAGGAGCCCAAATTTGAACTTACTGCATTTCAGGCAAATTTCTTTGAAAATCTTCTTCTCCAGATCCAGCAGGCAGAATCTTTTGATATTTGGTATGCAACATTGTAGGGTGGATCTGATTCAAGTTTGTTCAAATCGGCTCCCTAGATTCATATTTGGGCTCACTATAGGAGCTCGAATTCGAATTTAGTGCATTTCAGGCAAATTTCTTCAAAAATCTTCTTCTCCAGATCCAGCAGGCAGAATCTTTTGATATTTGGTATGCAATGTTGCGGGGTAGATCTGATTCAAGTTTGTTCAAATCGGCCCCCTGGATACATATTTGGGCTTACTATAGAAGCCCGAATTCGAACTTAGTGCATTTCAGGCAAATTTCTTAAAAAATCTTCTTCTCCAGATCCAGCAGGCAGAATCTTTTCATATTTGGTAAGCAACATTGTGGGGTGGATCTGATTCAAGATTGTTCAAATCGGCCCCCTGGGTTAATATTTGGGCTCAGTATAGGAGCCCGATTTCGAACTTAGTGCATTTCAGGCAAATTTCTTAAAAAATCTTCTTCTCCAGATCCAGCAGGCAGAATCTTTTGATATTTGGTATGCAACATTGTAGGGTGGATCTGATTCAAGTTTGTTCAAATCGGCCCCCTGGGTTCATATTTGGGTTCAGTATAGGAGCCCGATTTCGAACTTAGTGCATTTAGGCAAATTTCTTAAAAATCTTCTTCTCCAGATCCAGAAGGCAGAATCTTTTGATATTTGGTATGCAACATTGTGGGGTGGATCTGATTCAAGTTTGTTCAAATCGGCTTCCTAGATTCATATTTGGGCTCACTATAGAAGCTCGAATTTGAACTTAGTGCATTTCATGCAAATTTCTTAAAAAATCTTCTTCTCCAGATCCAGCAGGCAGAATCTTTTCATATTTGGTAAGCAACATTGTGGGGTGGATCTGATTCAAGTTTGTTCAAATCGGCCCCCTGGGTTTATATTTGGGCTCAGTATAGGAGCCCAAATTTGAACTTAGTGCATTTCAAGCAAATTTATTAAAAAATCTTCTTCTCCAGATCCAGCAGGCAGAATCTTTTGATATTTGGTATGCAACATTGTGGGGTGGATCTGATTCAAGTTTGTTCAAATCGGCTTCCTAGATTCATATTTGGGCTCACTATAGAAGCTCGAATTCGAACTTAGTGCATTTCAGGCAAATTTCTTAAAAAATCATTTTCTCCAGATCCAGCAGGCAGAATCTTTTGATATTTGGTATGCAACATTGCGGGGTGGATCTGATTCAAGTTTGTTCAAATCAGCCACCTGGATTCATATTTGGGCTCACTATAGAAGCTCGAATTCAAACTTAGTGCATTTCGGGCAAATTTCTTCAAAAATCTTCTTCTCCAGATCCAGCAGGCAGAATCTTTTGATATTTGGTATGCAACATTGCGGGGTGGATCTGATTCAAGTTTGTTCAAATCGGCCCCCTGGATTCATATTTGGGCTTAATATAGAAGCCCGAATTCGCACTTAGTGCATTTCAGGCAAATTTCTTCAAAAATCTTCTTCTCCAGATCCAGCAGGCAGAATCTTTTGATATTTGGTATGCAACATTGCGGGGTGGATCTGATTCAAGTTTGTCCAAATCGGCCCCCTGGATTCATATTTGGGCTTAATATAGAAGCCCGAATTCGCACTTAGTGCATTTCGGGCAAATTTATTAAAAAATCTTCTTCTCCAGATCCAGCAGGCAGAATCTTTTGATATTTGGTATGCAACATTGTGGGGTGGATCTGATTCAAGTTTGTTCAAATCGGCTTCCTAGTTTCATATTTGGGCTCACTATAGAAGCTTGAATTCGAACTTAGTGCATTTCAGGCAAATTTCTTAAAAAATCTTCTTCTCCAGATCCAGCTTCAGAATCTTTTCATATTTGGTAAGCAACATTGTGGGGTGGATCTGATTCAAGTTTGTTCAAATCGGCCCCCTGGGTTTATATTTGGGCTCCGTATAGGAGCCCAAATTTTAACTTAGTGCGTTTCAGGCATATTTCTTAAAAAATCTTCTTCTCCAGATCCAGCAGGCAGAATCTTTTGATATTTGGTATGCAACATTGTAGGGTGGATCTGATTGTGATTCATGAACGTATTTATTTGTAAAGTTGATAGAATCTTAGACAAAATTTGCAGAAAAGATCTACTATAGAAGGGGTGGTATCCAGGGTGAACCGTTTACCCAAATCTAGCAGTACTAATGCATTATTCACACAAATCTTCGTTCAAATTTTATGACCCCTCATTGGAACACACGCATTCAGCTCATTCCAACAAAGGTCATATGCCATGTTTTCGAGACAAAGGAATAAAAATTTTAGTTATTCATGAAATTTTTAGGCAACTGTTGTCTGTTATTCACATTGCTTCATGAAATTTCAGTACTTTTAGAAGTTACCTCAGTAATCAAGGGTTAATTCCCCTTAATTAAATGTCGCCTCTAAAAAACAACCACTTTGCATATCTTACCTTTTTACCAGCATAACTGCCAAAACTTGTCAGCATTCTTCGCAAAAATCGCTATTCAAATTTTAATTTTTGTCTCTTAAACATACATGTACTTATCGCTTGTAAATACCCCATTGGAATGAGCTTTTTGAGCTCATTCCAATGAGAGGTCGCACACCATGCTTTTTGAGTCAAAAAAGCAATTTTTTTAGTTATTCCAGAATTTCGTACGTAAAACACAGCTTTATGACTTCACATTAAAATGAGCTCTCTAAGCTTGTTCCAATCAACATTCACGCACTATGTCTTTCACACAAAAAATAAAATTTTCCATTTATTCAGGAATTTTGTTTGCAAGAACACTCTTACCCCCCCCCCCCCCCCCCACAAACACACACACACAAACACACACACACACACACAAACACAGACACACACATCTAAAAGTTCGTCAGCAAAAAAACAGTTACTTCAATTTTTAAATGCATTATAGGAACAACTTGCCTAATCAAATTTAAATACTTTTGCATCATTCTGTATCTAGAACAAACCATTTACCATATCTTTACGCAAAATTCTCCAGCATCATTCACAAAAAAACACCATTATTTATATATTCACATTTCTGTCTCAAAAATATACCTGATCTTCCCATACCCCTATTGGAATAAGCTGTTTGAGCTTGTTCCAATGATGATAAAAAAAAATAAAATTTGTGAAAATTTTTGTTTTCTTGCATGCAAATATATACATGTAGCACATGGAAGATATCCACAGTTGGGGAGAGATGTCCAAGGCTATCTCTTCACATTCCTTGTTTGTGCTTCATGCTAAACCAGTTTGTCTGCAGAGATAAATTTGCTTTATTAAAAATCATTGGAGATTGGCCACACACCAATGATTTTAAATAAAACTAATTTTAGGTAACAAATGTTGAACTTCAAACAAAATCTATCACTCAACCAGTTAATGTTGATGAGACATGACATGGTGAAGGTGACCTAAAATACTTCTTAGAGTCACTTTGTCAGGTGAGCGATTAAGGCCACGTGGGGCCTCTTGTTTTTTTAACCCTTTACCTAACCTGAAAAGCAGACGACACCTGCAAAAAAATTCTTGATCCACTAATTTTAAGCTCAACTATGACGTAAGTCAAGCTTGAGGTTATGCCATGGCCCATCGTCCGTCTAGACATCCATCTGTCCATCAACAATTCAATATGGCTCGGGTTAAAGGCCGTATTTATGAACCGCTCTTTACGAAACTTCTTGAGTACCTTTGTTATCACCGTGGGATGAGAACGAGTGTTTTGGGGAGCGGTCCGAAGTTCAAGATGGCCACCGGCAGCCATTTTGTACCCAAATTAGTGTAATCAGTTTTTTATCCAGAACTTCTATATGAAAGTTCTGATTTGAATAAATTTTTGTATGAATGTTTAGTAACATCAAATACATCACATATAATACAGGTGTTTTTCACGTGCAGACATTATGCAAATTAGATGGACTTTGATTTATTCAGTGCTACTTATACACAGTAGGTGCGCATGTCAATACGGCTCGGGCTGGGGGCTGAATTTATGAACCGATCTTCACGAAACTTCTTGGGTACCTTTGTTATCACCTTGGGACGAGAACAAGTGTTTCTGGGTGTGGTCCAAAATTCAAGATGGCTGCCAGCGCCATTTTGTACCGAAATTAGGTCCAATCAGTTTTTAGCTCACCGAAGGGAGCTTAACTTATCACCGGCCATCCGTCGTCCGTCGTCGTGAACATTTTTCAAACGACTTCTCCTCTGAAATCAGTGGTCCGATTTTCACAAAACTTCATGTGGATGTTCATTACTATATGGCAATTCATGTTTGTTCAAATGAAATGACCACGTCCCATGGGGGCTCTGTATGTGGCATAACTCTGATAGCACCATATGAATTATAGAAAAATTCTTTAAAAAGCTTCTTCTCTAGAACCAGTGGGCAGAATCTTTTGATACTTGGTATGCAGCATCTTGGTATGGGTCTGATTCCAGTTTGTTCAAATCAGCCCCCCTGGATTCTTATTTGAGCTCACTATAGAAGACCAAATTCGAACTTAGTGCATTTCAGGCAAATTTCTTTAAAAATCTTCTTCTCCAGATCCAGCAGAATCTTCTGATAATTGGTATGCAACATTGTGGGGTGGATCTGATTCAAGTTTGTTCAAATCGGTTCCCTGGATTCACATTTGGGCTCAGTATAGAAGCCCGAATTCAAACTTAGTGCATTTCAGGCAAATTTCTTAAAAAATCTTCTCTAGATCCAGCAGGCAGAATCTTTTGATATTTGGTATGCAACATTGTGGGGTGGATCTGATTCAAGTTTGTTCAAATCGGCCTCCTGGATTCATATTTGGGCTCACTATAAAAGCTCGAATTCGAACTTAGTGCATTTCAGGCAAATTTCTTCAAAAATCTTCTTCTCCAGATCCAGCAGGCAGAATCTTTTGATATTTGGTATGCAACATTGTGGGGTGGATCTGATTCAAGTTTGTTCAAATCGGCCTCCTGGATTCATATTTGGGCTCACTATAAAAGCTTGAATTCGAACTTAGTGCATTTCAGGCAAATTTCTTCAAAAATCTTCTTCTCCAGATCCAGCAGGCAGAATCTTTTGATATTTGGTATGCAACATTGTGGGGTGGATCTAATTCAAGTTTGTTCAAATCGGCCCTCTGAGTTCCTATTTGGGCTCAGTATAGGAGCCCAAGTTTGCACTTAGTGCATTTCAGGCAAATTTCTTTAAAAAACTTCTTCTCAAGATCCAGCAGGCAGAATCTTTTGATATTGGGTATGCAGCATGCTTAGGGGGGTGAGATACAAGTTCGTTCAAGTCAAGTCCCTGGGTTCATATTTGGGCTCACTGTGCTAGCCCGAATTATAACTTAGATCAAAATGAGGAATCAAAAATCGTCTTCTTCAGATCCAGCAGTCAGAATGTTTTGATATTTGGTATGCGGCATCTTTAGGGGGGGTGAGATTCAAGTTTGTTCAAACCATGTCCCTAGGTCCATATTTGGGCTCACTGTGGGAGCCCGAATGATTGCTTAGTTCAAAATGAGGAATTTTCTTTAAAAATCTTCTTCTTCAGAACCAGCAGTCGGAATGTTTTGATATTTGGTATGCAGCATTCTTAGGGGAGGGGGGGGGGGGGGGGGGTGGAGATTCAAGTTTGTTCAAGCCATATCCCTAGGTCCATATTTGGGCTCAATGTGGGAGCTTGAATTGTAACTTAGTTCGAAATGAGTAATTTTAAAAAAAAATCTTCTTCTTCAGATCCAGCAGTCAGAATGTTTTGATATGTGGTGTGTAGCATTCTTAAGGGGGGTGAGATTCAAGTTTGTTAAAGCCAAGTCCCTGGGTCCATATTTGGGCTCCCTGCAGGAGCCCGAATTATAACTTAGTCAATATGAGGAATTTTAGATCAAAATGAGGAATCAAAAATCGTCGTCTTCAGATTCAGCAGTCAGAATGTTTTGATATTTGGCATGCAGCATTCTTATGGGGTGAGATTCAAGTTTGTTCAAGCCAAGTCCCTGGGTTCATATTTGGGCTCACTGTGGAAGCCCGAATGATAACTTAGTTCAAAATGAGGAATTTTCTTTAAAAATCTTCTTCTTCAGATCCAGCAGATGAATGCTTTTGATATTTGGTATGCAGCATCCTTAGGGGGGTAAGATTCAAGTTTGTTCAAGCCATGCCCCTAGTTCCATAAAATTTGTCTCTCATGACTTCATTCCTTTGTAGTGTTGATGAACCATGTCTAACTGAATGTGACCCCAAATACTTCTTTGAACCACTTTGTTTGAATCACTTTGCCCGGTGAGCGATTAAGGCCCCTTGGGGCCTCTTGTTATGTGTATCCATACAATGTATGGTACACATAATGCCGGCATCCGGGGTGGCCATCCGTCATTTGTCCATCCTTTGTCTGTCCGTCCATCTGTCTGTGCAGCCATCTGTCCGTCCGGCATCCGTATCCATTTCTTTGGCATTCGATAACTTGAAAAATATTGCTTGGATTGTCAAGTTACTTTATATTTGTGTTCAGGTTACTGATGTGCCGAGCTGTATAGTTTTTGGTGTGAATCTTATAATTTGATCCTGAGATATTAACCCTTTATCATTCAAATTGAAAATTCCTCCAATCCCTTTGGAATTCGATAACATGAAAAATATTGCTTGGATTGTCTAGTTACTTTATATTTGTGTTCAGGTTACTGATTTGCTGAGCTGTATAGTTTTTGGTGTGAATCTGATCATTTGATCCCGAGATATTAACCCTTTATTCTTCAAATTGAAAATTACTCCAATCCCTTTGGCATTCAATAACTTGAAAAATGTTGCTTGGATTGTCAAGTTACTTTATATTTGTGTTCAGGTTACTGATGTGCCGAGCTATATAGTTTTTGGTGTAAATCTGTTATTTTGATCCTGAGATATTAACCCTTAATCCTTCAAATTGAAAATTCCTCCAATCCCTTTGGCATTTGATAACTTGAAAAATATTGCTTGGATTGTCGAGTTACTTTATATTTGTGTTCAGGTTACTGATGTGCCGAGCTTTATAGTTTTTGGTGTAACTCTGATAATTTAATCCTGAGATATTAACCCTTTATCCTTCAAATTGAAAATTCCTCCAATCCCTTTGGCATTCGATAACTTGAAAAATATTGCTTGGATTGTCAAGTTACTTTGTATTTGTGTTCAGGTAACTGATGTGCCAAGCTGTATAGTTTTTGGTGTAAATCTGATAATTTGATCCTGAGATATTAACTCTTTATCCTTCAAATTGAGAATTCTTCCAATCCCTTTGGCATGAGATAACTCAAAAAATGTCAATCCAATTGTCATGTTACTTTACATATATCTTTAGGTTACTGATGTTCCGAGCTGTATAGTTTTTGGTGTAAATCTGTTATTTTGATCCTGAGATATTAACCCTTTATCCTTCAAATTGAAAATTCCTCAAATCCCTTTGGCATTCGATAACTTGAAAAATATTGCTTGGATTGTCAAGTTACTTTATATTTGTGTTCAGGTTACTGATGTGCCAAACTGTATAGTTTGTGGTGTAAATCTGATAATTTGATCCTGAGATATTAACCCTTTATCCTTCAAATTGAAAATTCCTCCAATCCCTTTGGCATGAGATAACTCAAAAAATGTCAATCCAATTGTCATGTTACTCTATATATAGATCTTCAGGTTACTGATGTTCCGAGCTGTATAGTTTTTGGTGTAAATCTGTTATTTTGATCCTGAGATATTAACCCTTTATCCTTCAAATTGAAAATTCCTCAAATCCCTTTGGCATTCGATAACTTGAAAAATATTGCTTGGATTGTCAAGTTACTTTATATTTGTGTTCAGGTTACTGATGTGCCAAACTGTATAGTTTGTGGTGTAAATCTGATAATTTGATCCTGAGATATTAACCCTTTATCCTTCAAATTGAAAATTCCTCCAATCCCTTTGGCATGAGATAACTCAAAAAAATATCAATCCGATTGTCATGTTACTTTATATATGTATTCAGGTTACTGATGTGCTGTGCTGTATAGTTTTTAGCTCAACTTTGGCGAAGCCAAATTTGAGCTTATGCCATGGCCAGTCATCTGTCTGGCCGTCTGTCCGTCAGCAATTCAATACGGCTCGGGCTAGAGGCCGCTCTTATGAACCGATCTTTACGAAACTTCTTGGGTACCTTTGTTATGACCATGGGACGAGAACGAGTGTTTTGGGGTCCGATCCGAAATTCAAGTTGGCTGCTGGCGGCCATTTTGTACAGACATAGGTGAAATCAGATTTTTGCACAGAACTTCCATACGAAAGCGCTGATTTGAATAATTTTTTGTATGAATGTTTAGTACCATGGGGTACATCACATATAATACAGGTTTTTTTCTTGTACGTAAATTATGCAAATTAGACTAACTTTGATGTATTTAGTGTTACTTTCAGCACTGTAAGTGCAAATGCCAATACGGCTCGGGCTAGAGGCCGTATTTATAACCCGATCTTTACGAAACTTCTTGGGTACCTTTGGTATCATCGTGGGACAAGAACGAGTGTTTTGGGGTGCGGTCCGAAATTCAAGATGGCCGATGGCAGCCATTTTGTACAAAATTAGGTGCAATCAGATTTTTGCACAGAACTTCGATATGAAAGTGCTGATTTGAAAAATTTTGTGTGTGAATGTTTAGTACCATGGGATACATCACATATAATACGGGTTTTTTTCTCGTGCAGAAATTATGCAAATTAGATGAACTTTGATTTTTTCAGTGCTACTTACACACAGTAAGTACACATGTCAATACGGCTCAGGCTAGAGGCTGTATTTATCAACCGATCTTCACAAAACTTCTTGGGTACCTCTGTTGTCACCTTGGGACGAGAACGAGTGTTTCTGAGTGCGGTCCAAAATTCAAGATGGCTGCCAGTGGCCATTATGTACCGAAATTAGGTCAAATCAGTTTTTTATACACAACTTCTATACCGCTCAGGCTAGAGGCCGCATTTATGAACCGATCTTTACGAAACTTCTTGAGTACCTTTGTTATCACCGTGGGATTAGAACGGGTGTTTTTGGTTGTGGTCCGAAATTCAAGATGGCCACCAGCAGCCATTTTGTACCAAAATTAGTGCAATCAGTCTTTTGTACAGAACTTCTGTATGAAAGTTCTGATTTGAATAAATTTTTGTGTGAATGTTTAGTAAAATGAAATACATCACATACAGTACGGGTTTTTTCTCGTGCAGAAATTATGCAAATTAGATGAATTTTGATTTATTTAGTGCTACTTATACACCGAAATTAGGTCCAATCAGTTTTTTGTCACAACTTCTATACAGCTCGTATTTTTGAACTGATCTTCACGAAACTTCTTGGGTACCTTTGTTTTCATCTTGGGACAGGAATGAGTGTGTTTTGGGGTGCCTTTGTTATCACTGTGCTATGAGAACAAATATTTTGGGGTTCAGTCAGACTCACACTGGGACTCAAAGATTTCTTTTCTAGTTTAGCATCTGACTGTCATCCACCTTTACAATACTTTACCTATACATTTGTTACAGGCTACGGTCAGTATTTATGTACAGACCGTTACAATACTTTATATGTACCTTTGTTATCAGGTCATTACCTAGATGTTTGTCATTGCTGTGTCACATACTATACATGTACATGTCTTGACAAGTTGAGCTACAGTGTCATTGACACTTTCATTTATGTAAATCTGATAATTTGATCCGGAGATATTAACCCTTTATCCATCAAATTAGACACTCCTCCAATCCATTTCTATATGTACCCATACCATGTATGGTGTACATAATGTCGGCATCCGTGGGTGGCCCTCCGTCATACAGCTTTCTACTAGTTGCGCGTATGGGTACACATCTGACGATTTCATCGGCCTATTTTTAGCTCATCTTGGCAAAGTCAAGGTGAGCTAATCTCATCGCTCTCTGTCTGTCGTCCGTCCATCCGTCCGTCCGTCGTCCGTCAACACCATGGTTTGGTCTTCTCCTCCAAAGCCACTGGGCCAATTCAAGTGAAAGTTTGCGTGAGTGATGGTCCCAGAGGGGCATTGCATTTTTGTTCAACTCAACATGCCCAGCCCCATAGGGAGGGAGTAGGGTGGAAAACTCCAAATATTTTTAAAATCTTCTCATGAACCAGTGTGTACAATGACTTGATATTTGCTATGGAGCTTCCTTTTGAGGTGTAGAATCAAGTTTGTTCAAACAAAGTTTGTGAAGCAATATTTGGCTTTGTAATGGGAGGGGTAAGATTTTTGGCCGCACCCAAAATTTCTATTTGAAGAACCGGTGGGCCAACTTCAACCAAATTTGGCATGTAGTTTAGGTGGGTCCCAAGTAATCGATTGATGCCTAAAAAAAATTTCTTCACAGCCCTGTGACAACCCCAGAGGCTAAAAACAGAAAAAAATTCAAAAGTACATATATCCCAAACCAGAAGGAACAGAGAACTGGTATTTGGTATGAAACATCCTTAGGACTGGAAGAAGGGATTTGTTAAAAAAAAGGCCACCAGTTCAATCATGGTGCCCGGTAGAGGGTACTGAAAAAATGATGAGTCACAATTTTTGCAGCCGTTTTTTTTTTTATTGACATTTTGACTAAAATTAAAAAAAATTCTGTTGTGAACAGTTTATCTTATTATTCCAATCTGTTCCAATCTGTCAATTCTGTGGGACTTTTGTTTTAGAAAGATTTTTATTTATGTTGAATGAACCATTTCACTGCTGGAAAACATCTGATATCTGTATGCATGTCTTTAATTTAACCCTCTCAAGACTGCAGTGTGGGTTCCAAAGATTTTTATTGATGCCATGAACAAACAAAAAACCCTTACAATACTGTAGATGTATTTTTTTCTGGTTCATCGAAAACAAAATGATCTGATTCCTGTCTGAATATCTTTAATTTTCTCATGACTTCATTGTGTTTATTTTCCAAAGAATTTTTTCTCTCATGATGGCCTCCCCTCTACTGTGCAAGTATAAGTTATTTCATGTTGAATGAACCCTTTCTATGCTGGAAAACATTTATCTGATTCCTGTGTGCATGTCTTTAATTTAACCCTCTCAAGACTGCAGGGGCCCTATTCACAAAAATCTTGCTAATCTGCGTTATCGTTACACCTTGGGAGGAAGTTAGCAAGGCCAAAATACGATATTGCTATATGTGATGCGTGGTATTCACAAAGCACCTCACTAACTCCTCGCTAGCAAGAGGGATCAAGCTAATTAGCGAGTCTGGATTTTACTCCTAAACTGACGACGTTGGTCAGTACATAGAGGAGAGGAGATTGCGACTTGAAGAGGAGAAATAAAAGAATGTATTGATTAATGAAAAAAGTAAAGAAATAAAAAAATCAAGTAAATATCTGTCGTTTGTGATTACTACGGAAACATCGAACTGACAACAACAAAACAATTTCCCTGTGATATAAGACTAATTTCAGCACATATACGCTGACTTCACGCGTATATATGCTGAACTTCCGCGTATATACACCGACTCTGCGAATATATGCCAAACAGTCTGCGAATGTATGCCGAAATTCCGCATATATACGCCAATTATTTTGCGTATATATGCCACCCTTCCGCATATATATGCCAAATTTTCGCGTATATACGCCATTAGTCGCGTATGTACGCCAACATTTAGCGTATATACGCCGAAATTAGTCGGCGTTAGTAGTATATCGCAGCCCAACCGATCCCCATCAGATGGACCCCTGCAATTGACCCCGGAATTGACGTCATGTCACGTGACTGGGAGCGGCCAACACACCTGACAAACATTTGCTAAATGAATCACGTGTCTCATTCTAAAATTATTCTAGCTAGACGTAAACTGTCACGGGAAACGTTTTTCACGTTTAATACGTGGCAATTGACCACTACGAAGTGTCAACAATAAAACAAAGAAGAATAATTTTATGAATTTATTTTGAGATCATACAAATGTGAAGGGACGATTTATCGCCATTAAGTGGTTATACATGTGTAAAATTTTCAATCAGCAAAGTGCCCCTCTACCAAGCTGTTTCGAGTATGCTCACCGTCATGTAGAGTGTTATTAAGTGGAGGATTGTTGTCTGTTTTTGAGTTGTCTGCCTTGTTTGGTGGAGCATCAGGTGGCAACGGGACTCCATGCTCCTCACAAATGTTGTAAAGAATGGTCGTAGCAACAATTACCAATATACATCTTCCAGGGCCCAAAGTCATTGCACCGCCGAAGTCATGAATTGCGAGCCACCTCATTTTCCAACGAAAGTACTCTCTATTGTTTGCCTCGTTCGTCGATGTCTTCTATTATATTTTACCTCTGCCTCATTATGCAAGTTAGGTATAGGGGTCATTAGCCAGGGCCTCAATGGATACGCGCTGTCACCTAACAAATGACCTTCAATATCACCATTTGCAAATTCGGTATTGAGTTGACAATTCTTCCATATGAAAGAATCGTGTGCAGATCCAGTCCAATGTGCAACAATATTAATGAATTTCATTCTATGATCACAGAACCTTGAACATTTAGAGCATGGTAGCGTTTCCGGCAAACCTAGACATTTTCGTTAACAGGAGGGGATTTGATCCCAATAAGTGTCCCATCAACACAACCAACTGTATTCGGAAAATGTGTTTTCTGATAAAATACCCAAATAATCTCCGTTTGATCCTCTCTTCTCCTTGGAAAATGCAACATGTGTGCTCCCTTGTTGCACAAAGCTTCAGAAACGTGGTTCACAATTCTTGAAACGGATGATTGGCTTATCCCAAGCAAGTCACCACTGGCTCTTTGAAAACTGCCCGTCGCGAAGAACCGCAATGCATACATCACTTGCAAGGAAGCCGGAATAGCTTGTGATTGCATGGTATTTGGTTCTATGTCAGCTGCGACTAAATCTATAATATCAAGAATGATAGATCGCGGAACACGAAATCTGTAAATCTATGTCATCAAAAATATCTAACGGGTTTGTGCGGTCCCTAAACACTCTTGGTCGAGGAATAAAAATGCCTCTGTTTAAGATAAAGTTCTGCACGGCCATTGTTCAAACTCAACGTCACACTTCAAGTCACAATTACTGTTTTATCATGGGTCAGTAACGTTTGCGAGGCTTTAGCGAGAGCTATGTATGTCTCGCAAAAGAATTACAGTTTGCGAAAACGTTAGCAAAAAGATTGCGAGGTCGCAAGATAGCGACGTTTTCGTGAATACTGATATACTTCGAGCGAGGTGGTAGCAAAGTTGTTTGCATTCTTGCAGCACTAGCGAGACCTTTGTGAATAGGGCCTCAGGTCTGTAGCATGGAGTTCCAAAGATTTTTATTGATGCCATGAACAAACAATTTTTAGCTCATCTTGACAAAGTCGAGCTGAGCTAATCTCACCGCTCTCCGTCCGTCGTCCATTGTCCGTCCATTAACGCCATGTTTTGGTCTTCTCCTCCAAAGCCACTGGGCCAATTCAAGTGAAGGTTTGTGTGAATGATGGTCCCGAAGGGGCATTGCATTTTTGTTCAACTCAACATGCTCAGCCCCATAGGGAGGGAGTGGGTGAAAAATGCTCCAAAAATATTTTTAAAAATCTTCTTCTCATGAACCAGTGTGTACAATGACTTGATTTTTGCTATGGAGCTTCCTTTTGAGGTGTAGAATCAAGTTTGTTCAAACGAAGTCTGTGAAGCAATATTTGGCTTTGTAATGGGAGGGGTAAGATTTTTGGCCCCGCCCAAAATTTCTATTTTCTGAACCGATGGTCCGGTTTGAACCAAATTTGGTATGTGGTGTGTCAGATTCAAGTTTGTTCAAATCGGATCCAAAGGTTAATATTTGAGTTTGCTACGGTAGCCCAAATTTTAACTTAGTGCAATATGAAGAAATTTCTTTAAAATTTATCTTCTTCAGATCCAACAGTCAAAATGCCTTCATATTTGGTTCACAACATCTTTAGGGAAGTCAGATTCAACTGTGTTCAAATCGAGAGTCTGGGTTAATATTTGGGCTCCCTATGGGAGCCGAAATTGGCCATGTTGCTGAATAATTAAACAGTTTGTATTCAGTACCCTCTAGAGGTGTGTAACTAAGATTAATCAACATAGGTTGTATCAAGGGGCTTCATAGGGGAGCTCTACATTTTACATTATGATCAACTGCAGAAGAGACATGATGCCCGGATTATTTTTGTCACTCCTGCGGGGCTCAAGGATTGACAGTGTATCCTATGGAAATGGATTGCTTAATGTAGACTCATTCTTCGACTCTGTTTATATTGTGTTCTGTTCAAGATGAGTGCTTCAGGCCCCGTGGGGCCTCTTGTTTGTACACAACTTCTAGCTCAGGCTAGAGGCCGTATTTATGAACTGATCTTTTCGAAACTTCTTGGGTACCTTTGTTATCACCTTGGGATGAGGACAAGTGTTTTTGGAGGCGGTCCGAAATTCAAGATGGCTGCCGGTGGTACAATCAGTTTTTGGTACAGAACTTCTATATGAAGGTTCTGATTTGAATAAATTTTTGAATGAATGTTTAGTAACATGGAATACACCACATATAATACAGGTTTTTTCCTCGTGCAGAAATTATACAAATTTAGATGAACTTTGTTCAGTGCTACTTATACACTGTAAGTGCACATGTCAATACAGCTCGGGCTAGAGGCTGTATTTATGAACCGATCTTCATGAAACTTCTTGGGTAACTTTGTTATCACTTTGGGACGAGAACGAGTGTTTTTGGGTGTGGTCCGAAATTCAAGATGGCTGCCGGTGGCCATTTTGTACCAAAATTAGGTACAATCAGTTTTTGGTACAGAACTTCTGTATGAAAGTTCTGATTTGAATAAATTTTTGAATGAATGTTTAGTAACATGGAATACATCACATATAATACAGGTTTTTCTCGTGCAGAAATTATGTAAATTAGATGAACTTTGATTTATTCAGTACTACTTATACACTGTAAGTGCACATGTCAATACATCTTGGGCTAGATTCTAGGCTGTATTTATGACTCGATCTTCACAAAACTTCTTGGGTACCTTTGTTATCACCTTGGGACATGAACGAGTGTTTTTGGGTGCCTTTGTTATCACTCTGCTATGAGAACAAATATTTTTGGGTTCAGTCAGACCACTCTGGGACTCAGAGATTTCTTTTATAGTTTAGCATCTAATTGTCGCCTACCTTTACAATACTTTACCTATACATTTGTTACAGGCTACGGTCAGCATTTAGGAGCTCGTTCCAACGAGGGGTCATAACCAATGTTTTTGAGACAAAAAATGAAAAACTAAAAATTAATTGAAGATTTTTAGTTTAAATTGACAAAGTCAAAATAAGCTATTGCCATCACACGTGCGGAAGTCTGTGAGTCTGCTCACATTTTCCTTTAGCACGGGCTACACCCCGCAGTTCTTGTCTGATCGTCACGAAATTTCATATGTACGTTTGGGGTCATGTCTAGATGAGATCTTCCCATATTTGGTCGCGATCAGTGAACCGGTATGGCTGCCTGAGCCCAAAACCCGAAAACCATTAGCACAGTCTACAGGTTGTATTTATGAACGGAACGGATTTCATTGTAACTTGGTAGGATGCCTCTGTATAATGCCTAGATGAGAACGTCCCCTTTTGTTTTGGGCATGATCTGTCAACCGTGATGGCTGCCCAAGCCCGAAACCCAAAAACTTTTAGCACAGTCTGCAGGTCATGTTTAATATGGAGGGATTTCATTGTAACTTGGTAGGATGACTCCTTATGATGTCTAGATGTCTATGATGTCTAGATGAGAATTTCCCCATTTGGGCGTGATCTGCCAACCGTGACGACTGCCCGAGCCCAAAACCCGAAAACCTTTAGCACAGTCTGCAGGTCATATTTATTGAGGAATTTCATTGTAACTTGGTGGCTTGGTGGGTTGACTTCATATAATGTCTAGATGAGAAAGTCCCCTTTTGGACGTGATTGGGCAACTGTGATGGCTACAGGGGCCCGAAGCCCAAAAACCTTTAGCACAGTCTACAGGTCATACTTATGAAGGGATTTCATTGTAACTTGGTAGGATGACTCCAAATAATGTCTAGATGAGAACGTCCCATTTTGATCGTGATCATACAGCCTGGATGGGTGCCTGAGACCAAAAACGTTTAGCATAGGCAAAAGGTCTTATTTATGGAAGGATTTCATTGTAACCTGTTAGGTTGACTCCGTATAATGCCTAGATGATGACATCCCCTTTTGGTCGTGATTGGTCAACTGTGATGGCTACAGATGCCCAAAGCCTGAAAACCTTGAGCACAGCCTACAGGTCATATTTATGAAGGGATTTCATTGTAACTTCTTACGATCACTCCAGATGATGCCCAGATGAGATTGTCCCCTTTGGTTGTGATCATTCAGCCATGATGGCTGCCCGAGCCTGAAGCCCGAAAACCTTTAGCACAGTCTACAGGTCATATTTATCAAAGGATTTCATTGTATTTCGTAGGATCACTCCAGATGATGCCCAGATGAGATTGTCCCCTTTGGTTGCGATCATTCAACCATTATGGCTGCCCGAGCCCGAAGCCCTAATACCTTTAGCACAGTCTACAGGTCATATTTATGAAGGGATTTCATTGTAACTTGAAGGTTTGACTTCATATAATCTCGAGATGAGAATGTCCCCTTTTGGACACGATTGGGCAACTGTGACAGCTACAGGGGCCCGAAGCCCAAAAACCTTTAGAACAGTCTACATAATTATGAAGGGATTTCATTGTATCTTGGTAAGATGACTCCAAATAATGTCTAGATGAGAACGTCCCCTTTTGGTTGCGATCATTCAACCATGATGGCTGCCCGAGCCCAAAGCCCAAAAACGTTTAGCACAGTCTACAGGTCATATTTATGAAGGGATTTCATTGTAACTTGGGAAACTGACGGCTGCAGGGGCCCGAAGCCCGAAAACCTTTAGCACAGTCTACAGGCCATATTTATGAAGGAATTTCAATGTAACTTTGTAACTTTCGTTGATTTACATTAACTGTAAGGGCCACATACATTAACTGTGAGGTCATATTAACCCACCCATCAGCTCTTTAGTACAGTGTACACCTCATATTATTTTTAGTCCCCTACGGGAACCGTAAGGGGACTATAGGACTGCACTCTGCCCGTCTGTCCATCTGTCTGTCCATCCGTCTGTCTGTTTTTATGTTACCACCTCTCCCTCCAACATGCTTTAAGCTACACCTTTCATATTTGGTACATGGATAAATGGTTCTGAGGGGATGATGCACGCTCAAATTTTTTTTTTCAAAATCCAAGATGGCGGCATGGCGGCCATTTTTGTTGTGTTTTTTAAGCTTTTTTCTCTATTTTATGTTACCACCCCTCACTCCAACATGGTTCAAGCTACACTTTTCATATTTGGAACATGGATAGAGGATTGTGATGGGATGGTGCATGTTCAATATTTTTTTTCAAGATTCAAGATGGCACCATGGCAGCCATTTTTGTTGTGTTTTTTAAGCTTTTTTCTCTATTTAATGTTACCACCCCTCCCTCCAACATGGTTAAAGCTACACCTTTCATATATGGTACGTGGATAAATGGTTCTGAGGGAATGATGCACGCTCCATATTTTTTTTTTAAAATCCAAGATGGTGGAATGGTCGCCATTTTTGCTATGTTTTTTAAGGGTTTTTTTTTCTCTATTTTTTAAAAATGGATAAAGGGTTGTGAGGGGATAATGCATGCTCAATATTTTTTTTTCAAAATCTAAGATCTGTCTGTCTGTCTGTTTTTATGTTACCACCTCTCCCTCCAACATGCTTTAAGCTACACCTTTCATATTTGGTACGTGGATAAATGGTTCTGGAGGGATGATGCACACTCCATATTTTTTTTTCAAAATCCAAGATGGCAGAATGGCGGCCATTTTGGCTGTGTTTTTTAAGCTTTTTTTTCTCTATTTTCATGTTACCACCCCTCCCTCCAAATATTATATAACATGCCCCGAGTTACCAAGCTTCCCCAGCAGACGTCAGTAACTTGATTTTTTTCTGTACAAATGTGTATACCAATTCAATGATTATAAAATACCTTAAATGAAGGAAAATGTTTTAATATATTCCTTTTTTGGTGTTACCAAAAGTAAGATCACCTTTCCCTTCATTTAAGGTTATTATAATGATTGGACCGGTCCAGGCAAAAATACTTCACCACCGAGAGCTGGACTCGACCTTCTTTTCACTGGATTGGTCCATTACTGGCGTTCTTTGTTCTTCTTAAACTACTAACCTGAATTGCAGAGATGCTAATATACTCTAGTGTCTTATGTGACGAAAACACCTTATGTCACAAAAGCGCCGTAGGGGACTAATACCACCTCGATGGTCCAACACTTGTTATCAAAAACATAGCATACAGGGAACAGAAATGAACATATTCCCAATTATCACAATTCTTGTCTTATTTCATAATCATTTCATAAACATTGAACATTATCCTTTTCATCAAACACAACACACAAGTTAAACTACAGTGTCATTGACACTTTCATTGAGAATAGCACTGGCCGGTTTTGAACGTTACGTTGGGTAAAGGGTTAACTCAGTAAAGTGGATTTGAGTTTAGGATCATTCATTAATTAGTATCCTTGATTGTGTGGAGCATTTTGGGACTGTAACAAACTGAATTCATATGAATAAGGAATTAAGTTCTCATCTAACTGAACATGAAGCACATACAGAGAATAGAATTCTTTACCTATCAATGCACATGATATCAAAATTTATTATTTCAAATATTATTTTTTTCAACTTTCTAAAAAATTTCACCAAACCATATTATGTGACCTCTCATTGGATCGAGCTTGCCGAGCACGGTCCAAGGAGGGATCACATGGTATAGTTTTGTTGTAATTTGAAAAATAATCTTTTTTTTCAGCTGCTCATTTTGTAATTTATGTGGGCGGATGGGGGCTGATTCATTAAGTAAAGGGTTAAACACCATATCAGCACTCAAACCTGCTAATGAGCAGCATATCATGATCACTGACAGGCTCAGCTTGCATGTTTGACACAATAACCAGTATGATCTCTTGGAATTGATGAGGATCTGCAATTTTAAGGCATGTCCAGTATTAAAAGCATGCCTAATTTTAGCTGACTTCAGCAATTTCCAATTCTTGATTTATTAGCTTTGCCTGACAAAATGTCAGCAGAGCTTTTCTAATACTAAGTTGTCTGTCATCCATTCATTGTCCTTCCGTCGTCAACATTTTGTTTGTCTGGGCCATAACTTCCTAACCACCGAATATTTTTTAACAAAAAGTTGTAACCATATGTTTTGTTACTAGACCGTGTGTCATCAGTCATGAGGTCTGTAACCTCAAGGTGAAGGTCACTGGTCCCATACATCAGGTAACAGTCAAGAAAACTTTGATATTTTGTCCGGTTCATATAATTTGATCTAATTGGCAGATCTTGTTTATACATGGTACAAATATTGCTCATGACTCAAAGGTGTGTCTCAACTTTCACCTAAGGTCATGTCAAGTTCAAGGTCACAGACAGCAAAGCTTTGATATTGTTATACAGCCCTAGTCCGGTTCATATAATTTGGTATGATTGGCAGATCTTTTTTTTTACTAGGTATAATTATTGCTCCTGACTCAAAGGTGTGTCGTGACTTTGATCCAAGGTCATATCATCAAGATTATTGTCACAGGCAGCAAACTTTGATATTGTTATTCAGCCCTTGTCCTGTCCATATAACTTGGTATGATTCACAGATCTTATTCATAATCGGTACAGTTATTGCTCATGACTCAAAGGTGTGTTGTGACTTTAAACCAACGTCATATCTTCAAGGTCAATGTCACAGACAGCAAAACTTTGATATTGTTATACAGTCCTTGTCTGGTCTGTATAATTGGATCTATGTGACAGATCTTGTTCATACTTCACACAATTGTTATCCATGACTTAACATTGTGTCATGGCCTTGACCCATTGTCATATCGTGATGGTTAAGGTCACATGCAGTAACACTTGGATTCTTGTCTTGCATTTAGCTTCTCCTAAAAGCAGTGTCCCTGGATGGCACCACTTAGGCTGAGAGGCCTCTTGTTAAGCCCCGACTTGAAAAGTCGAAGAGTTATCTGGTGGAGACCTCTGTCCCTCTGTCTGTTCGTCTGTCCGTACCAACATTTTTCTTGTATCTCCGCCACTGCTACTGCGATTTGAATGATATATGATGTGGTAGAGCATCATGGGGGAATGATACCTGTATAGTATGAGTTTCTTCCACACATTTTTTCCAGAGTTATGGCCCTTTTTCACTCTTTCGGCTTAAAATTTTCTTGGCGGGTCAGAGGCATTGACACACACTTTGCATTGCCACTCTTGTTATTATTTATAATGATAATAAGTTAATTTCAGTATCAAGCCAATAATGATTTACCATCCTGAGGGAATCTCAAAATACCAAAAAATCAGTACTGGAAATATTCTAGACATTAGTTAAAAAATAAAAGGGAAAAAACATTGCACAAAATTCTCGATAAGAAGAGCCCATTGTCAGTGTATGTCTAAAGGCTGTCTCCACTGGTTATTTTATATAACATAAATGCTGAGAGAAAATACCCAGGGGTTATTTTCTCTCAGCCTTTTTGTTACATCAAATGACTGTTGCCGAGTGCCTGTGCTACTTCCAACATTTTGTCAACTTGGCAGCTTAATCTGCTGTAAAATGAGGATCTACAACTGGGCAGTATATCCAAGGTACCATTCGATATTGGTATATGTGTGAGCACATGCATGTTGCTGACACCAAATACCATACCAAAGCTGAGGTGAATCATTCTGAAAATACCGATACCAAAATGAAACCTGAAATTTCAATACCGCCGAGCTCTAGAGTCAAGATTATTGTCAGATCTGCATAATTAATTCATAAATAATTATGAACTTAGCATGCTGTTGAATTCAAAAACGTTGGAATTTTGGAAGAAAAAGTGATAAGTTGAATTTGACAAACATTAAATATTTGTTGCCACACATGGTGACAGAGGCCACATACAAATATTTCTGGATTTCAGTAAACAAATCCTAACCTAAGTGTACTTTCTGTTGGGTGTTCTACTCAACAGAGTAATTATGCTTTATACACACACACACACCCTCGGGAAGTGAAACAGTGTTTGTTTACTGTGGTAAACAAGCTCTATTTTACAGGTAAAATAGGACCAGGTAACCAGTGCCTGGGCTGAAAATCCTCTAAAATGGGCAGTATGGGTATAAATGATCGGCTGGACTTGACTTTATTTTCATGTTGCGATCACAATTAGCCAGTGTGCAGAAACGTGACCTCTAACACCAATAAATAAATATACACCTACACAGAAATATGTAATGTTTGTTATAGTTATGGTCAAAATGACAGGCACAGACAAATATATCATTTGCATGCTTGCCATCACAGACCTGATAGTTGTTTCCAGAGCTGGGACATTGAAGATCAATTACCAATCAGCTCAGTTGCGTTGAATTTGTTTTTGTTTTGTAAAAATCTTAAAGAGCCAACGTTCAACAGCCACTGCTGTCTGTTTCAGGGATAAAAATGCAGTTTTATCCATGGTTTAAACTGCATTTCTAGCCCCAATGCAGATGGCAGTGGCTGTCGAAACATTGGTGGTCGAAATGTTCAGATAAGCAGTGGTTGTCGAAATGTTTCAACAGCCACTGCTATCTGCTTCAGGGCTATAAATGCACTTTAATCCATGGATTAAACTTCATTTCGAGCCCTGAAGCAGACATCAGTGGCTGTCAAACTGTTGGCTCTTAAAGATTTTTATTATAAAGTTATTGACTGAACTGGGAGTGCGGTGACTCAGTAGGTAGAGATGCAGGCTGCAAGCCAAGAGGTCCTTGGTTTGAATCCCACCTGCGGTAACCATCTCATGTCCTTGGGCAAGACACTTAATCCCACGTTGGGGCACTGTGGCATTGTGTACTAAGGCATACTGCATGTCGATGGTGCACCTGTCTTCAACCAATGCTAAACCCTTCTTATGTGGATTTAGTATATTGGGGAGTCTGACATTTGCTCACCATTGCTCGGTGGTTTTCTCCGGGTACTCTGGCTTCCTCCACATGTAAAGCTGTCTGACATGATGTGACCCTGGCTGTCAAAAGTATTGACTGAATTTATGTTTTAGTTAGGATATTTCAAGGTAATAGAGTAAATTTGAATAACTGTTTGTTAGATTGAGACTGAGGTCTGCTTTTCCATCCTCTTGTCTTATGGTTTATACACTTCTTTTCAGGAAGTTAAAGTATGTAGTCCAGATTATACTAACATGGACAAAAATGAAGCAGTCAAGGATTTCCTGCAGAGGATAAAGTTTTATGAAAGAGAATACCATCCTCTTGACTGTAGTTTTGATAAAGATGTGTCCTTTATACAGATTTTTAATCAGGGAGACAGATTCCTAGTTAATAAATTAGCAGGTGAGTATTGATTAAAGTTTTGGTCTACCTAACCTTAATGAGTTTTAATTAGCTCCACCTGACAAAATGTCAGTGGAGCTTTTCTAATACTGTCATCCATCGTCTGTCCGTCGTCAACATTCTGTTTGTCCAGATCATAATTTCTTAACCACTGAATATTTTTAACAAAACCTTGTAACCATATGTATTGTCACTAGACAGTTTGATGTCTGTCATAATGAGGTCTCTACCCTCAAGGTGAAGGTTATGGTCAAGGTCACAAAAAATAATATTTAGATGTTGCTATATTGCGCTTGTCCAGTCTCTATAATCTGATCCATATGATTGATCTTGTCACAGTTGCTGACCATAACAAAAGGTTGTGTCATGATTTTGACTCAAGGTCATATTCTCATTGTCAAGGTCACATTCAAGAAACCTTCAATATTTTACTATAATTTTTGTCCTGTCCATATAATTTGACCCAATTGGCAGTTCCTGTGCATACTTCAAACAAATATTGTCTATGACTGAATAGTGTATCGTGACCTTGACCCAAGGTCCTATCATTATGGTCAAGCAGTATCTTGAATTTGGATCTAAATTGTCAACAGTTACATTAGCACACCATACAGGCCACATCTCTCACCCGTTCTTTTTCGAATTCATATATAAGTTTGGTGTGATGTCTAAATTGGAACTATCTGAATATCGTTGAAAAACATGGCCACAAGTGACCTTCTTGGATTTGCATATGAATTGTCACCAGTTCTATTAGCACACACTACAGGGCGTATCTCTCACCTGATCTTTCTCAGATTTCATATGTTGTTTTAGTGTGATGTCTAAATGGGAGCTATCTAATTTTTTTGAATTTCGATGAAAAACATGACTCCCAGTGACCATCTTGAATTTGGCATATAAATTGTCAACAGTTCCATTAGTACTCACTACATTCTTCTCCACTCACCCGATCTTTTTTCAAATTTCATATGTAGCTTTGGTGTGATGTCTAGACAGGAGCTATCAAATTTTTCTGAATTTCGTTGAAAAACCTAGCCACCAGTGGCCATCTTGAATTTGGCATATAAATTGTCAACAATTCCATTAGCACGACCTACAGACCATATATCTCCCCTGATCTTTTTCATATTTTTGGTGTGATGTCTAGATGGGAGCTGTAGAACTTTTCTAAATTTCGTAAAAAAAATAAATATGTCCATGATTGGCCTTGTCATAAAAATTGTCAACAATTCCATTAGCACACTCTACAGGCCACACATCTCAACTGATCTTTTTCCAATTTTATATGTAGCTTTGGTGTGATGTCTACATGGGAGCTATCAAATTTTTATGAATTTCATTGAAAAACATGGCCACCAGTGGCCATCTTGGATTTGGTATTTCTTATCAACCTACCTGCAATTGTTTACTACAGGCTTGCACTACAGTGGAAGTCCCTAACTTGGAAAATATACTCTCTATTTTGGTCTTTCCCAGGCAATTTGGGAAAGAAAAGTGGTTCAAAAGCACCAAGAAAAAATAAGCCAAAACTGGGTCGAGTGCAACCGGCGCAGACCCAGTAGGGGACGCTCTCTTCCAAGTACAACTCCACGACTTCCGTTGCCAGTGTGCATACACGTTGCTAATGACTCATTCTTTTTTTGTCCGCCATGTTGACGATACGTTCTTCTCAGCACTAGTATCAGTGATCATCCTGCTCGTTGATTGTGTGTATCCTGCATCAAGTTGGATCAAAGTATCCTTTTCTTATCAGGAACTGTTTTTGATTATATTCTCTATGCAATTATTTATCCATAATGTATTATATTTTCTTTTCTGAGTCGCGCGCGATTTTCGTGAGCCATGCGGTTTCGGATTTTAAATTGTCACAATTATATTAAATGTTAAAGTTTTTCATTTTTTTAATTGTGTTAGAGTTAGGTGTCAGTGGGATACCTTTATTCCAGATTCTCTTCTCTCCTTTGAGAGTGGTCCTTCTGTTGTTTGGTTCCCGGTCGACCGTCTGGGGTCTGTTGTTCTGTCACCTTTCTCTCTTCTTTGGGGGTGTTCTTCTGGGGCCCGGTTGATTCACTCTCAGCACAGCACAAATTGTAACAGAGTTATGACGTCACTTGTACCGGTGAATCAACCAGCTACCAACTGGTCCATTGCACGATGGTATATGGCCTTCAAAATCTTTCATATCCGTGAATAATAATTGGCATTCTTCGCATTGAAACATCGTCTGTCTGTCAGACATTTTGTCGAATGACGTCACGGCACAAATCTTGCACCACCTCGCGAGGAGGTGTAAATTTGTGCCGGTCGGCACTTTCCCGTCACATGTTCTGTTCGTGGTTGATTGTGGGGAATCCCTGTTCCATCAAAGTTTGTGCTGTGCCGAGAGTGAATCAACCGGGCCCCTGTTTTCTTCTGAATTCACCTTCTCTGCTTCTCTCACTTCTGTCATGCCCAGGACTATTCCTTGTGGGCAATGTTTGCTTCCTAACTATGTGGACGATTCGCATGCTTCATGCTCTTCTTGCAATGGGTGTTCTGCCGATCGACCCTGTGGTCTCTGTGGATCGTGGTCATCCACTTTCTTGGCATCCGTGAACCGTGTTGTACATTCTCGTTGCGGTGCCTCTCGCTCCCGTGGGAAAGGGGAACACGGTCGTTTGGGGCCTCCCAAACCGACCACGTCTGGTGAGAGTTATTCCTCCTCCCTGGGGGATGTGCAGTCTATTCCTGTAGTGGATACTGCGGGAGCCATTGAGTTGTCTGGTGAAGAGGTGCCTGGTTCTGGGACTGCGGTCCCCCTCCCGTCGACATCTGAGGCTGTCACCCTTGTTGTGACTCCTCCTTCGGAGCCAAGTAGGGGTGCTCTCTCCACAATTCCACCAACCTCAACGACTCCCGACGTATCTACTATTATTCTCCTGTTCCGTCTGCTACGTCTTCAGTTTCAGTTGGCCTCGGCTTATCCCTGCAGGGATGTCTGGCAATGTGGACATGGGATATCGGCCTCAGCCTTCCCTGGCTTCAACTCGGCAAAGTTGGAAGGGGCTGCTGGCCTAACCCTCTACTGTGGTCTCTGCACCGTCGAGCACCACAGTTTTGTCATTGGATTCGGATGTTCATGGTGGGGCCACTATGAACTCCGTGGCATTTCCGTCCACTCATTCTGGTCACAAGGCCAGTTTTGCGGGACCAACGCCTTCTGTGCAGCCTGGACCTTCTGCCCCGCAGATGTCCGCAGCGACTCTCCTGAGTTCCCGCTATGTTGATCCTCGGGGTGTGTCGTACCCCTACACACATCTGCCCTCAGATGTTTCAGCTGCCGCCCTGCTTCGAATGTATTGCAGGATCGTGACTCTTCGCTGGTTAAGAGGGTCAGGTGTGAAGCCACTTTGCCGGTTCGTCCCCATGTCGAACCGGCCAGTACAGGCAGTGAGCTTAGGGAGGCCATCTCCTTACTCAGTCAGGTTCTTCCAAGAGCCTTCCCGTTGCTTCCAGCGAGGCGGTGAGTGGTTTCCAGGTGCCCCCTATGGCGCCGCCTCCCGGGATTGGAAACAGGCCGCTTTCTGATCCCCCTGGTGTGCCTACACCATGGGAGGCGTCGGCTGGTTTGCCCACGATGGGCTATGTGTCTTACGACTCAGGGGAGGAGTCAGACATACTTGATGTCGAGAGCCAGCAGTCTTCTGACTTGGGGGCAGCTCTTGACTTTGTGTTTGGGTTCCTTCCGGATCTCAAACCATCAAACCAGCCGACAGTGTCAGCCAGGCCGCGATCATCGGTCGCGCGCCTACAGCCTGTGGAGAAACCTGCTTCTGGGCATCTTCGACCGTGCCAGTCAGTACAGGTGGTTGAAGCATTTTCAGCTTTGGACTCTAAGCTGAGTTCCAAGGCTATGAAGACTCCGTTCTTCACCAGGGTTGACACCTTTTTGCCTCCGGTGCGTTATTGTTCCTACGATTCCGCCTATCCGTCAGTCTGCCAGACTTTGACGGTTTTGGATCAGGACTCCAATTCCCTCGGGCTTTCCAAGCCCAAATCTGCCATCCTTCCTATGATGACTCTGGAGTCCATGTTGGGCTTATCGAGAGAAATGCTGAGTATGATTTCTCTCTCAGATCACGTCGTCTCTGCCTTAGCTGCTTATCTGCCTCCAGATAAGTTTGACGATGTACAGGCTCCTTTGCGTGTGCTGTCCAAGGCGCTCATGCATCTTACTCACACGCATGCCTGTAACACAGCTAATTTGGAAGTAGTTCGAATGGACTCTATGCTGGACACGGGCCGATCCCTTCCTGTGGGGCAGCGCTCTGCTCTTCGATCTGCTTCTTTGTCAGGTCCGCAACTGTTCCATGGTTCCGTGTCGACGGTCCGGGATGATGTCCTACGTCATTCCAAAGATGAGCTGCTGATTCGTCAGCTTGATCAGCCTTCTGGGGGAGGCAGGGGCCGTTCAAAGCCTAACGAGTACCCTTCTGCTTCCTATGCGAAGCAAAGGGCTGATCCTTCTGTCACCGCTTCTACTTCTTACTCACGGGGTAAGGGTAAGCGTCGGCAGGCAAGAGGGAAGTCTCAGGATACAGTACAGGAGGTGGTTTCTCCTCTCGCAGGCCTCGTCGGGGCTCGAAATGAAGGTCCTCACCTCGATCCGTCCCAGGTTGGAGGAAGGACAGCAGAGTTCGCAGACCGTTGGGCCGCCATCACATCCGATCCTTGGGTGTTAGATGTTGTTCGGTCCGGGCTGCGAATATCCTTCCGGAGGCACCCCACTCTGTCCAGAGTGCCTCTTCCAACCACAGTTCCTTCAGACGTTTTACGTCGGGAACTTTTGTCCACGGAGATAGACAGTATCCTGGCAAAGGTGGCGATCGAGATCGTCAAGAACATTCAGTCAGTGGGGTTTTATTCCCGCCTGTTCTTGGTGCCGAAGAAGGATGGCCGCCTCCGACCAGTTATAGATCTGAGTATCCTGAACCAGTCTATCATTGCTCCCAAGTTCAGCATGGAGACTTTCAGGTCGGTCCGCCGTTCCATTCACCAGGGAGATTTCGCTTCCGGCATCAACCTGCGAGACGCTTACTTTCACATTCCAATTCATCGGACGTCACGGAAGTATCTCCGGTTCACTTTTCTGGGGCGAGTTTACCAGTTCAAGGCCATGCCTGTCGGCCGCAACCTGGCTCCTTGGGCCTTCACCAGACTGATGTCGCATGTGATAGCTTTCCATCGCACACAGTCCATGGTGACTACTTAGGCATATCTAGACGATATCCTCCAGAGGCATTCCAATGCTGCCTTACTGGAGTTGGATATCGACACTCTGTTGAGCTTGCTCACGTCGTTAGGATTCAGAGTCAACGAGGAGAAGTGGGACCTGGTCCCTTCTCAGTCGTTTTGTCATCTGGGGATGGCCTTCCTCACTCAGTTCAATACGGTGGCAGTTCCCCAGGCCAGGGCCGTGATTCTCTCGGCTTTTGCTCTGACTCTGTCCCAGTCCACATCCGCGACAGCACGGAGTATTCTCCGGCTGGTCAGTCTCTGCGGTTCGGTGACGGATCTCATTCCTCTAGGTCAGCTGCATGTCAGACCTCTCCAACACTTTCTGCTCAGTTGTTGGAGGCCGAATGTCGATTCTCTGGATCTGGTGCTTCAGTTACCAGAATCTCTTCATCCTCATTTTCTCCCCTGGACAGATGTTCAGTGGATTACGCAGGGTGTCCCGTTGGACTTACCCACGTCCAATCGCGTTCTGACGGCAGATGCCAGCGATCTCGGATGGGGTGCGACGTTGGATCCTCTAGGTCTTTCCCTTTACGGGATGTGGGACCAGGATCAGGCAGCTCTACACATCAATCAGAAGGAGCTTCTTGCTCTTCTTCTGAGTTTCAGGCAGTGGATCCCTCACCTGTCGAATCACCAGGTCCTTCTGTTGTCCGACAATTCGACAGTGGTTGCTTACATTCGGAACCAGGGCGGCACGCACTCGGTTCCAATGTACGAATTGGCTCAGGATCTTCTACTGCTCGCTCAGGATGTCAACGCCGGGTGGTTGTTCGTCACATTCCCGGTCGTCTGAACGTCCTAGCCGACTCCCTGTCCCGATGAGGCAGGGTAATTTCCACCGAGTGGATGCTCCACAGGGCAGTGTTCCAGTCTCTTTGCAATCTCTGGGGTCGTCCCCACATCGATCTCTTTGCGACTCATTGGAACCATCAGGTGGACACTTTTGTGTCCCCGTGTCCAGATCCTCTGGCTTTTGCCATGGACGCTCTGTCACTCGATTGGAGCGGTCTAGTCGGTTACGCCTTCCCACCGATTTCGATTCTGCCTCAGGTTCTAGCCAAAATTCACGGCGGTTCCGGCACATCTCCCTCTATGTCGTGACCTTCTTTGCCAAAGTCACCCGAGGAGGTTTCACATTGACCCGACTTCATTGTGCCTTCACGCATACCTTTTGTCAGATCCTGTCTCCTCCGTAGAGGTTTTTCGAGATGAGCAGTGGAGTGCATTTCTTCTTCAAGGAGGCACTCCACTGGTTTAGCTTATGCAGCTAAGTGGAAGGTCTTCTGTCGAATGTGTGCCGATCACTCAGTTGATTATGACAATCCTTCAATTTCACAGATTGCAGAGTTTCTGGTATACCTGTTTGATTCTTGGGGTCTCCAACCTGTTACCATCAAGGGTTACAGGTCCATGCTTTCAGAGACCTTTTCGAATGTGGGGAAGCGTTGTATCGGCACTAATCCTTACCTCTCCAAGTTTGTTCGGCACTTTTCTTTGAAAAGGCCTTGGACTTTGCAGCTTACCCCAAGATGGAATCTTTCGAGGGTGTTGCTTTGCTTGGGGGGGGGGGGGGGGGGGGGCGCCGTTCGATCCTTTATCCCAGGTGGATATGTGTTTTCTCACATATAAGATGGCTTTTCTGATGGCTTTTGCTTCTGCCAGACGGGTTAGTGAGCTTCACGCCCCCTCGGTTGACCCGGCCTTTTTCAGGAGCTCTCCCAACAGTGTTACTTTTACCACTGATTGCTCCTTTCTGGCCAAGAATCAGATACCAGAGACTACTCCACCTCCTATCTTTATCAGGGCTCTTCCTTCTGTTGAAGGTAATCACCCTTTGCTCTGTCCGGTTCGTGCTATACGCAATTATCTCAATCATACACAATTCATACGGAAAGGCAGGAAACGTTTTTTTCTGTCTCTTATTCCTGGTCGACAGAAGATCTCTCCTCAGTCCATTTCTAGATGGATTTGTCTTGCTATTCGTGTGGCTTACGCTCATTTAGCAACTGGCAATTGTATTACCAATCGTATTTCTGCCCACGAGGTGCGTGCATTGTCTACCTCTTGGGCTTATTCTAACTCCGTCAAGTTGTCGGATGTTATGCAGGCAGCCTACTGAAGAAATGCCTCTACTTTCTCCACCTTCTATCTGCGTCAGTTGCAGGAGCAGTCGGAGGACCTTTTTGCATTGGGCCCTCTTTCTTCTGCTCAGGCTGTTGTTTGCCCTAGCCATTAGGCTTCTTGAAGGTCAGTTCCAGCTCTGTGCTGTTACTGCCCTTTTCTGTCTGTGTGTCACACAGACCCATAAGCCTTATCTCTCATTGTCTTTTACTAATGATTGTGATGCTATGGTTTGATAAGCCTCGGGACCTCTTCCTCTGTTCACGGTTCCAGTGCAATTGGGTTATGTGTGGGTTGTTATGCGATTCCCTCCAGCCTATTGTCTATTCAGCCTGTAGTAAACAATTGTAGGTAGGTTGATAAGAAATTTAAATTTTATAGTAAATTTCCTTTCTTATTATACCTACCACAATTGTTTACATGGAGGCCCTCTCGTCTTCTTATACGGGTAAGAATCCTTCCTCCCCGCTGATCACATACTCTAACGTTGGCAGATTCAAAAAGAATGAGTCATTAGCGACGTATATGCGCACTGGCAACGGAAGTCGTGGAGTTGTACTTGGAAAAGAGTGTCCCCTACAGGGTCTGCGCCTGTTGCACTCGACCCAGTTTTGGCTTATTTTTTCTTGGTGCTTTTGCACTACTTTTCTTTCCCAAATTACTTGGGAAAGACCAATATAGAGAGTATATTTTCCGAGTTAGGGACTTCCACTGTAGTGCAAGCCTGTAGTAAACAATTGTGGTAGGTATAATAAGAAAGGAAATTTACTATAAAATTTAAATATACATTGTCAATTCCATTATCACACTCTACAGGCCGCATGCCTCGCCTGATCTTTTTCTGATTTCCCATGTAGCTTTGGTGTGATGTGTTTTCATTAGAAACTTGAGTGAATGACTTGGCATTTTACTGAAACTTGCCATTTAGTTCAGTCCCTTCTTGGTCAAGTTGAGCTGCAGTGTCATTGACACTCATTATAAATTAATGACCTGAGAAACAGAAGATATACTTTGTGTGGCCTTGGTAATAGAAAAAGAGCATGCGGCAGTTGCAATGACCATGTGGAAGAGCCTGAGAAACAATTTTTTTCTTTTGTAGTCCCTACTAATTTTTGTGCATTAGAAAACATCCTGGCTAAAGAGACAAGAAGAGACAAAGGAAATAAATTGCATTCAGAATTCTTACCTTTCACTATACTTTTTTGTTTTGTTTTTTATTTTCTGAAGAAACCAAAACCAGTTCAGGTTTCAGTTAACCACAGGCACTTGAAAGTTATGTCATTCACATATCATTGGACTTAAAACCAAACGGTTGATTTTTCGAACCTGATCCATGTCATTTGTGCCATGTCCTTTGAGCAAGACACTTAATCCCAATTGCCCACATGGAGGCATGATGGTTCTGTGTACTATGGTGCACTGCACATTGATGGTGCACATCAATGGTGCACTTGCCTTCAACCAACGGTACTTGTGCCAAGTTAGTAAATTAGAGAGTCTGACACTTGCTTGTCACTGTTCCTCCACCTGTAAAGTAAAACTGTTTCACATGGTATGGCCCTGGCTGTTGAAAGTATCCCTAAAGCCCCAATTAACAAACAAACATATGCATTTTATGTGAGCCTTGCATTGTTGGTCTCCATGTGCCTCAGAGAGAGTGTAAACTCTCAAATTTTATTTAACCCTTTACCTCACAAATCGGCCACATCCACCCAAGTAATTTAAAAACTGAACAGTTGGGGGAAAAAATTTCAGAAAATTTTAACAAAACCCTATCATGTAAACCCTCGATGGAATGAGCCCACAGAGCTCATCCCAGTGGGGGATTAATGATACGGTTTTGAAATTCTTCGAAAAATTTGAAAACAAATAATGAAATTTTAATAGTACATTGGAGACCACTTAACTGGATATCTCTTAATTGAATAACCCTATTAATTGAATATAATTTCTCAGCACAAAACCATTTACCATACCTCCAGTGCAAATTTGACCTGTTAATTGAATATAGGTTTTAGAGTAAACTCCTGTTAATTGAATAAAAAATCTTGTATCCTGTTGAGAAATTACCCTGACTTTCTGAAGTTTTTCTTTGTTTACAGACCTATCTGGCCTCAGTACATCCAATACAGGCATTTAATCTATTATGTCTTGTTTGACAGAGCTCATGGAGCTCTGTCAAACAAGATATAATAGAATAAATAATAGAATAATGCTAAGTTAATAAAAGTGACACAATCCCTGTTAAATGAATACTGTTAATTGAATAATTTTCATTGCCAAAGTGACTTTTTAATTAACAGGGCTCCACTGTATGTGCATTGTGCATTGGGTAAAGGATTAACAGCCAGGGAACATTCAAAAGAGAATGAAAGATTGCCTGCTACAGGCAGTCTACACTCAAAGTCAGATGGTTGTTGCCAGATGGTTTTCTATTTGTCGCTCCAGTTATCCAAAAATGGACCTGAGTATCATCAGACAACTCTATGAACTGTCTCCAAATGGATATTTCCGTGTCTCATAACATTGTTGGGACAAAGCCTTCACTCTAAATAATTGATGATCCTTGCAGTATTTTATCTAAAATTTTCTTACTGTTTGAGAGTTTTGTTTTTCAAAGTTGTATTAATGATTGGCCACTCTTGTTTCTGCAAGTTTATTCTTCACTGCTCATTTAGATCTATTCAGAGTGAATATGTTTCCTTTCTAGAGGTATCTTTTTTAGCTCACCTGACTGAAAGTCAGGGTGAGCTTTTCTTATCACTCTTCATTCATCGTCCGTCGTCCTGCGTGAAGGTGGTGTTTGAGTTTCTTTCTCCTAAACCACTGGCCACATTTTAATTAAATTCCATGTAAGTAGTGGTTATATAGGGGCATTTTGATTTTTATCCAAAATAGGTTTCGGCTCATATTGAGCAGAGGTGTGGGGAAAAAATGGCCAAATTTTTTGAAAATCTTCTTCTAATGAACCACCAGTAGCAGAGACTTGATATGTGGTATACAGAGTCCTTTTGAGGTTTAGAATCAAGTTTGTTCAAGAGAAGTTTGTCGGGCATTATTTGCCTTCGTTATGGGAGGGACAAAAATTTTGGCCACGCCTAAAATTTCTATTTTCAAAACTGTCAGATCGATTTGAACCAAATTTGATATGAGATGATAATGGGTCATAATTAGTTGATTGATGCAAAAAAAAATTTTCTCATTGCCCCATGGGGACCTCGGGAGCTAAAAATAGGAAAAACCTTAAAACTGCCATATCTCCAAAACTACACGGAACAGAGAATTCTTATTTTGTATAAAGCTTACTTTTATCCAGTAGAATAGAATGGTTAAAAAAATCCCTATCGGTTTGATCACAAGGTACTTTTTTCAGGACTTTGAAAAAGTGCTGAGTCAGCACTTTTTAACACTGTAGGCAATGGCGAAAAGATTAAAAAATCTTCTTCTCCAGATCCAGCAGGCAGAATCTTTTGATATTTGGTATGCAACATTGTAGGGTGGATCTGATTCAAGTTTGTTCAAATCTGCCTCCTGGGTTCATATTTGGGCTCACTATAGAAGCCCGAATTCGAACTTAGTGCATTTCAGGCAAATTTCTTCAAAAATCTTCTTCTCCAGATCCAGCTGGCAGAATCTTTTGATATTTGGTATGCAACATTGTGGGGTGGATCTGATTTAAGTTTGTTCAAATCAGCCCCCTGGATTCATATTTGGGCTCACTATAGGAGCCCGAATTCAAACTTAGTGCATTTCAGGCAAATTTCTTCAAAAATCTTCTTCTCCAGATCCAGCAGGCAGAATCTTTTGATATTTGGTATGCAACATTGTGGTGTGGATCTGATTCAAGTTTGTTCAAATCAGCCCCTGGGTGTATATTTGGGCTCAGTATAAAAGCTCGAATTCGAACTTAGTGCATTTCAGGCAAATTTCTTAAAAAATCTTCTTCTCCAGATCCAGCAGGCAGAATTTTTGATATTTGGTATGCAACATTGAGGGGTGGATCTGATTCAAGTTTGTTCAAATCGGCTCCCTGGATTCATATTTGGGCTCACTATAGAAGCTTGAATTCGAACTTAGTGCACTTCAGGCAAATTTCTTAAAAAATCTTCTCCAGATTCAGCTGGCACAATCTTTTGATATTGGGTATGCACCATGCTTAGGGGGTGAGATTCAAGTTTGTTGAAGCCAAGTCCCTGGGTTCATATTTGGGCTCTCTATGGTAGCCCGAATTATAACTTAGTTCAAAATGAGGAATTTTCTTTAAAAATCTTCTTCAGATCCAGCAGTTGGAATGTTTTGATATTTGATATGCAGCATCCTTAGGGGGGTGAGATTCAAGTTTGTTCAAGCCATGTCCCTAGGTCCATATTTGGACTCACTGTGGGGTGAATTGTAACTTAGTTCAAAATGAGGAATTTTCTTTAAAAATCTTCTTCTTCAGTTCCAGCAGTCGGAATGTTTTGATATTTGGTGTGCAGCATCCTTAGGGGGGTGAGATTCAAGTTTGTTAAAGCCAAGTCCCTGTGTTCATATATGGGCTCCCTGTGAGAGCCCGAATTATAACTTAGTTCAATATGAGGAATATTCTTTAAAAATCTTCTTTATTTTTTAGATCCACTGGTCAGAATCTTTGGATATTTGGTATAAGGTTTTCTTAGGAGGAGCAGATGCAACTTGTTGAAATCAATTCTCTGGGTTGATTTTTAGGCGACCATGTCAGGTGGGCGCCCTCAGGCCCCTTGGGGCCTCTTGTTTTAGAATACCCCAGATGCCAGTGTCATTGAGATGTGTAGGGAGAGCTGGGGATTATTAGAGCTCTTGAGCATCAATACTGCTGGTGAAAGGAACTTTTTCATACAGCCACTCACAGAAGCATATTATGGTCTGGCTATGTCCAAGTATCTCTCTACCTACCTTTCTGTCTATTTAGACTTTCCCAAAACCAGTTTGGGAAAGACTCTTGTTATTCTTCTTTTTCAAAATTGTTCTTCTCTATTTTTTTTTTTTTTTTTTTTTTTCCTCCCTGAATTTTGTCTGTTGAACTGCTCGAAAACATGCTGTACAATTTTGACCAAATTTGGCCCACTTATGTAATGTCATAAAATCTAGTGAAATGCAGTATCGTCATATCTGTGAAAATGCGTATTTTCAAAATATTCTGCCAAAACCTTCAAAATTTCACCATTTTTCGAATGTCTCAAAATTGTTTACAGTTATTTAGCTCAAATTTTCCACACATTTAGAGCATAATATGATACACCACAATCACTGCTCAAATTTTTCAACATTAACCCCCACTGGCCAAAAATGACATGAATATAGATTTTTTCTTCAAAATTGACCAACTTCAAAGGCAAATTTCTCTCATAACAAGGTTATTATAACAATTATTTTGGTTTGGATAGATGCAACAATAATTGTGGAAGAAAGTTACTGTTTACTTTTTAATCTCAGATTTAACCATCAAGCACAATGAGGGTGAAGATAAGAGTACCGTTTGAAAATGCCAAAATTAGCCAACATTGATTGCTTTTTCTATCATTTTGGAAAGGGTTAATTTCAAAAACTTTTCATGTACATATTCACAATTGACTACCGAGCATATTTGCTGTTGTAAGTTTGGTTGTAAAGTTTAACCCTATCCCATTCTGCTTGCATAAAAGTAGGTACCGTCAAAAAAAACTCCCAATTTTTTCAGAATTTGGTAAGTTTAGGTGGCGATTTACTCCATTTTTAATTGCTTGAGCTCTGAATGTTTTTTGTAGCTGCTTGCAGCAGTCAAAGTATAACAAATTTGGTTCTATATGTTATTATTAAAAGTTTAACCCTTGGCAGATTTGAGACTTCCCATAAGGGTACTGTCGGCATAATTGTTATTTTCCCCAACTTCAAGGGCAAATTTCTCTAATTACAAGGTAGTTGTAACAATTATTTTGGTATGGCTAGATGCAACAGTGATTATGGAAGGAAAGTTACTGTTTACTTCTCAATCTCAGATTTAACCCTCAAGCACAAAGGGCGAGAATAAGAGTACCGTTTGAAAATGTCAAAATTAGCCATCTTTGGTTGCTTTTTCTATCATTTTGGAAACGGTTAATTTAAAAAACTTTTCATGTACGTATTCACAATTGACTACCGAGCATATTTGCTGTTGTAAGTTTGGTTGTAAAGTTTAACCCTATCCCATTCTGGTTGCATAAAAGTAGGTACTGTCCAAAAAAACTCCAATTTTTTCAGAATTTGGTAAGTTTAGGTGGCGATTTACTCCATTTTTAATTGCTTGAGCTCTGAATGTTTTCTATAGCTGCTTGCAGCAGTCAAAGTATGACAAATTTTGTTCTATATGTTATTATTAAAAGTTTAACCCTTGGCAGATTTGAGACTTCCCATAAGGGTACTGTCGGAATAATTGTTATTTTTGCCAACGTTTACATGCACTTTCTTAGCACTGGAGCCATATTGTCTCAAAACCTTTTCCATGAGAGGATTGGGCCTTCATCCAAGAACAATTTTGCTGTGATATATTTTATTCACAGTTTTAACCTTCACCCAGTTTTCGGGCCTTGAATTTGAGTGCCCTAAAATTCTTCATAAAATTGGCTAAGGCCATACAAAGTTGATTGTCTGTTTCTCAGGCTACTTTTTCCATAAAAGCATGCGGGTGGGCGGGTTTTTTTTTTTCTTTTTATTTTCTCCCTGAGAGGTTGTTTGTGGTAATTTGACCCCCACTCAAACGCCTGGTGGACCATGCAAAATTTCGCAAATATATTGGTTATTCAGCACAGGGGTGTTGGGTCGTAAATGAAGTGGGGTTTGAATGTTTGTTTTTTCAGTGAAACATGAAAATTATAACACAGGACGAAAGTCGCGAAACGCCTCGTGGGTGAAACGTCTCGGGTTGAAACGTCTCTGGGACAAATCAAATGTCGAAGTGCCAACTTTCAGAGATTTATTTGACCAAAAAAAAAATCCTTTCACAACCTGCCTAATAAAATCGTGAATCGCAATTTTTCCCCGTTATATTCAAAATTATCACAACCCATTTGAACGGGCAGTTCATCCATAAATCATATTTTTTTGAAATCTGAAAATGAAATACAAAACGAATGTTTGCGTGTTTTTATTAACCAATTCGACCGCACATATCTGCCTATATGTGATTTATTTTCAACTATGACTGTTACTTTTATATCAAGCAACGGTTACTATTAGTTATCCAATTATCCTGCATCTCAAATGCATTTATTTAAATTAACTGGGAAACTCGTAACGGTTTCAAATAACAGTACACAAATTCCCAATGACGGCCATTTACAATACAAATGTTACTAAAAATAAATGCCAGGAGACTGTGTTCCATTCAACATAGCACCTGACTTTGCAGACTTTCTGAGGGTTGGTGCGAATCAAACGTGGTGCGAATCGACCATTCCCCTTTGTGATTGTTTGTTGTCAGACTGAAAGACACCTTCCTTCTTGCTGTCATTATGACTTACCTTTTACAGAATAAAACACTTTCTGTCGTGAATATTGCTAGAACCCACCCACTTCATTAAGGTATGATGTAGAAAAAGCTTGAAGAGTGTTAATTTAAAATTTGCGAACGCATCGATATCAATTTACCGAAATGAGCACAATATCTCAAATTTTTTGAAGATTTTTTTTTGTGTCATAAAAAGGTTGCATGCGCACCAAAAATGACCATGCGCGCGGGCCTGAGAAACAGAGGTTCTTTTTTTGATGGCCTAATTTGGAGCTCACTTTTTTTCCATTTTCAAAAGGAATATCGGAAAATGATTTACATGTTCGTATTTACAATTGCCTACCGAGCATATTTGATGTTGTAAGTTTGGTTGTAAAGTTTAACCTTATGCTCGTTCTGTTTGCATAAAGATAGGTGCAGTCCAAAAAAACTATCGTTTTTCAGAATTTGGTAAGTTTAAGTGACGATTTACTCCATTCCTAATTGATTGAGCACTGAACGTTTTTTATGGCAGCATGCAGCAGTCATAGTATGACAACTTTTGTTTTATATGTCATTATTAAAAGTTTAACCCGTTGGCAGATTCGAGACTGCCCATATGGGTACGGTCGGAATAATTGATATTTTCATAAAATCACTGAATATTGATAAGCGTGCAGTGGTAGTTTGGAATAGAATATCCGCAAATGCTTTCGAAATTTGAATTCACAGTTCAATTCCAAGGATATTTTCTGTTATAAGGTTGCTGTAAAGTTCAACACCATCCCTGTCTCAGATGCATAAAGTTTGGTGCTGTCGAAAAAACTCTCATTTTTTCAGAATTCCGTAGGTTCAAGTGACAATTTACTCCATTCCTAATTCATTGAGCGTTGAATGTTTTCTATGCCTGCATGCAGTAAGCATAGCATGACAACTTCTGTTTTATACGTTATTATCAAAAGTTTAACCCTTGGCATATTTAGGAGTTCCCATGTGGGTATAGTCAGAATAATTGTTATTTTCATAAAATCATTCCATGAATATATTGGTAACCGTGCAGTGGCCTTTCGGTGGTGCTACATTGCTACATGAAGCCGCAAATAGTTAAGGTTGAAAAGTTCATCAAATAGACAGATATAATGCCTAACTCAGCCGGTGACAGGTAAATAATGAATGGAAAAGTCGTTGAATTGAGAATAAATCAGGGACGAATCGTGCCCTCGGTTTCCACCTGATCCACGGTATTTCCACGCGGTCTCAGCACTTGACAAAGATACTAAAATGTCGGGCAGGGACAGTAAAAAACATTCTCAGAATTTCAAATTGCTGCCTTGCATGGTCGGGACATCATTGGCGTATATCCGACATTATATCTGTTAATTTGAATGTCAAATTAGCCAGATGACGGCGTTTTCTCCACCGGATCGAGTTTTCAGTTTCTGCCGGGACGGTCTAAAATAAGCAGTTTAACTCAAAACTTTCTGTCCCATATGAATGTACGAATATTTAAAGCTGAACAGTTCATCAAATAGACAGAAATAATGCCAAACTCGACCGGTGATAGGTAAATAGTGAATGGAAACGGCATTGCATTGGGAACAGAGTAGGGACGAATCGTCCCCGCGGTTTTCATGCGATCCATGTTGTTCCCACGCGGTCACGCCACTTGACAAAGATACTGTCCTGTCGAGCAGGGATAGTAGAACAACATCTGAAGATTTCGTGTATCAGCCTTCACTGGTCTGGACGCAGTTGGCGTGTGAGCGACACTGCTGTCTGTTCAATTTTAATGTCAAATTAGCCAGGCTACACCTGGTAGTTCTTGTCTCATCGTCACAAAATTTCATATGCTGGTTTTAGGTCATGTCTACATGAGAACATCCCCTTTTGGTCGTGATCGGTCAACCGCTATGGCTGCCCGAGCCCAAAACCTGAAAACCATTAGCACAGTCTACAGGTCGTATTTATGAAGGGATTTCATTGCAACTTCATAGAATACCTCTGTATAATGCCTAGATGAGAACATCCCCGTTTGGGCATGATCTGTCAACCGTGATGGCTGCCCAAGCCCAAAACCCAAAAACTTTTAGCACAGTCTGCAGGTCATGTTTAATATGGACGGATTTCATTGTAATTTGATACGATGACTCCATATGATGTCTACATGAGAATTTCCCCATTTGGGCGTGATCTATCAACCATCACAACTGCCCGAGCCCAAAACCCAAAAACCTTTAGCACAGTCTACAGGTCATATTTATGGAGGGATTTCATTGTAACTAGATAGATGGACTTCATATAATGTCTACATGAGAAAGTCCCCTTTTGGACGTGATTGGGCAACTGTGATGGCTACAGGTGCCCGAAGCCCGAAAACCTTCAGCACAGTCAGCAGGTCATATTTTTGAAGGGATTTCATTGTAACTTCATAGGATCAATCCACATGATGCCCAGATGAGATTGTCCCCTTTTGGTTGTGATCATTCAACCATGATGGCTGCCCTAGCCCGAAGCCCGAAAACCTTTAGCACAGTCTACACGTCATATTTATGGAGGGATTTCATTGTAACTTGATAGATGGACTTCATATAATGTCTAGATGAGAACGTCCCCTTTTGGGCAACTGTGACGGCAACAGGGGCCTGAAGCCTGAAAACCTTTAGCACAGTCTACAGGTCATATTTATGGAGGGATTTCATTGTAACTTGATA
Organism: Pictodentalium vernedei; assembly: GCA_031216915.1. Taxonomy (NCBI): domain Eukaryota; kingdom Metazoa; phylum Mollusca; class Scaphopoda; order Dentaliida; family Dentaliidae; genus Pictodentalium; species Pictodentalium vernedei. Next base: position 412,144,786 of record CM062296.1, read on the forward strand.
GGTTGACTTCATATAATGTCTAGATGAGAACGTCCCCTTTTGGGCAACTGTGACGGCAACAGAGGCCCGAAGCCCGAAAACCTTTAGAATATTCTGCAGGCCATAATTATGAAGGGATTTCATTGTAGCTTGGTAGGTTGATTCCAAGTTTGTGGTTATAAAACCCAGACAACCCCCCCCCCCCCCCCCCTCCACCACCCTCCCCCAATTAGGCTTTTTTTCTTCTTCTTTTCTCCAATATGCATTTTGAACTATTTACAGTCACTACATGTGGAACCTTTTTTTAAACTTATGTAACCCCCTCCCCCTCCCCTCCCTTTCTCCGCCGTGGCCCAATTAGGCACTTTTTTTCTTCTTTTGTCAAAAATGCTTGTTTACAGTTTTGGTTAAAAACCCAGACAAACACCACTGCCCCCCCCCCCCCCCCCCCCCTCCCAATTAGGCATATTTTTTTTTCTTTCCTCGAATATGCATTTTGAACTATTTACAGTCACTACATGCGGAACCTTTTTTTAAACTCACATAACAAAACCCTCCCACACCCCTCCTCTACCCCACCCCCACCCCCGGGGGGGGTGGGGGGGGCAATTAGGCACTTTTTTTTCTTTTGTCAAAAATGCTTTTTTACAGTTTTGGTTAAAGTTTGTGGTTAAAAACCCAGACAAACGCCACCACCTACCCCCCACCCCCACCTTCACCCCCATGGTGCCTGTTAGGTATTTTCTTTTTTCTCTGCTCAAAATGCATTCTGAAGGATTTAGACTGACCAGATATGGAAAAAAAATGGACTCCTCCTCACCCAAGGCCATTCATGCAATATTTTTTCTTTGGTACAAAATGCATTTTTAGCCTGACTGTTTATAGTCAGGGCAAAAGTCTTGACTTTGGTCTGTCCATCTGTCTGTAAACAATTGGTTTCCGACTGATAACTCCAGTTTCGATTATTTGATTTCAACCAAAATTGATATGTGTATTTTCCAGCTAGTAATATAGGCCAGGTTTCAATATAGGTTCCACAACTCCTCCCCCCCCCCCCCCCCCCCCCCCCCCCTACCAACACACACACACAAATGTGTCACTTAGGCAATTATTCCCAAAATGCATTTTGAAGGGTTGGGAGTTATTACATGCAAAAAAGAAAATTGACTCATATAGCCCAACATTACTTTATGTACTGCATCTTTAATCCTTTACCTAACACAAGTTGAAGCCAACAATACAAATTATTTTTCTGAAACATCAGATTTTTTCATCTGGCTTATTACTCCTTATTGGAAGAAGCTCATCAAGTTTGTTCCATTAATAGGTCATGAGGTATGTTTTGAATTAGAGAAATGAAAAAATAAAATTTGAATAGCAAATTTTGTATATCACGAGTGCAGATATGGCAGATTCATTAGGTAAACTGTTAACAAAAAATGGCTCTGACTATTTTGCATCTAAGCTTTGCCATTCCTGGGACAGTTGGGCTGCATGCGTGACATCACTCTAGTTTTTAATTATTTGGAAAAATAGGATTTTTGTCAGAGGTTTTATCAATATGGCGTTTAGACTTGACTAACACCTTTATTAAGGAATCAAAACGGGCATGTTAGAACATATAGTGTTGAAAATAACGTATACTGTAGAAAAAATCAACATATAGTGTAGAAAAAAAATCAACATATATTGTAGAAATTGTCCCAATGTATAATGTAGGTCGATTTTAACGTATAGTGTAAAAAAAAATTTACTTTGTGAGTGCTTATAAAACAAACACATTTTTTACATGGACATTTTTAAAGCTAAAATTGTGTTTATTACTTTCAGGCAGCCCGCCTGAGTATGCAGATGGGTGTGCATAATAGGGATGCAGACTGGACTGATCCACTCTGCACTTTATGGGTGGACGAGACCACCACCATTGGACTGGTTCACCCATCCCTGTTTGGTATTTTGTAGTCCGGTCCATTTTTTCTCATATTGATACACATTTTTTCTCAATTACAAAGTAGTTCACAAAAATGCTGGAACCAACCATTATAATAGTCAGTAAGAGCTTGCAAGTAAATAATCAAATAGTATCTATGTTGAAAAGTACCAGCGTCAGTGGTGGTTCAGAGTTTTTGAAGACTAGATAGATAGATAGATAATTCTTTATTCACGGTATGCAAAATGGTTTACAGTACAATTCACATAATATTGTGTTACAGACTGTATATCAACACACCTCAGAAGTCACGTAAAACAAGTATCCACCATTCAAATGTAGGCTTCTCTATACAGTTCAGTATTTCTATGAAAAATTTTTAGAACACAGAAAAAACAAACTTTGATCTCAAGACAGATCTCAAGACATAATAATATTCATTCATTTATTTTGGATATACCTCATCCAAATGGCTATTGGTCAGCGTTATAGGGTATATATTTACATTTATATTTACATTTTATATTTGGCAAAAACTGCTATGGTTCCAATGTTGGACTTGTAATAATAATGTCTTGTAATAATGTCTCGTCGCAATCCTAATTCCAATCTTGAACCACAATCCTAAGGCTAATCCTTGTCTTTATCCCAATCCTAGGATGTCCCTCCAATCCAAAATTCCTTCCCTGTTTTCCTTCCTTGTTCCTCCTTTAGTCTAAGCTTCATGAGGAACATTCAGCAAAATCAACAAAAAATGTTGATATGTTATGATATAGGCACAAAATTAGGTATTTGACACCCAAAAAAGGGCCAGGAAGCTGTGATATTCTGCTTCCCTGGCAGGAAAGATTACCCATGTTGGTAAAAATACCTTTTGTGTAAGATGGTGATGCCCGTGGGCTATTTAATGGGGTATCTCGCGAAATTCCGATATGGCTTAACAAAATCTGGAATTTCCAGAATGTGACATCTTAGAATCAAGTGTGTCCATGCGCTTGAGACACCACATATCACTACATATCACCACAGTGGTGCCGTTTTTAAAAGGTCAAGTTACCATGGGTACGAGGAGGTATGGTGACATGGCATGAAAACCTCCATATGCAGACCATCATTTTAAAGGCTCTCATGCGCCATCACCCATGCAACTACAATTCAGTTGTGCATGTGAAAAAAATTACGATTATCCGACAAATTACCATGATCATTGTTAGAGTCAATCGCCAACCTCATAGGTAGCCTACCAATAAAAAAAATCTGATATCTTTTTTCTGTAGCGTGAAAATAATATGACATATGCATGTTGATAAGCTTTGCGGTGTTCCATGTCATACACACTCATGTAACTGATCAGCTGTTCAGTATAACTTAAAACCTTAAAAGTTAAAGTTTATAATTCACATCCCACATATACTGTGATATATGTTTAATAAAGATTTTATTCACTGAATCAGTAAAACAGACATGGAACATGGATACAGGGTATTGTTAAACCCATTGTGTTGTGAAAATTGATGCAAAAAGCTGAAAACATGTTGGAACTTCTCGGTGTATTGACAGTAATCACAAACCTCCATTGTGCCCCCTGTTATAAAAATACCACGCGTGTCCAATTTAACTTCTTCCCATTAGACGAGTCCACTTCTGATATAACTTATGATATTAATATGTGGATGAATATTATCACCCGTCATGAACCTCAGATTGCCCAGAAAGATGTTTACAAGGTGGAGTTGAATGGACCAAACCATTGTCAGTCTTGTAAACCATTTCACATTCTTATATATGTGTTGAAATATTTTAGTGTTATGTCTTTTATCAATTATCAAATCTTTGTCGTGTCATATTGTAGCCTTATTTTACTCGATTTGTCTACCTCTAAAACACAACATGTTTTAAGGCTAATAAAGGAATGGGAAATGTTATAAGTTCCAAAACCACCAGAACATGACAAGCCATGTGCTTAGGAAGTGGACTTCCATGCTTGTACAAGCTAGTGGAATGGTCCATTTCAGTGGATAAGTTCAATATCTGATAGTTAGAATGGGCATACCTGCTTGCGTTATTGACAAAGGTGATTCCAATATACCCCAGTGTTATTTTCCAAATAAGGGACATTTTAAATGATCAACACCTTCCAAACCTAGTTTCCATTTTCTGTTGTTTGTTTTTTTGTTGGGGGGAGGGGGGGGGGGATGGGGGAGGATGCATTTTGATGTAGTTTACCAACTCGGCGCACCACCAAAGAAACCATGCACCTTATTTTCACCTCAGTCGTACGACATATAGTGCACCTGGATTTTTAGCTCACTTGACTGAAAGTCAGGGTGAGCTTTTCTTATCACTCTTCGTCTGTCGTCCGTCGTCCTGCGTGAAGGTGGTGTTTGAGCCTCTTTCTCCTAAACCACTGGCCACATTTTAATAAAATTTCATGTAAGTAGTGGTTATATAGGGGCATTTTGATTTTTATCCAAAATAGCTTTCGGCTCATATTGAGCAGAGGTGTGGAGGAAAAATGGCCAAATTTTTTGAAAATTTTCTAATGAACCACCAGTAGCAGAGACTTGATATGTGGTATACAGAGTCCTTTTGAGGTTTAGAATCAAGTTTGTTCAAGAGAAGTTTGTTGGGCATTATTTGCCTTCGTTATGGGAGGGGCAAAAATTTTGGCCACGCCTAAAATTTCTATTTTCAGAACCGTGAGGTTGATTTGAACCAAATTTGATATGAGATGATAATGGGTCATAAGTAGTTGATTGATGCAAAAAAAATTTTTTCATTGTCCCGTGGGAACCTTGGGAGCTAAAAATAGGAAAAACCTTAAAACTGCCATATCTCCAAAACTACACAGCACAGAGAATTCTTATTTTGCATAAAGCTTACTTTTATCCAGTAGAATAGAATGGTTAAAAAAATCCCTATCGGTTTGATCACAAGGTACTTTTTTCAGGACTTTGAAAAAGTGCTGAGTCAGCACTTTTTAACACTGTAGGCAATGGGAAAAAGATTAAAAAATCTTCTTCTCCAGATCCAGCAGGCAGAATCTTTTGATATTTGGTATGCAACATTGTAGGGTGGATCTGATTCAAGTTTGTTCAAATCGGCCCCCTGGGTTCATATTTGGGCTCAGTATAGGAGCCCGATTTCGAACTTAGTGCATTTCAGGCAAATTTCTTTAAAAATCTTCTTCTCCAGATCCAGCAGGCAGAATCTTTTGATATTTGGTATGTAACATTGTGGGGTGGATCTGATGGAAGTTTCTTCAAATCGGCTCCCTGGATTCATATTTGGGCTCACTATAGAAGCCCGAATTCGAACTTAGTGCATTTCAGGCAAATTTCTTCAAAAATCTTCTTCTCCAGATCCAGCAGGCAGAATCTTTTGATATTTGGTACGCAACATTGTGGGGTGGATCTGATTCAAGTTTGTTCAAATCGGCCCCCTGGGTTTATATTTGGGCTCAGTATAGAAGCTCGAATTCGAACTTAGTGCATTTCAGGCAAATTTCTTAAAAAATCTTCTTCTCCAGATCCAGCAGGCAGAATGTTTTGATATTTGCTGAGTCAGCACTTTTTAACACTGTAGGCAATGGGAAAAAGATTAAAAAATCTTCTTCTCCAGATCCAGCAGGCAGAATCTTTTGATATTTGGTACGCAACATTGTGGGGTGGATCTGATTCAAGTTTGTTCAAATTGGCTCCCTGGGTTTATATTTAGGCTCAGTATAGAAGCTCGAATTCGAACTTAATGCATTTCAGGCAATTTCTTAAAAAATCTTCTCCAGATCCAGCAGGCAGAATCTTTTGATATTTGGTATGCAACATTGAGGTGTGGATCTGATTCAAGTTTGTTCAAATCGGCCCCCTGGATTCATATTTGGGCTCACCATAGAAGCCCGAATTCAAACTTAGTGCATTTCAGGCAAATTTCTTAAAAAATCTTCTTCTCCAGATTCAGCAGGCAGAATCTTTTGATATTTGGTATGCAACATTGTGGGGTGGACCTGATTCAAGTTTGTTCAAATCGGCTCCCTAGATTTATATTTGTGCTCACTATAGAAGCTCGAATTCGAACTTAGTGCATTTCAGGCAAATTTCTTTGATAATCTTCTTCTCAAGATCCAGCAGGCAGAATCTTTTGATATTGGTTATGCACCATGCTTAGGGGGGTGAGATTCAAATTTGTTCAAGCCAAGTCCCTGGGTTCATATTTGGGCTCACTGTGGAAGCCCGAATTATAACTTAGTTCAAAATGAGGAATTTTCTTTAAAAATCTTCTTCAGATCCAGCAGTTGGAATGTTTTGATATTTGATATGCAGCATCCTTAGGGGGGTGAGATTCAAGTTTGTTCAGCCATGTCCCTAGGTCCATATTTGGACTCATTGTGGGAGCTTGAATTGTAACTTAGTTCAAAATGAGGAATTTTCTTTAAAAATCTTCTTCTTCAGATCCAGCAGTCGGAATGTTTTGATATTTGGTGTGCAGCATCCTTTGGGCGTGAGATTTAAGTTTGTCAAAGCCAAGTCCCTGGGTTCATATATGGGCTCCCTGTGGGAGCCCGAATTATAACTTAGTTCAATATGAGGAATATTCTTTAAAAATCTTCTTTTTTTTTAGATCCACTGGTCAGAATCTTTGGATATTTGGTGTAAGCTTTTCTTAGGAAGAGCAGATGCAACTTGTTGAAATCAATTCTCTGGGTTGATATTTAGGCTACCATGGCAGGTGAGCGCCCTCAGGCCCCTTGGGCCTCTTGTTTTAAAATGAAGTTCTGCATATGAGATCTCCCACCACTGGGGTACACCCAATAGGGGCAGAAAAACTCCTCATATACCACTGGGGCCAAAGAGTTGGAGATAACTTTTTGGGGAATTGTCAGAACCTAAACAATCCAAATATAACCCAAAAAACAATTTTCACATGTAATTCCCATGAAAATACATAACAACCCACTGTAATATGTCTTTTCTACACTATAAGTTACTTTCCACACTATATGTTCTAGCAGGGCATCTTGTTTAGATATAATACAACTTCTAAGCATTTTGTTATGACTTTTCGATGTATGATGCATTGAGTTTGTAACTAGACATTTTTTGCACAGCTTTGCTTGAAGTATCTTTTTCATTAACCTATCTAATGTGGACTGAGATAAACTGCATTCCTTCACCTTTGTGAACTCCAGGAAGTGAAACAGTGCTTGGTTATTGTGGCAAACAAGCTTTGTTTTACTGGTAAAATAAGAACCAGTCACCGATGCTGGGGGTGGAAGTCCTCTAAAATGGGCCGTCTGGGTATAAACAGTTGATTTAATTTGACTTTATCTCCATGTTGTGGCCATGATTATCTAATGTGTAGCTATACACACACTATCGAAAGATGCATTTTATGTCCACTCATATGGACATCACATGTATTTCTTTTGTACCCCTGTTGTGACAAATAAGACATGCAGATGGTAGACTATAATCTATTCAAAGAGTGTTTAAATTCATGAATCATTGGTTGTATTCGTTACAGAATACTAGAAAGAAAGATGGATGGTCATGCATTGTTCCAGACTATTGAAAGAAACATTTTGTCATCTTATAAATCTTGATGTGCGTTATTTTGATAACATTTTGATGTGTTAAACCTAAACAACCGAGTACATGTCAAAATCAATTTCAAATGTCTACTAACCATGTCAGTTTGGATCATATTCAGTATATGAGAGATATATCACTGAAAGTAACCTTTAAATGTCAAAAATACTTGAAAGTTTACATTTTTTTTTGGTTACAAAAATAGCATGTGTCATATAAACTAACGGTCTTCCTATTGAGTAGTGTTTTCACAGTTAACAAGATTACTACACATTCTCAGTGATTGTTTTTCTAATGAGCAAAATATGTTGCTCTCAGCTTGGGGTTGGTGGATTTCAAAAGGAACATCACCTCCCTCTCACCAGTCCCCTCAACTTTCATCTTCTTTCATGTCCACAGTTGAAACGTGCTGAACAAAACAAAATATTGTGCCAAGACCCAAAATCAGGGTTCAAGTGCTATACATGTACAAAAAGTACTGCACTCAACACATGAAGTTAGAAACATACTGCCCTTAACTCTTCTGCTACCAAAAGTCGAATTACTCAAGTGTAGATGGTGGCTCCTGTTTTAGACAAATGTCTACAATGAGTGCCTTGCCCAATGACACAATTCGGGGGTCCGAATCGATCGACCAGATGATCACCCATCCAAGGATTAGCCAGGCTCAATATTACTTAACTTTGGTGATCTGACAAGCACCGGTTACTGCAACGCCACTGTGCCCCCGACTCTGTATTATAATGTCTGGATGAGAATGTCCTATTTTGGTCGGCAGCTGTAGGGACACATTACGGGGATTCCTTAAGCACAGTCTACAGGTTGCATTTATTAAGGGATTTCATTGTAAATATTTGGTAGGATGACTTGGTATAATGTCTAGATGAGAACATCCTATTTTGGCCGTGAACAGTCAACCCTGATGGCTGCACAGTCCTGAAACCCGAAAATCTGTAGCATGGGTTTACAGGTTGTATTTATGAAGGGATTTTATTGTAACTTGGTAGAATGATTCTGTATAATAATGTCTGGATCAGAACGTCCTATTTTGGTCGGGTTCAGTCAACCATGACAGCTGTAGGGGCACATTATGGGGATTCCTTTAGTGCATTCTACAGGTTGTATTTATGAAGGGATTTCATTGTAAATTGGCAGGATGACTCTGTATAATGTCTGCATGAGAACAATTTATTTTGGCTGTGGTCGGTCAACCGTGATGGCCGCACAGGCACGTGACCTAGATTTGTTTAGCACAGTCTACAGTTCATATTTATAAAGTGATTTCATTGTAATTTGGAAGGATAACTCGGTATGATGCTTAGATGAGACTGTCCTATTTTGGTGATGGTCGGTCTGCCGTCACCTGGCTACGTGATTCTAGATTCCTTTAACACTGTCTACAGGTTGTTTTTATGAAGGGACTTCATTGTAATTTGGTAGGTTAACTCTGTATGATATCTAGATGAGTCTGTCATATTTTGGTCATGATCGGTGACCAGTGCGTGACCAAGACTCCTTTAGCAAAGTCTGCGAGTCATATTTATGAATGGATTTCATTGTAACTTGGTAGAATAACTCGTTTTGGAATGAGTTTACTGTAACTTGGTAACTTTGGTTGACATATGTTAACTGTCACATCCACATCAACCCAGGCCTCAATTTCTGTGTACAGTCCATACCTCAAATTATTCTTATTGAAAACATAGCATGTAGGGAACAGAAATTAACATATTCTCAATTATCACAATTCTTATCTTATTTCATAATCCTTTCAAAAACATTGAACATCATTTTTTCATCAAACACTACACACAGTCAAGTTAAGCTACAGTGTCATTGACACTTTCATTACATTTTACGATATCGTCGCATTCTATTTCTGTTCGATGTTAAAGGTCAAGTATAATTTTGCATTCACAACCGCCCATGGATGGGAATACAGTTTCAATCAAAACATATGTTGGTTGGTTTGGCACCTGTTTTAGACAGATGTCTGCAATGAATTCTACTCTGAAACACTTCAAGATATGCAAATGTGGTTCTGAAACTGAAGATGGGGAAATCTCTCAATGATACAGCCAGTGATATGGACATATTAACCCGTCAAGGCCAAAATTTTGTTTGAAATGTTGATGCTGTTGGAAATTCTGCAGGTAGAAGAGTCGTAAGCATCAGCAAATGGCCCAATTAGTTTTGACTGGCAAACATATGGTTTAGAAGATCTGTTTGATCCATACTGAATTCAGCCAATACAGACTATGACAAGGCATCTTGGTTGATACAAGAGAGTTCGGTCCTGTGGATTTTTTCAAGTTATATTTCCCAGATAGTGCCTTCCAACTTATAGCCTGATCAATTCGTACTTTAACCACAATAGTAGTATAACATTTACCGTACTGACGCGGGAATACGCCCATATTCGGGATTAAACCCACCCGTATATTTTCGAAAAACCCATTTCAAGGTGCACTTTTCATGAATAAGCCCACTCCCCTACTTCTGAAAATCAAAGAAATGCCCTTACCGCAATGGAGAAAAAGAAAAATGCATCGAATGTCACTTTTTTTGTGTGTCATTTTTCTCTGTTATTGCCACTTTCTTTGTTCAATCTGTACTTTTTTAGTGAGAAAATATTCATTCTTATTATCTTTTGACAGGTTTTATTGTATAATAAAAATTACTCATTGCTAACAATACATATAGTTTTGTTTTTATTCTGTTTCAATTAATGTGCCATTGAAAAACAAAAAACAGGAATCCGACAATTGTGTTGAGAAATTACCTGATGTGATCCCTGCAAAAATAGCTGCTCAAAAATAAATATGAATTCATTCCCCCGAGTTGTAATATCCAGTTTGGTCCATGCTACATGAAAGTCTGTTTTGAAAACAAAACAAGGGAAGGCCATATTGTTTACAACAATGGGGGAAACATTATGTGCACCAGGGCGGTCAGTTTAAAAATAATTTGTTCATTTATGAAACATGCCCACGTGTTTTTATCAAATGCATTGTATGCCAAATATTTTCTCATACTGTCGCGGTTATGTGAAATTAAAATTATATAAACTTGAAATGTAAATTAAATAAAAACATGATCTCTCAAGTATAATTAACTTCAGCTGACCTATTATTGTCTCCTGCTTTTTGAAAAAAATGGGAGATATTAAAATTAAATTTGGGGTGTCCTTCCGTCCTTCCCTCCATCCTTCCGTTCTTCCGTGTTTTTCGTTTCCAGACTCTAACTTTCCTTACAGTGACTGGATTTAGATGAAATTTGGGTAGTAGATCACTTTCATCAAATGTGGGTCCAAGTTCGAATATGGGCATTTTTCGTGCATATTTAATTACGTTGCTGAAATTTGATTGGCTGACGGTTTCCAGACTCTAACTTTCCTTAAAATCAACCGATTTTGATGAAATTTCATATATAGATTACTTTTATCAATACCTAGGTCAAGTTTGAATGTGGGAAATTTTGTACCGAAAATCTGTCCGTCTGCCCCGTGCGTCAACGCACCTTGGACTAAAAGCCGTATTTATGAACCGATCTTCACAAAACTTCTTGGGTATCTTTGTTACCATTGTGAGACCAGAATATGTGTTTTGGGGTTTGGTCCAAAATTCAAGATGGCCGCCAGAGGCATTTTGTTCCAAAATTGGGTGTAATCAGTTTTGTGTACAGAACTTCTATATGAAAGTTAGGATTTGAATAAATTTTTGTATGAATGTTTAGTAACATGCAATACATCACATATAATACGGGTTTTGTCCTCGTGCAAATATTATGCAAATTAGGGAAACTTTGATTTATTCAGTGCTCCTACTAATACACAGTAAGTGCACACCTTCTGTGTTTTTCGTTTCCAGACTCTAACTTTCCTTACAGTCAGTCGATTTCGACGAAATTTGGGTAGTCAAATTTCATCAACTGTGGGTCCAAGTTCGAACATGGGCATTTTCCGTGCATATTTAATTAGTTTGCTTAAATTTGATTGGCTGATGGTTTCCAGTCTCTAACTTTCCTCAGAGTCAACCGATTTCAATGAAATTTCATATATGGATTACTTTTCACATCAGTTTAATGTAATATGTCTTATCATGCAGTCTTAATTTTTAGTGATTCTCACAGTCATACTCCACATCACTTAACTTGCTTTGACAGTGACCTCCGTGAAAATATATCTGATAACCACTGTCTGAAGCACTGTCTGTTCTGTCTCTTCTAAATAACTTCCACTTGCAACTCAACTGTATTCCACTGGATGCATTAATTCCCCTTGAAACTGCTGCCCAGCGGGAGACATGAATTCACTGAATTTGCTTGTATATACTATTGCTATGGTTCATACAAAATTTATCTGTTTTGTGTAAAAAAAAATATTATTGAAAGTTTGTTGAAAACTGAAAACATTCTGTTGTGAGATATCACAAGAATTAAGTTCTCTCCCTTTACTTATATACGAACAAATTCAGAACATATTCAGCTGTGTATTTTGTCTTCATTTTGAACCAACAGTGTTTTCCACCCATTCTACCCACGTGCAGAATTCAGTTACCCCTCCCCCATCCCCCCCACACTTTTACAGGCAGCAAATTAAGGGCAAGTGACAATGTTTCATGAATTTTTTTTTTGCTTGTTGAAAGAATCAATGACAAAAAAACGTGAGGAAATTCTTTGTGACTATCTTGCAACTTATTGGCCTGTACAGATGGGGGGGGGGGGGGGGAGGGGGGGGGGGCAGACATCTCCTGTTCATCTTGCTCTTGGAGAAAGTGAATGCCACAGCTTGGGGGGGGGGGGGGCTCAGATGCCCCCTGTTCATCTTGCTCTTGGAGAAAGTGAATGCCACAGGTGGGGGGAGAGGAGGGGGGGGGCTCAGATGTCCCCTGTTCATCTTGCTCTTGGTGCAATTATCCCACAACTTATTACCAATGAAATAAGTTGTGTGGTGACTGCAAAAAAAATTCTCAGTTTTTTTCTTCTCTGGCCATGACAGCCAGGTTCAGTGTTGAGGGCACCTTCTTTAATGTGAGTAATACAAAACACAGTTCACATATTTTTTTAATAAACACAATTCAAAAACCTTCCAAAAACAGTCCAGCATGGCTTTATGAAAGTAACGTCTTTAAAAACAGACGATAATAGACTAATTTTCGAAATGCTACTTTCGATTTCCATGACTTTTCCATCAACAACATGGGAATTCGCACTCACAATTCTCGGAACTCATTTCAATAAAAACAAGATGGAAAAATTAAGTAGGATAGTTTTTGGTGTGTTAACACATTCATTATTCAATACAATTTACAAACCATTTCAATTTCACAAACATAAGACAAAAAATGAAGTGGCATGATAAAAATGGACAGTGGGAAACTGTACTCTCCAATAACAGTGCTGCAAATGGCCGTCTCGAACTTTTCCCTGCTTCTGCAAACTGCCTTACCCGAAAATAAGCCCACCCATGTTTTTTTTTTGCTTTTTCACTGCCTGCACCCCCTGGGCTTATTCCTGCATCAGTATGGTAGTACATGCATAAAAATTCATTATTTGGCTACAAATAGTTTTACTCCATCACACAAAACACCAGCCTATGGAGATATTTATTTACTTTGGAATGGTAGTCATCTTGTTGCCATGGTTACATGACCTTATATGACTGAGTGCCATATGCAATATAGCTTTCGGACCTATACCTACCAGCATACCATGTTTCAGCAAGATATTCCTCTAAACAAAAAAGTAATTTCCTATATCCAAACTGTATGTATTATTACTGTGTAATATAGTGCTATTCCACTGGGTGCATGGCAGCGGCATGTACTGCAGTGGTGCTGTATTGCAGCAAAAGAGTTAAATGTGGGTAATTGTGTGGAGACCCTAAAAGGGCTCGAGTGCAAAATAAGTATAAAAACTACAGTTGTAAAAACATTGAAAATTTGCTTAGGACAAACTGTCACAAAGGCAGTGCATAAGCACATGAAACAAAAACAATTTTAAACAAGCAATGTTGCGGCAAGTAATTTTGACATCTAATGATCACTTTTGGTGAAAAAATCTCTCAAATATTGAATAATATTCCAAACTGAAGTGGTTAGTATACATTTTTAATTGATTTTGACATGTTCTTGGTTGTACGCAGGTTGTCTCTGGCTGTTCTCTGCTTTTAGGGTTACCGATTTTGATTTCCAAGTCTATTAACATGTCTTTGTATTACAGGTCATTTGCAGAGTCGAGTGGTGTATTATTTAATGAATATCCATGTTTTGCCAAGAACCATCTACCTTACTCGGGTAACTACACTTTATTCTTAATACCAAGTAAGATGATAGGATGATCATAAATAGCAGCTCATTTGATATCTATGAATGGCCTATGAATGACAATAGAGGGGAGTGGACAATATGACATAATCTATTTGATCTCCAAAACATAGTGGATATAAGGTCCAATTTTATAAACAGCTTGTCTGAGTCTGGACAAAACTTAATAAAAGTATATGTGTTATAAATAGACAGTGTGTCATGCATCATAATTTGGCCTGTATCCCAAAGGTCAAGGCAACAGGATACCTTTTGTGTTTCTCTGAGCCAAAAGAATCTGTCCATTTATCAACATTCAGTTTGTCTGAACCATAATTTGGTGAATATTTTCTGATACCGCTTCATAAAAACATCTATTGTCAGTAGACAGTGTGTCATGCATCATATCAGTTTAAGGATTGCAGGTCAAAACTCTATTCCTCCATTATCTGTCTGTCCATGTATTGTCAACATTTTGTTTGTCTGGACCATAGTTTCATAACCACAGAAATATTTTGGGTAATCCAAGGGTAACCCAACAAACATTTGTATTATGAATAGATGGTCTGGTATGTAATATAATAATCATCTGTATCCCTTAAGGCCAAAGTCACAGTTTAATATTTTGTTTGTCCAGCTGTCCCCTATCAACATTCTGTTTGTCTGGGCCATAATTTATTCACCGGGGAATGCAGGGGCTCATTGGTCAGCACAGTGAATGTCATGCTCAAAAAGTTGATGGTTTGAACCTTGCTATGTCATCTAGATTGTTCTCGCTGTCAGGTGCAAATTTAGCCAATTGCTCAAAAAAATTTGATTTGGCCCCAAAACATCTATGTTTGGCTAAAAATTTATCACACAGAAATTTTTGTTCTTGTGATTCAGAAATGTCACCACAGCATTGAAGAACTGTTGATGATGATAAAGCAAACAAATGAATCATTTTATTACTTTCCATAAAATGAAATCATCAGCTAGCAATTAAGGTGGATACAGTCAGAGGTTTTATGATGCACCTCAAAGCACTGTTATTGTCTGGATAAAGGAAGGCTTATTGGTCAACATGATTGACAGACAGAGGCTGAGCTGACAGACCAGCATTTAGACAAACACATTAAATGGTTCCTTCTTAAGTCATGTTAATTGTCATTGATTGGTAATTAAGCTTCTTTTATTGAACATGATAAGTGAACATTCTACTTTACAAAGAGCCATCATTAAATTGGATAAATACTTCACTTCTTCGGCTCGTTTAGTCCAGTAAGTCAACAATAATTAGGCAATCAATCTTTTATTATTTGAGTACAGCAACATATGTTGCCATATTTTAGAAAGCTGTTCAGTATGGGAATTAGTTGAGTTGATGATTCTCTTGCCATCGACCACTTCTAACTCTGCTTGTGCCAGCTTAATAAGCTAGAGACTCTGACAGTTTTGTGCAGTTACTCGGTGGCTCCCTCTGGGTACTCAGGTTTCTTCCACATGTAAAACCGTCCTGACACTATGACCCTGGCTGTTGAAAGTGTCATTAACCCTCCTTGTTCCAGGTTTAGGTTAGTAACTTTGAGAGGCCGACTATTACCTGCCATGGTTTGGTGGCTTTCTACCTGTACTTATGCCACCTGGGAAACTGTTCAACACTTTATGACTGGATGTTGAAAATGTAATTAAACCCCAATAAACAAAGGAATAAACAAACAGTTTAATTTCAGCAGCAGTGAATATTTTGAAACAATACTGTTTAAACTGGTATTATGATGCTACCGTGTGTCCTGCATTGTATCAAGCTCTCTAGCCACCAGTCTGTAATAAATTTGATGCTGTTATGGTCTGGAACCCAATACTGTTATGGCCTGTAACCAGTCAAGATCATTGATAGTTTGTCGCCTATGTTTAGATTCACTTGTCTGGAATATTTCAGTTGATCGGAAAAGTGAACAAAACATACCATAAACATATATATAAACATATATTTTCTTTGAACCAGTGCAAGCAATGTTTCTCAGTCAAGACTTGATTTGACAAAATTTTTCATGTCATTATGAACAGGATTGAAGACTCACCACGCCATAGTTTTAGGATTACACCAAATAGTTCTTCTAATTTGTGTTAATATCTTGATGGTTTCAATGTGAATTAAATATATTGTTGGGAATATCTTTAACACTTTACATAACATGAAAGACTACGCTTGCAAGCAAAATTCTTGAATAACTAATTTTTTTTTAGCTCACCTGAGCATAGCTCAAGGGCAGCTTTACTAATCACTTTCCGCCTGTCGTCCGTCCGACGTTAATTTTACATTATCGACTTCTTCTAACAAACTACTGGACCAAATTCAACAAAATTTGCTGTGCATGTACCCTATCATATGTCAATGCAAATTTGTTTCAAATCAAGTTGACCCGCCCCTCGGTTGGGCCACGCCTAAAAAGTGTTCTTAAATCTTAAAAAATCTTCTTCTCATGGACCAGCAGTAGCAGAGACTTGATATTTGGTGTGCAGCTTCCTTTTGAGGTGTAGACTCAGATTTGTTCAAGAGAAGTTCGAGGAGCTATATTTGCCTTTGTTATGGGAGGGGCAAGAATTTTTGCCCCGCCCCAAATTTCTATTTTCCAAACCGAGAGGCAGATTTGAACCAAATTTGATATGAGGGCTTATTGGGTCATAAGTACTTAATTTATGCCAAATTTTTTTTCTTGTCGCCCCATGGGAACTGCAGGAGCTAAAAATAGAAAAAAATTAAAATGCCCATATCTCCAAAACTACATGGCACTGAGAATTCTTATTTGGTGTGAAGCTTCCTTAGGACCAACAGAATGGAATGGTCAAAAAAAATAAATTGCTATCGGTTTTATCATGGGGTACTTTTTGGGGACTTTTAAAAAAGTGCTGAATCAGCATTTTTTAACACTGTGGGTAATGGAAAAAACAGTTAACACTACTTTTCTCCCAAATCACTGCTCCAAAAGGTTTCAAATTTCACATATAACATCTTTGGAAGATTGTTTCACATGTTTATTGAAATCAATTCCCTGGGTCCATATTTGGGCTCTCTATGGGAGCCTAACATGTTTAAATTAGTGCAGTATGAGGAATATTCTTTAAAAATCTTCTTCTTCAGATCTACCAATAGGAATCTTTTGATATTTGGTATGCAACATGCTTAGGGAGGTGAGATTCAAGTTTGTTTAAGCCAAATCCCTGGGTTCATTATTGGGCTGAAAATTTGGGGTCCTGGTCCGGACTTAGAAATTTTGGACCAAAATCCAGAAATGAGGTTTTTTTTTTGTTTTTTATGCATTTTGGTCAATGTTAAGACAAAAAAAAATTTATTTTTACACTGAAAATTTGGGGGCCGGGTGGGACTTAGAAAATTTTGGACCAAAATCCGGAAATTAGTTCTTTGGTTTTTAATGCGTTTTGGTCCATTTTAAGAAGAAGAAAAAAAAATTTTAGTCTGAAAAAATTTTGTTTGGGACTTCAAAAATTTCCGAACAAAAATAAAAAAAAATCTGTTTTTTATGCGTTTATCTCAATTTTGGGACATGCAAGTGCATGAACTGAAATTAGAAGGAAAATTCTGCATATTGTGTGGGCACAATAGCTTCGTCTAGTTGGTATATGCTTTTCTTAGGAGGGACGTATGCAGCTTATTCAAGTCAAGTCCCTGGTTTGATATTTAGACTACCATGTCAGGTGAGCACCTCAAGGCCCCCCTGGGGCCTCTTGTTTCATTTTTTGTCTCAAAAACGTAGGTTATGACCCCTCATTGGAACGAACTGAGCTCGTTCCAAAGAGGGGTCATAACCTATATTTTTGAGACAAAAAATGAAAATATAATGAAAATTAATTGGTGAATTTTCAGAATAGCTCTGGCCGGTTTTTGACGTTACTTTGGGAAAAGTTTTTAAAACTTTTCGCATGAACCAGTGGGAACAATGTCTTGATATTTGATATGGGGCTTTATTTTGAGGTGTAGAATCAAATTTGTTCAAACAAAGTTTGTGGAGCAATATTTGCCAGTGTAAGGGGAGATGTAAGATTTCCGGGGAGATGTAAGATTTCCCCGAGGGAACCCCACGAGCTACAAATAGAAATATTTTGAAATACCTATATTTCCCAAACCACATGGAACAGAGAACTGTTATTTGGTATGCAGCATCTTTAGGAACAGTAGAATGGAATGGTAAAAAAAAGAAGCCATCTGTTATGTCAGAGTGATAAGCGTATTTGCAAAAATTAAAACAATTTCTTCTCCAGAACTGCTGATCAGAATCTTTTGGTATTTGGTATACAGCATACATAGGGGAGTCAGATAAAAGTTTGTTAAAATTAAGCCCCTTAGTTCATATTTGGGCTCAGTACAGGTGCCCAAATTTTAACTTAGGGCAATATGGGGAATAATCTTTAAACATCTTCTTCAGAACCACCAGTCAGAATGTTTTAAGGTTTGGTATACATCGTTTTTAAAATTCAAGATCATTCAAATCAAGTGCCTCAGTTAATATTTGGGCTTCCTATGTGGGCCAAAATTTTAACTTTGTGCCGTATGGGAAATAATCTTCATATTTATTTATTGGTGTTTAAGGTCACATACGTATGCACAGTGACTAATCGTGACCGTGACAGTTTTATGGGTGGAGGAAGCCAGAGTACCCGGAGAGAACCAGCGAGCATTGACGAGCAACTGTCAGCTCCTCAACATTTTAACTCAGTTCAAGCTCCGCTCAAGCAGGGTTACAACGGAAGAAGACATGCACCATCAACATGCAGTACGCTTTAGTACAAGTCGTCATCATGCCCCCATGTTGGCAACCGGGATAAAGTGCCTTGCCCAAGGACACAACGCGGATCATTCTGGGTGGGAATCAAACTCGGGACCTCTAGCATAGAAGTCCAACAGTCTACCACTGAGCCACCATTCCCCTGGAATAATGTATTTTTAAAGTTTTTAAAGGAATAATCTTTCGGTATTCAGCATTCTAAAGGAGATTAGATCTAATTTTGTACAAACCAAGTCCATTGGGTAATATTTGGGCTCCCTATCGGAGCCCAAATTTCAACTTATTCCAACATGAGGAATAATCTTTAAAATTCTTTTTCTCCAGAAACACTAGTCAGAATCGTTTAATATATGGTATACATAATTCTTATAGGGGTTGGATTCAAAATTTTGTTTAGCCCAAGTCCATCAGTTAATAATTGGGTTCTCCATGGGAGCACAAATTTTAACTTCATGCTATTTGGGAAATACTATTTAAAAATCTTCTTCTTCAGATCAACCAGTCAGAATCTTTTGATATTTGGTATACAGCTTTCTTAGGGAATTCAGATCTAAGTTTGTTCAAATCAAGTCTCTAGGTTAATATTTGGGCTCACTATTGGAGCTCAAATTATTACTTAGTACCATATGAGGAAAATATATAATCTTTAAAACTCATCTTTACCAAAAGCACAGGTCAGAATCTTTTGATATATGGTATACAGAATCAAGTTTTGTCCTAATCAAGCCCATCGGTTAATAATTGGGCTCCCTATGGGAGCCTGAATTTTAGCTTAATGCAATATGGGGAATAATCTTTAAAAATCTTTTTTTTCAGATCCACTACTCAGAATCTATTGATACTGAGTACCCAGTATCCTTATGGGGATCAGATTCAAATTTGTTCAAAGCAAGTCCCTCAGTTGATATTTGGGCTCCCTATGGGGGCCCAAATTTTAACTTAGTGCAATATGGGTAAAAATCTTTAAAAATCTTCTTCTTTATATTCACGAGTCAGAATCTTTTGACATTTGCTATACAGCATCCTTCAGGAGGTTAGATCTAGTTTTGACCAAGCCAAGTCCCAAGATTAATATTTGGGCCCCTATTGGAACCCAAATTGTAAATTTAGTCCAAAGTGAGAAATTATCTTTTTAAACTCTTCGTCTCCAGAAACATCAGTCAGAATCTTTTAATATATGGCATACTGAATCCTTACAGGGGTTGGATTCAATTTCTTCAACTCAAGTCCATTGGTTAACCAGTAGAGTGCTGGAAGCCCTATTTTGGGCTTTACTAAATGTGACAGATACAAACTGTCTGTAGCTACATTCTGCCTGAGGAAGCCTTTATTGCCCCTGATATGAATCACATTTTTTATACAATACCTTGCTCTCTGACATTTAATTGGATAGTGCTCATAAGGCACTATCCAATTAAATGTAATAGAGCAGTATATGATGAGCTTTGATTTGTTGTCAGAAAAAACTCAGCACTTTACTAGTTAATAATTGGGTTCTCTAAGGGAGCCCATATTTTAACTTAGTGCAATATGAGGAGTACTTTTATAAATCTTTTTCTTCAGATCCACCAGTCAGAATTTTTTGATATTTGGTATACAGCAGCATCATTAGGTAGATCAGATCTAAGTTTGTTCAAATCAAGTCTCTGGGTTAATACTTGGGCTCCCTATTGGAACTCGAATTTTAACTTAGTCCAGTATGAGGAATAATCTTTTAAAATCTGCTTCTTGAGATACAGTCAGAATCTTTTGATATTTGGTATACAGCATCCTTAAAGGGTTCAGATTCAATTTGTTCAAATAAAGTCCCTGGATCTCAAAATCTTCTTCTCCAGAACCACCAGTCAGAAGCTTTTGATATTTGGCATACAACATCCTGCAAGTTTTTTCAAGTTAAGTCTCTAGGTTGATATTTGGACTTCCCAGTTTTGCATTACTGAAAATCTGGGCATTATTTCTGTAGTGGTATCCCAATACTAGAAAAAAAATCATCTGGCATGAACAACAGAGTTGTAAATAATTAAATAACTTCATTTCTCTGTAGTGTGTTAACTAGCATTAGATGCTGATTAAATCCTTCTTTAAACAACTTTGGTCAGGTGAGCACCTCAGACGCCACTGGGCCTCTTGTTTTTAAACTCTTTCTCTCAAATTTCTCCTTGAATCTGATTTCTTTTTTATTAGCTCCGCCTTTCAAAATGTCAGCAGAGTATTTCTGATGCTAAGTGATCTGTCTGTCCATCCGTCTCCATCCGTCTGTTATCAACATTTTGTTCGTCTGTGCCATAATTTCTTGACCACTGAATACTTTTTAACAAAACTTTGTAACCGTATGTATTGTCCCTAGGCAGTGTGCATTAGTTCATAATGAGGTCTCTACTCTCAAGGTAAAGATCACAAAAAATAATATTTGGATGTTGCTATATTGCCTTTGTCCAGTCTCTATAATCTGATCCATAGAGTCTTGTTTATTCTTGTCACAGTTGCTGACCATAACAAAAAGTTGTTTCATGATCGTGACCAAAGGTCATATTCTCATGTTTAAGGTCACATTCAAGAAAACTTCAATATTTTTCTGCTGTGATTTTTGTCTGTTCCATATAATTTGATCTAATTGGCTGATCTTGTTCATGCTTCAAACAAATATTGCCCATGACTGAATAGTGTGTTGTGACCTTGATCCAAGGCCTTATCATCAAGGTCACAGACAGAGAAACTTTGTTATTGTTATAGAGCCCTCATTCGGTCCATATACCTTGGTATGTTTGACAGATCTTACTAATACTTGGTACAATTACTGCTTATGACTCGAAGGTGTGTTGCAACCTTGATTCTAGGTCATATCATCAAGGTCATAGACAGCAAACTTAAGGTCACAAGCAATAACACTTGGATTCTTGTCAGGTATATTTAGCTTTCCCTAAAAGCATTGACCCTGGGTGGAGCTGTCTAGGCTGAGGGGCCTCTTCTTTGTTATGTGATCACTTTTTGTTGTCGTAAAGCAGTGTTTTCACTCAAATTCCTGCAGAACACCCTAATACACTACACAAGGTCTTCTGTACCTGGTTTGCCGTAGTGATATAGAGATTTTTATTTCTTAATCCCAGAATCAGAAATTCAGTACTTATGCATTTTTCAAAAGGAAAAAATTGGTTGCATTAAAAAAAATGTTATGAAGTATGTTGAAATTCATTAAAAGTATATTTGTAACACATGTCAAAATTTACAGGAAGTTAATGATGAACCGATAATCGTAATCAGTAATTAGAATCGGACAGTATGGGACATCGGCTGATAATGACATCCGGGAGTTAAAAACCGGCACTTTACAATTATTCTATATTTAACATGACTATTAAAAATTTCTTTGATATCTGGCCATGAAGTTTGCCCATTAAGAACGAATGTAGTGCATAGCAGAATATTTAAGAATCTGCAGAGCTGAGATATTACAGGATTTACTGTCTGCAATCGGTACAAGATCACCACCATTTCCCGGCTGATCAAAGTCATTGGCCTTCAGTCACGATGCTGTACAACGATGCATTAAGTACATAACGTTAATGAATAAATACAATGTGTTCAGCCAGTAGTGTGCAGTATTTCATGATGCAGGCATCACAACACGATAGAATAAAACGTCACCTGAGTGCTAGAATGTACTATGTCCCCTATGGAACAAAGAACATTCTAGCACTCAGGTGACGAAAAGTGGAGAAAAAATTCTTTTGTTCAATGACAGATGATTGTTACACAACATGTATGTCACATGACTGTCACAACCACATTTTCAGTTTGTCAAGTTCATATTTATACCTCTAATTTTTTTTTCGAGAATGGCTTTCAAATGAATCATGGCCCTGCAGTAAAACAAAGAAAATACATGTTAAAATCACCTCCCCCATGAGGCATTATGTCTTTGTTCTATAAGGTTTGGGTTATAAGATGTCGATGAAATAATTTGGAATGAAGATTGTTTAGGGAAAGGCTTTCAAGTGAGTTATGTCCCTGCAGTAAAACAAAGAAAATACATGCAAATCACCTCCCCACATGTGGCATCATGTCTTTGTTCTACATCTCCTATGTGGATGGTCCGATTGTGATAGACTTCAGCAACAGGTGTTTCTGGCCTTCACAATTACCTTGCTGTAAAGCAAAGACAATAATTTTGCAGTTTGCCTGGTAAAATAGCCAATTTTTTGTCTGTTCGCCTCATATCTCTGGTTTGGGTTTCCGGCTCTCAATGAAATTTGGAATGAAGATTGTTTATGGGAATAGCTTTCACAATATCATGGTTTATTTCTTCTCTTGTCATTGTTTGGCGGTATGCCATGTGGGGGAGGGGGGGGGCGTACGTCCCAGGGTCCCCCTCTTGTTTAATTCATTACCTCCCTTGATGTTGCTTGCCAATGTTGTCTGCAGAGTACATGTAAACATTGGAGAAACACATCAAGGCAGGTAAGAAGATGAAAAATGAACATTAAATCCTGACATGTCACATGCCCATTTAGTTTCGATCTGTAAACCATGCATGGACACAAGTTCATAACACACATTAACATCAAAGTTATTATTCGGTTAACCCTTAAGTGCCTGGACAAGTGTCCTGAATTTCCACCATCCCACATCCTATGTATGTCCAGTGGCTTCGCTGTGATTTCCAGTCAAGTCTTGGCTGCCTTAACAGGCAACCAAGACTTGACTAGAAACTACTTCCAACCTAATTTGTCTGTTATCAACAGGACCTCCTCATGATGACATGTTAAAGAGCACCTGTTCTGAGGTCGTAATTGTCATAAATAGGCTTTTAAGGGTTAAGACACGAAGTATGTGTGCTTAGTATATTTCTGGTTAATTCAGCAGAGTGTATTATATTCTGTATTAACACAATTTACCAGAGTAAACATAATCTTCAGAAGAGAACAATATGATGTGATTATATCATTAATAAAGATCTTCTTCACCCCACCCCCCCCCCCCCCACCCCCCACAAAAAAAACACCAATTTTACATTGGCTAACATTGCCCAGGACTAAACATGCACATTCTTAGAAATTATGTGCTATTAAGCTTTTGTAATTGGTGATTTATCAATGCAATTCAGCAGTATACAGACACAAATTTTTTTCTGTGTCCTATTCCGGCCATCGGGATAGGCGGAGAAATAATCGGTAATCAGTTCATAGCAAGTTTTGATAATTGGTTCATCACTACAGGAAGTTCCTCTCATCTTTGTGTTGAGGGGCATTATCCTATGATTTGCTTTTGATACGTTCATGAAGTAATGTAATAAACCATTTCAAGTTAACTCAACAGCTTCTCTTTTTTTTTGTTTTTGGAACAGCATGGTGAAAGTGAAATGAATTTGCAGGGCAGAATAGGAGGAGACAGTAATTTGTCCGAAAGAGGTTGGGAGGTGAGTACATCAATAAGTTTACGTGATTTATAATTTAATTTTCTTTAATGCTATGTTTTGCTTGCATTTTAATATTTTCAGATTTCTACATTTATCCAAAACACCATCAGTTTTAACATTTTTTCATACTCTTTCAATATCAATGCCTGTATCAAACCTTCCTCTTTCAAATTTTGTATATATCATCTCGAACAAAAACCATATCTAAAAATTCAGTACCGACCTGGGAAATACCAACAGTTATTGTCGAATTTAAGGTGTCGTTATTGATGTCAACATCTTAGAAGATTAAATGATGTCAGATTCTCATGAAATTTTATTATGTTGTAGAGCTCTTAAAATTATGAGATAGCTGTTTTCGGCTTAACATGACAAAAGTTAAAATAAGCTATTGCTGTCATGTGTGCGGAAGTCTGTTCACATTTTCTTTAGGACAGGCTACACCCCATAGTTCTTGTCCAATCATCACAAAATTTCATATGCAGGTTCGAGTTCATGTCTGGATGAAAACGTCCCCTTTTGGTCACGATCGATCAACCGTGATGGCAATGCGAGCCCAAAACCCGAAAATCTTTAGCATAGTCTACAGGTTGTATTTATGAAGGGCTTTCTTTGTAACTTGGTAGGATGACTCGGTATAATGTCTAGATGAGAGTGACCCTTTTGGTCGTGATCTGTCAGCTGTAACAGCTACGCGAGCCCGAATCCGAAAACCTTCTGCACAGTCCACAGGTCGTATTTATGAAGGGATTTCATTGTAACTTGGTGGGGTGACTCAGTATAATGTCTAGATGAGAATGGCCTGGTTCAGCCATGATCGGTCAACTGTGACAGCTGTACAAGCACATAACCTAGATTTGTTTAGCCCAGTTTACAGTTCTTGTTTATGAAGCGATTTCATTGTAACTTGGAAGGATAATTCGGTGTGAGGTCTAGACCGTCCTGTTTTGGTCACGATTGATCAGCCATTACTGCCGCCTGGTCACGTGTCCTAGATTCCTTTAGCACTGACAACAGGTTTTTGTGAAGCAATTTCATTTTAACTTGGTTGGGTAACTTGATATGGTATCTAGATGAGACTGGCCTATTTTGGTCATGATTGGTCGACTGTAACTGCCAGACCATCACATGACCTAGATTCCTTTAGCAAAGTCTACAAGTTATATTTATGAAGGGATTTCATTGTATCTTGGTAGGATAACTTGTTTTGGAATAATTTTACTGTAACTTGGTAACTTTGGCTGACTGAAATTAACTGTGAGGGCCACATTAACCCAGGCCTTAATTCTTTAGTACAGTCTACACCTTAACAATGATGGCCACAGGGGGCATGTTTTCTAGATTCCTTTAGCACAGTCTGCAGCTTGCATTTATGAAGGGCTTTCATTGTAAATTGATAGGATTACTCGGTATAAAGTCTAGATGAGAATGGCCTGGTTCAGCCATGATCAGTCAACCATGACAGCCGTACAGGCACATGACCTAGATTTGTTTAGCCCAGTTTACAGTTCTTGTTTATGAGGCGATTTCATTGTAAGTTGGAAGGATAATAATAATAGGCTGACAGAAATTAAGTGTGAGGGCTGCATTAACCCAGGCCTTAATTCTTTAGTACAGTCTACACCTCAAATTATTCTTATTGAAGACATAGCATGTTGGGAACAGAAATTAACATATTCTCAACTATCACAATTCTTGTCTTATTTCATAATATTTTCATAAACATTGAACATTATCCTTTTCGTCAAACACTACACACAAGTTAAGCTACAGTGTCATTGACACTTTCATTTAGTTTTTCAATATATTGCCATTTTTGATGTTTTTATGCGGCCGCTCATATGAGGGGACCATATTATGGTATGGCAATGTCCGTCCAGCTGTCTGTCCATCTGTCTGTCCATCCATCCGTTAGCTTTTGTTTGTCCATGTGATAACTTGAAAACAATACATCCAACAGATACTGTTTCTTTAGGGTTGATTAGTCATGACTAGAGGATGGTTCCATTCGATAACCAGCATTCTGCCATATCCAATATGCCCGCCACAGCAGGCATCTTGGATTTCAGGGACTTTTGATTGTCCACACGATAACTTGAAAACTATAGATCCAACAGATACTGCTTTTTAGCTCACCTGACTGAAAGTCAGGGTGAGCTTTTCTTATCACTCTTCGTCCGTTGTCCGTCGTCCTGCGTGAAGTTGGTGTTTGAGCCTCTTTCTCCTAAACCACTGCCCACATTTTAATTAAATTTCATGTAAGTAGTGGTTATATAGGGGCATTTTGATTTTTATCTAAAATAGGTTTCGGCTCATATTGAGCAGAGGTGTGGGAAAAAAATGGCCAATTTTTTTGAAAATCTTCTTCTAATGAACCACCAGTAGCAGAGACTTGATATGTGGTATACAGAGTCCTTTTGAGGTTTAGAAACAAGTTTGTTCAAGAGAAGTGTGTCGGGCATTATTTGCCTTCGTTATGGGAGGGGCAAAAATTTTGTCCACGCCTAAAATTTCTATTTTCAGAACCGTCAGGTCGATTTGAACCAAATTTCATATGAAATGATAATGGGTCACAAGTAGTTGATTGATGCAAAAAAATATTTTCTCATTGCTCCATGGGAACCTCGGGAGCTAAAAATAGGAAAAACCTTAAAACTGCCATATCTCCAAAACTACATGGCACAGAGAATTCTTATTTTGTATAAAGTTTACTTTTATCCAGTAGAATAGAATGGTTAAAAAAAATCCCTATCGGTTTGATCACAAGGTACTTTTTTCAGGACTTTGAAAAAGTGCTGAGTCAGCACTTTTTAACACTGTAGGCAATGGGAAAAAGATTAAAAAATCTTCTTCTCCAGATCTAGCAGGCAGAATCTTTTGATATTTGGTATGCAACATTGTGGGATGGATCTGATTCAAGTTTGTTCAAATCAGCCCCCTGGATTCATATTTGGGCTCACTATAGAAGCCCGAATTCGAACTTAGTGCATTTCAGGCAAATTTCTTAAAAAATCTTCTTCTCCAGATTCAGCAGGCAGAATCTTTTGATATTTGGTATGCAACATTGTGGAGTGGACCTGATTCAAGTTTGTTCAAATCGGCTCCCTAGATTCATATTTGTGCTCACTATAGAAGCTCGAATTCGAACTTAGTGCATTTCAGGCAAATTTCTTAAAAAATCTTCTTCTCAAGATCCAGCAGGCAGAATCTTTTGATATTTGGTATGCAACATTGTGGCAGACATGTTAACTCTCCCGGAATGCCCGGGAAAATCCCGGAATTTCAGTGTAGTTCCCGGCCTCCCGGACGGGAATCAGTTTTGGACCAAAAATCCCGGAAAACAACAGTCAAATATTTCGTTCCCGTTGTAACTTATGAAAAACGTTCGGAGTCAAATCACATGCATTTCAAACTCTGGTAAAAACTCACGAAGCAGTAAAATATGGATTTAAGTTAAATTTATTTAAGAAAAGGCTATTTTACGAGATATATTTCAACTGTGTTCATGTTCATTTCTGGGGTTTTTCTTCGGAGATTTGTGATAAATGTGCGAGTGTCGAAGTGAAAATAGGTGACTTACTTTCAAAAAATTGAAAACTCCACCTTCATTTAAATGCAGTTTTTGGAAATTAAAATATATGAAAAGGAATTAAATAATATATATTTATTTATTCCTTCATAGAATAGCTTTAATTCTCATCCCTTTTCCAAAATCAAAACGTAAACATCAACTATTTAGCACAGCTTAAAAGTAGGTTAATGTCGCTTAGGATGCCGAAAAATTATAACAGCATATTTAAACACAATGGACTTTTTTTCTAACACCACATTTATTCTGTTGTGCTGACTACAGAACTGTTAACTGTTGGCCATCAGTAACCAGAAGATTTTGAATGGAATTGAACAAAAATGCTTCAGCGATGAAAAGAAAAGTTTTGTGTAGTGCATAAGCGTCCCACATGCATGAAGTTTGATAAAGATACTTTCTGAGTACTAATGTTCTTGAAGTAACTGAACAACAGGACATCTTTCCTTTTAACATTTCCAGACTTGGGAAATTATTAGCTAAATAGACTTTGATAAGAGCAAACCACAGGTGGATGTGCTCTGTGGGACAGTGTGTGTGTGTGTGTGGGGGGGGGGGGGGGGGGGGGGGGGAGGGGGGGGGGGACTCAGGAAGTAGAGGATACCGGGGGGGGGGGGTCAAATCAACAGTTATTTTATGATTTTTTTAATTTTTCAACATAGCATAAATGCATCAGCATAGTTGACAACTAGTTCTGGATATAACCTTGTGTTAATAGTGGTCCGTGAGCTGAAAATTCACAAGATTTTTTCTTTTATTTCGCCCCGCGCGAACTTTTCCCTGAAATCCATCCCATTTCCCTGAAAATCACCCTCAGGTTCCCTGAAAAATTATTCTGGAGGTTAACGTGTCTGCATTGTGGGGTGGATCTGATTCAAGTTTGTTCAAATCGGCTCCCTAGATTCATATTTGGGCTCACTATAGAAGCTCGAATTCGAACTTAGTGCATTTCAGGCAAATTTCTTTGAAAATCTTCTTCTCAAGATCCAGCAGGTAGAATCTTTTGATATTGGTTATGCACCATGCTTAGGGGGGTGAGATTCAAGTTTGTACAAGCCAAGTCCCTGGGTTCATATTTGGGCTCACTGTGGTAGCCTGAATTGTAACTTAGTTCAAAATGAGGAATTTTCTTTAAAAATCTTCTTCAGATCCAGCAATTGGAGTGTTTTGATATTTGATATGCAGCATCCCTAGGGGGGGTGACATTCAAGTTTGTTCAAGCCATGTCCCTAGGTCCATATTTGGACTCACTGTGGGAGCTTGAATTGTAACTTAGTTCAAAATGAGGAATTTTCTTTAAAAATCTTCTTCTTCAGATCCAGCAGTCGGAATATTTTGATATTTGGTGTGCCGCATCCTTGGGGGGGGGGGGGGGGGGGGGGAGATTCAAGTTTGTTAAAACCAAGTCCCTGGGTTCATATATGGGCTCAAATTATAACTTATTTCAATATGAGGAATAGTCTTTAAAAATCCTCTTTTTTTTTAGATCCACTGGTCAGAATCTTTGGATATTTGGTTTTAGCTTTTCTTACGAGGAGCAGATGCAACTTGTTGAAATCAATTCTCTGGGTTGATATTTAGGTTACCATGTCAGGTGAGTGCCCTCAGGCCCCTTTGGGCCTCTTGTTTATGGTTGATTAAGCATGACTAGAGGATGGCTCCTTTTGATAACCAGCATTCTGGCATATCCAATATGGCCGCCATGGCAGCCATCTTGGATTTTCAGGGACTTTTGATTGTCCACGCGATAACTTGAAAGCTATAGATCCAACAGATACTGCTTTTTTATGGTTGATTAAGCATGACTAGAAGATGGTTCCTTTTGATAACCAGCATTCTGGCATATCCAATATGGCCACCATGGCAGTCATCATGGATTTTCAGGGCCTTTTGATTGTCCATGTGATAATCCAACAGATAATGTTTTATGGTTGATTAGTCCTGAGTAGAGGATGGTTCCTTTCGATAACCAGTATCAATGTCCGTCCATCAGTCTGTCTGTTAACTTTTGTTTGTGCACGCAATAACTTGAAAACAATACATCCAACAGATACTGTTTTTTTTATGGTTGATTACTCATGACTAGAGGATGGTTCCTTTCGATAACCTGCATTCTGGCATGTCCAATATGGCCACCATGGCAACCATCTGGGAGTTTTGGTGACTTTTGATTCTCCATGCAATAACTTGAAAACAGTATATTCAACTTTAATGGGCCGTAAGCCAGGAATATACAAATTAATTTTGAAGGAATTATTGACCTTTTAAAAAGTTCAACTAAAAATTTCTTCTCAAGTGCAATTTCTTCATAGGCGGCCTATATTGATCCACCGCCTGGCAGTGCACTTGTTACAAAATTTGGTTATTCTTTACATATTTATTAAAATTGCTAAGCTTTTTTAAGGGTTAAAAATGTTGTCAGGAGTTCAAAATGGTATGATCATGTCCAGAAGATTTCCTACACATAACATTGAAAGTTTCGAGAAGCTGCTCCCACAAGTTTGGTCACAGTTTACTGTCAATGGATAAGACTGTTATTCCGGGATGAGATATGCTTGGCTTTCGGGTGACAGGATGTGACATGTGCCACATTATTCAGCGACTTGATACGTTAAAAGGCAACATACACCTTCTCATTGTAGGGCCCATTCGGTGATGGACATGTTTCATTGGATGACTTCTGGAAATTAGCTTACAACTTTAAAATAATCTAATTGTCTTTGGGCTTCTTTGCAGTATTCCAGGCAGCTTGCAAAATTTGTTGAAGATGAA
Organism: Pictodentalium vernedei; assembly: GCA_031216915.1. Classification (NCBI taxonomy): domain Eukaryota; kingdom Metazoa; phylum Mollusca; class Scaphopoda; order Dentaliida; family Dentaliidae; genus Pictodentalium; species Pictodentalium vernedei. Next base: position 412,175,146 of record CM062296.1, read on the forward strand.
AATATTAAAGATCTGAAGGTATGGACCAGTGAATTGAAGAGAACAATACAAACTGCCAAACATATTAATGCACCAAAAGAACACTGGAAAGCCCTAAATGAAATAGATGCTGTAAGTTATACTACATTTTTCATCACTAACTGATTCACAGATTCCATTCAGATATTGATCTGTATTTTCTTAAATTCTTCAACAGGCACTCTCCAATAAATAGTAACAAAACAATTGTTGACAAACAAAATCTTGCTAAACTATGGTTTCTCTTGCTGGCAGCATTGTATCTTTAAAAAAAATAGTCATGTTTCAAATCACCTTTGAAAAATATTTTAGCACTCCAACAATTAATATAGCAAATTCTGGTTGACCTGCTTGATTTTATGCAAAAATACTGAAGCACAGATATCCCTGAGAAAAGCATTGATGTAAATTATCTACCGTACTGACCCGTGTTAGGCCCATACTCAAGAATAAGCCCACCTACCCACTTTTCAGATTTCATTTTCAGAGTCCCTTCCTCGTGAATAAGCCCAGTCCCCGACTTTGGAACCATAACATCGGTGAGGGACACTTGGTACTGGTAAGTTAAAAAAATTGACAAAAATATACTCACTGCGAGAATACAATTTATAGGTTGGAAGATATTCGATGTCACAGCTTACCTCGAAATTGGGGAAAACGAAATAGCTGTTCAATACTGCACATTGTGAGAGAATATTTTATTATTGAGAAATAATAAATTGATAGCATCCCATGTGAAACAATAAAAAATCCTAACATGTTGTCAGTTCATTGTTTTTATTTAATTCCTCCCCGAAGCAGAATCACTTTGTTATGTTATGTTTGATCTGCTGGTACAGCACATGAAAAGTGTTGAAGATGTTTTCATAAATTATGTTGATCGATTAAACCTGCCCACAATAAATAATTCAAAGCAAGAAGCTGTTCAGTGCATAACTTGTGTTTTTTTTTGAGTGAATCCATATCATTCAGAAATTCTTATGTACACACGTAAATAAAATGACCCACTCCTTGACAGATGATGAAGTTGTTTTTTTTACTGCCAGGTGTTACCGGTATTTCAATGAGCCGTGTGTTCTCGTTGTGTTGCTTGAGATAACAGTCTTTCATCCCCCGTTAAATTGAACCCTTTACATCACCAACATTTTCAAAACACCTTTCTCTCCTGAAATATATAAAAACGGGAAGAAACAAGAGTTAATTCATTCGAGTTAATTCATAACCTCAATCACGATGGAAAGTAATAAGACAAGCAGTGGCAATTCAGGCATTCGTACACGATATATAATTGAAACAAAAATGAAAGTTGTTGAATGGCATCGACAGAATTGTAGAAATCAACAAAAAACAGCCAAACACTTTAGTATTGACAGAAAACAAGTTAGATTGTGGGATAAGATTCCGACAAATTAAAATTGAACACATATGGTAAAGGTCACAAGAAAACGTCAACCCATCCAGGGAAAGAACCATTATCAGCCGAGGTGGTTGAAAACATTTCAGTGGCTTTGTGAGCAAAGAGTCCAGGGTCGCCCAGTGACAAATTTTATGCTACAGGCCAAGGCGAGAGAGTTTGCAGGCAAAATTCCCATAACTGGTTTTAAGGCGTCAAATGGATGGCTTGTGAGATGGAAAAAACGTTACAATGTAGGCATAAGAAAAGGGACCAATGACTCTCAAAAAGTACCCGCAGATTTCAAGGATAAAATAGAAACATTCCGTGCAAACATCAAAGAATTGAGAATAAAAAATGACTACACACTGCATAATATAGTAAACATGGATCAGACTATGGTTCGTTTTGACTCTGTTCCTAACTATACAAATACATTTAAAGGAGAAAAAACAGTGCACATCGCAAATACAAGTGCTTCAAAGAAAGGCTGTACAGTAGCTTTGGCAGCTCGTTCAAATGGAGAAAAGCTGCCAGCATACATAACTTTTAAAGAGAGAAATGGGACTCTAGGTCCTAAAGTGTTGGCAAGTTTGACTGTTAAAATATCCACAACTTTAAATTGGTGGATGACACCTGAGGAAATGAAACATTGGGTTAGGAAAGTTTGGGGTAGAAATGATGATGATGTGAGACGCTTAATTCTTCTGGACACATACAAACCCCATTATACAAAAGAGACAACCGCTTTATTTGATAGGAGGGATACGGACCTCGTTCTGATTCCAGGAGGATGTACTTCTCTAGTTTAACCCATGGACACCCACGTCAATCGGGTCTTCAAAAGTTCACTTCGAGACCAGTGGTCAGAGTGGTTTGAGAAGGAGGCTGTTCGAAATGTGCGTGGCAACTTCGTTTGGCTCTTTTGATTCCCAAGATGTTGTATTATAAATGATTTTATTTGTATAATTATGCTGTTGTGGGTCGCTAAATTTTAAATTGTGTAAGCATGCACCAATGATGATACCCTGTGGGGTACCACAAGGTATCGTTATTGGTGCACGCTTACACAATTTAAAATTTAGTCGATTCAAGAAATTTAGCATAGAAAATGTATTTTGGTGCCACAGTAAATTCCTATAGGGGATCGAGGAGTAGGTCGGTAAATGTTAAATTGTGTAAGCATGTACCAATAACGATACCCTGTGGGATACCCCAGGGTATCGTTATTGGTGCACGCTTACACAATTTAAAATTTAGTCGACTCCAGAAATTTACCATTGAAAATGTATTGATGTCACAGTAAATTCCTATAGGGTGTCGAGGAGTAGGTCGCTAAATTTTAAATTGTGTAAGCATGCACCAATGACGATACCACAGGGTATCATTATTTGTGCACGCTTACACAATTTAAAATTTAGCCAACTCCAGAAATTTACCAGTGAAAATGTATTGGTGTCACAGCAAATTCCTATAGGGGGTCGAGGAGTAGGTCGCTAAATTTTAAATTGTGTAAGCATGCACCAATGACGATACCACAGGGTATCGTTATTTGTGCACGCTTACACAATTTAAAATTTAGCTAACTCCAGAAATTTACCAGTGAAAATGTATTGGTGCCACAGTAAATTCCTATAGGGGGTCGAGGAGTAGGTCGCTAAATGTTTATTTACAAAATGAGATTATTTATCGTATCAGTACTCACCACCACTTTTAAATCCTAAATGAAGTTAATAATCCGAAATAAATCACGGTTTAATGAATATGAAATGAGCAAGTCCCTTAGGTGACATGGTAAGAAAAAAAAATCTCAATTCCTGTGAACGGACTGAATTTGCACCCGGTGTGAATTTGCATAAAATGAGAATTTTTTGTTTCTTTGCATGTCACCTGAGGGGCGAGTTCACGCACGTACATCTTTGTGGTTTGTGCTATTTTGGGCGGTTTTTTAATCACGTGTTTTATTTTATATTTGCATTATTCATTTGATGTTTTATTGAGTAATTAGTGTTATTGAGTAATAAAAAAGATAAAACTGGGTTCGTTGTATTGTTATTTTGTCACTTCAAGTCGATTCCCATTGATGAGATTGTATAGTTGGCTTGTTTGGGCGTTTAATTTGCTGGGTTTCGTCCTTGTTTGCATGTGATGCAATTACCAGAAACAACAATGTTTACTGAAAAAAATACGAACAACACACGTGGATTTAATAAACTTTTATTCCCAGAGCAGCTGAAATATGAGTAAATATATTTAAATAATTGAACACTGAAAGTAAAACATGTTACATACTCATTGGTGATTTGACAAATGATACTGAAAAGCAATGTTGATTTTGTATTTCGTTCATAAAGTGAATGAAGTGGGATTGTTATTTTTTCAGTATCTTTTATCAAGAAAAACCCAGTCACAGACTCAGGTCTTCATGTTTAAGCCCACCCCTCGATTTGTTCTTAACCCACTGTAAGCACCCCCTGGGCTTAGACACGGGTCAGTACGGTCATTTTCTTTTGAAAAGAATCTGGATTATTCCCAATCTAATTTATTTATTCATTTATTAGAGTTTAACAACTCCCATTCTAATGACTAGACAGTTGTTGCAGGCTAGTTTGTCAGCAGCATGAATGGAGGTCACCCCTTTCCCACCCTTTGTTCAAGCACAGCAGATATGTAATGATTTGATATTTGATAGGGAATTGTCAGCTTTTTATACAGTACAGTCATCGTGGAGTATCCCATTTTTAGCTCAACTTTGGCGAAGCCAAATTTGAGCTTATGCCATGGCCAGTCGTCTGTCTGGCCATCTGTCCGTCTGTCCATCAACAATTCAATACGGCTCGGGCTAGAGGCTGTATTTATGAACCGATATTTACGAAACTTCTTTGTTATGACCATGGGACGAGAACGAGTGTTTTTGGGTCCGATTTGAAATTCAAGTTGGCCGCTGGTGGCCATTTTGTACAGACTTAGGTGAAATCAGATTTTTGCGCAGAACTTCCATATGAAAGCACTGATTTGAATAATTTTTTGTATAAATGTTTAGTACCATGGGATACATCACATATAATACAGGTTTTTTTCTCGTACGTAAATTATGCAAATTAGACTAACTTTGATGTATTTAGTGTTAATTTCAGCACGGTAAGTGCAAATGCCAGTACGGCTCGGGCTAGAGGCCGTATTTATAAACCGATCTTTACAAAACTTCTTGGGTACCTTTGGTATCACCGTGGGACAAGAACGAGTGTTTTTGGGTGCGGTCCGAAATTCAAGATGGCCGATGGCAGCCATTTTGTTCAAAATTAGGTGCAATCAGATTTTTGCGCAGAACTTGAATATGAAAGCGCTGATTTGAAAAAATTTTTGTGTGAATGTTTAGTACCATGGGATACATCACATATAATACAGGTTTTTTTCTCGTGCAGAAATTATGCAAATTAGATGAACTTTGATTTTTTCAGTGCTACTTACACACAGTAAGTACACATGTCAATACGGCTCGGGCTAGAGGCTGTATTTATCAACCGATCTTCACGAAACTTCTTGGGTACCTCTGTTATCACCTTGGGACGAGAACAAGTGTTTCTGAGTGCGGTCCAAAATTCAAGATGGCTGCCAGTAACCATTTTGTACCGAAATTCGGTCTAATCAGTTTTCTGTCACAACTTCTATACAGCTGGTATTTATGAACTGATCTTCCTGAAACTTCTTGGGTACCTTTGTTTTCACCTTGGGACAGGAATGAGTGTGTTTTGGTGGTGTACACAACTTCTATACGGCTCAGGCTAGAGGCCGTATTTATGAACCGATCTTTACAAAACTTCTTGGGTACCTTTGTTATCACCATGGGATGAGAACGAGTGTTTTTGGGTGTGGTCCGAAATTCAAGATGGCCACCACAGCCATTTTGTACCAAAATTAGTGCAGTCAGTCTTTTGTACAGAACTTCTGTATGAAAGTTCTGATTTGAATAAATTTTTGTATGAATGTTTAGTAAAATGGAATTACATCACATACAGTACGGGTTTTTTTCTTGTGCAGAAATTATGAAAATTAGATGAATTTTGATTTATTTAGTGCTACTTATATGCTGTAAGTGCACATGTCAATACGGCTTGGGGTAGAGGCTGCATTTATCAACCGATCTTCACGAAACTTCTTGGGTACCTTTGTTATCACCTTGGGACGAGAACGAGTGTTTCTGAGTGCGGTCCATAATTCAAGATGGCTGCCAGTGGCCATTTTGTACCGAAATTAGGTCCAATCAGTTTTTTGTCACAACTTCTATACAGCTCGTATTTATGAACTGATCTTCATGAAACTTCTTGGGTACCTTTGTTTTCACCTTGGGACAGGAATGAGTGTGTTTTGGGGTGCCTTTGTTATCACTGTGCTATGAGAACAAATATTTTGGGGTTCAGTCAGACCCACTCTGGGACTCAAAGATTTCTTTTCTAGTTTAGCATCTGACTGTCCCCCACCTTTACAATACTTTACCTATACATTTGTTACAGGCTACGGTCAGCATTTATGTACAGACCGTTACAATACTTTATATGTACCTTTGTTATCAGGTCATTACCTAGATGTTTGTCATTGCTGTGTCACATACTATACATGTACATGTCTTGACAAGTTGAGCTACAGTGTCATTGACACTTTCATTGCAGTTTTTCATGGAAAAATATCAGATTATTTCATGTACCGGTAATCTCCAATTGAGCAACATGCAGTTAATCCAGTACACAAACATTAATGCTAATCGATTGTTGATGCAGCAAAACTGTAATTATCTTCCATTTTTTATGTGGCCATAAACAGCTTTATAAACCTGAGTTACATTTCTGTATGAATCTATAATACTGATAGGCCTATATGCACAGTCTTCCATTTTCACATGTCATGGGAAAAGCAAATAAACAATATAACTTTTCATGTTGGAGGTTTGAGAAATCATCTTTTCAGTGATTTTGCAGGCCAGTTGAGACTTATCACCATTCAGTTGGGATAGCTTAAGATGTAAAAAAGCGATCATATTCAACCTCAGAGGTGTTATGAGATTCAAAATGCCCAGTCTGAGGCAGTATAGGTTGCAGTTAAATCAGAAATAAAAAACACCATGACTGATGGGAGATTTTTGTGTATTCCTAAAAGTTCCAACTCATTGAACATTGAGCGACATTGAAGTTAATGTACAGGCAAATCACATCAGTATAACAGCCAAAGGTTTAATCCATAATCATAATTCAAAGTTAAACACAAAGTAGGCCTAGGCTACTTAAGAGAAACAAAAACGAACCCCCCAAAATCAGGAAAGATGAAAATTTGGAAACAAAAGGTAGGCAGTAATTCCCTGTTTGGAGATTTAAATGGGTGCAAATACGTCAACACTAGCACCAGAGTTGGCCTAGCCTGTGTGGCTAAATCCTGTGCCCATGAAACAGAGAACAAAAAATATTAAGCCCACAACCTCAGCTCTACGCATCTGTTATTTATGTAATGATGGCATCTTGCAATTATGGCTCTGTAAATTGACATGCACCTTAACTTTTTACCCGTAGGTGTGTTAGCTGACCAGGCGAGGGGGGGGGGGGGGGGGGGGCCGGGCTGTGTCTGCAGCCCTACAGGCCTGAACATCACCAGGAAGTTTCAAAGTTTTCAGGTGAAGGGCATGTATTTTCAGTGCAAATCCTTGGTAGCTATGAGCAGCAGAGTATTTCCAAGGGCCATCAGGGGATGTTGCAAAGAATTTGGGGTACAGTTTGTCAACCCCCCCCCCCCCCCCCCCCACCTCACCCTCCCCACTTCGTCTACTTGTGTAAGGCAAGTGTTAAATAATAATAATTAAATGATTAAAACAACCTTCATGTTCAAAGCTGTTTGGGAGAAGGCAAAATATGGCATCTGAAAAAAAAGCCCCCTCTCTTTTCCTGAGACAACAATTGTCAATAAAAAATATTACTGTTGTATCAATCCAGAATTATATAAAAAAAATAAAATGAAAAACAGCCAAACCCATCAGTCGTGTAATTGTTGTGTTCAAATGTACTAAGAAGTTAAGCTATTTGCCTGTACAGTAGAAATCAGTCAAAAGTTAATTTTATGGTTGGGCATCCACTTACCAAAAAGGCGGCCATTTGGGGGTGAATCAATATTATGATCACACATTCATTTCGGAGTTCAATGGTTAAAGTAAAGCATATTTGAATGAAAGAAAAATAATGAAGATGTGTTTCAACTATTTATTCATCAATAACATATGGAAGAACACACCAGGAAGTGTGTTTTTTTTCACCAGGGAAATTTTTTTTACAAATTTCAAACATGCACATGTGTCCATCATAATTTTCATGTAAATGCTTTTAGCTCAACAAAGTTCATCCCATCGCATCGCATTGAATTTAATTCAAAGTTTGCATCTTGCCACAAACTCAGACACAGGGGAAAGACACAGGTGACAGATACAGTGCATGGATAGTTGATGGATTTGGAAACACCCACTGAGTGTCAATTCCACCCAAGTAATAACTCATATTCAGTAGTATTTAGACCTAGAAGCTTAAAAACAAGATCTAAAGGCGTTAAGCTGAAATATGCCTCCAGTGCGTCTTACACTTTTTACAGAACCTGAGCATGCTGTGAGAGTGAAACTTCACTGCATGGGTGTTTTTATCGTAATCATCCAATACTGCACCTTCATCTCACCCAGGCTACTCAGCGTGTATCATAAGCAAATTATGGCAATTACGAACCTTATGTGTACAATAGGCCTAGGGCACTGCATCGAGAATGCTAATGTTGTGGTCCACGTTACAGTCCTGGCCCACATCCAGGGTATATTTCATGTGCGTAGCCAAGATTCTACATATGGGGTGCCCAGCATGGTATGTGGAAGACTATGGGGGGGGGGGGGGGGGGGCACCATTAAAATTCAGTACTGACACCCGCAATTCACCCAATTTATAAAACATCTGTCCAAGAGACTTCACACTTTCAAAAATACTGAACTAAAATTCCATCAAAATCACACCTTGACATGTTTATAGAGCTTGCTTATAACCAGTGGCAATAATATTTGAATGAGATGGCCAGTACAATAGGATTAGTGAGCTGAAGCATAATCAAATGGCCGCCAACTGATATATAAACCTTATGATGTTCTCAGAAGCCCATTAATATGGACCTGTTAGCTCGAATTTAAAATCCTGACAGAACCACTTGACAATATGACTTTGACAGCAAAGGAAAAAAAAGATTTTAAAACTAACTGATAATTATATTGGGGGGGGAGGGGGGGGGGGGGGACAAACAAGGTATTATAACCTAGACGAAACATTGAGATGAAGGGAGAAAGGTAAACTATTATAACGGAACCATGGAATACAAATAGCTAGTTGATCTTTGGGGAGGGGAGCTTTTATTTGAATGTGTTTTTTTTGTAACTGTGAGCATAAGAGATGGGAAGGGCAACTTCAGAGAATTGATGGGATGGAGGGCAAGTCAAACCATAGTGTTGGCCAATGTAGAACATGTTACATAGGGTGTACAGAAGAGGGTTTGGAAATACCTCTTACAATCAACCATTATGTGACAATTCCCTATAGAAATGTATCTGCTTGTACATTTATTTGTTATCAAGATGTAATAAGCAATATGGCAGCTCATAGATCACCAAGTGGACTGTTATCTGAAAATTTGCTATATAGACCAATAGGTTTGTTGAAAGGCCAGGCAAGTATTAGTGTAGGTTTATATATACACACAAGGAGTGGGAAAAGATGCATCAAAAGGTTTGGAAAAGACGCATCAATGGGGAGAGTAGGCCTATGTGTGTGTGTGTGTGTAGGGAGGTGCATATTTCACAGCGAGCGAAAATCTGCTCAATGACCTACCCATAAATGAAAGATTCACGAAATACTACAAACACAAGAAGAAACAAATTCTTGTGGTGTGAAACGATATAATATTTCATTATCCCCTGCCAGGAATTGAACCATCGGCAACCCCCACCTGGCAATCAGGAGTCCAACACCTAAACCACTGGACCATTGCACACCATCTAAAAATTGTTGGCTGGAATCCAGCTTATTGGATGATGTTCTCATGATTACTTGGTTCACTTTCCTTATGGTAGCAACATGAAAGTGTGAAATGCACTGGGTACAGTATGGCATACGTGCTGTGGTTGGCCTCAGATGAAGAATGGTATGGGCATGTGTGAGTGTATTGAAGGACACAGTCATGTTTTCGAAGAATTTGGAATATTGATTTATGATTTCCGGCCTGGAATCGGGCTGAAGGATTAAATTATCACCAACCCTCTTATCCAGTTAGGTGTTTATTGTGTTGTCTACTCATGAACTGCCAACTTTTACTTTATGCAGGAATTTTACATACTTTGTTGAAAGAGTTAAGTCTCCCTGGGAAATGAAGCAGTGCTTGTTTACTGGTAAAATAAGACCCGGGACCAATGCCTGTTGTGAGATTCCTTTAACTCTTAGAAGCCGGGGAAGCAGAATGAATTTATTGAACATGACATACCATGAAAAAACTTGCAATAAAACTGAGCAGGTGCTTCTAGTCAAGTGTCGTCTGCCTATTCACTTGACTAGAAGCACCTGCTCAGCATTTAATTCTCCCTAGCCAAAAGATAGCCGAACCGTCACTGCCAGATTACCTGCTGTATTACATCACAGGCAAGAAAACTTGACTACCGGCTTCTAAAAGTTAAAGTGGGCAGCATAGGTATAAACAATTGGCTAAACTTGACTTCATACCAATGTTGCAGTCATAGGATAGCCATAAATGCTGGAAGTCATCTTAAACTCCAGTGAAATAAAAAAAATATGAAAGGTTTAAATATACTGATGTTATAAAGTAGAAGGAAGCTTTAATGGTTACTACTGTGTAAAAATTGTCTCCATACGGTATCTGTACAATTCACACTTGAAACTGTTATGGAAATAAACAAATATGTAGGATGCAGGGGGCATGTAACATAATCTATAAAAACAAGAGTCGGAAGTCATGACACAGTAAAACAAATACCAAGGAAAGAGAAAACTAGGAATAGCACTATAAGGTACACATAATGCCTGCATCAGGGGTGGACCTCCGTTGTTCGTCCATCCTTTGTCTGTCCATCTGTCCATCTGGCATTCGTATCCATTTCTTTGGCATTCCATAACTTGAAAAATATTGCTTGGATTGTTAAGTTACTTTATATTTGTTTTCAGATTACTGATGTGCCGAGCTGTATAGTTTTTGGTGTAAATCTGATTATTTGATCCTGAGATATTAACTCTTTATCCTTCAAATTGAGAATTCTTCCAATCCCTTTGGCATTCGATAACTCAAAAAATATCAATCCAATTGTCATGTTACTTTATATATATCTTCAGGTTACTGATGTTCCGAGCTGTATAGTTTTTGGTGTAAATCTGTTATTTTGATCCTGAGATATTAACCTTTTATTGTTCAAATTGAGAACTCCTCCAATCCATTTCTTCGGCATGCGATAACTCAAAAAATATTAATCCGATTAGGCCAAAAAAAAAAAAATCAATTGATTCTCAGGCAATTTTTTTTTCAAATCAATGAGGGAGGGAGGATTTTATTTTTATTTTTTATTTTTATTTCTTCCAGATGGTGAGCAAGGATTGAGAGGCAAAAGTCACTTTCTGATGTCTGTTTTTATCTAAAAGGCATGGAAAGTGCATATTGTAAAATGATATACAAATAAATCTCATTGTTTCTCTCACCATTTTCCAAGAACGGATTCAAGTTCTGTGGTATTGGATCATCGTTGTCATTATCAAACTCACCAGCGAACAGTTTTTTAACCAACTCCCCCAAAGTACTGTCGTCTTCCATAGATATTATTGACCACCCTCGTATTATTTTGGTATCATTGTGAGTTATTTTGATAGAAATTAACATTTTTACGATAGAAATTTTAGAAGGGAAACAAAAACAAACCAGAATGGAAGCAAGCTTCCCGTGTCAACTCGGCATGGAACTTACACAGCACTTGTAACGTCATCAGCCGTCTGTCAAAGAGCCCCTCCCAAAGACCACGCCTATTAAAAATAGTTTGAACCCGTATACATCCAAGCGATCAAGTTTGATATTTAAAAAAGGGAAACATCACTTTATTTTTCCACTGTGGCGAAGCCCTTTCATTCATATCACTATCCGATCTCCCGTGGGTGAAATTAATAAATGGATAGGCCCAACTCAATACACAAAATAAGCTGGACGTGTCGGCCCGTAAAGACTTCGTTTGTTTACTTTGAATGAAGACGTCATTCGTATTGGGAAACGCACGTGTGTTTTGAGTAATCTCCCTTGATGCACAACTGCTCTGGAAAAATCTGAATTTCAGATTCCATTCAGTGTTTGCCCATTCTTTCCCGTTATGTTCATGACACATCAGCAGAATTTGGACTTTTGTATTTCTTTAGTAAGTGATAATTCCCCACCCCGAAAATATACTTACCTGTACCGATTATTCTCACTATTTCTCATTCGTGTTTTCACAGCAAAAAAGGTTTACTTGATGCCAGTACCTGGCAAATTTAACGTTTAGTATTCGACAAGGTGGGTTATGCCTGTGTTGGACAACTCGCCCAACATCGACCGAGTCAAGTTTGCGTTTGAATTCCCCTGCCGTGTGCGCCCAATCTCCTGAAAATATGGCGGAAACCTTTCCCCTCTCACACTTAACACACGCCTGTGTATATTTACCTGTTTATTCGTTGGTTTTGGGCCTTAAAACCAATAGTCCCTTTTCAATTTCCCTGTTTCCTATTTTCGTGCAATGACGGTCCAAATAAAAAGGCCCAACGCGGGCCATTTTTTTCAACGTGGTGGTGCCTGAGAATCAATTCCTTTTTTTTTTGGCCTTATCAGGTTACTTTATATATGTATTCAGGTTACTGATGTGCTGTGTTGTATAGTTTTTTATGTAAATCTAATAATTTGATCCGGAGATATTACCCTTTATCCATCAAATTAGACACTCCTCCAATCCATTTCTATATGTACCCATACCATGTATGGTGTACATAATGTCGGCATCCGGGGTGGCCTCCGTCATACAGCTTTTTACTAGTTCCGCGTGTGGGTACACATCTGACGATTTAATCAGCCTATTTTTGTTCATTGTAATTCTATAATTTATGTTTTCCATTTTAGCAACATAGTGTATTCCACTGGAATGAAAATTTGGTTTTGTTTAAATTAATAATAAAATGCTCCATCATACAACATCTTGATTTTAATTGCGTGTCCCATTGCCAGTCCAATGAGTTGCTTCACATTAATTTTTTCTCAGGGTATATGTGAAAGTATGACTTATGAGGAGATACAGGAAAAGTTTCCAGAAGAATTTGCATTGAGAGACCAGGATAAATTCCATTACAGATATCAAAGTGGAGAGGTCAGTACATAGATACATTATCTTTCTAATAAAAGTAATTATTTATTAGATATGAATTTCTTTCCCTGATGTTTCCCTTTATCAGACTTGGCAGATATGGCTTCAAACTCTGCTGTGATCCCAGATGATCTGATATGAACCAAGGTGGAGTTGTCACCCTTCATGCATAACTAGATGCAATCAGTTAGTTTACATCAAAACTATTCACCACTATTCGTCGATCGCTATCAGGAAAATTGGCATTACCAGGCTTGACGGAGTGGTTTGAATCTGAATTTTTGTTTGATGATAAATTAATGATGATAGTAAGTTTTAGGTGGATAAAGAGAAAACAGAAGAGAGTTGTACAGCAAATTCAATGCAAGCTAAGATTTAAAGTCAAAATCTGAGATTTGTTGATGTGGGAGAAGAGATAGTTCAGCTATCCAAATGTCGTAGTTTCCCCATTTGGATAGCTGAACTAAGAAAAGAGGAAACTTCAGACTTTGTGAGAAGAGTTAGAAGCAATACCGCTGGCAGAAAATTATAACAGATCTGAGAACATTTTGTAATTACAGTGGAGCCCACTTAATTGGATATCTCTTAACTGAATAACCCTGTTAATTGAATACAATTTCCCAACACAAAACCATTTACCATACCTCCAGTACAAATTTGACCTGTTAATTGAATATAGGTTATAGAGTAAACTCCTATTAATTGAATAAAAAATCTTGTAACCTGTCGAGAAATTACCCCGACTCTCCCAAGTTTTCCTTTGTTTATAGACCTATTTGGCCTCAGTACATCCAATACAGGCATTTAATCTATTATATCTTGTTTGACAGAGTCAAATGAGATATAATAGAAAAATGCTATGTTTATCTCTAGAATACAGAAAAGTGACACAATCCCTGTTAATTGAATACTCTTATTAATTGAATAATTTCCATGGGTAAAATGGCTATTCAATAAACAGGGTTCCACTGTATTTGTTTTGGCTTAATAAATCCTATCAACGAGATATCAGTCCTTGATAATGTCACATCGAACCTTCAACCTTTGGTCTCAGACTGATATGAAGTAACATCTGACAGATCAATTTTAACAAGACAAACCCTTTGAAAAAATTCTTGTTTTTGTCTAAATGTATAAGCATATTTGCAGAATGTGTAGCCTTTTTATGGCAGTAACAACATTTTACAACACAGCCAAAATATGTGCCTCTGGCGCCCAACCAGTTAAACCTTCATCCTGATTAGATATTTCTAGATATGTCTCCATTTAAATAAAAGTGCTGATGCATCTGCCCACCACCTTTCTTTTGCCTGAATTGACTCTACCCCTCCTTCTCTTCCCAACTTTGACTTTGATTTTTTCCGATGGTTACAGATGTTGTGTGATCAATTATTATTACATCTTCTGTTTAGAACTGCTTTTTGGTCAAATCACAGTGCATATTTATATTATCTGCGAGAATTATGATCTGTTTACTCTGAACTGACTACTATATATTGATAATGTACTACTCAAAGTTTGCTAAGCACCAAGTATATCCAACTACCTGTTTTACGTTTTAGTTGAAATATTGTAATGAAAAGTGTATATATGTTTTATTTAATTATGTCTTTAATTAAATACAGAAATTAAGATTTTATTTGTGTTTTACATTATTTTTTAGCTTTTGAATATGATAACCATGGAAAATGGATATTATTGGTAACAGAGGAAATTTTTCAATTTGCCAAAAAGTTAACGGAGCGAAATGGTATGCGTTCAATATCGAGTATGAGACCCCATTACTGTTAATTACAGCTTGACAACGCCTTCTCATGCTCCCAATCAGGTTCCTGGTGGTCCTTTGTGGGATGTTCCATTCTTGGCACCAAGCTCCTGGACACTTCTTGGCTGGACTGGACGGGCTGAAATTGCAAGCTGCAACTCATTCCAGACATGTTCGATTGGATTGAGGCCAGGGGATCTTGCTGGCCAGTCCATATGCTCAATCCCCACCCTCTGTCGGTACTCCCTGACAGCATGGGCAACATGAGGACGGGTTATCGTCCATCAGAATGAATCTATCACCCACTGCACCTGCATACAATCTGACGTGGACATCCAGGATCTCATCAATATACCGCTGTGCAGTCAGTGTACCACGTTCAAGGACACAGAGCTCTGTACGTCCATCTCTGCTGATGCTGCCCCAGACCATGATTGACCCTCCACCATAGCGGGCATGCTCAGCACTGTTGGCTGCATGGAATCGCTCTCCTGGTCTTCTCCATACCCTAGAACGTCTATCTGTGTGGTCTAGGCAGTACCTTGACTCATCTGTAAAAAGGACGTCATCCAACGTGGTCCATGGCCCATTCATATCATGCCAAGCGGTGGTTCTGGGCCAGCGGAATGCGAATACATGGTCTTCTTGATCGGAGACCACATTCGTGCAACCTTGCTCGGATAGTCTGCATCAAAACATTTACCCCGGATGCATTCTGAAGGTCACTGCGAAGCTGGGTTGCTGTGGCAAAACGGTTCCTACAGGCCTGAATGATCAAAAACCGGTCTTTAGCTGCAGATGTTTAGCTGCCACCACCATGCCGTCTTACTGGTGTACCATACTGCTGAAATCTTGCCCAGGCTCTGGTGATCACTGTATGGTGCACACCAAGGGCTTCACCAACCTGACAATGGGTAGCCCCTTGCTCTACCATCCCTATAGCCCACCACATTTCTGCTTCAGACAGATGTCTTCTTAAATTTGCATTTGCCATATTCAATCATTAAATCACAAGGGTTTATGTTGAAATGAAGATTGAATACCCTACACATGTCATGTACATGTAGACAGTACACGAAAACATCATGAAAATCAAGGGGTACATGCTTTCCATGACTGTCACAAAAAGTCTGCCTGTCAAGAGAGCTAATGAAAACACTGGGGACCATCGCACTACATTCCTCAATCACATCCACCAAAAATATCGCAAATATGTCACAAGCAAATTTCACAATGATGTGTCAAATATTTGGTGCTTAGCAAACTTTGAGTTGTGTATGTCAATTTCAAAATATTTTATTTTGTCATTGTCATTTCACAGCTGCGTCAGATAACAGATATTAAATCTTTTGTCTAAATATTGTTTGCTCTTTCAAGTAAATATGGGGTTTTTTGGCATATTTTAAGTCCAGATATTTTTATTACTGCATGTTTTAACCCTTTACCCTACGTAATGGCCAAAACCAGCCAGTGCTATTCTCAAAAATCGCCAATTAATTTTCATTATTTTTTCCTTTTTTGTCTCAAAAACATAGGTTATGACCACTCGTTGGAACAAGCTCATCGAGCTCATTCCAACAAGGGGTCATAACCTATGTTTTTGAGATAAAAAATGAAAAAAAAATAGTTATTCAAGAATATTTTTTGCAAGTGTTGTCTGCTTTTCATGTTAAGTAAAGGGTTAAGTAGACATTTTTATTAGCTCAACTTGACAACGGAAAGTAATATGTACCACTGAAATTTTGTAATCAATTTTTTTTTTCTGTTTATGCTCCTTTTTGACTGAAATTTGAATGTTTTATTTTTCATACAATGGAAACTGTGCTTGAATGTCTACCTTTGATTTTATTTCAGTCATATCAAGATTTGGTAGCAAGACTTGAACCAGTGATAATGGTAGGATATAGATGTTAAGTTCTACAAGCCTCGGCAATTGCACATCATTGCTCACATTATTGATCTAATGTGAGCTGCTTCAAAATAGTTGCCAAGTTTTTTATTATCTCACCTGACTGAAAGGGTGAACTTGCCTGATCACTCTTCATCCACTTAAGTCTTTTCAACCCAAGCTACTGGGCTATTTTTTGTAAACCTTCATGAGAGTGATGGATGGGGTGGGCATTTGTTTTCTTGAAATCAATGTGTAACCACCCCTCCCTCCTCCCCCCCCCCCCCCCTCTTATTAAAATAGAGCAATGTACCATGAAATGATGTTACATGCTACTTGATAAAGACTGGGTTAAAAATTATCCAACTTAGGGGGATCTTTCACAGCCTTGAACCCCTAGCTCTCTGGTCATGCAATAGAATTTTCTCCAATCACTCTGTTTTTCTCTTGTTCAACTATGAATTTAACCAATTACATCTTGTTTGAAAGAGCTCACTAACCTCTGTCAAACAAGGTATATTTGTTAAAAATCAAAAGTTTTGACAAAGTGTAGTGATTTGATATTCATGGCAGGGAACAGATTCTACCAAGTAGCTGTCCAAACCATCCTAATAGATGGTCTGAATCATTGAAAATTCTGGGTGGAATTATCCTCAGGTCTGGGTTGAATCATCCAAAAATAATCTGGTCAAAATCATACATGGTATGAATCGTGCACTATTCTGCAGATCATGTGCCACAAAACATCTGGTCCAAATCAAAACTTCCTACAGAGTACTGATCAAAATATCCTCCAAACTGCAAACAAAATTGGTCTCCACTGCCCTCTATTCATATCTTGGTCACAACATCCCCTGCCTTGCTCAAAACATCCTCAACATTTGTTAAAACATCCCCAGCATTGGTCACTGTTTATGCAGGAATGGGGCAGAACAATAGAAAACAACTTGGAACTTCCATTGCCTGATCGGAATAGTGAAAAAAATTAGTTTCTTATTTGGTGGACAGTTTGATCATAGGCAGAGAATATAAAAAACTAATTTCTTTTTCATTTGAGGCACCTTTGCGGATATTAAATACTAATATTCTTTATTTGTTTCCTTTGGGGACATTTTGACCATTGTGAAGAGACGATTTTACCAATACCAGGGTACATTTTGACAAAATACCAGGGGTGAGGTGTTTTATGAATGCCGGGATACATTTTGACCAAAATCAATGGACATTTTGACCAAATCCATGGCACATTTTGACTAGTTACAGGATGTTTTGGTTAGGGCACAGCTTGACCACCATCCATCCAGCACTTCACGCAAAAACAATCACAAAACTTATTAATTAAAATGCACATGATTGATCTTAGGACAGTACCATAATATGTGTCATGCTTCTGTTTATAAGTTATTCATTCTAAATTAAGGACATAACTTCCTGAGTCAGAAAAGTTTAAAAGTACAGGGCATAGTCTTCCAGTGGCTAAATCTCCAGATCCCAAAGGGCAACATGTTCTGAATAACAAATTGTTGTTTAAAAGAAACTTTTTATCAAAGTTGGATGGTTTTGAAAACACTGGTGTGTCGAAATTATGCAATTAAAAACAATGCAAAACCCAAAGAGAGACGATTTTTATGAATTGGTTGAACATTCTGAATGAAAACACTGGTTTGTCGAAATTATGCAATTAAAAACAATGCAAAACCCAAAGAGAGACGATTTTTATGAATTGGTTGAACATTCTGAATGAATGATTGCTGATCATTGTTCTCTTCAACATAAGTGGTTGATTCTCCCTCTGGTTGAATAAAGATGTTTTCATGTGAACTACTGACTAAACCAATGTTTTACCATCGAAATATCACCCATGTTCACCCTGGAAACAAAATATTCAGCTATATTGAGGGATAGCTCAAGAAAAAAGGTTCATGGGAAGTAACCATTAGACTTTGACTCGACTTTTGGATTTTGACCAGTCAACTCCCAAATTCTGTAGTTGTTGTAGTTGTATTGAGGTGTAGAATAAAGTTTGTTCAAATGAATTTCTTAAGGCAATACATGTATTTATCATTGTAATGGGAGGGGCATTTTTTTCAGATGGATGGATGAATTTGAGCCAAATTTCATGTGTAGTATTATTGGGATGTAAGTACCTGATAAATGCATATCCCAAAATGAATTCTTTCATAACTATAGGAACCCAAAGAACTAATATAAAAAATTTTGAAATGCCTATATTTCCAATTCAGTGACTTGTTATTTTTTGTGAAGCATCCTTAGGACCAGCAGAATCCAATAGGAAAAAAAATGCAATCGGTTATGTTATAGGCAACCACATGAGGAATGCCTATCTTAACACTCACTTGTCGGGACTGAGAAAAGACTGAGTCATGCTTTTCTTTTCAAAAATTAAAAAAAGCATCTATAAAACCACCAATCAGAATCTTTTGATATTTGATAAACAACATCCTTTTGGCGATCAGATTAAAGTGTATGGGAACCCAAATTTTAACTTGGTGCGATATGAGGAATATTCTTTAAAAATAATATTCTTTTATGAACAGCATCATTGGGTGAGGAGGGGGGGTGACAGATTCAGGTTTTTTGAAATCAAGTTCCTAGCTTCATGTTTGGACTCCCAATGGAGCCCAAATTTTAACTTAGTTTAATGTGAGGAATGTTCTTCAAAGATCATCTTCTTTTTATCCACCAGACAGAATATTTTTTATTTTTGCTAATAACATTACCATGACTTCAAGATTGAATGAATATGAATGAATACTTTATTTCGCAGCATAATAATATAATAGTATACATGTATTAACAAAATATTAATTCTATTATACTGCAGGGAGACAGCATAGTCACAAGGACTGTCTTCCTGCCGTCCCCACATGAAGGTTAAATGTAATCTTCACAGCAGATTTCACCTACATTTTGATTCACTGAAAAAGACTAATATTGACCAGCATCTAGTAAGAAAAAACAAAATAAGACAGATTTCCACCCATTGAGAGCCCACAGTCCATCACGGTGCCACCCCGCTGTACGTGGTGAAGACATAGTACCTCAGGGCAGCACCGCGGTATGCCGTGTTACCCAATATTGAGGCATCTCAATTTAACACTGGGCGAGGTAACAACAATTAATTACAAGAATGACGATACTTCAGCCATTACTACAATCTGGGCATGCAGGATTACTACAGGCAACATTAATGGAGTATGAGCTGAGCATCCTGTCTGTTAGAGTTCTTTTGAATTCAGAAGATTACCTAAAAACTGAGTACGAGGTTTGAGAACGTATATCTTCCCTGATTACCTTGTATCCATTCCTGATGTATTTGTATAAAGCTTGAAGGTACTTTCGAAACTCATCGGCAGTCTATTAAGATTAATAAAGTTTGTTCAAGATGGACTGATTTTGAAGAGGGGTGGGGGGGGGGGGGGGTGGTGATATTTAAGAAGAATCCTTTCAGAGAATATACTATTCACATTTTCCAGTGAATCTTTCTCACGCGTCACATGGCTGTTTGTTTTTACAAAAAAAATATTGCAGGTGCAAAAGAAAAAAAAATTCCTTCCTGCTTCCCACAGGGAGCCCAGATCAGTTGGGTGAAAGTTTTGTTTTTTCTTGCATTTAAAAATGCAAAATCCTTCAAAACTCATTTTAAGGCCCTAATTGAATTGAACCAATGGTATACATGTTCTTTATCATGTGTCAATTAACATTTGTTCAAATAAGTTGCCATGCAAACATGGGGCACCACAAGGGACATAACTAACTCATAGCACCTATCAAAAGTTAAATTTTCACCTCTGGAATTACCAATCAGAATCTTTTGATATATGGTGTACAACATTCTTAGGTCGATCAGATTGAAGTTTGTTTGCTTCAGGTCCATGGGTTCGTATTAGGGAAACCTATTGGAGCCCAAAAAGCAATATGAGGAAGATTCTTTAAAAACCACCTTCTTCAGATCTACCAGTCAGAATCTTTTGATAATTGTCCTACAGCATCCTTAGGGGAGTCAGATTGAAATTCAAATCAATTCCATTCCCTGGGTTTATATTTGGACCCTGTGGGGGCCCTAATATTAACTGAGTACAATGTAAGGGATGTTCTTTAAAACTCTTCTTGTTCATATTTATTTATTTATTGGTGTTTAAGGTCACATACTTATGCACAATGGCTAATCATGACCGTGACAGTTTTATCGGTGGAGGAAGCCAGAGTGCCCGGAGAGAACCACCGAGCAACGACGAGCAGCTGCCAGCTCCCCAACATCGTAACTCCGCACAGCAGCACAGGCAGGGTTAGTTTGGTTGAAGACATGCGCACCATCGACGTGCAGTACGCCTTAGTACACAGCGTCATCATGCCCCCATGTGGACAATGGGGGTTAAGTGCCTTGCCCAAGGACACAGTGTGGAAATCCGAATCAATCGCTCAGACAGTCACCCATCTGAGGACTAACCGGGCTCGATGTTGCTTAACTTCGGTGATCTGACGAGAACCGGTTACCGCAACGCCACCGTGCCCCCTCTTCTTGTTCAGATCCACCAGTCAGAATCTTGTGATATTTGGCATACAGCAAGTTTGAAGGTCAGATTCAGGTTTTTCAAATCATGTCCCTGGGTTCATATTTGTGCTCCTTAAGGGAGCCCAAGTGTTAACTTGGTGTAACATGAGGAAAATTCTTTAAACATATTCTTCTGCAGATCCACCACTCAAGCTCATTTGATATTTGGTATATGATATTTAGTAGACAGCTTCCTTTTGGTGGTTTAGATTCAAGTTTGTTCAAGTCAGGTCCATGGTTTCACATTCGGGCTCCTAATGGAAGCACAACTCCAGCATCTTGAATGGGGGCAGAGTCAAGTTTGTTCAAATCCCTGGATTCATATTTGGGCACCCTATGTGAGCCTAAACTTAAGATAACTTATGATGACTGAGCTCATTTCAATGGGGTTCATAAGCTATTTTTGAGGCAAAAGAATGAAAAATATATATATATAAAAAAAAGTGTGAATGGTGATTTTGTAAATAGTGTTAGTCATTTTTGGCCATCACATTAGGTAAAGGCTTAACCCTTAAAGGCCTGGAGATATTTATACAGTTTTGGTTTATTTTGACAGTGAACATACTGTGGCCTTGTGATTGTTTCTAGACAAGTTTTGACTGCATATATGGGCAGCCAATACTTACCTAGAAACAGCTGTCAATGTACTTGGAAGGTAACTTGCAAGTTGACCCAAATACTGCACAAAGAGGCCCCTATACTCAAAGTTGGAATAACTTGATATATGGTATTCAGTGCTAAAAACCACTATCAGGGCTTTAAAAAAAGGAGGGTACCAGAGCAAAAGTCACCATTTTCCTTGTTCATGTTTCCTATTCAGTCAAATGCAAATAATATATTGTTTGTATAAATGTTTCATTACAATTTATTGGAGAGTGCCTGTAGGCACTCTCCAATAATTTGCAATAAAACAAATTTTGAATAACAGATTCAGACCCCCTAAAATAATCTAGTCCTCAACTAGTTAATTAAACATCTCTGTCTAATTGGACTGGATAATTTATATTTATGGAGTGGATTGCACATTGGTGAAACTTGTTTGTTAATTTTAGGAATTGGAAAGACAAGAAAATGTAATGGTTATATGTCACCAAGCTGTAGCAAGATGTTTATTAGCTTATTTCCAAGATAAATCCTCAGGTATTTAACTCAATCTTACCCTTCACCCAATATATATGCAAGCAAAAATACCAAGAGTACTTATTTCATAGAAAAAAATCAGTATTTTTTCTGTCTTCTGGTTCTATTGATTCAGCTTGACTGTCAGATGGATGAATTAAGTTTGAATGGAGATAAAACCTGAATGTTTGTTAAAAAATAACTTGCTGTTGTCATTGTATATGGAGTTTAGGCAGACATTGTTCATAAAAAATACTTTGTAGATGTTCATTAGAAAGTGACAAAAGGCAGTAAACTGCAACAAAACATTGTCATATGAATATTATCGTTATCTGTTGCCTAACTATAAAAA
This sequence comes from Pictodentalium vernedei, assembly GCA_031216915.1. Classification (NCBI taxonomy): domain Eukaryota; kingdom Metazoa; phylum Mollusca; class Scaphopoda; order Dentaliida; family Dentaliidae; genus Pictodentalium; species Pictodentalium vernedei. The sequence goes on from CM062296.1 coordinate 412,197,694, forward strand.
GAATTTAATCAACTTTGTTAAATTTTGTTAAACAATGCTCCGCAGCCTCTTTGTATCCACAGCTATGGACAAATTAAATTGCTGACTCAACTGAAATCTCACTGGTACTAGCTTCTTGAACCCCCATTTTCCTCAGTTGTGCATTCGTTTGTAGTGTCCATAATCCACAGCAGATGGCTATTCCATGCTTCACATCTTGCAACAAAAAATTAATTAATGGCAACTTGTTAGCTCACCTGACTGAAAGTCAGTGTGAGCTATAGTGATTACTCTCCATCTTTCAGCCATTGTAAAGATGGTGACCAATACCAGTAGAATTTTATTTGGATAATAACTGTTGAAGGGCAGTTCAGCTTTGTGAATATTTATATGCTGCTCCCCCCCACCTCCCTCCCAGGAATGGGGTGGGGCAAAATTGTCCCAAATTCTTAAAAAATCTTCTCATAATCCAATGGATGGAATAACTTGATATATGGTATTCAGTTTCCTGTTGCGGTGAAAAGTAGTAAAATTGGTTCAAGCGAAGTTTGAGGGGCAATATTTTCAATTGTTCTGGGAGGAGCAAGATTTTTTACCCTGATCAGAATTTATTTTTATTTTCAGAACCAATAGGCTGATTTAAACAAACAGCTTTATCTCTGGCAATATTGGTTTGGCTGCATGTCGTGCGGTCTATGACCAACAAGTTGTTAAAGTCATTAACTGGTAGAGTGCCAAATTATTTTTCACAGGCGATTTGTAACGCGAGTATTTTTTTTCAAGATTATCATGCTACAAGCTTAAGGAGCCCGAGTTTAGTCAGATTCTGTTCATAAACAGTTGTTTTGTGACAATTTATTGGAGAGTGCCTCGTGGCACTCTCCAGTAAATTGGAATAAAACAAACTTGTTTACACATTTTTGTGTTTCAACTGCTCTGCAAACAAGGTAATGAATACAGTGTAAAGCCACTGAAGTGGCTTTCAGCACTTTTAAGTAGAGCCCTGACAGTGGCTTCTACTACTCAACACTTAACATTATAAATACTTGGTGGAATGACATCATATTTGGTATGCAAGTATATCGTATCCATGTCTAGCTGTCTAGCCCCATGTTCAGTGTAAGTATTATATGGAGTAGTTCTATCAGAGTTTTTGCCCTTGATGGACTTTCTAAATAACTAAAGACAAATTTTGATTACCTTTGAACAAGACCATCAATCTCCTTTCCATGAGTAATTTAACCCTTAGAGGCCTGGATATTTTTATACATTTTTGTCAGACATTGACATTCCACATCATATGGGTTTGAACTTGTTTCTAGGAAAGTCTTGACTGCCTATTTAGGCAGCCATGACTTTCCTAGAAACAACTTCCGAAGTACTTATAATATAGGCCCCTGCGAATATTCAATTGTTCGAGTCGAAGTTGAGTCGATCAACAAATTCTAGTCGAATTCGAGTCGAAAATAAAATCACGAATATAAAAATCGGATATAAAAAAAACTTAACAAGAAATGTGTCGGTATACACATATTAGTACATTTACTAGTGGCTAAATTGTCAAAACAATGCGAATAATTGAGTGCAAACTGCAATCACACATCGTCAACATGGAACTTACAGTGTATTACCAATGTCATTTGGTATCACGTGTGTCGCATGATTCCAAATGACATCGGTAATACACTCATATTTTCCAGTGGATAAAGTCACGGCTACACATGTGTAATACATGCAAGACAAATCCCAAGTGACAGGGGGTTCATCTCACCTCTGGTACACGTCAGTAAGAAGCATCCATCACTTCAATATAAGGAAAATTGGACGTTGCCAAGCTCTGTGAAGCCATGAGAAGCACAAATATGTCATTTCATACAGTCGGTAGTACAAATATTTTCTTCATTCTGCCGAAGAGCAACTGACTAGGCAAGTCAGCAGTGTCCCCAAATTGGACCAATCTACTGGCCTGGTTCACCTTTCAGTAATGCGTTATCTAACAAAGTATATTTTTATACTGTACCAATGACCCAGACATAGCTGGTGCTAACTCTTAAAATATAGGGCCAAACACAAATTTTGCCCCCCAATCCCCAAAATTTGCATCTAAAACTAAAGAAAACATGTCCTGAGAGGCCCTCCACACTTCGCCCCTACTGCGCATGCGCAGTGTCAAGGACGTTCCGAAATTGGCGCCATTTATCATTCTAAGTTTGGCCCTTCATCAGTTAACATCTGACTGATCTTTGTGCTTTTAAATCTCAGTTTAAATGATGCCAGACACATAAATATTAGTGAAATGGTGATTCTAAGGAGGATAGAAAAGGAGGAGAGGAAAAGAATGTGTGACAGAATATTATCAGGGCTGTAACTTAAAATTTTTTAATGAAATTATGTTAAGTTACCTATTTTCAAGGCAGCAGCCATTTTGTTGTCATTCTGATTATTTAGTTACACTGTTTTTTCAAGTGTTTTTCCTCTCTCCCTGTCCTTTAAGTTCCCCCTTGCTATTCTCCCATGCTTTTGGCATAATTTCTGTAATTATTATTACTAAAATTTCTTGGGAGTTTAGCTGAATAACAGAATGAATTCTGTTCTTTCCCCATGTTTACGTCTTCACCTACGGGTGGTTAGGCGTTGTGTTCTGCATCTACCATCTGATGTTCTGCAGTTTCTTCCCTGGAAGTCTCTGTTTTGCATCAGATGGTGTATTTTTGGTAACTGATTTCGGGCCTGGGTGCCTGGAGTCTTATTTTAGTGTTTTTACACTCATTGTTTACATTTACAACAGCCCTCTGTGTGAGGGGGGGATTTCTAAATAATAATATCTTTATGTTATTTCAATCATAACTAGATACATTATTATTGTTCGTAAGTGTTGAATAAATTGTTTAAAATATTTTTAAAATTTTTGTCCACACTTAGGCTTGGGATCCATTGGGGCTCAACGTTACTTTTCAGAAACTTGGGCTGTTCTGAAAAAATATTTTTAGTCGAGTTGTGACGAAGTCAAACTCGACTTATAGTTTGGTGAATGGCGGGCGGGCGGGCGGGCGGGCGGGCGGGCGGGCGGGCGGGCGGGCGGGCGGGCGGGCGGATGGGCGGGCGGGCGGGCGGGCGGGCGGGCGGGCGGGCGTAAACAATTGGTTTCCGGATGATAACTTGATAGTGGTTCAACTCACATTCATTAAACTTCATACATAGGTTGGTCTTGGTGGGAGGAAGAACCCTATTGATTTTGGACATGCTACGTCGAAGGTCAAGGTCACAGTGACCTTGAACATAGTAAATCTTAAACAATTGGTTTCCGGATGATAACTTGATAATGGTTCAACTCACATTCATGAAACTTCATAGGTAGATTGGCCTTGGTGAGGGGAAGAACCCTATTGATTTTGGACTCGCTACGTCAAAGGTCAAGGTCACAGTGACCTTTAACATAGTATATCGCAACAATTGGTTTCCGGATGATAACTTGATAGTGGTTCAACCTAGAGTCATGAAACTTCATAGGTGTGTTGGCCTTGGTGCGAGGAAGAACCCTATTGATCTTGGACTCACCAGGTCAAAGGTCAAGGTCACAGTGACCTTGAACATAGTATATCACAACAATTGGTTTCCGGATGATAACTTGATAGTGGTTGAACCTAGAGTCATGAAACTTTATAGGTGTGTTGGCATTGGTGCGAGGAAGAACCCTATTGATCTTGGACTCACCAGGTCAAAGGTCATGGTCACAGTGACCTTGAACATAGTATATCGCAACAATTGGTTTCCGGATGATAACTTGATAGTGGTTCAACCTAGAGTCATGAAACTTCATAGGTATGTTGGCCTTGGTGCGAGGAAGAACCCTATTGATCTTGGACTCACCAGGTCAAAGGTCAAGGTCACAGTGACCTTGAACATAGTATATCGCAACAATTGGTTTCCGGATGATAACTTGATAGTGGTTCAACCTAGAGCCATGAAACTTTACAGGCGTGTTGGCCTTGGTGCGAGGAAGAACCCTATTGATGTTGGACTCACCAGGTCAAAGGTCAAGGTCACAGTGACCTTGAACATAGTATATCGCAACAATTGGTTTCCGGATGAGAACTTGATAGTGGTTCAACCTAGAGTCATGAAACTTCATAGGTGTGTTGGCCTTGGTGCGAGGAAGAACCCTATTGACCTTGGACTCGCCTGGTCAAAGGTCAAGGTCACAACTCGACATTGGATCTGTGATCCTGAGCGGCATTTTTTCAAAATATTTTGATTTCAATTATTTTTTCTATATTAATGGATCATATTATTATTATGTATTTTGATTGCCAGGGGTTAGTGCGAGTACCAGGACTTGTTTTCTTTTCTCATTGAAAGGATATTGATCAATTGTTTTAAGAGGAAGTCTTCCTCTGACCTTATTATCATTCTATATGTGGTCAGTGTACTCGCATTAACTCCGGTTCTGTATCGTATGATTTCGATGACAATATGGGAAGCGTATGTCACGGTATGTTGTTGGGGATTTGGACACTCCGGTCCTTTCCCCGCAGGGTCACTCTACTTTATCAATTTCTATTTCAGACGATCAAGATTAGGGTGATGTATCTGTGATGTCTTCCAACAGTGTGCCTCCGTCGTCACAATTAATGAAGGGCTAGCGGAAAAGTGCTCATGTAATACGCCAATTGCCTAAGAGGACCCTAGTAGGTTCGACGGCCTTTGACGTCCGCTAGCTCGCCCGGTGTAGCGTCCATTCACCGAATGGTTCGGCAGCCGGGTTCGTCCGTTGCGGTCTAGAAGGAATTTTGGGGTGATGCGAGCACTATAAAATTAACTTAATGCACACCCAGTGACGGCGGATCGGAGTGAGAACGGAGGAAGCCTTTTAGTCCGGTTCATAGCTCGTTCCGGTCCATCCGGACGGCAAGCGAGAGAGGCCCCTCTCTCGTTCAACAACATCTGGCCCCAGATGTTGTGGTACAAATCTGTCGTTAGCGGAGCATACGTCCGTCGCTCGGGACGCTCCATTGTATAGGCAGTCCGCTGAAACTGCTAAGGCTTCCTCTTCTCGTCAGCGCACACGACTGCACCTTGGCTGCGTGACCGCCGATATATTACCAGCTTCGCCGATCAAGGATTCTTCGGCGACCAGGTCACACCATCCGGCAGCCAGGGATTCGAGACTGATGGACTCCGGACGTTCGCATAGGAAAAGTATGCGGGAGCCATCTGATGCGGAGCTGCCCTCGGCGAAGCAGCGATAGACTGCGCCTCCGCAGGTCTCGACGCCGGACATTCTTGTGCACATAGCACAGCTTATCGCAGCATCCCAGCAGCCGACAGAAACGGTGTCGGATCGAGAATTATCCGACAGTGCTGGGTCGGTAGCCGGGGACTCGAGGCCTGCAGACTCCGGACGTTCGCATAGGAAGTATGCGGGAGTCAACGTACACGGAGCTTCCAGCGGCAATGCATCGTAAGTCCGCTACTGCACAGGCCTCGGGAACGGACGTGCTTTCCTTAATAGCACAGTTTATCGCAGCATCCCAGCATCAACTGAATCTGTCGCATATATTTTATCCGACGATGCTGGGTCGGGACGCTCCGCGGAAGCGGGTACGGACGTCCGAAAGTTTCATCCGGTCCGACGGGATACCGAAAGGGATTCGGTGGATTTCAAGCTTTCCCTTTCGGAACAACATATGCTGCGATGCCGGATAAGAAACTGATAGCGTCGGTGGACTTAGAAATTTTTTGGTTCGGTTCAGGGACATCGTCCCTCAGTTCCGACATAGTCCAATAATGTCACACAAACTTTCGAATTATTGAACGACGCTATATATATTATTATTTTATGCTTGCTATCCAAGCATTTCTGGTTTCTTGTTCGAAGAGTTATGGAGATGTCTTTCAAAAGTGTGCCTCTGTCGTCATAGTTAATGAAGAGTTAGCGGCAATAAGTGCTCATGGAATATGTCTATCGCTTACGGAGTGACATTCGCTAGCTCACCCGGTGTAGCGTACATTCATCGAATGGTTCGGCTGCCGGGTTCGTCCGTTGCGGTCTAGGAAGGAGATTTGGGTGATGCGAGCACTTTAATTACTTTAGTACTCACCCAGTGACGGCAGATTGAGGACAGATCGGAGGAAGCCAACAACATAGGGGACCGCATGTTGTGGTTCAGATATTTTACATTCGGAACATATGTCCGTTGCTCGGGACGCTCCGTTATATTGACAGTCCGAGAGACTGTCTTTAATGCTTCCTCATCCTCACAGCAGGGCACACGACCGCACATTGGCTACGTGACCTCGAGTATCCGATCAGTTTCGGCATTCAGTGATTCCACAGCGAATAGGTCGCGCCATCCGGTAGCCAAGGGACACGAGGCCTATACACTCCGTTCGCTCGCATATTGGAAGTATGCACGGGGTAACGATCTCGGAGCTTCCTGCGGCAATGCATCGTAAGACCGCTGCTCCTCAGGCCTCAGTGACGGACGTGCTATCCGAGTTAGCACAGTTGTTTCGCAGCATCCCAGCAATTGACGGGTTCTCGGTCGAATCAGGAATTATCCGACGGCGCTGGGTCGGTGCGGTCCGCGGTTGCATCAAGCTACGGACGACCGAACGCTTTATAGGGTCCCACAGGATGGCGAAAGGGATTCGAAAGATTTCGAGTTTTCCCTTTAGTAGTATCGGAAGATGCCTTTCATATCTTCTGGCATTTCTTCCAGTGATTATTTTTCGGACTTCATTGCTGCGATCTTGGATAAGAGACTTATAGCGTCATTGGACTCGGATTTTTCGATCGGTACAGGGACTTTGTCCCTGACTTACCGACGCAGTCCAATATTGTCATTACAACATGTGTTTTATTTTTCGACGCTATATATTTATATATATATACAAGCCTGCTACTAAGCATGATAGTTTAGTTTCTTGTCCGCGTGGCTCATTTCTGCCATTTTATCTTTTTTACATATAGTTTATTTTGGCAGAGCAGGGCATACCGAGACTTCATATGCGTCTAGACGGTGTGATTAAAGACTGCATATATTCTTTTTCACCGTTTATGTCTTTTCCAATTTCAATGTTGGGAACGACATTATGTATAGTAGACTTAACTTAGACGCTTTATTATACGTAATCCGCCTTACTGAGGCGTTATCATTACGTCTTCAAGAAAAGATTTACGGGATATTATTCTCAATGTAATTTCTTTTGAGGGCAGTAGTTTGTTCACGTATAACTCCGCCCTTCAGTGGCTGATTGGAGTTGGTTAGACGTGATGCAGCCCTAGCTACATTCACGCGTGGATAGTAGGTTAAGAACTCTCTCAGAGTCGCTTCGTTCTCGGAGGAGCTTCTCTTCGACGGCAACTTTCCGGCAATCCATGAATTGCTTGATTTATACATTCTCTTGTCTATCTAGTGTTACAAGAGATTCAGACTGGGGCAAACATTCGGTGGTTGACTCAGAGAGTGCCGCTGCAGTTGCCGGACCCGAGTGTGGCTGTTATGACGGTTGCCAGTCAAACAGATTGGGATATATACTGATCCCTACGGATTCGAAGTGCCAGGGTCTTTGGGTTCCGCAGTCTTTTAGCTATCAGTTAACTTCCGCGGAATAATGTTTTTTAGGCTTGCTTTATGTCATTGCATGAACATTATTCAGAAACGCATGCCCAAATTCCTGTCCTTTAATTCGACAGTAGTGGCGTATCTCCGGAACCAGGGAGGCACTCTTTCGTTTCCGTTATTCAATTTAATGGAAAGAATCCATCTGTTGGTTATAGTACACCAAGTTCAGTTTTGGTCCGTCATATTCTGGGTCGTCTGATTGTTTTATCGCACTCCCGTTCTCTTACGGGTCGCTTGTTGCTGTCAGAATGGACTCTCAACAAACAAGTATTCAATCAGATTTGCTATCTATGGGAGCGCCCAATGATGTTTTATTTATGACACAGCTGGCTAATCAATTGCAGACGTATGTGTTGGCTTGTCCAGATCTCTGAGCTAATACTGTTAACGCTCTATTGATCTATAGGACGGAATGATAGGATACGCGTATCCTCCGGCGCTGTTGTTTTTAGCAGGTATTGCTAAGATAAACAACCACAATACATTTCTGTTGATAGCATCTCTATCTTCACAGAGATCATGAGTAATTTACTCTCTTGTCTACTGTGGATCTTAACGTGAAATCTTCCTCTATGTGAGGATCTTTTTTCACTGGGTAAATCGTGTCATCTTTATCACAACCAGCAAGGTCGCAACCTTCATGTATTCCGTTGTGTGGTCCGTATTGCATTGTAAGCACTGTACTGGACGAGCTTTGGACGCGATTTCTTACTATAGGAGATCCTCTTCTTCGCTATTCTATGCGACTAAAGTGGAGGCTCTTCCGTCGTGGTGTAGGGATCATTATGTTCATATGGTTGATCCCTCCATACTACTCATTGCTATTTTTTAGTATACTTGTTTCACAAGATCTACTGCAGCCTGTTGTTATTTAGGTTATAGGTTTATGTTACCTCATACCTATGCACTCTACGATAGTTTACAATTGAGTCTTTTGTCTCTTTATCTAAGTCAGTTAGTAACTTTTTGATAAATAGACTTAGAATCTTTAGATTAAATTCCTATACGGATTTTAACTTCAGGTTCTTATTTAGCTAAGTAATCATTTGAGCCTCTGGAAACAGTAGTTTTCAAATTCTGACCTTTTAGACAGTAATTCTGTTGGTTTCTCTTTTACTGTAGAGTCAGTGAGTTTCATGCACTATCGATGGATGATTTTCACTTTCATAGTTTCGGAATCAATACTTCCGTTACTATTTAGGTTGGATTGTTGCATAAGAGTTAGGCTCCTATTATCCGGAACCTATTATTTTAAGGTCCTTCCGTCTTCGTATGGGCATAGGCCTTTACTCTTTCCGGGTACAGTTTATGTATTTATAAACAGATATCTGTTTATTACAAGGGCGTAAGCTTCTTCTGTCTTTGATGTCTAGTAGAAGGACGTTACGCTCCATTTTATTGTTAATGGATTCTATTAACTAGCGTACTGCTTATGGTATATCATTGGCTTAGCAGTTGTGCTTAAGATTTCGGCTCATGAAGTAAGAGTTCTTCTACTTCTTGGGCTTACATTAATAGTGTTGCTATTATAGATTTTTGAAGGCTGCTCATTGCGCTCAGCCATCCATTCATGAATTTTATCTCAGAAATATCGAGTCCATTTCTGGAGGCCTCTATTGTTAGGTCTATTATCTACTGCTCAGAATGTCATTCACTTAACAGTTGCTACTATAGCTAGGTAGGCTGTCTGTTTCGGCAGTGTCTCCGTTCGGCTGCCCTCTTCGCTCTGGGCTATTTGACCCAGGGCAAGAAAAAGGGGGGGGGGGAGGGTGTTCCCTTGGGTCACCTGTTTTTACTATGAAAACAAGGGGATACCTCCTCCGGAGTTAGTAATTCTGAGCTGTTATTGGGATGGTTGTTTAGTGAGAAGTTTAAGTTTATAAAATTCATTCAAGTCTTAGTTTTTAAAGTATAGCTTTTGAATATTGCATATGTCAACGGACATGATTATGCAATTCTCACACACTTTTAGGAGTATAAGAGTCTCTATTCTCTAGACTTACTTTATTATTGGCTTACTTTAAAAATTATTAGTATAAGGATTATTGGATATTAATAGAGTACATGGATATATGAAGCTCAATTTTTGGAAGGTGTTGTATCTTTCTAATTTATCATAAATAAGAAAGATACATGTAAGGCCTATTACTTCTTTTCCCTACAGGGGATGACTCTATTTTATTTTATTGAGCGTATTCCATTTGGCTCTATGTCCTTGGCCCTCCAGCCTTTTTACTATTCAGCTATGTCTGGGTCATTGGTACAGTATAAAAATGTTAAAAAATTTATAGTAATTTATATATTTTTTATACTTACCAATGACCCAGACGGGGATGGCCCTCCCAGGAGTTGGGAACTCTTGCCTCCCCGCTGAGTACATAGCGCTTACCAGGCACTGGTTATTAGAATGATAAATGGCGCCAATTTCGGAACGTCCTTGACACTGCGCATGCGCAGTAGGGGCGAAGTGTGGAGGGCCTCTCAGGACATGTTTTCTTTAGTTTTAGATGCAAATTTTGGGGATTGGGGGGCAAAATTTGTGTTTGGCCCTATATTTTAAGAGTTAGCACCAGCTATGTCTGGGTCATTGGTAAGTATAAAAAATATATAAATTACTATAAATTTTTTAACTTTTGAAAAATAAATTAAATCTCACATTTTTCGAAAATAAATTTCACAATTTTTCAATAAAACCATACATTTATGGATATCATTAGAACCAGCTCAAAGAGCCAGTTCTTATGATATCCATATTTATATAGTTTTATTGAGAAACTTCTGAGATATTTTAGGCTGTGGTATGCTTATTCTGGGTAATTTTCTGGCTGCTGTGTTAGGTAAAGGGTTAAATTTACCATACTGACAATGCAGTGGCTAATTGGTTCTCCTGTAATCAAGTGATTGTAATTACAGATCTGATCCATGCCTCATGCATTGTGATATTGAGTGTGGTACATAAATCTTTGTATGCTTTCATCCAATGTGATTTCAATTCAAGAGAGTCTTACTGCTGTTTGATGCTTCTCTCCTGGTACTCCACTTCCCTCCACTCACCAAAGTATCCATCCCCAAACCAGAAATATCTTGGAGGGTCAGAAGGGTTATAATTGCCTAGCCCATTAATACATTTCTTGTAGATATACAGCCTTTAAAAACCCTTCTCAGCCAAAAAACATTCTAATAAATGGATTTTTTTTCTTCAGTATCCTTTCACTTCTTTTACATTTTAGTGGCATCTGGGTACAATTTCTGTTTAGTTCAGTTTCACTAGTTGACAGCCAACAGACCAGGGTGCAAGTATTTCATTGTTTCAATACCATGGACTGTTTCACATAAAAAGAATCCCACATTCAGTGGCCTCAACTAATGAAATGCACAATGTGATATTCTGTTCCCTGCTGGGGTAACTGCGTTGTGTCCTTGGACAAGGCACTTAATAATGATTTCCCATGTGGGGCACACTGGCGCCGTGTACTAAGACATACAGTTGATGTTGATGGTACCCTTGTCTTCAACCAATGCTAACCCTGCTTGTGTGGAGTTAGTATGTTGGGGAGTCTGACAGTTGCTCGCCATTGCTCGGTGGTTCTCACTGGGTACTCCAGCTTCCTCCACCCCTAAAACTGTCTGACATGAGGTGACTGACTCTCAAAAGTGTCATTAAATCCAAATAAATAAATAGATATTCTGTTGGACAGGGCTTGACAAGCCCTTTTTGAACAGAGTGTCTTTTTACAGCATATCATCATCAAAGTGATAAAAACCTAGGAATGAGCTACAATCTTCTGGACTAATCAGACTGAATATGGTTCTGAATCAACGTGTATAATAAATACAGATTACAGTGGAACCCTTTTAATTGCATAGCCACTGTGCCAAAGAAAATTATTCACATATGTATATCAAGAATATTTAATTAACAGGGATTTGAGAGATAAACTATTCTATCATATCTTGTTTGACAGAGTTGTATCAAACAAGATCCAGTTCAGCTGCCGTGAACTTGTCATCTTTCTATGGGTGGGCAATATTTCCATGGCCACAGTAATATTAGATACCAAATACTAATTATGGGAATAATATTAAAAAAAATTAATTAATGGTGCACCGTACAACTCGGTACTTCTTTAATTAAAATTTTCCTGAGGATTTTTATTACCTGTTACATGCATGCTTTGACATCACTGCCCATTGGATTACAACCAGTCCATGGCGACTGTTCTGACAATAGATTAAATGTCTGTATTGGATGTTCTGAGGCCAGATAGGTCTATAAACAAGGGGAATACGATGGTTGTCAGGGTAATTTCTCGACATATTACATATACCAGATGTTTTATTCAATCAACAGGAGTTTGTCTTTGACCTATATGCATTGTAGAAGGTATTATAAATGGTTTTATGTTTGGAAATTAAATTCAATTGCGAGATATCCAATTTAGTGAGAGCCTCTCTGTAACAACAGTCATTTGATCCGACTTGTCAGATTATGCCTCTTTTATGAGTCCTCCCCATGGGAACAATGGGAAATTAAGCAGTGCTTGTTTACAGTGGTAAACAAGCTCTGTTTTCTGGTAAACTAAGACCTTGTAACCAATGCCTGGGGTGGTAGTCCTCTAAAATGTGCCAAGTGGACATAAACAATTGGCTGTACTTTACTTCATTTCCATGTTGTGGTCATGTTGTGGTCACAATAAGCCGTTGTGCAGAAATATATCGCCATAAACACCAATAAATAAACAAATAAAAAAAAATTGCTGAGACTAAATCTGACAGGTCAAAATGCCATAGACATCATGCTTTATCAGGCTGATCTGATCACATCAGCAAGATGGAATTTGACAACTCACATCAAATGATTGTTGTCAAAGTTTATTTAAGTTATGATGTTGGATATTTAAAAATTAAATACGACACATAAAATGTAAACAAAAAAATAAATTATTGAAAGTTTTTTGAGAGAGTTCAATGTAAAGGCACCCGAGTGGATTCGTAAAATTTTCGCCTCGAAAATCTCTGAATGTCAGTGACATTAGGCCATCCTTGTTTTGAGGCAGACATGATATGGATTTGGGAAAAGATGACACTTGTTTTCCAGTGAGCTAAAATTGTTAGTCATATTGTGGCTGTATTGAGTTGCTATCAGTGGTAGTCATACCGGGAAAAAATATTATTTTACATCAGAAATAGAACTTCAAAATGTGATGGTTGTTTATCTTTGCATTTAGATTATTCACATCATATTAAATCATTGTTGGCATAGTTGGGACTGAGATCGTCAAAAGTAATGATTTGATAATAATGGGTTTATTTATTATCAGTAATCATAAAAAATGGCATTCTATTCTTGAAGGGTGCCTCAGGGAGTGATCAAACAGAAAAAGTATGAAATATAAACAATGAATGTGTCATTCTTGTTGAAAACCAGTTGACCTTGTATCTGAGAAATCATTTAAATTCATCCCAAGCTGTTGAGAAAAAAAAACTTACTCTGCTTGAACTAATGAAACCCTAACCTTTATTTTGAGTCATAAATAGAAAATGTTAGTGGTTTAGGAACCAAATTTGCTTCCTCTATCTGCACATCATGTTTGGTAACAATGAATTAATGGGTTGAGTACTAGGAGCCACTATCAGGGCTTTCAAAAAATGAGGTTACCAGAGCATGTTTTCCTTGCTGATGTTTCATATTCAGTCAAACACAAATAATATTTTGTTATATAAATATATTCTATTACAAATTATAAAACAAAATTTCTATAACAAATTCAGACCTCCAGAAATAATCTCACCTTCAACCAGATACCAAATTTAAATTCTTCCAGTTATCCAAATTTTTCAAATAATGAGTCATAAACTATGTTTTTAAAGATGAGAAAGTTGATTGAGTGTTGATTTTAAGTTATTGACAGATATGACTAATCTTTTAAGATTAGTTAGGAAGAAAGTTTTTGTGTTTGAGTGCTACAGGCCCATATTTGAGCTCTACTGAAAAGTGCAAGGACTACTTTAAACTGGTGGAGTGCTGAATTTTTGTTTGGTCTTTTGAATTTGTTTGTGCGCATGTCTCAGCCTTGTTACAGTTTATGGAAGAGAGGTGCTGGCACTCTCCTTTAAATTGTAACAAGGCAAATCCATACTGACTAAATAATTTTGCTTCAAAGATAATATGAAGAACATCCACAGAAAAAGAAGCCTTTTAGTTGCAGGGATGCATGTACATAAGAATAAAACCCAAATATGGGCATCCAGTGCATTCCCAAATAATAGGCTTTATATTTTGTGGATGTGCTTCATATTCAGTTAACTGGTAGAGTGCTCCTTTTCTTGCGGCAGACTTCTTTTCACCATATATTGATGTATTAGAATTGAATGGATAGTGGTAAGAGGCACTATCCAATCAAATGTTACTGAACAATGTATATAAATAAAAAGATGTAACATTAGCTGTATTCATAGATTTTTCAAAACCCTTTGATACGATAAATCACAGTATACTGTTAAGTAACTTGGAAAGATATGGAGTCAGAGGAATTAGCAATGACTGGCTGGTTCAGAAGTTACCTTTTCAACAGAAACCAGTACACAAAATATGGTGAATCTAAATCTGAAATGACGGAAATAACACGTGGAGTTCCTCAGGGCTCTGTACTCGGCCCCCTTTTATTCCTATTGTACATAAACGATATCTGTCGTTCAACATTGTTAAACCTGCTCTCTTTTGCAGATGATACAACAGTTTACGCATCTGGCCCTAATGCAAGTTCTTTAGCAATATTCATAAATGAAGAACTAAAGAAATTAAGCAACTGGTGCTCAGCTATCCGGCTTGTGTTGAATGCATGTAAAACTAAGTATGTTGTTATAAATCCAACTCGTAATACGAGAGGCATAGAAAATCTGAACATACAGATACATGACAAAAATATAAAACGAGTAGGACAAAATGAAACAGAAAAATCACTGAAATTCCTTGGCATTAACATTGACGACAATCTTTCGCACAGTGCTCACATCTTGCAAGTGTGCTCTGAAATAGGACGGATAAATTACGCTCTAAACAAGGTGAAAAAAATCTTGCCTCATACGACTATGAAAACGCTATATTTTACCCTTATCCACAATCATCTATTACATGGATTCCAAATATGGGGTAACACACGAGCAATTAGAAAAATCCTTATCATGCAGAAACGCTCAGTTCATATTATTAATAATTCTAGATATAATGCTCATACTGATCCCCTGTTTGCCAAAGATAAAATACTCATAATTAATGATCTGTTCACACTTCAAGCTTGCCTCTTCATATTTTTATACTGTACCAATGACCCAGACTTAGCTGGTGCTAACTCTAAAATATTTAGGACCAAACGCAAATTTTACCCCCCAATCCCCAAAATTTGCATCTAAAACCGAAAATTACTTGTCCTATATGGTCCTCCATACTTTTACTCCACTGCGCATGCGCAGTGTCAAGGAAGTCTCGAAACTGCCGCCAAAAGTCATTCTTTGTTTGGCCCTCAATACAGTTACACTTCACTGTTATTTGTGCTTGTAAATCTCAGTTTTAAAGATGCCAGACGCATATTTATGAGAGAAATGGTGGAAATAGAAGTTGGAGAGGAGAAAACAGTGGAAACAAATGTTCAGGGCTGTAACTTATAATTATTTTATGAAGTTGTTACATGTTTCCTATTTTCGTGGCATGACCTAATTGTGGTCATTCTTGCTATGAATGTTCCATTGTTTAATCGGTGTTTCCTCTCTCCCTTTCCTTTATTCCCCCCTAGCTATTCCCCCATTCTTTTGGATTGTTTTTTGTAATGTTTATTACTAAAATTTTCTTGGGAGTTTTGGCTTGGAAACAGAATTATATTCTGTTTTTTCCCCATGTTTACGTTCTCACCCTAGGGGTGTTTAGGCATTTTGGTCTACATCTACCATCTGACGTTCTACAGTTTCTTCTCTGGAAGCCTCTGTTTTGCATCAGATAGTGTTTAAATTGGTAACTGATTTCGGGCCATGTTTGTTTCAGTGCCTGGAGTCATGTTTCCGGTTTGTTGACACTTTTTCTTATGTTGGCAACTGTTACTTCTGACAATGGTTACTTGTCTTCTGCTTAATTTAGTTCATAGCAAGATACATTAATATTGTCCGTAAGTGTTACATTATTTTTTTCAAAATAATTAAAATTTTTGCCCACACTGAGGCTTTTGTGGGCTCAGGGTTCCCATTGGGAACTTGGGCTCTTCTGAAAATTTTTTCAAAAATGTTTTTTTGGAAAATTATTTTCTTTTGAAATGTTATAATGAATTATAATATATTATGTATATTTATTTCCAGAGTTAGTGTGAGTAATATGACGGTGTATATATTTTCTGGTTGAAAAAATATTCTTCAGTCGTAATGTGAGGATATCTTCCTCTGATTAACAAATTCATTGTGTTTCTTATAGTCAATGTAGTCGCATTAATTCTTGCTCTGTGTGCGTTGATTGATATGACAACGTTGGAGACGGGTTTCACGGTATTTTGTTGCGGTGAGAGGTCCATTACGATCCTCTCTCCGTAGGGTCACTATATATTATCAGTTTCTTTTTCAGAACTCAGAGTGATGTTTCCGTGATGTCTTCAATTACTGTGTCTCCGTCGTTGAAATATTAGGTTTAGCGGTAAGTGCTCAAGGTATTACGACAATTGCTGGGAGTTAGTTCTATCGAAGGCATTGTCACCCGCTAGTACGCCCGGTGTCTCGTCCAATCACCAGGGAAGAATGGTACAGCACCCGGGTTAGTTCGTTGCGGTCCAGGGAAGCAGATTGGGTGATGCTAGCACTATAAAACTTCAGATGTGCACACCCAGCAACGACGGATCCGAGGATAGTACGGAGGAAGCCTGTCAGTCCGATAGCTAGCTCGTCCAGGTCCCCCGGACCGCGAGAAAGAGAGGCCCCCTCTCTCTTGCATCAACATCTGCGCTGCAATGTTGTATGTTGTTCGCTTAGTCGGAGCTTACGTCCACTCCTCCTGTTTGGGACGCTCCGTCGCATGACAGTCCGACGCGGCTGTTATATTGGCTTCCTCATCCTCGTCAACACACTCGACCGCACCTTGGCTATGTGACCACAGATTTCTAGGGGACGATTGCATATTATATAAATGCAGCAGGATTGAACGTCTCTGGTGCTCTTGCTTCGCCGACCAAGGAATACATGTCGACCAGGTCACTCCATCTGCTAGCCAAGGATACGAGACCTTTCCAGTTGGGACGTTCGCATATTATATAAATGCTGGAGTGAACGTCTCAGGAGCTTCCGGCGGATATTTCACGCAGGACCGCGGCTCCACAGGTCTCATAGGGTAACATGAACTAGATACCGTGATGTCTTCGTAAAGTGTGCTTCCGTTGTCACAGTCAAATGAAGAGTTAGCGGCAAAAGTGCTCATGTAGATACGTCAGTTGCCTGGAGTTCACTAGTGCGATAGATGGCGTTGGCGTCCGCTAGCTCGCCCGGTGTCGCGACCATTCACCAAATGGCTCAGCACCCGGGTTCGTCCGTTGCGGTCCAGGAAGGAGATTTGGGTGATGCGAGCACTATAAAAAACAATGTGCACACCCAGTGACGACGGATACAAGGATGGTATGGAGGAAGGCTATTACCCTGGTTCCTAGCTCGTCCAGGTCCATCCGGCTGCGAGCGAGAGAGGTCCCTCTCTCGTATTACAACATCTGGGCTCAGATGTTGTGGTACAAAACGTCTACCGCTCGGGACGCTACGTTATATAGACAGTCCGGAGAGACTGCTCTTTCGGCTTCCTCATCCTCACGGCAGCACACGTGACTGCACATTGGCTATGTGACCTGTGATATTCAATCAACATCATCGATCAGGGATTCTTTGGCGACCAGGTCACGCAATCCGGTAGCCAAGGATACGAGGCCTTCATTCTCCGGACGTTCGCATATTAGAGGTTTGCAGGAGTGAACATCCAAGGAGCTTCCAGCGGCTATATCCTATAAGACCGCAGCTCCACAGGCCTCTGTTGCGGATATGCTATTGCAGATAGCACAAACTATCGCAGCATCCCAGCAACCGACAGTAACTCTGGCAGATCAGGAATTATCCGACGATGCTGGGTTGGTACATTCCGCTGCAGGTTCAAGAATTTCAAGTGGTCTGACAGGATGGTAAAAGGGTTACGGATGAGTTGTATTTTCCCTTTTCGGAACAACATGATTGCCGTAGAGTGCATCCGGCATTATCATCGGACGTTGTTCCTCCGAACCAAAATGCTGCGTTGCTGGATAAGAAACGGATAGTGCCACTGGATATAGAATTCTAAATCGGTTTAGGGACATCATCCCTCAGTTTCCGACATAGTCCAGATATGTTTCACGGACATTTGATCTGTTGAATGACGCTATATTTATATAACTTGCTACCTAATTGGGCAGGTCAGGTTTCTTATCGGCAATATGCTCTACATCTGCCTTTCATCATTTCATTGAATATTTTGAAACGACAGGACAGAGCATTCTGAGAGTGTACTAGTGAGCGGAAGACTGTCGAGTTTCTCAATGATTTGGGGTTAGATTACGGACGTACCTTGGATTCAAGGGGTGATTTCGGAAGGATTATATTGTTCCTCAAACAAAATCCTCTGTTAACCCGGAGTCCAAGTTGGACTCAGCTTCCGTCAGTCAGTACGATAGACGCTCGCTTCCATCAGAATTCCAGTCTCTTCTGGAATGAACGCGATAGAGATCGTAGAAATCCAGGAATTTCCAGGCTTCTACAACCATTCTTTTCTGGTTCCAAAACCAGACGGCTCGTTCCGTCCACTCATATTCTGAGCTGGATAACAAGCTGATCGTGGCTCCAAGTTTCTATATGGAGTCCATCCGATTGGTCAGAGCGAGTATTCGGGTGTACGACTATGCCACATGCATAGATTTCTAGTTGCATACTTTCACGTCAGGGTACATCAGGCATTCAGAAAGTATCTTTGCTTCTTTATCATAGGAATTGTGTTTCAGCACCGACCAATGTGTTTCGGTCTGAATCTAGTTCCTGGGCTTTCACTCGAATAACTAACTCGGTAATGACTCATTTCTGAGCTCATTCATCTGCGGTAACGTCGGCCTACCTGGATGACATTCTTCACAACGAGTTAATGCTTCAGAACGATGTGCAGATTCTGCTTCTATTGATCCGACGTCTCGGTTTCATAAGTAAACGAGGAGAAGTCGGATCTGGTTTCGTCCAAGTCATTTACCCACCGGGGGATGAGCTTTGAGACGCATAACATTCTCGTTCATCTGCCATTAACCAGAGTGCAGAATGATATGCAGATTCTGCTTCTATTGATCCGATGTCTCGGTTTCATAAGTAAGCGAGGAGAAGTCGGATCTGGTTTCGTCCAAGTCGTTTACCCACCGGGGGATGAGCTTCGAGACGCATAACATTCTTGTTTGTCTGCCGTTAACCAGAGCGAAATTAATCAGTTGTTACACTCGCTATTGTCTTCGCTCAGACAAGGTCTCAGCGGGAGATCTCATGTGACTGATATGTTGTGTGGAACTGCCGTGATTTTATTCCAATGGGGCGGTTACGCATTTGTCATCTCCAGATTTCTTTTAATTCAGAATTGGAGGGTGAAGATTATTTCGCTCGATACGGACATCTTCTTGTCAAATCAAGTGAATAAGAGATTCAGACTTGGGCAAGTTTTCAGTGCTTAACTCAAGTATTTCCACTGCAAATTGCCGGATCCGAGTTTTACAGTTTTGACGGATGTCAGTCAAACACTTTGGGTAGTTTTATTAAACCCAACGGATTTGAAGTGCCAGGGTCTTTTGTTTCCATAGTTCCTTATCAAGCACACAAACATCAAGAATGATGTCATTTTGGCTTGCACTACGTTATTGATGAACGTTATTCAGAATGCTCATATACTAATTCTGTCTGACAACTCGACGGTATCAGCTTATTTTCGGAATTATGGAGGCACTCGTTCCATTCTGTTATTCATGTTAACGGAAGGAATCTTTCGGTTGGTACTAGAACATCAAGTTCTTCTATTGGTCCGTCATATTCTGGGTCATCTGAATGTATTAGCGGACTCCCTTCATGGAGGGGGCGTTTGTTGCCACCGGAATGGACTTTCAACAAACCAGTATTCAATCAGATTGCTACCAAGAAGATTGGCCAATGATCGATTTTTTTGCGACGCATCTCAGCAATTAGTTGCAGACGTATGTGTCACAATGTTTGGTTCTTCGAGCATTTGCAGTAAACGCTCTATCGATCTTGTGAACGGATAATAAGATATACGTATCTTCCAGTGCCGTTGATTTAACAGATATTGCTCAATGTAATTATTTCAATGCAATTCTGTTGGTAGCTTCTCTAGATCCACAAAGACTGAGGATTAATTTACTCAGGCGTCTGTTGTGGGACATGCCATGGAAGCTTCCTCCACATTTCGGTCCATTCTATGGTCAGATGGATTCAATCTACTATCAGTTCTGCTAATGATTATATCTTCATTCAGCAGTCTGTGCGTTAGTTTTAAGCTCATGAAGTAAGAGTTCTTCTACATCATAGGCTTAAGCTAATAATGTTGATATTACAGATCTAATGAGGGCTGCATATTGGTCTTAGCCCTCCATTTTCACGATTTTGTATCTGAGAATATTGAGTCCTTTCTGCAGATCTACATTGTTTAGGTCCGTTATTTTTTACTCAGAATGTCGTCTACTAAACTGTGGCAACTATATGTGTATAGGCTTTCGGTTCTGGCAGTGACTCTGTCCTGCTGCCGTCTTTGCTCTGGAGTATTTGATCAAGGGGGAGGGGGGGGGTGTTCCCTTGGGTCACCTGCTTTATTGTGTAAAGCAAGAGAATACCTCCCTTGGAGTCAGTAATTCCGAGTCGGTTCCGAGATGTTTTTAAAGGGTAAAACCTATGTTTACTCATCTGTGTAATATTTTTTAAGTGTTGATTGGTGTGAAGTATCTGTATATATCACGTGATTAATTGGGCGTTAATATACATTCATCGAACACTTTTAAATGAGTATATAGAGTCTCATTTCGCTAGACTCCCGTATTTATTGGCTTTCCTTTATAAAATATTGGATTTTCCTTATGTCCTAGGGCCTCCAACCTTTTTGCTATTCAGCTAAGTCTGGATCATTGGTACAGTATAAAAATGTTAAAAAATTTATAGTAATTTATATATTTTTTATACTTACCAATGACCCAGACGGGGATGGCCCTCCCAGGAGTTGGGAACTCTTGCCTCCCTGCTGCATACATAACGCTTAACAGGCACTGGTTGTAAGAATGACTTTTGGCGGCAGTTCCGAGACCTCCTTGACACTGCGCATGCGCAGTAGAGTAAAAGTATGGAGGACCATATAGGACATGTAATTTTCGGATTTAGATGCCAATTTTGGGGATTGGGGGGTAAAATTTGCATTTGGCCCTAAATATTTTAGAGTTAGCACCAGCTAAGTCTGGGTCATTGGTAAGTATAAAAAATATATAAATTACTATAAATTTTTTAACATTCAATTGGGAAAAGGGGGAACTTCCTTCGTCATTCCATTCCTTCTTTACACAATCAAGGCACTCCTCACAAATAACTACAAGACAATCAGAATTGTTACACATTAGTAGAACCCGTACTAGAGCACTAGAAAGGCTTCTAATCCATGTGTTCCCTAAGTTATGGAATGAATTGGACCCAGAAATAAGAACTACTAGAAATAGAAAAATATTCAAAAAATTGCTAACACAAAAACTCCTTTCTCATTATACAAATAACGTAGAATGTGACAATCCTTATTGTCAAGATTGTAGGTTAATAGTACCAGTTGATCCTATTCTTTCATAATTTTTTAACAAGTATGTAAATAATCAAAATTCTACGTAGTCACTAAACCATTAAACTTCCTTTATTTCAAATTGCATCCATGAAACAACAGCAAAGCTAAATCATATGTCTGCTATCTCGTCTTAGTAACAGAAACTCTGTCTGACCCGCCAAGTCCAGAGCCCCTGATGTGAAAACAGAAAACATTAAACCCAACAGGTGTAATAATTCAGTTTCATAAATAACTATTCCCTTACGGCTTGTGTGCAGTGCTGACAACTTGGCTAACATTTATGGGAGATGACAGGTAGATAGCGAATCTCGCTATGTCATCTCCCTATGGTATATTTATTTATTTATTTATTGGTGTTTTAAGGTCATATACTTATGCACAATGGCTAATCATGACCGTGACAGTTTTACGAGTGGAGGAAGCCGGAGTACCCGGAGAGAACCACCGAGCAACGATGAGCAGCTGCCAGCTCCCCAACATCGTACCTCCACACTGCAGCACAGGCAGAGTTAGATTGGTTGAAGACATGTGCACCAACGATGTGCAGTACGCCTTAGTACATGGCATCACCGTGCCCCCCATGTGGACAGTCGGGGTCAAGTGACTTGCCCAAGGACACAACATGGGAGTCCAAATCGATCGCTCAGACGGTCACCCATCCGAGGACTAACCGAGCTTGACGTTGCTTAACTTTGGTGATCTGACGAGAACCGGTTACTGCAATGCCACCACGCCCCCTTCCTGCAGTATAGATAGTGATGTTGTTCTGTTCTATAAATATATGTCTATTGCAGGTTTTAATAATTTATCTCGATGAACCACGTTTATTATTTTGTATCATATTCTATCTATATCGTTGAATAAAATAATCTAATAAAATCTGATTTTTGTAAGGATCAGTATGTAACCTTCTTAAAAAGAAAAGCCCAATTTGCATTTTTCTAGCTAGCTCACATGACAAGTCATCACTCTTTGACTCATCTGTCTTGGCATCCATTCCATCCATCAATCAATCCATCCATATGTCTGTCATAAAGGTAGTTTTCAGTCTTCCGTCAAATCACTGGGGCCTTTCCAGTTTTTAGATTAACTTGACAAAGTCAAGATAAGCTATTGCCTTCACACATGCAGAAGTCTTTGATTCTGTGAGTCTGTTCACATTTGCTTTAGCACAGGCAAGACCCTGTAGTTCTTGTCTGATCATCACTAAATTTCCTGTGCAGGTTCAAGTTCATGTCTAGATGAGAGCGTCCCATTTGGGTCATGATCGGTCAACCGTGACGGCTGCATGGTCGAAATCCCAAAACCTTCAGCACAGTGTACAGGTTATATTTACGAAGGTACTTCATTGTAACTTGGTAGAATGACTCCATATGATGTCAAGATTAGGACATTCTATTTTGGTTGTGTTCGGTCAACCATGATGGCCGCAGGGCACATGACCTGGATTCCTTTAACACAGTCTACAAGTTGCATTTATGAAGGGATTTCATAGTAAATTGTAAGATGACTTGATGTAATGTCTAGATGAGAATGTCCTATTTTGGCCGTGAATGGTCAACCATGATGGCTGCCCAGGCATGTGACCTAGATTTGTTTAGCACAGTATACAGTTCATATTTATGAAGCAATTTCATTGAGACTCAGCAGGATGACTCGGTATGATGTCTAAATGAGCCTGTCCTGTTTTGGTCATGATCAGTCAGCCGTTACTGCCTCTTGGGCATGTGAGACCTACAACCCTTTAGTATTGTCTGCAGGTCGAATTATGAAGGGATTTCATTGTAACTTGGTAGGATGACTCGATTTGATATCCAGATGAGACTGTCGTATTTTGGTCACGATTGGTCAACTATGACCACCGAATGGGCACATGACCTAGATTCCTTTCCCATTTTGGTTCAGATCGATCAATAATGAGAGCCAAATGGGGCCCCAGGCCTCAGACCTAATTCTTCTACCACACTATAAGCATTTTTTAGAATGATTTTACTGTATTTTGGTAACTTTGGTTGAAATACGTTAACTGTTAGGGCCACATCAACTTAGGTCTAAATTCTGTAGTACAGTCTACACCTCAAGTTATTCTTGTTAAAAACATAGTGTGTAGAATACAGAACTTAATATATTCTCATTATTACATTTCTTGTCTTATTTCATAAACATTGAACATTATCTTTTTCATCAAACACTACCCACAGTTAAGTTAAGCTGCAATGTCATTGACACTTTCATGTTGAAATCAGATTGCTGTCTCCCATGAGAAGGGGGTGTAGGAAATTTTTTTAAAATCTTCTCATTATCCGATGGAATAAATTGATTTTTCACATTCTCTTCAGCTTCCTTTTGAGGTGTACACTATAAATTGTTCAAGGGAAGTTTTGAGGCGCAATATTTTCAGTTCTCGGAGTTGCAAGATTTTTTACCCCGTTCAAAATTTATTTTTTTTTAACCAATGGGCCAGTTTGAACCAACTTGTATATGGAATATTATGTACTTGATTCATAGGAGAATTCATGGGAACCCGAAGAGCTAATAATAGATTAATTTTCAATACCCCATATTTCCGAAGGAGCTTTTAATACAGGTTTAATGTGTACTGTTACCCTTGTCCTTCCACACATTTTTGTATTTTTTTATATGGCTTAAACCATTTCACAGTTCTGCATTTGAAAAAAATCAAATGTTGTTTCCATTAATTTGCATTTCCGGGGACCATCTGTTGGCTGTGCCAACTTTTTACTTGTTTGATATTTGATAGACAGCATCCTTATAGGGGTCAGATTCAAGTTTGTTCAAACCAGGTCCCTGGGTTCATATTTTGGCATCTTATCAGTTACCAAATTTTAACTTTGTGCAATATGAGGAGAATAATTTTTACATTTTTTTCAAATCCACCTGTCATCTTCTGAAATATGGTATACAACATCCTGGGGGTGGGGGGGGTGGGGGGACATTCAGGTTTGTTCAGCTGAAATCCCGGGGTTCATATTTGGCTCTTTAACTTAATGGAATATGAGGAAAATTCTTTAAAATTTTCTTATTTCGATTTTAGATCCACCAGTCAGAATCTTTTGATATTTGGTATATAGCATCCTCAGTAAGGTCACATACATGTTGTTCAGATCAAGATCCTACCAATTAGGCCTTCAATCATTTAACATGTTCAACTTTATTTCTCTGCATTTTGTGAAAATTGCTAAATTCCTGTTCACATGAAGTATTTGTAGTAATGCAATTTTCTTGGGGCAGATCTGAGATGTTTGGCTATGCTTGTTCTCTCAAACCACTGCTCCAGTCTGTAAAAATAATGATGACTAATTATTTTTTAAAAATCCTTAAATCTCTTTACGAAGAATCAATGAGTCTTTGTCAGGTGAGCAATTCAGGCACGTAGGTGCCTCTTGTTAACAGGTTGAGTGCTAGAAGCCACTATCAGGGCTTTCAGAAAAATGAGGGTACTCAAGCAAAAGCCATTGTTTTCCTTGCTCATGTTTCAAATTCAATCATATTCAGTTTCATATTCACTCAAACGCAAATAATATTTTATTTACATAAATTTGTTCTATTACAAATTATTGGAGATTGCCTGTGAACTAATTTGCTTGCTTGTACATGTATTGTACTCTATTTTTACCAATAACATGAAGAAAACGTTGTGGTTATTGAGTTTAGCATCCCCTAATCATGAGCAATGATAGGCAGTTCGGCTTGTAGATCATACAGTAAATTCTTGTTAACTGGTTGAGTACTAGAAACCACTGTCAGGGCTTTAAAAGAAATGAGGGTACCAGAACAAAAGCCAACATTTTCCTTGCTCATGTTTCCTTTTCAGTCAAATGCAAATAATATTTTGTGCATATAAGTTTGTTCCATTACAAATTATTGGAGAGTGCCTGTGGGCACTCTTCAGTAATGTGGAATAAAACAAATTTTGAGTAAGAAATTCAGACCACCAAAAATAATCTAGCCCTCAATCAGTTAAATACATTTGGCACTTTCCAAAAAGTGTGTGACTGTTAACAAAGCAAACCCGTATGAACAAATTCTGACTACCCAAAGTAATGTAGCGCTCCACAGCTTAAATGTTGATGCCTTTCAGTGAGTATTCCACATTTGTTCTAGCATGAAGGCCCATCTTATGAAACAATAATATCCCAGTACATTTATTTTCATTGAAGCAGGCCTGCTGTTTTCAAAATTTTGTGTGACCCAGTTATCGTTCACCTGGTCTGAGCTTTGGTAACCTATCGTTTGTTCCACTGTACTTGATCCAGGTAACCCATTAGGTAACCTAAATCCCAACTATGCTGATATATGAACCGTTGTATCATAGCCACATTCTTGCTCTTATGGGCAATATCCTGATAAATAAAGATGAATCCTTATGAACAATAATGAGGCTGTATTACAGCAATTCAGATACAAAAATAGTTGCAATTATTGCCTAATCTTGGCATGGGTCAGCATGCTGCAGAAGAGTATGGCATCCATAATCACTATTTGTGACAGAGATATGAATTATTACCATTTTCTGATTTTGTACCTAGGCTACATCTTGAGGTGATCAGATCAACAGTTTAAATCCATTCATACGAGAGCATTCAACTTGGCAAAAAATTTGCATAACCCGGCAAGAATTTGGGGCGACTCATCTTTCATTCACCTGTTCTTCATTTTAGGTAACATTATGTGACCTAAACTGCCTCAAATCAACAGGCCTGTTGTGTTCTAATTTGATATACTGTTGGAAGGGTTTAGAGGACATTTTCCTTCTGTGTGTCACACAACAACAGCTGTAGCGAGGTTAAAATTCTTCTTCATTCTAGAATAGATTATGCAAGTAACTGTTTATCTACAAATAGAAATATCTGACAGTCCTGTGCACAAAAATAGCCATTTATTTTTTTTTTCACCCAAAAAACCTTGTTTATGACCCCTAATTGGAATGAGCTTATTGAGTTCAATCCATTGGGGGGGGGGGGGGGGGGTGAATGGGGACATAAGCCTGTTTTTTTTTGTTGAAAAGATCCTAAAAAAATTTTGCCTGCATCTACTTCAAGACTAGATTAAACTTCTTTTTTTGGAAAAGGGTTATAACTGTTAATATCTGTGTATTTTTTCCCCACTCTTCTAATCTACATTATCTGCACAAGAGTACATCAGCCATCTAGCTGATCAGGATTTGTTACAACATCTTAATCCAATGTATTGCCATTTTTAATCAGATGTTTGGAATCATTTTCTGGTTTCTGGTATCAGGATTCTGAGCAGCATTTTTTTAGATTTGTTGTGGTGATGATGATCCAACCTTAGAAGAGAGATTGAATGATAACATTTTGAAGGATTTTCTTATTGCATCGACAACTACAGTGGAGTCCACTTAATTGGATATCTCTTAACTGAATAAACCTGTTAATTGAATATAATTTCCCAACACAAATCCATTTACCATACCTCCAGTACAAAGTTTTACCTGTTAATTGAATATAGGTTATAGAGTAAACTCCTGTTAATTGAATAAAAAATCTTGTAACCTGTCAAGAAATTACCCTGACTCTTTCCAGTTTTCCTTTGTTTATAGGCCTATTTGACCTCAGTACATACAATACAGGCATTTAATCTATTATACTTTGTTTGACAGCATGGAGCTCTGTCAAACAAGATTTAATAGAATAAATGGTAAGTTTATATCTAGAATACAGGAAAATGACACAATCCCTGTTAATTGAATACTCCTGTTAATTGAATAATTTTTAGTGGCAAAGTGGCTATTCAGTTAACAAGGTTCCATTGTACTATCCATTGTTCAATGATTTCCCATCTTAGCACAGGAAGATGCTTGTATCAGTTTGTTCCTTTTTTTACCTTTTTGCTCAATTTGTAGTGAAGTTTGTGATTTTGTGAAATGCTTTCTCATTGTGAAAACATTGGCTGTTATTCCTCTTATTATTTGCTATTTAACCTTCACCTAATGTGACAGTCCATATCCAGCCAATGCTACTCACAAAATTGTCCTTCAAATTGTTTTTTTTTTTAATATTTTTTTCAATTTTTACCTCAAAAACAAAGCTTATTCTCATATTGGAATGATTTTGGTAGTATAAAAATTCAGTTTGAGCTCATCAATCTCCTTCCACTGAGGGTCCGTTAGCTGTGTTCTCGAGGCAAAAAAATTAAAAAATTTAGCTCTGGTTATTAAAAACATTCCTTGTTATTAAACACCAACCTCATCACTTTTTGTTTTTACTGAAAATGTCTTCAGTGATACTATTTTTCACTTGTACGACTAAAAATTTAACCAACTATTATCTTGTTTGACAGAGCTTTCTGAGCTGTGTCAGAAAAGATATAGTTGGTTAAATATGCAACTGCATTATGGGAAATTTCCACTCATGAAAACATTTGATTTTCCACAATGAGTGCAAGAAGTTTAGTTTCTTATTCCAACTACATTCAGGACTGCTTTTTGGATTAGCAAAGGAAGAAGGCCTCCTACCCTCATACAATTGAGAAAAAATTGCCTGAGAATCAAGAATTTTTTTGTATATGTGTATTCAAGACATTTTTTTTGCAATTGTCATCTTCTTGGTGTGTTAGATAAAGAGTTAAAACATACAATGAACACATGGTTCATTTTATTCACCTGTATTGCACACTGTCAAAATGAACTGGAAATACTCACTTGTTTACATACTGTCTTTGTGAGCAAACTGTGATTGTTGTAGAACAGTTCAGTTAGCTTATTTCAAGACAGATCCTAAATAGTTGAAAATTGAAGAGAAACACATTAGAGCTGTTAAAAATATTGAACTGATGCTCTATTTTGAAAATGATTTCATTTAGCCAGAAAAATAGTTTAATTGGTTTTTAAAATCTTTTTAAAAGTGATTGAGGTGTTTACTTCAACATAACTATATAAGCCAACCACAAAAATGAACTCCTCATAAACAGTTTACAAAAGTAAGCCATTTAATTCAAAGTTTGCAAGATGTCAAGGTTCCAGATTTTTAAAGTGAAACATGCCAAAAGATACTGGAAGGATTTTAAACATATTTGAGTGAAGTGCTAAATGAAAATTCATTATAAACTGACAAGCAATTTTGCTTTGATACCTTGTGTAAAACATTCTTGCATTCCAGAGAAATACTTACTGTCAAATAAGTTTCTTGGTGTCATGCCTTAGACAACAAAAAGTACTAATAATTTCATGAACTTGTGGGCTATAGTCAAGTGCCGGGGCTAGTTGGGGTGCTATTTTACCCCATCTTGATCATGTCTGTCGGAAAATTTTGCCATCTGTTGGAAAAAGTATGGTTTGCTTGAATACCAACATTTGCTCTAAAAGCTGCTAATTGGAAGAAAAGTTCACCATTTTATCTTTATGCATACAATAAACAATATCAAAATTTGAGGGGTTTTTTCAATTTTGAAAAAAAAATTAAGTGACCCCTCTACATGCTCGTTCCAGTAAGGTGGTCACATAATATGTTTTTGTTAAAACTTTTTGAAAAATATTGTTTTCCAGTTGCTTAATTTCTAAATTATGCAGGAGAATGCTGCCGATTCGTAGGTAAAGGGTTAAAGAAATATTATATGTTATCTCATATCAACATGTATGGTAGACGGAGATTTAAAACCTGAATGTCGGTTTTTAAACACCGAGCCGCAGGCCAGGTGTTTAAATGAGACATCCAGGTATTAAATCTCCATATACCATACATGTTGGCGGAGATAACATTTTTGTCCTGTTTGAAACACAATACAGACATAGTGGAAATAAATTTGTGCACACATTTCTCATCTCCACAATCACTTGGACCAAATTTGTGATAATTATTTTGTTTTTATAATCGCAGAAGACAACAGATAGAGTTACATCTTTTGGGTCGTTAAGGAAACAAGTAAACAGTATTCTGTTGATATATCGTCCCTGAGTTCCGATGTATTCTATGTGCCTGCTGGCACATAGAACACATTGGTACTCAGTGGACGAATTATTTGCTCATATTTTATTTTTATGATTGTATTTGTCGGAAATCTGGTGATATTTGGGACTATTTTCAGGTTTTGGAGTTCGAATTTTATAATGAGGCGAGCGGAAGCGAAAAGCTTTCATTGAAACCATATGCCCCCGATGTTTCGCGAGTGCTTATACCCTGGATGTTGCACGCTCTCATATACCTTGGATGTTGGGTGCACTCTTTGTCATGGCTATTTGTCCAAAGCATTCTGACCAATCAAAAGATAGAATTTATCGGGATGTAGGGACAAACTGAGTTAAACTTCCAAGTTTGTACAAACAGTCATGACACATGCCTTTTCTGCCTGATCTCTAATGACATTATGTCAACACCATGTCCATCCATCTTATGTCTAAACTTTTGGTTTCCATCAATCAACACAAAACTTGGTATTGTATTGAGGATGGGTAGTGGAAGGTTTATTTCAATACTTGTCCAAATTCCATATTCAATATGACAGCCATATTGATTTGGTCATGTCGGTTATCTTGATTTTGGTTTCTGCCAATTAATGCAAACACCTTCAGTGATCATTCTCATCTTTTGGTATGATAGAAGAAGAGTTCAAGAATGTCCCGCTTCTGAAACTTCTTGAAATATTCTTCTCTTTGATTGATTTACTTGAGTAGATGATTCACATACAATATTTGAGTGGAGATTGACAATATTTACAGTTGTTGGAAGGTACAAAATCGACAGTTTGAATGGCATTGAGATTTGATTTCATTTGAAATCCTCTGTTTCGATTTGGGATTTTATCCAACCTGAACTTTGAGATTTGCAGGAGCCAAAGACCTTATTAATTAAATGAGTATCAAATTTACAGGATAAGTTTTGCAAATTTCACTGTTAACTTCGGGTCGAGTTGATTCTTTTCATCACATTATGTAAAACCTGACAGAGGATACATAAATGGTCTGACAAACTATAAATGCTTCCGTAAGGCCTCAAATTATGTCGTTAAAGCCAATGCATTGTTTAAAAGCTCTCCTAAAAAGGATCCCCAATGACAAGATATTTTGAAGCATACATTTTAAGAGTTTTATTGAAAAAGTGAATCAAAACTCATTAAATGATGTCACTTTAAGTGTTTTCTATTTCATTCCTTGTCTTGTGATTCACACCCACCAATTATTATTTTGCACAAGAATTCAGCTAGGTATAACTCCGTATACTTCTGGTGTGTATTCCAGTTTTTGTGAGTGCACTGGTAACCCACATTGTGAAAGCAAACTTCAAACTCACTACCATTTCTCATACCTTCTGTACAAAATTAATTTTTTAATTACACACTGACTACAGAGTAAATTTCTGTTCATTGAATCAAAAGTATTATTATCTAGCAAGGAACTATCCAGATTGCAACTGAATTCTCCATGTTGATAGACCTCTTTGCCCTCAGCTAATTCTGTATTCCATAAGTTTTTCATTTATTTGATCCTCTTTCACAGAGCTCCTTGAGCTCTATCAAACAACGTATAATGGACTAAATGCTCAGTATATTACTAGAATGTAGGGAAATTGTCAAATTTTTGTTAACTGAATATTTTTCACAAGCAAAGTGGCTATTCAATAAAGAGGGTTCCACTGTTCTACGCGATTGAATGAATAAAAAATATTGTGGAACAACTTCAGTTTATGTAGACCATTTTGGCCACAATCCTTTAAAGTGACATTTTAATTCATCAGGCCTGAATAAATTAGAAATTAAGGCGGTCTGAAAAGAGGTTACTTTTAGGCAACACATTTTGCAGATGATCAGATTTTTAAGAAGATAAAAATAAAACTCATTGTTGGTCAAAGCAAGATGAAAAACCCAAAATATATATTAAATATGAGCTATTTCATGAGTCTTGTTCATTTAAATGAAATGCTGAATTCAATTCAATTCTTGATTTTACAGCAGTGTTCATGTGCAGCCTTGGATTCAAGGAGCAGGCTTGAATTTGACTATAGACCATTTAAGGCCTTGAAATCCTGAAAAATGTGCCAGGAGGCCTTGAAAAGCCATGAATTAATGAAAATAAAACCTCTTGATAAAGTGAATAATCATAACTAGAAAGTTTAATATGGCCTAGTTTGTGAAAACGTCATCCTAACTTGGACTCTCTGTTGTTTACCCCCTCCTCCCACATCCCTTCAAGGGAAGTGGGAGGCATGGATAATGAACAGAGAGTCCTAGTTAGAACAAGTGAAGGTGGAAACTGTGAAAATCCTTGAATTTAACTATGGTAAGACCTTGAAAAATGTTGAAAATCGACGTTGAATACCCTTGAATTTTGTCAGTCCTTGCCTGCAGGGACCCTGTACAGTATACGTAAAAAATGCTTCAGAAAAAATTAAAACTACAAAAACAGTAGCTCCTGTTAATTGAGTAAAATCTGGTCATATATCACAAAATTATCCTGACAGTTAATGAATTCCCCTTTTATTCATAGACCTTTTTGGCCTAGCACATCCAAAACAGATATGTAATCTTTTTTACCATGTTTGACTGAACTCAATGAGCTCTGTCAAACAATAAGTAATGGAATAAATGCCCTGATTATCTCCAAAATAAAGCAAAATAACCAAATCTCCTACTTGAATCTCCCTATTAATTGAATATTTTTCATTGTCAAAGTGGCTATTCAGTTAAAAGGGTTCCACTGTATTTCTGTTAATTGAGCATTTTGTTCTCACATTGCTGGTGTTCAGTGACCAGAGGTCCACTGTTCTTCAGTATTCCAGATGGTCTGATCATTATAATTATGCAATGATTCCTGCAAATTAATTTAGCTCTGAAATACTTGAAAAAAGGTTGATACAAGCTGTCCGTGATATGTGTCGTTAAATATTATATTTTGGTCACAGCTCTTTTTACCTTTCTCTTTTTAATTCATTTTGGAATTTCAAACATTTTATTAAATTAAGAAAATGTTTTATGTGTGGATACAGATGATTGTCACATGAGTGGGCAAAAGAAATGCATAATTTCTTGTGTTGATAAATGAAATAATTGTCAGAATCCATGCAAACATACTAGAATCCCTTTCTATTATTTGCACTTCGGAAGAGATTCCCATATTTTCAATAGAGCTATAATCGAATCATTCAAAATACATCTCATCTGATCACTGTCTGAGGTAGAGGAAAAAAATGAAATGGTTCAGGTTTCCTGACCACTCCTATTTTCATGCCCGACTAGAATCTTTTAAGGTTCTCTTGATAAAAATGTTATATCCATTAAACACAACATATAAAGATACTTAAGGACTTTACTTCAAATACATGTGTACCACAGATATTCGCCATGCATTTTAACCATTCACTTATGAACCCAAATAGCAGATGACACCTGAACAATTTTGGGGGGAATTGAATAGCTCAAAATCTTCATTTTTGCTTAACAAACATAGCATGCAACCCCCAGTGGAAGTAGCTTGTTCCAGTGATGGCCCATAAGCTATGTTTTTAAGACAAGAAATGAAAACAATAAAATTTGAATTGCGAGTTTTGTAAAATAACATTGATCAGTTTTGACCATTATGTGCCAGGAACACTATGCATAAAGATTTAAGCATCTGTATCAGAAAATAAAATAGTAAAATAAAAACGTCCTGGTCAAATTACACTATTTTTCCATTACATGTAACCTGAAGCAAACCATTTATTGTTTTCACATAACCATTCCTCACTGCAGTATTGAACTGCTGTTGCAAAAATACAGTCACCAAGTATTTTATGCACAGTGTTCAGAACCTTTCAAAAAATTATTTTAAAATGAAATTCATTAAGAGGGAAAACACTATAGAATAACAGTGTTTATACCATGATTACCTATTCTACTACATATAAAACGCCCATGACCTAAATTTTAGCTTTACACACCAACCATGGTCAACACGCCAGCAATGGGATTTCAATAGTTAAAATTTATACCCACAGTGGAACTACATCCAAACTGACCTTTGGTGACCTCGACCTGAATGCAAAGTTGTCTAAATTTATCGCCTCATGAAGAATGAAATGAAAGCGGCAATTATTTATTACTTTTTTAAATGAGTTTACCTTATAAGATACCCAAAATTAACAAACGTGTATTGTCTCAGGTTAATAAAGCATCCATAACTTGAAATAGTATGTTATTAAAATGAAGAAGGCCCCTTGATTTGCACATTTCTTTTGCCATTTCATTTTGGCAATGAAATTGACAGTGGAAGTTCCACCCACCGGTGATCATGTAAACTAAAACAGGTTCGCAGGTATGTACGTCTGCTGCTCAGTAAAATCGAGAAAAAATAATAGCAACTTTTAATAATCTGACTATTACGGTATAAATAAAATATACCCACATTAGCTTGGTGTACCAAATGTTCACCACTCGTGGTGTTAACCGCTTGCCGAAAGCACCCAGTTAACACCACTTCACCACTTATGGTGAACATTTGGTACACCAAGCTACTATAGGTATATTCTATATCTCTCTATCTCCTGCTTGTGTTTTGCAACTTTTACACTTTTCAATAAATTATTGATGAGTGAATATTAAGGCTTATTTAGACAAGTAAAATATGAAACATTTTACAATCTTTACTTTCTTTCTACCTCACTTTTAGAGGAAATACCATATGTACCAGTACCATTTATGGCAGTTGTGAAAATGCGGGTGAGAGCCCATGGCTGTGATTGTGAAACTATTGACATAATGAGGTGAAGTTGATACTGGCTTGATTGCTGTGTTAAGGATCAAGTCATTAACTTGAGTTGTGTTTGTCACGTAGCTTAGAAGATGTCACTGCTTTTAGATGTTGTTTGTTTAATTATGATTTGGTTTTATTGTTCAGGCATGCTTCCAGGTTGGACATTCTCCAGAGAAACTAATATGGTATTAGAACTTAACTGTTGGAGTGAAATTTAACAGTCATAATAGGGCCCTGCAAAGTCTCATGATTCAATTCAATTCACATAAATTTTTTTTTTTTCAAATTTTGTGTGGGATGTTCCTATATCTGATCACATCTTATACCCTAATCACTGTGTGTATTCAACATAACCCAATACAATACAGACACCGATAAATGTGCCAGGTACACTATGCATGCAGCGCTGCCTGCATTGAAGAATGTCATGTAAGAACGCATCTTATTGGCCGTTGGGTATCTGATTGACGTTATGATGTGAATGAAATGCTTCAACACAAAACAGTGTCTTGCTAGAATATAAATAGATGGTCGAAAGTGATATTTTTCTTCAACGGGTCCAGAAATTTTTACATATTTTTGCTACACTTTGACAGTCTTCATCCTGTGGCTTTGCTGCTGTTTTTTTTCAAGTCTTAGCTGCCTGTATAGGCAGCCGAGACTTGCCTAAAAACAGCTTCCACAGTACTTAGAATATAACTTGTGAGTTACCCCCAAAACTGCATGTAGGGGCACCTGTTCTGTTGCAAAAAATGTGATCAAAGTTAGAATTAGGCCTTAAGGGTTAAAAATATCAGCTTCATGCACTTAATTCAGGTGTAGTCATAGTATAAATACAGAACACAACTCAGATAGAGTATGAGGGACAGGAATCAGCATCCTTTGTTGGTGTTTTTCCTGTTTTTCACGCATGTCTTTGGCACACAAGAAATACAGGAAAACCTCCAACTCGGGTTGTTGATTCCACTCTTCCATACTCCATCCTCATTGTGTTCTTTCTTATCATCTCACTTTTGTTAATAGCAGTTAAAAGTATGTACAATCGGCAACATAAATATCAACAGTTGTGTGAACTTCACTTTATACTTGTATGTGTGGTCAATACATGTATATAATAAATTAATAATATTAACAATAATAATTTGTTTTTTCCTTGAAAATATGTGCAGGCAGATCACTTCATGATTGATACAGTAGACCTCTGTTACAAGTAAAGCCCTTTTGCCAGTGAAAACATATTAAATTAACAGAAGTATCCAGTTATTAGGAATTTTGTCATTTACTTTATTCTAGTGATAAACTGAGAATGAATCTATAAAATCTTGTTTGACAGAGCAAAATAGAAAAGATTAAATGCCAATATTGGACGTACTGAAGTCAGATAGGTTTATAAACAAAAGGAATGCAGTGCTTGTCTTGAGTAATTGTTTGATAGCATACAATATTTTTTATTCAGTTAAGAGGTGTGTACTCGGTAACCTATATGCAATTAACAGTTCAAAACTGTACTGATGTTATGGTAAATGGTTCAGTGTTTGGAAGTTATATTTAACTCGGTTATTCAGTTAAAAGATTTCCAGTCAAGTGGGTCTACTGTAATAGTGTATAAGACAATACCACTATGTCTGTCCATCAGTTATGGCTTACATTATGGTATGGCACTGTAGTATGCCATTGTCCATTCATAAAATGCCTGTCCATCTTGTATGGCCTGGACTATGACATGGCATTGTGTCCATTCATAATATGCCTGTCTCAATTTTGTTTCATGCAGAAACACCTGATCCTGTGTCCCTGTATGTTCTGGGAAGGGTGGGAGGCTGTAATTAGGTCTTTGTGGTGTTTTTTTAGCTGTGACAAGCAGCATTGTATGTGGCAATGTCGGTCTTTGACAAACAAGTTTTTAAAATCAATGACTTTTTTAAAAACTTGGGTACAATAACATCATTTTTAGCCCAACTGTTTACAGTGAGGGCTATAGTCGTGTCTTTTGTTCGTCCGTCCGTCCGTCCATCTGTTAACATTTAGAGTTTTGGTTAAAGTTTGTGGTTAAAGTTTTTTACTGAAGGTTCAAGTGGGGGTTTTTTTTTCCTGTTTAGTCATGACTTTCTTCTGTCTGTCTGTTAACATTTGGAGTTTTGGTTAAAGTTTGTGGTTAAAGTTTTTTAGTCACTCAAAGTTTTTTGGGTTTTTTTCCCTTCAAATTGATATTACTATTGATTGTATCATTCTCATTTTGTTTTTATTTCTTTTATGTTTCACGTTATTTTGGGAAATATTTAACCCTTTTTTGTATGGCAATTTAACTTACGACTTCCAGGTTAAGGTTTTTGGTTAAAGTTTGTTTTTTTTTTAGGGGGGGCGGGGGGGGGGGGGGGCGGTGTTTTAAAATTACACCTTTAATCCTTCAAGCACTTTAGTGGAATGTCACTGTTTCTTATTTGGGACAATGTCTACTATCTACTGAACATTTCTACAGTGATTTTCCTTAAAATCGGCATGATTTTAACCTCTTTTAAACATGTTTTCACACTTACTTTCTTTGTATCTGAAATTAGACTTTGCCACATACTTTCTTACTCTAATGCTTGCATGGTCAATACAACTTAATGATTCCATTTACATCAATGATTTCTTTTTCTCGGTTTTAGGAAATATTTAACCCTTTTTTGTCAATCAATTTTACTTGGTATTCCAAGCTTAAAGTTTCGGATTCAAGGTCTGCTTTTCAAGGTTCTACCTTTCATTCTCCAAACACTCTTGTTACGTCATTTCTTTTTTTCATTTCGGGCAAGGTCTACTGAAGCTGTGCACAGTGGTTTCAAATAATACTGGCATTAATTTAATGCTTTTCCGGGAGGGGGGGGGGGGTGTGGGTGGGGGTGGGGGCGGCTGGCAATTAGGCACTTTATTTTCTTTCATCAAAAATGTCTTTTTACAGTTTTGGTTAAAGTTTGTGGTCAAAAACCCAGACAAACACCACCACCACCCCACCCACCCCCCCACACCCCCCTACATGCCCGATTCCCCCAATTAGGCATTTTTTTTTCTTTTCTCCAATATGCATTTTGAACTATTTACAGTCACTACATGCGGAACCTTTTTTTAAACTTACGTAACCGACTTCCCCTCCTGGGAGGGGGGGGGGGGGGGGCAATTGGGCACTTTCTTTTCTTTTATCAAAAAGCTTTTTTACAGTTCTGGTTAAAGTTTGTGGTTAAAAACCCAAATACCACCACCCCCACCCCACCCCACCCCACCCCACCCCAATTAGGCATTTTTTTTTCTTTCTTCCAACATGCATTTTGAACTATTTACAGTCACTACATACAGAACCTTTTTTTAAACTTACGTACCCCCCCCCCCCCTCCTGGGTGGGGGGGGGGGGGGGCAATTAGGGACTTTTTTTTTTCTTTCGTCAAAAATGTTTTTTTTTACAGTTTTGGTTGAAGTTTGTGGTTAAAAACCCAGACAAACACCACCACTCCCCCACCCCCCACCCAGTGCCAGTTAGGCATTTTTAGCTCATCTTGACAAAGTCAAGCTGAGCTAATCTCATCGCTCTCTGTCCGTCAACACCATGTTTTGCTCTTCTCCTCCAAAGCCACTGGGCCAATTCAAGTGAAAGTTTGTGTGAGTGATGGTCCCAAAGGGGCATCTCATTTTTGTTCAACTCACCATGCCCAGCCCCATATGGAGGGAGTGGGGAAAAATGCTCCAAAATATTTTAAAAATCCTCTTCTCAAGAACCAGTGTGTACAATGACTTGATATTTGCTATGGAGCTTCCATATGAGGTGTAGAATCAAGTTTGTTCAAACGAAGTTCGTGAAGTAATATTTGGCTTTGTAATAGAAGGGGTAAGATTTTTGGCCCCGCCCAAAATTTTCAGATAAAAGTTTGTTGAAGTAAAGCTCATTGGTTCATATTTGGTCTCTCTACTGGAACCCGAAGTTTTAACATAGGGTAATATGGGGAATATTCTTTAAAAATCTTCTTCTTCAGAACCACCAGTCAGAATCTTTTAATATTTGGTATACATCATTGTTGTGAGGGTCAGATTCTAGATTGTTCAAACCAAGTCCCTAGGTTAATATTTGGACTTCCTACGGAAGCCCAAATTTTATCTTTGTTCAATATGGAGGGTAATTTAAAAAAATCTTCTTCTGATCCATCAGTCAGAATGCTTTGATATTTGGTATGCAACATCTCTATGGGGGGGTCAGATTCAAGTTTGTTCAAATCAGATCCCTAGGTATATACTTGGGCTCAATATGGTAGCCCAAATTTTTACTTAGTGCAATATGAGGAAATTTCTTTAAAAACCTCTTCTTCAGATCCACCAGTTGGAATACTTTTATATTTGGTATACAACATCTCTAGGGGGGGGGGGGGGGTTGGGGTAGATTCCAGGTTGTTCAATTCGAGTGCCTAGGTTAATATTTGGGCTCCATATGGGAACATGAAATTTAACTTAGTACAATATGAGGGAATTTCTTCAAAAATCTTCTTCTTCAGATTCACTTGTCAGAATGCTTTCACATTTGGTATACAACATCTCGGGGGGAGGGTGGGGGGGTCAGATTCAAGTTTGTTCAAATTGGATCCATAGGTTAATATTTAGGCTCGCTATGGTAGCCCAAATTTGAACTTAGTGCAATTCGAAGAAATTTCTTTACAATTTCTCTTCTTCAGATCCAACAGTCAGAATGCTTTCATATTCGGTACACAACATCTCTAGGGAAGTCAGACTTAACTGTGTTCAAATCAAGAGCCTGGGTTAATATTTGGGCTCTCTATGGGAGCCGGAATTGGCCATTTTGCTGATGAATTAAAAAATTTTGTATTCAGTGCCCTCTAGAGGTACTAAGATTAATCCACATAGGTTGTATCAAGGGGCTTCATTGGGGAGCTCTACATTTTACTTATGATCAACTGAAGAAAAGGCATGATGCCCAGATTATTTTTGTCACTCCTGAGGGACTCTAGGATTGACAGTGTAGCCTATGGAGATGGCTTGCTTAATGTAGACTCATTCTTGGACTCTGTTTAAATTGTGTTCTGTACAAGATGAGTGCTTCAGGCCCCGTGGGGCCTCTTGTTTTTCTTTCTCTTTGCTCACAATGCATTCTGAAGGATTTAGACTGACCACATGTGGAAAAACAAATGGACTCCCCTAACACACCATCACTCTCCCCTCCCCCCACACTCCCATGCTCACCCCCCCCCCTCCCCAGATCCACCCCCACCTCCTCCTCACCCAGGGCCATTCATGCAATATTTCTTCTTTGGTACAAAATGCATTTTTAGCCTGACTGTTTATAGTCAGGGCTATACTCATGACTTTCGTCCGTCCATCTGTCGGTCCATCCATCTGTCTGTAAACAATTGGTTTCCGACCAATAACTCCAGTTTGGATTATTTGATTTCAACCAAAGTTGATATGTGTATTTTCCAGCTAGTAATACAGGCCAAGTTTGAAAGCAGGTTCCACGCCTCCCCCCCCCCTCCCCCCCCCCCCCCCCCACACACACACACACAGACCACACACATGTCACTTAATAGGCAATTATTCCCAAAATGCATTTTGAAGGATTGGGAGTTGTAACCAGTTGTAACCTGCAAAAATGAAAATTGACTCCTATAGCCCAACATTGCTTTATGTACTGCTTCTTTAATCCTTTACCTAACACAAGTTGAAGCTAACAGTACAAATTATTTTTCTGAAACATCAGATTTTTTTGATTTTTTATTTACTTCTAACCATGGCTTATTAGTCCTTATTGGAACAAGCTCATCAAGTTTGTTTGTTCCATTAATACATGTAGGTCATGAGGTATGTTTTGAAGGAGAGAAATGAAAAAATAAAATTTGAATGGCAAGTTTTGTATATCACGAGTGCAGATATGGCCGATTTGTTAAGTAAACGGTTAACAAAAAATGGCTCTGATTATTTTGTGTCTAAGCATTGCCATTGCTGGGACAGACGGGCTGCATGCGTGACATCACTCTAGTTGGTATGCAAATGTATTTTATTGAGATCTAACCCCAAGTTCAATGCAGGTGTTATTCAAGGTAGTTTTGTGAGAGTTACCAGTATTGCCCTTTATGGACTTTCATTTTTCCTATCCGTCACAGCTTAGGTGCAAACTTGCAGTATTTTGGGTTACATTAAGGTCTTATCCAAAGCTCCTACCTTATGTCACATGACAGTATAGGAAGTGATGCTTCTCTTTCTAAAATTACTTCTGTTTTCTGGCTTTATGTGCATCAGAATTTTCCTTAATGCATATCTCCTCCATTGTTTGATGTTAGAACAACAAACATAGTGTGCTTCTTCTACATGTGGAGTAATAGGGGGATTACAGACTATAAAAAGTTCACTGTGTCATATTTCCTTTGTTTTAGTTTTACATTTCATGAAAATCATAGCTTTGATGCTGATGCTTGTTTCACAATTATTGTTTCTAATTATATCTGATGAGCATATTAGGTATCTCAGTGATACCCTTTCTTTTTTAATGTCACTTGCTTTGGTCAGCAGAATTTAACTCTTTGTCTGCTGTAGGTGGCTTTTCCTTGAACTGGATACTTTCCCACTGAAGATCATAACTTTGGCAGCAATGCTAATGTCATAGTTACCTGGTTATGCTTCTGATGTGCATATTATATATTTCACTGATAACCTTTGTTTTTAACTGTCACTTGCTTTGAATTTGAGAATGTAACTCTGCGTACTGCAAGTGGTTTTTCCTACTAAGTTCTACTTTTTCTACAAAACATACCTCTACAAATAGTTGCCTGCTTAGCGATTTCTTGACTTACAGCAATCATGACTTGGGTTCATGGGAAAATCAAGAATTGATCATATTCAGACAAATTAAGAGGTTTTCAAACTTTAGATAAATTGAATGGTAATTAAGATCATCATATATTAACCCTTTCAACACTGGTGGTATCTTCCATGCCAGTTAAATGGCAGAAATTGGAAGAGTCCATATCCATTATTTGGTGGTAGAGAAATTAATATTTTCAACGTGCAGCCTTCAGGCTGCACTTTGAAAAGATTAATTATTCTACAACATAACAT
The DNA here is from genome assembly GCA_031216915.1 of Pictodentalium vernedei. Classification (NCBI taxonomy): domain Eukaryota; kingdom Metazoa; phylum Mollusca; class Scaphopoda; order Dentaliida; family Dentaliidae; genus Pictodentalium; species Pictodentalium vernedei. Next base: position 412,238,990 of record CM062296.1, read on the forward strand.
AATGAAATTATGACGTACCGTGTTCCTGGACCAGAAAAGTGGCTTCTCGTGTTGAAAGAATTAATATCATAACATAATTTGCATTCATGTTTTGCCTCAATGAACTTTAAGTATTTTTATTTGTAGAAAACCACAGATTGTAGTCTGAAATGAAGTAGACAGTTTTTGAATGTGCATTCTCCCATTCTAAGCATTTATTTAACCATATTAATTAACTTTGTAATGTCAGATCACCGAAGTTAAGCAACGTCAAGCCCGGTTTGTCCTCGGATGGGTGACCGTCTGAGCGATCGATTCGAACTCCCGCATTGTGTCCTTGAGCAAGGCACTTAACCCCGATTGTCCACATGGGGGCACGATGATGCCGTGTACTAAGGCGTACTGCACGTTGATGGTGTGCATGTCTTCAACCAATCTAACCCTGCCTGTGCTGAAGTGCGGAGTTACGATGTTGGGGAGCTGGCAGCTGCTCGTCGTTGCTCAGTGGTTCTATCCAGGTTCTCCGGCTCCCTCCACCCGTAAAACTGTCACGGTCATGATTAGCCATTGTGCATAAGTATATGACCTTAAACACCAATAAATAAATATAAATATAACTTTGTAATGTCAATCAGAACAAAAGAGTATCAACAGAGTACATAGGTTGTTCACTAAGAAAAAACATGTCTCTCCTGTATTCAATAAAAGTTTGAATCCACCTTCCTATAAATCTCAAAGATATACAACAATTTCTCATGATCCACTCATTGGAACAAGCTGACCTGTTCTGGTAAGAATTGAAGACATAAGTTCTGTGAAACATTATCATTTTGAAGTTGTACAAAGATTAGTTAGTGATAATGTTGTCTAAAACACTCTCAAATTATTAGTTGGTGTATTTCGAGAGATGACCAACCAAGAATCACAATGACAAAAGAAAAATTACTTTGGACTTAACTCCAGGAAAGAATTTCTTTTCAGTCACCATGCTTGGGCTAGTTAGAGTTGCTAAGTTTTATCACACTGGTGTTCATTCATGTGCGTGTGTTAATTCTATTAGTTGCATGTACTGAATGCTTGCTCAATGAATATTTTTATGCTCTGCAACAGTACTTGTTTACTGAACTATACAAGTTTTGTTTCACTTGTAAAATTAGACCCTTTTACCAACAGCTAGGGTGGAAGTCCACTGAAGTGGGCAACATAGATATTAATAATTGGTTGAACTTCTCTTTATACTTGTATGTGTGGTTAATACGTCTATATTAGGCCCCTGCGAATATTCGATTGTTCAAGTCAAAGTCAAATCTATCAACAAATTTGAGTCGAAAATAAAACCACAAATATAAAAATTGAATTTGAAAAAAACACTTAATAATTAATAAATGTCTCAGTGTATGTACAAACGTACATTTAATACTGGTTAAATTGTCAAAACAAAGCAAGGAATTGAATGCGAGCTACAAGCACACATCATCATTCATAACGAGTGTGAAACTAAAGATGTATGCACTATGTAGTATGTTCTCCTGAGTGATAGAACCACTTCCTATTGCATTGTAAATAAAATGGAACTTTAAAGTTAGTGTGTCATGTGATTCCAAATGATGTCGATAATCAACTGCTATTTTACACCAGATAAAGTCACAGCTACACACTTGTGTAATACATGTAAGACTTCATACAAAGTCCAAACGACAAGGACTACATCTCACCTCTGGCTACACCTCAGTAAGAAGCATCCATTGCTTCATGACAAGAGAAGTTCAGACAATGCCAAGCTTAAAGTCAGGAAGGGGGCAAAGCATTCACAGGTACATACAGATTCTTTGTCTCCTATTCAGCCATGCATTCAAGTGTACTGCATTGTTAACGTACAAACTGTCAATTGTTAGCATGAATATGTGGATAAATCATCAGTACAGTGCCAAAACAATTCTAATGTGGCTATTTTAAACTGGAAACATCACATACAAAATTGCATGATTTTGGCTAATGTTCGAATTTGATATTCCGTCGACTCGAACATTTTTTTGGCAAGTTCAAGTCAATATTCATGTAAAAAAAAATCCATATTTGCAGGGGCCTAATGTATATAATAAATTAATAATAATAATTATAATAATTTGGTTTTGCCTTTAAAATACCACACACATAAATTGTAATGTGATTAGTTGTGTACTAATAAATAGAATAATAATTGCATATAGGTTTAAAAAAATAATGTTTAATTTGTGTAAAAATACCTCGTCCCCCAAACTTTGTCCAGAAATATATATTTTCTTCACTGCAGTTAGCAGTTGAAGTTAATTTGTTCATGTTGACTTGTTTTGACAGAATTCCCTCTGACAAACAAGATACTGTGAATTAAGATCTGAATTTGTTTTTTCCGTGTAATAGTATCCCTTGTGAAAACCCTGGAAAGTGGAGCATTGCCTGTAAACAAGTTCAGCTTTACTGGTACAATAGGACCCAGAACCAATGCCTGGAGTGGAAGTTCTCTAAAGTGAGCAGCATATGTATAAATGCCTGGCTAATAAGCTTAACTTCATACCTATGTTGCAGTCATGATTCAGACGATAGTTGCTTGCTGATGCTCGGTTGTTCTCTTTGGCTACTCTGGCCTCCTAAAACTCTAAAACTGTCTGGCATAAGGTGACCTTGGATGTCAAAAGTGTTGTTAAACCCCAATAAATAAATAAATAACACGATTCAGCCAAAGATGCAGAAAGTTACCTTAAACACCAATAAATAAATAAATGAATAAATCTTAATAGTGAATGACTTATGTTGGAATACATGTATTACTTTGGGGGTAAAACAGATCCGTGCCAGAGTTGATAGATATGCTCACTGTTTAACCCTAAATGCACAGAAAAAGTTTCCACAATGTTTGTGTTGCATGAAAATTTTAGACAAAATGTTTGTCTTGTGGCCTTAATATACTTCGTAGCCAAATCTTGGCAGCCCAGTTTTGGCTAGAGACTGCTTCCAGGGTACCTTGAATTCAATTGTCAAATTAATACAACAGCTGTAAAATAGGGCATCTGTTCTGAAGAAAATTTATTGAGCAAAGTTGGAATAAGACATTTCAGAGTTAAAATTGGTAATATGAATATTGACTTCTTACTTATAAAATCTTCAACAGGAGATATATAGTATTAAGCTCCATCCATACCATCATAGATATTCCTGCAAATACATCCCTTCATGTGTCAGTCCGTCAGAATTATTTGCCTTTCCTAAGTTACTTTATCAGTGGTCTCATCTAAATGTCATCTCGCACCAAAGTACTGTGCTCATTATTTCCACATGTTGATTGAACCTGGCGAAAGGAATGAATCCAGTTTATTCAGGGATCATTGAGCCACAAATCAAGGTCACAATGGCCTTGCCTTTTGCAGGAACCCTGAGAAGTGTTGCAGTGAATATTTTCTAGACTTATTTTATGTGTTACTGCATAGTAAAGCCTGAAAACTTTTGCCTGGAGTTGGAGTTCTCTAAAAGCGTAACCTGATAACAATCTATTAGCTAAACCTGACTTTATACCTGTGTTACAGTCATAATGCATCCAAAGATACTGAAAATGACCTAAATACTAGTCATTGGACAAACAGTAACCTTGACCTCAAAATTAGCTATTCTTGTATTATTTGGAGATTCTCTTGACTGATAAACCTTTGCCTGGGGTTTTAGTTCTCTAAATTTGCAACCCCTCTAAATTCTCAACCTAATAACAATTGATCAACTGAATCAGACTTTATACCGGCGTTGCGGTCACAATAAGCCACAGATGTTGAAAACGACCTTGAACCCCAATAAATGAACAAATAGTGATCTTGACCTTAAAATTAGCTTTTCTTCCATTATCTGACAGTTCTCTTAACCCTTTACCTAATGAATCGGCCACATCGGCCTGTCTAATTTGCAAATTCAGCAGTTGAACAAATATTATTTTTCAAAAAAATGCAATACAACCATATCATGTAACCCTTCATTGGAACGAGCAAGTCGAGGTCATTCCAATGAGGGGGTCACAAGATATGGTTTTGTTGAACTTTTTTAAAAAAATTAAAAAATGATATTTAAAATAATAAATTTTGATATCATCTGCATTGGGTAAAGGTTTAACTAATTTCTTCTGAACTTGATATGTAGGTTGGTTGGACATATTGAGAGGAGGAACCACATTCATTTTAGGATCATACTGCCAAAAGCCAACACCACAGATATAGTGATTTTAAAAAGGGTTTCTGCTCCGAATCAGGTCTTCAATACCAGTCTTAACTGACTAATCTCTACAAAACTTTATACATATTTTAGAGATACAGTAAAACCTGTCTTGAGAGACCACCTGTCTTGAAGGACCACATCTGCCAGGCACTGATTGGTTTTACTCTATAATGGAACTGCTATGGGAGACCACCTGTCTTGAGAGACCACTATGACCTTTTAGAAAGCTATGGTTTCGCACGCCGAAGGCGTGCAGGGACGCTTTGGAGAACAGGCCCCTTTCAACCCTAAATGACTGTAGAAGATCAATTCTCACATGTCTAGACGTGTTGAAGGAGGAACGGGCTCAGGTACTCGGCAGGTGTCACTGGTTGTGGCGTGATGGTCTTTTTGGCTGATGCCGGTTGAACCCTCGGGTGAGGACCAGTGTGAGAGGTTTGGTCCTCTCATAAAGGTACTACCTCTCCCCGAGGGTGCAGTGATTCTAGGTTTTCAGGCGAGTAGATAGGATTTCAGGCAAGTAAAGTCTGCCACTTCGAGGATGATTTTGAGTGATGGCCATCACTGGCAAGTATAATCTGCCTCAGGCTGTCTCTGTTTGGTTTGACTCTTTGACAACAACAACGACCCCTTTCGGGGACCACCAGAAAGAAGACCCAAACTACCCTGGTTCGGGGGCAGGCCTGCATTGTAATCCTATTGGGTTGGGACAAAAGATGTGCAATGCGCTTACAAAAAGGGGCAGAGGCAGGACGCAGGACCAACACTCGCCTCCCTTAAAGTGGTTGACCACTTTTAGGGATGGAGTGGAGGATGTTTAGGAACCATGGGGGTTACCGTTTCTATAACGGTTAGACTGTCCATAGCGGTTATTGGGGTGCTGGTCAAAAAGCATCTTCTGTGTACCTGCTTAAAAGAAAAAGGCAGAATTAGTTTTCATTAGAATTTGTAAAAATAAAAAAAGATAAAAGTAGCACATTATGTTTTAATTTGTGATCTAATCTTTAGCTGAGTCGGTGAAGGCAGCCCTTTCTGGTAGAAGGCCATTGTTAAGCTGTTAATCTGCCTGTTAGCTCACCTTCTTAGGCTGAGAGTGAGTTTGTAGCAGTAGGGTAACAAGTTTAGACACTAAACCACACCTGAGGGTGTTTCTGTTATGCCCTTCGCTGGTTTCGACCATATTTAGATTAGTTTTGAGTTTATTTGGAGGCACCTGGTATCGCAAGCGTTTTATGTGGGCTGAGCTTCCCCAGCTGGAAATGAGATTGCAGCTGGAGGGTAACAGGTTTAGCACACTAAACCACACCCAAGGGTGTTTCTTTCCTGTTGCGACCTTATTTAGGTTAGTCTGAGATTATATGGAGGTGCCGGGGATCACAAGTGTTTAATGTGGACTTGGGGCGTGGAGGGCGACTCTAAGCGCATGATTTTGGACCTTCTGGAGTTTTCCCATATTAATTTGGTTGAGGTCAGTTAGGATGATTGCCCCATATTCGAGTACTGGGTGCACAAAGGCTTTGTATAGTTTGAGTAGGGTGGACTGGTTGGCTCCCCATGAAGTTCCCTTTAGCATTTTCAATAAATTAATGCGTTTGGTGGCTTTTTTCGCCATGTCATCAGTGTGTTTGTTAAAGGACAATTTTTGATCATTGGTGATGCCCAGGAATTTCGCCTCTTTGCATTCTGGGAAGGTGTTATCCATAAGTTTTAGGTCAAAATCACGTTTATTTTTCTTGCGAGTAAAGGTGATTCGTTGGGTTTTATTGGTGTTTAGCTTAATTCTCCATTTGGCACACCATTGTTCTAGGTCATCGAGAGCGCGTTGCAGGGGTTTTTGGAGCAGATTGGCCGTATTGTTAGATTCCCAGAGGCCCTTATCATCCGCTAATTGGGAGACTTGAACATGATCCTCGGAGAAGTTAAGGTCATTTACATAGAAGATGTAAAGGAGGGGGCTTAGGACGGATCCTTGGGGGATGCCTGCTTCAAGGGGGACACTGTCAGACATTGCATTGTTCCCTCTGACTTTAATTTCGCGATCATTTAAGAAAGAGGATAGCAATCTGAGCAATTTCTTGGGGAGTTTAATTTTTGATAATTTGTAGCGCATTCCATTGTGCCAAACGGAGTTAAATGCATTTTCGACGTCTAACAGGACTGCCGCGCCAATTTGCTGATTGTTGATAGCGGTTTTCATTTGGGTGACTAGTCGATAGACATGTTCGATTCCTTCTTTACGGTTTCTATAGGCTCTTTGCCATTTATTGAAAAAATTGTTGTCTTCAAGGTGCCCCCTGAACCGATTGGTAAGGATTCATTCAAATGTCTTACCAATGCAGCTGAGTAGGCTGATTGGGTGGAAGCTGGCTGGATCGGAAGGGTCCTTGTCCGGTTTTGGTATCATGACACCGATAGCTTTTTCCAACATTTGGGAAAGTAGCCATGGGTGAGGCATGTGTTGAACAGTTTGTTTAGTTTTTCGATTAGGGAGTATGGGCTTTGTTTTAGAATTTTGTGGCTTACTTTGTCTTCGCTGGGTGAGGAAGAATTTTTGCATTTTTTTATGACGTTGATGATTTCGTCATTAGTGATGGGGGTGACGAGGTCATCGTTATCCCCGTCTTCTGGCTTGTTATCAAATTTGGGATCACGGTAGATATCAGGGTGTTCATTGATGTAGTCATCAATGGCGTTTATGACAGCATCATCATTGCCTGCACCTTGATGCAGGTGATGCATTTTTCTTAGGAGGTCGGCAAAGGTGTCTGCCTTGTCTTTGTTGGTGTGCATGAAGGAACCGTCTTCCTTCTTAAGAGGTTTGCCTGCGGCTTTTGTTTTTTTTGCCCAGTTAGGGTTTTGAAAGAGTCCCAGAATTTTTTGGCATCCTGGACTCCGTTTAGATCGGCTGTTGCCTTTTCCCAGTTGGCTTGTTTTTCAGCTTGGAGGGCTTTCTTGACCTCGCCATGAAGGCGGTTGTATGTTTTTTGAGGTCAGCTTTCTTACCAGGGTCAGTTTCGGTTTTAAGAGCGCAAAGAGCTTTCCGTTTAGTTTTGATTAGTGAGAGTGTGTTGCCCGAGATAGTATTTCTCCAGGGGCGCACTTCTTCTTTTGGGCATATTTCGTTTAGGGTTGAGTTAATGATTTTCTGTATGCCCTCGCATTGGGTTCCGAGTTCCGCTGCATTGGATGGGGGGTGGGGGGGGGGGGGGAGGGGGGGTTGTGAGTTTGACATCAGTGATGTCACGATAGAGGTTCCAATTAATTTTTCTAAAATTTCTGCGGAGAGTGGGGGGGAGGGTACCTGAGTGGGCCATTTCCTAGCTGCTGTGAGGCATGGACCGGGAGGTGATCACTGCCTAAGTCATCATCGCCGATCCAGTGGTCATCGATGTGATTTATCAGGGAGTCACTGGCGATAATTAGATCGAGGATCTCGGATGAGAATAATGGTTATTACTGATATAAGTTGCTGAGCTGTTATTCATAACCACATGAAGGTTATGCTTTTTTGTGATTTCAAGGAGGGCTTCACCATTGGGGGTGGTTTTGTTACAGCCAAAGTACAAGTGTTTGGCATTGAAGTCGCCGAGGAAAATGCAGTGTTTGTATTTCCTCTTAAAGAATTCAAAGACGTGTCAGAAACAATTTTGCTTGGGTCGTTATAATAACAAACAATCGCGATGTTTTTATTGTCAACAGTGATTTCAGTAGCAATCACCTCTGCATCGAGGTGATTAGTTTTAATGGTTTTAGTTTTGATGTTCTGCTTTATTAGAAGAGCAATGCCACCACCTTTAGTGATTTGTCGATCTCTTCTAATAGTGCTGAACCCGTTAACTGAAAAATTTTTGCTGGGATGAAGCCAGCTTTCGCAGATGCAGATGATGTCTGTATCTTCGAAGTATCAGCCCATTTGGAGTTTTTTGTTATTAACGCTTCTAGTGTTCCACACGGCTATTTGTAGCTTATTCATGACGGGGGTCGGGAATTCGTAGCGGTGCTTTAGATATTGGTTAGACAGGTGCTTTAGTCTGAGCTGATAGCGGCTTTGATTAGTGATTCCGAGATATGCGTTTTGAAAAGTTGGGACGCCGATCGGCTGACTTCTTGGCAGATGTCAGATAGATTGGTTTTGGCATGTTTGTTTAATACTGAGTAAAGCGATCCGGCGATAAGGGAGCAGACAGTATGAGGAGATGACGCATTGTCAGGCTTGATGAGATATAGGTTTTTCAGCTTGATGGCGGTTTTTACTTTTTTAAAATGGGGACACCCCCGGTAGCTGCTGGGATGACTACCTTTACAGTTGGAGCAAGAGGGGGACTTCAACCTGCATGACTTGGTGAGATGTGATTCTCCGCAATTCATGCAGGTTAAATTCCCTCTGCATTTGTTGGCGATATGCCCAAACTTTTGGCATTTGTGGCACTGTATGGGCATTGGGGAGGTATTGTATTCCTTCCCGGCGTGCCACCTGCCATTGATGTGGATCCCATCTTTGATAATTTTTACTTTAGTTTCCTTGTTGGGGCAGGTAACTTTAATTTTCCACGTGACCTTTGGAGTGGAATCTCTCCAATTTGCAGTTATTTAGGCTAAGATTTATGGCTCCACTGGGTGTGTCAGGATGAACCCTAGTTAATACCGCAGTGAGGTTGGGGGGGGGGGGGGGGTAGTACTCCTGCCCTCCCTGATGCCGTTGGTTTTGTTTTTAGTAAAGTTGGCGGGGGTGCTAGGATTTTGCCCTCCCTTCTGATTTTGGCTGTTGGCTATCATGTTAGTTTTTACCTTCTTTCTTTTGACCACTGTTGTCCAGGGTGTTTCCATGAGTGGGGGGGCTGATTTGGTTGAAGTTCATTGTTTGTATGATGGAGTGCTTTGGGTGAGGGGGTGGGTGGAGGGCAGTTCCTCACTTTCTTGACCTGGCGGTCAACGGTGTGAAAAAAGCCCTGTCCGTCCACCACCTCCACCAACTCACTCTCTAGGTCTATTGATTTCTTTCTTTTACTTTTATTGCGAGACGGGGGTCACAATACTGCTAGGAGCACTTTCCAGCGGTGTGGCGAGCGTTATCTCCAAATTCTTGTCTGGGCAGATGGTATCCAGAGAGCAGGGATCTGCTGGATCCTTGAAAGCTTCATTTGTATGACCTGTATCCCCCGACCAGATGATGACTTTTCAGGGACAAGTCCCTCAGGAGTAGCCATCTGGAGATCAGTGGGTAGAATTTCTCTTATGAAAGAATTATCCAAGGCTTCAGCTTCAGCATGAACCTCGGCAATTGCAACGATTTTGATTGGGCTACAAGGAGGTGACCCAACGGAAGCTACAGTGGCTGCTGGAGCATCCCCCAATGTAATATCCTCCAATGTAGCACAGCTGTCTGGTGCATTTGACGGTTTTTGCAGGCCCAGTTGGGCTGACAGGGTATTGATTTGGTTTGTCATTCTGTCAAACATCTCGCTAGCAGCTATTCTCTCTTCGGCCATTTCTCTAGTGAGTTTGGCAATAGTGTCCTCCTGCTGGACATGCTTTCTCTCCATTTCAGCATACCTCAGCCGCCATTCCTCCCTCTCCCTCATTCTATCTTTCTGATTTTCCGCTCTCTCCTTCTCTCTATCCTCCATAAATTTTTGTAACATGTCATATTGGGACCTCCTGCCCCCTTGGTATTGCTACTAGAACTTACTTTATGTGCTCCAGTGATCGACTCTCTGCGAGCTGCTCTCTCCTTCTCTCTGTACTGAGAGGAAAAAAAAACTATTTATGTGCTGCTGGTACAAGTGTCAAGGTCATGTGACAGTTAACTGAACTGAAAATTGTTTTCTTATCAACCTACCTTACAGTTGTTTACAACAGGCTTGCGCTACAGTGGAAGTCCCTAACTTGGAAAAATATTCTCTATTTTCTGCTTTCCAAAGCGATTTGGGAAAGAAAAGTGGTGCAAAAGCACCATGAAAAAATAAACCAAAATTGGGTCGCGTATTACCCGTGCACACCCATTAGGGGACACTCTTCTCCATGTACTAATCCACGGCTTCCGGAACCAGTGCGCAGACGTATAACCAATGTCATTCTGTTTTTTTTGCCATCTTAGCAGGATGGTGGATCGTCTCACTCTTCAACAGTGATACCTTTTGACTCGATGTTAACGATGTTTCTGTTTCTGATATGTGGATTCGTAGCTGTTTCTTCACTACCCAGATATGCAGGGCTGTGTTTTTATATATTCTCTCGATTATTCACTGTATTTTTCATGATAAATCTCTATACCGATTTTGCACAAGATTTTCGCGTACCGTGCCATTTTGGTCTTTTGTTCATTTATTCTAACCCTTTGGGTTCTGTTTTTAACTGAGTTAGGTGTCAGCTGGGGGCACTTGTGGCAGCTTTTCTCCCTTCTGTTGAGAGTAGAATTTCTGCCAGTTCCCTTTTGGCTAATGGGGTACTTTTCTGTTCCTGTCGGGCCTTTGTTTCCTGCCACCTTACTCTGGTAGCTGGGGGTGTCCTTGGGTTCACCTTCCCATCTACATTGCTCTCGCCAGATATGCCTAGGATGATACCTAGCGGGCCATTTTGTTGTCTTAACATGTTGAAGTTTCCCATTATTCATGCTCCACTTTATTTGGGTGTTCTATTGAAAGACCCTGTGAGCTGGGTGGTCTTCCACCTTTTGGGCTTCCATCTATTGTGTAGTTCAGGCATGTGCCGTTTTCCTTCTGCATCCGTGGGAAGGGGAACGCAGTCATTCGGGGCCTCCCAATTCGACTTTGTCTGGAGAGAGTTATACCCCCTCCCCTGGGGGTTTTGCAGTCTTTTTATTGCATGGATACGCCTCCCGATTCGACTTTGTCTGGAGAGAGTTATACCCCCTCCCCTGGGGGTTTTGCAGTCTTTTTATTGCATGGATACCACGGTAGCTGCTGACTTTCTGGCGAAGAAATTCCTGGTTCCGGGACTACTGTCCCCCTCCAGTCGACATCTGAGGCTGTCAATAGGGTTGTGACTCCTCTTTTGAAGCCGAGCTCGGTTGCTCTCTCCTTTTTTTCTGCCTCAGTCAACAGCTACTGATGTATCCACTCCTGCTGCTACTCCGTTGGTGATGTCATCGGTCTCCGTTGGGCTATTTGTCTTCCGACTCAGGCGATGGGTCAGACACACCTGGCGTTAAGAGCCATCAGTCTTCTGACTTGGGGTGGATCTTGACTTTGTGTTTGAATTACTTCAAACCATCAGACCAGCTGGAAGTTTCAGACCGGCCGTGATCACGGTCACGTGCCTACGGCCTGTGGAGCACCCTGCTTCTGGGCACCTTCGACCTTACCAGCCGGTACAGGTGGTCGAAGCTTTTGCAGCATTGGACTCAAAGCTGAGTTCCAAGGCTATGAAGACTTTTTTCTTCACTAGGCTGATACCTTTTTACCCGCGTGTGTTATCATTCTTACGAATCTGCCAATCCGTCGGTCTGCAAGACTTTTACGGTCTTGGATCAGGACTCCACGTACGCCAAGTCGGCCGTTATTCCTATGGCGACTTTGGAGTGCATGTTGGGCTTATCCAGAGAGATGCTAGGCATGCTTTCCCTCTTGGATCATGTCGTCTCTGCCTTAGCTGCTTATCTGCCTCCAGTTAAGTTTGACGACATACAGGCTCCTTTGCGTATGACGCTCATGCATCTTACTCACATGCATGCCTGTAACTTGGCTAATTTGGATTTAGTTCACCGGAACACTGGGTTGGACACAAGCCGTTCCCTTCCTGAAGGGCAGGGCATTGCTGTTCACTCCACTTCTTTGGTGGGTCCGCGACTATTCCATGATTCTGTGGCGATGGTCTCGGATGACATTCTGCGTCATTCCAAAGATCAGCTGCTGCTTTGCCAGCTTGATCCACCTTCTGTTGGAGGCCGGGGCCATTCCAAGCCTAACAAATGCCCTTCTGCTTCCTCTGTGAAGCATAGGGCTGATCCTCCTGCCGCCACTTCTTCCTCTTACTTACGTGGTAAGGGTAAGCATCGACAGTCCTGAGGGAGGTCTCAAGATCCTTCATCTAGCAGAGGAAGTGGTTTCTCCTCTCAAGGGCCTCGTTGGGGCTCGAAATGAAGGTCCACACCTTTATTCGCCCTTGGTTGGAGGAGGGATATTCCGAGCTTGCAGACCAGTGGGCCATGATGACATCTTATCCTTGTGTGTTAGATATTTGGTGCAGTCTGTGGATATCTTTTCTGAGGCAACCCACTCTGTCGAGTGTGCCTCCTTTAACCCAAATTCCTTTCCTTTCCTTTCACAACGGGAATTTTTGATCAGGGAGATAGACATTCTCCTGTCAAAGGAGGCGATTGGGGTCGTCAAGAACATTCATGCCGTGGGATTTCATTCCCGCCTGTTCTTGGTGCCAAAGAGGGACGCTGGCTTCGACCGGTTATAGATCTGAGTATCCTGAACTAGTCTCCCATTGCTCCCAAGTTCAGCATGGAGACTTTAAGGTCGGTTCACCACTCCATTCACCATGGAAATTTCGCTTCCAACATCGACCTGCGAAACGCTTACTTTCATGTTCCGATTCATCGGACATCGCAAAAGTATCTCGGGTTTGCTTTTCTACCAATTCAGGGCCATACCTTTCGGCCTCAACCTGGCTCTTTGGGCCTTCATCCAACTGATGTTGCATGTGATAGCCTTCCATTGCACTCAGTCCACGATGACTACTTTGGCGTATCTGGATGATATCCTCCAGAGGCATTCCACACTTCAGCCTGCTCTCGACGCTAGGATTCAAAGTCAATGAGAAGTCGACCTGGTCCCTTCTCAATTGTTTTGTGTTCTGGGGGATGGACTTCTGTACTCATCTGAATGTGGTGGCGGTTCCCTGGGCGGGGGCTGTGATTCTCTCGGCTCTGACCCAGTCCATGTCCGCGACAGCTCGGAGTATTCTCCTCTTGGTCGGCTGCATGTCAGACCTCTCCAACATTTTCTCAGTTGTTGGAGGCCAAATGTCGATCCTCTGGATCTGGTGCTATCAGTTACCAGCATCTCTTCATGGTCACCTTCTTCCCTGGACGGTTGTTCAGTGGATTATGCAAGGAGTTCTGTTGGACTTGCCCATGTCCGATTGTGTTCTGATGGCTGATGCCAGCGATCTGGGATTGTGCGCGACGTTGAATCCTCTGGTCTTTCCCTTCACAGTGTATGGGACCAAGATCATGCAGCTCTTCACATCAACCAGAAGGAGCCTCTTCTCTTCTTCTGCATTTCCGTCAGTGGACCCCCCACCTTTTGAATCGTCAGGTCCTTCTGTTGTCCGACAATTCGACAGTGGTTGCTTACATTTGGAACCAGGGCAGCACAACACTCGGTTCCCATGTACGAATTGGCACAGGATCTTCTACTGCTCGCTCAGGATGTCAATGCCAGGGTGGTGTTCATCACATTCCCAGTCGGCTGAACATCCTAGCCAACTCCCTGTACCGACGGGACAGGTTCTTTTCCTCCGAGTGGACACTTAACAGGGCAGTGTTCCAGTCGCTTTGCGATCTCTGGGATCGTCCCCACATCGATCATTTTTCAACCATTGGAACCCTCAGGTGTACACTTTCGTGTCCCTGTGTCTAGATCCTCTGGCTTTCGCCCTGGTTGCTCTGTCACTTGATTGGAACAGTCTAGTCGGCTACGCCTTCCCGCCGATTCCAATTCTGCCTCAGGTTCTAGCCAAGATACAAATCTGCAGTTATTGAATCCTTCTGATTGCTCCCCTGTTGCCTCAGCAGGTGTGGATCCATACAGGTCCGCTCTCTGTTGGCGGCAGTCCCGGCACGTCTCCCTCTACGTCACAACCTTCTTTACAAGGTCACCTGAGGAGGTTTCATTGCGCCTTCATGGATATCTTTTGTCAGGTCCTGTCTCCTCCATAGAGGTTTTTCGAGACGAGCAGTGGAGTGCTTTTCTTCTTCAAGGCGGCACTCCTCTGGTTTAGCCTATGTGGCTAAATGGAAGGTCTTCTGTCGATGGTGTGCTAATCACTCTGTTGATTATGCTGACCCCTCAATAACACAGATTGCGGAGTTTCAGGTATATCTGTTTGATTCGCGGGGTCTCCAACCTATTTCCATCTAAGGGTACAGGTTGCTCTGTTCGGTTCGTGCAATTCACATTTACTTCAAGCGGACGCAGTTCATTAGGAAAGAGGGGAACAGATATATTTCTGTCTCTTCTGCCTGGTTGACAGAAGGTCTCTCTTCAATCCATTTCTAGATGGATTTGTCTTCCTATCCACACGTCATCCGCTCGTCTAACAACTGACGATTGTTTTACCAATCATTTTTCTGCCCACAAGGTGCGTGCATCGTCTACTCCTAGGCTCATGCTAACTCCGTCAGTTGTCGGATGTTATGCAGGCAGACTACTGGAGATATGCTTCGACTTTCTCCATCTATCTGCATTAGTTGCAGGAGCAGTCTGAGGAACTTTTTTCTTTAGGCCCTCTTTTCTTCTGCTCTGGCTGTCATCAACCCTACCTATTAGGGTTTTTGCAAGGTCAGCTCCAGCCCTGTTCTTGGTACAATCCTTTCTGTCTGTGTGTCACACAGACCCATATGCCTCATCTCCCATTGTCATTTACTAATGCTTGTGATGCTAGGGTTTTATAGGCCTCGGGAATTCTTCTTCTGTCCATGGTTCCAGCGCAGTCGGGTTATGTGGGGGCTGGTTATATGATTCCCTCCTCCTGTTGTCTGTTCATCCTGTTGTAAACAATTGTAAGGAGGGAGGAATTTCAAGTTCAGATAAAGTATTGGGATTAATATTTGGCCTAAGGGAGCCCAAGTTTTAACGTGGTGCAAAAGAGGAGTACATGTATTCTTGAAACTCTTCTTCAGAACCACCATTCAGAATGTTTTGATATTTGATATACAACATCCTAGTCGGACTCGGATTCAAGTTTATTCAAATCAAGTCCCAGTTTTTGTATTTGGGCTCTCGACGGGGGCAAAATTTAGCTTTGTGTAATATGAAGAATAATCTTTAAAAATATCATTCTTCATACCCGCCATTTAGAATCTATTGATAATTGGTATATTGCATCTGGGAATTGAGAGGGAGGGTTCAGATTCAAGTTTGTTCATGTCAAGTCTCTAGATTAATATTTAGGCTCCTTATTTTTGCAGTACTAGAAATTAGAGCATTATTTCTGTTGTAGCATCCCAATACTAAAAAAAATCAGACATAAACAAGAGTTATAAATAATTAAATGACTTCATTTTTGTGTAGTGTTATCTAACTATAGATGCTAATTTAATCCTTCTTTAACCCTTTACCCAACGTAACGGCCAAAACCGGCCAGCGCTTTTCACAAAATTCACCATTCAATTTTCATTACTTTTTTATTTTTTGTCACAAAAACACGGCTAATGACCCCTAGTTGTAATGATCTCTTTGTGCTCGTTCCTGTGAGGGATCATAAGCTATTTTTTATGCAAATGAAAGTGTCAATGACACTGTAGCTCAACTTGTCAAGACATGTACATGTATAGTATGTGACACAGCAATGACAAACATCTAGGTAATGACCTGATAACAAAGGTACATATAAAGTATTGTAACGGCCTGTACATAAATACTGACCATAGCCTGTAACAAATGTATAGGTAAAGTATTGTAAAGGTGGGTGACAGTCAGATGCTAAACTAGAAAAGAAATCTTTGAGACCCAGAGTGGGTCTGACTGAACCCCAAAATATTTGTTCTCACAGCACAGTGATAACAAAGGCACCCCAAAACACACTCATTCCTGGCCCAAGGTGAAAACAAAGGTACCCAAGAAGTTTCGTGAAGATCAGTTCATAAATACGAGCTGTATAGAAGTTGTGACAAAAACTGATTGGACCTAATTTCGGTACAAAATGGCCACTGGCAGCCATCTTGAATTTTGGGCCGCACTCAGAAACACTTGTTCTTGTCTGATAACAAAGGTACCCAAGAAGTTTTGTGAAGATCGGTTGATAAATACAGCCTCTAGCCCGAGCAGTATTGATATGTGCACTTACAGTGTATAAATAGCACTAAATAAATCAAAATTCATCTAATTTGCATAATTTCTGCACGAGAAAAAAACCTGTACTGTATGTGATGTATTCCATTTTACTAAACATTCATACAAAAACATTTATTCAAATCAGAACTTTCATACAGAAGTTCTGTACAAAAGACTGATTGCACTAATTTTGGTACAAAATGGCTGCTGGTGGCCATGTTGAATTTCGGACCACACCCAAAAACATCCGTTCTCATCCCATGGTGATAACAAAGGTACCCAAGACGTTTTGTAAAGATTGGTTCATAAATACGGCCTCTAGCATGAGCCGTATAGAAGTTGTGTACAAAAAACTGATTAGACCTAATTTCGGTACAAAATGGCCACTGGCAGCCATCTTGAATTTCGGACCGCACTCAGAAACACTCGTTCTCGTCCCAGGGTGATAGCAGAGGTACCCAAGAAATTTTGTGAAGATCGGTTGATACATACAGCCTGTAGCCCGAGCCGTATTGACATGTGTACTTACTGTGTGTAAGTAGCACTGAAAAAATCAAAGTTCATCTAATTTGCATAATTTCTGCACGAGAAAAAATCTGTATTATATGTGATGTATCCCATGGTACTAAACATTGACACAAAAAATTATTCAAATCAGAGCTTTCATGTGGAAGTTCTGTGCAAAATTCTGATTGCCCCTAATTTTGATCAAAATGGCTGCCAGTGGCCATTTTGAATTTTGGACCGCACCCAAAAACACTCGTTCTCGTCCCACGGTGATAGCAAAGGTACCCAAGAAGTTTCGTAAGGATCGGTTCATAAATGCGGCCTCTAGCCCGAGCCATATTGGCATTTGCACTGACAGTGCTGAAAGTAATACTAAATACATCAAAGTTAGTCTAATTTGCATAATTTACGTACGAGAAAAAAACCCGTATTATATGTGATGTATCCCATGGAACTAAACATTCATACAAAAAAATTATTCAAATCAGCGCTTTCATATGGAAGTTCTGTGCAAAAAACAGATTTCTGCATCATCGGTACAAAATGGCGTCTGGCAGCCATCTTGAATTTTGGACTGGACCCCAAAACACTCGTTCTCGTCCCACGGTCATAACAAAGGTACCCAAGAAGTTTCGTAAGGATCGGTTCATAAATACGGCCTCTTGCCCGAGCCGTATTGAATTGTTGACAGACAGACGGACAACTGGCCATGGCATAAGCTCAAATTTGGCTTCGCCAAAGTTGAGCTAAAAATGAAAAATATAGTTATTTCAGAATTTTGTTTGCAAGTGTCATCTGCTTTTCGTGTTAGGTAAAGGGTTAAACTACGTTGTCATAGGAGCGCCTCATGCGCTCTGGGGCCACTTGTTAATTTCACTTTCCCCTTCAAATTAATCAATTTTTATGTGTACCCATACTATGTATGGTACACATAATGCCGGCATTCAGGGTGGCCATCCGTCGTTCGTTCATCCTTTGTCCGACCATCTGTCTGTCCGTCCGGGCCAACATTGGAAGTTTAGGGGATATTATCATTTGGGGCTACCTCCAAATTAAGGTAGTGTTAGGGTTAGGAGTGGGGTGGGTTTAGGGTTAGGGGTAGCCCCAGAGTAGGGCTTAAGGTTGGGGAGAGTTAGGTCCCGGGTGGTTAGGGTTGGGGTCAGGGGTGGGATTTTAGTTTTAGTAACCCCTAAACCGAAAAATAGCTCCTAATCCTATTGGTTTGGCTAGGGTGGGGATGGGTCAGGAGAGGGGTGGGGTGGGGTGGGGTTAGGGTCAGGAGTAGCCCCAGTGTAGGGCTTAAGGTTGGGGGGTTAGGTCCTGGGGGTGGGTGGGGGTTAGGATCTGGAGTGGGCTTTTAGGGTTTAGGGTCAGGGTGGGGTAGGGTTAGGGTTAGGGTGTGGTTTTTGGGTGGAGGGGTGGGGTTAGGGTTAAATATAAGTTCTAGGGTGGAGGGGGTGGGGTTCTGGGTAAAATAAGGTTTTGGACATACAAAATGTTTTTTTGGTAGCCCATAAACCCGAAATGTTGGAGTGTCCGTCTGTCCATCCATCCATCTGCCTGTCTGGCATCTGTATCCATTTCTTTGGCATTCGATAACTTGAAAAATATTGCTTGGATTGTCAAGTTACTTTATATTTGTGTTCAGGTTACTGATGTGCCGAGCTGTATAGTTTTTGGTGTTAATCTGATAATTTGATCCTGAGATTTGAACCCTTTATCCTTCAAATTAAAAATTTCTCCAATCCTTTTGGCATGAGATAACTCAAAAAATATCAATCCAATTGTCATGTTACTTTATATATGTATTCAGGTTACTGATGTGCTGTGTTGTATAGTTTTTTTATGTAAATCTGATAATTTGATATGGAGATATTAACCCTTTATCCATCAAATTAGACACTCCTCCAATCCATTTCTATATGTACCCATACCATGTATGGTGTGCATAATGTTGGCATTTGTGGTGGCCCTCCGTCATACAGCTTTCTATTAGTTGCGCGTATGGGTACACATCTGACGATTTCATCGGCCTATTTTTGACTAATGATTCTGGAGTTAAAATTGCAATTTCATAAAATTTTGTTATGGCTGGTCACAGCAGCCTTGACAACATTTCATAGATATATTTTTAAAAGAACACTTTGCTGGTTTATACTCTGGATTACTTTGTTGCAAAAGCTCTCTGAACTTTGATTGGTTTCTTATAAAATTTCATGATATGTATTTTAATATGAATGCCTATCGCACATTCATATATAAATAAATGCAAAAAATTGGGGCAGTTTTTAAGAATAGTATACATCAACACTGTAAGCATAATGATCTGAACAATAATAATAAGACCACACAAAATAAATTTATTGATTCTCAGGTAATTTTTTTTTCAAATCAGTGAGAGAGGGTGGTTTTTATTTTCAGCTCACCTGACTTTCAGTCAGGAGAGCTATAGTGATCACCGTCCATCGTCTGGCATCGTCCGTTGTCCGTGAACATGGTGTTTGCGTCTTCTCCTCCCAAACCGCTGAACCAGTTTAATTGATATTTGAGATAATAGTTTGTTATGACATCGCAATTTGATTTTGTTCAAATCAAGTTGCCTCGCCCCTTGGTAGGGCCATGCCCAAAAAGTGTGCTTAAATCTTAAAAAATCTTCTTCTCATGAACCAGCAGTAGCAGAGACTTGACATTTGGTGTGCAGCTTCCTTTTGAGGTGTTGACTCAGATTTGTTCAAGAGAAGTTTGTGGGGCAATATTTGCCTTTGTTCTGGGAGGGGCAAGAATTTTTTACCCTCCCAAAATTTCTATTTTCCAAACCGAGAGGCAGATTTGGACCAAATTTGATATGAGGGCTTATTGGGTCATAAGTACTTAATTTATGCCCAAATTTTTTTTCCCGTCGCCCCATGGGAACCGCAGGAGCTAAAAATAGAAAAAAATCAAAACGTCCATATCTCCAAAACTACACGGCACTGAGACTTCTTATTTGGTGTGAAACTTCCTTAGGACTAATAGAATGGAATGGTAAAAAAAAATTGCTATCGGTTTTATCATGGGGTACTTTTTTGGATCTTTGAAAAAGTGCTGAATCAGCATTTTTTTAACACTGTGGGTAATGGGAAAAACATTTAAGACTACTTTTCTCCCAAACCACTGCTCCAAAAGCTTTCAAATTTCACATATAACATCTTTGCAAGATTGTTTCACATGTTTATTGAAATCAATTCCCTGGGTCCATATTTGGGCTCTCTATGGGAGCCCAAATGTTTAAATTAGTGCAGTATGAGGAATATTCTTTAAAAATCTTCTTCAGATCTGCCAATAAGAATCTTTTGATATTTGGTATGCAGCATCCTTAGGGGGGTGAGATTCAAGTTTGTTCAAGCCAGTTCCCGGGGTACATATTTAGTCTGAAAATTTGGGGTCCAGTTCTGGACTTAGAAATTTTGGACCAAAATCTGGAAATTTTTTTTTTGTTTTTTCATGTGTTTCGGTCAATTTTAAGATAAATTTTTATTTATTTTTTTTTACACTAAAAATTTGGGGGCCGGGTGAGTCTTTTGGACCAAAATCCAGAAATTAGTTTTTTGGTTTTTTATGCGTTTTGGTCAGTTTTAAGACAAAATTTTTTATTTTTTTCACTGAAAATTTGGGGTCTGGGTGGGACTTAGAAAATTTTGGACCAAAATCCAGAAATTTTGTTTTTGATTTTTTAAGCGTTTAAATTTTGGACCAAAATCCGGAATTTTTGTTGTTATTTATTTATGCATTTCGGTCAATTTTAAGACAAAAAACTTCTTTTTTTTTACACTGAAAATTTAGGGGCCGGGGGTGGGTGGGACTTCAAAAATTTTCGAACAAAAGTAAAAAAAAATCTGTTTTTTATGCGTTTATCTCAATTTTGGGACTTAAAAGTGCAGGAACTGAAAATAGAAGGAAAATCCTGTGTATTGTGTGGGCACAACTGCTTCATCCAGTTGGTATATGCTTTTCTTAGGAGGGGTATATGCAGCTTATTCAAGTCAAGTCCCTGGTTTGATATTTAGACTATCATGTCAGCTGAGCGCCCTCAGGCCCCCTTGGGCCTCTTGTTTGAATACCTTATTACTTACAAAAATAATTCTCAGTGAATTCTACTTCCACTTATGTTGATCTCTCCTCTTAACTTTGGGTGCCGTGGGCACGCAAACACAGCCCATTTTATCAAAATTTTGATGTTTGAGAACCTACATATAGGGTTAATAAATGCTTACAGGAATATTTTGTACATGCAACTTGTAATGTCACACTGAGATCTGAGAATGGCCAATTTTTCTTGAAAATCTACGATATGTTTTTAGAGAAATCCTTGGATAACATGAATTTATTAACCTTTTGAGGGGTATCACTCTGTACCCAGACCTAAATGGGTTAATGCTTGGTTTTGTGAATACCTTCATTACTTACAAAAATAATCCTCGGTGAATTCCACTTCCAAAGAAGAGGGTTATGTTTATCTCGCAGGTACACTTTAGGTGTTATGGGTGCCCAAGAACAGCCCATTTTCTCAAAATGTCGATGCTTGGCAGCCTCTGGAGGGTTAACAAATGCTTAGCGGAATATTTTGTCTATGCAACTTGTAATGTCACCCCAAGACCTGGGAATGGTCAGTTTTTCTGGAAAACTTGCTAGATTTTTTTTGAGAAATCCACAGAAAACTGGAATTTTAAGCTTTTAAAGGGTATATTTCCATAACCAGTCGAAATGGGTTAAGACCTTGATTGTTGAATACCCTAACTACTTACAAAAATGTTTCCCTATCAGTTTTGCGTCTGATAAAAGAAGTTAGGTTTCTCAGTGGCATTCCCATTTGATGTTGTAGGTGTCCAAAAACAGACAATTTTTTCAAAATTTTGACATTTAGCGGCCCATGAGGATTAACAAATGCTTACCGAAATAATTTATCCATGCAACTGGTAATGTGACACCAAGACCTATCAATGGCCATTTTCTCTTGAAAACCCTACAAGACGTTTGTAAAGAAATCCATGGAAAACATGAATTTTTTAAGCTTTTGATGCGTATCGCTATTAACCACCACAAAAGGGGTTAACGTTGGGTTTTTAGCTCAACTTTGGCAAAGCCAAGTTTGAGGTTATGCCATGGCCAGTCGTCCGTCTGTCTCAACAATCCAATACGGCGTGGGCTAGAGGCCGTTTTTATGAACCGTTCTTTACGAAATTACTTGGGTACCTTTGTTATGACCGTGGGACGAGAACAAGTGTTTTTGGGTCCGATCCAAAATTCAAGTTGGCCACTGGCAGCCATTTTGTACAAAATTAGGTGCAATCAGATTTTTGCGCAGAACTTCCATATGAAAGCGCTGATTTGAATAATTTTTTGTGTGAATGTTTAGTACCATGGGATACATCACATATAATACATGTTTTTTTCTCGTGCGTAAATTATGTAAATTAGACTAACTTTGATGTATTTAGTGTTACTTTCAGCACTGTAAGTGCAAATGCCAATACGGCTCGGGCTAGAGGCTGTATTTATGAACCGATCTTTACGAAACTCCTTGGGTACCTTTGGTATCACCATGGGACGAGAACAAGTGTTTTTGGGTCTGGTCCGAAATTTAAGATGTCCGATGGCAGCCATTTTGTACAAAATTAGGTGCAATCAGATTTTTGCACAGAACTTCCATATGAAAGCGCTGATTTGAATAATATTTTGTGTGAATGTTTAGTACCATGGGATACATCACATATAATACAGGTTTTTTTCTCGTGCAGAAATTATGCAAATTAGATGAACTTTGATGTATTTAGTGTTACTTTCAACACTGTAAGTGCAAATGCCAATACGTCTTGGGCTATATATGTACCTTTGTTATCAGGTCATTACCTAGATGTTTGTCATTGCTGTGTCACATATGTACATGTCTTAACAAGTTGAGCTACAGTGTCATTGACACTTTTATTTGAATACCCTTATTACTTACAAAAATGGTCCTTGGTGAATTTCCCTTCCAACAAAGGAGATTATGTTTATTTCTTGGGTATACATTGGGTCTGTGCATGTCCAAAAACAACCCATTTCAACAAAATTACGATGCTTGGCAGCCTGTAGAGGATTAATAAATGCTGACTGGAATATTTTGTCCATGCAACTTGTAATGTCACACAATGACCTGCCAGTAGTAATTTTGTCTTGAAAACCTACAAGATATTTTTAGAGAAATCCACAGAAAATGGGATTTTAAACTTTTAAGGGGCAGCTCTCTTTAGCCTTTTGAATACTTTTACTACTTACAGAAATGTTTCCGTATAAATTGTGTGCTCGATAAAAGAAGGCACTTACCTTTGTGGCGTACCCATTGGGTCCTGTTGGTGTCCAAAAACAACCCATTTTATCACAATTTTTAGCTCCTCTACATCTGTAAGATGTGGTGAGCTATTGTCATAACCTCGGGTGTCGGTGTCCGGCGTGTCCAATATTGTAAGATTTAATGTTACGGTTAATTTCTCAAACATCAGTGGGCTCAGGCCTTTGATATTGCATATGTAGGTTGTAGGGGACTATCAGAACAGTATTTAACCCTGATACTATGACTTTTTTCCAAATTTCACCTAAAATTTTCTGCCAAAAGTTGTTGTAAGAATTTGCATTTAGGTGTTGTAAGAATTTGCGTTAAAGTCAGCTTTTGTGCAGATTGTGCTGCTTTAACTTCTCATAACTGTTGATTTTCATATTTCAATAACAACTGTAGATATTAACCCTACTGTATGCAGAAATTTAACGGAAATTTTCTTTTTTTCAGTCAAAATTTTCATGTTTTTCTCGGACTTAGTAAATTTTAAGTTCTAAAAATTTGTGTTAAGGTGAGGTGTTAAGGTGAGTTCTCAAAGATCAGTGGGCTCAGGCCTTTGGTATTGAATATGTAGGTTGCAGGGGACTATCAGAACAGTATTTAACCCTGATATTACGACTTTTTTCCAAATTTCACCTAAAATTTTCTGCCAAAAGTTGTTGTAAGAATTTGTGTTTATGTGTTGTAAGAATTTGCGTTAAAGTAAGCTTTTGTGCAGATTGTGCTGCTTTAACTTCTCATTACTGTTGATTTTCATATTTCAATAACAACTGTAGGTATTAACCCTACTGTATGCAGAAATTTAACAGAAATTTTCTTTTTTTTTCAGTCAAAATTTTCATGTTTTTCTCAGACTTAGTAAATTTTAAGTTGTAAAACTTTGTAAACTTTGTGTTTAGGTGAGTTGTGTTTCTATGTGTCTTTCCAGGCGATTAATATTCTACACTTGGGTTACTGAACTCCATTGCAGTAATATTTAACCCTCATTACATGCATATTTGAGGAATTTGAGGCTGATTTTCTGCCATAACTTGAAAGAATTAGCGTTTAGGTGTTGTAAGAATTTGCGTTAAAGTCAGCTTTTGTGCAGATTGTGGTGCCTTCACCTCTCATTACTGTTTATTTTCTCATTTCAGTAACAACTGTAGGTAACCCTACTGTATGCAGAAATTTAACTGATTTCTTTTCTTTTTTTCAGTCACAATGTTCACGTTTTTCTCTGACTTAGTCAATTTTAAGTTCTAAAAGTTTGTGTTAAGGTAAGGTGTTAAGGTGAGTTCTGTTTCTATGTGTCTTTCCAGGCAATTGATATTGTACGCATGGGTTACTGAACTACATTGCGGTAACGTTGCGCCCTTATTACATGCATATTTGAGGAATTTGAGGGGGATTTTTGGGACTTATATTCACTTTCTTTAAAAAAAAATTTTTTTAACTTTCTTTTTTATTTAATACTTTCTCATACTTGTTACTAGTAACATTAAGGCTTATTTTAGTTGTTGATGTGATGTATTTTTGTTGGGACTTATAGTCACTTTCTTGAACGAATGTTTCTTTTCAACCTACTCACAATTGTTTACAATTGGCTGTAACATAAGTGCAAGCCCTACTTCGGAACTAACTCAAGCTTTTAGAATCTTTTCCAAACGAGTTGGAAAAGTACTAGAGTGCAAAAGCACGAAAAAGATCGAAAAAAGGGTCGAGCGAGACCAGCGCTCGAAATTACAGGTACTCTTTCTGCACACCTCTTGCGTTTACCGAGCGCATGCGCAACAACCGTGACGTCAATTCCTTTATTTTCCGCCATTGTACATGGTCAGAAATTTTTGTGACTCGTGCTTATTATGCTATGTATTCTTCGTGAACAACTTATTCTTCATATTTAGTGTGCTACTGGATTGTATCCTTTTATCAAGCTACCAAATTATTATTATTATTTAATGTTAATTTGTATTTTTATTGCTGTTCTCTTCACACTTTATCTTGTCTTTCCCCCCACGTGTGAACACGACCTTAGTACTGTTTTCCGTCAGCGGGAAGCTTGATTATTGTTTTGATATCATGCCTAAGACTATTCTTTGTACCTCTTGTTTGCAGGTGAAACATGTGGACGATTCTCATGCCACATGTGTCACTTGCAACAATTGCACTCAGGCCCAATCATGTGGTATCTGTGGGGTTTGGTCCTCTAAATTTTGGGCTTCTGTGAACAAGGTGGTTCTTTCCAGAGCTAGAACCCCTCATTCTCGGGTTAAGGGTAGCCGTGCCGTAGCAGACATTTCTGCTGGTGCACGTGGTGACTCTGTCACACAGGATTCGGATCTGACTTCTGTGGCGAGTTCCTCTGTAACTGTTGGCGGTGTTAGTTCAGTGATACCTGACGAGGAGACCGTGGTCTCTTTGTCTTCTGATGTCACTATTGAGGCGTCTGTTTTCGTTGAGAGCTTTTCCGAGGTCAGCTCGGTAACCCTCTCCAATCTGCCTCCTACACCGTCGACCGTTGTTGAGGAGGTTGCTACTCCAGATCCTATTCTGTCTGATGGTGGCTCTTCCATCTCCTCTGGGGATGGTCTACAGTCTCGGGGGACCGAGGCTGTATCTGCTGGTGTGTCTGTGTGTTCTCAGCCTCCCCCAGCCTCGCGGCGGGGCTGTGCGGGTTTGCTGTCTGCTCCGTCTCATCTGGCTAGGTTTGCTCCTAGTCGGTTGAGCCGGTCGGTCGCTTTGGCAGCGATTCCTCGTCCCTCGAGTGAATCGTTTATTGTTCCACCTTTGCCTGCTAGTGTGCCGCCTAGCGGGATGGTGTTGGGATGTTGGCATCCAGGGCCTGCTGTTCGGCAGCGGTCAGTGACAGCCCCTGTTAGCTGTCACTCTCGGAACCTTCCTCCGGTGATTCCTCACTGTGTTCCGAGTCTGGGTGTCGATCGATGCTTGCCGTCGGTCTCAGAGGATAGGCAGTTGGGGCCATCTGCTGCACAGAGGCCATTGACAGGTTCCTGTCATTCTTGGGACAATCCTCCGGTGTCTTCTCACCGTGTCCTAGGTCCAGCTACCGATCGACGTGCGCCGTCGGTCTCTTTAGAGGATTTGCAGGCAGGGCCTTCTGTTTCGCAGAGGTCAGTGATGGCCCCTGGGCATCACAATCGGGACTATCCTCCGGTGTCTTCTCACCGTGCTCCTATCCTGTCTGCTGATCAACGTTCGCCGTCTTCTGAGGATTTGGGTTCTTCTACCAGAAGGGTCCATTGGGAGGACACTCCGTCGGGCGATTCTGCTGCGACGGATTCTCAGGGTGACCTGCGCCACGCCGTTTTGGCGCTCACCCGGTTGCTTTCTGGCAACCCTCAAGTTGGCCTCCCTGTGAATCCTGAGGCACAACCTCCTTTGGTCGGTCGCCGAGATGTCTTGCCTGGCCCCTTGGATACTGCACAGTATTCACAGGAGGTTTCTGCTGGTCAGCCCGAGTTGGGCTACGTCTCCTCTGCTGCGGAGGATGACGAGTATCTTGAAGGTGATGGGCCCCCCTCGTCAGTCTTGGGGCAGGCTTTGGATTTCGTCTTTGGCTTATTGCGGGACGTTCAACCTTCCGACCAGCCTTCTGTGACCGTCCGGCCGCGGTCCACTGTGGAGCGCCGTAACCCTGTTGAGCCTTCTAGCTCCGGGGCTTTGCGTCCTCTGCAATCGGCTCAGGTGGTTGAGTCCTTCCAGGGCTTAGACGCCAAAATGCGTTCTAAGGCCCTCAAGGGTTCCTTCTTTTCTAGAGCTGATGCCTTTCTGCCTCCATCGCGGTTTCGTGTGTACGATTCCGTCTCTCCACCAGTCTTTCAAGGGATGACTACTGTGGATGAGGATTCTTCTTCCCTCGGGTTGACTAAGCCTAAGTCGGCAGTTCTCCCGATGTCGGTAGTTGAGTCTATGGTGGGCCTGTCCCGAGAGATGCTGGGTATGTTGTCTCTCGCGGACCATGTCGTCGCTGCTCTGGCTGAATATTTTCCACCAGGGGAGTTTGATGACGCTCAGGCGCCTTTTCGCGTTTTGTCACAGGCTCTTATGAACTTGACTCACGCCTGTAACATGGCCAATTTGGAGCTGGCACGCCGGGATGCGGTTTTGGATTCTTTACCATCCCTTCCTTCTGAGCAACGTGCTGTTCTGAGGTCTGCCTCTTTGGTGGGACCTCAGTTGTTCCATGGTTCCGTGGAAGCTGTTCGTGGCGAAGTTCTTCATCATTCGAAGGACCAGCTTTTGCTGAGACAGCTTGACCCACCTGCTGCTGCGGGTGGGGGTCGTTCCAGGCCCGCCAAGCGTGCTGCTGCGTCTGCCTCGTCGGCGACGTCGGCTACGCCTTCGGCTCCGTCTGCTCCTTCTGCTCATAAGAAGCGCCGACATGGCCAGGCCCGCTGGCAGCCTCAGGCTGGAAAGTCTCAGGACTCTGTCACTTCCCGAGGTGGTTTCTCCTCTCGGGGGCCTCGTCGAGGCCGCAAGTGAAGGTTCTCACCTCGATTCGCCTCCAGTCGGGGGAAGGCTGTCGCTGTTTTACGACCGTTGGACAGAGATAACGTCGGACTCTTGGGTCCTCGACGTCATTCAATCCGGTCTGCGACTGTCCTTCCATCGGCACCCCAGTTTATCTCGGGTGCCCCTTCCGACTCAGGTCCCTTCAGATTCTCTGCGTCGGGACCTTCTGGTGCAGGAGATCGACAATCTCCTCACCAAAGGGGCGATCGAGGTGGTCAGGAACACCCTTTCACCGGGGTTTTACTCGAGACTTTTCTTGGTGCCGAAGAAAAATGGCCAATATCGTCCTGTCATCGATCTGAGTACCCTGAACGAGTACACAATTGCTCCTCGTTTCAGTATGGAGACTTTTCGGTCGGTTCGACGTTCAGTTCATCAGGGCGATTTTGCGGCCAGTATCGACCTGAAGGATGCCTACTTCCATGTACCCATTCATCTAGCGTCACGGAAATACCTTCGGTTCTTGTTTCGGGATCGAGTTTTTCAATTCAGAGCTCTCCCATTCGGTTTGAACCTGGCTCCTTAGGCCTTCACCCGACTGATGTCAC
Organism: Pictodentalium vernedei; assembly: GCA_031216915.1. Lineage (NCBI taxonomy): Eukaryota > Metazoa > Mollusca > Scaphopoda > Dentaliida > Dentaliidae > Pictodentalium > Pictodentalium vernedei. Next base: position 412,267,153 of record CM062296.1, read on the forward strand.
ATGTGCTTGCTTTCCATCGCACTCAGTCAGCAGTGACTTCGTCAGGCTACCTAGACGACATCCTCCAACGGCACCACGATGCTGCTGTTCTGGAGCACGATGTCCGGCAGTTTCTTTGCCTGCTAGCGTCGCTGGGTTTCAGAGTCAATCGCGAGAAGTCGGATCTTCTTCCTTCTCAGCGATTCCGTCATTTAGGGATGGATTTCGACACTCTTCACAATGTAGTGTCGGTCCCCCAGGCTCGGGGCGACGATTCTTTCCGCCTTGACTCGGGACCTGCTTCCATCTTCCTCGGTCTCGGCCAGGACTTTCCTTCGGATGCTGGGCCTTTGCGGTTTGGTGTCAGATCTCATTCTGCTCGGTCGCTTGTTTGTCCGACCTCTCCAACACTTCCATTTGGATCATTGGCGTCCGAATGTAGATTCACTGGACCTGGAACTCACTATTCCTCGGTCTCTGCTTTGTCACCTCTGCACTTGGGCAGATATTCCCTGGCTGACACAGGGTGTTCCGTTGGATCTTCCTTTGGCCGATCGCATTCTTACTGCGGATGCCAGCGATCGGGGCTGGGGTGCGACGTTGGATCCTCTCGGTCTGTCTACTCACGGAGAGTGGGACAGCGAGCAGGTGGGCCTTCATATCAACCAGAAGGAGCTCCTTGCTCTTCTGTTGAGTTTTCGGCTTTGGATCCCTCATCTGTTGGACCATGTTGTCCTACTTCTTTCGGACAATTCGACAGTAGTGGCCTACATACGGAATCAGGGAGGAACACATTCGATTCCCATGTATCGGCTGTCTCGGGATCTTCTTCTGTTGGCGCGGGATGTGAACGCTCGGGTGTCCATTCGACACATTCCCGGACGTCTCAACGTCCTAGCAGACTCCCTGTCCCGACGCGACAGTGTCCTTCCAACCGAATGGATGCTACATCGGTCGGTGTTTCAGGCGATTTGCGAGCAGTGGGGTCGTCCTCAGGTCGACCTTTTCGCTACTCGCTGGAATCATCAGGTAGAGACTTTTGTCTCCCCTTGTCCAGATCCTCTGGCATTTGCAGTAGACGCTCTGTCTCTGGACTGGACAGGTTGGGTCGGCTATGCTTTTCCTCCTGCACCGATTCTTCCTCAAGTTTTAGCGAAGATTCGTGCTTGCAGTTGCAGGATCATTCTGATCACACCCCTGTCTCCACAGAGGGTGTGGATCAATCTGCTGCGGCCTCTATTGGCCGATCGACCGATTCGTCTACCTCTACGTCACGATCTTCTTTCACAGGGTCGTCCCAGGAAGTATCACAATAACCTGGCGAGCCTGTCCCTTCACGCCTGTCTTTTATCAGGTCCAGTCTCCGACGTAGAGGTTTTTCGAGACGATCAGTGGAGTGCATTTCTGCATCGCGGCGACCTTCCACTGGAATGACTTATGCCGCCAAGTGGAAGGTTTTCTGCCGCTGGTGTTCAGATCACAATGTGAATTACCGTGATCCGTCAATCGCTCAAATTGCGGATTTTCTGGTTTTTCTTTTTGACTCCAAGGGCCTCCAGCCTATTACGATTAAGGGCTATCGGTCTATGCTGTCTGATACTTTCTCTTATGTGGGAAAGCGGTGTATCGGTCGTAATCTTTTCCTCTCCAAACTTATTCGGCACTTTTCTTTGAAGAGGCCTCGAGTTTTGCGTCTTACACCCAAGTGGAACTTGGCATGGGTGTTGCACTGTTTGGAGGGGGCGCCATTCGAGCCTTTATCTGAGACCGACATGCGTTTTCTCACCTATAAGACGGCTTTTCTTCTAGCGTTTGCTTCTGCTCGTCGAGTCAGTGAGCTTCATGCGCTATCTGTTGATTCTGCCTTCTTCCGAAATGAGGCTAACAGTATCACATTCACTACTGATTGCTCTTTTCTGGCTAAGAATCAACTCCCCGATTCGGTACCTCCTCCCATCTGCATTCGGGTTCTCCCTGCTGTAGATGGACGGAGGCCTCTTCTTTGTCCTGTTCGTGCGGTCAAGACTTACATTACTCGCACTCAGTTCATTAGGAGGGGTCGGAAGAGATTCTTTCTGTCTCTCATTCCTAAGAGGCAGTCTATCTCTTCCCATTCTATTTCCAGGTGGATCTGTCTTGCAATCAAGCTGGCTTATTCTCGCTTGTCTGCATCGGATCTTGTTTCAAGCCGGCTTAATGCTCACGAGGTTCGTGCCATTTCTACATCCTGGGCGTTCTCCAATTCTGTTTCGCTCCGTGATATGAATGCGGCTTACTGGAGGAATGCTTCTACCTTCTCCTCCTTTTATCTCCGCCACCTTCAGCAGCAATCTGAGGACCTTTATTCTTTAGGCCCTCTCGTTGCTGCTCCGGCTGTTGTGCACCCTCGTTAAAATTGTTTTTGTCGAGGTTGCGCTTCACTCAGCCTTGTTCTTTTCAGGTGCCTTCTCTCTATCTTCATTACAGGTTTTCGTTTTTGTTCTCTGCCATCCTTGCTTTCGTTCTGCTACTCTTGTTGGTATTGGTTATGTGATTCACCTCCTCCTATTGTTTATTCAGCCAATTGTAAACAATTGTGAGTAGGTTGAAAAGAAATTAAAATTTTTTAGTAAATTTTGTTTCTTAACATACCTACCACAATTGTTTACCAGAGGCCCACCCTCCTTGGGGATATCTTTTGATATCGATGCCTCCCCGCTAATCACAAACTTCTCGTTGGCGGAAATACAGAATTGACGTCACGGTTGTTGCGCATGTGCTCGGTAAACGCAAGAGGTGTGCAGAGAGAGTACCTGTAATTTCGAGCGCTGGTCTCGCTCGACCCTTTTTTCGATCTTTTTTGTGCTTTTGCACTCTAGTACTTTTCCAACTCGTTTGGAAAAGATTCTAAAAGCTTGAGTTAGTTCCGAAGTAGGGCTTGCATTTATGTTACAGCCAATTGTAAACAATTGTGGTAGGTATGTTAAGAAACAAAATTTACTAAAAAATTTTAATTTTTCCGCATCTCCTCTTTAACCAATGAATGTACTTCAATTACAATTTTAGTGATTTATGAAAGCCTTTCCTAATTCTTATTTATGATTTAATATCTGGCCTCACGATTCATATTCTTAATCATAAACATTTCTAAAAGAAAAAATTGCTTTTATATCCAATGATTCTATGTTGAATTGATATATAATAAATGCAGAAATATAGACTTTCCAAAGCCATCACATAAACCACATTAATCATTTGATGCCTAGTTAATGATTTATATTAACTAAATATTAGGCATGTTACATTGGAACGACATTATCAAGCGTGAATGTAGGTGAGCGTTGGGTTGTAACATCCCTCATGTTACTTTTAGCAGCCCCGTGGAGGGTTAACAAATGCTCACCGGAGTATTCTGTCCATGCAACTTCTACTGTCACACCAAGACCTGCACGTGGCCAATTTTTCTTGAAAATCTACAAAACTTGTTTAGAGAAATCCACAGAAATCATGCATTTTTGAGCTTTTGAGGGGCATTGCAGTTTAACCAGCCGAAAAAGGGTTAATGCTTGGTTTTTTGAATACCCTTATTACTTACAAAAATGATCCACAGTGAATTCCACTTCCCAAAATGATCCACAGTGAATTCCACTTCCAATAAAGGAAGTTATGTTTATCTCTCGTGTATCGGTTGGATGCTTTCGGGGCCCTGAGAACAGCCCATTTCATTTCGATATTTGACAGCCTGTGGAGGGTTAACATATACATTGCCTAATATCTCTTGTATATTAATGGTCATGTCACAGACAGGTCTAACAATGATGAATGTTTAAAAAAAATCTGCAAGACGTGTTTCGAGAAAGTGCCTATAAACCCTAATTTTGACAGTTTTACCAATTCTGGCGAATAAAGGGTTAAATCGAAAAATTCCGCTTTGGTATATTTTTAGATTTTGTGCCCATCTATGCATGTGCAAAATTGTGTGAAAATTGGGTCAAAAATGGCTTCTGAATCGTACGGACAAAATGTGTGGAAAAAAAAATAATAATAACTAGACATAACTAGACTTTCTGATTCTAGAGAATCATGGCTTTTCCCGATGAGATTCCATGATTTGTCATGACCCCACAGTGTCTGATAAATTGTTTTTAATTGTCTCACTGAAGTTCCTTCATTGATGTTATGAGAAAGGTGAGTATAGTAGTCTCAAATGACACAGTTTGATAAAAAAACATAATTAACGGTGGAGTGGGTTAATGTGAATATCGTCGTCCAACAAAGTCAATGACCGACTAAAGGAGTTATGTTTCTTTGACACATACCCAGTGAGTGCTGTGTCTATTTGAAAATGGTCCATTGCATCTCAAATGTATCCAAAATATTGACGTCTGGCAGCTTGTAGAGTGTTAACAAGTGCTAACAGGAATATTTATTAATACAACTGGTAATGTCACACCAAGAACTGTGAATGGTCATTTTTCTTTAAAATCTACAAGATGTTTTCAGAGAAATCCAGGGAGAACATGAATTTTAAGCTTTTGATGGGTATAATTGTTTATCCAGCCCAAAACGGGTTAAGTGTTGTTTTTTGATTACTCTTATTACTTCCAAAAATAATTCTCAGTGAATTCTACTTCCACTTATTTTGATCTCTCCTCTCAACTTCGGGTGCTGTGGGTACGCCAACACAGCCCATTTTATCAACATTTTGATGTTTGAGAACCTGCATAGGGTTAACAAATGCTTAGAGGAATATTTTGTACATGCAACTTGTAATGTCACATTACGATCTGAGCATGGCCATTTTTTCTTGAAAATATACGAGATGTTTTTAGAGAAATCCTCTGATAATATGAATTTTTAACCTTTTAAGGGGTATGGATCTGTAACCAGCCCAAAACGGGTTAATGCTTGGTTTGATGAATACCTTCATTACTTACAAAAATGATCCTCGGGGAATTCCACTTCCAAAGAAGGAGGTTATGTTTATCTCGCAGGTACACATTGTGTGCAATGGGTGCCCAAGAACAGTCCATTTTCTCAAATTTCTATGCTTTGCAGGCTCTGGAGGGTTAACTAATGCTTACCGGAATATTTTGTCTATGCAACTTGTAATGTCACTCCAAAACCTGCAAATGATCATTTTTTCTTGAATACTTACTAGATTTTTTGGAGAAATCCACAGAAAACTGGAATTTTAAGCTTTTAAGGGATACATCTTAACCAGGCGAAAATGGGTTAAGACCTCGATTTTTTGAATACCCTTACTACTTACTAAATTTTTCTCTATCAGTTTTGCATCCGGTAAAAGAAGTTATGTATCTCTGTGGCATTCCCATTTGTTGTTGTTGGTGTCCAAAAACAGACTATTTTTCAAAATGTTGACATTTAGCAGCCCATGGAGAGTTAACCGGAATATTTTGTCTATGCAACTTGTAATGTCACTCCAAAACCTGCAAATGATCATTTTTTCTTGAATACTTACTAGATTTTTTGGGGAAATCCACAGAAAACTGGAATTTGAAGCTTTTAAGGGGTACATCTTAACCAGGTGAAAATGGGTTAAGACCTCGATTTTTTGAATACCCTTACTACTTACTAAATTTTTCTCTATCAGTTTTGCATCCGGTAAAAGAAGTTATGTATCTCTGTGGCATTCCCATTTGTTGTTGTTGGTGTCCAAAAACAGACTATTTTTCAAAATGTTGACATTTAGCAGCCCATGGAGGGTTAACAAATGCTTACTGGAATATTTTATCCATGCAACTGGTAATGTGACTCCAAGACCTATCAATGGCCATTTTCTGTTGAAAACTTTCAAGATGTTTGTAACGAAATCCACGGAAAACATGATTTTTTTTAACTTTTGATTGGTATCGCTATTAACAACCCCAAAAGGGGTTAATGCTTGTTTTTTGAATACCCTTATTACTTACAAAAATGGTCCTCAGTGAATTCCACTTCCAACAAAGGAGATTATGTGTAACTCTCGGACATACATTGCGTGCTGTGTGTCCGAAAACATCCAATTTCAACAAAATTATAATGCTTGGCATTCTGTAGAGGGTTAATAAACGCTCAGTGGAATATTTTGTCCATGCAGCTTGTAATGTCACACAAAGACCTGCAAGTAGTCAATTTGTCTTGAAAAACTATGGAATGTATTTAGAGAAATCCACAGAAATGGGAATTTTTAGATTTTAAGGGGTCTCTCTCTTTAGCCTGCCCAAAATGGGTTAAGACTTTGTTTTTTGAATACCCTTACTACTTACAAAAATGTTTCCGTATAGATTGTGCGCTCGATAAAAGAAAACACTTTTCTTTGTGGCGTACCGGTTGGGTGCTGTTGGCATCCAAAAACAGCCCATTTTATCACAATTTTGACTTTTGGCAGCCCGTGGAGGGTTAACAAATGCTCACTGCAGTATTTTGTCCATGCAACTTCGATTGTCACATCAAGGCCTGGGAGTGACAATTTTTTCTTGAAAATCTACAAGACTCGTTTAGAGAAATCCACGGAAAACCTGAATTTTTTAGCTTTATGGGGGTATTGCTGTTTAACCAGCCCAAATCTGGTTAACGCTTGGTTTTTTGAACACCCTTATCACTTACAAAAATGATCTCCAGTGAATTCCACTTCCAATAAAGGAAGTTATGTTTATCTCTCGTGTATCGTTTGGGTGCTCTGGGGACCTGAAACCAGCCCATTTCATCAAAATTTCGATGTTTGGCAGCCTGTGGAGGGTTACCATATGCATCGCCTGATATGTCATGTGTATCAAAGGTCGTGGCACAGACAGGTCTATCAATGACGAAGGTTTAAAAAAAATCTACAAGACGTGTTTCGAGAAAGTTCCGATAAACCCCAATTTTGACAGTTTTTTGCCAATTCTGATGAAATAAGGGTTAAATCGAAAATTCTGCTTTGGTTCATTTTTAGATATTGTGCCCCTCTATGCGTGTGCAAAATTTTTTGAAAATCGATCCGAAAATGGCTTCGGAATCGTGCGGACAAAGTGTGTGGAAAAAAAAAAAAAAATAGTCTTTTCCAGAGGGAAAAAAGCCTAATGATTCTGAAGAATCATGGCTTTTCCAGATGAGATTCCATGATTTTTAGCTTAACTTGACATAGTCAAGATAAGCTATTGCCATCACCCGTGTGGAAGTCTGTTAGTCTGTGAGTCTGTTCACATTTTCCTTTAGCACAGGCTACACCCAGCAGTTCTTGTCTGATCGTCACGAAATTTCATATGCAGGTTTGGGGTCATGTCTAGATGAGAACGTCCCCTTTTGTCATGATCGGGCAACCGGTATGGCTGCCCGAGCCCAAAACCCAAAAACCATTAGCACAGTCTACAGGTAGTATTTATGAAAAGATTTCATTGTAACTTAGTAGGATGCCTCTGTATAATGCCTAGATGAGAACGTTCCCTTTTGGGCATGATCTGTCAACCATGATGGCTGCCCAAGCCCGAAACCCAAAAACTTTTTGCACAGTCTGCAGGTCATGTTTAATATGGAGGGATTTCATTGTAACTTGGTAGGATGACTCCTTATGATCTCTAGATGAGAATTTCCCCTTTTGGGCGTGATCGACTGCCCGGGCCCAAAACCCGAAAACCTTTAGCACAGTATACAGGTCATATTTATTGAGGAATTTCATTGTAACTTGGTGGGTTGACTTCATACAATGTCTAGATGAGAAAGTAACCTTTTGGTTCGTGATTGGGCAACTGTGATGGCTACAGGGGCCCGAAGCCCGAAAACCTTTAGCACAGTGTACAGGTCATATTTATGAAGGGATTTCATTGTAACATGGTAGGATAACTTCAAATAATGTCTAGATGAGAACGTCCCATTTTGATCGCGATCATTCAGCCTTGATGGGTGCCTGAGCCCAAAAACCTTTAGCATAGGCAAAAAGTCATATTTACGGAAGGATTTCATTGTAACCTGTTAGGTTGACTCCATATAATGCCTAGATGATGACATCCCCTTTTGGACGTGATTGGTCAACTGTGATGGCTACTGGTGCGCGAAGCCCGAAAACCTTGAGCACAGACTACAGGTCATATTTATGAAGGGATTTCATTGTAACTTCGCAGGATCACTCCAGATGATGCCCAGATGAGAATGTCCCCTTTTGGTTGCGATCATTCAACCATGATGGCTGCCCAAGCCCAAAGCCCAAAAACCTTTAGCACAGTCTACCGGTCATATTTATGAAGGGATTTCATTGTAACTTGGTAGGTTGACTTCATATAATGTCTATATGAGAACGTCCCCTTTGGACACAATTGGGAAACTGACGGCTCCAGGGGCCCGAAGCCCAAAAACCTTTAGCACAGTCTACAGGCCATATTTATGAAGGGATTTCAATGTAACTTGATAGGATGACTTGTTTTGAAATAATTTCACTGTAACTTGGTAACTTTCATTGATATACGTTATCTGTGAGGGCCACATACATTAACTGTGAGGTCATATTAACCCACCCCTCAGCTCTTTAGTACAGTGTGCACCTCATATTATTTTTTATCAAAAACATAGCATACAGGGAACAGAAATGAACATATTCCCAATTATCACAAATCTTGTCGTATTTCATAATCCTTTCATAAACACTGAACATTATCCTTTTCATCAAACTCAACACATAAGTTAAGGTACAGTGTCATTGGCACTTTCATTCATTACCCCAGAGTGTTTGATGAATTGTTTTTAACTGTCTCACTGAAGTTCCTTTATTGATGTTATGAGAAAGTAGTTTCAAGTTTGATAACAAAATGTTGAGGTAAAAATCATCATTAATGGTGGAGAGGGTTAATATCAATATCGTTGTCCGACAAGTTAATGACCGACAAAAGGAGTTATGTTTGTTTGACGCATACCCACTGAGGGTTGTGGCAATTTGAAAATGGTCCATTTTATCTCAAATGTATCCAAAATATTGATGTCTGGCAGCTTGTAGAGGGTTAACAAGTGTTAACGGGAATATTTTTCTGTGCAGTTTGTAATGTCACACCAAGAACTGCGAATGGTCATTTTTTCTTTAAAATCTTCCAAGATGTTTTCCGAGAAATTCAAGGAGAACTTGAATTTTAAGCAATTGATGGATATCATTGTTTATCCAGCCCAAAACAGGTTAAGGGTTGTTTTTGAATACCCTTATTACTTCCAAAAATAATTCTCAGTGAATTCTACTTCCACTTATGTTGATCTCTTCTCTGAACTTTGGGTGCTGTGGATACGCAAACACAGCCCATTTTATCAAAATTTTGATGTTTGAGAACCTGTACAGGGTTAACAAATGCTTACTGGAATATTTTGTACATGCAGCTTGTAAGGCCACACTAAGATCTGAGAATGGCCAATTTTTCTTGAAAATCTATGAGATCTTTTTAGAGAAACCCTCAAAAAACATGAATTTTTAATCTTTTGAGGGGTATCGCTCCGCAACCAGCCCTAAACAGGTTAATGCTTGGTTTTCTGAATACCTTCATTACTTAAGAAAATGATCCTCGATGAATTTCACATCCAATGAAGGAGGTTATGTTTATTTCGCAGGTACACGTTGGGTGTTATGGGTGCCCAAGAATAGCCCATTTTCTCAAAATGTCTATGCTTGGCAGCCTCTTTAGGGTTAACAAATGCTTTCCGGAATATTTTGTCCATGCAACTTGTAATGGCACTCCAAAACCTGCGAATGGTCATTTTTTCTTGAAAACATACCAGATTTCTTGGAGAAATCCACAGAAAACGGGAATTTTAAGCTTTTAAGTGGTGTATCTCCTTAGCCAGTCAAAAATGGGTTAAGACCTCGATTTTTGAATACCCTTACTACTTACAAAAAATTTTCCCTATCAGTTTTACGTCCGTTAAAGGAAGTTACGTTTCTCTGTGGCATTCCCATTTGATGTTTTTGGTGTTCAAAATCAGACTATTTTTTCAAAATTTTGACATTTAGCAGCCCATGGAGGATTAACAAATGCTTACCGGAATATTTTATCCATGCAACTGGTAATGTGACACCAAGACCTATCAATGGCCATTTTCTCTTGAAAACATAGAAGATGTTTGTAAAGAAATCCAGGGAAAACATGATTTTTTAAAGCTTTTGATGGGTATTGCTATTAACCACCCCAGAACAGGTTAACGCTTGTTTTTTTTTTTAATACTCTTATTACTTACAAAAATGGTCATCGGTGAATTCCACTTCCAACAAAGGGGATTATGTTTATCTCTCGGGTGTACATTGGGTGTTGTGCGTGTCCGAAAATGGCCCATTTCAACAAAACTACAATGCTTGGCAGCCAGTAGAGGGTTAATAAACACTCAGCTTGTAATGTCACACAAAGGCTTGTGAATAGACATTTTTTCTTGAAAACCTACAAAATGTTTTTAGAGAAATCCACAGAAAATGGGAATTTTAAGATTTTAAGGGGTCTCTCTCTTTAGCCTGCCCAAAATGGGTTAAGACTTCGACTTTTGAATACCTGTACAAAAATGTTTCCGTATAGATTGTGCGCTCGGTAAAAGAAGGCACTTTTCTTTGTGACATACCCATTGGTTGCTGTTGGTGTCCAAATTCTGTTGCTGAGTTGAGCTGCATGAGCTCTGTCAAACAAGATATTCTAGAATAAATACTCATATGACACTATAATTCAGAAAAATCACCAAGTACCTCTCAGTCGAATGCTTCTCTAAATCGAATATGTTTTGACTGACACTTTGGATTATTTATTTGTTTGTTTATTGGGATTTAATGACACTTTCATCAGTCAGGGTTGCATTCTGTTGCTGAGTTTTATGGGTGAAGGAAGTCTGAGTACTTGGGGAGAACCACTGAGCAGTGGCATGCAACTTTCAGACATCCCCAATTTACTAACTCTGATCAAGCAGAGTTAGCAGCGGTTGAAGGCAAGGGCATCATCGATGTGCATTTCGCTTCAGTGCACACTGCCATTAATGTACAGGGTTACCTAACATCAGTTTAAAATTGTGTTCATGTAGGAATGACTTTAGCTCTGAGGGCTGTCGCTCCCCTGAGATTTCCAAAATTAACTGGTTAGTACCAGGCATATACAGTGGAACGCTGTTAATGAATAGCCTCGTTAATTGCTGCTGAAAATTATTCAGTCAACTGGAGTGTTCAATTAAGAGGAATTTGGTCACTTTTCTGTATTCAAGAGATAAACCGCACATTTATTCTCTTATATGTTAGTTCTCTAGTAAGCTTATACAGTGGAACACTGTTAATTGAATAGCCACTTCACTGGTGAAAATTATTCAGTTAGCAGGAGTATGCTTGTAACACTGATTTGGTCACACCTGAATTCTAGAGATAAAGTGAGCATTTATTCCATTATATCATCTTAGGTCTGTTGCAAGCATATACAGTGGAACCCTGTTAATTGAATAGCGTCTTTTCTGGAATATTTAATTAACAGGGTGTTATTCCCTTACCTGTATTCATAGAGATAAGCTGTGCATTTATTTTAATATTTCTTATTTGACTGAGCTCAGGGATCTCTGTCATACAAGATGTAATAGATTAAATGCCTGTATTGGATGTACTGAAGCCAAAGTAGGTCTATAAATTAGGAGAATTTGGTAATTGTCAAGGCAATTTATTAACATTAATACAAGATCTTTTATTCAATTAACAGCAGTATTCTAACCTATATGCAGTTATCAGGTCAAGTTTGTACTGAAGGTATGGTAAATGGTTTTGTGTTTGGAAGTTATATTCAATTAATAAAGTTATTAGTCCCCTACGGTAACCATAAGGGGACTATAGGATTGCACTCTGTCTGTCTGTCCATCTGTTCATCCATCTGTCTGTCTGTCTGTTTTTATGTTATCACCTCTCCCTCCAACATGCTTTAAGCTACACCTTTCATATTTGGTACATGCATAAATGGTTCTGAGGGGATGATGCACACTCAAAATCTTTTTTTCAAAATCCAAGATGGAGGAATGGCAGCCATTTTTGTTGTGTTTTTTAAGCTTTTTTTCTCTATTTTCATGTTGCCACCTCTCCCTCCAACATGGTTCAAGCTACACTTTGCATATTTGGCACATGGATAGAGGGTTGGGAGGGGATGATGCACGTTCAATTTTTTTTTTTTCAAAATCCAAGATGGTGGCATGGCGGCCATTTTTGTTGTGTTTTTTAAGCTTTTTTCTCTATTTTATGTTACCACCCCTCACTCCAACATGGCTCAAGCTACAGTTTTCATATTTGGCACCTGGATAGAAGGTTGTGATGGGATGATGCACATTCCATATTTTTTTTTTAAAATTCAAGATAGCACCATGGCAGCCATTTTTGTTATGTTTTTTAGGCTTTTTTATCTATTTTATGTTACCACCCCTCCCACCAACATGGTTCAAGCTACACCTTTCATATATGGTACATGGATAAAGGGTTGTGAGGGGATTATGCACGCTCAATATTTTTTTTTCAAAATCTAAGATCTGTCTGTCTGTCTGTCTGTCTGTCTGTCTGTCTGTCTGTCTGTCTGTCTGTCTGTCTGTCTGTCTGTCTGTCTGTCTGTCTGTCTGTCTGTCTGTCTGTCTGTCTGTCTGTCTGTCTGTCTGTTTTTATGTTGCCACCTCTCCCTCCAACATGCTTTAAGCTACACCTTTCATATTTGGTGCGTGGATAAATGGTTCTGAGGGGATGATACACACTCAATATTTTTTTTCAAAATCCAAGGTGGCGGAATGGCAGCCATTTTTGCTGTGCTTTTTAAGCTTTTTTTCTCTATTTATACCCCCTGCCCCCCCCCCCCCCCCCCCACAAACAAAGTTTGGGGGGGGGTATATAGGAATCACCCTGTCCGTCTGTCCATCCTTGTAAGCGCAACTCCTCCTAAACCGTTTGAAGAATTTTCATGAAACTTTACACAATGGAAGAACTCCATATGAAGATGTGCATGAAGCAATATAATTCAGTTCAGACATTTCCAAGGGGAGATAATCTAACTTATACCATCTGTCCATCCTTGTAAGCACAACTCCTCCTAAACCGTTTGAAGAATTTTCATGAAACTTTACACAATGGAAGAACTCCATATGAAGATGTGCATGAAGCAATATAATTCCGTTCTGACATTTCCAAGGGGAGATAATCTAACTTATACATTTCAGGCTTGGGGGGGGGGGGGGGTATCACTTTGTGAGTTTGCTCACAGTACCTCTAGTTTTATGTTACCACCCCTCCGTCCAACATGGTTCAAGCTACTCTTCTCTCAAATCTCAATTTTTAGATTCCATTCACATTTGAAACCACCCCCCAGGTCTGACACTCCTGTTGACTGTTGTCATGAAACCCGAATTGTCCCCAAGCCGAACAGTCCTCAAATATTTTACCAAAACTGCCCCCCAGGTCTGATACTCCTGCTGACTGTGGTCATGTCTTATGTGACAAAAACACCTTATGTCACAAAAGAGCCGTAGGGGACTAACACCACCTCGGTGGTCAAACACTTGTTCTGTTAAGAGTTATCCAATTCTGTGGGCACCATTGTATACACATGCCCATATTTTCAAATCTACACAATTTGTCAATCTACATTCTCTCCTCTTGAAATTAGATTTACTGCTGATTTCTATATGAAATTCTTGTAGTACAAGTCCTCACAGGTTTATGAACTGATTTTGATGAAACTCTTTATACATGATCACACCAGTATACAGTAGAGCCCACTTAATTGGATATCTCGCCATTGAATAACCCTCTTAATTGAATATAACTTCTAAACACAAAACCATTTACCATTCTTTCAGTTCAATTTGGACCTGTGAATTGCATATATGCTATAGAGTAAACTCCTGTTAATTGAATAAAAAATCTTGTGATCTTTATGTTGAGAAATTACCCTGACAGTCACCAAATTCCCCTTATTTCTAAACCTACATGGCATCAGTATACCCAATACAGACATTTCATCTATAAAATCATGTTTGACAGAGTTCCATGAGCTCTGTCAAACAAGATTTTATAGAATAAATCCCTAGATTATCTCAAGAATACAGAAAAATGACCAAATCCCTGTTAATTGAATACTCCTTTTAATTGAATGATTTTCACTGACAAAAAAAAGTATTCAATTAACAGGGTTCCACTATATTCTCAAACTGTCACATTGTAACAAATATTCAGAAAATAATCTTCTCTTGAACTTAAATTTAATATTTATTTCTGTGTGAAATTCTTGTATGCACAACACCTCAGAGGCTTATGAACCAAATAATTCAATGAAACTTTTCAAATGTGATTATTTTCAAGCATATTCAACAGTTTTGAGTTGCAACATTTTTAGCCCCCACCAATTTAATGAAGGAGCATCAAGTGTTACCCTTGTCCATCCATCCATTTGTCCATCCATACATACATATGTACGTCCGTAAATCTGACAGAATACGAATATGGTTTCCAGATAATTACTTTAGTTTGACAGAACGAAATGAAACAAAATTTTATACATAGGTTTATAACTAGTGGGCTTAGTCTGATATATTTTGGCAGAGTTATGGCCCTTTTCCAACTTAGAAGACATGTTGATATTGGTATCATAAAACGGGGGGGCATTAGTGACCCATGGACACATTTGGTGGCCTACTGTATGGTTTAATGGAGAAAAGATATTTATTAATTCATTATCAACAAAGATAAATGACGAAAAACTCATGCTTGGCAGTTGGGAGTGTGGACATAGCCACCCTTGGCATTGCACTTCTTTTTAACAATTTAAAATATATCCTGTTGAACTTGGATTTAATATTGCTATCTATATGAATTTTAAAATGTCTATATCTTTGTTTGTTTTATTGAGGTATAATGACACTTTCAACAGCCAGTGTCACATCGTGATGGAAAGTTTTATAGGTAGAGGAAGCCAGAGTACCTGGAGAGCAGCACCATGTAGGTGCGAGCACCTGTCAATCTTCCCAACTTTTGAAAACAGTACAAGCAAAGTTAGTAGTGGTTGGACGCAAGTGCACTATCAACGAGCAGTGCTCTCTAGCACACAGGTACCACCTGCCCCCCCCCCCCCCCCATGTGTGGCCAATCAGGATTAAGTGCCTTACCCAAGGTGAAGCATAGTTACCACTGGTCAGTATTTAACCATGGACCTTTCAGTTTGAAGTCCAGTGCTCTAACCAATGAGCCACTGCATTCAGTTGAAATATTAAATGCTTATCCTTACTCATAACCATGAAGCTATCCACAGGGATTTATTTGTATAAAAAACCTCTCATTTCAATGGTGTGGGGGGTGGGGCCAGGAAAAAAATGCGTGAACATAGGTGGAAATTTTTATTTTGCAGATTTTTTGACCTGCCCACCCTTTCCTGCATATTTTTTCCATGACATTTTGGGGGATCCACTGCTTCCCATACATTTTAAATACAAAACTTTGGCACTCAAACACTAACTCGAAACGCGTAATGCACACTGATCCAGTGCATATTTTTATATGTCCAAACTTGTTTCCATTTACTCTATCAGATGCATTTTTCAAGACTTACCAGATTCACATCAGTTCACAAAGACACATTACTGTATAGCTTGAACCCCATGTGGACCTGGGTATAATAGGTCCACATTTGGTAGTCAGCTTGTTAACACACAGCAGCGATGGCCTGGCTGTTCATACAGACATTTTAATACTATATTGATGTAGCAAATTCTAAGGAATTTGTTTTATCCTCATATTGAGGTGTCTGTGTGGATGAGCTTGTTAGTTCCTCCAGTAGTTGGTGGATTCCTTCAGCCATCCAGTGGATCTGTTTGAATAATTCTACCTTCATCTTGGGAACTAACAACGTTGTGATACAGGCATCATATAGCGGTAGTTGTTGAAAGTGATGTAAAGCCCCAATCAAACCAGATCAGGTAGTTGAGACAAACTAATAAATGTGTAGCTTAATATTCTTACAAATCTAGTTTCTCTGTGTTTACCTTGCAAATGAAACTCATCTATTCTTTTTCCCAGAAACCTTTGATTTTAAACCAAATTTAAATAAGCTTTTCCTAATTTTATCTCTGATATGCAGTGATATTCATTTCAAACAGTTTAGTTTCTGTAAATGCAGGCATATGTGAGCCCTGTGCCTGATGTGCCCATAATTAATTATACCCCCACAAAACGAAGTTATGGGGGGTATATAGGAGGCAACTTATCGGTTGATCTGTCGTCATCGGTCCGTTGCACATGTAAACTTGTGGAGCGAACTACTTCCACAGTTTTAGCCTCATTTTCATGAAATTTCACAAAAATTATCAACATGATGAGGGAAAGTGCGTGACATAATTTTTTTTCCTCTCGGTTTCAAGATGGCCGACTGGTGGCCATATTGGATTTTTTTTTAGCTCATCTTGACAAGTCAAGCAGACCTAATCTCTTCTCTCTCCGTCTGTCGTCCGTCAACACCATGTGTTGGTCTTCTCCTCCAAAGCCACTGGGCCAATGTAAGTGAAAGTTTGTGTGAGTGATGGTCCCAAAGGAGCATTTCATTTTTGTTCAACTCAGCATGCCCAGCCCCATAGGGAGGGAGTGGGGGGAAATGCTCCAAAATATTTTCAAAATCTTCTTCTCAAGAACCAGTGTGTACAATGACTTGATATTTGCTATGGAGCTTCGATATGAGGTGTAGAATCAAATTTGTTCAAACGAAGTTTGTGAAGTAATATTTGGCTTTGTAATAGGAGGGGTAAGATTTTTGGCCCCACCCAAAATTTCTATTTTCTGAACCAATGGTCCGGTATGAACCAAATTTGGTTTGTGGTATTACTGGGTCATAAGTACTTGACCCATGCAAAAAAAAAATTCCCGCATCCCCATGGGAACCCTGGGACCTGCTAAAAATAGAAATATTTTCAAACGCCCATATTTCCCAAACCACACGGAACAGAGAGCTGTTATTTGGTATGAAGTATCCTTAGGACCAGTAGAATTGAATGGTAAAAAAAATTGCCATCGGTTATGTTAGGGTGTTCTGTAATGGGCATCGAAAAAAATCTGAGTCAGCAATTTGCAAAAATTTTAAAAAATCTTTTCTCCAGAACCAATCATCAGAATCTTTTGATATTTGGTATACAGCATTCATAGGGAGAGTGGGGAGGGGGGGGGGGGGGGGTGGGGTGGGGGGGGTCAGATAAAAGTTTGTTGAAATAAAGCTCATTGGTTCATATTTGGGCTCTCTACAGGAGTCCAAAGTTTTAACATAGGGTAATATGGGGAATATTCCTTAAAAATCTTCTTCTTCAGAACCACCAGTCAGAATCATTTAATGTTTGGTATGCATCATTGTTATGAGGGTCAGATTCTAGATTGTTCAAACCAAGTCCCTAGGTTAATATTTGGGCTTCCGGAGGAAGCCCAAATTTGATTTTTGTTCAATATGGAGGGAAATTTTTAAAAAATCTTCTTCTTCAGATTCACCAGTCAGAATGCTTTGATATTTGGTATGCAACATCTCTAAGGGGGTCAGATTCAAGTTTGTTCAAATCAGATCCATAGGTATATATTTCGGCTCACTATGGTAGCCCAAATTTTTACATAGTGCAATATGAGGAAATTTCTTTAAAAATCTTCTTCTTCAGATCCACCAGTCGGAAAGCTTTCATATTTGGTATACAACATCTCTAGGGGGGTCAGATTCCAGGTTGTTCAATTCGAGTGCCTAGGTTAATATTTGGGCTTCATATGGGAACATGAAATTTAACTTAGTACAATATGAGGGAATTTCTTCAAAAATCTTCTTCTTCAGATCCACTCGTCAGAATGCTTTCACGTTTGGTATACAACATCTCTAGGTGGGTCAGATTCAAGTTCGTTCAAATCGGATCCATAGGTTAATATTTGGGCTCGCTATGGTAGCCCAAATTTGAACTTAGTGCAATTTGAAGAAATTTCTTTACAATTTCTCTTCTTCAGATCCAACAGTCAGAATGCTTTCATATTTGGTACACAGCATCTCTGGGGAAGTTAGATTCAACTGTGTTCAAATCAAGAGCCTGGGTTAATATTTGGGCTCTCTATGGGAGCCGGAATTGGTCATTTTGCTGAAGAATTAAAAATTTTGTATTCAGTACCCTCTAGAGGTGTGTAACTAAGATTAATCCACATAGGTTCTATCAAGGGGCTTCATGGCTCTACATTTTACTTTATGATCAACTTAAGAAAAGGCTTGATGCCCAGATTTTTTTGTCACTCCTGAGGGACTCAAGGATTGACAGTGTAGCCTGTGGAGATGGCTTGCTTAATGCAGACTCATTCTTGGACTCTGTTTAAACTGTGTTCTGTTCAAGATGAGCACTTCAGGCCCCGTGGGGCCTCTTGTTTATATAAATTTGTGGAGTGAACTACTTTCACAGTTTTAGCTGCATTTTCATGAAATTTCAGAAAAACGATCAACATGATGAGGGGAAGTGCGTGACATAATTATTTTCCCGCTCGGTTTCAAGATGGCCGACTGGTGGCCATATTGGATTTTCTTTTATGTAA
This sequence comes from Pictodentalium vernedei, assembly GCA_031216915.1. Classification (NCBI taxonomy): domain Eukaryota; kingdom Metazoa; phylum Mollusca; class Scaphopoda; order Dentaliida; family Dentaliidae; genus Pictodentalium; species Pictodentalium vernedei. The sequence continues at coordinate 412,285,628 of CM062296.1, forward strand.
ACTTGTGGAGCGAATTACTTCCACAGTTTTAGCTGCATTTTCATGAAACTTCACAAAAATGATCAACATGATGAGGGGAAGTGGGTGACTAATTGTTTTCCCACTTGGTTTCATGATGGCCGACTGGCGGCCATATTGGATTTCTTTTTTACTTAGAAAAATTGAATGCCCCTTTTCAGTCACCCACATTAGGCTGTATGCCATGGTGGGTGTATACCAGGTGACAGACCATCTCTAGTTTACTACTGCTTATACTGTGACCGTGTATATGTTGCAAATATTGGTTGAGTAAATCGGAACTTGTTTTTGTTCTGGCTCAAGAAGGGCAAACCTTGTGTTTTTGTTTTTGTTATTGCATCTGCATACCAGCAAAGCAATCAAAAAGACTTTTTTGTTTTTGTTAAATAGACTTTTTTGTTTTTGTTGAAATAAAAATTAATATTTTCAATTTTTTCATTTGGAAAAATCAGTCCCATCTAGCTATTATGACTCATTAGACAATATTATAGATATGCTGTGCTTTATTCTAAAGAATGTTCTATTAAAAAAAGACTTGATATGAATTATGTTGTGAATGGATACATTATTGACTTTCGGAGAAAATTGTCGGGCAATTTTTTTCCAGCAGCAATGAGTCCTTTCCAAAATGGTTTATGTGAAAGGGTACATTCAGTAACAGACATGATGTTAGTGAAACTGATAGATGAATATGGAGGTTTAAATATTGAAACTTTGTTGTGTTGGGCAAATATGGCCAGGAACACATTACAAATGTGGAATGGTTTTAGTAGTCATCAGTTGGTGTTCGGTGTTAATCCAAACTTGCCAAATATAATGAATGACACTTTACCATCTTTAGAAGGAACCACTACAAGTGAAATTTTTTTCAAACATCTGAATGCCTTACATGCAACTAGACAAGCATATATACAAACAGAGGCGTCTGAAAGAATACGTCGGGCTTTACGTAGCAAAGTGAGAGCATTTTGGAAAGGACTCATTGCTGCTGTCGTACACAGTTTAATATTAAGTATTGATGCCACTTCTCTTGTTTAATCAGAATTAAACTCACCTCCATTATCAGTCATTAAAGCACCCATTACTCCAAATATACTTATCCAATTTTTCATGAGAGCATCCATTATATCGCTTGGTCGTTTTCTTGTCACAAATGCAGAGACAGTGTACCTTGACCACATGTCAATCATATGTAAAATCCACCTGTCTGACCAACATTTCAGATCCATAGCCACTTTTTCGTTAAATTCTTTAGCCATAGGCATAGACACCACAGGTCTGGGAGGATCGCATATTTCTGACAGAGTTCACAATTTTTACTAATATTTGAAGTGACTTCACTGAATTTATTTCTTATCAACCTACCTCAATTGTTTACAACAGGCTTGCACTACAGTGGAAGAACCTAACTCGAATAAAATACTCTCTATTTTAATCTTTCCCAAGATTTGGGAAAGAAAAGTGGTGTAAAAACACCACGAAAAAATAAGCCAAAACTGGGCCGAGCGCCATCGGCACACACCCAGTATGGGACGCTCTTCCATAGTACAAATCCATGACTTCCGTAATAGTGCGCAATGCATCAATTCGTCATTCTTTTTCTATCCGAAGCACGAGCAGGATGTGTTTCCGCCATATGCATTATGAAACAGTGATAATTCAACTTGTGGATAATGGTTTTCCTGTGACTGGAATTATGGATCTGAAGATCGTATAATAACAGGACTGTGTTTTATATATTCTCATTTATATTTTCAACCACATTCTCATTGTTTATTCATTACTATTCCGTTTTCGCGAATGTTTTGCGACATCGTGTCATCGCGATTCGACAATGAATTTTTTCGGTTGGGGGGGAGGGGGGGACACTGTCGTTTCGGGGCCCCCCGACTCGACCACGTCTGGTGTGAGTTTGACTCCCTCCGTGGGGGATGTGCAGCTCCTCCCGCTCCGTGGGGGGGGGGGGGGGGGAACGCTTTCGTTTCGGGTCGCCCGATTCGACCACGTCTGATGAGAATTGCTCCTCCTATGTGGGGGATGTGCAGCTCCTCCCGCACCAGCGGGGGTGGGGACCGCTGTCGTTTCGGGGCTTCCCGATTCGACCATGTCTGATGAGAGTTATTCCCCTTCTGTGGGGAATGTGCAGTGTTTTACCGTGGTGGATACTGCGGGAGCTGTTGGTTTTCTGGTGTAGAGATGCCTGGTTCCGGGACTATGCGCCCTCTCCAGTCGACATCTGAGGCTGTCACTAGGGTTGTGACTCCTCCTTTGGAGGCCGAGCTTGGTGGCTCTCTCCGCTTTTCCGCCAGTTCCAACAGCTCCCGCTGTATCTGCTGCTACTGCTGTTCCGTCTACAACGTCATTGGGCACCGTTTTTAGCCGGCCTCGGCTTCTCCCTGCCAGGGTCTGCAGGGATGTCTGTATGCAGGGATGTCTGTAGTGTGGTTGTGGGGTTTCATCCTCAGCCTTCCCAGACTTCCACTCGGCGAAGTCAAATGGGGCTGCCAACTTAACCCCATACTGTGTCCTCTCAGCCATTGAGCACAGTAGTTTTATACCTGCAGTGGTCTGCTGCGGTGTCTGGTTGTGTAGACGTTGGGGTATCGGCCTCAGCCTTCTCTGACTTCAACTCGGCGAAGTTGGAAGTGGCTGCCGGCCGGACCCTCTCCTGTGGTCTCTGCGCCGTCGAGCACCACAGTTGTCATTGGATTCGGTTGTTCTTAGTGGGACACTATGAACTCAGTGGCGTTTCCGTCCACTCATTCTGGCCACACGACCATTTTTGGGGGTCCAACGTCTTTTGTGCATCCTGGACCTTCTGCCCTGCAGAGGTCAGCGGTGACTCTCATGAGTTCCTGCTATGTTGATCCTCGGGGTGTGTCACACCACTATACACGTCTGCCTTCAGACGTTTTCAGCTGCCGCCCGTCGTCCCACGTCGGGTCTTTTGGAGGATTGTGACCCTTCGCTGGTTCAGAGGGTTAGAGGTGAAGCCACTTTGCCGGTTCGTTCCCCTGTTGAACCGGCCAGTACGGGCAGTGAGTTTAGGGAGGCCCTCTCCTTACTCACTCAGGTTCTGTCAAAGAGCCTTCCTGTTGCTTCCAGCGAGGCAGCGAGTGGTTTCCAGGCGCCTCCTATGGCGCCGCCTCCCGGGATTGGAAACAGGCCGCTTTCTGATCCCCTGGTGTTCCGACACCATGGGAGGTGTCGGCTGGTTTGCCCACGATGGGCTATGTGTCTTCCAACTCAGGGGAAGAGTCAGACATGCTTGATGTCGAGAGCCAGCGGTCTTCAGACTTGGGGGCAGCTCTTGATTTCGTGTTTGGGTTCCTTCCGGATCTCAAACCATCTAACCAGTCGACAGTGTCAGCCAGGCTGCGCTCATCGGTCGCGCGCCAACAGTCTATGGAGCAACCTGCTTCTGGGCGTCTTCGACCGTGCCCTTCGGTACAGTTGGTTGAAGCATTTTCAGCCTTGGACTCCAAGCTGAGTTCCAAGGCTATGAAGGCTCCATTCTTCACCAGGGTTGACACCTTTTTGCCTCCGGCGCGTTATCGTTCCTACGATTCCGCCAATCCGTCGGTCTACCAGACTTTGACGGTTTTGGATCAGGACTCCAATTCCCTCGGGCTTTCCAAGTCCAAGTCTGCCGTCATTCCGATGACGACTCTGGAGTCCACATTGGGCTTATCGAGAGAGATGCGTGGTATGCTTTCTCTCTCCGATCACGTCGTCTCAGCTTTTGCTGCTTATCTGCCTTCAGATAAGTTTGACGAGGTACAGGCTCCTTTGCGTGTGCTGTCCAAGGCGCTCATGCATCTTACTCACATGCATGCCTGTAACACGGCTAATCTGGAATTAGTTCAAAGGGACTCTGTGCGGGACACAGGCCGATCCCTTCCTGAGGAGCAGTACGCTACTCTTCGATCTGCTTTTTTGGCAGGTCCGCAACTTTTCCATGATTCTGTGTTGACGGTCCAGGATGACGTCCTACGTCATTCCAACGATCAGCTGCTGTTTCTTCAGCTTGATCAGCCTTCTAGGGTAGGCACGGGCCGTTCCAAGCCTAACAAGTACCCTCTGCTTCCTCGGCGAAGCAAAAGGGGCTGATCCTTCTGCCACCGCTTCTACTTCTTACTCAAGGGGTAAGGGTAAGCGTCGCCAGTCTTGAGGGAACTCCCAGGATTCTTCATTCAGTAGAGGTGTTTTCTCCTCTCGCGAGCCTCGTCGGGGTTCGCAGTGAAGGTCCTCACCTCAACTCGTCCCAGGTTGGAGGAAGGATAGCAGAGTTCGCAGACCGTGGGCCACCATCACATCCGATCCTTGGATGTTAAATGTTGTTTGGTCCGGGCTGCGAATATCCTTCCGACGGCACTCCACTCTGTCTGGGGTGCCTTTTCCAACCACAGTTCCTTCAGACATTTTACGTCGGGAACTTTAGTCCACGGAGATAGACAATCTCCTGACAAAGGGGGTGATTGAGGTCATCAAGAACATTAGGTCAGTGGGTTTCTATTCCCGCCTGTTCTTGGTGCCGAAGAAGGACGGCCGACTCCGACCGGTTCTCGATCTGAGTTTCCTGAACCAGTCTATCATTGCTCCCAAGTTCAGCATGGAGACTTTCAGGTCGGTCCTCCGTTCAATTCACCAGGGAGATTTCGCTTCCAGCTTCGACCTGCGAGACGCTTACTTTCACGTTCCGATTCATTGGGCGTTACGGAAGTATCTCAGGTTCATTTTTCTGGGGCGAGTTTACCAGTTCAAGGCCATGCCTTTCGGCCTCAACCTGGTTCCTTGGGCCTTCAGCAGACTGATGTCGCATGTGATAGCTTTCCATCGCACACAGTCCAGGGTGACTACTTCGGCATATCTGGACGATATCCTCCAGGGGCATTCCAGTGCTGCCTTACTGGAGTCGGATGTCGCCACTCTGTTGAGCTTGCTCACGTCGCTAAGTTTCAGAGTCAACGAGGAGAAGTCGGACCTGGTCCCTTCTCAATCGTTTTATCATCTGGGGATGGCTTTCCGCACACAATTCAATTTGGTGGCGGTTCCCCAGGCCAAGGCTGTGATTCTCTTAGCTTTTGCTCCGACTCCGTCCCAGTCCACATCCGCGACGGCGCGGAGTTTTCTCCAGCTAATCGGTCTCTGCTGTTCGGTGACGGATCTCATTCCTCTAGGTCGGCTGCATGTCAGACCTCTCCAACACTTTCTGCTCAGTCGTTGGAGGCCGAATGTAGATTTTCTGGATCTGGCGCTTCAGTTTCCAGACTATCTTATCCTCACCTTCTCCTCTGGGCGGATGTCCAGTGGCTTTCGCAGGGTGTTCCGTTGGACTTACCCACGTCCGATCGCGTTCTGACGGCAGATGCCAGCAATCTCGGATGGGGTGCGACGTTGGAACCTCTAGGTCTTTCCATTCACAGGATGTGGGACCAGAATCATGCAGCTTTACACATCAACCAGAAGGAGCCTCTTGCTCTTCTGCGTTTCAGGCAGTGGATCCCTCACCTGTCGACTCACCAGGTCCTTCTGTTGTCCGACCATTTGACGGTGGTTGCTTACATTCGGAACCAGGGCGGCACGCACTCTGTTCCAATGTACCAATTGGCTTGGGATTTTCTACTGCTCGCTCAGGATGTCCACGCCGGGGTGGCTGTTCGTCACATTCCCGGTTGCCTGAACGTCCTAGCCGACTCCCTGTCCCGTCGGGGCAGGGTCATTTCCACCAGGTGGATGCTCCACATGGCGGGTTCTATCAATCTCTTGTGACTCGTTGGAACCATCCGGTGGACACTTTAGTGTCCCCGTGTCCAGATGCTCTGGCTTTTGCCGTGGATGCTCTGGCCCTCCTTTGGGATGGTCTTGTCGGCTACGCCTTCCTACCGGTTCCGATTCCGCCTCAGGTTCTCACCCAGATATGAACCTGCAGTCGTCGAATCCTTTCGATCACACCCGTCGCTTCGGTGGGTGTGGATCAATCTGCTCCGCTCTCTGTTAGCGCCAGTTCCGGCATGTCTCCCTCTACCTCGTGACTTTCTTTGCCAAAGTCGCCCGAGGAGGTTTTCAAGTTGTCCCGACTTCATTGTGCCTTCGCACATGTCTTTTATCGGGTCCTGTCTCCTCCGTAGTGGTTTTTTGAGACACGCAGTGGAGTTGCTTTTCTTCAAGGAGGCACTCAATTCACTGGTTTAGCCTCTGTGGCTAAGTGGAAGGTTCTTCTGTCGATGGTGTGCGATCACTCTGTTGCTTCTGTCACTCCTTCGATCACACCTCTTGCAGAGTTTCTGGTATATGTTTGTTTCTGGGGGTCTCCAGCAATGGGTACTTGTCCATGCTTCGGAGACATTTTTTCCTTTGTGATACCGCATTGTTTCGACACTCATCCTTGCCTCTCCAAGCTTGTTCAGCTCTCTTCCTTGAAAAGACCTAGGACTTTGCAGTTTACTCCAAGATGGTCACTTTCTTGGGCGCTGCTCTGCTTGGGGGTGAGGGGCATTCACGCCTTTATCCTGGATGAATGAGCGTTTTCCCACATGCCAGATCTCTCCTGCATCCATTTCTTGATGGACTTGTCTTGCTATTCGTGCAGCTTCCGCTCGTCTAGCTACTGGTGATTGTATTACCACTTGTTTTTTCTGCCATGAGGTGCGTGCATGGTCTTCCTCTTTTAATAACTCTGTCATGTTGTCGGATGGCTGATGTTATACTGGCAGCCTTCTGGAGAAATGCTACTTTCTCCTTTTATCTGCGACAGTTGCAGGAGCCGACAGAGAACCTTTGGGCCTTCTTTCTTCGGCTCAGGATGTTGTCTATCCAAGCTTTTCAGCTTTTTTCAGGGTCAGTTCCAGCTTTGTGCTGTTACTGCCCTTTCTGTCTGTGCGTCGCACTTCACCATACACCTCATCTTTCATTGGCTTTTCTAATGTTTGTGATGCTATGGTTTGATAGGCCTAGGGATCTCTTCCTCTGTCCACGGTCCCAGTGCTATTGAGTTATGTGTGGGTTGGTTATGTGATTCCCTCCAGCCTTTTGTCTATTCAGCCTGTTGTAAACAATTGAGGTAGGTTGATAAGAAGTATAAATTTTATAGTAAATTTCCTTTCTTATTATACCTACCGAAATTGTTTACATGGAGGCCCTCCCGTCTTCTTATTCGGGTAAGAATCCTTCCTCCCCGCTGATCACATAACTCCTGAGTTGTTCGGAATCAAAAGAATGACGAATTGATGCATTGCGCACTATTACGGAAGTCGTGGATTTGTACTATGGAAGAGCGTCCCATACTGGGTGTGCGCCGATGGCGCTCGGCCCAGTTTTGGCTTATTTTTTCGTGTTGTTTTTACACCACTTTTCTTTCCCAAATCTTGGGAATGATTAAAATAGAGATTATTTTATCCGAGTTAGGTTCTTCCACTGTAGTGCAAGCCTGTTGTAAACAATTTCAGTAAGTATAATAAGAAAGGAAATTTACTATAAAATTTATACTTTCCCAAACTCCAGCATCCTTCAACAATGTTAAGAGTTTTTTTTTCTGGTGGATGGGCAAACTGTCTATGTAACTTGAGGAGAGTTTTGTGCCTTTCTTTTTTATCTATTTCTTTGAGGTTCACAGCATAAACATTCTCCAAAGGAATATTTACAGTTTTATCTGTTGGTACACAATAATGTCCTGAAGATGTTAAATTTAATGCCACCTCTTGCCCCAAAATTTCAGCTGTATCATTCTCCAAGTCCAATTTCACATTTGCTCTCTTCATTGCTGATCGTGACAAGAGTAACGGTATATCTGAATCTACAACATCTGTCTTAATTTGTACATTTTTGCCAGCCAATACTGCTGGTACTTCATACACTGCTATTGATAACAAACATGTTCCACCTCCAAATTTGAACATTCTCCTTCCTTTGAAGATTTTAATTTTATTTTTATCATTATCGTCTAAAGATTCTACATAAATTTTCATCCAATTTTCTCCACAGACAGTACTCGAGCAAGCACTGTCTAACACAGCACAATTCTTGGCATCACTACCTAAATATGCAATGTCATTTTTGTGATACCCAGTAAATAACACAACACTTTCCTCAGTAATGTTAACCTTACTCATATTTTCTCAACTATCTGGACAATTGGCAATCATATGTCTGAAAGAACCACAGCATTTACAAGTCATAACTTTCCCGTCAGTCCCCGTGGGATTAACTGGTCCCCGTGGGATTAAATGGTCTCTTTGAAATCCTTTTATTTCTTTCATCAAAGTTAATTGGCGGATTATGATCTTGCCAGCTTGTAAAATTTCCATGGCCTCTATTCCAACGAGAGCCTCTTGATCTATCATACCTGAATCTAGGTCTATAACATCCAGTTCTACTATAACCTGTTGCAAGTAAAGTTTCTTCATTTTCTGCTACAAATGTTGGTTCTAATTTTATACTCCCCGATGAGGTAGTACTTGAACTAGCTTTATCACCTATGAATTTCTTTAAAGATTGTTTAGATTGTTCATACAAGGTTTTTCTCTGTTCATAATTCATACCAGTGAGAACTAATAGTTTTTCTTCTTTTGATATATTTGCTTTCCGCAATAATTTAAATGCCAGGATTTCGGGGGGTAATATCATGTTTTTCTTCTCGATTTTTCTCTATTTTTAATCAAAAACTGCTATATATTCATGTATATCTTGATCAGCTCCACGTTTATAATCTTCAAAATTTTCAAATGTTTCAAGGCTGTCAGCCAAATCGTCTTTTGACAAGTGTTTATCAAGAAATTTTATCAACGTCTCAATACCAGTTTCTAATTTTAAATCATCCAACTGTATTTGATCAAAAACTTTTTCCCGAATTCTATTCACATCATTCTCTGGCAAAGATAAAGCAATGACCACTCCTCTTTTATTTTTAGGCAACTCAGTAACTTCAGTCCAAGCAAGAAGCTCTTGTTTATATAACTCATATGATTTGTTTTCAGTTAAAGATGGTGGATTAATCTTTGTTGTCATCTTTCCACTTCAGGACTTCCAACACTAATTTCTGTTTCAAAACAGTTTTTTTTACTGTCCAAATCTTCAACAAGTTAATAAATTCCTTTGGATGCAGCTCTTAACACTGGATGATTTCACAACCTCGCTCTGCTACCATTGATAAAACTCAAATTACCTTCACTGGTCAGCAGAGTCACAACTTCACTTTATGGCATCCATTAATACACTGTCAACATTCACCTCCAACAGCTCCCCCTATGACAAGAGTTCTCTTCCCTTTAATGATCTTGGATTGAAGCATATACAAATGTAATTATCTCCCATATTGTTCACAGTCTATGCACTGTACAGACATTAACAATACTTATGCACAATGGCTAATCGTGACTGTGACAGTTTTACAGGTGGAGGAAGCCTGAGACAACCACCGAGCATCGACGAGCAACTGTCAGCTCCTCAACATACTAACTCTGTTCAAGCTCTGCTCAAGTAGGGTTACAGCAGTTGAAGACATGTGCACCATTGATGTGCAGTACGCCTTAGTACACGCTGTCATCGTGCCCTCATGTAGGCAACCGTGATAAAGTGCCTTGCCCAAGGACACAACGCGGGTCTTCTGGATGGGGATCGAACTCGGGACCTCTAGCATAGAAGTCCAACAGTCTACCACTGAGCTACCGCACTCCCTCTCTAAATTTGTTATTCAAAATTTGTTTTATTATGAATTATTGGACAGTGCCAATAATTTGTAATAGAACAAACGTATATAAACAAATATTATTTGAATTTGACTGAATAGGTCACATGAGCAAGGAAAATGTTGCCTTTTGCTCTGGTACCCTCATTCTCTCCTGACATTTTGTCGGAGAACTATTGTAATCAGCTGTGTCTGTGCGTGCATGCATCCATCCAACCAGAGTGATAACTAAAGTTGAGGTCATCAAATCAAAACCAAATTTGGTATATTCTTCCTCTACCCCAATGAGATGGTGAATTTCTAATCTGGGGTCGATCCGTAATTTTTGTTGGAGTAATGCGCCTTTTTTTTTTAACCTTTTCGCAACTTTGGAAATTTGTTGTCCGGATGATAACTTTAGCTTGAGTTATCGAATCAACACCAAATTTTGTATATAGGTTTGTCTCAATAATACACTGGTCAAGTTCGAATTTGGGTTTGGTTACCAGGCTGAGTCATGGCCCTTTTTACATTTTTTCAACTTTGAACATTTGTTGTCTGGATGATAACTTTCGTTTGAGTTATTGAATCAACACGAAATTGTGTACATAGGTTTGTCCCATGAATATGCAGGTCAAGTTCGAATTTGGGTTCAGCCCAATCAATGTTGGCTGATTTATAACCCTTTTTCCATTTTTTCTACTTTGAAAATTTGTTGTCTGGAAATATGTCTAATGTAAGAACTTGCTGTTGGGGGACATAGCCCATGCCTGCTGGTGCACTTGTTTCTTTTAAAGCCCCTGATAGTTGCTTCTAGCCCTTAACCAGTTAACAGGAATTTACCCTATAATCTACAAGCCGAAAGCCTGTCATCCTCATGATTACACAAAACTGCCTATCATTGCTCATGATTACAAAATGCTAAACTCAATAGCCACAATGTTTTCTTCATGTTATTGGTGAAAACTTAGCTGAATACATGTACAAGTATGCAAATTAGTTGACCTCATTGGTATCCAAGTAATCGGACATACCTGATAAACACAAAAAACCTAAATTGAGCTGAGGCCCAATAAGTCGTGATCCAAAACAACCAAAACCCATCCCATGTTACTCCTTGGACAAAATTACCCTGAGTTCTAAATTTGATTATCATGTGTCAAAAATTATCAGAATGCTTAACCAACGAAGGCACAGAGAGAGACACACATTTGCATATATGTTGTAGATATCCAATAAGCAGGTCAAATTAGTACTGAAAGTATGGTAAATAGTTTGGTTTTTGAAGTTATAATCCATGTCCTACTTACTTGTAAAGTGCCAAGTTATTTTTGGTCTTCAAAAATTATTCATGTGTCTCTTTGCCTTATAATAATTTATGGGAGAGTGCCACGAAGCACTCTCCCATAAATTGCAACAAGGCAAACCCATTTATTTTATTTATTGGTGTTTAAGGACATATACTTATGCACAATGGCTAATCGTGACTGAGACAGTTTTACGGGTGGAGGAAGCTGAAGTACCCGGAGACAGCCGCTGAGCATCAACGAGCAAAGGCAAACCCATGTAGACTAAGTAATTTCACTTCTAAGATAATATGAAGCACATTCACAGTATATGACACCTTTAGGCTAGGGTACCTGCTCTTCATATTAATGCCCAAATATGGGCTTCCAGCACTGTACCAGTTAAGAGTGCTCTAATGTATACATCTGGAACTTAAAGTACATTTCATCTAGTGAAACATGATGTTTCTGGTTGATAGCGTACTCCAAACACATGCCCTAGTCCATGTGAAGCATGCTTCCCATGAATGTCACAAAAAACACTATCATCCAAATGCAATATCTGGGTATAAAACAAGAAAATTTGTCACTTCTTTTATCAATAAATGTTGGCATAGCAAAGAGGAGACTGTCAGGGGCACTAAGATGGCAAATCGTTGGCATGCATGTTACAGGCATGCCATTCAAAAGCAACTTGGCTATAGTCATTCTGTATTCAGCAGACTTGTCCAAAAACATCAACAAACCAACAATGTTAAGGACCGACTAAGGCCTGGACAACCCCAAAAGACCTCTCCTCCGGAAGATCGTTAGGCATGAACCCTTTGCTTCAAGTGGGGTTTTGAAAATGCCTTTGGCTCCCCAACAGGCGTTTGCGCAGCAGAACTGTCTGAAACCATCTCAAAGCATTTGGTATAAGGTCCAGAAGAGTCATCAAGTGTCCAGCTCTGCTTCACGTCACAGATGGTCGCATGAGAGTGTGGAGATATAGAAAAACTGCTTACGTGCCCAGGAACATCAGACCTACTTTTACTTATGGTGGAGGATCAGTAATGATCTGGGGATGCCTCTCATGATTGTAAACTTGATATGGTGACTGTACGTGGGAATCTTGATGGTCATCAGTCCAACCAGGACATTCTCAATCTGGTTGTCGTGCTTCATTTTGACAACTACCCGTTGGCAACTCGCCCTGTTTTCAAGGACGACAATGCAAGTCAACATTGTTCCCATTCTGTGAGAGCTTTCCTTCAGAACAATGCTATTATAACACTACCTTGGCCTGCAATGAGCCCCGATTTGAATCCCTTAGAACACATCTGGGACTTTCTTGGATATCGTGTGCAAGCAAGGGATCTTCCTGTACAGAATTTGGCCAATCTGGAAGCTGAGGAGTGGCAGCAGTTGCCTCTGAATTGTATCAGAAGGCTAACTGGTAGTATTAGGAGGAGGGTTCAGGCTGACATCCAGGCACATGGTGGATACACTTGCTACTGACATCAGACACTGTTATTGCATTCAGGAGATCAAAGTTACATTTTTTGTCAGCAATTACTGGCATAATTTCATCATGGATCGTCCCAGCACCATACTTGTCGAGAGAACATTTTTCCATCAAAACATTAGTGACAGATATGTGTAATTAGCACCATTAAAATACTGCATATTTTCATCATGTGTTGTCTTTCATTTGTCAGTAGGCCATTCTGCACACAATCACTTTTGGCCATCTGAAAGATAGCATGAAAGTAATGACAGTTTCTATCAACACCACTGCGAAAAAAACGGGGTGCTTAATTAAGTTTCAGTTGTATATAAACAGGGTTATTTATCTCCCAAAGGTAATTGTTCTAGATGTGTGTTGTGTATCTTTGCCAAGCTTAAGTTACCTTTCTCAGTATCGGTCAAGTCTGACATTTGTTGGGGTAAATTTTTAGTTTTTAGTTTTTGCAGTATAAATTTTATCTCAATGAAAATTTTACCAAGAAGGTTCTTTCCTGCTTACACAATCCACTTTTGATTGCCTGCTTTTTTAAGAAAGATGGTAAGATGTCCAACCTGGAAGTATATTGGTTTGCTTTTATTAAATTAACTTAATATGTACTTATTGATTGTTGAACATTATCTCCTCTGACAAAATCCAAGAACATTATATCCTCCAGACAAAAGACTTTCTGTTAAAATCCCCAGCCCTTGAAGTTTGAAAATATTTGCTACGCCACATAAACTGCCAGATGGCTGTATCTTTTTGCCTCTACACAGCAACAGCTTTTTTTTTACCTTGAGTTGACAGTCTGTCAAGTTGATTGACTCTTAACCTGTTGAGTATTTTCAATTTTTTTTCATCAAATCTAGTCATAGATCCTGTGAAGCAGCCATGACTAGATTTGATGAAAAATTTATCAAAATTAAACTCAAGAAATCATTGCTCAAAAAAGTTCATTCAATTTCCAGGGGAAAAGTGATTAAATGTGCTCAAATTATACTTAATTCAGTGATAGGAGATTGTGTGTCCTGGGCAGGAATAACTGCCAGCAGCATGCAAGGAGTTAATGACAGTGGTTTAGGACATCTTTATCTTACAAAAACAGTTTCACTTCTCTAACCCTTCAACTTTCATGGCAAGCCACCATCACTTGCAAAAATATTCTTGAATGACAAAACAGTTTCATTTTTTTGGCTAAAAAATATAGCCTCTTTTACCATATGTGATGGTCATGTATAATTATAAGCTTGTATGTGAGCTGATGTGAGGAAGATTAATCAAATTTATAACTGTTTCACCCTGTAATCTGATTAATTGTTGGAAAAATCTCTCATATCTTTCCTACAATTAATCAGATAATAGTGTTAGTTTGTTTGGGCCAAAACGTGAAGAACTTCCTAATAAAATTTGCAACAATTGTGACCTGCAGGATAATGATTAAAAATCATCTACCCAGCTTGGGAGACTGAGCATGTAGTCTTGACATGGAAGACGGACCCTACAGTTGCTGAAAATGTTCTGTCCCCAATTCTAGAGAAACAGATCAGTAAATTGGAGTCTGTGTGAAAATGGTGAAAACATCCGAACTAAAACCTAAAAAAAATTTAAAATTTATTTCTTAGACCCTCTTGCATGGTCCTTTTGGCTGCCACAGGCTCTCTTTTTATAACCAATGCATAAAAAAATAAAAATTAAATTCTTTTTGTCTGATATTTTCCTCATGTTAATAAATTTGTCCCTTAAGTGCAACAAGGTTAGCATTGCAAAGCCTTCTTGCACTCAAAGGATGAAATACACCACCACCCATCCTATTCTGTAAATTATGAGGCCTAAAACATAAAACAAGCCAAGAACATGGATTTTTGATGACTAAGAAATAATTACAAAAATAAAATAAAAAAATGCCCACCCACATGCAGTTTTACACATAATGGCCTGAGAAACAGATCTACTTTGTGGGGCGTAAACTCTCTTGGAAGTTTATGGAGAATTATTTTGGGGAGAAAAATATTTTTCAAGAAATCAGAATAAGATAAACATTTTCAAGAAAACAGAAATAACTTCTGTGCACAGCATTTAACAAGTTCTACGGGAGAATCAGAAATGTATGTTGAAGAAATCCGAAATACACTATTGTGTTATGTGTTTGTAGAGTTTCATGCAGAAAACAGAAATGATTTGCAAAATACTGAAATTCTGTATGGTTATGACCCAGACCCCCCACACACCCTTCTTATATTTCAAACCCTGTATCGGTCCAAGGTCAATATATCAATATCAGGCCTGATATGAAAGTGTGTCCTGCTTCAAAATTTTGACTTGGGAGATGTTGCTTTTAGAATTTTTGGCTCTGCCCACTTTTTGAACATTTAAATTCACATATGAGCCTTAAGAATGAATTAGAGGGTCTAAATTATGATTACCATTATGCAGTCAATAACCACAGTGTGACCTGGAAGATCTTGGCACATATTTTAGCCCCACAATGAATTTCAAATGGATTGGCAAAGGTTCCAAGTTTATATTTATTTATTGGGGTTTAACGACACATTCGATAGCCAGTGCCACTTCATGTCAGATCCAAGTTGATAATATCATACCATGTTTGAGATATTCCGGTAAGCAATACCATTTTTCAAATTTTATGGCTCTGTCCAATTTTTAGCTCACCTGGCCAAAAAGGCCATGTGAGCTTTTCTCATCACTTGGCATCCGTTGTCGTCCGTAAACTTTTCACATTTTCATCTTCTCTGTAAACGCTGAGCCGGTGTGAACCAAACTTGGCAGGAATGATCTATGGGAGGTCCTCTACAAACGATCCTCATTTTGTTTGCGTCGGATGAAAAACATGGCTTCCAGAGACATCCTTTGATTCTGGTTGGTGGATTTTCAAAAATCTTCTCCTCTGAAACTGCTAGGCCAAATGTTTTGAAACTTCACATACATGATGACTGGGACCCCCTCTACCAACGATCCTCATTTAATGTTGATCGGGTCACAAACATGGCCATAATTGCGGCTTATAGTTACTATAGAAACCCTATGGGAAATCACATTTTCATCATCTTCTCTAGAACAACTGAGCCAACATGAACCAACCTTGGCAGGAATGGTCTATGGGATGTCCTCTACAGACGATCCTCATTTTGTTCCTGTGGGTTGAAAAACATGGCCGCCAGAGGCATTCTTTGATTCTGGATTTTCAAAAATCTTCTCCTCTGAAACTACCTGGCCAAATTTTTTGATACTTCACATAAATGATGACTGGGACCCCTCTACCAACGAACCTCATTTAATGTTGATCAGGTTGTAAACATGGCCATAATTGCGGCTTATAGTTACTATAGACACCCTATGGGAAATCACATTTTCATCTTCTCTGGAACTACTGAGCCGATGTGAACCCAACCTGGCAGGGATAGTCTATGGGAGATCTTCTACAAATGCTCCCCATTTTTGTTACCGTGCATCGGAAAACGTGGCTGCCAGAAGCATTTTTATGCCCCCTGACTTAAGTCGGGTGGCATATAGTGATTGAAGTGTGCATGTGTCCCTGTGTTTGTGTGTGTGTGTCCGAGCCAATAACTCGAAAACGGTTAGGGCCACAGTCATCAAACTTCACACAATTATAAAGGACCATGGGAGGATGCGTCACACACACCATAGCCGGGTTCGTACCTTCAAGGTCAAGATCACATTTCAAGGTCATACTTAAAATTGGTCAATATTCGTGTCTCAATCATAACTCAGAAACGAATCATAGTACAATTGTTAAACTTTTTACAAATGTTAAGGACAGTCAAAAGGTGTTTCGCGTATAATAGTTTCCGCCGCATCTGCTAGGTATATGTTCAGGGTCACAAATCGTGTCTCAAGCATAACTCCAAAACTATTAGGGCTACAATCATCTAACATCGCTCAATTATAAAGGACAGCGGGTGGATGTGTCACACACCACAGCCAGGTCCGTAAGGTCAAGGTCACATTTCAAGGTCACACTGAACACGGTTAGGGCCACAGTCATCAAACTTCACACAATTATAAAGGACCATGGGATGATGTGTCACACACCATAGCCGGGTTCATACCTTCAAGGTCAAGGTCACATTTCAAGGTCACATTAAAAATCGGTCAATATTCGTGTCTCAACCATAACTCAGAAACGAATCATAGTACAGTTGTTAAACTTTTTACAAATGTTAAGGACAGTCAGAAGGTGTGTCGCGTATAATAGTGTTTCCGCCGCATCTGCAAGGTGAAGGTCATGGGGGGGGGGGGTGGGGGGCATGTGTTACCTTAGTAACATTTTTCTTGTTTGATTCTGATTGGTGGATTTTGAAAAATCTTCTCCTCTGAAACCACAGGTCCAAATGTTTTGAAACTTTGCATGGTTGATTACTGGGACACCCTCTACCAACGATCCACATTTAATGTTGATCAGGTTGCAAACATGGTAGCAATTGCGGCTTATAGTTACCATAGAAACCCTACAGGAAATCACATTTTCATCTTCTTCTCTGGAACTACTAAGCCGACGTGAACCAAACTTCGCAGGAATGGTCTATGAGAGGATGGAAATATGTGGCCACCAGAGGCTATATTCTAATGCTTAACCCAATGCCTCTCCCGTCTGCTCGAAGATCAGTACTGTCAGCAAAATACTTGTTTTATGGGTATCTGGTAAGGGTTGGTTCCAGTTTTCTCCACTGAGAACTGGGAAAAAAACCCAAAATATTGTGTATCCAGTATAAGTCAAAATAAGTTGTAGCATAACTGCAATAAACTAAGTAAACTGCTGCTCCTGCACTGACAAGATCAGAATCTGACATTTTCTGGAAAGCTGTCAGTGAGGGCTTTCCAGAAAATGATTTCAGCTTCTGGTCTTATCAGTGTAGGAAGACAAAGATACATAGTTTATAGGGTTATCCTACAAATTATTTTGACTTGTACTGTAAACAAGTGCATCTGTAATTATGTTAATACATGTATTACTCTCAAGTTACTTATCAGAAATACTTATTGATGACAGGTGTTTGGAAAGCATGGAAGTTTTGTTTATTTTCTTTTCCCATCTGACCTATCAATTATGATACCATTTAAGATATGACAAAATTATGGGAATAAAATGTGTTTCCTATAACCCTTTACCTATCCAAAGCTATTTAAAAGAGAATACTCTCTGAAAAAATTGTAATTTTCAAAATATTTAACCTTCTTTTACTGATTTTTTTGTTGAAACAGAATTCATAAATGTGTGGATTTTCAAGAAATCTTCTTTGAAACTACAGGCCAAATATTTTGAAACTTAATGTGACTGAAGACTGGAACCACTTCTACCAATGATCCTCATTTAATCTTCATCGGGTTGCAATTATGGTTGCAATTGTGGCTTATAGTTACTTTAGAAACCCTATAGGAAATCACATTTTAATCATCTTCTCTGAAAGTACTGAGCCAATGTCAGCCAGACTTGGTAGGCATGGTCTATGAGAGGTTCTCTACAACTGTTACTCATTTTATTCCTGTTGGATGAACGTGGCTTCCAGAAGCATTCTTTGATTCTGATTGGTCAATTTTGAAAACTCTTCTCCTCTGAAAGTGCAGAGTCAAATGTTTTGAAACTTCATATGATTGAGGGCTGGGACACCTACCAATGATCCTCATGTAATGTTGATGTAATGTTGCAAACATGGCCACAATTGCAGTTCATAGTTGCCATGGACATCCTATGAGAAATCACATTTTTATATTTTTGATTCTGATTGGTGGATTTTTTAAAAACCTTCTCCTTTGAACCAACAGGGCCAAATGTTTTGAAACTTAGCATGGTTGATGACTGAGACACCCTCTACCAACGATCCTCATTTAATGTTGATCGGGTTGCAAACATGGCTGCAATTATGATGGTTAGTTACTGTAGAAACCATATGGGAAATCACATTTTCATCTTCTCCAGAACTACAGAGCTGATGTGAACCAAATCTGGCAGGGATAGTCTGTGGCAGGTCCTCTACAAATGCTACTCATTTTGTTACCGTGCATCGGAAAACATGGCTGCCAGAAGCATTTTTTGATTCTGATTGGTGGATTTTGAAAAAACTTCTCCTCTGAAACCACGGGGCCAAATGTTTTGAAACTTTTCATGGTTGATGACTGGGACACCCTCTACCAACATTCCTCTTTTAATGTTAATCGTGTTGCAAACATTGCCATAATTGCAGCTTATAGTTACTACAGAAAACCCTGTGAGAAATCACATTTTCATCTTCTCTCTGGAACTGCTGAGCCGACGTGAACCAACCTTTGCAGGAATGGTCTATAGGAGGCCCACTACAAACAATCCTCTTTTTGTTCCCATTGGTTGGAAATTTTGGCCACCAGAGACATTCTCTGATTCTGTTTGATGGATTTTGCAAAAATATTCTCTGAAACTACAAAGTCAAATGTTTTGAAACTTCTCGTGATTGAGGACTGGGACACCTTCTGCCAATGATCCTCATGTAATGTTGATGTAATGTTGCAAACATGGCCACAATTGCAGCTCATAGTTACCATGGAAAGCCTATGGCAAATCACATTTTTATATGTAGTTCCAGGTGAGTGATTACAGGCTCTTTAGCACCTCCAGTTTATACCATACCATTTTTGGGACATGCCTCTGACCCACTTTAAAAATTTTGAGTCCTGCCCACCTTTGAGTGTTGAAATTCATGTTTTAACACAAGGAATGCATTGAGGGTTTTAAAATTTGATTTGCAGCATTTCTAAAAAAAACCCCTCTCAATCACCCCTGGATGACCCCAGTGATGTTGATCCATATTTGCAAGTTCCAATGAACTCTGTTTGATTTGTTTGGTGTTTGATCTAGATCTTGAGATCATACCATGCTTGAGATATAAGCATGATTCACTTTCATATGTTTAGCTCCATCCTTTTTTGAATGTTGGAATTCATATATGACATGAATTGGGATCTTGAAATGCAATTTCCAGTAATTCAGAGAAATGCATTAGTGGCCCCAGTGACGTTGACCCATATGTTGAACCTCCAGTGAGTTTATAAACTCATTTGTTGTTGTCTCAGGTCCATATGTCATACCAACCTTGAGATATGAGCATGACCCACTTTCAGAATTTTTGGCTCCACCCACTTTTGTGAATGAAATGCATGTACAGACATCAGGAATTGCATTAGGTGCCACAAAATGCAGTTGCCATAAAAATGCAATTGATGCCAGTGACACTGGCCGTTTTCTTTTCAACCTACTCACAATTGTTCACAATTGGCTGTAACGTAAGTGCAAGCCCTACTTCGGAACTAACTCAAGCTTTTAGAGAACTTTTCCAAACAAGTTGGAAAAGTAATAGAGTGCAAATGCACGAAAAGATCGAAAAAAGGGTCGAGCGAGACCAGCGCTCGAAATTACAGGTACCCTCCCTGCACACCTCTTGCGTTTACTGAGCGCATGCGCAACAACCCTGACGTCAATTCCTTTTATTTCCGCCATTTGTACATGGTCGGAAATTTTTGTGACTCATGCTACTTTGCTGTTTTCTTCGATGAACAACTTCTTATATGTGCTAAATGCATTTATTGTGTGCAGGTGGATTGTATCCTTTTGTCAAGCTATCCATATTGTTATTGATTAATGTTATTTTTGATCATTATTGCTTGTTTCTTCACACTTAATCTTGTTTTTCCCCCACGTGTGAATTCGACCTTTGCGCTGTTGTCCATCGCCGGGAAGCTTGATTCCATTATTTTCATTCATATAATGCCAAAGACTATTCCTGGTACCTCTTGCTTGCAAGTGAAGCATGTGGACGATTCTCATTCCACATGTGTCACTTGCAACAATTGCACTCAGGCCCAATCATGTGGTATTTGTAGGGTTTGGTCCTCAAAATTCTGGGCTTCTGTTAACAAGGTGGTTCTGTCCAGAGCTAGAACCCCTCGTTCTCAGGGTAAGGGTAGCCATGCCGTAGCAGACATTTCTGCTGGTACACGTGGTGACTCTGTCTCACAGGATTCTGATCTGTCTTCTGTGGCGAGTTCCTCTGCAACTGTTGACGGTGCCAGTTCAGTGATACCTGACGTGGAGACCGTGGTCTCTTTGTCTTCTGATGTCACTCTTGAGGCATCTGTTTTCATAGAGAGCTTCTCCGAGGTCAGCTCGGTGACCCTCTCCGATCTGCCTCCTACGTCGTCGACAGTTGCTGAGGAAGTTGTTACTACAGATCCTATTCTGTATGATGGTGGCTCTTCCATATCCTCTGGGAGTGGTCTACAGTCTCAGGGGACCGAGGCTGTATCTGCTGGTGTGTCTGTGAGCTCTCAGCCTCCCCTAGTTTCGCGGCGAAGCTGTGCGGGTTTGCTGTCTGCTCCGCCTCATCTGGCTAGGTTTGCTCCTAGTCGGTTGAGCCGGTCGGTCGCTTCGGCAGCGATTCCTCGCCCCTCGAGTGAATTGTTTATTGTTCCTCCTTCCCCTGCTAGTGTGCCAACTAGCAGGATGGAGTTGGGACATTGGCATCCAGGGCCTGCTGTTCGGCAGAGGTCAGTGACAGCCCCGGTTAGCTGTCACTCTCAGAACCTTCCTCCGGTGATTCCTCACTGTGTTCCGAGTCTGGATGTCGATCAATGCTTGCCGTCGGTCTCAGAGGATGGGCAGTTGGGGCCGTCTGCCGTGCAGAGGCCAACGACAGGTTCCTGTCATTCTTGGGACAATCCTCGGGTGTCTTCTAACCGTATCCCAGGTCCAGCTACCGATCGACGTGCTCCGTCGGTCTCTTTAGAGGATTTGCAGACAGGACCTTCTGTTCTGCAGAGGTCAGTGATGGCCCCTGGGCGTCACAATCGGGACTATCCTCTGGTGACTTCTCACCGTCTCCCTTCTCTGTCTGCCGATCGACGTTCGACGTCTGTCTCTTCTAAGGATTTGGGTTCTTCTACTAGAAGGGTCCATTGGGAGGACACTCCGTCGGGCAATGCTGCTGCGACGAATTCTCAGGGTGACCTGCGTCAGGCCGTTTTGGCACTCACCCGGTTGCTTTCTAGCAACCTTCAAGTTGGCCTCCCTGTGCCTCATGAGGCACAACCTCCTTTGGTCGGTCGCCGAGATGTCTCGCCTGGCCCCTTGGATACTGCACAGTATTCACAGGAGGTTTCTGCTGGTCAGACCGAGTTGGGCTACGTCTTCTCTGCAACGGAGGATGACGAGTATCTTGAAGGTGATGGGCCCCCTCGTCAGTCTTGGGGCAGGCTTTGGATTTCGTCTTTGGCTTATTGCCGGATGTTCAAGCTTCTGACCAGCCATCTGTGACCGTCCGGCCGCGGTCCACTGTGGAGCGCCGTAACCCTGTTGAGCCTTATAGCTCTGGAGCTTTGCGTCCTCTGCAATCGGCTCAGGTTGTTGAGTCCTTCCAGGGCTTAGACTCCAAAATGCGTTCTAAGGCCCTCAGGGGTTCTTTCTTTTCTAGAGCTGATGCTTTTCTGCCTCCATCGCGGTTTTGTGTTTACGATTCCGTCTCTTCACCAGTCTTCCAGGGGATGACCACTGTGGATGAGGATTCTTCTTCCCTCGGGTTAACTAAGCCTAAGTCGGCAGTTCTCCCAATGTCGGTAGTTGAATCTGTGGTGGGCCTGTCCCGAGAGATACTGGGCATGTTATCTCTCGCGGACCATGTCGTCGCTGCCCTGGCAGAGTATTTTCCACCAGGGGAGTTTGATGATGCTCAGGCGCCTTTTCGGGTTTTGTCACAGGCTCTCATGAACTTGATACACGCTCACGCCTGTAACACGGCTAATTTGGAGCTGGCACACCGAGATGCGGTGTTGGATTCTTCTCCATCCCTTCCGTCTGAGCAGCGTGCTGTTCTGAGGTCTGCCTCTCTGGTTGGACTTCAGTTGTTCCATGGTTCCATGGAAGCTGTCCGTAGCGAGGTTCTTCGTCATTCTAAGGACCAGCTTTTGCTGCGTCAGCTGGACCAACCTGCTGCTGCGGGTGGTGGTCGTTCCAGGCCAGCCAAGCATCCTGCTGCGTCTGCCTTGTCGGCTCCATCTGCTCCTTCTGCTCAGAAGAAGCGCCGACGCGGCCAGGCTCGCTGGTAGTCTCAGACAGGACTCTGTCACTTCCCTAGGTGGTGGGTTCTCCTCGTCGAGGCCGCAAGTGAAGGTTCTCGCCAGGGACCAGCCTAGGGGGTAATTTTAGGGAGACTTCAAGTCTCCCTCCTGAAAAAAATAGGGAGACTGCAGAGAAATGTAGGGAGACTTCATAGGCAAGTGGGGAAAATTAAAAATATTCATGTACCATCCCCGCCGCCCCTTCATATTTTCAATTTGTGGTCCTCCATTAACGTCCAAATAATCCAGGTCCAGTTGTCTTTGATGCATCTGTGTCAGGTTAAAAAATCACAAAGTTATTATTGACTGAAAATCCCCCACTGCTACCCTCTCCTTCATGACCCCTCCCCTCTTCTTCGTGCCAATCTCTCAGCACCCTCCTGTGGTTGCCTTTCACCAAAGTCTACTGAGCTAATAATTTCCTAAGTCTGAAAGTGTGAACAGGACCAGATGTAAGAAGGTTGCTTGGGAGGTACTTTGTTAGTTAATAAACAAAATACATTCTGGGGTCGGGTATTTTGTAAAAGAAATGTCATTCCGCATCATTTTTATGGCATTCCGGTGTCATTCCACGTCATTTCGTGTCATTCCGGTTTTTAGGAGGACCCTTTTTCAAGATCATCCACATGCACTCTTGTGTCCTGTACAAAGCTTTTCTTGTCATCACGAAAGCTTTTTTTCATGTGTTTCAATTCCATTCGTGTTTTTCTGGGAATAGACAGCCGACCAGTTAACAGTCGTCAGCAAAATGAAATGAAAATACTGTGTTATAAAATACGTCCGTTGTGTATACATTTTCGGCATCCTAAGCGACGTAACCTTTTTTCAAACTGGGTGATTTTGTTGAGTAAGTCACCTATTTTCGTTTCGACACTTGAAGCTCCGACTGAAATGCAACAAAATAGAAATAAAAAAATCCGCCAAAAGCGGCAATGGACAATTGATTGTTGTGTGATTTCAAATAAATGGACGTTTATTTGACGAATTAAAATGCCCATTTATCACACTCGAGCACATTCGATTTTTGAAAATAATCGTTTTCATGTAAACCTCGCATCACTCAGTTCAGCCTTTCCTCATTTTGGCCAATTTTCAGAGGGCGACTTGTAATCGCCCCGACTATTTTGCTAGGCGACTTTGGGCTTAGAAGGGCGACATAATCGCTCTAGTCGCCCTCACGGCTGGTCCCTGGTTCTCGCCTTGATTCGCCTCCAGTCGGGGGAAGGCTGTCGCAGATTTACGACTGTTGGACAGAGATAATGTCGGATACTTGGGTCCTCGACGTTATACATTCCGGTCTGCGACTGTCCTTCCATTGGCACCTCAGTTTATCTCAGGTGCCCCTCCCGACTCGGGTCCCTTCCGATTCTCTATGTCGGGACCTTCTGGTGCAGGAAATCGACAATCACCTCTCCAAAGGGGCGATTGAGTTGGTCAGGAACACCCTTTCACCAGGGTTTTACTCGAGACTTTTCTTGTTGCCGAAGAAAAACGGCCAATTTCGTCCTGTCATCGATCTGAGTATCCTGAACGAGTACATTATAGCTCCTCGTTTCAGTATGGAGACTTTCCGGTCGGTTTGACGTTCAGTTCATCAGGGCGACTTTGCTGCCAGTATCGACCTGAAGGATGCCTACTTCCATATACCCATTCATCTGGCATCACGGAACTACCTTCGGTTCTTGTTTCGGTCTATGCTTTGTCACCTCCACCCTTGGGCCGATATTCCCTGGCTGACACAGGGTGTTCTGTTGGATCTTCCTTTGGCCGATTGCATCCTTACTGCGGATGCCAGCGATCGGGGCTGGGGTGCAATGTTGGATCCTCTTGGTCTGTCTGCTCACAGTGAGTGGGACAGCGAGCAGGTGGGCCTTCATATCAACCAGAAGGAGCTCCTTACTCTTCTGTTGAGTTTTCAGCTTTGGATCCCTCATCTGTCGGACCATATTGTCCTACTTCTTTCGGACAATTCGACAGTAGTGGCCTGTAATACGGAATCAAGGGGGCACACATTCGATTCCCATGTAACGGCTGTCTCGGGATCTTCTTCTGTTGGCGCGGGATGTAAACATTCGGGTGTCCATTCGACACATTCCCAGGCATCTCAACGTCCTAGTAGACTCCCTGTACCGACGCGACAGTGTCCTTCCAACCGAATGGATGCTACATCGGTCGGGGTTTCAGGCGATTTGCGAGCAGTGGGGCCGTCCTCAGGTCAACCTTTTCGCTACTCGCTGGAAGTAGAGACCTTTGTTTCCCCTTGTCCAGATCCTCTGGCATTTCCAGTAGACGCTCTGTCTCTGGACTGGACAGGTTGGATCGGCTATGCCTTTCCTCCTGCACCGATTCTTCCTCAAGTATTAGCGAAGATTCGTGCTTGCAGTTGCTGGATCATTCTGATCGCACCCCTGTCTCCACAGAGGGTGTGGATCAGTCTGATGCGGCCTCTGTTGGCCGATCGGTCGATTCGTCTTCCTCTACGTCGCGATCTTTTTTCCCAGGATCATCCCAGGAAGTATCACAACAACCTGGCGAGCCTGTCCCTTCACGCCTGTCTTTTGTCAGGTCCTGTCTCCGACCTAGAGTTTTTTTGAGACGATCAGTGGAGTGCATTTCTGCATCGCGGCGACATTCCACTGGCATGACTTATGCTGCAAAGTGGAAGGTTTTCTGCCGCTGGTGTGCAGATCACAATGTGGATTACCATGATCCGTCAATCGCTCAAATTGTGGATTTTCTGGTTTTTCTTTTTGACTCCAAGGGCCTCCAGCCTATTACGATTAAGGGCTATCGGTCTATGCTGTCTGATACTTTCGCTTATGTAGGAAAGCGGTGCATCGGTCATAATCTTTTTCTCTTCAAACTCATTCGGCACTTTTCTTTGAAGAGGCCACGAGTTTTGCGGCTTACACCCAAGTGGAACTTGGCATGGGTGTTGCACTGTTTAGAGGGGGTGCCATTCGAGCCTTTATCTGAGACCGATATGCGTTTTCTCACCTATGAGATGGCTTTCCTTCTAGCGTTTGATTCTGCACGACGAGTCAGTGAGCTTCATGCGCTATCTGTTGATTCTGCTTTCTTCAGAAATGAGGCTAACAGTGTCACCTTCACTACTGATTGCTCTTTTCTGGCAAAGAATCAACTTCCTGATTCGGCACCTCCTCCCATCTGCAATCGGGCTATTCCCGCTGTCGATGGTCGGAGACCTCTTCTTTGTCCTGTTCGTGCGATCAAGACTTACATTACTCGCACTCAGTTCATTAGGAGGGGTCGGAAGAGATTCTGTCTCTCATTCCTAACAGGCAGTCTATCTCTTGCCATTCTATTTCCAGGTGGATCTGTCTTGCAATCAAGCTAGCTTATTCCCGCTTGTCTGCTTCGGATCTTGTTTCGAACCGGTTTAATGCTCATGAGGTTCGTGCCATTTCTACATCCTGGGCGTTCTCTAATTCTGTTTTGCTCCGGGATGTTATGAATGCTGCTTACTGGAGGAATGCTTCTACCTTCTCCTTTTATCTCCACCACCTACAGCAGCAATCTGAGGACCTCTATTCTTTAGGCCCTCTCGTTGCCGCTCAGGGTATTGTGCACCCTCATTAAAATAGTTATCGAGGTTGTGTTTCGCTCAGCCATGTTTTTTTTCAGGTGCCTTCTCTCTTTCTTCATTACCGTTTTTTTGCTGTTGTTCTCTGCCCTCCTTGCTCTTGTTGATATTGGTCATGTGATTCACCTCCTCCTATTGTTTATTCAGCCCATTGTAAACAATTGTAAGTGGGTTGAAAAGAAATTAAATTTTTTTAGTAAATTTTGTTTCTTAACATACCTACCACAATTGTTTACCGGAGGTCCACCCTCCTTGGGGATATCCTTGATATCGATGCCTCCCCGCCAAATCACAAACTTCTCGTTGGCGGGAATACGGAATTGACGTCACGGTTGTTGCGCATGCGCTCGGTAAACACAAGAGGTGTGCAGAGAGGGTACCTGTAATTTCGAGCGCTGGTCTCGCTCGACCCTTTTTTTGATCTTTTTCGTGCTTTTGCACTCTATTACTTTTCCAACTTGTTGTGGAAAAGTTCTCTAAAAGCTTGAGTTAGTTCCGAAGTAGGGCTTGCACTTACGTTACAGCCAATTGTAAACAATTGTGGTAGATATGTTAAGAAACAAAATTTACTAAAAAATTTTAATATTTTGAACATCCAACAAGTTTTGACTCATTTGGTGTTGGTTCCAGGTCCACAGGTCACACAATGCTGAGCCTTGAGATTATAGTGTTGAAACAACTCTGGGATTCCTGAGTTGATTAGTCGACACCCAAAAGTCAAGTAGAAATCAAGTGGTTGGCACCCAATTTTTCCGCTGCCAATATTCACATAGCAATACCTCTGCAGGTGAATATTTTTCTCCATTTTGTTCATGAGGGGCTGTATTTGGATTATATTTTGGTGTAAGTTGTTAACAAAGCATCCGTTTCATTAGACACTAGCATATAAGATTACAGTTAAAACTAGAAGTCCTGTCACAAACTGTGCGCTTATCTGGGCTTAATTGCGCATAGGAATTGCACGCAATTACCATATTGAATGGTATCCAAAGCATGCCCACTTTTTAGCTTTGCCCACTTTTTAGCTCACCGAAGGGAGCTTAACTTATCACTTGCTGTCCGTCGTGAACTTTACATTATCAACTTCTCCTCACATACTACTCGACCAAATTGAACCAAATTTTGTGTGCATGTTCCTTATCATATGTAAATTGAAGTTTGTACAAACAAACGTGCCACACTCACAGGGGGCACCAGAAGGGGCATAACTCTGATAGCACCCATAAATTTTTTCAAAAATTCAAAAAAATCTTCTTCAGATTCACCAGTCAGAATCTTTTCATATTTGTTATACAATATCTCTAGGGGGGCAGATTCAAGTTTGTTCAAATCAAGTCCCTGGGTTAAGATTTGGGCTCTCTACTGGTGCCCAAAGTTTAACTGGTGCAATTTGAGGAAATTTCTTTTAAAATCTTCTTCTTT
The DNA here is from genome assembly GCA_031216915.1 of Pictodentalium vernedei. Taxonomy (NCBI): domain Eukaryota; kingdom Metazoa; phylum Mollusca; class Scaphopoda; order Dentaliida; family Dentaliidae; genus Pictodentalium; species Pictodentalium vernedei. The sequence continues at coordinate 412,313,227 of CM062296.1, forward strand.
AGATCCACCAGTCAGAATCCTTTCATGTTTGGTATACAGCATCTGTAGGGGGTCAGATTCAAGTTTGTTCAAATTGGGTCGCTGGGTTCATATTTGGACTCCCTATGGGAGCCCAAATTTTAACTTTGTGCAATGCGTGGAATATTCTTTAAAAAATCTTCTTCTTCAGATTCACCAGTCAGAATCCTCTTATATTTTAATTTTAATTTACTGAAATATGAGGAAATTTCTTTAAAAATCTTCTTCAGATCCACCAGTCAGAATGCTTTCATATTTGGTTCATACAACATCTCTAGGGGGGTCAGATTCAAGTTTGTTCAAATCGGGTCCCTGAGTTAGTATTTGGGCTCTCTATTGGAGCCTAAAGTCTAACTTGGTGTAATTTGAGGAAATTTCTTTAAAAATCTTCTTCAGATCGGCCACTCAGAATCTTTTCATGTTTGGTATACAACATCTATAGGGGGATCAGATTCAAGTTTGTTCAGATTGAGTCGCTGGGTTCATATTTGGGCTCCCTGTGGGAGTCCATGTTTTAACTTTGTGCAATGCGTGGAATATTCTTTAAAAAATCTACTTCTTCAGATTCACCAGTCAGAATCCTCCCATATTTGGTATACATCATCTCTGGGGGGGGGGGGGGGGGGGGGGGGGGGGGGGGGGGGGGCCAGATTCAAGTTTGTTCAAATCGAGTTTCTCGGTTGATATTTGGGTTCCCTATGGGAGCCTTAATTTTAACATAGTGCAATATGAGAAAATTTCTTTAAAAATCTACTTCTTCAGATTCACCAGTCAGAATCCTTACATTTGGTATGCATCATCTCTAGGATCAGGTCAGATTCAAGTTTATTCAAATTTGGTCCCTGGGTTGAAAATTTTGAGTCTGGTTTGGACTTTTGGACCAAAATTTGAGAAAAAAAATTTGTAATGGATTTTTTATGCATTTTATTCAATTTTGAGATGACCCACCCACCCCCCACACCAACACAGCTGAAAAACAAATTTGAGGTCAGGTTCAGACATTTTGGGGGTATTTTTATGCGTTTTGTTCAATTTTGAGATGAAAAAAATTTATAGCCTGAAAATTTTGGGTCCTGTTCTGACTTGTTTTTAAAATCTTCTTCAGACCATGTTGTCAGAATGCTTTCATATTTGGTATACAACATCTCTAGGGTTAGATTCAAGTTTGTTCAATCCTAGTCCATGGGTTGATATTTGGTCTCCCTATGGGAGACGAAATTTAACTTAGTACAATGTGAGAAAATTTCTTTAAAAATCTTCTTCAGATCCACCAGTCAGAATCCTTTCATATTTGGTATACAACATCTCTTGGAGGGTAAGACTCAAGTTTGTTCAAACCTGGTCCTGGGGGTTATTAATTTGGGCTACCTGTGGGAGCCTGAATTTTAACTAAGTGCAATATGAGGGAATTTCTTTTAAAATCTTCTTCTTCAGATCCACCAGTCAGAATCCTTTCATATTTGGTATACAACATCTCTTGGAGGGTAAGACTCAAGTTTGTTCAAACCTGAACTCGGGGTTATTAATTTTGGCTACCTATGGGAGCCTGAATTTTAACTAAGTGCAATATGAGGGAATTTCTTTTAAAATCTTTCTTCTTCAGATCCACCAATCAGAATCCTTTCATATTTGGTATACAACATCTCTAGGTGGGTCAGATTCAAGTTTGTTCAAATTGGGACCCTGGCTTAATATTTTGGCTCCCTATTTGAGCCCAAAGTTTAACTTAGTGCAATGTGAGGTGATTTCTTAAAAAACCTTCTTCATATCCACCAGTCAGAATTCTTTCCTATTTGGTATATGACATCTCAAGGGGGATCAGATTCAAGTTTGTTCAATTTGAGTCCTTGGCTTAATATTTGGGCTCTATGGGCAGAGGTGGGGTGGGGGGCATGTTACGTTCAGGCTTGTTCAAATCCATTCCTTAGTGTTTTTCCATAACATTTGCCTCCCATGACTTCATTCCTTTGTAGTGTTGATGAACCATGTCTAACTGAATGTGACCCCCAAATACTTCTTTGAACCACTTTGGCCGGTGAGCGATTAAGGCCCCTTGGGGCCTCTTGTTTTGCATTAGAACCATGTATGAACTGCGCGAATGCATCAGAGAGTCATAAAATGTGATTTACAGCAATTCTGAAAAATGCACTCAATACCTCGTGGGGGCACAGACCCATATTTTGAACCTCCAGCAACTTTCAACTCATTTTGTGATCATCTTTCCATACAATAGCTCAGACCATGCTTGAGATAATAGAGTGACCCACTTTCAAACATTTAGCTTGCACCAACTTTTTGATTGAGTTTTTTCTATAGTGTTTTGAAGATGGTGCCTGGGTGGGTGGGTGTCAACTTTGTTGTTCAACAAATATCAATAGGATTTGGTCAATATTTGATGTATTTAAAAGGGAGCATGGTGTATGGGATGGGGAGATGTTGTGTGCTAAATTGTGAGAGCAGGATTGGCTTATGGTAGGACAAATTGACTTGGGACCAATAGAATGTTGGATATATGAGGGGGGTATCAGTCAGTGCAGAGTTTCAGTTTTTTTGGCATATCAATTCTGTTTTGTATGTGAAACTCTTTAATGATATTACACAATAATGTATTTCAGATTTCCTTAATATCTATTTCTGATTCTTCCTAGATCTCATTAAATGCTGTGCACAAATGGTATTTCTGATTTATTTAAAAATTATTTCTGATTCCTGTATGATAATTTTTAAACTCTGTGAACAAAAACCCACTTCTGATTTCTTTAAAGATATTTTACTTCCAAAAATAAGTCTCCATTAATTTTCTTTTCAGATAGGTTAGTTCTGATGCGTTCACCAAATCACACAGACTCAAATTTACCGATCACAGTAAATTCGGCTTCTCTAGTTGGTAATACACTGTCAGTTAAAATTCTTTGCTAAACAAAGAGGTTTCAAATCACCCAAATTAAGTTATGATTCCATATTCTTGTAACGAGATCAGTATTCAATCTTGTGCGGCAGTTGATTGCTTGGGCTCATTGGCTAGGACATTGGACTTTTGATTGGAAGGTCCTTGTTCGATTCTGCACCCTGTCATGTAAAAAATAGTCTTTTAGGATTTTAGCAGGGTATTTCATTTAGGATTTCATCCAAGGGGATTTTGTTTGGATACAATATTACCTGATATGCAATAGAATCTTAAGTTTAGTAAACACATAATATTAATCATTCCTGATGCATTCTGTATTTTAGTACCATCATTAATTTAATGGGCCTCTGTATCATTATCTTCTACTGTATACTATTTTTTTTCACTTTGAATTCAGACCAAAAGAATTAAGGCAAATTAATTTTGACCTGTTTTCTTTTCATTATTTGTTTATTCATTTTCAATTTTGTTTTACACATTTCCACATAAACATTTCAGATTGCTGCACTTTTTCTTTTCAAGCTACTCGCAGTAGTTTACAACAAGCTTGAACCACAGTGTAAAAGCCTTAACTCATACCTGTAGTCTTTTCCAAAGAAAGCTTTCAATAGATAAAAAAAAATAGTAAAAAATTAAAGGATGTGAACTTGGTGAGACTCAACCTAGAATATGTCGCTCTTCCCTGAAGAGTTTTCACAATTCTTGAGGATTCCCACTGCTCCCTGAATTTCAGGAAGTTTCTGAAATTTAGAAATCAGTTTCCAAGGACCTTGAAAGTCCTTGAATATTTGAAGTTTCCTTGAAAGCCCTTGGAAAAATGAGATATCAGGTGATCAAAGAAGATTTGTTTCAGCAGCATTCAGCTTGCCATGAATTGAATTTTGTTCAAATGGATCATCTGTAACAACCCAAACTATTCAGTGCCTTTTACAAAAAATCGCCATTCAAATGTTATTGATTTTTAGATTTTTTTTTGTCTCCAAAACATAGTTTATGACAATTCATTGGAATGTACTCACTGGCCTGTACTATGTTTTTGAGGCCAAAACTGAAAATGTGTAGTTATTCATTTTATTTTAAAGTGCTGGTCTGCTGTTTGGGTTAGGTGAAGGATTGAAATGTATGACCTACGAAATTTCGCATTGCACATGTATTTGAAGTTCGGTCCATACGTCTTCCAATATCATTTTAAATGGAGATAACATTTTTATTAAGTGCTTATAAAAAGATTATGGTTGGACATGAAAATTAGGAAAACTGGAACCATTTCATGTTTTTTTCCGCAGCCTTGGGGATATAATTGTGATACGACATTCAAACAGGAATATTATCTCACACAAATTATCTCACCTTTTATGTTCTTACATGGATGTGTAGCTCTTGGAAGGAACCAGCCCTGTTTTTGCCACAAAATCTTTTGTTAAAATTCCTGAATTTCTCATCTTTAACTCCTTGAAAATATGCTGGGAAGTTTTTTGTAACTTCTTGATTTGACAACCATCTAAATGTGGGAATCCTGTTCCCAATGCATGCAGTGACGACATTTCCTTTGCTTCAGTCATGGCACTTTGTATATTCTTTATGAACAGCACTAATAGTTATTTTTTTGGAAAACTCTTCTTACAGTTAACCTGTTTGAAGTTACAGAGCTCTTCTCCGGGATCAATTTATGGGATTGCCAGAGAAAATCATACAGGACAAACTCTCATTCTGACAAATCTCACAGAACAAAAACCCATACAGGCAAAATCCCATACAAGGGTGGACAAAATCCCACACACAAGTCAATAAAACCTGATACATGGCTGGATAAACCCCATATATGGCTGGACAAACTCCCATGCTGAAAGAATAATAATGCTTTGCAAAGTTTTTGTTTTAACCCTTTTAACCCTAGCAGCCTTTTTTCTGGCCAGGAACATTATACGTAATAATTTCATTACATAGGATGGATGCTAAGTGCATGTGTGTGGTAGACCAATCAATATTTTCAACGTGCAGCCCCAAGGCTGCACGTGAAAAATATTAATTGTTGTACCCCTAAATAATGAACATGGACTCTTCCAGTTGCTGTCATTGAACTAATTTGAAAGATACCACCAGGGTTCAAAGAGTTAAGCTTACAGTTCAAATAGTCTTTCAGAACAGTATGTGATATATTTCATAGAACATTTAAAAAAGAAAGTACTAAATATAACTAAATACAGTACATGCACTAAGAAACATTTGACCAGTCCCATTAAAAAAAAGAGGAGTCAGTTATGATGAAGCTATATGTGAAACAACTTGTTGAAGTTCAAACAATAAAAATATTTAGAAAGTGGAGGCTCAAGATTATTTGGATTTGCTCTTCTTATTATTGCTATACTGCTGAAACTGGAAGTCCTGTCACTGTATTGTGCACTATTTTGAAGTAATAGTGCTCTTGAGTAAGCACACTTTTGTCTCAGTCAAACTTAGCATAACTCATTTCCTGTAGAAAAACAGTGTGCTCAACTCTGTACAGCTCTATACAAGTAAACAGAGATCATTAACATTATTCCTAATCTCAACTTGATACATGTACATGTAATAACGTAAATAGATATTAAAATTCAACTGCATTTACAGAATGAAGAGAGTCGATTACCACTGTATCACAGCGCCATGTATTCTCCACTTGAAAAGTATTTATAATTGCTCATAACAGAACATGAAACACTTGCAGTAACAATATAACACTTGCAGACTTTCATCACATGGGCCACTGGGCAACCCTGTGGCCCATGTGATGAAAGTTTGCAAGAGCTTCTGGTGTTTTGTGTAAATAATTACTACATGAAAAATTTAACCCACATCGATTTTGTAGTAATCCATCCTCCACATCCTGTTGTCTCAATATTTTCTTTCTGTTTGACCAGTCCAGTCTGTGATTTCACTTCTGACATGGCTGATATATGCATTATATATTGCATTGCATAGCACAAACGCTTGTGTGTATTTCAGGCTACTTCATTCTTTTGCAGTAAGGAGCACATTAACTAACAGGCATATTCTGTGCTAATTGTGACAGGACTAACATTAACTGTGAGGGCCACATTAACCCAGCCCTCAGTTCTTTAGTACAGTCTACACCTCATATTATTATACCCCACGCAACAAAGTTGCTGGAGTATAATGTTTTTGGCTCCGTCCATCAGTCAGTCCTTGTTTTCCGGACTTTTTTTCTACACGCTTCCAGATATTGAGCTGATTTTTGGTATGTGAGTCTAACATGGTGGCCTACAGATCAAGTTTGCATTTTTTTCCGCTCCACTGATTTTTACCGAAATTACGGCCCTTGGACTCTGAAAAATTCATCAAAATTACAGTTTTCCGGACTTTTTTTCTACACGCTTCCAGATATTGAGCTGATTTTGTTCCGCTCCACTGATTTTTACCGAAATTACGGCCCTTGAACTTTGAAAAGTTCATCAAAATTACAGTTTTGCGGACTTTTTTTCTACACGCTTCCAGATATTGAGCTGATTTTTGGTATGTTAGTCTAACATGGTGGCCTACAGATCAAGTTTGCATTTTGTTACGCTCCACTGATTTTTACCGAAATTACGGACCTTGAACTTTGAAAAGTTCATCAAATTACAGTTTTGCAGACTTTTTTCCTACACGCTTCCAGATATTGAGATGATTTTTGGTATGTTAGTCTAACATGGTGGCCTACAGAACCAGTTTGCGTTTTGTTCCGCTCCACTGATTTTTACCGAAATTACGACCCTTGGACTCTGAAAAATGCATTAAAATTACAATTTTCCGGACTTTTTTTCTACACGCTTCCAGATATTGAGCTGATGTTTGGTATGTTAGTCTGACATGGTGGCCTGCAGATCAAGTTTGCATTTTGTTCCACTCCACTGATTTTTACCAAAATTACGGCCCTTGAACTTTGAAAAGTTCATCAAAATTACAGTTTTCCGGACTTTTTCTGTGCTTGAATTCTTTCAATACCATTGAAACTACAGAACACTGTTTTCTGCAGTATTCCTAGAATCTATGTTTATTTTTAAACTAGAGGATGGCCACCAAAGGGTGGCTGATTCCCCCGAAAAAAGCCTTGATAGCCATTCCAACCTTATTCGCGACACTCCCTCTGGTTGTGGGCAATAATAATACCAAGTATCATTAATATCCTTGAAGTCTGTAAGAAGTTATGGAGCGGACACGAATTCCGTCTACGCCTGGACGGACAGACAGACAGATGGACAGATGGACGACGTCACAGCAAGATTCCCCCGAATTTTTTTCGGGGGAATAAAAATGATTAGAGCTTGAAATATCGGGGCGCGTGGGGTATGTGAGCATGCTCACTGAGGTTCTTTAATTTTTATTGAAAACATAGCATACAGGGAACAGAAATTAACATATTCCCAATTATCACAATTCTTGTCTTATTTCATAATCCTTTCATAAACATTGAACATTATCCTTTTCATCAGACACAACACACAGACAAGTTAAGCTACAGTGTCATTGACACTCATTTTAACTATAATCCTCATTAACAAATATTCCAACTACATCATCAAGGCATGTCTTCATAGACAGCATTCAAGTCATGAGAGTCCGGACAAACTGGGTTTACATATGCCCAATTAGTTATCTTCATGATGCCCCTGTATGGGAGTCGCTCCTTTTAACACTGTGGGTAATAGAGCATTCAAAAATCTTCTCTCTAACCACTACTCCAAAAGCTTCCATATTTAATATGTAACATTCTTGTAAGGATGGGTTGGAGGTTTGTATGAATCAAGCCCATGACGTCATATTTAACTGGTTGAGGGATACATTTTTTTCTGGTGGTCTGAATTTGTTCATCAAAATTTGTTTTATTATAACTTGTGTTAAAACAAATTTATATAAAACAAAATATTATTTGCGTTTGACTGAATACGAAAAATAAGCAGGGAAAATGGTGACTTTTTCTCTGGTATCCTCATTTTTAGCTCAAGGTTATGCCATGGCCCGTCATCTTGCTGTCCATCTGTTTGTCTGTCCATCTGGATGTCTGTCCGTCCATCAACAATTCAATTCCGCTTGGGCTAGAGGTCGTATTTATGAACCGATCTTTACAAAACATCTTGGGTACCTTTGCTATCACCGTCGGAAGAGAACGAGTGTTTTTGGGTGCGGTCCGAAATTCAAGATGGCCACCAGCATCCATTTTGTACTAAAATTAGTGCAATCAGTTTTTTGTACATCACTTCTGTATAAAAGTTCTGATTTGAATAAATTTTTGTTTGAATGTTTAGTAACATGGAATACGTCACATATAATATAGGTTTTTTTCTTGTGCAGAAATTATGCAAATTAGATGAACTTTGATTTATTCGGTGCTACTTATACACTGTAAGTACACATGTCCATATTGCTCGGGCTAGGGGCTGTATTTATGAACTGATCTTCACGAAACTTCATGAGTACCTCTGTTATCACCTTGGGACGAGAACAAGTGTTTTTGGGAGCTGTCCAAAATTCAAGATGGCTGCCAGTGGCCATTTTGTACCGAAATTAGGTACAGTCAGTTTTTTGTGCAGACCTTCTATATGGCTTGGGCTAGAGGCCGTATTTATGAACCGATCTTTACGAAACTTCTTGGGTACCTTTGTTATCACCGTGGGACAAGAACGAGTGTTTTGGGGTGTGGTCTGAAATTCAAGATAGCAACCAGCAGCCATTTTGTACCGAAATTAGTGCACTCAGTTTTTTGTACAGAACTTCTGTATGAAAGTTCTGATTTGAATAAATTTTTGTATGAATGTTTAGTAACATGGAATACATCACATATATTACGGGGTTTTTTCTCGTGCAGAAATTATGCAAATTAGATGAACGTTGATTTATAGAGTGCTACTTATACACAGTAAGTGCACATGTCAATACAGCTTGGCCTAGAGGCTGTATTTATCAACCGATCTTCACAAAACTTCTTGGGTACCTTTGTTATCATCTTGGGACAAGAATGAATGTTTTTGAGTATGGTCCCAAATTCAAGATGGCTGCCAGTGGCCATTTTGTACCAAAATTAGGTACAATCAGTATTTTGTACAGAACTTCTAGGACTACATTTGTTATAATCATGGGATGCTAATGAGTGCTTTTGGATTCGGCCAAAATTTCAAAATGCCTGTCGGCAGTTATATTTACAAGAATTATGTGTATTACATTTTCACCTGCATCGCCAGCGGCAGAGCAGGTCTAGTAACCGCTCGACTCCGTCAGTCCGTCCGGGCCAACATTGGGGGTTTAGGGGATATTATTATTAGGGGCTACCTCCAAATTAAGGTAGTGTTAGGGTTAGGTGTGGGGTGGGTCTAGGGTTAGGGGTAGCCCCAGAGTAGGGCTTAAGGTTGGGGAGGGTTAGGTCATGGGGGGGGGGGGGTAGTTTTAGTAGCCCCTAAACCGAAAAATAGCTCCTAATCCTGTTGGTTTGGCTAGGGTGGGGTTGGGTCAGAGGTGGGGTTAGGGGTAGCCCCAGAGTAGGGCTGAATGTTGGGGGGGTTAGGTCCTGGGGGTGGGTGGGGGTTAGGGTCTGGGGTGGGCTTTTAGGGTTTAGGGTCAGGATGGGGTAGGGTTAGGGCATGGTGGGGTTATGGTTAAATATAAGTTCTAGGGTGGAGGGGGTGGGGTTCTGGGTAAAATAAGGTTTTGGACATACAAAATGTTTTTTTGGTAACCCATAAACCCGAAATGTTGGAGCGTCCGTCCATCAGTCCATCCGTCAGTCCATCCGAAACACTTCTTCCGTCAAAGTTTTCTTGGCTTCTATGAAAAGGAATGATTTTATATTTGGTCTGCTGCTTCATAATGATGAGTTGTATCGTGTAAGCAATTTTTAGGGTTTGAATCAAACAGGCCAAAAAAGTTGCTAACATTTGGCTTATGGTACACCATACAAAGATCGCCATTGTGACATTAACCCCATGGAGATTTCTTTTCTAGTTTAGCATCTAACTGCCACCCACCTTTACAGTACTTTACCAGTACATTTGTTTCAGGCTTCGGTCAGTATTTATGTACAGATCTTTACAATACTTTACATGTACCTTTGTTATCAGGTCATTACCTAGATGTGTGTCATTGCTGTGTCACATAATATACATGTACATTTCTTACACAGTTGAGCTACAGTGTCATTGACACTTTCATTTTGAAAGCCCTGATAGTGGCTTCTAGCTTCAACCTGTTAAGGGTGTTATTGGGACCCAGGTTTTAACACTGAGGTAATTTAGAAAACATTTTAAAAGTTCTCTTCTCTCAAACCACTGCTTCAGGCAAATCCATATTGGATATATAACACCATTCTAAGGATGATTTACAAATTTGTTCAAACCAAAGGGCTCGGGATTTGATGAACACTCTGGATAATGGGAAAAACATTATAAAATCTTCTGTACAGAAACGACTGGGCCAAATGCTCTGTATGGAATTGTAAGCAAGCTTCTGGAAGAGTATTTAAGGATGTCAAGGGGTCTGACGTTTTAACATTGTGTGGTCATTGAAGAAGCAGTTTTTCTTCCCAAACCACTGCACCAAATACATTCATATTTGATGTATCACCACTGCATGGATGATTTACATATTTGTTTAAATCAAACTCATGGATTTTATTGAATGGTGTCTTTAGACTCCTAGATTTTAACACTGTGGTTAAATTATTCAAGCAGCAGGAGTATTCCATGTTCACTCCAAAGGGATTTGGTCACTTTCCTTTATTCTAGAGATAAACTAAGCATTCTATTATTTCTTGTTTGACAGATCACATGGAGCTCCATCAAACAAGATATAATAGGTTAAATGTCTATTGGATGTACAGAGGCCAAATCTATTATATAAATGTGGAATGTGTGATTCCTTCCAATTCTGCATGCATGTCCGCACACATCTAGAAATGTCTGTGTCCAGCTAGAAATTTTCTGTCGCATGGGCAGGGCTACCCATCCTGGGAAAGGTCAGCCCCCTAGTAGGTCTATCAGAGATAAGTGTTTTTCAAATTTCATGTTTCAGTTTCATTGAAAGAGTTGGGTTTTCGGTTTCGGTATTCTTTGTACAAACATAACAAACCATACATTGCATTTACATATAGGAAGATGTATTTGGCAGTACATACATCAAACAAATAAGAACTTCAAATCGACCCATGTATAAAATAAAACAGAATATGACACTTTGTTGAGATATCCAAATCAAATTTAATCTTTTAAAGCAGCACTCTCTATCTGGTCACCAGGTACAATCCAATGGTACATGAGGTAAAAGGTTTTGCAAGTGCTTAAATGATTAAATATATTTTGGGGTAGAACATCTTATGAGTTGTTAATTTATGCACCAGTCAGTGTCAACAGGGACTCCAGGGCAATGCACTTGTGTAATATGTGTGGTAGCAGTGTGTGTGTGTGTGTGTGTGTGTGTGTGGGGGGGGGGGGGGGGGGGGTACACTAGTGCATCTTCCACCCCCCCCCCACCTCTCCCAGGGGGAAGATACGAGGGAGTTATAGTGTTGCCCTGCATTCTATTCTGATACTAATGACTTTAGATTTGAAAAAATAATAATCTTGGGTAGAGAGGAGAGATTAACTAAATATTCATTTTTATTTTCTTTCTTCCATTCAGAGCTCCCTGCTTATACCAAGTAGTTACTATTTGACTTTTTCTCTTATGAATAATGCTTTTCAGCTTAAAAAAATGTTAAGTTGGTCTGTGATGTGTGTGGATGGGGGGTGGGGAAGATACACTGGGTGGGGGAAGATAACCTAGTGCATCTTCCTCTGGGGGGGGGGGGGGAGGGGGAGGTAGGAAGATACCCAGGGGGGAAGATACCCTGTTACACCGGTACTCTGATTTCTTGAGCACAGGGTTATTCAATTAAGGGATAACCCATTAAGTGGACTCCACTGCATAACATCTTTGTAAAGAGGATTCACATGCTTGTTCATTTAGAACCCCTTGCGTGAAAGCTAGGTGTGTCATTGGTCGCTAGGTTTCAACATTAGGTATTGAAGATAACTTTAGAAAATCATCCTTTATCATTGTGCCACTTTCTTCCTCGTAACAGCTTTAAAAGGTTGATTTACATTATTGTTCTAATCAAGCCCCCGAGGTCATATTCAGGGGTGTCGTGAGACTTCCAGATTTTAACACTGTGGATGATAAAGATAACATTGATAAATCTTTTCCCAACCCCAACCTATTGCAACAAGATTACAAATGTAATGAGGGAAACATGAAAAAAATCTTACATATCCCAGAGGAGTTTGACATCTTACATCTTGAGTGCTACAAGCCACTTTTGGGACTTTAAAAAAATCTGAGAGTGCCAAAGCAAAAGTCAATATATGTTCTTGCTCATGTTTCATATTCAGTTAAATGCAAATAATATAGACACTCTCCAATAACTTGTAATAAAACACTTTTTTAAAAACAAATTCTGACTGCCCAACCCCACCAAAATAATCTAGCCCTCAACCAGTTAATTAATGAGTTGAGGATTTTTTTAACACCTTTAAATCAATTTGTGAATAATCAATGGGGCCTCTTGATTTTTTTTTTTTGATTTTTTTTTTTTTATTAGTGTGTTCAGTTTTTTATGATATGTATGTTGTGAATAGTTTTGTAATCTTTGAGTGTTTGTTGTGATAATTGTTTTGATGCTTTCCAGTTCTTCCAGTGCCTTGGGCTGTTCTAGAATATCCCTGTAGACCCAAAATATCTCCCAAATCCTGGATTGATATTAATTATACTTATGTTGCTAGCTTGTCATTGCCACATACAGGCCTGTATAAAGCAAATTTAGGCCAGGGCATAAATGAATTTATGGAGAAACTAACTGCCAGCTTGTTTGAGTCCCAACTGTACGCCCCACAGGGCAGTGTTCAGGTTTCGATCCAGTGACCCCCAGTTGACCAGTGGGTAATTTGGTTGCGTATAATCTTTTCCTGAATACGTTTTCTCCACCAGCACTGTGCAGGTTCCAGCATTTCTGGGGAGTCTGACACTTTTCAGGAACAGACTATAGTCCCTTTGTTTTAAGCTATCAGTCCCAGATCCATACGAACCATTCCATTGGTGGCACCAAGTTCTTGATCAACAGGTTAGCGTCACTCCAAACTTTTCAGTGCCATCAAGTTTACAAAAATATTTCCCACCACCTCCCCTCTCACTGCCAAGCCTTTGGCTAAGAGTGATTAACTGCCATATTCCAGTCATTCACAGAATCATTAACCTAGTATTTTTGTTAAGTTTCCCTCTCTCAAACTAGAATCTCAAGCGTGCAACTCCTTCCGAAGCAGCTGAGGGACATGCTAACTTGAATGCCTACATCATACAGAGAAATCATTCCAGGGTTTTGGAAAGCCTGCTTCCGCTTCACAGCTAAGGACCTCTGCATCAAGTTACCTTCATTATTTCCTCCGCATGCTTGGATTTGGAATATTTGTGTCTCCGGCTTTGTTCACTTTCCGTGCCTTACTGTGTGTCTCCATGATGGAGGACCCCTCTATCCCTGCTTCATAGGCTTGGATTGGGGAGACTTTCTGTGTCAGGACTGGTCTGATTTCATAAACACTTGCAGTGCCTATCCCTGCTTTATAGGCTGGGATCCTGGTGCTTTTTCAGCAGTTCACACAGGTACAGGTAACTCCATCCGTGCCTAGATGGCCAGTAGCTTTATGTAAATCTTGTCTTTGATCCAGATGGTTTAACATTTAAGGTTTGTGCTTACAATTCTTTAATCACCTGAGCATTCCATGGCTAGAGGTACTCTAGATCATAGATTGTGTGGCATTATCTGTGCCCCTTTTGGCAAAATCATTCATAAATTAGGATAAGGCTTCAATTACCTGAGCATTACAAGGCTAGAGGTACTCTAGGTCATAGATTGTGTACAAACATAACTTATGGCATGGATGAGCTCATTCCAATGAGTGGTCGTAAGCTATGTGTTAGAGACAAAAATTTTAGTTATTTGCAGGAAATAGTTTTCGCAAATGTCGTCTGCTATTTGTACCAGGTAAACAGTTAACAAAATATAAGCGAAGATTAATTCAATTCCACTTCTGAAACCCAAAATGTTACAATCTTGACATTGACTTCAGATGACACATGTTTATTAGACGTTGTGAGATGAAAAACAGCAGATGAATTAAAACAAGTCTGTTGACAGAGGCTTATGTTGTCCTCAAATTGAAAGTTCCAGAAAGAGAAATTTTGTTCCACTAATTGCTGATTGGTTGAATTAAATCACCTCATTGAGTTTCTAGATCATTCTGTCTGATGTCAAGTAAACAAGTGTGACCCAAACAAGCTTAAAATAGATCTTGATTAATAGTATTTGTAAACATGTTGATAAGTACATTCAAAGGTCACTCAGTGCAAACAAGTGATCAGTCCAGCTAAAGCCTACACACATTAACTGGTTGAGAGCCACATTATTTTGAGTGGTCTGAATTCGTCATCAAAATTTGCTTTATTACAAATTATTGAAGAGTGCCCACAGGCACTCTTCAATAATTTATAATAAAACAAATTTATATAAAGAATATATTATTTGAGTTTGACTGAATATAATCAGTCCAGCTAAAGCTTACACACATTAACTGGTTGAGAGCCACATTATTTTGAGTGGTCTGAATTCGTCATCAAAATTTGCTTTATTACAAATTATTGAAGAGTGCCCACAGGCACTCTTCAATAATTTATAATAAAACAAATTTATATAAAGAATATATTATTTGAGTTTGACTGAATATGAAACATGAGCAAGGAAAATGTTGGCTTTTGCTCTGGTACCCTCATTTCTTTTCAACCTACTCACAATTGTTTACAATTGGCTGTAACATAAGTGCAAGCCCTGCTGCGGAACTAACTCAAGCTTTTAGAAACTTTTCCAAACAAGCTGGAAAAGTACTAGAGTGCAAAAGCACGAAAAAGATCGAAAAAAGGGTCGAGCGAGACCAGCGCTTGAAATTACAGGTATTCTCTCTGCACACCTCTTGCATTTACTGAGTGCATGCCCAACAACCATGACGTCAATTCCTTTTATTTCCGCCATTTGTACATGGTCGGAAATTTTTGTGACTCGTGTTATACTTAGCTGTTTTCTTTGTGAACAACTTATTGTGTGTGCTATCTGCATTTATTTGTGTGCAAGTGGATTGTATCCTTTTTGAAGCCTTCAAAATTGTTATTGATTAATGTTATTTTTGATCATTATTGCTTGTTTCTTCACACTTAATCTTGTTTTTCCCCCACGTGTGAACACGACCTTTGTTCTGTTTTCCGTCGGCGGGAAGCTTGATTCCATTATTATCATTCATATTATGCCAAAGACTATTCCTTGTACCTCTTGCTTGCAAGTGAGACATGTGGACGACTCTCATTCCACATGTGTCACTTGCAACAATTGCACTCAGGCCCAATCATGTGGTATTTGTGGGGTTTGGTCCTCAAAATTCTGGGCTTCTGTTAACAAGGTGGTTCTGTCCAGAGCTAGAACCCCTCGTTCTCGGGGTAAGGGTAGCCGTGCCGTAGAAAACATTTCTGCTGGTGCATGTGATGACTCTGTCACACAGGATTCTGATCTGTCTTATGTGGCGAGTTCCTCTGCAACTGTTGACGGTGCTAGTTCAGTGATACCTGACGTGGAGACCGTGGTCTCTTTGTCTTTTGATGTCACTCTTGAGGCGTCTGTTTTCGTAGAGAGCTTCTCCGAGGTCAGCTCGGTGACCCTCTCCGATCTGCCTCCTACACCGTCGACAGTTGCTGAGGAAGTTGTTACTACAGATCCTATTCTGTATGATGGTGGCTCTTCCATCTCCTCTGGGGATGGTCTACAGTTTCGGGGGACCGAGGCTGTATCTGCTGGTGTGTCTGTGAGCTCTCAGCCTCCCCTAGCTTCGCGGCGAAGCTGTGCGGGTTTGCTGTCTGCTCCGCTTCATCTGGCTAGGTTTGCTCCTAGTTGGTTGAGCCAGTCGGTCGCTTCGGCAGCGATTCCTCGCCCCTCGAGTGAATCATTTATTGTTCCTCCTTCCCCTGCTGGTGTACCGACTAGCAGGCTGGGGTTGGGACATTGGCTGTCACTCTCGGAACCTTCCTCCGGTGATTCCTCACTGTGTTCCGAGTCTGGGTGTCGATCGACGCTTGCCGTCGGTCTCAGAGGATGGGCAGTTGGGGCCGTCTGCCGTGCAGAGGCCAATGACAGGTTCCTGTCATTCTTGGGACAATCCTCCGGTGTCTTCTCACCGTGTCCTAGGTCCAGCTACCGATTGATGTGCGCCGTGGGTCTCTTTCGAGGATTTGCAGGCAGGACCTTTTGTTTCGCAGAGGTCAGTGATGGCTCCTGGGCATCACAATCGGGACTATCCTCCAGTGTCTTCTCACTGTATCCCTATTCTGTCTGCCGTTCGACGTCGGTCTCTTCTGAGGATTTGGGTTCTTCAACCAGAACGGTCCATTGGGAGGACACTCCGTCTGGCGATGCTGCTGCGACGGATTCTCAGGCTGACCTGCATCAGGCCATTTTGGCGCTCACCCGGTTGCTTTCTGGCAACCCTCAAGTTGGCCTCCCTGTACCTCCTGAGGCACAACCTCCTTTGGTCGGTCGGCGAGATGTCTCGTCTGACCTCTTGGATACTGCTCAGTCTTCCCAGGAGGTTTCTGCTGGTCAGCCCGAGTTGGGCTACGTCTCCTCTGCTACAGAGGATGACGATTATCTGGAAGGTGATGGGCCCCCCCCTCATCAGTCTTGGGGCAGGCTTTGGATTTCGTCTGCGGCTTATTGCCGGAAGTTCAACCTTCAGACCAGCCATCTGTGACCGTCCGGCCACGGTCCACTGTGGAGTGCCGTAACCCTGTTGAGCCTTCTAGCTCTGGGGCTTTGCATCCTCTGCAACCGGCTCAGGTTGTTGAGTCCTTCCAGGGCTTAGACGCCAAAGTGCGTTCTAAGGCCCTCAAGGGTTCCTTCTTTTTTAGAGCTGATGCCTTTCTGCTTCCATTGCGGTTTCGTGTTTACGATTCCGTCTGTCCACCAGTCTTCCAAGGGATGACTACTGTGGATGAGGATTCTTCTTCCCCCGGGTTAACTAAGCCTAAGTCAGCAGTTCTCCCGATGTCGGTAGTTGAATCTATGGTGGGCCTGTCCCGAGAGATGCTGGGTATGTTATCTCTTGCAGACCATGTTGTCGCTGCCCTGGCTGAATATTTTCCACCAGGGGAGTTTGATGATGCTCAGGTGCCTTTTCACGTTTTGTCACAGGCTCTCATGAACATGAACTGTAACACGGCTAATTTGGAGCTGGCACGCCGGGATGCAGTGTTGGATTCTTCTCCATCCCTTCCTTCTGAGCAGCGTGCTGTTCTGAGGTCTGCCTCTTTGGTGGGACATCAGTTGTTCCATGGTTCTGTGGAAGCTGTTCGTGGCGAAGTTCTTCGTCACTCGAAGGACCAGCTTTTGCTGCGACAGCTGGACCAACCTGCTGCTGTGGGTGGTGGTCGTTCTAGGCCCCCAAGTGTGCTGCTGCGTCTGCTCCTTCTGCACATAAGAAGCGCCGACGTGGCCAGGCTCGCTGGCAGCCTCAGCTAGGAAAGTCTCAGGACTCTGTCACTTCCGGAGGTGGTTTCTCCTCTCGGGGGCCTCGTCGAGGCCGCAAGTGAAGGTTCTCACCTCAATTCGCCTCCAGTCGGGGGAAGGCTGTCGCTGTTTTACGACCGTTGGACAGAGATAACGTCGGACCCTTGGGTCCTCGACGTCATTCAATCTGGTCTGCGACTGTCCTTCCATCGGCACCCCAGTTTATCTCGGGTGCCCCTCCCGACTCAGGTCCCTTCCGGTTCTCTGCATCGGGACCTTCTGGTGCAGGAGATCGACAATCTCCTCTCCAAAGTGGCGATCAAGGTGGTCAGGAACACCCTTTCACCGGGGTTTTACTCGAGACTTTTCTTGGTGCCGAAGAAAAACGGCCAATTTCGTCCTGTCATCAGTCTGAGTATCCTGAACGAGTACATAATAGCTCCTCGTTTCAGTATGGAGACTTTCCGGTCGGTTCGACGTTCAGTTCATCAGGGCGACTTTGCTGCCAGTATCGACCTGAAGGATGTCTACTTCCATGTACCCTTTCATCTGGCATCACGGAAATACCTTCGGTTCTCATTTCGGGATCGAGTCTATCAATTCAGAGCTCTCCCGCTCTCCTGTTCGGTTTGAACCTGGCTCCTGACGTCAGCTTACCTGGACGACATCCTCCAACGGCACCACGATGCTGCTGTCCTGGAGTTAGATGTCCGGCAGTTTCTTTGTCTGCTAGCGTCGCTGGGTTTCAGAGTCAATCACGAGAAGTCGGATCTCCTTCCTTCTCAGCGATTCCATCATTTGGGGATGGATTTTGACACTCTTCACAATGTAGTGTCGGTCCCCCATGCTCGGGCGACGATTCTTTCCGCCTTGACTCGGAACCTGCTTCAATCTTCCTCGGTCTCAGCCAGGACTTTCCTTCAGATGCTGGGCCTTTGCGGTTCGGTGACAGATCTCATTCCACTTGGTCGCTTGTTTGTCTGACCTCTCCAACACTTTCTGTTGGATCATTGGCGTCCGAATGTAAATCCGCTGGACCTGGAACTTCCTATTCCTCGGTCCTTGCTTTGTCACCTCCACCCTTGGGCTGATGTTCCCTGGCTAACTCAGGGTGTTCCGTTGGATCTTCCTTTGGCTGATCGCATCCTTACTGCGGATGCCAGCGATCGGGGCTGGGGTGCGACGTTGGATCCTCTCGCTCTGTTCACTCACGGCGAGTGGGACAGCGAGCAGGTGGGCCTTCATATCAACCAGAAGAAGCTCCTTGCTCTTCTGTTGAGTTTTCGGCTTTGGATCCCTCATCTGTCGGACCATATTGTCCTACTTCTTTCGGACAATTCGACAGTAGTGGCCTACATTCGGAATCAAGGAGGCGCACATTCGATTCCCATGTATCGGCTATCTCGGGATCTTCTTCTGTTGGCACATGATGTAAATGCTCGGGTGTCCATTCGACACATTCCCGGGCGTCTCAGGGTCCTGACAGACTCCCTGTCCCGACGTGACAGTGTCCTTCCCACCGAATGGATGCTACATCGGTCAGTGTTTCAGGCGATTTGCGAGCAATGGGGCCGTCTTCAGGTCGCCCTTTTCGCTACTTGCTGGAATCATCAGGTAGAGACCTTTGTCTCCCCTTATCCAGATCCTCTGGCTTTTGCGGTAGACGCTCTGTCCCTGGACTGGACAGGTTGGATCGGCTATGCCTTCCCTCCTGCACCGATTCTTCCTCAAGTATTAGCAAAGATTCGTGCTTGCAGTTGCAGGATCATTCTGATCGCACCTCTGTCTCCACAAAGGATGTGGATCAATCTGCTGTGGCCTCTGTTGGCAGATCGGCCGATTCGTCTACCTCTACGTCGCGATCTTCTTTCCCAGGGTCATCCCAGGAAGTATCACAACAACCTGGTGAGCCTGTCCCTTCACGCCTGTCTTTTATCAGGTCCAGTCTCCGACGTAGAGGTTTTTCGAGACGATCAGTGGAGTGTATTTCTGCATTGCGGCGACATTCCACTGGCATGACTTATGCTGCGAAGTGGAAGGTTTTCTGCCGTTGGTGTGCAGATCACAATGTGGATTACCATGATCCGTCAATCGCTCAAATTACGGTATATCTTTTTGACTCCAAGGGCCTCCAGCCTATTACGATTAAGGGCTATCGGTCTATTCTGTCTGATACTTTTTCTTGCATCGGTCGTAATCTTTTTCTCTCCAAACTCATTCGGCACTTTTCTTTGAAGAGGCCTCGAGTTTTGCATCTTACACCCAAGTGGAACTTGGCATGGGTGTTGCACTGTTTGGAGGGGGCGCCATTTTGAGCCTTTATCTGAGACCGCTATGCATTTTCTCACCTTTTAGAGAGCTTTTCTTCTAGCGTTTGCTTCTGCTCGACGAGTCAGTGAGCTTCATGCGCTATCTGTTGATTCTGCCTTCTTCAGAAATGAGGCTAACAGTGTCACCTTCACTACTGCTCTTTTCTGGCTAAGAATCAACTTCCTGATTCAGTACCTCCTCCCATATGCATACGGGCTCTCCCTGCTGTCGATGGCTGGAGCCCTCTTCTTTGTCCTGTTTATGCTCTCAAGACTTACATTACTCGCACTCAGTTCATTAGAAGGGGTCGGAAGAGATTCTTTCTGTCTCTCATTCCTAACAGGCAGTCTATCTCTTCCCATTCTATTTCCAGGTGGATCTGTCTTGCAATCAAGCTGGCTTATTCCCACTTATCAGCGTCGGATCTTGTTTCGAACCGGTTTAATGCTCATGAGGTTCGTGGCATTTCTACATCCTGGGCGTTCTCCAATTCTGTTTCGCTCCGGGATGTTATGAATGCGGCTTACTGGAGGAATGCTTCTGCCTTCTCCTCCTTTTATCTCCGCCACCTTCAGCAGCAATTTGAGGACCTTTATTCTTTAGGCCCTCTCGTTGCTGCTCAGTCTGTTGTGCACCCTCGTTAAAATTGTATTTATCGAGGTTGTGCTTTGCTCGGCCTTCTTTTCAGGTGTCTTCTCTCTATCTTCATTACAGGTTTCGCTATTGTTCTCTGCCCTCCTTGCTTTTCTTTCTGCTACTCTTGTTGGTATTGGTTATGTGATTCACCTCCTCCTATTGTTTATTCAGCCAATTGTAAACAATTGTGAGTAGGTTGAAAAGAAATTAAAATTCTTTAGTAAATTTTGTTACTTAACATACCTACCACAATTGTTTACCGGAGGCCCACCCTCCTTGGGGATATCTTTGATATCGATGCCTCCCCGCTAAATCACAAACTTCTCGTTGGCAGAAATACGGAATTCACGTCACGGTTGTTGCGCATGCGCTCGCTAAACGCAATAGGTGTGCAGAGAGAGTACCTGTAATTTTGAGCGCTGGTCTCGCTCGACCCTTTTTTCGATCTTTTTCGTGCTTTTGCACTCTAGTACTTTTCCAGCTTGTTTGGAAAAGTTTCTAAAAGCTTGAGTTAGTTCCGAAGTAGGGCTTGCACTTATGTTACAGCCAATTGTAAACAATTGTGGTAGGTATGTTAAGAAACAAAATTTACTAAAAAATTTTAATTTTTCTGAAAACCCTGATAGTGGCTTCTAACACTCAACCAGTTGAATCAAAATATTTTTTAAAAATATAAAATTGTTTATTCTAAAGACATATCAATTCTAATATCATAATAGGGGGCCATAACATTGATCAATGTCATGCATGCCTAAGGTACACGTGCCTTCAACTAATGCTGACCTGCTTATTCTGGGATAGTAATTTGGAGAGCCTGACAGTTACTCACCATTACTCCCTATTGCTCATTGATATTCTCTGGTTACTACGGCTTCCTCGGACTATTAAATTGTCTGACGTAATATGACCCAAGTTGTTGAAAATGTTGTTAAACCACAACAAACAAACAAATATTAAAATGTCCACATTTATCCTTTCTGTACAAATATGTTGATGATTTTGAGTAGAATATATAAAGTAAATCATGGTTCTGGAAGATAAATTTGAGTACATGTTTATGTTATTATACCTCCCGCGAACGAAGTTCAGGGGGGTATATAGGAATGACTTTGTCTGTCTGTCACTCTTAGACCGCACGCCTGCCCACACACCCGTCCATCCGTCAGTCCATCCATCCATCCATCTGTCTGGCTCAGAACTTTTGATGACCTTGAAGGATATTAATGACACTTGGTTTTAATGTTGTCGTGAATAAGGTTGGAATGCCAGTCTACATGGTCAAGGTCACAGACTTAGTTCAAGTTCATATACCCCCACATCCAAATCCAACTATAACAAGTAGTTTCTGGCTCAGAACTTTTGATAGCCTTGAAGGATATTAATGATACTCGGTATTAATGTTGTCCACCACTAGAGGGTGTGTCGTGAGTAAGGTTGGTTGGAATGCTTGTCTACAAGTCAAGGTCACAGACTTAGTTCAATTTCACATACCACCACATCCAAATCCAACTATAACAAGTCGTGTCAGGCTCAAAACGTTTGATAGCCTTGAAGGATATTAATGCTACTTGGTATTAATATTGCCCACCACTAAAGGGTGTGTTGCAAATAAGGTTGGTTGGAATGCCTTTATAATGGTCAAGGTCACAGACTTACATCAAGTTTACATACTGCCCCACATCCAAATCCAACTATAACAAGTCGTGTCCGGCTTAGAACTTTTGATGGTCTTGAAAGATATTAATGATAGTTGGTATTAATGTTGCCCACCACCAGAGGGTGTGTCATGAATGAGGTTGGAATGCCTGCCCACAAGGTCAAATTCACAGACTTAGTTCAAGTTTACATAACCCACATCCTAATCCAACTATAACAAGTCGAGTTTGGCACAGAACTTCTGAATGTCCCTAAGGATATTAATGGTAAATGGTATTGTTGTTGCCCACTTTCAGAAAGTGTTTCCCGAATAAAGATGGAATGTCTGTCCTCAAGGTCAAGGTCACAAATTTAGTTAAACTTTACATACCCATATCCACATATACACTGTCATGTCCAGCTCGGAACTTTTGATAGCCTTGAAGGATATAAATGATACTTGGTATTATTGGTGCCCACCCCCAAAGGGCATGTTGCAAATAAGGTTGGAATATGTGTCTGTAAGGTCAAGGTCACAGACTTAGTTCAACTTTACATACTCCTCTCCAAATATGTGTCATGTCTGGCTCAGAACTTTTGATTCCCTTCAAGGTCCCCGCGGGAACCCCGGGAAGTAAAGCAGTGCCTGTTCAAAGCGGTAAACAGGCTCTGTTTTACTGGTAAAAGAGGACCCAGTCACCAGTGCTTTGGAGGTGCAAACCCTCTCTAAAATGGGCAACATGGCTTATTAACACTCACCCCTGGTCTTGAGTTGATACTCATGTTGTCATGTTTAGTCATTGTTCAAAAATATGTGACCTTAAACACCAATAAATAAATAATCCCTCCAAGGATATTAGTGATACTTGGTATTATTTATTATTGTTGCCCACTATCAGAGTGTGTGTTGCAGGGGGGGGGGGGGGGGGGGGGGGGGGGGGGGTATTCTTGGTCCCCAGTTGGGACAGGCCACATCTAGTTGTATTTGGTATAGTAATATAGACAGAAACTCATTACCTGTCAGTGGTTAGTTGTGTCCTTGGGCAAGGCACTTAATTTAGATTGCCCATATGAGGACAAAGTGGCACTTGCTTCAACTGCTGCAAACTCTGCTTATGCCGAGTTCGTCAATTGTAGAGTTTGACATTTGCTTGTGACTGTGTTTCCTCCACGTATTTCTGCTTCCTCTACCTCTAAAACTGTCAGACACAATGTGACCCTGGCTGGTGAAAGTGTCATTAAACCTCAATAAAACAAACAATAATGTAGGCAATGAAAAATTGGTTCATTCCCCTTTGAGTATAATAAAATTTTGAATCTTATTTCATGTTAGTTGATAATTATTAATGAAGACTGTAAACATTTCATGAAATGCTCAACTATTATCAAAACAAAGGAAGATCTATCCAATGTCAGTTTCTCACAGCCTTAGAATTAATACCAAAGCCTGAAAGAAATATTAAACCTCTGCACACTGATATCCAAATATCAGTTTTTCTAGATGTACATTTTCCTCCAAACATAACAAGGAATTTCACTAATTTACTTTTGTTCAGTAGAGCTCATTAAGCCTTGTCAAAGAAGACTGAATTGTTTAAAATCCATGTTGTATTATGGGAAAAATTTGCTGCTTGAAGTTTCACCCAAAGTAAAGGCCTAAACCGATCAGCGCTATTTTAAAAAATCGTCAATTAGTTTTCATTATTTTTTTCATTTTTTGTTTCAAAAACATAGGTTAGGACCCCTCATTGGAACGGGCAATTCGAGCTCATTCCATTGAGGGGTCACAACCTATGTTTTTGAGACAATCAAAAAATATTAGTTATTCACAAATATTTTTTGCAAGTGTTGTCTGATTTTCATGTTAGGTAAAGGGTTAACATTGTTATGCACATTAACTGGTTGAGGGCTAGATTATTTTTGGTGGTCTGAATTTGTTATTCAAAATTTGTTTTATTATTATTAGCTTAACTTGACATAGTCAAGATAAGCTATTGCCATCACGCGTGCGGAAGTCTGTTAGTCTGTGACGTCTGTTCACATTTTCCTTTAGCACGGGCTACACCCCGCAGTTCTTGTCTGATCATCATGAAATTTCATATGCAGGTTTGGGGTCATGTCTAGATGAGAACGTCCCCTTTTGGTCGCGATCGGGCAACTGGTATGGCTGCCCGAGCCCAAAACCCGAAAACCATTAGCACAGTCTACAGGTCGTATTTATGAAGGGATTTCATTGTAACTTGGTAGGATGCCTCTGTATAATGCCTAGATGAGAACGTCCCCTTTTGGGCATGATCTATCAACCGTGATGGCTGCCCAAGCCCGAAACCCAAAAACTTTTAGCACAGTCTACAGGTCATGTTTAATGTGGAGGGATTTTATTGCAACTTGGTAGGATGACTCCTTATGATGTCTAGATGAGAATTTCCCCATTTGGGCATGATCTGCCAACCATGACCACTGCCCGAGCCCAAAACCCGAAAACCTTTACCACAGTCTACAGGTCATATTTATTGAGGAATTTCATTGTAACTTGGTGGGTTGACTTCATACAGTGTCTAGATGAGAAAGTCACCTTTTGTGCATGATTGGGCAACTGTGACGGCTACAGGGGCCCAAAGTCAGAAAACCTTTAGCACAGTCTAGAGGTCATATTTATGAAGGGATTTCATTGTAACTTGGTAAGATGACTCCAAATAATGTCTAGATGAGAACGTCCCATTTTGATCGCGATCATGCAGCCTCGATGGGTGCCCGAGCCCAAAAACCTTTAGCATAGGCAAAAGGTCATATTTATGGAAGGATTTCATTGTAACCTGTTAGGTTGACTCCATGTAATGCCTAGATGATGACATCCCCTTTTGGTCGTGATTGGTCAGTTGTGATGGCTACTAGTGCCCGAAGCCCGAAAACCTTGAGCACAGTCTACAGGTCATATTTATGAAGGGATTTCATTGTAACTTCTTAGG
Source organism: Pictodentalium vernedei (assembly GCA_031216915.1). Taxonomy (NCBI): domain Eukaryota; kingdom Metazoa; phylum Mollusca; class Scaphopoda; order Dentaliida; family Dentaliidae; genus Pictodentalium; species Pictodentalium vernedei. The sequence goes on from CM062296.1 coordinate 412,338,302, forward strand.
ATCACTCCAGATGATGCCCAGATGAGATTGTCCCCTATGGTTGCGATCATTCAGCCATGATGGCTGCCCGAGCCCGAAGCCCCAAAAGCTTTAGCACAGTCTACAGGTCATATTTATGAAGGGATTTCATTGTTACTTGGTAGGTTAACTTCATATAATGTCTAGATGAGAACGTCCCCTTTTGGACATGATTGGGCTACTGTGACGGCTAAAGGTGCCCGAAGCCCGAAAACCTTTAGCACAGTCTACAGGTCATATGTATGAGGGGATTTCATTGTAACTTGGTAGGATGACTCCAAATAATGTCTAGATGAGAACGTCCCATTTTGGCCATGATCATTCAGCCTTGATGGGTGCCCGAGCCCAAATACCTTTAGCATAGGCAAAAGGTTATATTTATAGAAGGATTTCATTGTAACCTGTAAGGTTGACTCCATATAATGCCTAGATGATGACATCCCCTTTTGGTCGTGATTGGTCAACTGTGATGGCTACAGAAGCCCGAGCACAGTCTACAGGTCATATTTATGAAGGGATTTCATTGTAACTTCGCAGGATCACTCCAGATGATGCCCAAATGAGATTGTCCCCTTTGGTTGCGATCATTCAACCATGATGGCTGCCCGAGCCCGAAGCCTGAAAACTTTTAGCACGGTCTACAGGTCATATTTATGAAGGGATTTCATTGTAACTTTGTAGGTTAACTTCATATAATGTCTAGATGAGAACATCCCCTTTTGGACATGATTGGGCTACTGTGACGGCTAAAGGTGCCCGAAGCCCGAAAACCTTTAGCACAGTCTACAGGTCATATTATGAGGGGATTTCATTGTTAACTTGGTAGGATGACTCCAAATAATGTCTAGATGAGAACATCCCATTTTGATCGCAATCATTCAGCCTTGATGGGTGACTGAGCCCAAAAACCTTTAGTATAGGTTATTTATTTATTGATGTTTAAGGTCACATATTTATGCACAATGGCTAATCATGACCGTGACAGTTTTACGGGTGGAGGAAGCCGGAGTACCCAGAGAGAACCACCAAGCAACGACGAGCAGCTGCCAGCTCCCCAACATCGTAACTCCGCACTGCAGCACAGATAGGGTTAGATTGGTTGAAGACATGCGTACCATCGACGTGCAGTACGCCTTAGTACACGGTGTCATCGTGCCCCCACGCGGGCAATGGAGATGAAGTGTCTTGCCCAAGGACACAACGCGGTTGCCGCAGGTGGGATTCGAACTGAGGATCTCTCGGCTTGCAGCCTGCACCTCTACCTACTAAGCCACCGCGCTCCCTTTAGTATAGGTAAAAGGTCATATTTATGGAAGGATTTCATTGTAACCTATTAGGTTGACTCCATATAATGCCAAGATGATGACATCCCCTTTTGGTCGTGATTGGTCAGCTGTGATGGCTACAAGTGCCTGAAGCCCAAAAACCTTGAGCACAGTCTACAGGTCATATTTATGAAGGGATTTCATTGTAACTTCGTAGGATCACTCCAGATGATGCCCAGATGAGATTGTCCCCTTTGGTTGCTATCATTCAACCATGATGGCTGCCCGAGCCCGAAGCCTGCGAACCTTAAGCACAGTCTACAGGTCATATTTATGAAGGGATTTCATTGTAACTTGGTAGGTTGACTTCATATAATGTCTAGATGAGAACGTGCCCTTTTGGACATGATTGGGCAACTTTCACTGCTAAAGGTGCCCGAAGCCCGAAAACCTTTTGCACTGTCTACAGGTCATATTTATGAAGGGATTTCATTGTAACTTGGTAGGATGACTCCAAATAATGTCTAGATGAGAACGTCCCATTTTGGCCAGGATCATTCAGCCTTGATGGGTGCCCAAGCCCAAAAACCTTTAGCATAGGCAAAAGGTTATATTTATAGAAGGATTTCATTGTAACCTGTTAGGTTGACTCCATATAATGCCTAGATGATGACATCCCCTTTTGGTCGTGATTGGTCAACTGTGATGGCTACAGGTGCCCGAAGCCCGAAAACCTTGAGCACAGTCTACAGGTCAAATTTATGAAGGGATTTCATTGTAACTTCGCAGAATCACTCCAGATGATGCCCAGATGAGATTGTCCCCTTTGGTTGCGATCATTCAACCATGATGGATGCCCGAGCCCGAAGCCCGAAATCCTTTAGCACAGTCTACAGGTCATATTTATTAAGGGATTTGATTGTAACTTGGTAGGTTGACTTCATATAATGTCTGTATGAGAACGTCCCCTTTGGACGCAATTTTGGAAACATGGCTACAGAGGCCCGAAGCCCGAAAACCTTTAGCACAGTCTACAGGCCATATTTATGAGGGGATTTTAATGTAACTTGATAGGATGACTCGTTTTGGAATAATTTCACTGTAACTTGGGAACTTTTATTGATATACGTTAACTGTGAAGGCCACATACATTAACTGTGAGGTCATATTAACCCACCCCTCAGCTCTTTAGTACAGTGTACACCTCATTATTTTTATCATAAACATAGCACACAGGGAACAGAAATGAACATATTCCCAATTATCACAATTCTTGTCTTATTTCATAATCCTTTCATAAACATTGAACATTATCCTTTTCATCAAACACAACACACAAGTTAAGCTACAGTGTCATTGACACTTTCATTACAAATTATTGGTGAGCGCCCATGGGCACTCTCCAAAAAGTTGTAATAAAACAAATATATATGAACAAAATATTATTTGCATTTGACTGAATATGACACATGAGCAAGGAAAAATGTTGGCATAGGTTGTAAGACCCTCATTTTTAGTGCGACTGTTTACAGTGAGGGCTATAGTAATGACTTTTGTCCGTCTGTCTGTCCTTTTCTGTTAACATTTACAGTTTTGGTTGAAGTTTGTGGTTAAAGTTTTTTTACTGAAGGTTCAAGTGTTTTTTTTTTTTGTTTTTGTTTTTAGCTCACCTGACTTTCAGTCAGGAGAGCTATAGTGATCACTCACCGTCCGTCGGGGGGCTGAGATTCAAGTTTGTTCAATGGTTCAAAATGAGGAATTTTCTTTAAAAATCTTCTTCTTCAGATCCAGCAGTCGGAATGTTTTGATATTTGGTGTGCAGAATCCTTAGGGGTGTGAGATTCAAGTTTGTAAAGCCAAGTCCCTGGGTTCATATATGGGCTCCCTGTGGGAGCCCGAATTATGACTTAGTTCAATATGAGGAATATTCTTTAAAAATCTTTTTTTAGATCCACTGGTCAGAATATTTGGATATTTGGTATAAGCTTTTCTTAGGAGGAGCAGATGCAACTTGTTGAAATCAATTCTCTGGGTTGATATTTAGGCTACCATGTCAGGTGAGCCCCCTCAGGCCCCCTGGGGCCTCTTGTTGTTAATGTTTGTGGTTAAAAACCCAGAGAAACACCACCACCCACCCCCCACCCTCACCCATGGTGCCAATTAGGTTTTTTTTTTTCTCTCTGCTCAAAATGCATTCTGAAGGATTTAGGCTGACCACATGTGGAAAAAAAAAAATGGACACCCCTAACACACCCCCACTCTCCCCCACCCCTCATCCCCCACTCCACCTCCTCCTCACCCAGGGCCATTCATGCAATATTTTTTCTTTGGTACAAAATGCATTTTTAGCCTGATTTTTTATAGTCAGGGCTATAGTCATGACTTTCGTCCGTCCATCCGTCCATCCGTCCATCTGTCGGTCCATCCATCTGTCTGTAAACAATTGGTTTCTGACTGATAACTCCAGTTTGGATTATTTGATTTCCACCAAAGTTGATATGTGTACTTTCCAGCTAGTAATACAGGCCAGGTTTCAATATAGATTCCACAACTGCCCCCCCCCCCCCCCCCCCCCCCCACCCACCCACCCACACAAATTGTCACTTAGGCAATTATTCCCAAAATGCATTTTGAAGGATTGGGAGTTATTACATGCAAAAAAGAAGATTGACTCATATAGCCCAACATTGCTTAATGTACTGCATCTTTAATCCTTTACCTTACACAAGTTGAAGCCAACAGTACAAATTATTTTTCTGAAACCTCAGATTTTTTCATTTTCTATTTACTTCTAACCATGGCTTATTACTCCTTATTGGAACAAGCTCATCAAGTTTGTTTCATTAATAGGTCATGAGGTATGTTTGAAGTAGAGAAATGAAAAAATAAAATTTGAATAGCAAATTTTGTATATCACGAGTGCAGATATGGCAGATTCGTTAGGTAAACTGTTAACAAAAAATGGCTCCGACTATTTTGCGTCTAAGCATTGCCATTCCTGGGACAGTCGGGCTGCATGCGTGACATCACTCTAGTTTTGAAAGCCCTGATAATGAATTCTAGCACTCAACCAGTTAAGTGAGTTAGCTATATTGACTTAATTAGTATTACTCAAAACAGTGACATCAATATGAGCAGTGTCTGTGTTTGTTTGTGTGTGGAGTGTTGCTACCGTGCATTTTGTCTAGAAACGTTTATTTGTTTTAGAAAAAATCTAGGCTTGTTGTAAGATAAAGTATGAGCTCCAGGAGCTCTGACAAACAAGATATAATAGAATAAATGCTTAGATTATCTCTAGAATACAGAAGAGTGCATATATCCCTGTTAATTGAATGGTCCTATTAATTGAATACTTCTAACTGGTAAAATGGCTATTCAATTAACATGGTTCCATTGTCAATGTCATTGTACTGATATTAATGATAACATTTGTGATATCAGGGATAAATATTTCACCCAGTAAAAAATTCAGGTCTGAACTGAAAAATGCACTCTGAGACTTTCAGTGTTTCAAGTTATTTGGTATTGACTTTATTTCAGTCTAACGTTAGCTTTCCAATTTAATTCTTTGGTGTTATTCTATTTTCAGGAGATCTACCATACCTGAAAGTTCCTCTTCACACCGTTATAAAACTGACGCCAGTAGCCTATGGTTGTAGAGCAGAATTCATTTCTCTTAATATTGGCGCTGTTGACACACATAGAGAAAAACCCAAAGTGAGTACAGCTTGATATTTCCTGTTTTATGAAGTAGTTGAAATCTTTCAGGGTCTTGGTGCTAGAGGCCGCCATCCAGGCTTTTCTAAAAATTGCTGGAAGCCACTTTAGTGTATTTAGTCTTCAATGGATTTGCGCCTTAATTAACTCTTTACCCAACATAACGGCCAAAACCAGCCAACACTATTCACAAAAATCATGATTTTTCATTTTTTGTCTCAAAACCATAGCTTATGACACCTCATTGGAATGAGCTCATTGAGCTCGTTCCAGTTAGGGATCATAAGCTATTGTTTTGATGCAAAAGTAAAAAAAAATTAGGTATTCAAGAATTTTATTTGCCAGTGTAGTCTGCTTTTCATGTTAGGTAAAGGGTTAAGGAACAATTTGTTCATATGAATGGGTTTTATTAAGACCCATCTAAGAGGTTGGGTCGTATGTAATAGCAAGCACTGTAAAAGTGTAGAACTTGCACTAGTATAGTCCTAGCAGTTTGTATACTTTTATCAGTATGTTGGTTTACTCTTTAGTAATGTCAAGAAATCAGTACTACTGTCAAGTATGTGTACAGATTTAGCCCATGTTTCAATTTACATTACCATTAACCCAAAAGAGCCTAATTCCTAATCAAGACATATATTTATGGACTGAAAACAGTTGCCCCAGTCATTATTATAATTTATTGGTGTTTAAGTTCACATACTTATGCACAATGGCTAATCGTGACCGTGGCACTTTTATGGGTGGAGGAAGCCAGAGTACCTGGAGAGACCCACCGAGCATCGACGGGCAACTGTCAGCTCCTCAACATTCTACCTCTGCTCAAGCTCCACTGAAGCAGGGTTACAGCGGTTGAAGACATGTGCACCATCAATGTGCAGTACGCCTTCATACATGGCATCATCATGCCCCAATATAGGCAACCGGGATAAAGTGCCTTGCCCAAGGACACAACATGTGTCATCATGGACGGGGATCGAACTCTGGACCTCTAGCATTGAAATCCAACAGTCTTCCAATGAGCCACCATGCTCCCCTGCCCCAGTCATAAAGTCATCTTTAAGACAATGATTAAACTGCCCTAGAAGTCTCTGTCAAGCAGGGTCCGCCGAAGCTTCAAAATTTTATTTGATTGCCAATGATTTGATTTGAGTCATGCTGATTTGAATTTTTTTTAAAATCAAGATGTGTTCAATATCCGACCAAGAGTCTCCTCTTGATCTCTTCTACTATCATCTGGTCTCAATGATAGAAGAGTTCAAGTAGGTTCCACTTCCAAACCTACTTAAATTCCATTCTGGAATACTCTGCATTTTGATTGACTTTCTCAAACAGACAAGTCGCTTTTGAATACAACACTTAGATGGAGACTAACCATAATTATATTGTGTAAAAAGGAAGCTTCAATATTTTCAGCATGTTGAGATTTGATTGAATTTGGGATTCGATTTGACCCAAAATTTAAGATTTACAGGACCCAATAACTGGGCCTTTAAAAATGCAGATAATGGTTTCATGTATCTGACAAAAATTCAGCCCTTTTAACTCTTAAGGGCCTAATTCTGAATTTGATAACTTTTACTGCAACAGAACAGGTACCCCAACATGCTGTCTCTAAATTTTTTGGCAATTGTTCTTTGGCAAGTCTAGACTTCCTATATATAGCAGCCAAGACCCACCTAAAACAACTGCAAAGCCACAGGATAAAGACTGTTGAGTGTTGCAAAATGTTTATAAAAATCTCCATCTCTTAAGGGTTAAGGGGTAAACCAAGTTGGCAAAGCTACCTACCACCTTGTCTTGTTCAAGTTGAATTAAATAAAAAAAAATTTTTTATTACGCCCCCTGACTTAGGTCGGGTGGCATATAGTGATTGAAGTGTGTGTGTGTGTCCAACTGTGTGTCCGTGTGTGTGTGTGTTTGTGTGTGTGTCCGAGCCAATAACTCGAAAACTGTTAGGGCCACAGTCATCAAACTTCACACAATTATAAAGGACCATGGGAGGATGTGTCACACACCATAGCCGGGTTCGTACCTTCAAGGTCAAGGTCACATTTCAAGGGCATACTAAAAATCGGTCAATAGTCGTGTCTCAGCCATAACTCAGAAACGAATCATAGTACAATTGTTAAACTTTTTACAAATGTTAAGGACAGTCAGAAGGTGTGTCGCGTATAATAGTTTCTGCCACATCTGCAAGATGAAGGTCACAAAGGGGGGGGGGGGGGGGGGGGGGGCATGTGTTACCTTAGTAATATTCTTCTTGTTTAGCTCACCTTGACAGTCAAGCTGAGCTAATGTCATTGCTCTCTGTCCGTCAACACCATGTTTTGTCTTTTCCTTCAAAACAACTGGGCCAATTCAAGTGAAAGTTTGTGTGAGTGTTGTTCCTGAAGGGGCATTGCATTTTTGCTCAACTCAACTCAACATGCCCAGTCCCATAGGGAGGGGGTGGGAAAAAATGCTCCAAAATATTTTTTAAATCTTCTCATGAACCAGTGGGTACAATGACTTGATATGTGATATGGAGCTTCCTTTTGAAGTATAGAATCAAGTTTGTTCAAACAAAGTTTGTGAAGCAATATTTGACTTTGTAATGAGAGGGGGTAGATTCAAGTTTGTTCAATTCGAATGCCTGGGTTAATATTTGGGCTCCATATGGGAACCTGAAATTTAACATAGTGCAATATGAGGGAATTTCTTTAAAAATCTTCTTCAGATTCACCTGTCAGAATCCTTTCATATTTGGTTTACAACATCTCTAGGGGAGTCAGATTCAAGTTTGTTAAAATTGGTTCCCTGGGTCAATATTTAGACTCCCTGTGGTAGCATGAATTTTTAACTTAGTGCAATATGAGGAACTTTTTTAGCTCACCTGACTGAAAGTCAGGGTGAGCTTTTTCTTATCACTCTTCGTCCGTCGTCCTACGTGAAGGTGGTGTTTGAGCCTCTTTCTCCTAAACCACTGGCCACATTTTAATCAAATTTCATGTATATGGTGGTTATATAGGGGCATTTTGATTTTTATCCAAATTAGGTTTCGGCTCATATTGAGCAGAGGTGTGGGGAAAAAATAGCCAAATTTTTTGAAAATCTTCTTCTAATGAACCCTCAGTAGCAGAGACTTGATATGTGGTATACAGAGTCCTTTTGAGGTTTAGAATCAAGTTTGTTCAAGAAAAGTTTGTCGGGCATTATTTGCCTTCGTTATGGGAGGGGCAAAAATTTTGGGAACCTCGGGAGCTAAAAATAGGAAAAACCTTAAAACTGCCATATCTCCAAAACTACACGGCACAGAGAATTCTTATTTTGTATAAAGCTTACTTTTATCCAGTAGAATAGAATGGTTAAAAAAAATCCCTATCGGTTTGATCACAAGGTACTTTTTTCAGGACTTTTGAAAAAGTGATGAGTCAGCACTTTTTAACACTGTAGGCAATGGGAAAAAGATTAAAAAATCTTCTTCTCCAGATCCAGCAGGCACAATCTTTTGATATTTGGTATGCAACATTGTAGGGTGGATCTGATTCAAGTTTGTTCAAATCGGCCCCCTGGGTTCATATTTGGGCTCAGTATAGGAGCCCGATTTCGAACTTAGTGCATTTCGGGCAAATTTCTTAAAAAATCTCCTTCTCCAGATCCAGCAGGCAGAATCTTTTGATATTTGGTATGCAACATTGTGGGGTGGATCTGATTCAAGTTTGTTCAAATCGGCTCCCTAGATTCATATTTGGGCTCACTATCGAAGCTCGAATTCGAACTTAGTGCATTTCAGGCAAATTTCTTCAAAAATCTTCTTCTCCAGATCCAGCAGGCAGACTCTTTTGATATTTGGTAAGCAACATTGCAGGGTGGATCTGATTCAAGTTTGTTCAAATCGGCCCCCTGGGTTCATATTTGGGCTCAGTATAGGAGCCCGATTTCGAACTTAGTGCATTTCAGGCAAATTTCTTAAAAAATCTTCTCCAGATCCAGCAGGCAGAATCTTTTTTTGATATTTGGTATGCAACATTGTGGGGTGGATCTGATTCAAGGTTGTTCAAATCGGCCCCCTGGGTTCATATTTGGGCTCAGTATAGGAGCCCGATTTCGAACTTAGTGCATTTCGGGCAAATTTCTTAAAAAATCTTCTTCTCCAGATCCAGCAGGCAGAATCTTTTCATATTTGGTATGCAACATTGTGGGGTGGATCTGATTCAAGTTTGTTCAAATCAGCTCCCTGGATTCATATTTGGGCTTACTATAGAAGCCCGAATTCGAACTTCGTGCATTTCAGGCAAATTTATTAAAAAATCTTCTTCTCCAGATCTAGAAGGCAGAATCTTTTGATATTTGGTATGCAACATTGTGGGGTGGATCTGATTCAAGTTTGTTCAAATCGGCTTCCTAGATTCATATTTGGGCTCACTGTAGAAGCTTGAATTCGAACTTAGTGCATTTCAGGCAAATTTCTTAAAAAATCTTCTTCTCCAGATCCAGCAGGCAGAATCTTTTCATATTTGGTAAGCAACATTGTGGGGTGGATCTGATTCAAGTTTGTTCAAATCGGCCCCCTGGGTTATATTTGGGCTCAGTATAGGAGCCCAAATTTGAACTTAGTGCATTTCAGGCAAATTTCTTAAAAAATCTTCTTCTCCAGATCCAGCAGGCAGAATCTTTTGATATTTAGTATGCAACATTGTGGGATGGATCTGATGCAAATTTGTTCAAATCGGCTCCCTAGATTCATATTTGGGCTCACTATAGAAGCTTGAATTTGAACTTAGTGCACTTCGGGCAAATTTCTTTAAAAATCTTCTTCTCCAGATCGAGCAGGCAGAATCTTTTGATATTTGGTATGCAACATTGTGGGGTGGATCTGATTCAAGTTTGTTCAAATCGGCTTCCTAGATTCATATTTGTGCTCACTATAGAAGCTCAAATTCGAACTTAGTGCATTTCAGGCAAATTTCTTTAAAAATCTTCTTCTCCAGATCCAGCAGGCAGAATCTTTTCATATTTGGTAAGCAACATTGTGAGGTGGATCTGATTCAAGTTTGTTCAAATCGGCTCCCTATATTTATATTTGGGTTCACTAGAAGCTGGAATTCGAACTTAGTGCATTTCAGGCAAATTTCTTAAAAAATCTTCTTCTCCAGATCCAGCAGGCAGAATCTTTTCATATTTGGTATGCAACATTGTGGGGTGGATCTGATTCAAGTTTGTTCAAATCGGCCCCCTGGATTCATATTTGGGCTCGCTATAGAAGCCCGAATTCGAACTTAGTGCATTTCAGGCAAATTTCTTAAAATATCTTCTTCTCCAGATCCAGCAGGCAGAATCTTTTGATATATGGTATGCAACATTGTGGGGTGGATCTGATTCAAGTTTGTTCAAATCAGCCCCCTGGGTTTATATTTGGGCTCAGTATAGGTGCCCAAATTTCAACTTGGTGCATTTCAGGCAAATTTTTTTGAAAATCTTCTTCTCAAGATCCAGCCGGCAGAATCTTCTGATATTGGGTATGCACCATGCTTGGGGGGTGAGATTCAAGTTTGTTCAAGCCAAGTCCCTGGGTTCATATTTGGGCTCACTGTGGTAGCCCGAATTATAACTTAGTTCAAAATGAGGAATTTTCTTTAAAAATCTTCTTCTCCAGATCCAGCAGTCGGAATGTTTTGATATTTGGTATGCAGCATCCTTGGGGGGGGGAGATTTAAGTTTGTTCAAGCCATGTCCCTAGGTCCATATTTGGACTCACTGTGGGAGCCCGAATGATAACTTAGTTCAAATTGAGGAATTTTCTTTAAAAATCTTCTTCAGATCCATCATTCGGAATGTTTTGATATTTGGTATGCAGCATCCTTAGGGGGTGACATTCAAGTTTGTTCAAGCCATGTCCCTAGGCCCATATTTGGACTCACTGTGGGAGCTTGAATTGTAACTTAGTTCAAAATGAGGAATTTTCTTTAAAAATCTTCTTCTTCAGATCCAGCAGTCGGAATGTTTTGATATTTGGTGTGCAGCATCCTTAGTTGGGTGAGATTCAAGTTTGTTAAAGCCAAGTCCCTGGGTTCATATGTGGGCTCCCTGTGGGAGCCTGAATTATAACTTAGTTCAATATGAGGAATATTCTTTAAAAATCTTTTTTTTTTAGATCCACTGGTCAGAATCTTTGGATATTTGGTATAAGCTTTTCTTAGGAGGAGCAGATGCAACGTGTTGAAATCAATTCTCTGGGTTGATATTTAGGCTACCATGTCAGGTGAGCGCCCTCAGGCCCCTTGGGGCCTCTTGTTTGAAAACCTTCTTCTTCAGAACCACTAGTCAGAATGCTTTCATATTTGGTGTACAGCATCTCTGGGGTTGGGGGGGGGGGTCAGATTCAGTTTGTTCAAATCGGTTCTGTAGTTTAATATTTGGGTTCGCTATGGCAGCCCAAATTTTAACTCAGTGCAATATGAAGAAATTTTCTTCTTCAGATCCAACAGTCAGAATGCTTTCATATTCGGTATACAACATCTCTGGGGAGGTCAGATTTAACTTTGTTCAAATCGAGAGCCTGGGTTAATATTTGGGCTCCTTATTGGAACTGGAATTGGCCATGTAGTTGAAGAATTAGAAATTTTGTATTCAGTACCCTCTAGAGGTGTGTAACTAAGATTAATCCACATAGGTTGTATCAAGGGGCTTCATAGGGGAGCTCCACATTTTACATTATGATCAACTGAAGAAAAGCCATGATATTCAGACTATTTTTGTCACTTGAGGGCCTCAAGGATGGACAATGTATCGTATGGAGATGAATTGCTTAATGTAGACTCATTCTTAGCTCTGTTTATATCGTGTTATGTTCAAGGTGAGGGCTTCAGGTCCGGTGAGGCCTCTTGTTTAAATTATCCTGATCCATATGTGGAGTGTAGTACTTTTGTATACTGTTTTCAAATAATTTATTTTTACTCTGTTGTGTTACCATACGTTAATATGTTGTACTCCACTTAATCAAATAATGGTTTGTAGAATATCAGTGTTAATCTATTATCCAAAACCATCAGTGCTATTCACAAAAATCATCATTCAAATTGTATTAGTTTTGTTATTTTTTGACTGCAAAACATAGCTTGGACACCTCATTGGAACGAGCACATTGAGCTTGTTCCAGTGAGGGTGAATGAGTTGCTTCTGAAGTGAAAAAGGAACATTTTTGTAGTGTTTCAAGATTTTTTGGCAAGTGTTTGAGCATCATTGTTTTAGTTAATAGGTTAATTAAATGGATTTTCTCATGCACCAAATCATTTAATATACATTCACAACAAATTTGACTTGCTATTTATATGTTGGTTTCCAAAAAATCCTTTTTGAAAGAACTGATAAACATGCTTTGCAAAGAAATAAAATTAGAATCCAGATAAGATGCATAAAGACATAGTGCCATATTAATTTTCAGCAACAGTACATTTGAAATATTTTGGACAACAGAAATACATTTTCATTTTTTATTTAAAAGTGTATCGATGATCCATCATGCACCTGAGGAAGAATGAACCCATTTCTTAGCACAAGCTGAGGAGTAAGGATTCTGTTTGTTTATTGAGATTTATATGGTAGAAAGCTATATTATTTTTCAAAGGTGATTTGTAACATGAGTATTTTTTTTCAAAGACACAATGCTCCCAGCAATAGGAGCCTTAGTTTAGCATATTTTGTTCATCAATAATTGTTTTATTACTATTTATTGGAGAGTGCATGTAGGCACTCTAATAAATTGTAACAATGCAGTTTGTTTCTTTATCTGCTGCTGCACAAACGACAAGCTGATGCACACAGTGTAAAGCCACTAAGTGGCTTTTAGCACTTTTCAGTAGAGCCCTAATAGTGGCTTCTAGAACTCTACCAGTTAATGGCGGTTTCATATTTCAACAGCCAGGGTCATATTTTATCGTACAGTTTTACAAGTGGAGGAAACCAGAGTACGTGGAGAGAACCACTGAGCAGTTGTGAGCAGCTGTCCTCTTTATCAACTTTGCAAAAGCAGAGTTAGCAGCGATTGGAAGCTAGTGCACCATTGACATGTAGTGTGCTTTAGTATGTGGTATTGCCTTGCCCTTATGAGTCAAGAAGTCATGAAATAATTTTTGATAACATTTTTAGTTCTGCCTGACAAAATGTTAGCTGGTCTTTTCAGATGCTAAGTTGTCCGCTGGTCATCGTCAATATTTTGTTTGCCCCGGCCATAATGTCTTAACCATTGAATAATTGAATATTATTTAACAAAACATTCTAGCCATATATATTATCACTAGACAGTGTGTCATCAGTCAGTGAGGACTCTACCCTCAAGATGAATGTCACTGGCCCCAGAGGTCAAGCAGTAGACAAGAAAACTTCGATATTTTACTATCATTGTTGTCCGGTCCATATAATTTGATCTAATTGGCAGATCTTGTTCATACTTGATACAATTATTGCTCATGCCTCAAAGGTGTGTCACATCTTTGATCCAAGGTCATATCATCACAGGCAAGGTCACAGACAGCAAAACTTGGATATTGCTATACAGCCCTTGCCTGGTTTATATAACTTGGTATGATTGACAGATCTTATTCATACTTGGTTCAATTATTGCTTATGACTCAATGGTGTGTCACGACTTTGATCCAAGGTCATATTTTGAAGGTCAAGATCACAGGCAACAAAAATTTTATATTGTTATACAACCGTTGTCCGATCCATATAACTTGGTATGATTGACAGATCTTATTCATAGTGGTTACAATTATTGCTCATGACTTAATGATGTGTCAACTATGACCCAAGGTCATATCATCAAGGTCACAGACACAGATAGCAAAACTTTGATATTGTTATACAGCCCTTGTCTGGTTTGTATAATTGAATCTATGTGACAGATCTTGTTCGTGCTTCACACAATTGTTACCCATAACCTAATGTTGTGTCATGACCTTGACCTATTGTCATATAGTAAAGGTTGAGGTCACAAGCAGTAACACTTGGATGGCCAAACATTTCTGCTTGTGATAGAGAAATTCAGGTGTGTTTTGTGTAGAAAATTCCACCCATTTATATCTTTATTTATTGAGGTTTAACAACATGTTCGACAGCCAGGGTCACCTCATGTCAGACAGTTTCATGGATGGAGGAAGCCGGAGTACCTGGAGAGAACCACTGAGCAATGGCAATCAACTGTCAGACTCCCCAACATACCAACTCCACACAAGCAGGTTTAGCATTGGTTGAAGACAAGTGCACCATCAACGTGTGGTATGCCTTAGTACACAATGCCACCGTGCCTCCCACATGGGCAATCGGGATTAAGTGTCTTGCCCAAGGACACAATGTGGTTGCCGCAGGTGGGATTCGAACTGAGAACCTCTCAGCTTGCAGCCTGAATCTCCACCTACTGAGCCACCGCGCTCCAAATTGCACCCATTAAGTTGATGAATGCAGATTTATTTTCCATTTGTGCAGTTAACATTGCTCTCAAATCAAAAACTGCACATTGAACAAAATATGTTCATTCGAATTTTACAAAAAGAATTGATCACATGTTTAACCCTTTACCCAATGCAGACAATATCAAAATTTATTATTTTAAATATTTTTTTTAATTTTTCAAAAAATTTCAACAAAACCATATCATGTGACCCCTCAATGGAATGAGCTTGTTGAACTCATTCCAATGAGGGGATCGCATGATATGGTTTTATTGAAATTTTTTGAAAATGTTTTTTATTTGCTGAATTTGTAAATTATGCAGGCCGATGTGGCCGAATGTTAGGAAAGGTGTTAAGGGAATGGTCTGAAGTGAATAAATATGATATGAGTTATTGAGAAATATTCTGGTAACTTCATGATATAGTTTTTAATTAGTTTGTTAAAAACTGCAAAACTTTACTGTCCATGCAGAGAATATGTGAAATGTAAAACGTGTATGTATAAACATATACATATACACATATATATATATATATATATATATATAGACTTAACAAAAACTAAGTCGTCAAAGATAATTTTACTTGATATCATACATTTCAATTTATAATACACTAAACGATAGATTATCAAAACAATTGCGGAAAGATAAAAATTGTATCCGCCACTGTGAAGATATAGAAATTTTCATTTTCACTGTATCAGTCAAAATTGCGGCTTTCAACTTATCACTGGAAATGTTCAATTTGTTGTAAAAACGTCTAATGCAAAGAAAATCTAGTGTTTTTGAGTGGATACTGATCATTTCCAGCAATAATTCAACACATATTCACCTTGAATTGATGCATGAAACCTGCCAGCTGAATCAGATCGCAAGATGCTACCTGCTCTGAGTATCGATCAAATCACTTCCGCATATCATTGCGCAATGCAGGCCAGACTGTTATAGGCAGCAATCAGCTGTTTACTTTCATGCATCAATTCAAGGTTGAAACAAGTGAAATTATTGATAGGAATGATCAGATTCTTATAAAAAGTGTATAATAAAAAGAAAATCCTCTATGTATTCATTTCTTCAGAAATATATATATATTAGCTGTATCTTACACTGTACAAGACACGGTTATAGAAATACTCATTTCAAGATGTATATTTTTCTTGCATCAAACCATTTACATGTACTATAAAGTCAACAGACAGGATCCAATACTATAAAACTTTTGCAGTTGTAAATTCCAAAATTGTATTTTCTACCTATGAATAGAAATGACTGAAGTGAATATTAGCATTTTAAACTATGTTCCAAGTTATCCCCAAATTGCCACACTTCTTAAAATGTCAATGATTCATCTCAGTTAGAAACTGAAAATAGAATTTTGGAGTTGTAGTTGTGAAAGTTTTATATTTTGTTACCTGGTATTTTGGATTATAAACAGATAGATATACCATAGTCAACTGAATGGATATGTAAAATTTCACAAATTAACCATCCACCCACGTAATTAACAAATTAAGCAGTTGAAAAAAAAATTTATCAAAACATTTCAACAAATCCATACCTTGTGACCCCTCATTGGAACGAGTGGCCACACGATATGGTTTCTTGAATTGTTTTGAAAAACATAAAAAACAATAATTAAAATAATAAAATTTGATACTGTGTGTGTTAGGTAAAGGGTTAACAGTGGAAATGTTTATGTTTGAGATATGTATTCTTGCCAGACTTATCACATGATCATGATATAATCAAATTGAATAGCCAACTTTGTAATGTTCAGTCCTAGAAAGAAAGGGCTTATATCATAACCTGTTTGCAGGTTACACTATCGAGAATGGTGGTAACCCATAGGAAAGAGTATGTTGTGATGCTTCTCTGCCTTCTCTGTTTTTACTTTGCCACTCATACTCTTTACGTCTTAACAGGATTTCCACCTGAATAAATATCAACCAACGAAGCAAGATCGCATGTTACTTGTTGCTATTTATTCTATCTCCCCATTCTGTCCCCAGGAGGCTACGTGAGATTAACGCATTCGCACAGACGTCCTCTTTTAGCATTCCTGCAATCGGATAGTTCTAAAACTAATTAGCTCTCTCATTTATCGATTTTAATTAAGTTAATTCTCTCAGTTAAGTTTATTTTTGTGTTTCATTGTTTATTTCGTGGATTCAAGAACGTCGACGTGAAATCTAAAACTGCCACAGTAACTCCTTTTTGGAATTTTTGAAGAGTTTGATCACACAGGCGAAATGCCATTATCTCAAACACAGTGTGAATCTCAGAATTCAAGCACAAAAAGGGCATCGAAAGATGCATGTGCTATACCACCAACTGAGTTGGGGTGTTTCCCCACTGACTTGAATGAACAAAGTGCCATATTGAACATCATTTTTAAAGGCATGAACACTGTGTGACAAAAAGGCCGAAACGGTCAACAAAGATGCCAGCCGCAAAACGGTAAAAGGCACAAAGACAAAGAACTGGTAACAGACATCACACCAGATGCATGTGATTCAGTTTCGGATGCGCATGCAAATGAGGACGCTGCAAAAAGTAAACAAGATGACCTGAGTGAAATCAGACAGCAGCTTTCCCAGCTTGTCACCGCTGTTGGACAGCTAACACTGGTGGTTCATGTGCTCAAAGGAGATTATGATAACTTCAACAACGAGATTGATGCAGATGACTAACAGCCTGTTGATACAAACAGCTTGAGGTGGGAGGAGATAGATGATGACGAATTCAAAGCCAACCACTCTTCCAGTTCCAGTCTTCTCACATCTTGAAAAATCTGTGTGCAAAAATGAGAGCACCGGGACTAATATTAACCCTCAGCTGGCTTACTTGACCACCAAGCTTCTCATGCATGGTATGGGGAAGGAAACAAAACAGGACTATTTTGATAAAATTTGTCGTCCTGAAAATTGCCCATGACTGGACGTCGTGAAAGTGAATTCTGAAATTTTCAACTCTGTTTCCAAGAACATCACTAATCAGGATATCATGCTGCAGAAAGTCCAATGTTTGTTACTGAAGGGAACCAACATTATAGTTGGCCTTTTGCATGACTTTGTTGAAGGAGAAAGGGAGGGAGGGTGATGCACCCAACCCTCAAAGAGTTAAAGCCTGTCTGATGCAGTTGGGATCCTGGCTGATTCTAGCCATCAGCTGGATGTACAATGGAAAATGCTGTTTATGCCAGAGCTGAGCACAGAATACAAGTCCCTGTGTAATGACCGGGATCCCATTGGCACTCAACTTTTTCGAGGATGACCAGACTCAAACTGTGAAGGATTTGGCAGAAATGAACGACTGACTGCCAAAGTCACTAAACCTCAATCGACATTCAGACATCAGCCATATCGGCAGCATCAGCATGCAAGCACATCTGGTCAAAGAAGGTTTCATTTTTTAGAGCAACAAGCAGGGTATTGCCAGCGGTACCCCTATGCCATATACAAAACACTGAGAGGCTTCGCAACACACATTTCAAGAACGACAGGAAGAAGCAATAACAACCGAAAATTATATCCACTCTGTACATACCTGTAATATAAATGTAAATAACTTTATAGCTGGCAATATTCAATTTAATTATGATGCTTGGAGATCTCTAAGCAGTGATCCATGGCTTTTGTCCTTCATACATGGTTGTGAGTGATTTGGATGAGCAACCATTTCAGTCTGTTGAGCCAAAAGAAATTTGGTTTCACGATCAGGAGAAATTATTGATTAATTCTCAACTACATTCTTACCTCGAGAAGGGAATTATTGAAAAAAGTGCTAGGGAGTCGGGCGATTTTTCCAACATTTTCCTCCGACACAAAAAGTCAGGTTCTTTTCGGCTCATTTTGAATTTGAAAAATTTCAACCAATTTTTAAAATATCAACACTTTAAAATGGATACACTACAATCTTGTATTGACTTGATGAGACCGAATTGCTTTATGGCTTCAATTGATTTAACTGATGCCTCCTAATCTGTACCAGTTGATAAAAGGTTTCAGAAATACCTGAAATTCAAGTATAATTCAACATATTACCAATTCACAGTCCTGCCAAATGGCCGTGCATGTGCACCCCGGGTGTTTACAAAATTGAAGGCCCAGGGTTTCCTGTCCAGTGGCTATTTAGATGAGTTTTTTTAACTGCCTCAGATTTTCATGATTGTAAGCTAAATGTAAAGGACATTGTGACTGACTTTTGGGACTAGGTTTTTATATTTCTCCTGAAACATCTATCACAACACCTGCACAGGTCATAGAACATCTGGGTTTTGTACTTAATTCTAGAGACATGACTGTTTCTCTCAGTAAAGAAAAAGATGACAAATTAAGGAATTTTGGAATGACATTTTGACAGCTGATTCAAATTTCGTATGCAAAATAGCAAAACCTATTAGTATTATGGTTTCATATTGCCCAGGGGTTGAATTTGGAGCTTTGAGTTATTGGCAATTGGAAAATGAGAAAAATCAGGCTCTTGTATGCACTAAAGGAAATTTTGATGCAATGATTACATTATCGACATCTGCGAAAGGTAATATTACTTGGGGGTTATCAAATGCGATCAAATGTCCCCGCAAAATTTCGCATGGTAATCCCATAATCATAATACAAACAGACACCTCTGGTTCAGGCTGGGTATCGTTTGGGAAAATAAGTCAACAGGGGGGGAGATGGAATTTAGAGGAAGTTAAGATGCATATCAATTATCTGGAATTGAAGGCAGCATATTTAGGCTTGAAGTCATTATGTGAGAAAGTTTATGATTCCCATATGCAATTACAAATGGATAACATCACAGCTGCAGCTTACGTAAATAACATGGGGAGTGGGGGGACGCACTCTTGTGATTGTAATTCTATGGCTGGAGAAATCTGGAACTGGTGTATAAGAAAAATATGGTTGTCCGCCACTCACATTGCTGGAAAAAGCAATGTGGAGGCTGACAAACTGAGCAGACTGACAAACAATCGAACTGAATGGAAATTGGAACCACATATTTTTTCAAAAATTGTTCAAAAGTTGGGTTTATCCTCAATTGATATGTTTGCGTCACATTTGAAGTTTCAGTTTGAGCCATATGTTTCATGGCAGCCAGATCCAGGAGCTCCAGCCGTAAATGCTTTTTCCTTAAACTGGTCTGACCAGTTTCTTTATCTCTTTCCTCCATTTAACCTAATTTCACAAGTTTTAACCAAATTACTGAACGACCAGAGCAAAGCGATTCTCTCTCTTATTGTACCCTTTTGGGAAACACAAGTTTGGTTCCCAGTGTTAGTATCACTGCTAGCAGATCAGCCAGTGCTTCTTCCGAAGAAAAACATCCTAAAGCTGCCATTCGACCTAACGCAGAAACATCCGCTCGAAAAAAAAAATGATTTTGATGGCCTGTCTCTTATCAGGAAGAACATTGGACAGACAGGAATTTCGTCGACAGCTCAGGACATTATCTTTGCATCATGGAGAACAAATACTACCAAACAATACAAAGTTTATTTAGATAAATGGATCAAATTCTCCACACAACAAAACATTGATACCATGTCTCCATCTGTAAAAAAGATAGTTGAATTCTTGACATATCTCTTTCAAACTGGCTTGCATTACAGTGCTACCTACACTGCACGTTCTGTTCTTTCACAATTCGTAAAATTTTCAGACTCTGAATTTTCTGTCGGAGAACATCCACTGATACGTTGTTTCCTTAAAGGCATTTTTGTCAAGAGACCTGCTTTAACCAGATATAACACTATATGAGATGTGCTACTCAAGTTTTTGAAACAATTGTCGCCAGCAAAATGTTTAAGCTTGAAACAGCTGACTCTTAAAATAGTTGTTCTGTGTATGTTAGTTTCTGGACAAAGATGTCAGACTATTGCTTTCATGAACTCGGAATGCATGTTCAGAGAGAAAGCATCTTATGTTTTTTAAATAGATAATTTGCTCAAAAGCAATTGGCACCAGGGAAAACACAACCTGCACTTCATTTTAAAGCTTTGCCCGATAGACGTTTGTGTGTAGTTACCTACTTAGATGCCTATGTTAAAAGAACACAACCTTTTCGAAAAGCACAAGGATTTTTTCTGAGTTTCTTCAAACCTTACAATCAGGTTTCAAAAGATACTATAGCACGCTGGATTCGGACTGTCATGATCAAAGCTGGAATAGATACCAGAGTGTTCAAACTGAATAGCATACGAGCCGCTTCCACAAGTATAGCATTGCACAGAAAATGTGATATTAAAACAATCATGGAAGTGACTGGGTGGTCCAGCTCATCAACATTTATGAAATTCTACTGCAAACCAGTCCAGAATAAAAATGGATTTGCTGACTTTGTGTTGTCATCAAGTAGGCAGGTATGTGCATTCAAATTTAACTAAATATAATTTAATACAACATGTAGTTTGTTTTACATTGATATAGAGGCGGGTACAGGTACGAAGAAATTCTACATGTGCACTTAGCATTCAGGGATATTTCTTGTATGTTCGGGCTTGTGGGTTTTGAAGTCTCACGTAGCCTCCTTGTGTCGGAATGGGGACGCAGAATTAAAAAATTAAACGAGGCTTACCTGTAAGGTGAGTTTTGATTGTAATTCTACCGACTCATGGAGACTAAGGAGGCTAAGTGCCCACCCATTCTTTTGACAACAAAATTACCCACCCTAAATTCAGTAACACAAGCCCTCACTAGTGTTGAATAGGACGTCCGTGCGTATGCGCTAATCTTGCTTAGCCTCCTTAGTCTCCATGAGTCGGTAGAATTACAATCAAAACTCACCTTACAGGTAAGCCTCGTTTATTTTTTGAATTTTGGTGGACATTCTTTTTAAGATGGAAACAGCATGCCATCCTATTCATATGTGTATGCAATATATGACCACAGAGTCAAGATAGTTCCTAAACAAGCCTGAAAATAAGCAGACTGTCATCTGCAAAATGAGGTCCCCAGAGGGTGAACTTGGTGATGCTACCCTGCACAGCAGGGTAGCATCACAAATTTCACTCTCTTTGAACCTCAGTCTGAATCAAGGACTCAAGCCAAAACAGAAAGACGTACCTAGAGGATAAATTGGCCCACTGTATGGGATAGCATCAGCAAATTCACCCTCTGGGGACCTCATTTTACAAATGACAGGTTGCTTATATTCAGGCTTGTTCCTAAACATTGTATAGTTTTTCTGGTAAAATATACAAGACAAGTAATTTATTAAAGTTATGTTGTATTACTTTGTTGTAACCTGTAGTTCGTTCACATATTTTACGATAGACATAACCCATACGTTGCCTAAACGATCGTTCACAGGTTTTTTCTTGGTCTGTTAACAGGAATATAAAACTATCAAGAATTCTCCTGCATGCTGATAATATATTGAGCATTTATTCTATGATATCCTGCTTGCAGAGCTTTGTCAACCAAAGTATAGTAGATTGAATGCTTATGTTGGTAATTCTAAGGTAGTACTGGTAGAACTGCGATGAAATATGTCTGGAAAGTTGTTTTTTTAGGGGTTGTCAGAAAATGAAAAAAAAAACATACTTGTGTTTTATTTTAGTTGTGTTCAGTAAAGGATTAGCAGACATTTCTCTCTAATGTGTGTGTATTAATAAGCTCTCATTGACCTCTGTCAAACAAGATATAATTTGTTGAATTTTTCATGCTGCATGGGCAATATGGGGTTAATGACGAAAATTTTGAAAATACTACCAGAGTGCTAAGTGTTAACCAACTATGAGAAATAAACTATAAACAATGACTATTCTCTTTATATACAAATCTTAAGGTGAAAAATCATTCTTTAATTTACAGAATTTTCCTGTACCGATTTGTAAAGTATTCCCAGTTGGCTTTCCAGATGCATCATGTATGCTAACCTGCATAAGCTGGGAAAATAATAATCAATTTATTGAATATCAAACATTATCCAAACTTACAGATTGGCAGTTGTTTTTGGCATATGTTGTCTGCCTTTCATGCAGACAATATTTACTGAAAAAAGCTCAAATCTGCTCAAATATAACATTTTTTTTTCTTGTCAACATTTTGTGAGCTTCCAATGAGAAAGCACCTGCTTCACAACATCACATGACAAGTGGACTTGACTTTAGGACATTGACACTTCACCTAACACAATGAGAGTACACTTTTCAAAATATTTTCTTGAAATAGTAAAATGTTTCATTTTTGGCTTCAAAATAGTTTGTGAATTTGGTTGAAATGAGCTTACCAAGCTCACTCATGTGGTCATGTAAAAATTGAAAAACAAATTGAATGGCTGTTTTAGTAATATGTTGGCCATTACATCGGGTAAGGGGGTTAAGTTATAAGAAAAATGATCCCTTTTTTTTTTACTTCAGCCGAAGTCTAACCTTTGCAACTGAAAGTGAAGAAAGCATTTTATGCAAACAATCTTTGTGACGAATCAGGGATGAGATTTTTCTGTTTTTATCTGATTTAAGTTCATTTTTTATTAATTTTATTAAAAATTTTCTAATTTAACATGAGAATGGTCTTTCTGACCATTTTCACGTAAATTAAATACATAAGATGTTATCCACAGCATTTTTTGAACAGGGAATCATTTATTTTGAGAGAAAAAGCTTTATTTTGAAACATTTTCCAGTGTGGAAATATGATTTCAGTTTATTTCAGTTTATTTCATTAAACGGTAGTCTCGTGCCTGAAGAATACACAACTTCTAGAATGGACACGAGATGCATTTTTGATCAGGAAGAACTGAGAAGAATTGTTTTAACCTTTACAGGTAGGTATATTCATGAGTTTGAAGCATGATGCCACAATCAAAGTTTTGTTCTTGACAACCATTGCTTCCTTTATAAACTCTTGGTACCTGCATGTCTGTTCATACAGGACAGTAACTCTAAATGGCTACCGGTATGTTTTCTCTGAAATCATATCCAAGAAGTGCTAATTTATTTCAACTACTTTTTTGAAAGTAGAAATTTTTTTGTAATTTTTTAAATTTTCTAATACTTTGGAGTTTAAAAGTACTAAAACTAACAAAATTTAGTAGACAATTTTCAGTAGTTTCAATCTATAAATATAAATCAATTTCACAAGCAGTGGTATGTTCAAATTTTTTTTTCATTGGGGTTTAATGGTACTTTTGACAGCCAGGGTCGCCTCTTGTAGGACAGCTTTATGGGTAGAGGAAACTGGAGTACTCGGAGAGAATCACCAAGCAGTGACAAGCAACTGTCAAACTCCCCAATGTACTAATTCCACACAAGCAGAGTTAGCATTGATTGAAGGCGTGCTTCATCAGTGTGCTGTATGCTGATATGTGGAATACTACCATGTCCTCATGTGAGCAATTGGGATTAAGTCCACCAAGCCACCACACTCCCTGTATGTTCTAATGTTGAGTACATTGTTTTTTCCAGTTCATTATGAGAGTATTTTTTTTCTCTGTCTTCATTCCCTTTTTTTTTTCGTGGTTCATGGAAGTCCATTTTAAACCTACCTGACTGAAAGTTAGGGTGAACTCTGGTGATCACGTATCTGTAATCTGCCACCTGTGGAGGATGTGGTAGAATCTTCTCCAAAACCGCTGGCCTGATTTCAGTGAAAAAAAAAAAAATTTGGTTGCATGTTGAGGTGAGGAATTTTAAAAAATCTCAATTTATAAAAAAAATGTCATTAACCAGTAGATGCAATGACTTGGTATTTGCTGTTCATCTTCTGTTTGAGGTGTAGGGTTAAGCTTTTTCAAAAGAAGTTCGAGGGACAGCATTTGCAGTCTTTCTGAGCGGAGCAAGGTTTTTTCCCCATCCAAATGGTAGATGTCAGAACCCCTAGGACAATTGCAACAGAAATTAGGTTGCTGAAGATCTATTTTGGAACTCACAGGCAATTAACAAGTCAAATATGAACTAAAAATTTTATAAAATGCTTTAGTGTTTGACAGCTTTATGCAATTAACCCTTTACCTAACAAGAAAAGCAGATGACACTTGCAAACAAAATTCTTGAATATCTAAATATTTTCATTTTTTGCATCAAAAACATAGCTTATGACCTCTCATTAGAATGAGCGTGTTGAGCTCGTTCCAACAAGAGGTCATACGCTATGCTTTTGAGAAATAAAATTAAAAAATAATGAAAATTTTATGGTGATTTTTGTAAATCGCACTGGCTGGTTTTGGCCGTTACGTTGGGTAAAGGGTTAACAGGGTTTTTCTATTAACTAATATTTAAGTAACTTTAAAAGTATTGAACATAAGAGAACTTTGGCACACAGCCTTACAGAAAATGCAGATCCAAGTTTGATTTTGAATTTTGTGCGACAATCAGTTGTGGAGTTATTGCCATTTAGTTTAATAGAATTTCCATAGATTTCCAGATGTTAACTTTATTCAGATTCAACACAGTCAAGCTATATGCAGTATTAGAATGTCCTTAGGTTTATGGATAACTTCACTCTGACTTTATTTTTTTGGTATATGCCGATCATGATCAAATTTGACATTTGTCTGGCATTTTGTTTGTCCTTTACTGGCTTAAATTTCCCTGATTTTCAGTTTGTGGATGAAAACTCCAGCAATACTTCACAGAGCCAATCCATATTTTGCATATGGCCTTCAGAAAATACAGATCAAGTTTGATTTCGATGTTTGTGCAACATTCTGTTGTAGAGTTATTGCCCTTAATTTTCTAAGAATTTCCATGATTTTAGGTTTCAGGATTATAACTTCATTCAAACTTTTACGGTCAATCTATATTTGGTTTGTGTATTTGTCCACAGAAAACTGAGATCAAGTTCGATTTTGATGTTTGTACAACAGTTAGTTAGGGATTTAATACCCTTTAACTGGTAGAGTGCTGGAATCCCATATTTGGGCTTTATTCTGAAGTGCAGGTGCTGCATCTTTTTTTTTCAAGTGTCATATTCCATAGGTGTGCTTCACATTATTTTTGAAGTCAAATTATTTAGTCTGGTTTGATTTGCCTTGTCACAATTTATGGAAGATTGCCTCTAGGCACTCTTCCATAAATTGTGACAAGGCAAAGACGTGTGAGCAAACTTTGACAACCAAAAATAATTTAGCATTCAACCAGTTAATGTGATGATTTTTTTCCATGCAACTACTATAGTTTTTATTTGTATACAAAACTATAAATTTATACACAGATTGCCTATAAGGTGTCGATGAATTGGATTGTGTGTGGGGTTTTTATGTTAAGGTCAAAATCACTTTTACCACATATAGATTTTTGGTTTCCATGCAATATCTTTAATTTCCTTTTTCCATGAGAATATAACTTTATACACAGATTGCCTTTTAGGTGCAAGGGATTGGGAATGTGTTTAGTGCCATTAGGTTAAAGGTCACTTACTATAAATAGATAAAGGTTTCTTTAATGTTGTGTTGACCCTATGGACCGTACTGTAAAAAAAAATGTTCATAGTTACAAATCATAAGGTGTGCATAAAGGTGTTGGAATTTTGTATCCAATCCTGTGTCACTCCAATCTCACCACTTTTGTTAATGAATCAGTTTCCAGCAAAAGGTCTCAAGGGTGTATTATTCAAAATGTTCAAAGTGTTTTCATATCTTATGATAGGGTTTAGAAATTTGTATGGAGGATTCCTAGTTTTATAAAGCCCTATAATTGCCCCGGTGGTAACACTTTGGTTGAATGCGAATTGATTTGTGACCATTGTGATGGCAAAATGAAAATGCGGGGATATACGAGTGTGCTTTGCACACAACCAACACCATTCTAGTTTTACTTTGTGTGTGTTTTGGGGTAGACTGTGATGATAAACATGATTCAGTTTTGAAGTTTTAATTTGTCGACAATTTTGTCAATGTATGAAATAGTTTGAGTGTTTTAAAAATGTTGTGTTCCCAATGGCAGATATGTAAAGAGTTAAAGATAAGCAACTCTTCAAAAACAGATGAGGGTGTAAAAAACATTAGTTACTTTAAAATTTTACTGAATATGAAAATTTTTGCAAATGCAAGTATGATGAACAAAAAAACAGTCAAATTGTTTCATACATTGACAAAATTGTCAACAAATTAAAACTTTAAAACTGAATCATCAGCAAAACTTGGATATTGTTATACAGCCCTTGTCCTGTCCATATAACTTGGTATGATTGACAGATCTTATTCATACCTGTTACAATTATTGGTCATGACTCAAAGGGGTGTTATGACTTTGGCCCAAGGTCATATCATCATTGTCAAGGTCACAGGCAACAAAACTTTTATATTATTATACAGCCCTTGTCCGGTCCATATAACTTGTTATGATTGACAGATCTTATTCATAGTTTGTACAATTATTGCTCATGACTCAGTGGTGTTTTGTGACTTTGATTCATGGTCATATCATCAAGTCAAGGTCACAGACAGCAAAATTTTGATATTATTACATAGCCCTTGTCTGGCCTGTATAATTGAACCTATGTGACAGATCTTGTTAAAACTTAACATAATTGTTACCCATAACCTAACATTGTGTCATGACCATGACCCAGTGTCATATCATGAAGGTTTCGGTCATAAACAGTAACACTTGGATTCTTGTTTTGTATTTAGCTTCCCCCCAAAACAGTGACCCTGGCAAGCCAGAAAATAAGCAGCCTGTCATCTGCAAAATGAGGTCCCCAGAGGGGGAATTTAGTGATGCTACCCTGCACAACAGGGTAGCATCACTAAATTTACCCTCTGTGAACCTCAATCTGAATCAGGGTCTCAAAACTAAAACAGAAAGAGGTACCCAGAGGATAAATTGGCCGACTCTATGGGATAGTATCATTAAATTCACCCTCTGGGGACCTCATTCTGCAAATGTCAGACTGCTTATTTTCAGGCTTGGACCATGGGCAGAGCTGTCTAGGCTGAGAGGCCTCTTGTTTACCTGAAAGTATGAGCCAAGTTTGAGCACAGATTAAACAGATTCTCCAATGACAAAAGTGCCACGGTGACACCACATTGGGCGGAATCAAAAATCTGAAACCTTTATGTACATCCTGAAACCCTACCTGAACATGTTAACACTCTTTCAACTTTTCAAATTAAATCCCTAGGAGCCTTTTGCCAGAAACCAATTCTCTAATGACAAAAGTACGGGAGCCAAATGGGGGCCAGATCAAAATCTGAAACCTTTATGCACATCTAGAGACCATAATGTGAACATATGAAGACACTTGCAACATTTCGAATTAAAAACCCTGGGGCCTTTCACAGAAATTGATTGTCTAACTACAAAAGTTGCCCAAGGGTGCACATGGGGGTCATATCAAAAATCCAAAACCTTCATGCACATCTAGAGACCATACCTGAACATTTGAACACACTTTCAACATTTCGAATTAAATCCCCAAGAAGCCTTTTACCACGCACCAATTTAACGACAAAGGTGACACTATGAGGTGTCACATGGGATTGAATTAGAAATCCCAAACCATTATGTATATCTAGAGGCCTACCTGAACATATGAACACACTTTCAACATTTTGAATTAAAAACCCTAGGAGCCTTTCACCGAAATCCAACTCTCTAACGACAAAAGTGGTGCTACAAGTGCACCACATGGGGCTGGCTCAAAAATCCCATATCTTTGTGCACATTTAGTAATCCTACCTGAACATATGAACACATTTTAAACAAACAAACTTACATATCCTAGTCTTCAAGTGGTGACAAAAATTCAAACTAAACCTATTTTTGTCATCTCTATATCATACTTAAGAAGTATGATAAGATTGAAAATTATAGCTAAAAAACGTCCATATGGATGGCGATCATCACTATATCCTCGCATTTTTATGTGTACCCATACTATGTATGGTACACATAATGCCGGGATCCGGGGTGGCCATCCATCGTTCGTCCATCCTTTGTCCGTCCGTCCATCTGTCCATCCGGCATCCATATCCATTTCTTATCAACCTACCTCAATTGTTTACCACAGGCTTGCACTACAGTGGAAGAACCTAACTTGGATAAAATACTCTCTATTTTAATCTTTCCCAAGATTTGGGAAAGAAAAGTGGTGTAAAAACACCACGAAAAAATAAGCCCAAACAGGGTCGAGCGCCATCGGTGTGGGTTTGACCCCCTCCGTGGGGGATGTGCAGCTCCTCCCGCTCCCGCGGGGGGTGGGGAACGCTATCGTTTTGGGGTCGCCCGATTCGACCAAGTCTGGTGAGAATTGCTCCCCCTCCGTGGGGGATGTGCAGCACCTCCCACACCAGCAGGGGGGGGAGACCACTGTCGTTTCGGGGCTTCCCGATTCGACCATCTGGTGAGAGTTATTCCCCTTCCGTGGGGAATGTGCAGTGTTTTACCGTGGTGGATACTGCGGGAGCTGTTGGATTTCTGGTGTAGAGATGCCTGGTTCCGGGACTATGCGCCCTCTCCAGTCGACATCTGAGGCTGTCACTAGGGTTGTGACTCCTCCTTTGGAGGCCGAGCTTGGTGGCTCTCTCCGCTTTTCCTCCAGTTCCAACAGCTCCCGTCGTATCTGCTGCTACTGCTGTTCCGTCTACAACGTCATTGGGCACAGTTTTTAGCCGTCCTCGGCTTCTCCCTGCCAGGGTCTGCAGGGATGTCTGTAGTGTGGTTGTGGGGTTTCGGCCTCAGCCTTCTAAGACTTCCACTCGGCGAAGTCAGATGGGGCTGCCGACTGAACCCCCCTACTGTGTCCTCTCAGCCATTGAGCACAGTAGTTTTTTACCTGCAGTGGTCTGCTGCAGTGTCTGGTTGTGTAGACATGGGGGTATCGGCTTCAGCCTTCCCTGACTTCAACTCGGCAAAGTTGGAAGTGGCTGGACCCTCTCCTGTGGTCTCTGCGCCGTTCGAGCACCACAGTTGTCATTGGATTCGGTTGTTCTTAGTGGGACACTATGAACTCTGTGGCATTTCCGTCCACTCATTCTGGCCACACGACCAGTTTTGGGGGACCAACGTCTTTTGTGCAGCCTGGACCTTCTGCCCTGCAAAGGTCCGCGGTGACTCTCATGAGTTCCCGCTATGTTGATCCTCGGGGTGTGCCACACCCCTATACACGTCTGCCTTCAGACGTTTTGGCTGCCGCCCGTCGTCCCACGTCAAGGGTTTTGGAGGATCGTGACCTTTCGCTGGTTAAGAGGGTCAGAGGTGAAGCCACTTTGCCGGTTCGTTCCCCTGTCGAACCGGCCAGTACAGGCAGTGAGCTTAGGGAAGCTCAAACTGGGTCGAGCGCCATCGGTGTGGGTGTTCCAATGTACGAATTGGCTTGGGATCTTATACTGGTCACTCAGGATGTCCACGCCGGGGTGGCTGTTCGTCACATTCCCGGTCGCCTGAACGTCCTAGCCGACTCCCTGTCCCGTCAGGGCAGGGTCATTTCCACCAAGTGGATGCTCCACATGGCGGGTTCCATCGATCTGTTGTGACTTGTTGGAACCATCCGGTGGACACTTTCGTGTCCCCGTGTCCAGATGCTCTGGCTTTCGCCGTGGTCGCTCTAGCCCTCCTTTGGGATGGTCTTGTCAGCTACGCCTTCCTACCGGTTCCGATTCCGCCTCAGGTTCTCACCCAGATATGAACCTGCAGTTGTCGAATCCTTTAGATCACACCCATCGCCTCGGTGGGTGTGGATCAATCTGCCCCGCTCTCTGTTAGCGGCGGTTCCGGCATGTCTCCCTCTACCTCGCGACTTTCTTTGCCAAAGTCGCCCGAGGAGGTTTTCAAGTTGACCCGACTACATTGTGCCTTCGCACATGTCTTTTATCGGGTCCTGTCTCCTCCGTAGTGGTTTTTCGAGACACGCAGTGGAGTTGCTTTTCTTCTTCAAGGAGGCACTCACTCCACTGTTTAGCCTATGTGGCTAAGTGGAAGGTTCTTCTGTCGATGGTGTGCGATCACTCTGTTGCTTCTGTCACTCCTTCAATCACACCGCTTGCGAAGTTTCTGGTATATGTTTGTTTCTGGGGGTCTCCAGCAATGGGTACATGTCCATGCTTCGGAAACTTTTTTCCTATGTGATACCGCATTATTTCGACACTCATCCTTGCCTCTCCAAGCTTGTTCAGCTCTTTTCCTTGAAAAGGCCTAGGACTTTGCAGTTTACTCCAAGATGGTCACTTTCTTGGGCGCTGCTCTGCTTGGGGGTGGGGGGCGTTCACGCCTTTCTCCTGGATGAATATGCTTTTTCCCACATGTCAGATCTCTCCTGCATCCATTTCTTGATGGACTTGTCTTGCTATTCGTGCAGCTTCCGCTCTTCTAGCTGCTGGTGATTGTATTACCAATTGTTTTTTCTGCCACGAGGTGCGTGCATTGTCTTCCTCTTGTAATAACTCTGTCATGTTGTCGGATGACTGATGTTATACTGGCAGCCTTCTGGAGAAATGCTACATTCTCCTTTTATCTGCAACAGTTGCAGGAGCCGACAGAGAACCTTGGGGCCCTCTTTCTTCGGCTCAGGCTGTTGTCTATTCCAGCCTTTCAGCTTTTTTCAGGGTCAGTTCCAGCTTTGTGCTGTTACTGCCCTTTCTGTCTGTGCATCGCACTTCACCATAAGCCTCATCTTTCATTGTCTTTTCTAATGTTTGTGATGCTATGGTTTGATAGGCCTAGGGATCTCTTCCTCTGTCCACGGTCCCAGTGCTATTGAGTTATGTGTGGGTTGGTTATGTGATTCCCTCCAGCCTTTTGCCTATTCAGCCTGTAGTAAACAACTGTGTTGTTCGGAATCAAAAGAATGACGAATTGACGCATTGCGCACTGTGTTACGGAAGTCGTGGATTTGTACTATGGAAGAGCGTCCCATACTGGGTGTGTGCCGATGGCGCTCAACCCAGTTTTGGCTTATTTTTTCATGGTGTTTTTACACCACTTTTCTTTCCCAAATCTTGGGAAAGATTAAAATAGAGAGTATTTTATCCGAGTTAGGTTCTTCTACTGTAGTGCAAGCCTGTAGTAAACAATTTCGGTAGGTATAATAAGAAAGGAAATTTACTATAAAATTTATACTTCTTTGGCATTCGATAACTTGAAAAATTTTGCTTGGATTGTCAAGTTACTTTATATTTGTGTTCAGGTTACTGATGTGCCAAGCTGTATATTTTTTTGTGTAAATCTGATAATTTGATCCTGAGATATTAACCCTTTATCCTTCAAATTGAGAATTCTTCCAATCCCTTTGGCATGAGGTAACTCAAAAAATATCAATCCAGTTGTCATGTTACTTTATATATATCTTCAGGTTACTGATGTTCTGAGCTCTATAGTTTTTGGTGTAAATCTGTTATTTTGATCCTGAGATATTAACCCTTTATCCTTGAAATTGAAAATTCCTCCAATCCCTTTGGCATTCGATAACTTGAAAAATATTGCTTGGATTGTCAAGTTACTTTATATTTGTGTTCAGGTTACTGATGTGCCGAGCTGTATAGTTTTTTGTGTAAATCTGATAATTTGATCCTGAGATATTAACCCTTTATCCTTCAAATTGAGAATTCTTCCAATCCCTTTGGCATGAGGTAACTCAAAAAATATCAATCCAATTGTCATGTTACTTTATATATATCTTCAGGTTACTGATGTTCTGAGCTCTATAGTTTTTGGTGTAAATCTGTTATTTTGATCCAGAGATATTAACCCTTTATCCTTGAAATTGAAAATTCCTCCAATCCCTTTGGCATTCGATAACTTGAAAAATATGGTTTGTCAAGTTACTTTATATTTGTGTTCAGGTTACTGATGTGCCAAGCTGTATAGTTTTTTGTGTAAATCTGATAATTTGATCCTGAGATATTAACCCTTTATCTTTCAAATTGAAAATTCCTCCAATCCCTTTGGCATTCGATAACTTGAAAAATATTGCTTGGATTGTCTAGTTACTTTATATTTGTGTTCAGGTCACTGATGTGCCAAGCTGTATAGTTTTTGGTGTAAATCTGATAATTTGATCCGGAGATATTAACCCTTTATCCATCAAATTAGACACTCCTCCAATCCATTTCTATATGTACCCATACCATGTATGGTGTACATAATGTCGGCATCCATGGTGGCCCTCCGTCATACAGCTTTCTACTAGTTACGCGTATGGGTACACATCTGACGATTTCATCGGCCTATTTTTGAAAATGCGGGGACAAATATGGATTGAAGTTACTTGTGTTTTTTTCTGGATACCCTAATACAGAACTTGACTATCGAAAGGGATTGAACATTCCAACACCATTCGTGCCTCAGACAACCAAAATAATATCATAATACAGAACATAAGTAATGAAAGGGATTGGACATTCCAAAACCATTCGTGCCTCTGAAAGCCCAAAATCATTTATTCTTTCTTAGTTGTTTTAAAATCGCATGACTTACTCTAGAGAATGGGAAATTAGTATGCTATTTCAGTTTGTCATTATTTTGCATTTTTCCACAAGTTAAGTTTTGGGCATGTTGTTGGAGAGGTCATGCTGTGTATTATTGAAAGATAGAATATCCATGTTGAATCTTTCTTCAGCTGTTGTCTTTTATTGATGGCAAAGGAAATGTGTATCTTCACTTTTGCTTTGAAATGCAGTTGTGTGACACCTTGTTGGAAAAGGTTCTCAGCTTTCATTTCTCAGTTTTCAGCTCTTTTCTGAAAATGTATCACCAACATGTACATGGTTATACCCCACTTGAAGAAGGAGTGCATAATATTGTCATCACCCTGTACATCCATTTGTTCATGCATCCATCCATGCGTACATACATACATACATACAAAATTCTTGTGTGCACAAGTCCTCCCAACATTTATGAACCCATTTAGAGGAAACTTCTCACAAACATAACCACCAACAAGTGGTCATGCATATATTCAAAAATTTTCAATCTGTGACTATTATAATCAAGTTATATTTCCTTGAACTAAGATTTATTACAGATTTCTATTTGAGATTCTAATGTGTACTAATCCTCCTACATTAATGAACTGTTTCGATGAAACATCTCAAAAGATAACCAATACTAGTAAAACATTCACATATTTCCAAATTTCAGTCTGCAACAGTTTCAGGCAGTTCATCTTCCCTTGAACTGAATTTATTACAGATTTTTACATGAGATTCTGGGGTGTGCAGCCCGTCCTACAGTTATGAATCGATTTAAATGAAACTTCTTAAATGTGTCCACTTACAAGGAAACATGCACATATTCCAATATTTCAGTCTGCAATAATTTTAACGAGGTTATCTCCTCTTGAACTTAGATTTAGTATAGATTTCTGTATAAATTCTGAGCGTTACACATTCTACATAGATGATTACAGTTTGATGAAACTTTTTGTATTTGTTGACTTATAAGTGGACATGTGCACATTTCAAAATGTTCAAGCTGAGACTGTTTTCATTAACTTTTCTCCCCTCGACTGTCATGATCTGGCAAAAGATGCTAAACATGACCTTAAACACCAATCAATTCAATACTCTCTCAGAGGGGCAGTGACTGATAAAATGCATTTATCCAGCCCAGGAATACCACACCACCTTTTGGAACTAAAATAGAAAGTTGGTTGCCAATATTTTTCACCCCAAAAATCTTTTATCTGTTCGGCCTATCAATTCCCAAGGAAAGATATCAAGGAGTCGAAAAATCATTTCCAGTCGTTTCCCATTTATTTAAAACACAAAATTGAATTTTTTGAAAAGTTAAGCTTAACACAAGCATACATTCATGCTATTTTAGCAACAGACCCTTTCTTAAGTGGTGCAGAGCCCATCTAACAATGTCATGCCCCATGGTTACTACCCCACACCTCAACAGCCCTGGACTTCATTTCAGTTTTTAGAACCATTTAGTCCATTTGAATCGCATTTGGTGTGCAGTATTATTGGGTGATATGTGATATATTATTGGGTAAAATGTACTGGATTCACATACAGAAAAATTCTCTGCACCTCCTTGGGAACTCGAGGAGCTGCAAGTAGAACAAATTTCAAAGGCCCATGTTTTCTGAATTACATGAAACACATTTATTGGCCCTTAGTGGGAACGCTGTTGTTAAAAACATAAATGAATTTTGAATGCAAATTTTTCTATCCTGCATGGGACAGATATTTATTTTCTTTTGAGGATTTTTATGATCAGTAAAATCAAATAAACAAAATGCTCTAACTTCCTTCTTGCAACCACCCTCCATTCCTTGTAGACAACTTTTCCCAGGTCAGAGTTTTAGGCTTACTGGAGCAGTTGGTTCTGTAAGTGTCATCTTATAGGCATATTAGGTAAAGTATCAATGAAAAAGCTCTGGGAATGAGCTGCCACACTGTATTAAAGTTGCACTTCCACTAAAGCTACCCCAGAGTGAAATTTCCATCCAGGCAACCTTTAAATACAACAGATGCCACTTAACTCTCTGCACACTGATGTCAAAATATTAAAATTTCAAGCCTTTAATTTTTCCCATAATGCTGCAAAGAATTTAGCCATTTTAATCTTGTTTGGTAGTACTCAGTGATAAACAAGTTCTGCTTAACTGGGTAACCAACGTTTTGGGTGGAAGTCCTCTAAAGTTGGCAGCATAGGCATAAATGATTTTTTGTAACTCTTAACACGCTGAGTATTTTCAAGATAGTTTTCATGAAGCCTAGTCATGGCTGCTGTGAAGCAGCCATGACTAGATTTGATAAAAAATTAATCTGAATTTAACTCACAAAATGTTTGGTGAAAAAATCCATTCAATTTACAGGGGGAAAATTTGATTCAATATGTCCAAATTATACTTATTTCAATGAAAATATTCTGTCCCAGGCAATAATATCTGCCAGCAGCATGCAGGGAGTTTAGCCTGACTTCATATTTATGTTGTGGTTATGCTATTGTCATAGATTCTAAAAGTATTTTTAAACACCAATAAGGGGGTACGGTGTCATTGCGGTAACCGGTTCTCGTCAGATCACCGAAGTTAAGCAATTTCGAGCCCAGTTAGTCCTTGGATGGGTGACCGTCTGAGTGATCGATTCAGACTCCCGTGTTGTGTCCTTGGGCAAGTCACTTAACCCTGATGTCCACATGGGGGCATGATGACGCCGTGCACTAAGGCATACTGCATGTTGCTGGTGCGCATGTTTTCATCCAATCTAACCCTGCCTGTGCTGCAGTGCGGAGTTGGGATGTTGGGGAGCTGGCAACTTCTCATTGTTGCTCAGTGGTTCTCTCCAGATACTCCGGCTTCCTCCATCCGTAAAACTGTCACCGACATGATATGACTTTGGCTGTTAAAGTGTCATTAAACCCTAACAAATAAATAAACACCAATAAAAGACATGAATACATCTGTAGAAAGCCTAAAAAGCAAACTCCCGTTAACCCTTTGAACACTGGTGGTATCTTCCATGCCAGTTAAATGACAGGAATTGGGAAGAGTCCATATCCATTATTTGGGGGTAGAGCAATTAATATTTTCAAGGTGCAGCCTTCAGGCTGCACAGTGAAAATATTAATTGTTTTACCACACACGTTCACTTAGTAGCCATCCTACTAAATGAAATTATAACGTATTGTGTTGCTGGACCGGAAAAGCGGTCTCTCGTGTTGAAATAGTTAACTGAATAAGAAATTCTGTGATCTATCAAAGATTTACTCTGGACAACCACTGAATTCCCCATGTCTATAGACCAATTCAGACTAAGGATATATCATAGAAGTGTTTAACTCCTTGCATGCTGCTATTGGATATTCCTTCCCAGGACAGGATTTCTATTGTCACTGAAACAAATATAATTTGGGCAAATTTAATCAAATTTTTGCCCTGTAAATTGACTTGATTGTTTTAACAATGATTTCTTG
This sequence comes from Pictodentalium vernedei, assembly GCA_031216915.1. Taxonomy (NCBI): domain Eukaryota; kingdom Metazoa; phylum Mollusca; class Scaphopoda; order Dentaliida; family Dentaliidae; genus Pictodentalium; species Pictodentalium vernedei. The sequence goes on from CM062296.1 coordinate 412,374,552, forward strand.
CGATAAATTTAGATAAATTTTTCATCAAATTTATTCATGGCTGCTTCCCAGCAGCCATGACTAGATTTTATGAAAAATATATTGAAAATTTTCAGTGGGTTCAGATTTAATCTCTTATATCTTGTTTGACAGAGTTTAAAAGATATAATAGAATAAATGGTAAGTTTATTACTAGAATACAGAAAAATTCCCAACTTCCTGTTATTTTGTTTGTGTGTACTGCTGAATAAGTTATCTATCTATCTATCTATCCTGTTTATTGAATATTCTTCATTGACAAAGTGCTATTCAGTAAACAGGGTTCTGCTGGACTGTGAAAAAGCAGGAGTCACACATATAGTGATTCAGCCAATGAACCAGAGATTTATTGGATGAGACTTCGATTCTGACTCTCTCGCAGTTTTTTTCCACACATCATGCGATATTGTGAAATCACAACTCTGTGGGGGTTTGGCAATCCACTCTCCATGTGCTATGTACTAGACTGCACAACTTGGTTTTAGCTCTAAAACAGTTAAACTTCTTTCTTTCAAATGATCCACCCTGTTCTGCTCAAATTAATGGTATGGCATTTTACTTCCACATGATCATCTCCTGGAACACTAATTACTTACCCTCATTTATTAGTCGAGTTGTGACAAAGAACCGTATTTATTTTGGGCTCACTACGTCAACAGTGAAGGTCACAGTGACCTTGAGCATACTAAATCATAAACAATTGTCCAGATAATAACTTGACTACCCACATTCATGAAACTTCATATGTACGTTGGTCTTCGTGAGAGGAAGAACCCTATTTATTTTGGACTCGCTAGGTCAAAGGTCAAGGTCACAGTGACCCTGAACATAGTAAATCAAAACAATTGGTTTCCGGATGATAACTTGATAACGGTTTGGCCCACATTCCTGAAACTTCACAGGTAGGTTGGCCTAGGTAAATTGAAGACCTCTATTTATTTTGGACTCGCAAGGTCAAAAGGTAAAGGTCACAGTGACCTTCAACGTAGTATATCGTAAATAGTTGGTTTCCGGATGATAACTTGATAATGGTTTGACCCACATTCCTGAAACTTCATAGGTAAGTTGGCCTAGGTGCAAGAAAGATCCCTATTTATTTGGGAATCAGTAGGTCAAAGGTCAAGGTCACAGTGACCCTTCACATAGTAAATTGTAAACAACTGGTTTCTGGACGATAAGTTGATAATGATTAAACCCACTTTTGTGCTGTCACAGCTTGACTTTGGATTGGCAATCCTATCGGCATTTTTTCAATTTGATATGCACGTCCAAATAACTAAATCTACTTTCTTAAAATTGTTTACATACACCATTGTTGAGCAGTTCATTAAATATTTAAAAGTGCGGATTTTTTTTTCAAAATTTTTCTGAGTGAGGCTGTCTTGAGCGCATTGAGAACTTTAAAATCAACAGTAACTCTATTTTTCTGTTTCAATAATTTGATCTCGCGTTAGTGATTTAGGCTTCACTTGGACTTAAGATTTGTTCAAGGGATTCCTCCATGTTTCTTGTAGAATCATATTTTCACAGGATTTTACAATTGGGGTACCTCAGATCCATGACTGAAACTATGTTACACAATTGTCAAAATCTTTATGTGGCTGGATGTATGTGATGGTGGTGGTATTTATTTAAACTTTGACTTGCCTTTCAGGTTGCTAAGACATGTTTAGGAATAGAAACTCTCTCGAAAAGAAACTCTCACCAATGTTATTTGAAATAATATAATAATAATAATAAATATAACATGAAAAATAGAACTGAATAAGAATTTACTATTAATTTGATTCTATTGAAGATTGCTTAGCAGTACAATTAAAAGAAATAAGATATTTCAAATTTTGTGAAATAGAACATTGTTAATGGATGAACAGTGTGCATTGGAGCTGTGAAAATAGTTTTGTTGCTAAAACTTCCAAGTGCTAGGTCACTGAAATCGATTGGAACTTATGAGAGCTCAAGCATACAGATTGGTGATGGTACAATACAGCCCACGTATTTGGATATTTCTTATTTGAATAATCTACATGTTGGAATCTTGGAAGAGGAGCAGTGCATGTTCACTGTGGTAAACAGGTTCTGTTTTACTGGTGAAATAGGACCGCGTAACCAATGCTTCAGGTGCCTAGGTTTGAATGATTGGTTGAAACTTTACTTCACACATGTATTGTCGTCATGATATAGCCATAGATGTAGAACATGATCCTAAAACCAATGAATCAATAAATATAATTGAGTAATCATGTTAATTGCACATAAATACCTTGAGTGCCAAATTTGATCTGTTAGTTGGTAGAGTGCTAAATTATTTTTGTAATCAAAATTTGTTAACAAATGTTTGCTTTGTTATAATTTATGGGAAAGTGCCTATAGGCACTTTCCCATCAATTGTAACAAGGCAAATACTTACAGACTAAATAATTACAAATCAAAGATAATAGGAAATTCTTCCACTGAATATGAAGTCTATAAGCTGTGGTACCCACACATCAGAGTAAAGCCCAAATATGGCCTTCCAGCACTCTACCAGTTATTTGAAGAGAAAATCTTATGAACTGTTTAAGAATTTCTTATCAACCTACTCACAATTGTTTACTACAGGCTTGCACTACAGTGGAAGTCCCTAACTCGGATAAAATACTCTCTATTTTTGTCTTTCCCAAGCAAGTTGGGAAAGAAAAGTGGTGCAAAAGCACCAATAAAAATAAGCCAAAACTGGGTCGAGTGCAACCGGCGCAGACCCAGTACGGGACGCTCTCTCCCAAGTACAACTCCACGACTTCCGTTGCCAGTGCGCATATACCGTCTCTAAAGACTCATTCTTTTTAAAATCCGCTTCGTGTCGAGATGTTTTTGCACGCTTATCAGTGTTCCTGCAGCTCGATGTTTGATGATTCCTGATTCATTATACCACAGTGTATCCTTTGTATTCTCAGGAACAGTGTTTTATATATTCTCTTTTCTATTATATGTCCATAATGTATTTTTATTTGCTCTCTCTCGAGTCGCTCGCGAATTTCGCGTGCCACGCGGTTCGGACTTAGATTTTTTCACAATTATTGTTAATGCTTTTTTAGCTCACCTGAGCGAAGCTCAAGGGGAGCTTTACTAATCACTTTCTGTCCGGCGTCCGTCGTCCGTCGTCCGGCGTCCGTCGTCCGTCGTCGTCCGTCCGGCGTTAACTTTACATTATCGACTTCTCCTCCTAAACCACTAGCCCAATTTTATTCAAATGTTGGCTAAATGTTTATTACCTAATGCCAATTCAGATTTGTTCAAATGAAGTTGCCCCTCCTCCTGGGTGGTGCCACGCTCCCAAGGGGCACCAAAATCTTTGTAAATCTTCTTCTCATGAACCAGCAGTAGCAGAGACTTGATATTTGGTGTGCAGCTTCCTTTTGAGGTGTAGACTCAGATTTGTTCAAGAGAAGTTTGTGGGGCTATACTTGGCGTTGTTATGAGAGGGGCAAAATTTTTTGCCCCGCCCAAAATTTCTATTTTCCAAACCGAGAGGCTGATTTGAACCAAATTTTATGTGAGGGCTTATTGGGTCATGAGTACTTGATTTATGCAAAAAAAAATTTTCCCGCAGCCCCGTGGGAACCGCAGGAGCTAAAAATAGAAAAAATTTAAAACGCCCATATCTCCAAAACTGCACGGCACTGAGAATTTTTATTTGGTGTGCAGCTTCCTTAGGACCAACAGAAAGGATTGGTAAAAAAAAATTGCCATCGGTTTTATCATAGGGTACAGTTTCGGGACTTTGAAAAAGTGCTGAGTCAGCACTTTTTAACACTGTAGGCAATGGGAAAAACATTAAAAAATCTTCTTCTCCAGATCCAGCAGGCAGAATCTTTTGATATTTGGTATGCAACATTGTAGGGTGGATCTGATTCAAGTTTGTTCAAATCGGCCCCCTGGGTTCATATTTGGGCTCAGTATAGGAGCCCGATTTCGAACTTAGTGCATTTCAGGCAAATTTCTTAAAAAATCTTCTTCTCCAGATCCAGCAGGCAGAATCTTTTGATATTTGGTATGCAACATTGTGGGGTGGATCTGATTCAAGTTTGTTCAAATCGGCCCCCTGGGTTTATATTTGGGCTCAGTATAGGAGCCCAAATTTGAACTTACTGCATTTCAGGCAAATTTCTTTGAAAATCTTCTTCTCCAGATCCAGCAGGCAGAATCTTTTGATATTTGGTATGCAACATTGTAGGGTGGATCTGATTCAAGTTTGTTCAAATCGGCTCCCTAGATTCATATTTGGGCTCACTATAGGAGCTCGAATTCGAATTTAGTGCATTTCAGGCAAATTTCTTCAAAAATCTTCTTCTCCAGATCCAGCAGGCAGAATCTTTTGATATTTGGTATGCAATCTTGCGGGGTAGATCTGATTCAAGTTGTTCAAATCGGCCCCCTGGATACATATTTGGGCTTACTATAGAAGCCCGAATTCGAACTTAGTGCATTTCAGGCAAATTTCTTAAAAAATCTTCTTCTCCAGATCCAGCAGGCAGAATCTTTTCATATTTGGTAACAACATTGTGGGGTGGATCTGATTCAAGATTGTTCAAATCGGCCCCCTGGGTTAATATTTGGGCTCAGTATAGGAGCCTGATTTCGAACTTAAAGCATTTCAGGCAAATTTCTTAAAAAATCTTCTTCTCCAGATCCAGCAGGCAGAATCTTTTGATATTTGGTATGCAACATTGTAGGGTGGATCTGATTCAAGTTTGTTCAAATCGGCCCCCTGGGTTCATATTTGGGCTCAGTATAGGAGCCCGATTTCGAACTTAGTGCATTTAGGCAAATTTCTTTAAAAATCTTCTTCTCCAGATCCAGAAGGCAGAATCTTTTGATATTTGGTATGCAACATTGTGGGGTGGATCTGATTCAAGTTTGTTCAAATCGGCTTCCTAGATTCATATTTGGGCTCACTATAGAAGCTCGAATTTGAACTTAGTGCATTTCATGCAAATTTCTTAAAAAATCTTCTACTCCAGATCCAGCAGGCAGAATCTTTTCATATTTGGTAAGCAACATTGTGGGGTGGATCTGATTCAAGTTTGTTCAAATCGGCCCCCTGGGTTTATATTTGGGCTCAGTATAGGAGCCCAAATTTGAACTTAGTGCATTTCAAGCAAATTTATTAAAAAATCTTCTTCTCCAGATCCAGCAGGCAGAATCTTTTGATATTTGGTATGCAACATTGTGGGGTGGATCTGATTCAAGTTTGTTCAAATCGGCTTCCTAGATTCATATTTGGGCTCACTATAGAAGCTCGAATTCGAACTTAGTGCATTTCAGGCAAATTTCTTAAAAAATTTTCTTCTCCAGATCCAGCAGGCAGAATCTTTTGATATTTGGTATGCAACATTGTGGGATGGATCTGATGCAAATTTGTTTAAATCGGCTCCCTAGATTCATATTTGAGCTTACTATAGAAGCTCGAATTCGAACTTAGTGCATTTCAGGCAAATTTCTTAAAAAATCATCTTCTCCAGATCCAGCAGGCAGAATCTTTTGATATTTGGTATGCAACATTGCGGGGTGGATCTGATTCAAGTTTGTTCAAATCGGCCCCCTGGATTCATATTTGGGCTCACTATAGAAGCTCAAATTCAAACTTAGTGCATTTCGGGCAAATTTCTTCAAAAATCTTCTTCTCCAGATCCAGCAGGCAGAATCTTTTGATATTTGGTATGCAACATTGCGGGGTGGATCTGATTCAAGTTTGTTCAAATCGGCCCCCTGGATTCATATTTGGGTTTAATATAGAAGCCTGAATTCGGACTTCGTGCATTTCGGGCAAATTTATTAAAAAATCTTCTTCTCCAGATCCAGCAGGCAGAATCTTTTGATATTTGGTATGCAACATTGTGGGGTGGATCTGATTCAAGTTTGTTCAAATCGGCTTCCTAGATTCATATTTGGGCTCACTATAGAAGCTCGAATTCGAACTTAGTGCATTTCAGGCAAATTTCTTAAAAAATCATCTTCTCCAGATCCAGCAGGCAGAATCTTTTGATATTTGGTCTGCAACATTGCGGGGTGGATCTGATTCAAGTTTGTTCAAATCGGCCCCCTGGATTCATATTTGGGCTCACTATAGAAGCTCGAATTCAAACTTAGTGCATTTCGGGCAAATTTCTTCAAAAATCTTCTTCTCCAGATCCAGCAGGCAGAATCTTTTGATATTCGGTATGCAACATTGCGGGGTGGATCTGATTCAAGTTTGTTCAAATCGGCCCCCTGGATTCATATTTGGGCTTAATATAGAAGCCCGAATTCGCACTTAGTGCATTTCAGGCAAATTTCTTAAAAAATCTTCTTCTCCAGATCCAGCAGGCAGAATCTTTTGATATTTGGTATGCAACATTGCGGGGTGGATCTGATTCAAGTTTGTTCAAATCGGCCCCCTGGATTCATATTTGGGCTTAATATAGAAGCCCGAATTCGCACTTAGTGCATTTCGGGCAAATTTATTAAAAAATCTTCTTCTCCAGATCCAGCAGGCAGAATCTTTTGATATTTGGTATGCAACATTGTGGGGTGGATCTGATTCAAGTTTGTTCAAATCGGCTTCCTAGTTTCATATTTGGGCTCACTATAGAAGCTCGAATTCGAACTTAGTGCATTTCAGGCAAATTTCTTAAAAAATCTTCTTCTCCAGATCCAGCTTCAGAATCTTTTCATATTTGGTAAGCAACATTGTGGGGTGGATCTGATTCAAGTTTGTTCAAATCGGCCCCCTGGGTTTATATTTGGGCTCCGTATAGGAGCCCAAATTTTAACTTAGTGCATTTCAGGCATATTTCTTAAAAAATCTTCTTCTCCAGATCCAGCAGGCAGAATCTTTTGATATTTGGTATGCAAGATTGTAGGGTGGATCTGATTGTGATTCATGAACGTATTTATTTGTAAAGTTGATAGAATCTTAGACAAAATTTGCAGAAAAGATCTACTATAGAAGGGGTGGTATCCAGGGTGAACCGTTTACCCAAATCTAGCAGTACTAATGCATTATTCACACAAATCTTCGTTCAAATTTTATGACCCCTCATTGGAACACACGCATTCAGCTCATTCCAACAAAGGTCATATGCCATGTTTTCGAGACAAAGGAATAAAAATTTTAGTTATTCATGAAATTTTTAGGCAACTGTTGTCTGTTATTCGCATTGCTTCATGAAATTTCAGTACTTTTAGAAGTTACCTCAGTAATCAAGGGTTAATTCCCCTTAATTAAATGTCGCCTCTAAAAAACAACCACTTTGCATATCTTACCTTTTTACTAGCATAACTGCCAAAACTTGTCAGCATTCTTCGCAGAAATCGCTATTCAAATTTTAATTTTTGTCTCTTAAACATACATGTACTTATCGCTTGTAAATACCCCATTGGAATGAGCTTTTTGAGCTCATTCCAATGAGAGGTCGCACACCATGCTTTTTGAGTCAAAAAAGCAATTTTTTTAGTTATTCCAGAATTTCGTACGTAAAACACAGCTTTATGACTTCACATTAAAATGAGCTCTCTAAGCTTGTTCCAATCAACATTCACGCACTATGTCTTTCACACAAAAAATAAAATTTTCCATTTATTCAGGAATTTTGTTTGCAAGAACACTCTTACCCCCCCCCCCCCCCCCCCACACACACACACACAAACACACACACACACACACACAAATACAGACACACACATCTAAAAGTTCGTCAGCAAAAAAACAGTTACTTCAATTTTTAAATGCATTATAGAACAACTTGCCTAATCAAATTTAAATACTTTTGCATCATTCTGTATCTAGAACAAACCATTTACCATATCTTTACGCAAAATTCTCCAGCATCATTCACAAAAAAACACCATTATTTATATATTCACATTTCTGTCTCAAAAATATACATGATCTTCACATACCCCTATTGGAATAAGCTGTTTGAGCTTGTTCCAATGATGATAAAAAAAAATAAAATTTGTGAAAATTTTTGTTTTCTTGCATGCAAATATATACATGTAGCACATGGAAGATATCCACAGTTGGGGAGAGATGTCCAAGGCTATCTCTTCACATTCCTTGTTTGTGCTTCATGCTAAACCAGTTTGTCTGCAGAGATAAATTTGCTTTATTAAAAATCATTGGAGATTGGCCACACACCAATGATTTTAAATAAAACTAATTTTAGGTAACAAATGTTGAACTTCAAACAAAATCTATCACTCAACCAGTTAATGTTGATGAGGCATGACATGGTGAAGGTGACCTAAAATACTTCTTAGAGTCACTTTGTCAGGTGAGCGATTAAGGCCACGTGGGGCCTCTTGTTTTGCAAAATTTTCTAATTGTGTTAGAGTTAGGTGTCAGCGGGGTACCACTCCTGCAGTGTTTCTTCTTTCTTTTGAGAGTAGTCTTCCTGTTGGGTGGTTCCCGGTCGACCTTCTGGGGTCTTTGTTTCTGTCACCTTTCTCTCTTCTTTGGGGGTGTTCTGTTTTCTCATCTCCACTTCTCTGCTCCTCTCACCTCTATCATGCCCAGGACAATTCCCTGTGGGCAATGTCTGCTGCCAAAGCATGTGGACGATGTACATTTGTCTTGTTCCTCCTGTAATGGGTGTTCGGCCGAGCGGCCGTGTGGTGTCTGTGGAACATGGTCTTCCACCTTCTGGGCGTCAGTAAACCATGTCGTTCGTTCTCGTGGCCGTGCCTCCCGCTCCCGCGGGAAAGGAGAACGTGGTCGTTCGGGGCCTCCCGAGTCGACTTTGTCTGGTGAGAGTTATTCCTCCTCCGTGGGGGATGTGCAGTCTTTTCCTGTGGTGGATACTGCGGGAGCCGTTGAGTGTTCTGGTGTAGAGATGCCTGGTTCCGGGACTACGGTCCCCCTCCAGTCGACATCTGAGGCTGTCACTAGGGTTGTGACTCCTCCTTCGGAGCCGAGCCGGTGTGCTCTCTCCACTATTTCACCAGCCTCAACGACTCTCGACGTATCTACTACTGCTGCTGGCCCGTCTGCTTCGTTATCTGTTTCAGCCGGCCTCGGCTTTTCGCTGCAGGGGACTGCAGGACTGTCCGATACTGTAGACGTGGGATATCGGCCTCAGCCTTCCCTGACTTCAACTCGGCGAAGTCGGAAGGGGCTGCCGGCCGAGCCCATCGCTGTGGTCTCTTCGCCGTCGAGCACCACAGTTGTGTCTTTGGATTCGGATGTTCGTAGTGGAAACACTATGAACTCCGTGGCGTTTCCGTCTACTCACTCTGGTCACACGACCAGTTTTGGGGGACCAACGCCTTTTGTGCAGCCTGGACCTTCTGCCCCGCAGAGGTCCGCGGTGACTCTCATGAGTTCTCGCAATATTGATCCTCGGGGTGCATCGTACCCCTATACACGTCTGCCTTCAGATGTTTCGGCTGCCGCCCGTCGTCCCGCGTCGGGTGTTTTGGAGGATCGTGACCCTTCGCTGTTTAAGAGGGTCAGAGGTGAAGCCACTTTGCCGGTTCGCTCCCCTGTCGAACCGGTCGGTACAGGCAGTGAGCTTAGGGAGGCCCTCTCCTTACTCACTCAGGTTCTTTCTAAGAGCCTTCCTGTTGCTTCCAGCGAGGCTATGGGTGGTTTCCAGGCGCCTCCTTTGGCGCCGCCACCCGGGATTAAAAACAGGCCGGTTTCCGATTCCTCTGGTGTCCCGACACCATGGGAGGCGTCGGCTGGTTTGCCCACGATGGGCTATGTGTCTTCCGACTCTGGGGAGGAGTCCGACATGCTTGAGGTCGAGGGCCAGCAGTCTTCGGACTTGGGGGCGGCTCTTGACTTTGTGTTTGGGTTTCTGCCTGAGCTCAAACCTGCTAACCAGCCGACAGTGTCAGCCTGGCCGCGATCATCGGTCGCGCGCCAACAGCCTATGCAGCAACCTGCTTCTGGGCGCCTTCGACCGTGCCAGTCGGTACAGGTGGTTGAGGCTTTTTCAGCATTGGATGCCAAGCTGAATTCCAAGGCTTTGAAGACTTCATTCTTCACCAGGGTTGACACCTTTTTGCCTCCTGTGCGTTATCGTTCCTACTATTCCGCCAATCTGTCAGTCTGCCAGGCTTTGCCGGTTCTGGATCAGGACTCCACTTCCCTCGGGCTTTCCAAGCCCAAGTCTGCCGTCATTCCAATGACGACTCTGGAGTCCACGTTGGGCTTATCTAGAGAGATGCTTGGCATGCTTTCTCTCTCAGATCACGTCGTCTCAGCTTTGGCTGCTTATCTGCCTCCAGATAAGTTTGACGAGGTACAGGCTCCTTTGCGTGTGCTGTCCAAGGCGCTTATGCACCTTACTCACACGCATGTCTGTAACACGGCCAATTTGGAATTAGTTCGAAGGGACGCTGTGCTGGACACAGGACGATCCCTTCCCGAGGAGCAGCGTGCTACTCTTCGATCTGCTTCTTTGGCAGGTCCGCAACTTTTCCATGGTTCCGTGTCGACGGTCCGGGATGACGTCCTACGTCATTCCAAAGATCAGCTGCTGTTTCGTCAGCTTGATCAGCCTTCTCGGGGAGGCAAAGGCCGTTCCAAGCCTAACAAGTACCCTTCTGCTTCCTCTGTGAAGCAAAAGGCTGGTCCTTCTGCCGCCGCCTCTACTTCTTACTCACGGGGTAAAGGTAGGGGTCGGCAGAATCGAGGGAAGTCTCAGGATTCTTCATTTAGCAGAGGAGGTGGTTTCTCCTCTCGCGGGCCTCGTCGGGGCTCGAAATGAAGGTCCTCACCTCGACTCGTCCCAGGTTGGAGGAAGGATAGCAGAGTTCGCAGATCATTGGACCATCATCACATCCGATCCATGGGTGTTAGATGTTGTTCGGTCCGGGCTGCGCATATCCTTCCGACGGCACCCCACTCTGTCAAGGGTGCCTCTTCCAACCACAGTTCCTTCAGACGTTTTACGTCGGGAACTTTTGTCCACGGAGATTGCCAATCTCCTGGCAAAGGGGGCGATCGAGGTCGTCAAGAACGTTAAGTCAGTGGGTTTCTATTCCCGCCTGTTCTTGGTGCCGAAGAAGGACGGCCGACTCCGACCGGTTATCGATCTGAGTATCCTGAACCAGTCTATCATTGCTCCCAAGTTCAGCATGGAGACTTTCAGGTCGGTCCGCCAATCCATTCACCAGGGAGATTTTGCAGCCAGCATCGACCTGCGAGACGCTTACTTCCACGTTCCGATGCATCGGGCATCACGGAAGTATCTCAGGTTCGCTTTTCTGGGGCGAGTTTACCAGTTCAAGGCCATGCCTTTCGGCCTCAACCTGGCTCCTTGGGCGTTCACCAGACTGATGTCGCATGTGATAGCGTTCCATCGCACACAGTCCAGGGTGACTACTTCGGCATATCTGGACGATATCCTCCAGAGGCATTCCAATGCTGCCTTACTGGAATCGCATGTCGCCACTCTGTTGAGCTTGCTCACGTCGCTAGGATTCAGAGTCAACGAGGAGAAGTCGGACCTGGTCCCTTCTCAGTCGTTTTGTCATCTGGGGATGTCTTTCCAAACCACATTCAATTTGGTGGCTGTTCCCCAGGCCAAGGCTGTGATTCTCTCAGCTTTTGCTCTGACTCTGTCCCAGTCCAGGTCCGCGACCGCTCGGAGTTTTCTCCGGCTGATCGGTCTCTGCGGTTCGGTGACGGATCTCATTCCTTTAGGTCGGCTGCGTGTCAGACCTCTCCAACACTTTCTGCTCAGTCGTTGGAGACCGAATGTAGATTCTCTGGATCAGGTGCTTCCGTTTCCGGACTCTCTGTATCCTCACCTTCTTCCCTGGACAGATGTTCAGTGGATTACGCAGGGTGTTCCGCTGGACTTACCCACGTCCGATCGCATTCTGACGGCAGATGCCAGCGATCTCGGATGGGGTGCGACGTTGGATCCTCTCGGTCTTTCCCTACACGGGATGTGGGACCAGGATCAAGCAGCTCTACACATCAACCAGAAGGAGCTTCTTGCTCTTCTTCTGAGTTTCAGGCAGTGGATCCCTCACCTGTCGAATCGCCAGGTCCTTCTACTATCCGACAATTCAACAGTGGTTGCTTACATTCGGAACCAGGGCGGCACGCACTCGCTTCCGATGTACGAGTTAGCTCGGGATCTTTTACTGCTCGCTCAGGATGTTCACGCCGGAGTGGTTGTTCGTCACATTCCCGGTCGTCTGAACGTCCTAGCCGACTCCCTGTCCCGACAGGGCAGGGTTATTTCCACCGAGTGGATGCTTCACAGGGCAGTGTTCCAGTCGCTTTGCGATCTCTGGGGACGTCCCCACATCGACCTCTTTGCGACTCGTTGGAACCATCAGGTGGACACTTTCGTGTCCCCGTGTCCAGATCCTCTGGCTTTTGCCGTGGACGCTCTGTCACTCGATTGGAACGGTCTAGTCGGCTACGCCTTCCCGCCGGTTCCGATTCTTCCTCAGGTTCTCGCCAAAATTCGAACCTGCAGTTGTCGAATCATTCTGATCGCTCCCCTGTCGCCTCAGCGGGTGTGGATCAATCAGCTCCGCTCGCTGCTGGCGGCGGTTCCGGCACGTCTCCCGCTACGTCGCGACCTTCTTTGTCAAGGTCGCCCGAGGAGGTTTCACGTCGACCCGACTTCATTGTGCCTTCACGCATATCTTTTGTCAGGTCCTGTCTCCTCCGTAGAGGTTTTTCGAGACGAGCAGTGGAGTGCATTTCTTCTTCAAGGAGGCACTCCACTGGTTTAGCTTATGCAGCTAAATGGAAGGTCTTCTGTCAATGGTGTGCTGATCACTCTGTTGATTATGCCAATCCTTCGATTTCACAGATTGCGGAGTTTCTGGTATATCTGTTTGATTCTCGGGGTCTCCAGCCTGTTACCATCACGGGTTACAGGTCTATGCTTTCAGAGACTTTTTCTTATGTGGGGAAGCGTCGTATCGGCTCTAATCCTTACCTCTCCAAGCTTGTTCGGCACATTTCTTTGAAAAGGCCTCGGACTTTGCAGCTTACTCCACGATGGAATCTTTCGTGGGTGCTGCTTTGCTTGGGGGGGGGGGGGGGGGGGAGGGGCGCCGTTCGAACCTTTATCCCAGGTGGATATGCAATTTCTCACATATAAGACGGCTTTTCTGATGGCATTTGCTTCGGCCAGACGGGTTAGTGAGCTTCACGCCCTCTCGGTTGACCCGGCCTTTTTTAGGAGCTCTCCCAACAGTGTTACTTTTACCACTGATTGCTCCTTTTTGGCTAAGAATCAGTTACCAGATACTACTCCTCCTATCTGTATCAGGGCTCTTCCCTCTGTTGAGGGTACTCGCCCTTTGCTCTGTCCGGTCCGTGCTATTCGCATTTATCTTGATCGGACACGCTTCATACGGAAAGGCAGAAAACGTTTTTTTTCTGTCTCTCATTCCGGGTCGACAGAAGATCTCTCCTCAATCCATTTCTCGATGGATTTGTCTTGCTATTCGTACGGCTTATAGTCGTTTAGCAGCTGGCGATTGTATTACCAATCGTATTTCTGCCCACGAGGTGCGGGCACTGTCTACCTCTTGGGCTTATTCTAACTCCGTCAAGTTGTCGGATGTTATGCAGGCAGCCTACTGGAGAAATGCTTCTACTTTCTCCACCTTTTATTTACGCCAGTTGCAGGAGCAGTCGGAGGACCTTTTTGCCCTGGGTCCTCTTTCTTCTGCTCAGGCTGTTGTCTGCCATAGCCATTAGGCTTCTTGAAGGTCAGTTTCAGCCTTGTGCTGTTACTGCCCTTTTTCTGTCTGTGTGTCACACAGGCTCATATGTCTCTTTTCATTGTCCTTTACCAATGATTGCGACATTATGGTTGATAAGCCTCGGGACCTCTTCCATCTACTTCACGGTTCCAGTGCACTAGGGTTATGTGGGGGTTGGTTATGCGATTCCCTCCAGCCTTTTGTCTATTCAGCCTGTAGTAAACAATTGTGAGTAGGTTGATAAGAAATCTAAATTTTATAGTAAATTTCCTTTCTTATTATACCTACCACAATTGTTTACATGGAGGCCCTCCCGTCTTCTTTACGGGTAAAGAATCTTTCCTCCCCGCTGATCACATAACTCTAACGTTTACGGATTCAAAAAGAATGAGTCTTTAGAGACGGTATATGCGCACTGGCAACGGAAGTCGTGGAGTTGTACTTGGGAGAGAGCGTCCCGTACTGGGTCTGCGCCGGTTGCACTCGACCCAGTTTTGGCTTATTTTTATTGGTGCTTTTGCACCACTTTTCTTTCCCAACTTGCTTGGGAAAAACAAAAATAGAGAGTATTTTATCCGAGTTAGGGACTTCCACTGTAGTGCAAGCCTGTAGTAAACAATTGTGGTAGGTATAATAAGAAAGGAAATTTACTATAAAATTTAGATTTCTGTTACATATCTCTGCCATATAAAATACAATAGAAAATTAGGTTTGCTGGTCAGTTTATCACTAGAATACAAGTAAATGAACCAAATATCTAGCATGGAGGTTACTATGCGGTTGCTGAATGTGACCTTAAACACCAATAATGTTCATGTATATACTCAATTTTAGACCTGAGATATTTTTATTTGGTTTTCTCCTTGGGAGCCCTGGGTAGTGGAGTTGTGGTTATTTACTGCAGTAAACAAGTCATGCTTTAAAAGTAAAATAGGACCCAGAATCAATGCCTGGGGCAAAAGTCCTCTAAAGTGGGCAGCAATTGGCTAAACTTAACTTCATGCCTATTTTGCGGTCATCATATAGCAAAAGATGATGAACGTTACCTTAAACACCAATAAATAAATAAATAAATTCTCAGTTGGTTCAGAAATATCTCATATTAATTAGAATGACTTTGACTTCACTGTGTTTATGTGTGCTGTCATTTATGAACAAACTTTTGAATAACAGTGTTGCAGAACTTCTATCATTCTTTAACTTCAACTCAGAAAAAGAACAAGTTACATTATTATACCCCCCCCCCCCCCCCCCCCACACACACACACTTAAAAAGGGGGTTATATAGTAAGCACTCTGTTCATCCTTCCATTCAAATGTTTGTCTTTCTGTTCATACAGATTGTCTATAAGGTGTTGATTATTGGAATAGTGTTTGCAGTTAAAGGTCAAGGTCAGTGTTACTATAAATAGATTTTTGGCATTTGTGCAATAACTTTAGTTTCATTATATGTACGTATGTACTTTCACACACTTGGATTTCCTTTTGCATAAAAAGTATCATTCTAGGCTTACCTATAAGGTGTCAGTGATTAGGATTGTGTTTGGTGTCAGTAGGGCAAATTACCAAGGTCATTGTTACTACAAATATAATTTGGTTTCTGTGCAATAACTTTAGTTTACTTTTGCATACAAAAATGCTGACATCATACATAGTGTTGTTTGATTGCCTATAAGATGGAAATGATTAGGATTGTATTCAGATTGATTTCTGTGCAATACCTTTAGTTTTGTTGTGCAAACAAAACTATAACTTCACAATGGATTATATATAAAGTGTCGATGATTGGGGCCAATAGGTCAAAGGTCACTTACTGTTAGTAGATTTTAGGTTTCTGTACATTAACTTGACCTTCCTTTTGCCTAGGAAACTGTAACTTCATACGCAGGTGTCAACGTTTGAGATTGTGTTTGGGGTCTGTAGGGCAAAGTACTAAGGCCACTGTTACTATAAATTAAATTTTGGCTTTCGTGCAATAACGTTAGTTCCGTTTTGCATACAAAAACTTGGGGCATTATACATAGTTTGTTTATAAGGTGTTGATGATTGAGATTGTGTTTCAGGTCAAAGAATATGATCACTGTTACCATAAATATAGTCTCCCAAAAAAGAAAGTGTGCATGCTAAAAAATAACACTAAAAAAAAGATATATATCATTTTCATTCATGGAAATTTTATTCAATCACAGATGAATCAATTTATGATCAACACGAGAAATTTCATTACGCTACGACGAATACTCTTGGTGCCATGGAGAGTCAAAGACACTAAGGGTCCAACACAAAAGTCACACACTCAATATCTGGTATGACCTCCATCTGCATCGACTACTGCTGTGCATCTACGCCTCATGGAAACAAACAAGTTAGCTTGGAAGTGGGTTAGGGTAGGGTTATGGTAGGGTTAGGTTAGGCTAACCCTAACCCTTCTCTACACCACTGCAGTCGAGCACGACGATGACGTAACGTCAAAATCGGACGAATTGCAGGTCTTCGAGTCTTCGTATTCTCTCAGCCGGTTGATTATTGTTTGAGGATGTATCCATCTCAGGTTAGGGATGTTCCTGGCTGTCGTTGTTGCCGGTTCCGGAGATGGACGACACAGATATACCGATCTTGTGCAGGGGTGGTAACTCGGGGTCTCCCGGAGCGGGGTCAGTCTTGAACGTCATCATGTTGTGCATGTCGATGGACTAGCCTGTCTACAGTGTTACGGTGGCAGTTCAAATGCTGGGCAACCTCTCTGTATGTTCTGCCAGCTCTAATCATACCCAGGGCAAGGAGACGTTGATTCATTGTCAATCTTGGCATGCTAATGTGGAGTCGTTTTAACAGCAGCGCAAGTTTGAATGTGAACGATAGGAAGGCCTTATTTTAGTGTTTAAATACCCAAGGATTCACACTGCTGCATGAATTTTCTGACTCTCCACGTGCAAAACATGCCTTTTCACAAACGTGCAGCACGTCATTTAACGTTAATGCAATTTTAACGGGGAAAGCTGTTTTTGTGTTCAATATAACTTATTCATGAACAGGTTAACACTCTTTACACCTACGAAATTATTTTTTTGGAGTTTCATCAATTTCTCCAATGCACACTTTCTTTTTTGGGCGAGTATATAATTTTTATTCCATGCAATATCTTTTGTTTCCTTCTGTGTACAAAACTATAACTTCACGCATGGATTATAAGGTGTTGATTAGGATTAAGTTTAGGGTCAACAGGTCAAAAGTCAAGGTCACTTATAATAAAAAGAAGTTTGGTTTCCATGCAATAATTTAAGTTTCTTTTTGCATATAAAAACTGTGACAGCATACACAGATTGTCTGTAAGCTGCTGATGATTTGGATTGTTATTGGGGTCTAAGGTCAGGGTCTCTGTTTCAAGCCAAAGGTCATGGTCACTGTTAAAATAAATAGAATTTTACTTTCTGTGCAGTAACTATTGTTTTTTTTTGTGTCCAAAACTCCGACACACACCAATTGTTTATCAGGTGAAGATAATTGGGATTGTGTTTGGCATCAATAGGTCAAGGTCACTTACCATAAAATAATTTATATTTCCATGTTCTCAGCGAGAACCCCGTGAAATGAAGCCATGCTTGTGTACTGTGGTAAACAAGCTCTGTTTTACTGGTATAATAGGACCTGGTCACCAATGCCTGGGGTGGAAGTTCTTTAAAACGGGCAACATGAGTATAAACAATTGGCTTGACTTGACTTGATCTCCATGTTGAGGTCATGAGTAGCCATCGTGCAGAAGTATGTGACCTTGAGCACAATAAATATATAAATTGATTTCCATGCAATAATTCTAGTTTCCTCTTGTATACAAAACTATTTTTTCATACACATATTGTCTGTATGGTGTTGGTGATTGAGTTTGGGGTCATCAGATCAAAGTTCAGGATCACCATTAATAGAACAGTTGTGAAATAACTTTAAATTTTCTTGGTTTTTCTGCAATCAAAGAAGGGTGTGTATTTAATCACTTGTTGGGGACAATGACTTGATATTTGGTATTGAGGTGTGGAATACAATTTGTTGAAACAAAGTATGTAGGGCAATATTTGCCTATGTAATTGGAGGGGCAAGATTTTTGGCAATGCCCCAAATTTTCATTTTATGAACTGATGAGCCGATTTGAATCAAATTTCATTTGTGATGTTAGGAAGTCATCAAACATTTCATGCATTCCCATGAGAACCACAGGAGCTAAAAATAGAAATGTTTTCAAATGCCCATATTTCCCAAACTGCATGGAACGGAGAACTGTTATGTGGCACGACACATCCTTAGGACCAGTAGAATTGAATGGTAAAACAAATTGCCATCAGCTGTGTCATAGACTAGGTGGGATCCGAATTATTACCGAGTCAGCATATTTACAAAAATGATAAAATCTTCTTTTCCAGAACAGTCCATCAGAACATTTTCATATTTGGTGTACAGCTTGTACAGGGGAGTCATATATAAGTTTGTTAAAATTAAGCCCCTTGGTTCATACTTGGGATCCATATAGGGGCCCAAGTGTTAACTTTGTGCAATATAAGTAATATTCTTTAAAGAAACTTCAGCACTTGTTTACTGTGGTAAACCAGTTCCTCTTTACTAGTAAAATAGGACCCACTCACCAATGCTTGAGGTGAAAGTCCTCTAAAATGGGCAACATGTTGATCAACGATTGACTAAACTTGACTTCATCTCCATGTTGTGTCACGATTAGCCATGGTGCATAAATATGTGACGTTAACCACCAACAAACAAACAAACAAATTTAAAGAAACTTCTTCTCCAAATAATTCCCAACTTCTTTTATAAAGCTTCTGATATACTGTGATGTAATACGCCATTCAGATATTTGGTATACAACATTGCTACGGAGGTCAGATTGAAGTTTGTTAAATCAAGTCACTTGGTTAATATTTGAGCTCCCTGTACTATCCTGAAATTTTTACTTAGTGCAATCTGAGGAATGATCTTAATAAAAGTTCTTCAGATCCACCAGTCAGAATCTTTTGATATTTGGTATACACCATCCTTTGGGAGGTCAGATCCAAGTTTGATCGTTAAAAAGCTACTTCCTCAGATCCACTAGTCAGATTCTTTTGATATGTGTTATATAGCATCCTTAGAGAGGTCAGATCCAAGTTTGTTCAAATCAAGTTTCTTGATTATTATTTGGACCCCATATGAGTGCACAAGTTTTAACCTAGTGAAATATGAGGAATAATCTTTGAAAAATCTAATTAAGATCCACCAGTCTGTCTTTTGATAATTGATATACAGCATCTTCAGGAAGGTTAAATCCAAGTTTGTTCAAATCAAGTCCCTTTGTTGATATTAGGGGTTCCCTATGGGAACCTGGAATTTAACTAAGTACAACATGTGGAATAATCTTTAAAAATCTTCTCTAAACCACCACTCAGAATCTTTTGATATTTGATATACAACATCCTTAGAGGAATTAGATTCAATTTGTTAAAACCAAGTCCCTGGATTAATAGGGAGTCCAAATTTTAACTTGTTGCAAATTATTATTCTTTAAAATCTTTCACCATTGTTTTGATAGTTGGTATATACAACTCCCTCACCAGGCTCAGATACAAGTTTATTCAGATCAAGTCCCTGGATTCATATTTGGGCTCTCATATTGATATTGATATTTGGTTATGGCATCAGATTCCAGTTTGTTCAAGTTAGGACCCAAGGTTGATATCTGGGCTCCCCAGCTAAGCTTTGCATTAATGGTAATCTAGGCATTATGAAATCTGACATCTGGACAGCACAGTTATAAATAATTAGATGATTTCATTCATCTGTATTGTTAATTAGCCATAGATGCTAACTAAATCCTTCTTCAGATAACTTTTGTCAGGTGAACGCCTCAGGTCCCCTAAGGTCTCTTGTTTTTATATTATAAACCAGTAGTCTGCCAAAGTCTGTTCTCATCCAGACCTACCTGGGCTCAAAGGAACCCATATAGGTATTTTAGAGGACAGAGGTCCATTTTCATTGTCTTCCTATAAGCCTCTAATATTATTTGGAGACAATATGTACCATACTGGCGATATTCCTTTTTTAGCTCACATGACTGAAAGTCAGGGTGAGCTTTTCTGATTACTTTTCGTCCGTCGTCAGTCGTCCATCATCTGTCGTCCGTCGTGAAGGTGGTGTTTGGGCCTTTTTCTCCCAAACCACTGGCCGCATATTAATGAAATTTCATGTGAGTTGTGGTTATTTAGGGGCATTTTGATTTTTTATGCAAGTTAGTTTTCGGCTCATAATGAGTGGGGAAAAAATGGCCAAATTTTTTGAAAATCTTCTTCTAATGAACCACTAGAAGCAGAGACTTGATATGTGGTATACAGAGACCTTTTGAGGTTTAGAATCAAGTTTGTTCAAGAGAAGTTTGTCGGGCATTATTTGCCTTTGTTTTGGGATGGGCAAAAATTTTGGCCATGCCTAAAATTTCTATTTTCAGAAGCGTGAGGTCGATTTGAACCAAATTTGTTTTGAGATGATAATGGGTCATAAGTAGTTGATTGATGCAAAAAAAAATTTTTCTCATTGTCCCGTGGGAACCTCGGGAGCTAAAAATAGGAAAAACCTTAAAACTGCCATATCTCCAAAACTACACGGCACAGAGAATTCTTATTTTGTATAAAGCTTACTTTTGTCCAGTAGAATAGAATGGTTAAAAAAAATCCCTATCGGTTTGATCACAAGGTACTTTTTTCAAGGACTTTGAAAAAGTGCTGAGTCAGCACTTTTTAACACTGTAGGCAATGGGAAAAACATTAAAAAATCTTCTTCTCCAGAATCTTTTGGTATTTGGTATGCAACATTGTAAGGTGGATCTGATTCAAGTTTATTCAAATCAGCCCCCTGGGTTCATATTTGGGCTCAGTATAGGAGCCCGATTTCGAACTTAGTGCATTTCAGGCAAATTTCTTAAAAAATCTTCTTCTCCAGATCCAGCAGGCAGAATCTTTTGATATTTGGTATGCAACATTGTGGGGTGGATCTGATTCAAGTTTGTTCAAATCGGCTCCCTAGATTCATATTTGGGCTCACTATAGAAGGTCGAATTCGAATTTAGTGCATTTCAGGCAAATTTCTTAAAAAATCTTCTTCTCCAGATCCAGCAGGCAGAATCTTTTGATATTTGGTATGCAACATTGTAGAGTGAATCTAATTCAAGTTTGTTCAAATCGGCCCCCTGGGTTCATATTTGGGCTCAGTATAGGAGCCCGATTTCAAATTAGTGCATTTCAGGCAAATTTCTTAAAAAATCTTCTCCAGATCCAGCAGGCAGAATCTTTTGATATTTGGTATGCAACAGTGTGGGGTGGATCTGATTCCAGTTTGTTCAAATCGGCTCCCTAGATTTATATTTGGGCTCACTATAGAAGGTTGAATTCGAACTTAGTGCATTTCAGGCAAATTTCTTCAAAAATCTTCTTCTCCAGATCCAGCAGGCAGAATCTTTTGATATGTGGTATGCAACATTGTGGGGGTGGATCTGATTCAAGTTTGTTCAAATCGGCCGACTGGATTCATATTTGGGCTCACTATAGGAGCCCGAATTCAAACTTAGTGCATTTCAGGCAAATTTCTTTAAAAAAATGTTCTTCTCCAGATCCAGCAGGCAGAATCTTTTAATATTTGGTATGCAACATTGTGGGGTGGATGTGATTCAAATTTGTTCAAATCGGCTCCCTGGTTTATATTTGGACTCCATATAGGAGCCCAAATTTGAACTTAGTGCATTTCAGGCAAATTTCTTTGAAAATCTTCTTCTCAAGATCCAGAAGGCAGAATTTTTTGATATTGGGTATGCACCATGCTTGGAAGGGGGGGGGAGATTCAAGTTTGTTCAAGCCAAGTCCCTGGGTTCATATTTGGGCTCAATGTGGTAGCTCGAATTATAACTTAGTTCAAAATGAGGAATTTTCTTTAAAAATCTTCTTCAGATCCAGCAGTTGGAATGTTTTGATATTTGGTATGCAGCATCCTTTGGGGGGTGAGATTCAAGTTTGTTCAAGCCATGTCCCTAGGTCCATATTTGGGCTCACTGTGGGAGCCTGTATAACTTAGTTCAAAATGAGGAATTTTCTTTAAAAATCTTCTTCTTCAGATCCAGCAGTCGGAATGTTTTGATATTTGGTATGCAGCATCCTTAGGAGGGTGAGATTCAAGTTTGTTCAAGCCATGCCCCTAGGTCCATATTTGGACTCACTGTGGGAGCTCGAATTGTAACTTAGTTCAAAATGAGGAATTTTCTTTAAAAATCATCTTCTTCAGATCCAGCAGTCAGAATGTTTTGATATTTGGTGTGCAGCATCCTTAGGGATGTGATATTCAAGTTTGTTAAAGCCAAGTCCCTGGGTTCATATGTGGGCTCTCTGTGGGATTCAATACGAGGAATATTCTTTAAAAATCTTCTTTTTTTTAGATCAACTGGTCAGAATCTTTGGATATTTGGTATAAGCTTTTCTTAGGAGGAGCAGATGCAACTTGTTGAAATCAATTCTGTGGGTTGATATTTAGGCTACCATGTCAGGTGAGTGCCCTCAGGCCCCCTGGGGCCTCTTGTTTAATCCAGTATTATCAGTAACTCCATTGAACTTCATACTGGCAATAAAAATTTTCATTTTTTGCCTCGAAAACAAAGCTTACAAAACCCTTATTGAAACATTCTCATTCAAATAAAGTGGCATATTAATCTATTTTTTAGAGGTAATAATTATAAAATTTGAATAGAGATTTTTGTGAATATCGATAGCCCAGTCATGTTTTGTTAATGGTTGTAATGATTCTAGTGTACTGGTATGCTCTCCAGTGCTGAGCAGCTTAGAAAACATAAAATAATTCCCAAGTTCTTTCATAAAGTTTATCATATGTTGTGATGTAATACACTGTTTGAGAGCCTGACAGTGCCTTTCATTATCAGAGTCAAGCAGCACGATTCATTCTTGTAAAGTTGACAAATGAGTACCAAAGTGATTCTAGAAAATGTGTGTAAAGTCACGTTTTGTGGAACCTCGTTTGTTGGATAGCTACTTTGACAGAGCAAAATAATCTAGTTTACAGGAGTATTCCATTTACATGAATTTGGTCATTTTTTGTATTTTAGAAATAAACTGATAAATTATTCTATTATATAAGGTTAGCTCAACTTGACAATGTCAAATATGAGCTATTGGGATGGGTTGCATTCTGCCATCCATCCATCTGTCCACCCATCCATCCATCTGTACTTTGCTCCATCCTTCCACAATTCCTTCAGCACACCCTGCAGGCTGCATCTCTCACCCGATTTGCAGCAATTCTAACAATTCCATTAGCACTCCCGAAGGCCTCACCCGATCTTTTTGAAATTTTATATGCAACTTTGGTATCATGTCTAGATGGGAGTTATCAATTTTGTCTGCATTTCGATGAAAAACATGGCCATATTGGATTTGACATGTAAATTGTCAACAATTCCATAAGTACAAAAAACAGGTTGCATCCCTCACCCGATTTTTTCAGATTTCATATGTAGCTTTGGTGTGATGTCTTTTCTACAGAAACTTGAGTGAATGACTTGACATTACTGGATCTTTCTATTCAGTTCAGTCCCTTCTTGGACAAGTTGAGATGCAGTGTCATTGACACTTTCATTTTATAGAGTTCATGGAGCTCTGTCTTAAAAGATTTAAAAGATTAAATGCCTAATTTGGACCTACTGAATCCAAATTGATCTACAAACATAGGAAATTCAGCAGCTGTCAGCATTATTCTTGGAGATATAAAATAAGAATTATTCAGCTAACAGGAGTTTCTGTATAATCCATATGTAGTTAACAAGTCAAATTTATACTGAAGGAAAAGTAAATGGCTTGGAAGTTATATTCATTAAATGTAATGTAGGCAAATGAAAATTTGATGAGGCAGGGTCTAATCTAGAAATTCTTCTAGACAGATTTACAATCTTTTCATAATCAAAAACAGTCTCCATTTTTCTTTAGTTGTTTACTCTTTATTTCATCACTTAAAAGTTTTGATAAAGGTTTCAACTGCAATACTAAAACGTAACAGTTGGTACGTTTATATTTTCAAAGGACATATTTTTTCTGTTATCTAAATTGTAAAAGATTTGACATCTAAAACAATGTAAGAGATGCCAAGGGGCCTGAAGCACTTCAGTTGATTCTTCACAAAGAGAATTTAAGGGGTCTTTTTAGCTCACCGAAGGGAGCTTAACTTATCACTTGCCGTCCGTCGTCGTCCATCGTGAACTTTACATTATCAACTTCTCCTCACAAACTACTGGACCAAATTTGGTGTGCATCTTCCTAATCATTTGTCAATTCAAGTTTGTACAAATAAACTTGCCGCACACATAGGGGGCTCCAGAAGGGGCATAACTCTGATAGCACCCATAAATTATTTCAAAAATTCAAAAAAATCTTCTTCTTCAGATCCACCAGGCAGAATCTTTTCATATTTGTTATACAACATCTCTAGGGGGGTCAGATTCAAGTTTGTTCAAATTGAGTCCCTGGGTTAAGATTTGGCTCTCTTTTGGAGCCCAAAGTTTGACTTACTGAAATATGGGGAAACTTCTTTAAAAATCTTCTCCAGATCCACCAGTCAGAATGCTTTCATATTTGTTATACAACATCTCTAGGGGGGTCAGATTCAAGTTTGTTGAAATCTGATCCCTGAGTTAGTATTTGGGCTCTCTATTGGAGCCCAAAGTTTAACTTGGTGCAATTTGAGGAAATTTCTTTAAAAATCTTCTTCAGATCCACCAGTCAGAATCACTTCATGTTTGGTATACAACATCTATAGGGGAGTCAGATTCAAGTTTGTTCAAATCGAGTCACAGGGTTCATATTTGGGCTCCTTATCGGAGCCCAAATTTTAACTTTGTGCAATATGTGGAATATTCTTTAAAAGTCTTCTTCTTCAGATTCTCTAGTCAGAATCCTCTCATATTTGGTATACATCATTTCTAGGGGGCCAGATTCAAGTTTGTTCAAATCAAGTGTCTCGGTTAATATTTGGGTTTCCTGTGGGAGCCCAGATTTTAACTTAGTGCAATATGAGAAAATTTCTTTAAAAATCATCTTCTTCAGATCCACCATTCAGAACCTTTAATATTTGGTATACATCATCTCTAGGAGGGGTCAGATTCAAGTTTGTTCAAATCAGGCCCCTGAGTTGAAAATTTTCGGTCTGGTTCGGACTTAGAAATTTTTGACCAAAATTCGAGAAAAAAATCTTTTGGGGATTTTTTATGCATTTTGTTCAATTTTGAGATGAAAAACCGCCCAAATTTATTTGGGAGGTGGCAGGGGGCATGTTAGGTTCAGGTTTGTTCAAATCCATTCCTTAGTGCTTTTCCATAAAATTTGCCTCTCATGACTTCATTCCTTTGTAGTGTTGATGAACCATGTCTAACTGAATGTGACCCCAAATACTTCTTTCTACAACTTTGGCCAGTGAGCGATTAAGGCCCCTTGGGGCCTCTTGTTTTAAATAATTAGTTGATTATGATCTACTTGTATTTTTTTCACAGATTGTGGCAGCAGTTTCACAGAAAAAGCACTGCCAAACATTTAGAGTTCCCACAAAGAAATTGCATTATTACAAATATGTCATATCAACAGAAAATTATCAATTTCAACAAAAATACTGAGTAAGAAAGTTGAAAAGGTAAAAATTACTAACAGGCCTGATTTGAAAGAACTTGATTTGAACCAACTTGAATTTGACCCACTATAAGGATATTGTGTACCAAATATCAAAAGATTCTTACTGGTGGATCTGAATGAGAAGATTTTTGAAGAATTTTCCTCTTTTTGCACTAAAACAGCATTTGAGCTCTCATAAAAAGTTCAAATATGAATCCAGTGGCCTTGATTTGAAAAAAATTGTATCTGGGCCCCACAAGGATGCTGTAGGTAAAATATCAAAAATTTTGACTGGTAGATCTGAGTAAGAAGATTTTAATAGAATTTGCCTCATATTACACCAAGTAAGGGGCCCAAATGGGGACTTGATTTGAACAATGCTGTATACCAAATGCAGGATACTGTATATCAAGTATCAAAAGATTCTAACTTAGAAGAAAAAGAAGATTTTTAAAGAATATTCCTCATACTGCTCCAACCTAAAACTCGGGAGCCCAAATAAGAACTCTGGGACATGATTTGTTCAAACTTGAATCTGACCTAATGATGCTGTATACCAAAATATCAAAAGATTATGTTTGGTGGACCAAAAGAAGAAGATTTTTCAAGAATTTTGCTAAAACCCTCATCAAGTTAAATTTTAGGCTTCCAAGCCAAATACAAACCTAGTGACTTGATTTGAACAAATCTGAATCTGATTCCCCACTCCAAACAAATTAGAATCATAAGGATGCTGTATATTAAATATCGAAAAATTCTATAAGATTTTTAATGAACTTCACTCTTATCGCATATTCATATCCAATATGGTGCTGAAATATGAACCCAAGGAATTGATTTGAACGAACTTGAATCTGATGTCCCTTAGAATGTTGTATACCAAATTTCAAAAGATTCTGTTTGGTGGTTCTGGAGAAGAAAAAATTTTGTATACTTGAAAACATGCTAACTCTGCATTTTCTCCAAGTTAAAATTCAAGATTCTGTATGAAGTCCAGATATGAAACCAGAAATATCAAAGGATTCTGAATTAATGTTCTTTCTGCAGAAGAAGCTTTTTTGGAAATTTTTTTTCCTCTTTTTTTCAGCTCACATGACTGAAGTCAGGGTGAGCTTTTGCCATTACTTGTGTATATTTGGCGGATAACCTTCCAAATTTGTTTAATACAAGTAGCTAAGCCTAATGAGCTGGGGAGGTGAACGAAAAACATGAAATTCTACAAAATCATCTCAAGAACCACCAGTCACAATGCTTTGAAATTTCATGTGCAGCTTCCTAAAATGCTCAAGATTCAACTTTGTTCAAAGAAACTTTCTCGGACAATATCTGGGCTCGTGCTAGAAGGCAATATTTTGGACCTGTCTAAAAGTTGCATTTTCCATACCAATTTACCACATTTAGTATGCTGTGATGTTAGGGAACATGTACTTGAATTATGCCCAAAAAGATTGTTTCATGCCCCCCCCCCCCCCCCACCCCCAGGAACAAAGAATTGTTATTTACTATACAGCATCCTTAGGACCAATAGAACTGATTTGGTCCAACAAATCTTCATCAGTTGTGTCATGATGTGCCATTTGGTGGTAGTGGAAAAATGCTGAATCCACACTTTACATAAAAATGAAAAACAATTCTTTCTCTTGAACTACCAAGCAGAATCTTCTGATATTTGGTATGCATCATCCCCAGGGGATCTGATTCAAGATAGTGCAAATCGAGTCCTTGAGTTCTTATTTGGGCTCCATGTGGGAGCCCAAATTTTAACTTAGTGCAATATGAGGAAAATGCTTTAAAAATCTTCTTCTTCAGATCCACCATATACAGCATCCTTGTGGGGTTCAAGTTCAAGTTTGTTCAAATTAAATCCTTGTTCATATTCAGGATCCTTATGAGAGCTTGAATTTTAACTTTGTGCAATATGAGGAAATTTTTTTTTAAATCTTCTCCAGATTCACAAGTCAGAATGTTCACATATTTGGTATTCAGCATCCTAAAAGTGGCCAAGTTTAAGTTTGTTCAAATAAGGTGCATGGCTTCCCTGTGAGCCCAAAGTTTAACTTGGTGAAATTTTAGGAATATTCTTTAAAAAGATTTTTCAACAGGTCTGCTGGTCAGAATCTTTTCATATACGATATACAGCATCCTTAAGGAGCTAAGATTTAAATTTGTTAAAAGCAAAGTCTGTGGGTTCATATTGAGGTTCCCTATTCAAACCTGAATTTCAACTTCCTGCAATACAAGGAATATCATTTAAGAATCTTCTTTCGATCCAACACTCAGAATTCTTTGATATGTGGTATATTTCATCCTTACAGGGACCCAATTCAAATTTGTTCAAATCAAGTCTGTGGGTTAATAATTTGGTTCCTTATGTGATTAAATACAATATGAAGAAAAATATTTGAATATCTTCTTAGTAAGATCCACTTGGCAGAAACTTATCATATTTAGTATTCATCATTCTAAGTGGGTTCAGATTCAGAAGATAGTGGAATTCAAGTCCAGAACTTCTTATTTGGGCCCCCTATGGGATCCCAAATTTTAACTTGTACAATATGAAGAAAATTCTTTAAAAATCCTCTTAAAATCTACAATTCAGAATCTTTTGATATTTGATTCATAGCATCCTTATGGAGCTCTATCTGAAGCATGTTCAAATTAAGTCCCTAGGTTTATATTTGGGCTCCTTATGGGAACCCAGATTTAACTTAGTGCATTATGAAGAAAATTCTTCTTCTTCAGATCCACAGCTTGAATTTTTTAGGCTCTCTTGAACCTTTGATTAGTTTCTGTTGTTCCCATGGGAATGCAAGAAAACATTTCTTTATATAAGGCCACACAAAGTAGATCTTCTGTTTCTCAGGCCATTATTTCTGAAATTGTATGTGGGCGAGCGGTTTTTTATTTTATTTTTTATTTCAGTAATTACTTCTTAACCATCAAAAGTTCATGTTCTTGGTTCAAGTTTTAGGCCTCATAATCTACAGAATAGCATGGGTGGTGGTGTATTTCATCCCTTGAGTGCAAGAAGGCTTTGCAATGCTAAAGCATTGCAAAGCCTTCTTGCACTCAAGGGACAAATTCATCAATTTTTTTAACTTAGGTAAAATATCAGACATAAATCATTTAATTTTAATTTTTTTTAAGTTTAAATTGGTTATAAAAAGAGAGCATGCGGCAGCCAAAAGGATCATGCGGGAGGGCCTGAGAAACAGATTTTATTATTTTTTTAGGCCTAAATCAAGTATTTATGTTCCAGTAGTACTGCATGCCAAGATTGGTTCAAATTGGCCTATTGGTTCTAAAAATAAAAATTTTGGGTTGGGGCAAAAAATCTTGCCTTCACCAGAACAACTAGAAATATTCCCTCTCAAACTTCTCTTGAACAAACTCTTGTACACCTCAAAAGGAAGCGGCTTGCCAAATCTCAACTCATTGCATCCATCATCCATCACATCATGAAAAGAGAATTTAAATTTGGTGTCATTTTCCCCATCTCCTTCCTATGAGTGCACCACATTGATTTTAACAAAACTGAATTGCACCTCTTCAGTCATCCACATGAAATTTTATTTGAATCGGGCCAGCAGTTTGGGAGGAGAAGATCCAAACACCATGGATGATGGACAAAGTGTGACCAGCATAGCTAACCCTGATTTTCAGTTTTAAGAAATCTCCTGTACACTTGAAGTTACCCTGTGTTCTACTTCTGCATGTTAATCAGACTGCTCTATAAATTGAATCATTTTGATAGGATTGACAAACAGTCTCCCTATAAAACTAAACGATTTGGCCTTGTGGACCTTTTTGTGGGATTTTTTCTACAGGCTGGTTTCTAGGATGGAACCCATCAAGTGAACTTAACAAATTTAAGTTTTTAATCATCTTTTCTGTTACTGACCTTGTCTGCGTGAAAACTCAAGAGAGGCAAAGCTTTCCTTAATTACTGTGGCAAACAAGTTCTAATTTACTGGTATAACATGAAACAGTAACCAGTGCTTGGGGTGTAAGTCTTCTAAAATGGGCAGCATATATATGAACTATTGGTTAACTTAAAAACATTTTAAATCTGAGAAATATTCAAATGTGTTTGCTTGTCAAAATAACAACCCTTTGCCTAACATGGCTTGAGGATGCACTTGCCAAAATATTCCTGAAATAACAAGAAATTCTCAATTTTGCCTTCAAAATATACCTTATGACTCCTCCCTGAAATGTGCTCATTAAGCTCCTTCCAATGAGGGGGTCATAAATTATATTTTGGAATCAAAAATTGAAAAGGTAATTAAATTTGAATGGCAATGTTTATAATAGCAATGGTCCAATATGGCTGTTCCATTAGGTGAACAGTTATTATTTCAAAGATCATCAACAAAATCTCAATTGTGGCATCATATGAGTTCTCAACTGTTACCAGGTAAATGGACAGTTGAAACAAAAAATTTTAAAATTTGTTAAGGATAATTTATCATGAAAATCCTTGGATAGCTGTGAATTCAATACCTTATTTTGTTTTAATTTACAGAATGTCGCTCCCACCAACAGAAGAGTGAAGCGGATTTGTTCCTGTTGCAGTAATGATGTAAAGTTTGAATGTCCTATGTAAAGTGGTTTAATATTTCTTGAACAGGGTGCATAAAATTCAACCCAATTTAGCAGTCAGGAACTCAACTTATAGAAGAGGTGCTCAACTAGAATTTTAGCATCATTCCAATTGATGTTTTTTTTAAAAAAGGACGTTTTTAAAGATGGTTTGGAGCTTTGACTTGGACTTGTCGAAAGACTGTGTTGACTTAATTGTTTAGTATGCCTACAAGTGGAATAGCATTTCTAACTCCAGGCTCTCATGCGGTCAATCTAATTCTGTAAGGAATTTGATGCTGTTATAGGGTGGAACCAGTGTAGCCCTTCGATAGTCCTTTGGCAATGTTTAGATTCATTTGTTTGGATTATATCAGGGTTCGCTTTTCCAACCAACTAATATATTCTAGACGATTGAATCTACAGAATACGAAACAAAATTAATTTTTTTGAAGAAATGTTTGCTCAATAAAGACTTGATTTGACCGAATTATTGATGACATTATCATTAGAAACAGCGACTTGCCACAGCCATAGTTCAGCGCTATTCCTAAAAATCGTCAATTAATTTTTATTATTTTTTCATTTTTTGTCTCAAAAACATAGGTTATGACCCCTCTTTGGAACGAGCTCATCGAGCTCGTTCCAAACCTATGTTTTTGAGACAAATAATGAAAAAAATTAGTTATTCAAGAATTTTGTTTGCAAGTGTCGTCTGCTTTTCATGTTAGATAAAGGGTTAAATAATTATTGACTGAAATATCTGTAACTGGATTACGAAAGATTATCTGTATTCATTAAGAGTAGAGTGACATATTGTATCAGTAGTCCTCTGCACCCAAACTTCATAAAAATGGATTAAAAAAAACCCCAGAAAACAGCCCATAACAGTGTCAATTTCTGAACAGAATTAGAGTGGTGACCCTAGAGTTTGCCATAACTCCTAATTGATTTTGTGTAACTCAGTTGATCTGATCAACCCAGAATAACCCAAGTCATTCCTAGAGTGTTTTTTTTCAGAGCTCCTGATGGGATGCCAACATGCTTTAACCCTTTTCCCAATATGAATAGCAGACACATTTGGTAATAACTAAAATATTAAGGCCACACACAAAAATTATTTGATTCTCTGGCAATTTTTTTTTTAAATCAGAGAGGGGGTGTTTTATTTTTAATATTTATTATTTTCTTGCAATTACTGAGCATTGATAGAGAGCTTTTCTGCAATCTTTTTACACACAAAAATTGTAGAAAGTGTATAATTATACCAGGGACAGATCCCAGAATGTTTTGGGGACACCTGTTTTTCAGTTGAGGATGTCCCCCAAATAAATTGAGATGTCTTAATACAGATGATTAGAGCATTACATGTGTCTTGAAGTGCTTTTTATCAACTGTATGTGTTATAGATTTCTGCTAAATATTGGAAATAATTGCTTCAAACTGGTAGATTTCAAAGTTGAATGATATTTTCCTGCAGGAATTTGGAGATTTGGGCTCCAGGGTTTGGGTGCCCATACCTGTAACAGGTATCAAATCGGTTCTGGATCCATCCCTGTATTCAAATCAATTCATTTAATTTTAAAAATAAAATTGTTTTGCATCTTTAGTTATGCTCTTTAGACTTCAGAATCCCTTCCTTGTAGATATTCATGCCCAGTGTGTGAATCATCCAATTTTGTAGTAATATTGGAAGGAAAACATTGCAAGGAAATAAAAATGTCCAATGAGTGGGTTCAATTTTAGTGAAGGATTGCCAGACAATCAAAACATTTTTATGCTCCCGGAAAAAAATTCGGGGGAGCATTTAGTCACTGCCTAGTCCGTCTGTCAGAAACAAATGGCTTCTGGACACTAACTTGAGTTTGACTCAACAAAATGAAACAAAATTTTATACATGGGTATTATAACCACTTAATGCAGGATGGGATCGATAGTGGGCTTGTAGGGTAGCAAAGTTATGCCCTTTTCCAAACTTAGATATGTTGATATTGGTTTCCAGACAATAACTTTAGTTTGAGTGAACGAAATGAAACAAAATTTTACAAAATAGGTTTATAGCCACATAAGGTATCACTGAACTAAATATTTGAATTAGAAATACCCGCCTTGAAATGTTGCACTTGGAAGTGATGAAATCTCTAAAAATAAACAGACTTGGGAAAATAAGTTGTTTCAATAAATGTCTGAAGCATTCTGTTGACATCTTGCATTATTGATGAATATTCCAGATAAAAAAGAGGGTGGTTTGATGACTTTTGGACCTAAAAAATACAATTTACATTTGGTGTGTTTTTGTAGGGAATTCCCTGAAAAATATGTGCCTGTGACCGGTACTGCCCTTGCTGTCAATTTTTCTCTCTTATTTGTTGCATAATCCCCTGTTTTGGG
Source organism: Pictodentalium vernedei (assembly GCA_031216915.1). NCBI lineage: Eukaryota > Metazoa > Mollusca > Scaphopoda > Dentaliida > Dentaliidae > Pictodentalium > Pictodentalium vernedei. The sequence goes on from CM062296.1 coordinate 412,406,939, forward strand.
ATCAGAAAAAGTTGTCTGAAGGGCTATACTTGATAAAGATATTTGAATGCCAAAATTAAAGTGATGCGATCATATTTTTTTGGCCTGAATGCTATTGGTCGCCTATGGGAAAATATTTAGTTCCGTGATACCATAATACAGGTTGGCATTGATAGTGGGCTTGGATCGATATTTTTCAGCAGAGTTATGGCCCTTTTCCAACTTAGAAACCATGCTGATATTGTTTTCCAGACGATAACTTTAGTTTGAGTGAATAAAATGAAACAAAATTTTATACATAGGTTTATAACCACATAATACAAGTTGGGATCGATAGTGGGCTTGTCCCGATGTTTTCTGGCAGAGTTATAGTCCTTTTCCAACGTAGAAAGCATGTTTATATTAGTTTCCAGATGATAACTTTAGTTTGAGTGAACAAAATGAAACAGAATTTTATACAAAGGTTTATAACAACATAATACAGGTTGGGATTGATAATGGGCTTGGTCCGATATTTTTTGGCAGAGTTATTGCCCTTTTCCGACTTAGAAGACATGTTGATATTGGTTTCCGGGTGGTAACTTGAGTTATAGGTGTCAGATTTCATTAAAACTTGGAATATAGCTTACTGTAGACAATTATATCTGTCAGGTTTGATTTTGAGTGTTGTGTGATAATTTTTATCTGAATTATGGCCCCTTTTGGACTTTTTAACCACGAAAATATAGTTTTTCATGAAGCAGGGACATTAGTGTCCCATGGACACATTTGGTGTTCTGCTGTATGGTTTAATGGAGATAAGATGAGATATTTATTAATTCAATATCAACAAAGACAAATGACTAGAAACTCATGCTTGGCAGTTGGGGGCAGAAGTATAGCCACCCTTGGCATTCGGGGAGCATCTGTTGGCTGTACCAGCTCATTGCCTTGTTTTTATTTGCCTAACCCTTTAAACCCTGGTGCCCTGGATGGTATTGTCTCTTAAAATATTATCTATGGAGATATGGGAAATTTCATCCTGCTTTTATTGGGTGGTTCAGTAATAATTTAATCCTACAGCTCAGTAGAGCTGTAGGATTAACTGGTAGAGTGCTAAGTTATTTCAGGTTGTCAGAATTTGTTCTGAGGTCTTTGCCTCGTTACAATTTATGGGAGAGTGCCAGTGGGCACTCTCCCATAAATTGTAACAAGGCAAATCCACAGAGACTATATAATTCCACATACAAGATAATCCAAAGAAATCCATGGAATATGAAGCTTTTATGTTACAGTACCTGCCCTTTAGAATAAAGCCCAAATATGGGCTTCCAGCACTCTACCAGTTAAATTATTACTGATTCTCACTACTGATTTATTGTTCATTGTGTTGTCTGCTCATTCATTTGACATTTTCCTTCACACAAAACTTTATGCATATTGAATCATTAAATTATTTAAAGTAAATTTTTGAGAAAAATGGTTGTGACAATGATTTTTATTTTTTTCACTTTCCAGATATTAGTTCTTATGATTTATGGATCACAAACAACACTTTTTCTTGAAATTTTTTTTATGAAAATATGTTATTCTATCCTTTCAAATTTTTGTTTTGATCAAATGAAGTGAAGGCTGCTGTGAATAGGGCTGGGCTCCAGATAAGTTGAATACACATTAAACATTGGGACACATTTGAAGGTAGTCAATATATTTATAATCTATTTTACAAGTCATTTTCTTCAATTCTTTTTTTTCATTTTTTATTAAAAAGTCACTTATTTTTTGCACACAAAAATAACAGATTAACTTAATTGAAGTTCAATGAAGTAATCTGTAGTATCAGTCAGACCAGGTAAAAGGTCTTGTTAACTGCTTGACTGTCATCCACTAATTGTATTGAAAAATAGTTACAGGATTAATTAACCTTTGTTGGTGGCTGTGGGCAGAAAATGGGTCAGAACATGCAGTAACTTTATTTTCAAAAGTGATTTGTAACGAGTATATTTTTCTATGATAACAATGTTTTGCTCATGAAAAATTGTTTTGTTACAGTTTATTTCCATTGCAACTCTCCAATAAATTGCAGCATAACAGTTTTACAGACTGTGAAGCAGCCACGAAATGATATGACAGCCAAAATTGTCAAAAATCGATGTCACTGCAAATCATTGTTGTGATAATTTTTCAATATAATCATTGTATACAATGTTCAGAAAGGCTTGCTTTGCATCCTACTGACACAGATTTTATATGTTGGATGAGAAGGTTTCATCAGCAACATTTTGTGTGCGCCTTTCACTTATTTTCATAAAATAGGGACCAGACTCCTATTCATTTGAAAGATGCATTCAGTTAAATGATAGAGTGCTAAATTATTTTTGGTCATCAAAATTTCTCGATATATCTTTGCCTTGTTAAAATTTATGGGAGAGTGCCCATTAATTGTAGCAAGGCAAATCCTTAAACAGTAAATAATTTCACTTCAAGGATAATATGAAGTACATCCACTGAATATGAAATCTTTAAGATGGGTTACCTGCACTTAAGATTAAAGCTCAAATATGGGCTTCCAGCACACTACCAGTTAAAGAGACAGTACATTGCGAATTTTAAATTATTTTTTCTTCAAAAAACAACTGTTTCATACTGTTTTAAATATCACTTGATGAGTAGAATGTGAAATGAAATATCCCTAACGAACCCCAGTTTATAGAGAAATATATGAAACAAGTTCAGTAAGTTAGATTTGGGTCATGCCTTTGGTCAGGTCCGGGCGTAATTTACAGTACGCTATCAGTAAATTTTACTGTAAATTGGGGGCAAGTTAAAGATTTTATTTATCACTCGGTTCTCAAACCGGATGAAAGATGTCTAAATGGATCAAGAAACAAACAGCACTGCCTAATTTTGTTGTTTAACCCTGAAGGGTCTGGAGATTTTTATACATTTTTGCTATACTTTGAAAGTTTACCTCCTGCAGCTTTGTAGTTGTTTCTAGTCAAGTTTTGGCTGCCTACAGAGGCAGCCAATACTTGCTGAGAAACAGTTGACAAGGTACTCAGAAAACAAGTTTTGAGAAAAAAAGGGAGAGGTAAAATATATACTGCTAATTTTGTAGCTTTTTCGATGCCACTCAACACATTGATCATGTATGTATTAATTAACAGTCTTCATGTTATGGTTGTAACAAATCATATATTATTCTGTCGAATTTACATCCTACGATAGGTATGGTTTGTACTACCTGCTGGAGATGTTCTGCAGTACTTTTTGAAAGGGGCACATGTGATTAGACACTTGAAATGGAATTTGGAGTGATGTGTTCATAGAAACAACCTTCATGCGCTATGGACATGCGAAATCTGGTATCATAGGCATAACGTTGAAACCGGAAACTGAAAGTGTGGGCCCTCAGTCTGCATACTTGTGGTCAACTAGTAAATAGTATCTCTCGATTGAGGGATTCTGATACACAACCTTACACACTCCAGCAACACAAAGAGAAATCAAATGCAAGAATAGCTGCTGGTCAATTGGATCATGATGGTATTCTTAAGAAACTTGAAATGGTCATACAGCCAATGGACCACCCGAGCAACATCCTGATGAGATAGTGAATATTATCAATGGAAAGATCACTCCCTCAACTGTCAATGTGGATGATGCAATATCACTTGGTGAACAACAACTGAATGAGTTCAAGAAAATGTTGTCCAGTGGTTTCTATGATACAATATCCATGCCTATGGAGACATTGTCATCGGTGAAAAAGTCAACCAAATTAGTTGACACTTGTGTTTTTGATAGCAACCACATTTATTTGAGGGTAATGGGTCTCCAATCCAGTTTGTTTGATGTTGATTTCACAAACATACTGTCCTATGAGTTGACACCAGTTCCTACAGCTTTAATCAGCAACATTGCGGACATGCGTATTCCAAAATCAAAGTCCGTTCTGAAACACCAAGCCGCATTTATGATATCAGTAAATGAAACTGGACAGAACTGGACAGAAAATGTCTTCACTTGTACAGTCATCGATGGCTGTGCATTCCTTTGGATACCACACTGGCCAGCACCAAATAAACTATGACCCCCAACTGCAAAAGATTTTGTTGAGAAATTCCAGTATCACATGAAAGACTCTTGTTGGGGGATTCCTACCTTGTATTTGATTATACAAGGATTTCAGTACCATGTGTGGCACAAGGGCTAATAGGAGTGCTGATAACTGTTGTCAGAAATTCAAACTGGGCATAATGCCACTGCTACCAACCCAGAAACTGACACTTACTGTGATTGAAAACGAGAAGCAGTTGATAGCTATAATTGTCAGTCAATTTACGTCCAACAAGATGTACACTCTTGAAAATACGAACAAACAAGTTGTTCATAACTGGTCAAAGTGCGCCCCCCCTCCCAGCCGCCACAGAAATTAGAATTGGTGTTGTAGTAGATAGGCAGGACACAGCAACTAGCCACAAAGATCGCTTATAATATCATTGTTCAGCAGGCAATACAAGTTGCATCTGAGAAGATAAATAATGTGATTTTTCTAGCTGATGATACAGATGTGTACACGTTGCTTTTGTACCATTATGTGAAGCAGAATCTGACATCTGCTATCTTCATGGAATCCCCCATAAAGGATAGGTTTGTAGTGGATATCATTTCAAACCTACTCACTGCCCTTGCTATCTTTGGCTGCAACACAACGTAGGCAAAGGTCGTGTGCTCAAAGTTTTGAAAGCAGTGGGGGAATCATTGGCATCAGTTTGTGACATCGAGGCTCCCTGGGCGGATGTTTTGGGACAGGCCACAAAATTTGTGTGTTCAATTCATCAGATACTATGTCTGATGCAGAATTAGTGTTTGTACATCTAAAATAGGGAGAAAAGGTGCAACAAAAGTTCCTGGTCTTTGTAGTCTGCCTCCAAGTACTGAGTCGTTCGCAGAGAATATAAAGTGAACACATCTTCAGGCATGCATTTGGAGGAATGCCTTTGACATGGATCCACCTAATTTGAAATTGGCTTCATCAAAGATGAAAACCTGAAGTCACTATTGCCCATGACTGTTCAACAGACATGTTGTTAGCACCTGACACAGTTCTGTGCATGATAAGATGTTCATGTGCGAGTCAGCAGTCGGTGCAGCTGCAGTGCATCGAGATTGGCATGTACTATATTTTGTTCCTGTAATGTGACAATTGAATGTTGCAATGAACAAACATGCTTGGGTAGAGAAAATGAATCAGCCCACAGCAATGAATGAGCTTCTCATTGCAGCCCTCCAGACACAGATGTAAAATGTAGAAGTATTGGATCTATGTCACTATCTTCTGTGGTTTCAAAATTCTTCCACGTTGAGGTGTCATGATATTTCCTTTTGTCCCATCTACTTCATTTTCCAGGATCATGGTCAACCTTCTCAGAACACATCTCTGTTGGCACTGTATCACTTCTGAGTCATTGTTTCTATTGATCAGTATGTGACAAGGTTGTCCTCTGAGGGAGGGGGGGGGATGATTGGGACTGATTTAATCATTTCTGAATCATTCCTGTTCCAGGTTCGCTGTTGTGTTAGTAGTTCAGCTCTTCACTATTCCATTCCTTGGATATCTGGATTGACCCACATTAGTGATGGTGATTTCAGTTTATGTTATCTTCTGAAGGAAATGCCATTTACGTGGTCGCATCGTAGCCTACATATTGCAACACAGGCTACATCTCATGAACAAATGGACCAGCAAGTCCAAGATGCCTATTTTGTTGTCGGAATGAAGAGCTTACATGGCCAATATGTATTTGTCGTGAACTGAACCCAGTACTTTGGGGACTTTAGTATTTACGGCCAATGAGTGGAGTTGTCTTCCTTAGACTGTGTCATCTTCTGTAGTGTCAGTGCACAAGTAACGCTGCGCATTTGCTCCTCGTCCCTTGTTTTGGTCACCAATAAAAAATTGAGAAAGTTTATTTTGTTTTGGTTTATATAAATGTAAATGCCAGATACATAACAATATTCATGTCCAATGTAATGCCAGTCTCCATAATATTGAGGGTCATTTGTGGGAATTACTTGAAAACTAAGATTTTTGTAATTTTAAGCCGCCATCTTGGTGGCCATCTTTGATCTCACTATCAAGTATTTAGCTAAAATACACGATTTGTTCCAGAAAAAAAACCAATATGCTAATGTTATGTTTTCATATCTTTTTCCCACTACATGGAGGTAAAGACTTTCTATTGTTGGAAGGGTGGCCATTCTGACTGCCATCTTTGTTTTACTCAGATTTCTCAAATTTCTCAAGACTGTCAGCACAGCAGCCAGTGGATTCTTCAAAAAGATGTCCAAGACTAGTGGTACCCTCTGAGAAAAAAACATTATATACGCTAAAACACACATTGGTGCCTTGGCGACTGGACTAGTAAAAATTTTTTATCTAATTCAGTTTGTGTTGTCAAACAAGAGTCTTAAGGTTAACAAACAGGGTTCAATCCTAAGTTCTTTCGTGAGAAAATCTGCAGCCTAAAATTTTGATGTTTCTTTGTTTATTGGGGTTTAATGACACTTCCAACAGCCAGGATCACATCCTGTTGGACAGTTTTACAGGTGGAGGAAACCAGACTACCCAAAGAGAATCACTGAGCAGTGGCGAGCAACTGAAAGTTTTGATATTTTGACATCAGTCTACAGAGGGTTTATGGTTGGAAAACTGGTTAGATCATGTGCTAAATTATTTTTCAAAGACATATTTTTAACAGGAGTACTTTTGGATGCAACAGTTAGTTCTGTCTTCAGCAATGTTGGTCAACTGGCCTGTCTGTCCCTTGGAAGAGATGGGAGGTTGTAAAATTCATATTGCGGTTGCAAGTTTGTATGGTTTTTTCAAATGCATGGTTGCACTACAGGGGGATGGCATAGCCACTGTGGCTGTCTTCCCGCCATTCCCTGTAATAACCAAGTTAAATGTGAAACAATCCTCATAACAGTGTGTATGTAAATGAGATGGTTCTTTCCATATAAATAAAATATTTTCCATCATTTTTAGAAAATAAAACAATTTAGGGTCAGTGAATAGATAAGGATGACATAACAGAGCTAGGAATTACAGTTGGACAAAACTGGATTATCACGGTTGACGCTAAGCGAGTACAAATTTAAGAAGTGCTCAGAGACACTTTGAATAGAGATTGTGAATAGTTTTGAACCGATGTATTCCACATCCTAAAGAACGTATGAATTGGAAAGTTTGCGGAAGACTGAGTTCTTGGTTTTAGTGTGTGCAATTTACCCGACTGTCTGGTGTCCATTCCTGAGGGGTTTTGGTTCTCAAAGCTTTTGGGCAGCATGCTGTTATACCAGGCATGCATAAACATAGAGAGGTCTGTGAATTTTAAACACAGGGTCAGTATGAGCATTATAATTTTTAGCTCACCAAAGGGAGCTTAACTTATCACTTGCCGTCCGTCGTGAACTTTACATTATCGACTTCTCCTCCCAAACTACTGGACCAAATTGAACCAAATTTGGTGTGCATGTCCCTTATCATATGTCAATTCACGTTTGTACAAATAAACTTTCCACGTCCACAGGGGGCACCACAAGGGGCATTACTCTGATAGCACTCATAAATTTTTGCAATTTAAGGAAAAATCTTCTTCTCCAGAACCAGTGGGCAGAATCTTTTGATATTTGGTATACAGCATCTTGGTATGGGTCTGATTCAAGTTTGTTCAAATGGAGTCCCTTGATCAATTTTGGGGCTCACTATTTTAAGAAAAATTTTTTTAAAATCTCCAGAACCAATGGGCAGGATCTTTTGATATTTGGTATACAGCATCTTGGTATGGGTCTGATTCAAGTTTGTTCAAATCGAGTCCCTTGATCAATATTGGAGCTCCCTATGGGCCGTGAATTTTCACTTAGTGCAGTTTAAGAAAAAATTCTTTAAAAATCTTCTTCTCCAGAACCAGTGGGCAAAGTCTTTTGATATTTGGTATGTAGCATCTTAGTAAGGTTCTGATTCAAGTTTGTTCAAATTGAGTCCCTCGATCAATATTGGACCTCACTATGGGGGCGTGAATGTTTACTTTGTGCAATTCAAGGAAAATTCTTTAAAAATCTTCTTCAGAACCATCATACAGAATCTTTTGATATTTGATCAGCAGCATTGTCCCATTCAGTCCTGTTGATGTATTAGCTCCACAGAGAGAATCTAAAAAATAGCTTTTGATAAAATTTGTGTCTTAACAGTATGGAACATTCGGTGAGCGCCTAAGGCTCCCTGGGGCCTCTTGTTTTTATGTGTACCCATACTATGTATGGTACACATAATGCCGGCATCCGTGGTGGCCATCCGTCATTCGTCTATCCTTTGTCTGTCTGTCTGTCCATCCATCCGTCCGTCCATCTGTCCGTCCGGCATCCGTATCCATTTCTTTGGCATTCGATAACTTGAAAACTATTGCTTGGATTGTCAAGTTACTTTATATTTGTGTTCAGGTTACTGATGTGCCAAGCTGTATAGTTTGTGGTGTAAATCTGTTAATTTGATCCTGAGATATTAACCCTTTATCCTTCAAATTGAAAATTCCTCCAATCCCTTTGGCATTCGATAACTTGAAAAATATTGCTTGGATTGTCTAGTTACTTTATATTTGTGTTCAAGTTACTGATTTGCCGAGCTGTATAGTTTTTGGTGTAAATCTGATGATTTGATTCCGAGATATTAACCCTTTATCCTTCAAATTGAAAATTCCTCCAATCCCTTTTGCATTCGATAACTTGAAAAATATTGCTTGGATTGTCAAGTTACTTTATATTTGTGTTCAGGTTACTGATGTGCCGAGCTGTATAGTTTTTGGTGTAAATCTGTTATTTTGATCCTGAGATATTAACCCTTTATCCTTCAAATTGAAAATTCCTCCAATCCCTTTGGCATTCGATAACTTGAAAAATATTGCTTGGATTGTCAAGTTACTTTATATTTGTGTTCAGGTTACTGATGTTCCGAGCTGTATAGTTTTTGGTGTAAATCTGATAATTTAATCGTGAGATATTAACCCTTTATCCTTCAAATTGAAAATTCCTCCAGTTCTTTTGGCATTCGATAACTTGAAAAATATTGCTTGGATTGTCAAGTTACTTTATATTTGTGTTCAGGTTACTGATGTGCCAAGCTGTATAGTTTTTGGTGTAAATCTGTTATTTTGATTCTGAGATATTAACCCTTTATCCTTCAAATTGAAAATTCCTCCAATCCCTTTGGCATTCAATAACTTGAAAGAAAAATATTGCTTGGATTGTCAAGTTACTTTATATTTGTGTTCAGGTTACTGATGTGCCGAGCTGTATAGTTTTTGGTGTAATCCTGATAATTTAATCATGAGATATTAACCCTTTATCCTTCAAATTGAAAATTCCTCCAATCCCTTTGGCGTTCGATAACTTGAAAGAAAAATATTGCTTGGATTGTCAAGTTACTTTATATTTGTGTTCAGGTTACTGATGTGCCGAGCTGTATAGTTTTTGGTGTAAATCTGATCATTTGATCCTGAGATATTAACCCTTTATCCTTCAAATTGAAAATTCATCCAATCCCTTTGGCATGAGATAACTTAAAAAATATCAATCCTATTGTCATGTTACTTTATATATTTATTCAGGTTACTGCTGTGCTGTATAGTTTTTTATGTAAATCTGATAATTTGATCCGGAATGTTAACTCTTTATCCATCAAATTAGACACTCCTCCAATCCATTTCTATATGTACCCATACCATGTATGGTGTACATAATGTCAGCATCCATGGTGGCCCTCCGTCATACAGCTTTCCACTAGTTGCACGTATGGGTACACATCTGACGATTTCATCGGCCTATTTTTTAAAGTTTAAAAAATCTTCTCCAGAACCATCATTTAGAATATTTTGATATTTGGTATATAACATCTCTATTGGGGTCAGATTCAATTTTTTTCAAATCGAGTCCCTGGGTTAATAATTGGGCTCCCTGTAGGAGCCCGAATTTTAACTTAGTGAAATATGAGGAAATTTCTTTAAAAATCTTCTTCTTCAGATTCACCAGTCAGAGTGCTTTCATATTTGGTATACAACATCTATAGGGGGTCAGATTCAAGTTTTTACAAATCGGGTCCCTGAGTGAGTATTTGGGCTCTCTATTGGAGGCCAAAGTGTAACTTCGTGCAATTTGAGGAAATTTCTTTGAAAATCTTCTTCAGATCCACCAGTCAGAATCCTTTCATATTTGGTATACAACATCTATAGGGGGGGGGGGGGGGGGGGGGGGGGGGGGGGCAGATTCAAGTTTGTACAAATTGGGTCCCTGAGTTAGTATTTGGGCTCTCTATTGAAGCCCAAAGTTTAAATTTGTACAATTTGAGGAAATTTCTTTAAAAATCTTCATAAGATCCACCAGTCAGAATCCTTTCATGTTTGGTATACAACATTTATAGGAGGGGGGGGGGTGGATTCAAGTTTGTTCAAGTCGAGTCCCTGGGTTCATATTTGGGCTCCTTATAGGAGCCTGAGTTTTAACTTAGTGACATATGAGGAAATTTCTTTAAAAATCTTCTTCTTCAGATCCACCAGTCAGAATGCATTGATATTTGGTATACAACATCTTGAGGTGGGTCAGTTTCAATTTTGTTCAAATTGGTTACCTGGGTAAATTTTTGGGCTCCCTATGGGAGCCCAAATATCAACTTAGTGCAATACAGGAATTTTTTTTAAAAATCCTCTTCTTTAGACCCTGTAGTTAGAATGTTTTCATATTTGGTATACAACATCTCTAGGAGGGTCCGATTCAAGTTTGTTCAAATCTGGTCTCTGGGTTGATATTTGGCTTCCTATGGGAGCCCGAATTTTAACTTAGTGCAATATGAGAAAATTTCTTTTAAAAGTCTTCTTCTTCAGATCCACCAAACAGAATCCTTTCATATTTGGTATACAACATTTCTAGGTGGGTCAGATTCAAGTTTGTTCAAATCGGGTCCCTGGGTTAATATTTTGGCTCCCTATTTGAGCCCAAAGTTTAACTTGATGCAGTGTGAGGACATTTCTTTAAAAACCTTCTTGTTCAGATCCACCAGTCAGAATTCTTTCAATATTTGGTGTATACGTTTGTAACATCTCAAGGGGGATCAGATTCAAGTTTGTTCAGTTTGAGTCCCTGGCTTATTATTTGGGCTCTCTATGAGCAGGTTTGGGGGGGTGGGCAGGGGGAGCATGTTAGGTTCCGGTTTGTTCAAATCCACTCCTTAGTGTTTTTCCATAAAATTTGCCTTTGTATGGCTTCATTCCATTGTAGTGTTGATGAACCATGTCTAACTGAATGTGACCCCAAACACTTCTTTGAACCACTTTGGCCGGTGAGCGATTAAGGCCCCTTGGGGCCTCTTGTTAGCTCACCTGACTGAAAGTCTGGGTGAGCTATTCTGATCACTTTTTGTCCATTGTCCGTGGTCTGTCATCCGTCGTACGTCGTGAAGGTGGTGTTTGGGTCATTTTCACCCAAGCCACTGGCTGCAGTTCAGTGAAAATTCACATGAGTAGCGGTTATATAGGGGCATTTGGGTTTTTTTTCGAATTGGGTTTTTGCTCATATTGTGGAGGGAGTGGGGCCAAAATGCACAAAATTTAAAAAATCTTCTTCTCATGAACCAGTCGTAGCAGAGACTTGATATTTGGTATGCAGCTTCCATTTGAGGTGTAGACTCAAGTGTGTTCAAGAGAAGTTTTGACGGGCAGTATTTGCCTTTGTTCTGAGAGAGGCAAGAATTTTTGCCCCGCCCAGAATTTCTATTTTCTGAACCGAGAGGCCAATTTGAACCAAATTCAATATGAGGTATTATTGGGTTATAAGTACTTGATTTATGCAAAAAAAAAATTTTCCTGCAGCCCCGTGGGAACCTCCGAAGCCAAAAATAGAAAGAAACGAAAACGTCCATATCTCCAAAACTGCACAGCATAGAGAATTTTTATTTGGTGTGAGGCTTCCTTGGGACCAACAGAAAGGAATGGTAAAAAAAAACTGTCATCGGTTTTGTCATAAGGTACTTTTTCGGGACTTTGAAAAAATGCACACTGTGGGCAAAGGGAAAAAATTAAAGAATCGTTTGCTTCCAAACCACTGCTCCAAAAGCTTTCATATTTTACATATAACATCTTTGAAACATTGTTTCACATGTTTATTGAAATAAAATCCCTCGGTCCATATTTGGGTTCCCTATAAGAGCCCAAATGTTCAAATTAGTGCAGTATGAGGAATATTCTTTAAAAATCATCTTCTTCAGATCTACCAATAAGAATCTTTTGATATTTGGTATGCAGCATGCTTAGGGAGCTGAGATTCAAGTTTGTTCAAGCCAAGTCCCTAGGTTCATATTTAGGCTGAAAATTTGGGGTTTCGGTCCGGACTTAGAAATTTTAGACCAAAATCTGGAAATGAGTTTTCGGGGTTTTTTTATGCATTTTGGTCAATTTTAAGACAAAAGTTTGTGTTTTTTTACACCGAAAATTTGGGGTCTGGGTGGGACTTAGAAATTTTGGACCAAAATCCGGAACTTAGTTTTTTGGTTTTTTATGCGTTTTGGTCAATTTTAAGACAAAAAAAAAATTTTTTTGAACTGAAAATTTGGTGTCTGGGTGGGACTTCGAAATTTTGGACCAAAATCCGGAAATGAGTTTTTTTTGTTTTTATGCTTTTGGTCAATTTTAAGACAAAATATTTTTTTTTTTTTTTACACTGAAAATTTGGGGTCTGCATGGGCCTTAGAAATTTTGGACCAAAATCCGGAAATTTGTTTTGGGTTTTTTATGCGTTTTGGTCAATTTTAAGAAGAAAAAAAAATTTTAGTCTGAAATATTTTGTTTGGGGCTTCGAAAATTTCTGAACAAAAATAATTAAAAAATCTGTTTTTTATGCGTTTATCTCAATTTTGGGACGTAAAAGTGCAGGAACTGAAAATAGAAGGAAAATCCTGTGTATTGTGTGGGCACAATCGCTTCATCTAGTTGGTATATGCTTTTCTTAGGAGGGGCATATGCAGCTTATTCAAGTCAAGTCCCTGGTTTGATATTTAGACTACCATGTTAGGTGAGCGCCCTCAGGCCCACTGAGGCCTCTTGTTGTTAGATATAATTCGGATGGCTTTCTTTTGTAATTTTATAATCATTTGAGTTGACGACGAGTGCCCCCAGATATGGTTACCATACAGCATGTGACTGTGGATTAGAGATTAATATAATGTTTTCAGGCACTTTTTCAGTAGCCTCTTCACTTTGTTTATGGCATAGGTTGCTCTGGAAATTTTAGAATTGTGTTGAAAAACAATTTGAAGTTTAATTAATGCCGCCCCGTGCAGTCTCAGTATATTTTTTAAAACTTTTCTGGTAAGATACACCTTTTGTGAAAATTATTAACATATTATTTCTTAAAATGTTTTATCCAAAACATTGCAAAAATTAAAGTCAGGATGTTGCCACAGGCCCTGGATTTAGGAAACTTTTTCGACGACTGACAATTGTCATTGCTAGTTCATTGTCTGATGACGAATTTATAGCTACGGCGGCACTTCTAAAATCTGGCCTGGGTGATTCCCAGTAATAACAGCTGCCTTCAAATGAACATCCAAATGTTGACTGGTGGTCAACAAAACAAGCAATACACTGACTGCCTGCCTGATCAGTTATTCACACATTTCAACAGACATAGTCTTGAAAATTTCAACAACTACATTCCACAACTCAATATGACTCATTCCAAAGTATGTTAAATCTTAACTGGTAAACTTTGAGTTGAATTTCATTAGAATATCTTTTAACTCAGTATGGCAAACAGCTTGATTTGTTATTTGTCATTTATATTTATTAAATGAATTTGCAATGTTTCAGTTACATATATTGATTCAAACAGATGAGATGAACTGGGGATGTCAACAGGTCATAAAATTTGTCACGACTTGCTGCAAGAATCAGTTTTTAGTTTTTAAATAATTTAAAATTTGAGAGTGGTGTTGTGTTATACCTTTGTAAGTGCAACCAGAACATGTTCCAAAGTAAAATACTAACCTCATATTTATATATTGACTATGGTTTAACCCTTCAGATCTAGTTCTAATTTTTATGGATTTCTTGTCTTACATGTGCATGTAGAAGACGTTCTAACATTGTATAAGACCTGTTCCACCATACAGTCTTTGAGTGATCTTGCTGAGGGCAGTTACAGTACCTTGGGAGTTTCTAGTGATGTCTTGTCTGCCTGTGTAGCAGCCAAGATTTTACAAGACACTACTGCTAAGTCCAAGGTTTACCATATTATGAGGGAGCAAAAAATATGTAGAATTCTTCAGGCCTTAAAGGACATTTTTTGAATCTATGATGAGAATCAAATAAACATTTGGCGAGATCAGAGTTGATTCTTATTGTATTGCTTGCAAGAATCATTTGAAAAATTTCTTGCATAAATTTTAAACCCTGGAGAATTTTTTTAAGAGAGCATGTGTTCCGTATGCTCAGCCTGGGTTCTTAATCAATAGAACTGCTGGATTGCTTAGTAACATAAAGTTTGCTTGGAATTCTGTGTACTTTTATTGACAGAAGTATTTGGTTGGTATTATTTATGGGCCATGTGACACCAAAGTGGATAAACCAGTAATATTTCTGACATTTGATGCAATGTTCACCACAACAATGGGCGGGATTTTACAAAGAAATATTGCACAAAATATTGACAGATTTGAATAATTTTCTTTCTTTTCCAAACTGAGGTTCAAACTAATGATGGGTAGCACTGTAAAGTCTGCAAACTATTAATTTTATATATCATTTACAATCTGAAAATATATTTCTTATCAGCCTACCTTACAATTGTTTACTACAGGCTTGCACTGCAGTGGAAGACCCTAACTCGGATAAAATACTCTCTATTTTAATCTTTCCCAAGAGATGTGGGAAAGAAAAGTGGTGTAAAAAACACCACGAAAAAATAAGCCAAAACTGGGCCGAGCACCATCGGCACACACCCAGTATGGGACGCTCTTCCCTTAGTACAAATCCACGACTTCCGTTAACCACTGCGCAGTGCGTCATCAATTCATCATTTTTTTTTTATCCAAGACACGTGAAAGATGTGTCTCCGCCATTTGCATTATGAAACATTGATAATTCAACTCGTCAATAATGGTTTTCCTGTGATTGGAATTATGGATCTGAAGATCGTATAATAACAGGACTGTGTTTTACATATTCTTGTTAATATTTTCAACCACATTCTCATTGAATTTTATTTATATATTCCGTTTTCGCGAATGTTTTTTCGACATCGAGTCAACGCGGTTCGGAAATAAAATTTATCAGCTGATAAATTTTATTATTATTATTGGAGTTAGGTGTCAATGAGGGACTGTATGGACAGGATTTCTTCACTCTGTTGAGGGCTGAATTTCTGTTTTTTAGGTCCCTGTCGGCCGTCTGGGTTCTGTCATGTACCCACCGGTTATTTTTTCTGCCACCTTCTCTCGTAGTTGTGTGTGTTCTTCTACTTTATGTAACTGTTGAGTTCACCTTTTTCTTCCACTGCTCTCACCTCTGTTATTTCCAGTTCGGTTCCTTTAGAGCAATTCCTTTTGCCCTCGCTTTTGGTGCATTCTCGTGGCTGTTCCTCCCACACCTGTGGGGGGTGGGTGGGGGGGAAATGCTGTCGTTTTGGGGCCTCCCGACATGACCACTTCTGGTGTGAGTTATACCCCCTCCGTGGGGAATGTTCAGCTCCTCCTGCACCCACGGGGGGTGGGAAACGCAGTCGTTTCGGGGCCTCCCGACACGACCATGTCTGGTGAGAGTTACACCCCCTCCGTGGGGGATGTGCAGTTTTTTTTTTTTACTGTGGTGGATAATGTGGGAGCTGTTGGATTTCTGGTGAAGAGATGCCTGGTTCCGGGACTATGTGCCCTCTCCAGTCGACATCTGAGGTTGTCACTAGGGTTGTGACTCCTTCTTTGGAGGCCGAGCTAGGTGGCTCTCTCCCATTTTCCGCCAGTTCCAACAGCTCCCATCGTATCTGCTGCTACAGCTGTTCCGTCTACAATGTCATCGGTCACCGTTTTAGCTGGCCTCGGCTTAACCCTGCAGGGGTCTGCAGTGATGTCTGTAGTGGGGTTGTGGGCAATCGGCCTCAGCCTTCCCTGACTTCAACTCACTGAAGTCGGAAGTGGCTGCCGACTGAACCACCTGCTGTGTCCTCTCAGCCATTGAGCACAGCAGTTTTATCCCTGCAGGGGTCTGCAGAGGTGTCTGGTGGTGTTGACGTGGGGTATCGGTCTCAGCCATCCTGGACTTCAACTCGGCGAAGTTGGAAGTGGCTGCCGACTGAACCCTCAGCCGTTGAGCACAGCAGTTTTATCCCTGCAGGGGTCTGCAGAGGTGTCTGGTAGTGTTGACGTGGGGTATCGGCCTCAGCCTTCCCTGACTTCAACTCGGCAAAGTCGGAAGTGGCTGCCGACCGAACCCCCTGCTGTGTCCTCTCGGTCATTGAGCACAGCAGTTTTCTCCCTGCAGGGGTCTGCAGCGGTGTCTGGTAGTGTAGACATGGAGTATCGCCTCAGCCTTCCCTGACTTCAACTCAGCGAAGTCGGAAGTGGCTGCCGACCGAACCCCCATGTTGTGTCCTCTCAACCGTTGAGCACAGCAGTTTTATCCCTGCAGGGATCTGCAGGGATGTCTGGTAGTGTAGACGTGGGGTATTGGCCTCAGCCTTCCCTGACTTCAACTTGGCGAAGTTGGAAGGGGCTGCCTGCCAAACCCTCTACTGTGGTCTCTCAGCCGTCGAGTACCTCAGTTGTTCTCATTTGATTTGGATGTTCATGGTGGGGTCACCGTGAGCTCCGTGGCATTTCCATCCAAGCACTCTGATCCCATGGCCAGTTTTGTGTGACCAACGCTTTTTGCTGCAGCCTGGATCTTCTGTCCTGCAGAGGTCCGCGGCGACTCTCCTGAGTTTCCGCTCTGTTGATCCTCAGGGTATGTGATACCCCACTACACATCTGCCTTCAGATGTTTTCGGCTGCAGCCCGTCGCGGCAGGTGTATTTGAGGATCGTGACCCTTCGCTGGTAAATGGGTCAGGAGTGAAGCCACTTTGTCGGTTCGTTCCCATGTCACTCCGTTCCGACAGTCAGGGAGCTTAGGTTCTGTCCAAGAGCCTTTTCTGTTGCTTCCAGCGAGGCTACGAGTGGTTTCTGGGCACCCCCTGTGGCGCCACCTACCGGGATTGGAAACAGGTTGCTTTCTGATCCCCTGGTGTGCCCACACCATGGGAGGTGTCGGCTGGTTTGCCCATGATGGGCTATGTGTCTTCCGAATCGTGGGATGAGTCTGACATTCCTGACGTCGAGAGCCAACAGTCTTCTGACTTGGGGGCAGCTCTTGACTTTGTGCTTGGGTTCCTTCCAGGTCTCAAACCGTCAAACCAGCCGACAGTGTCAGCCCGGCTGCGATCATCGGTCGCACGCCTACATGGAGCAACATGCTTCTGGGCACCTTCGACCATGCCTGTTGGTACAGGTGGTTGAAGCATTTACCGCTTTGGACTTTAAGCTGAGTTCCAAGGCTATGAAGACGTCGTTCTTCATCAAGGTTGACACTTTTTGCCTCCGGTGCGTTATCGTTCCTACGATTTCGCCAATCTGTCAGTCTGCCAGACTGTGACAGTCTTGGATCGGGACTCCAACTCCTCAGCCATATGGAGACTCTGGAGTCCAGGTTGGGCTTATCGGGAGGGATGCTGGAATGCATTCTCTCTTCGATCACGTTGTCTCTGCTTTGCTGCTTATCTGCTCCCTGATGAGTTTGACAACAAGCAGGTTTTTGTTTTGTTTGTGCTGTTCAAGGCACTCATGCATCTTCTCACACACATGCCTGTTACGCGGCTAGCTTGGAATTAGTTCGCAGGTACGCTGTGCTGGACACAAGACGTCCCCTTCTTGAGGGGCAGTGGCATGCTCTTCGATCTGCCTCTTTTGGCGGGTCCACGACTATTCCATGGTTCTGTGGCGAAGGTCAGGGATGGCTCCCTTTGTCATTCCATTGATCTGCTGCTGCACAGTCAACTGGATCGGCCTTCTGTTGGAGGCAGGAGCCGTCCAAAGCCTAACAAGTACCATTCTGCTTCCTCTGCGAAGATAAGGGCTGATCCTCCTACCGCCACTTCTACTCACAGAGTGGGGTAGACGTCGGCAGTAGTCCCCTCGATTTCATCCCAGGTTGAGGCACTCCACTAAGAAGAGGGTGCCTCTTCCAACATGAGTCCCTTTCAACGTTACACGTTGGGAACTTTTGACCTCAGAGATAGGCGATCTCCTGTCAAAGGGGACAATCGAGGTCATCAAGAACTTTCTTTCAGTGGGATTTTGTTCCCGCATGTTCTTGGTGCCGAAGAAGGACGGCCGACTCAGATAAGTTATCGATCTGAGTATTCTGACAAAGTCTATCATTGCTCCTCAGTTCAGCATGGAGGCTTTCAGATTAGTTCGCCGCTCCATTCCCCAGGGTGTTTTCCACTTCAAGGCCATTCCCTTTGGCCTCGGCCTAGATCCTTGGGCCTTCACCTGTCTGCTGTCGCATGTGTTAGTCTTACATCGCACACAGTCCAAGGTGTCTTCTTCGGCTTGTCTAGTTGATATCCTCCAGAGGCAATCCAATGCTTCTTTTCAGGAGTCTGATGTCGTCACACTGTTGAGCCTACTCACGTCACTAGGGTTCAGAGTCAACGGAGAGAAGTCGGACCTGGTCCCTTCTCTGTCTTGTCATCTAGGATGGACTTCATCAGCTCGGAGTCTTCCCAAACTGCTTGGTCTCTGAGTTTCGGTGACGGATCTCATTCCTCTAGGTCAACTGCATGTCTGACCTTTCCAACACTTTTTGCTCAGTCGTTGGAGGCCGAATGTCGATTCTCTGGTTCTGGTGCTTCTGTTACCGGAGTCTCTTCCTCGTCACCTTCTCCCCTGACAGATGTTCAGTGGATTTTTCAGGGAGTTCCGTTGAACTTCCCCACGTCCGATCGTGTTTTGACGGTAATCAACAGCGATCTCGGATGGGTGTGACGTTGGATCCTCTAGGTCTTTTCCTTCACGGGTCATGGGACCAGGATCTTGCAGCTCTTCATGTCAACAAGAAGGAGCTTCTTGCTCTTCTTCTGTGTTTCCGACAGTGGATCCCCCACTTTTCGAATTGTCCATTCCTTCTGTGGTCTGACAATTCTACGGTGGTTGTTTATATTCGGAACCAGGGCGGAACGCACTATGTTCCCATGTACGATTTGGTTCGGGATCTTCTGCTGCTCACTCAGGATGTCAACGCCGGAGTGGTGGTTCGTCACCCTGTCGCGACGGGGCAGGTTCGTGGATGCTCCACATGGCGGTGTTCCAGTCTCTTTGCGATCTCTGGGGTCGTCCCCACATCGATCTCTTTGCGACTAGTTGGAACCATCTGGTGGACACTTTTGTGTCCCCATGTCCAGATGCTCTGGCTTTCGCCGTGCACGCGCTGGCCCTCCTTTGGGACGGTCTTGTCGGCTACGCCTTCCTGCTGGTTCCGATTCTTCCTCAGGTTCTAGCCCAGATATGAACCTGCAATTGTCGAATCCTTTCGATCACACCCCTGTCACCTCGGTGGGTGTGGATCAATCTGCTCCGCTCTCTGTTAGCGGTGGTTCCGGCATGTCTCCGTCTATGTCGCGACTTTCTTTGCCAAAGTCGCCCGAGGAGGTTTCAGATCGACCCGACTTCATTGTGCCTTCGCGCATGTATTTTATCATGTCCTGTCTCTTCCGTAGTGGTCTTTGAGACGAGCAGTGGAGTTGCTTTTCTTCTTCAAGAAGGCACTCACTCCACTGGTTTAGCCTCTGAGGCTAAGTAGAAGGTTCTTCTGTCGATGGTGTGCGATCAGTCTGTTGCTTCTGTCACTCCTTCGATCACACCGATTGCAGAGTGTCTGGTATATGTTTGTTTCTGGGGGTCTCCAGCAATGGGTACAAGTCCATGCTTCAGAGACCTTTTTCATATGTGGTACCGCATCGTTTTAGCACTCATCCTTGCCTCTCCAAGCTTGTTCAGCACTTTTCCTTGAAAAGGCCTAGGACTTTGCAGTTTACTCCAAGATGGACACTTTCTTGGGCGCTGCTCTGCTTGGGAGGGAGGGGGGGGGCATTCGCGCCATTATCCTGGGTGGATATGCGTTTTCTCACATGCCAGATCTCTCCTGAATCCATTTCTCGATGGATTTGTCTTGCTATTCGTGCAGCTTCCGCTTGTCTAGCTACTGGCGATTGTGTTACCAATCGTTTTTCTGCCACGAGGTGCGTGCATTGTCTTCCTCTCGGGGCTTATACTAACTCCGTCATGTTGTCGGATGTTATGCTGGCAGCCTATTGAAGAAATGCTACCTTCTCCACTTATCTGCGACAGTTGCAGGAGCCGACAGAGAACCTTTGTTCTACGGGCCCTCTTTCTTCGGCTCAGGCTGTTGTCTATCCCAGCCATTCAGCTTCTTACAGGGTCAGTTTCAGCTTAGTGCTGTTACTGCCCTTTCTGTCTGTGCATCGCACATCACCATATGCCTCATCTTTCATTGTCTTTTACTAATGTTTGTGATGCTATGGTTTGATAGGACTAGGGATCTCTTCCTCTGTCCACGGTTCCAGTGCAATTGAGTTATGCGTGGGTTGGTTATGTGATTCCCTCCATCCTATTGTCTATTGAGCCTGTAGTAAACAATTGTAAGGTAGGTTGATAAGAAATATAAATTTTATAGTAAATTTCCTTTCTTATTATACCTACCGCAATTGTTTACATGGAGGCCCTCCCGTCTTCTTATTCGGGTAAGAATCCTTCCTCCCTGCTGATCACATAACTCCAATGTTGGCAGTCTCAAAAGAATAATGAATTGATGACGCACTGCTTATTGGTTAATGGAAGTCGTGGATTTGCACTAAGGAAAGAGCGGCCCATACTGGGTGTGTGCCGACGGCGCTCGGCCCAGTTTTGGCTTATTTTTTCCTGGTGTTTTTTACACCACTTTTCTTTCCTACATCTCTTGGGAAAGATTAAAATAGAGAGTATTTTATCCGAGTTAGGGTCTTCCACTGTAGTGCAAGCCTGTAGTAAAAAAAATTGCAGTAGGTATAATAAGAAAGGAAATTTACTATAAAATTTATATTTTATGCAGAGGTGAATAATCGTTTTTGTCAGGTAAAGTATCTGTAACAAGTTGAAAAATTATTGTGACTACAGGTTGCAAGAGCAAAAATATGCTGCTTAGGTTACTTGGCAATGGCATTTATGGCAAAATCGGCGAGTATGTTGGTCACCTAAACAGTTTTTATGGTGAATTGATAAATGAAGAAGTTTATAATTATTATTTCAATAATTTTATTTAATTTAAAAATTGAAAATGGAGTTCTGTATAGCCAGCTGCAGTTGCAGTTTTTTGTAGTTTTACGAAACCACAACATTCCCATTTTTTCTGCTGACTGATTTTTTGTTTGCCTAGATTCCTAGACCTCAGACAAATGGTGAGAAAGTTGCATGAAACTGCCCTTCATATTCATTTGTCAACTCTTCCAGAACCATAATATTTTGTATAGTGATGATAAAACATTGGAGTCAAATTGTTGCATTTTAATACACTGCTGGAAGGGTCTCTGGGTTCATTCCAGGACTGTATTACAATGCAGCATATTGGCTTAATGAAAGAAAGTGTGAAATGATCTGTGGTATAATGTGTTTCTCATCACAACCTTTTCACTAACATTGATAAACATATCAGTTCACCTTTATCTTTCTTAAAAAATCTGAGACATGGTTACCTATTAAAAAGGGTGTCAAAAACAGCCATGGCAATCGTTTTTCAGTTTGCCTAATTTCTACCAGTCCTGCATTTTCATTTTTTTTTTAAGCTTTCTTAGTGAATTTTGAAAAAAAAGACAATATCAGGTATACTTGATTATCCCAAATCAAACACATATTTTGTGGTAATTTTAAACTTCCTTTGTTTTCCCAGGTTATCCAGGTCTGTGGAAAAGGATATATTATACAAATTAATAATTTTTATTATATTATTTGCTCTTTTATTAATATAATTTTCTCCATCAATTACTTAGAAATTATCATCCATTAAGTGTAACAAGGTGTCATAAGCAGTGCTTTAGCATTGCAGAGGGTCCCTTGCTGCACTGGAGGGATGATTTGATGATAGAAGTTTAAAAGATTTTTTTTTTAAATTCTTTGGAAATTTTGTATGTGATTAAAATCTAGAATTACCATACTTTTCAGAACTGACTCAAGTATATAGTACATATGAAATACACAGAGGAAACCCACTGTGTTTAATGCAAGAATTACCTCATGTATAAATACAAGGAACCAGAAGTTTTCATGAGTGGCTGAAAGTCATGAGCAAAAGCTTAAATTTACTTACAATCGTGAATGAAACAATTTGGTACCTAATTAAAACTGTAGGTATTCAGTTGGTTAAATTTGACTTTATACTTGTGCTGCAGTAATCATTTTGCCACAAATGCTTAAAGTGGCAAGTAAATTAATACTTATAGGATATTGCATTTTATTTTGTCTCCAAAAAATTGTCAAAAGTGGTCATTTTAAGGTGCTATATAAGTAAGGAAAATTAGGCCCCACCAAGTAGAGCTTCTGTTTCTCAGGCCATTTTTTGTAAAATTGCATGCGGGCAGGCGTTTTTTTATTTTATTTTTAGTTGAGTTGTGACGAAGTCAAACTCGACTTATAGATTGATGAATGTTGGGCTGGCGGTTGGGCAGGCAGGCATAAACAATTGGTTTCCGGACGATAACTTGATAATGGTTCGATCCACGTTCATGAAACTTCATAGGTAGGTTGGCCTCACTGAGTGGAAGAACCCTATTTATTTTGGACTCGCTAGATCGACAGTCAAGGTCACAGTGACCTTGAACATACTAAATCGTAAACAATTGGCTTCCGGATGATAACTTGACTATAGTTGAACCCACATTCATGAAACTTCACATGTAGGTTAGCCTTGGTGAGAGGAAGAAACCTATATATTTTGGACTTACTAGGTGAAAGGTCAAGGTCACAGTGACCCTGAACATAGTAAATCGTAAACAGTTGGTTTCTGCATGATAACTTGATAATGGTTCAACCCACAATCATGAATTGAACCTTCATAGGTAGGCTGGCCTTGGTGAGAGGAAGAACCCTATATATATTGGACTTCCTAGGTTAAAGATTAAGTTCACAGTGACCTTGAATATAGTAAATTGTAAACTATTGGTTTCCGAATGTTAATTTTACAAGGGTTCAACCCACATTCATGAAACTTCATAGGTTGTTTGGCCTTTGTGAGAGGAAGAACCCTATGTATATTGGATTTGCTAGGTCAAGGTCACAGTGACCTTGAACATACTAAATCATAAACAGTTGGTTTCTGGATAATAACTTGACAATGGTTCAACCCACATTTATGAAACTTCATAGATAGGTTGGCCTTGATGAGAGGAAGAACCCAATTGTATTTTTGAATCGGTAGGTCAAAGGTGAAGATCACAGTGACCCTTCACATAGTAAATCGTAAACAATTGGTTTCGTGATGATAAATTGGCAATGATTAAACCCTCTTTTGTGCTGTCACATCTCGACATTGGATCGGTGATCCTATCGGCATTCTTTATAATTATTTCTTTGCCATCAAAAGTTCATATTCTTGGTTTGTTTATGTTTTAGGCCTCATCATCAACAAAATGGCATGGGTGGTGGTGTATTTCATCCCTTCAGTGCAAGAAGGCTTTGCAATGCTTAAGCATTGCAAAGCCTTCTTGGACTTAAGGGACAAATTTATCAATTTTATTAACTTGGGTAAAATATTTTAACTTTTTCAAGTTTGCATTGGTTATAAAAAGAGAGCATGTGGCAGCCAAAAGGACCATGTAGGAGGGCCTGAGAAACAGATTCTTTACTTCTTTAGGCCTTAGTTTACTTTGAAATTCCTATGTCTGATATTCCATAAACATAAATTAAATGTACACAAATTATGCAGCAAAATGAAGGTTATGATGTTTAGAACACAAAAAATATATTCAATCAGCTCACAGAGTTGACAACAGGCACCAATGATTCTTGAAAGTCTGCTACCATATTCACCAGAACTGACAATAAAATAATATTTCAGGGAGAACTCATCGCCAAATGTACTTCAGGTATCCAAGAAAAAAGCTGGGAAATCAAAATTCTTCAAAATGCAAAGACAGAGCTCTGGGTGATCAAATTCTAAAACTCTCAATTTTGTTTTGGTTTTCCTTTATTTAGATTCAGTCACGGTCATCAGGGCCAAAACACATTAATATACATTGCTGTCTAAAATCAAATAATGAAGCAGATTGCCTTCATACTACACACTGTTATTATATGGAGACTGCAGGTTGCTATATTACTTGCAAGGTATCATGACACCTGTTTGAATTTCTTAGAAGTGCGCAAATGTTTTTCTGTGAAAATTTGCAGTATTGCGTGATAGACACATGTCTGTCTGCAGTGGAACGCTTCTTCAATAAAAATGCTCTCATTGTTGGCCTTTCCTCAAATGCAGTCCTGTCGCTGCATGGTAAAGTGATTTGAATGCCTAGCATTTTTCTTGAATATCTGAAGTACATTTGGCCATGAGTTATTCTCTTGAAATATTTTATTATCAGTTCTGGGACGAATATGGTAGCAGACTTGCAGGAGCCATTGGTGCCTGCCTTCAACTCCTGAGTAGACTGCATATAATTTGAGTATATGTAATTTGACTTTATGGAAAATCAGAGGTTGAAATTTCAAAGTAAACAAAAATTTCCCTTACTAATATAGCACCTTAAATGTATGTCTTTGAAAAGTCGTGGACCTAGTTTTAGAAGTTTGTGTGATAACACTGAAAAAATCAATATTTTTTCCAGAAATTTTCAGAAAACTTAAAGTGCGATATTCAATTTACAGGGTTGTTTTTTTTATTCAATGAGATGAGGTACACTGTACAATCCTGTCTCATATTATGGCACACTGACTTTTTTGTCTTTTTCGAGTATGCAAGCAAGTTGAAATACCTGACATCACTGGAATACCTCCTGCAACAAGTATACCCAAGTCTGTACCCTTTACCGATAGTCCGCTCTCTGTATTCACAAATTTGTACAACTAGCCATGTGCTGTAGCACATGGCGTCACACTGTTCAGTTTCATGTTCTGTTGGTCTGTGGTTACCTGAATTTTTGTGTATAAAATGTGAAGCAGCAAATTGCTGACTGTTTCATACATAAATAACAGAAAATCAACAACTGTAACTGATAGAACATCAAAAGAAAAGTTCTAAGTATTTTAATATGCAGAGCAAAATTCTGAATAGTGGCTATAGTGCAGTGTAACAGGTAAAAATACGATATATTGTTTAAACTATATACAGTGTTGACAAGATCTGAAAACGTTTTATTAAGAACAAATGGCATTGCAAGACTGAGTTTCTCAATAACCTGATATAAAGAAAGTGTGTTGAATGACTGCGCAATGTTATTGTGAAAACTATTGTAATTTGATTGGATTCTGTACCAATGTTAAAATCTGTAAAGTTTAAACAGACTTTAATGATAAGTGATAAATACATTCATATTTCTTGGACATATAAATTTAGGTGGAATGAAGCCACAATCACAAGACTAAACTTGTCAATAACATTAAAAACAGCCACATCCAAGTATGTCACTGAATGGAAGAACACAGGATTTTATCATGTAGATTATTTATGGACTTTACATGTTTACATTTGTTTACTTGTTGTTCAAGTTGGAGACACTTTCTAAAAATCAAAATCAAGCATTGCTCATCTCTCCTCATGAATCTTGACTCCATTTGCTGTAAAAATTTAGAAAGAATTTCATCGCCATATGTTTCCATACATGCTAGGTTTCATTTACGAACTGAATCAAATGGTTGTTGCATCTTTTGTTGACAAAATCATCTCAGCATGTGCTTTATCAACACTGATCAATAGCAATGGGGCTTACCTTTTTATTGTGTTCGCATCTTCAGGGTAGAACATTTTGATACTACGGTGGAGCTTAATTGTATATCTTGTAATTGAATAAGCCTGTTAACCCTTTGGTGTGCAGCATCCTTAGGGGGGTATGATTTAAGTTTGTTAAATCCAAGTCCCTGGGTTCATATTTGGGCTCCCTGTGAGAGCCCAAATTATAACTTCGTTCAATATGAGGAATTTTTCTTTAAAAATTTTCTTCTTCAGATTCAGCAGTCGGAATGTTTTGATATTTGGCATGCAGCATCCTTAGTGGGGTGAGATTCAAGTTTGTTTAAGCCATGTCCCTATAGTCCGGCCACTGAGGCACTGAACCTGGTTTTGTTGTATTAAGCTTTTTTCTCAGCGGATTATTATTCTATAGGATCTCCTTGATGAGATTTTTCTTACTGGACAGCTGACAGTGTTGAGCAATTTTTTTTATTCGACAAAATCCAAGATGGCCACCAAGGTGGCCTCTATGAAAAAATACAATATCACCATATAACTTGGATCGGAATTTTTGGTAAGATAATATGGAATTTTGTAGATTTTTCTTCTTCATTCATCGTACACGTATATAATTGTTACTTATTGGCCAAAATAAGATTACCAAAATCCAATATGGCGGCCAAGAGCGCCAATGTGTCACACTTTTCTCATTTTTTGTTTGAGATTTCACCACGTATCTTTCATATTGTTGCTAAGATGTTGACAAATATGCATTCTTATATAATTCTATTTACCAGAGGGGCCATTTCTGCACACACTGGTACTCTAATATCCACCAGAAGTGGATTGTTGCTCACTGTATCACATTATTTATAAACGCTGGTATAACCTAGTCAATCCGAAAGAAGTTGCGAATTATGTTATGTCCGTCGGAATTAACCGATATTATATGTATAAACAATGTAGGGTATATACACATATCAACACATTTTCATGAACCTACAGTTACTCTCATGTGTCATATGAAATATATTCTCTCAAAACCCAAGGTGGCGTCCAAAATGGCCGCAAATATGGCAAAAAATCATCATTTCTTACAAATATAGGTGGCTATTAGGTGTTATTATTTTGAAATGTCCAACCATGATTACCAATATGAATTAGCCATATGGGGTGATGCTCTTTTGTTATATAGGATCAAAGGAATTGTTTGAGAAACCCAATATGGCGTCCAAAATGCCCCCAAATTTGGAAAAGTAACAAAGCAATTACAGTCTACACTCATCTGCCCATAGTCCAGTCACCAATACACTTAATCTGGTTTTTTCTTGGTGTATTATCGTATCACTATATCGTATAACTATATGGTCTCCTCGTGCGATTCCTTTTACTGGGCAGCTGACAGGGTTGATCAATTTCCTTATAACCGCCAAAACCTAAGATGGCCCCAAATTCAAGTTTCCGCCGATACCACTGAAAATATTGAAATTGAAAGTCAAAAATCTTTACTAAATAATTCAGTACAGCACGCCATTTCCAACTGATTGTGTTGGTCACAAAGCGGGTCAGCTTATCCCCAGATTTTCCAGAAAAAATCAAAATGGCTAACAAAATTAGTAACATTTTGCTATTTTCAGCAGTAGTGTTAAAGACTCCAAAACGGAGGTGGGAACTGTACGAGAAATTGTAACAAGAGAGATGTTTGCAAATATCATTGGTG
Source organism: Pictodentalium vernedei (assembly GCA_031216915.1). Lineage (NCBI taxonomy): Eukaryota > Metazoa > Mollusca > Scaphopoda > Dentaliida > Dentaliidae > Pictodentalium > Pictodentalium vernedei. The sequence goes on from CM062296.1 coordinate 412,434,682, forward strand.
AAGTACTTTATAAGGACCACACAAGATGCAGTGAATATCAAGTTGAATAACTGTGTAGTTCCTTAGATCGACTCATCACTACGCATTACTGCCAGCGATGTCTGTTCATTGCAGCAGTCCTCTGAAACACTGCACGCACAGAAAATGGTACACGTCGTGTTTGCTGCATTACACTTACACCTCGAATATTTGCATGGCGTTTTACTCAAACATGTGCACCTAAACATCTTCAGTATTTCATCAGGTGCTAGCTTGACGTTGGACGCGACTGTCACAGGGTTCAAAGATTTTGTATTTACGTCTTTCTTGAATCCAAATACAGTTGGGTCCATCTGCGGTGCATTAGGTTGAAGGGCATGCTTCCATATACAAGTTTGCAATTGGGCCCGTTTGACATTCTCAGTAAAAGCCTCTGTTATGCACAAACAAGCATTGGACATTGATGTTGATTTAGGAGATCTATAGCATAATGCTATGAACTTGGTGGCTTGTTCTAGAACATCCGATATCTCCACGTTATTCTCACCAAGTGATTCCAGTGGCCCACCAGTTTGCAGAACCTTCAGTGCACGCCCTTTGCCGATACCAGAGTATCCCCCTACAGTATCGCACCCGGAAAGTGCGTGAGCAGCGAGCAGTTGGGGAACAATTTTCTTGTGTGTGTCAAATGTGGCAGGTATATCTATCACCACCCGTCAATGGATTGGTGACTCCATAGTCATAGAAACCGTCAAGTGTTGTTCAAGGTAGTGATGCAGCAACAACAAATAGATGTCAGTGTCGTCAGCAACAACCACAACGTTATTACATTCAGCTGCAGCAAACAATATTGCCTGTTGAACGATAATGTTGTCAGCTTCCTCGTGACTAGTTGCCATATCTACTCTATCTGTCACCGATCCACAACTAACCTCAACCGGAACATCATGTCCGCCAGTAATTACAAGTTTGTGAGTTCGTGTGTTTTGCTCAGCAAAACTTTTGTCCATGGTGAGTTGATCACATATAATGGAGATCAGTTGCTTTTTGTTCTCCACTACGGTCAGCACCAGACCTGTTAACCTCTGGAGATGACCGTCAGTGAGATTTTGATGAGCTCTCAGTGAGATTTGGATGCTTGACAGTGAGATTTTTGTGCGCAGACAGCACATCAATAATTTCCATGTTACCTCCCCCCCCCACCCACAAGACACTCCACCCTAATGTGTTTTATTTGAACAATTTGTCTTTTCAAAAGCCAAAACATAGAAATATAGAGCAAAACAGAAATATGGATATGGCCATGTGCCAATATCTGAGCTTGTTCCAATGACATTCATATTTCAGTGGTTTTGTACTTGTCGGTTGTTTGTGGTAATTCGACCTTCCAAAGCTCAGTGCCCCTCCCCCCCCCCCCCCCAACCACGCTGGTTATTCACATGAAGTAATTGGTCATTTCTGAAGGGGTTTTGGAATGGAGGTGATCATTTTTCAGTGAAACGTGAAAATTATGCCACAGCCACCCACAGGACGAAACGTCTTGGGGATTTGTTGTTGTTGTCCATTTACCACTACCAATTCGTGGATAAAAAAACCTCCAAGTGCCGTAAATTACCAACTTTTTAGAGTTTTTTTTCGCCAAAAACAGAATTTCTTTCACAGCCTGCCCTAGAAAATCGCGAATCGGAATTTTTTCCAACATACTGAAAATTACCGCAACTCATTTGAATGAGCCGTTGTCTACAAAATATAATTATCTGAAATCCGAAATGCACAATAAATTTGTGCGTATTTTTGCCCAAATTCGAGTGTACATAATTAATAGTATGGGATTTATTTTTTGATGTGACTACTACTCTTATATCAAGCAAAGGTGTGTGTTTAATACATAATCAATTTCAGCAATTATCCTGCATCTCAAGTTCATTTATTTCGACTGTGAAACGTGTTGCAATAATCACAGAACTCAATAGCCGGCCATTGTTAAAAATCAGAATTGCTTATCAGTTCTGACGTAACTGGTGACGTTTCACACAAACTTAATGACCTTGCCAATAAGAGTAGAGCACATGCTTTTGTATTTGTAAACAAAAGCTGGTGGATTCAGTGATGCCGTGATGGATTACCGGTATTGAATAACTAATTTTGAAAAGTATCAAAGCGGAAGAAAATAGGATGTTGCCGTGAGTGCGGGAGATTGGGTACCAAACCGGGAGTCTCCCGGCGAAAGCGGGAGAGTTAACAGGGCTGGTCAGCACATATTTTTTGTGGTGGTAGCAGGGAGGTGGGTACAAGTTGAAACACCCGGTAGCTATCAGCCTTTCTGTGTGCCCTTGTCACGCACTTGGTGCACTTGGTGCTGTAGTCAACATATCTGTCAAATACCAAATACACATCACTCGATCGCAACTTCTGTTTGATGTTGTCTTTAAATGCTGTAATGAAGTCTAGAACAGTTGCCGGTCTGGTTTTGGTGGACACAGGCCAATGAGGTATCCAGAGCAGTGCACAGCCATCAATAACAATTGCAGATTTCTTATCCACACCAGACATTCTTTTTGTTTCTCAACAACTGTTTTATTTTTCAATACTGATTTCGATGTGCATACGCGCATATCCCCGGATTCATCAAATATGGCGGTTGGTAGTGGTGACAGTTCAAAGGAAAGGATATGTTTGATATCTAATTCACGTGAACTACATAAAAGTCAATAACCCCAACCTTCAGCGACTTTTTCAAGATTGCCATAGTTTGTACTGGTTTCAAAATTGACTCATAAAATCCACTCGGGAAGGCCTCTTCAAATTCCATCATTTTCTGAACTCCGAGGCTGACAATCTTATCGACATTGACAGACGTTGGACCTATCCTACCAGTTGCGATGTTAATTATGGTCTCGGGGTGTCCGTTTGGATCCAATGGGTCAATACACATTCCTAGTTTAGTTCTCATACCCATACGGTTGACAGAATCACTTGCAGTTCTAGACTTGGCCTCTTCCTTATGTGCGATCTGTAATTTGTCACTATCTTGATCTTGCAAATTTGATATACCGGTAGCTAACTTCCCACATGCATGCAAACTCAATGCCCAGGTTTTTAGTGTTTCTGGCTTTAATGTGATCCCTATTATACCAGATTTGCCATGGCCATATCGCATGAAGATAGTTTCGATATACATATCGCTCCAAATGCCATTCCATCGACCAGGTATGTGTCTCATCACATGTTTACCCTTCAAGAAATGAGATAAAATATCCGGTGGCATATTTTGCAACTGCCGCAGATAGTAAAGCCCATATCTTGTGTAATTTACATGACCAGAAGCAAAGAAATAAGGAAGCATGCTTTTCACAGCTTCAATGTGCAAAAGCCAGTCACCTTCTCTCTCCGCTTGTATGTACAACATCATGAGGAAGCATGATTTCTAAAAAGCATCAACCCACATTTTTGTTGTGCGACTTTTGCACGCTTTCTCTTCTAGCAATGCAAATAAATCTTCTGCACATTGCAAATCATTATTCTCGAAAGCTGTTCGCAAAAGTACTTCTGATAACAAACGCATGGATCTCATATTCATTGGAAACTTTTCCCAGTCAACATCTTTTCAACCCCACCGAATACCGACTCAAGTATTTCTGAAAGTCCAGTATTGGCCATGAGCGTTCCAACTGAACCAATGAAACTCATGAGCAAATGCATACCACCCAATCGAGGAACAAATGCCGCGAATTTGTCTGGATAAGACCATAACACCTGAACTGCTATCTTGTATAACTGCTGATCGGCAGTAAATATAGTGAACGGCTGTCCTGCATCTGACGATAGTTGCTCTGCCTTTTCCATAGCTATCATGATAGTGTCTGGATCAGCAGGTGTCATGTCTATTAGAGGGAGGTATGCTGCGTTCGTTTTTGGGTTCGTTGCTTGACCCGAGTCTCTCGTCATGCGGGTATTATACCCATTGAACTCCGGACAGTTCTGGTCACTGACCATATCTTTCAAAAATGCGAAGTCAAGTTCTATCGCTCTGCGTAATGACATTGCACTGCGACACAATGTTGAAAGAAGGGGAACAGTGTTTCATACATGTGATGCGGGCATGTCGGGTCGTTTGGGTCCATTGATACGCACAACATCCAATTCGTACTCTGTTGGTTTTGTCATATCTGACTTTTTCAATCTTGGGATTGTCTGAGACTCAACTGAATCATTATTGTCCTTTTGAGCCATCACGATTGCCAATGAATGGGTGCTTAGCTTCCCATTTTGAGAAGCAATTTCAGCATCAAAGTTGTCAACAACCACTTGTATGAGGCCATTGTTGGCATCCCAAATCAGTGTATCATTTGCATTTTTTGCAGCCAGAGCTGCCGCAGATTTTTAGCTCAACTTTGACGAAGTCAAATTTGAGCTATTGTCATGGCCCATCGTCCGTCTGTCCGTCCGTCCGTCCGTCCGTCCATCTGTCCGTACGTCAACAATTGGCTATGGCTCGGGCTAGAGGTCGTATTTATGAACCGATCTTTACGAAACTTCTTGTGTACCTTTGTTATGACCCTGGGATGGGAACGAGTGTTTTTAAGTGTGGTCCGAAATTCAAGATGGCTGCCAGCGGCCATTTTGTACCAATGATGCAAAAATCAGTTTTTTGTACAGAACTTCTGTATGAAATTTCTGATTTGAATAAAGTTTTGTATAAATGTTTAGTACCATGGGATACATCACATATAATACGGGTTTTTTTCTCGTGCGTAAATTATGCAAATTAGACTGACTTTGATTTATTTAGTGTTACTTTCAGAGCTGTAAGTGCCAAGCTGCTATGGCTCGGGCTAGAAGCCGTATTTATGAACCGATCTTTACAGAACTTCTTGGGTACCTTTGTTATGACTGTGGGACGAGAACGAGTGTTTTTGGGTACGGTCCGAAATTCAAGATGGCTGCCATTTTGTACCGACGATGCAGAAATCTGTTTTTTGTACAGAACTTCCATATGAAAGCTCTGATTTGAATAATTTTTTGTATGTATGTTTAGTACCATGGGATACATCACATATAATACGGGTTTTTTTCTTGTGCGTAAATTATGCAAATTAGACTAACTTTGATGTTTTTTGGTGTTACTTTCAGCACTGTAAGTGCAAATGCCAATACGGCTCGGTCTAGAGGCCGTATTTATGAACCGATCTTTACAAAACTTCTTGGGTACCTTTGTTATCACCGTGGGACGAGAACGAGTGTTTTGGGGTCCGGTCCGAAATTCAAGATGGCCGATGGCAGCCATTTTGTACGAAATTTGGTGCAATCAGATTTTTGCACAGAACTTCCATATGAAAGCGCTGATTTGAATAATTTTTTGTGTGAATGTTTAGTACCATGGGATACATCACATATAATACGGGTTTTTTTCTCGTGCAGAAATTATGCAAATTAGATGAACTTTGATTTTTTCAGTGCTGCTTACACACAGTAAGTACACATGTCAATACGGCTCGGGCTAGAGTCTGTATTTATGAACCGATCTTCACGAAACGTCTTGGGTACCTTTGTTATCACCTTGGGACAGGAACGAGTGTTTCTGGGTGCGGCCCAAAATTCAAGATGGCTGCCAGTGGCCATTTTGTATCGAAATTAGGTCTAATCAGTTTTTTGTACACAACTTCTATACGGCTCAGGCTAGATGCCGTATTTATGAACCGATCTTTACGAAACTTCTTGGGTACCTTTGTTATTACCGTGGGATGAGAACGAGTGTTTTTGGGTGTGGTCCGAAATTCAAGATGGCCACCAGCAGCCATTTTGTACCAAAATTAGTGCAATCAGTCTTTTGTACAGAACTTCTGTATGAAAGTTCTGATTTGAATAAATTTTTGTATGAATGTTTAGTAACATGGAATACATCACATATAGTACGGGTTTTTTTCTCGTGCAGAAATTATGCAAATTAGATGAACTTTGATTTATTCAGTGCTACTTATACTCTGTAAGTGCACATGTCAATACGGCTCGGGCTAGAGGCTGTATTTATGAACCGATCTTCACAAAACTTCTTGGGTACCTTTGTTATCACCTTGGGACGAGAACGAGTGTTTCTGGGCACGGTCCAAAATTAAAGATGGCTGCCAGTGGCCATTTTGTACCGAAATTATGTCCAATCAGTTTTTTGTCACAACTTCTACACAGCTCATATTTGTGAACTGATCTTCACGAAACTTCTTGGGTACCTTTGTTTTCACCTTGGGACAGGAATGAGTGTGTTTTGGGGTGCCTTTGTTATCACTGTGCTATGAGAACATATTATTTTGGGGTTCAGTCAGACCCACTCTGGGACTCAAAGATTTCTTTTCTAGTTTAGCATCTGACTGTCACCAATCTTTACAATACTTTACCTATACATTTGTTACAGGCAACGCTCAGTATTTATGTACAGACCATTACAATACTTTATATGTACCTTTGTTATCAGGTCATTACCTAGATGTTTGTCATTGCTGTGTCACATACTATACATGTACATGTCTTTGTCTTGACAAGTTGAGCTACAGTGTCATTGACACTTTCATTTGAATCTCAATAGCTCGTCATATGAGCATGTAACACCAAAATCATGCATGGTTTTTACCAACACTTTAGAATCTCTTAACAGCGTTGCCGACGAAATTTGAAGCGGTGTGTATTTTCCACACAATGCTGATGTCACTATGTTTCCTATCATCAGAGCAGGTAATGTGTGGTCCAACTGTGGAGCTAAACGACTTAGTAGTGTGAGAAGTGTACCACTTACAAACGAGGATACGCTCTCGCTGTTAACATCAGTGGCGTAGTTATCTTTGTCATGATCCATATCTTTGATTTCTTTGTCAATTGCTTTACTGAGAATCTTTATGGAACTATCAATATTGTCATCATCCGAGTCTTTAACGTGCCTAAGTAAGGTGCCAGCTCTGAATTTGTCTGCCAAAATGGTGGCGATTCCCGGGGAAGACAACACCAAAATGTCATCTCCGCAGCTATCGACTAGATCAGACACAAATGATCGATGGGAATTGTAAGTCCCACCAGATTGCAGATAAAGATCAAATAATTCGACAGCTCCACGTGGGGGATGTGTCATTTTTCATGTAAGATATGACAGATTGTATGGCCTGACTATGTGGTGACGAAAGATCAATTTTCTGTTTTGCAGCTGATTCTACCGATTTTGGATTCGTAAATTTCGACCTACAGTCAACATGGTACCGAGCATCGGCAGCATGTAAGTCGCTAACAGCACCACACACTCTAAGCTTTACTTCTTCGGACCATTTAATTGGCATTTGTTCCTACGACAACAAATGCCTATTATTTCATCACTAACTGACATATGCTGTGCATGTGTGCCGATTTGGCGAAACAGGTAGGCGAGCCTCCACCTTGAAGGATTCTTCGTATCCCGGTCAACTATGCAGTCATCACCACAAAATAGGCAATGACGCCTGAAAGTAAATTCGTCATGTGAACGTTTGGGTCGTTTTTCGGGCGGAGCATCAGAATCTAGGGATGTGCTATGAGCGTGGTTGCTTGCTTCACATTCTTCGGGTGCAAATACTTCTCAACACAGATTTTATCGCAACTCAGAATCAAATCTGGGTCTGCATCATACCCATGTTGCAAAGCTATATGTAAGTCATCGTTATAAATCCTACTACACCTGAGTATATTCTCAATTCGCTTTGCTATCACGTTCATTAGAGGATCTTTGCTCCTCGATTCAGCACAACCGAACGTGGTTGAGAAAAAACAAGCATCTGACATGACAGAGTTAGTCTATGTCGTTTCAAAGCAAAGGTCGCCCAAACCTGATGCTATATCGAGTGAAGTTGAAGAAATAGAAACTCTAGTGATAAAAGGCGAGACAAAATTGTAAGTTTATGAGGTGTGTAGTGAGACACAATTGCGCAGTTGCAATAATGCGTCCCCGCTCTAAGAAATCAAAGAGAAAGAACAGTTATATGACGTAATCTCCAAATGCATTCACATATAAAGAGCGTTGTTAGATATAAATAGTGTTGGTAGATATAAATAGCGATGTAATATCCGTTCAATTTCTATCAAATACCCAATGTGGATGTAGTTACTATATCGAAACACAATTACATCACGTTTTGTGCTTATATAGTGAGTTAAGATGAAATAATCATTTGGATCTGTAATTTCCACATTAATTTTCGACCCCCTTCAACAGTACCTCACTTTAAACCCCAATTAAAAAAAATGCTCAATGCTGTCAGCTGTCCAGTAAGAAAAATTAGTAAGAGGGGTGTCTGAACTAATAAAAACCATTGAGAAAAAAACTTGATACAACAAAACATGGTTTGGTGAAAAAATGGCATTTGGCAGCCGGACTACTAGGTTCATATTGGGCTCACTGTGGGAGCTCGAATTGTAACTTAGTTCAAAATGAGGAATTTTCTTTAAAAATCTTCTTCATCAGATCCAGCAGTCAGAATATTTTGATATTTGGCATGCAGCATCCTTAGGGTGGTGAGATTCAAGTTTGTTCAAGCCAAGTCCCTGAGTTGATATTTGGGCTCCCTGTGGGAACCTGAATTATAACTTAGTTCAATATGAGGAATATTCTTCAAAAATCTTCCTTCTTCACATCCACCAGTCAGAATCTTTTGATATTTGGAAAACGGCATCCCACTGGAGGTGAGATTCAAGTTTGTTCAAGCCAAGTCCACGAGTTTCACAGTGACCCTGAACATAGTAAATCAAAACAATTGGTTTCCAGATGATAACTTGATAATGGTTCAACCCATGTTCATGAAACTTCATAGTTAGGTTGGCATCAGTGAGAGGAAGAACCCTATTTATTTTGGACTCGCTAGGTGAAAGATCAAGGTCACAGTGACCTTCAACATAGTAAATCATAAACAATTGGTTTCCGGTTGATAACTTGATAATGTTTTGACCCACATTCATGAAACTTCATAGGTAGGGTGGCATCAGTGAGAGGAAGAACCCTATTTATTTTGGACTTGTTAGGTGAAAGGTCAAGATCACAGTGACCTTCAACATAGTAAATCATAAACAACTGGTTTCCGGTTGATAACTTGATAATGGTTTGACCCACATTCATGAAACTTCATAGGTAGGTTGGCATTGGTGCAAGAAAGAGCCCTATTTATTTCAGAATCACTAGGTCAAAGGTAAAGGTCACAGTGACCCTTCACATAGTAAATTGTAAACAATTGGTTTCCGGACGATTAGTTGATAATAACTCGACATTGGATCGGTGATCCTATCGGCATTTTCTAAATTTGTTCCTCAATGACAGTTTTTTGGGTTTAATTACCAAACAAATTTATATGCTGATCAAAGGATAAGTCAAACCCATGATACAAGTAATCTAAAACCACACAGCCATCTTGGGAAATGGAAATTGCTGACTGAAGATGAACTCAAAATTTTTCTTTCGCTTATTATTTTCATGGGATTAGTGTACAAATCTGATGTAGACAATTATTGGTCCCAAGACGCAGTCACATCAACCCCATATTTTACCCCCAAAAATGAGTGAAGATAGATTTTTAGCAATTTTATCAAATTTGCACCTTGTAGACAACTCTAAAAATAATCAAACATATGCTTTATTCAATGTTTGGCCAGTGATTGAATGGAATTTACAAACATTTTCACAGATTTATTTGCCGGAACAAAATCTCAGCTTTGACGAGGCAACTTGCCCATGGAAGGGGAGACTTCATTTCAGGGTTTATAACCCAGCCTATCAGACATAGTGCAGAAATATGTGACCTTAAACACCAATAAATAAATTATAACCCAGCCAAACCAACAAAATTTGGTATAAAACTCTTATCAAATTTGTGACGCAAGTAGCAGTTATTTCTTAGGAAAAGAGATTTATTCAGGGAAAAAATCGAAATCCTCCGAGTCTGATACAACATCCCACAACATGTATACTGAAGCCTTGGGATTCGAGCCAGAAGATTTTGCCAAAACCACTAAAATTGTCATGGGCATGCTCACAAAATTTGGATTCCTCAATAAAGGTCACACTATATAGACAATTATTATTCATCACCTGAACTGTTTGAAGAACTTGATTTATTCAATATGTGTGTGTGTAAATTGGAAAAAAGTTCCCAAAGCAATAAAAATGAAATCCAAACTGAAACAGGGTGAAATAATATATCGGAAGAAAGGCAATTTATTGATTGTGAAATGTCGCAACAAGAGGTACGTCTCTGTGATTTCTACCTGTCACAAACCAAAGGGCATAGTTGTATTCAATAAATATGCAAAAGATCATACCACCATTGAAAAACCTGCATGCATTGTGGATTACATAAAAAATATGGGTGGCATGGATTTATGTGACCAGTTTAGCACATGCAATACAGTGGCATGCAAAACAAAAAGATGATGGCGTAAATTATTTTTTCACCTGTTCAACGAGTATTCTCCGGCTGCTCGGTCTCTGCTGTTCGGTGACGGATCTCATTTCTCTAGGTCGCCTGCATGTCAGACCTCTTCAACACTTTCTACTCAGTTGTTGGAGACCGAATGTCGATCCTCTGGATCTGGTGCTTCAGTTACCAGCATCTCTTCATCATCACTTCTTCCCTGGATGGGTGTTCAGTGGATTATGCAGGGAGTTCCGTTGGACTTGCCCACGTTTGATCGTGTTCTGATGGCAGATGCCTGCGATCTTGAATGGGGCACAATATTGGATCATCCAGGTCTTTCCCTTCACGGTGTATGGGACCAGGGTCAAACAGTTCTTCACATCAACCAGAAGGAGCTTCTTGCTCTTCTTCTGAGTTTCCAGCAGTGAATACCCCACCTTCCGAATCGTAAGGTCCTTCTGTTGTCTGACAATTCAACAGTGGTAGCTTATATTCGGAACCAGGCCGGCACGCACTCGGTTCCCTTGTACGAATGGGCTCACGATCTTTTACTGCTCGCTCAGGATGTCCACTCTGGTGTGGTGGTTCGTCACATTCCGGTTGTCTAAACGTCCTAGCCGACTCCCTGTTCCGATGGGGCAGGGTTATTTCCACCGAGTGGATACTTCACAGGGCGGTGTTCCAGTCGCTTTGCGATCTCTGGGGCCGTCCCCACATTGATCTGTTTGCGACCCATTGGAACCATCAGGTGGACACTTTCGTGTCTCTGTGTCCAGAACCTCTGGCTTTCGCCGTGGACGCTATGTCACTCGATTGGAACAGTCTAGTCGGCTATGCCTTCCCACCGGTTACGATTCTGCCTCCGGTTCTAGCAAGATACAAACCTGCAGTTGTTGAATCATTCTGATCGCTCCCCTGTCACCTCAGCAGGTGTGGATCAATCAGCTCCACTCTCTGTTGGCGGTGGTTCCGGCACGTGTCCCTCTATGCAGTGGAGTGCATTTCTTCTTCAAGGCTGCACTCCACAGATTTAGCCTATGTGGCTAAGTGGAAGGTCTTCTGTCGATGGTGTCCTGATCACTGTGTTGATTATGCCAATCCTTCGATAACACAGATTGCGTAGTTTCTGGTATATCTATTTGATTCTCGAGGTCTCCAACCTGTTACCATCAAAGGGTACAGGTCCATGATTTCGGAGCTCCTTTCATATGTGGGAAAGCGTCGTATTGGCACTAATCCGTACCTCTGTAAGTTTATTTGGCACTTTTCTTTGAAAAGGCCTAGGATTTTGCAGCTTACCCCAAGATGGAAACTTTCTTCGGTGCTGCTTTGCTTTGGGGGGTGGGGAGGAAGAGGGGGGTTCATTCGAATCTTTATCCCAAGTGAATATGCGTTTTCTCACATACAAAATGGCTTAGAAGGGTTAGTGATCTTCATGCCCTCTCGGTTGATCTGGCCTTTTTCAAGAGCTCCGTCAACAGTATTACCTTTACCACTGATTGCTCCTTTCAGGCCAAGAATCAGATACCAGAAACTACTCCACTTCCTATCAGTACCAGGGCTCTTCCTTCTGCTGAGGGTAATCGCCCTTTGCTCTGTTCGTTTCATGCAATTCGCATTTATCTCGACCAGACGCAGTTCATTAGGAAAGGCAGGAAACAATTTTTTTCTGTCTCTTATTCCTGGTCGACAGAAGATCTCTCCTCAGTCCATTTCTCAATGGATTTGTCTTGCTATACTAGTGACTGACGATTGTGTTACAAATAGTATTTCTGCTCATGAGGTACGTGCCTTGTCCACCTCCTGGGCTTATACTAACTCGGTCAAGTTGGCGGATGTTATGCAGGCATGGATGTTATGCAGGCAGCCTACTGGGGAAATGCTTCTACTTCCTCCACCTTCTATCTGTGTCAGTTGCAGGAGCAGTCTGAGGACCTATTTTCTTTGGGCCCCTCTTTCTTCTGCTCAGATAGTTGTCTACCCAAGCCATTAGGCAGCAGGCAGCCTACTGGGGAAATGCTTCTAATTTCTCCACCTTCAATCTGTGTCAGTTGCAGGAGCAGTCTGAGGACCTATTTTCTTTGGGCCTCTCTTTCTTCTGCTCAGGCTGTTGTCTACCCAAGCCATTAGGCTTCTTCCAAGGTCAGTTTCAGCCCTGTGCTTGGTTATTGTCCTTTCTGTCACAGAGAGCCATATGCCTCATTTTTCATTGTCTTTTACTAATGTATGTTATGCTATGGTTTTATAGGCCTGGGGAACTCTTCTTCTGTCCACGGTTCCAGCTCAGACGGGTTATGTGGGGGTTGGTTATGTGATTCCCTCCTCCTATTGTCTATTCAGTCTGTTGTAAACAATTGTAAGGTAGGTTGATAAGAAATGTAAATTTTATAGTAAATTTCCTTTCTTATACCTGCCACAATTGTTTATGTAGAGGCCCTTCCGTCTTATTTGGGTAATTATCCTTCCTCCCCGCTGATCGCATAACTCCAATCTTGGCGGATTCAAACGAATGAGTCATTGGTTACACGTCTGTGCACTGGTACCAGAAGCCGTGGATCTGTTCTAGGAAAAGAGCATTCCCTACTGGGTGTGCACGTGTAGCACTCAACCCAGTTTGGCTTATTTTTTCTTGCTGCTTTTGCATCACTTTTCTCTCCCAAATCACTTGGGAAAGATCAAAATAGAGAGTATACTTCCGAGTTAGGGACTTTCACTGTAATGCAAGCCTGGTGAAAACAATTGTGGTAGGTATAATAAGAAAGGAAATTTACTATAAAATTTAAATATTTCCCAAACCGCATGGAACAAAGAACTGTTATTTGGCATGAAGCATCCTTAGGACCAGTAGAATTAAATGTTGAAAAAAAATTGCTGTCGGTTTTGTTAGGGTGTTCTCTATCATCAAAAAAGTCAGCATATTTGCAAATTGCAAAAATGTTTTAAAAAAAACCCATTTCTCCAGAACTACTGGTCAGAATCTTTTAATATTTGGCATACAGCATCCATAGGCAGGGTCGAATACAAGTTTGTTAAAATGAAGCCCCTTGGTTCATTTTTGGGCTAAATCAGACATGTTAACCTCCAGAATAATTTTTCAGGGAACCTGAGGGTTATTTTCTAGGAAATGGGATGGATTTCAGGGAAAAGTTCGTGCGGGGACAAAATAAAAGAAAAAAACTTGTGAATTTTCAGCTCATGGACCACTATTAAACACCAGGTTATATCCAGAACTAGTTGTCAACTATGCTGATGCATTTATGCAATGTTAAAAAATCATAAAATAACTGTTGACTTGACCTCCCCCCCCCCAACTCCCCCCCCCCCCCCCCCCCCCCCCCCCCGATCCTCTTCTTGATGAATCTTCTTCAGATCCACCAGTCAGAATCTTTTGATATTTGGTATACAGCATCCATAGAAAGTCTGGATCTAAGGAGCCCAAATTTTAATTTAGTCCAATATGAGGCATAATCTTTTAAAATCTGCTTCTTGAGATACAATCAGAATCTTTTGATATTTGATATACAGCATCCTTTGAGGGTCAGATTCAGTTTGTTCATATAAAGTAATATTCTCAAAATCTTCTCCAGAACCACCATTCAGAATATTTTGGTAACTGGTATACAACATCCTTCAAGTTCCAGTCAAGTCTCCAGGTTGATATTTGGACTCCCTAGTTTTCCATTGCTGAAAATCTCAGCATTATTTCTGTGGTAGCATCCTAATAACAGAAAAAAATCATCTGGCATGGCCAGCAGAGTTATAAATAATTAAATAACTTCATTCCTCTGCTGTGTTAACCAGCCAAAGATGGTAATTAAATCCTTCTTAAAACAACTTTGGTCAGGTGAGCCCCTCAGTCCCCATGGGGCATCTTGTTCTATCAGGTATTTCAAGTTATTTGCATACCCCAGAAAGACAATAGAGTCAGGCTGCAAGATTAATCAACTTTCATACTTGTGTTGCATTCATGAAGCCATGAATGCTGAAAATGACATTAAATTAAATGTTGAAATAAAAAATAACGTCAAATATAAATAAGAATATATTAAGTATCATTATATAATGTTTGAATTATTATATTAAAAAAAGATATTTGTAATGATTCAGTGATATTGAATGTACTGATAATTATTTGTTGATTTACAGATTTTTTTTAGATCAAGTTTTTTGATATATATGAATGGTGCAAATAGTATATGAAAGATGACTTATATTGGAAACTATATTTGGAAATGTTTTTTCAGATTGTTTTTATATAGGAGTATGTTGTTCCAAATTTTAAATGAGGTTTAACATTTATTGTTTGTGAAAGATATATTGTTTGAAATGAATCAAGAGTCTTTTATTGAAGCCAATAAAAATTTTAAAAAATCAAAATGGCTTTGTGCATTTTTAGCTCACTGACTGAAAGCCAGGCTGGGCAATTGCCATCACTTGGCATTTGACATCTGCCAAATGTCGTAGATTAACTTTATATTTCCATCTTTTTCTTCAGAACTTCTGTCTCAAAACCAATCTTTGCAGAAATTATCTTTGGGGGATACCCTTCCAAATTTGTTCAAAAGAAATTACTAAGCTCGATGGGCTAGTGGAAGTGCCTGAAAAGCCTAAACTTCTTCAGAAATTCTTTTCTCGTAAACCACCACTTACAATGTTTTGAAATATGGTATGCAACTTTATGAGCTCAATATTCAAAGTAAGTTTCTTAGGCAATACTTGGGCAAAATATTTGGCCCCACCCAAATTTTGTAGTTTCCAAAGTGGTTTTCCAATTTTAACTGAATTTGGTATGCAGTAATATTAGGGGGCATGTACTTGATTTATCCCCCCCCCCCCCACCCCAAAAAAAAAAAAAAAAAAATTGTTCACACCTCTACGGGAACACCAGGAGTTAAAAAGACTCCCCTAATATTGTTCTTACTTCGCCTCATGTGACACCATATCTGCCAGCTAAACATCCCATCACTTATAATATATAACTGACAGAAGGTTTAACAGTATAATGATTGGCTGGACTTGACTTTATCCCCATGTTGCAGTCACGATTAGCCATTGTGCAGAAGTGTTTGACCTTAAACACCAATAAATAAATAAGTTTAACAGTATATTTATTGATTCACACACTATTTAACACCTCTTCCATACTTATCACAACCTGAGGATGAAGGATATGTCATTTCTTTGGATGAGTTTTTAAAAATTTTTCACTCCAGTCTGAACCATGGTCAGTCCTCTGTGTCTTTGGACATCTGTGCCCCACCTCCTTTCATTAAGCTTCCGCCACCTTTGTTTCTATTGCTATCATAAAGCATATCAACTTTGAGAAAGCATATAATGGTGTCAAAGTTTGTTTTTTGTTTAGTATGATCCACAATATATTTCCTTGGAGAGGAAGTGTAGCATGCTTCTTTTTTTTTTTTTTTAATACAATGTATCATCAACAAGTTCTGTCTCTGGTAAAATAAAACCTGGTAACCAAATCCACGGGTGGAAGTCCTCTAATGTGGTCAGCTAAAGTGTAAATGACTGGCTAAACTTAATGTCCTACTTCTCTTGGTGGGGGCGTGGTGGCGTTGTGGTAACCGGTTCTCGTCAGATCACCAAAGTTAAGCAACGTCAAGCCCGGTTAATCCTCGGATGGGTGACCGTCTGAGCGATCGATTCCGACTCCCGCATTGTGTCCTTGGGCAAGGCACTTTACCCCGATTGTCCACAAGGGGGCACGATAACGCTGTGTACTGAGGCGAACTGCCCTTCGATGATGCGCATGTCTTCAACCAATCTAATGATGTTGGAGAGCTGGCAGCTGCTCATCGTTGCTCGGTGGTTCTCTCCGAGTACTCCGGCTTCCTCCACCCATAAAACTGTCTCGGTCATGATTAGCCAATGTGCATAAGTATGTGACCTTAAACACCAATAAATAAATGAAAGTGTCAATGACTCTGTAGCTCAACTTGTTTAAGACATGTACATGTATAGTATGTGACACAGCAATGACAAACATCTAGGTAATGACCTGATAACAAAGGTACATGTAAAGTATTGTAATGGTCTGTACATAAATGCTGACTGTAGTCTGTAACAAATGTGTAGGTAAAGTATTGTAAAGGTGGGTGACAGTTAGATGCTAAACTAGAAAAGTCCAAGAGTGGGTCTGACTGAACCCAAAAATATTTGTTCTCATAGCACAGTGATAACAAAGGCACCCAAAAACACTCGTTCCTGTCACAAGGTGATAACAAAGGTACCCCAAGAAGTTTCGTGAAGATCAGTTCGTAAATACAGACTCTAGCCCGAGCCTTATTGACATGTGCACTTACTGTGTATAAGTAGCACTGAACAAATCAAAGTTCATCTAATTTGCATAATTTCTGCACGAGAAAAAAACCTGTATTATATGTGATGCATTCCATGTTACTAAACATTCCTACAAAAATTTATTCAAATCAGAACTTTCATACAGAAGTTCTGTACAAAAAACTGATTGCACTAAATTTGGTACAAAAAGGTTGCTGGGGGGGGGGGCCATCTTGAATTTTGAACTGCACCCCAAAACACTTGTTTTCGTCCCACGATGATAGCAAAGGTACCCAAGAAGTTTCGTAAAGATCGGTTCATAAATACGGCCTCTAGCCTGAGCCGTATTGAAGTTGTGTACAAAAAACTGATTGGACCTAATTTCGGTACAAAATGGCCACTTGCAGCCATCTTGAATTTTGGACCACACCCAGAAACACTCGTTCTCATCCCAAGGTGATAACAAAGGTACCCAAGAAGTTTCGTGAAGATCGGTTCATAAATACAGACTCTAGCCCGAGCCGTACTGACATGTGCACTTACTGTGTATAAGTAGCACTGAACAAATCAAAGTTCATCTAATTTGCATAATTTTTGCACGAGAAAAAAACCTGTATTATATGTGATGTATTCCATGTTACTAAACATTATTCAAATCAGAACTTTCATACAACAGTTCTGCACAAAAATCTGATTGCACCTAATTTTGTACAAAATGGCCACCAGCGGCCATCTTGAATTTCAGACCGGACCCAAAAACACTCGTTCTCGTCAAACGGTGATAACAAAGGTACCCAAGAAGTTTCATAAAGATCGGCTCATAAATACGGCCTCTGACCCGAGCCGTATTAGCATTTGCACTTACAGTGCTGAAAGTAGCACTAAATAAATCAAAGTTAGTCTAATTTGCATAATTTACGCACGAGAAAAAAACCCGTATTATATGTAATGTATCCCATGGTACTAAACATTCATACAAAAAAATTATTCAAATCGGAGCTTTCATATGGAAGTTCTGCGCAAAAATTGATTGCACCTAAGTTTGGTACAAAATGGCTGCCAGCGGCCGTCTTAAATTTCGGACCGGACCCAAAAACACTCGTTCTCGTCTCACAGTGATAACAAAGGTACCCAAGAAGTTTCGTAAAGATCGGTTCATAAATATGGCGTCTAGCCTGAGCCGTGTGTACGGTGCGACGGACGGACGGACGACGGGCCATGGCAATACCTCAAATTTGGCTTTGCCAAAGTTGAGCTAATAAATATAAATAACTTCTCTTGGTGTCATGATGCAGCTTTAACCCTTTATACAATGAATCGGCTGCATCCACATGCAAAACTTTACAAATTGAGCAGTCGAAAAAAAAGGTTTAAAAAGATTTCAACAAAACTATGTCATGACGCCCTCATTGGAATGAGTTCATTCCGGTGAGGAATCACATAATAAAGTATTGTTGAAATTTTTTGCAAAAATATAATTAAAAAATATGAAGTTTTGATAACATATGCATTCGCTAAAGGGTTAAATGACCTTAAACTAGGGCTCAGCGAATGTTTGAGATTCGATTCAGTTCTTAATCCTTTCACTTATTTGTTTCAAATTGAAACCATCCCGGTTATTTGATAAAAAATCGGAATCCCAGAGTGTTTGGGATTTTTAGCTCACCTAACTTTCAGTCAGGAGAGCTATAGTGATCACTCACCATCCGTCGTCCGTGAACATGGTGTTTGCATCTTCTCCTCCCAAACTGCTGAACCAATTTAATTGATATTTGAGATAATAGTCTGTTATGACATCGCAATTTGATTTTGTTCAAATCAAGTTGCCTCGCTCCTCGGTAGGGCCAGGCCCAAAAAGTGTGCTTAAATCTTAAAAAATCTTCTTCTCATGAACCAGCAGTAGCAGAGACTTGATATTTGGTGTGCAGCTTCCTTTTGAGGTCTAGACTCAGATTTGTTCAAGAGAAGTTCGAGGTATTTGCCTGCGTTATGGGAGGGGCAAGAATTTTTGCCCCGCCCAAAATTTCTTTTTTCCAAACCGAGAGGCAGAATTGAACCAAATTTCATATGAGGGCTTATTGGGTCATAAGTACTTAATTTATGCCCAAATTTTTTCCCCTGTCGACTCATGGGAACCACAGGAGCTAAAAATAGAAAAAAATTAAAACGCCTATATCTCCAAAACTACACAGCACTGAGAATTATCTTTTGGTGTGAAGCTTCCTTAGGACCAACAGAATGGAATGGTAAAAAAAATTGCTATCAGTTTTATCATGGGATACTTTCTGGGGACTTTGAAAAAGTGCAGAGTCAGCATTTTTTTAACGCTGTAGGTAATGGGAAAAAACATTTAAGACTACTTTTCTCCCAAACCACTGCTCCAAAAGCTTTCAAATTTCACATATAACATCTTTAGAAGATTGTTTCACATGTTTATTGAAATCAAATCCCTGGGTCCATATTTGGGCTCTCTATGGGAGCCCAAATGTTTAAATTAGTGCAGTATGAGGAATATTCTTTTAAAAATCCTCTTCAGATCTACCAATAAGAATCTTTTGATATATGGTATGCAGCATGCTTAGGGGGGTGAGATTCAAGTTTGTTCAAGCCAAGTCCTTGGGTTCATATTTGGGCTCACAGTGGGAGCCCAAATTATAACTTAGTTCAAAATGAGGAATTTTCTTTAAAGATCTTCTTCTTCAAATCCAGCAGTTGGAATGTTTTGATATTTGGTATGCAGCATCCTTAGGGGGGTGAGATTCAAGTTTGTTCAAGCCATGTCCCTAGGTCAATATTTGGGCTCATTGTGGAAGCTCAAATTGTAACTTTGTCAAAATGAGGAATTTTCTTAAAAAATCTTCTTCAGATCCAGCAGTCAGAATGTTGTGATATTTGGTGTGCTGCATCCTTAGGGGGGTGAGATTCAAGTTTGTTAAAGCCAAGTCCCTGGGTTCATATTTGGGATCCCGAATTATAACTTAGTTCAATATGAGGAATATTCTTTAAAAATCTTTTTTTTTTTTAGATTCACTGGTCAGAATCTTTGGATATTTGGTATAAGCTTTTCTTAGGAGGGGCAGATGCAACTTGTTGAAATCAATTCCCTTATTCAGGGTTGATATTTAGTCTACCTTGTCAGGTGAGCGCCCTCAGGCCCCCTGGCGCCTCTTGTTACATTTCTTGACTTGATTATCTGAAAATGACAAGATTGACAACTCATTCTGCCGTTTTCTGAGGAACAAGATTGATCATATCCAATCTAACTAGATAACACATTTAGTTAGAAAATTCCTAAAAATGTCATTTGAATTGACTGTGGAGGTTGCATTAGGTCTAGTTTGCATAATGGAAACTCATACACCCTGAAGCGAAGCCGAAGGGTGTATGAGTTCCCAGACTGGTGTAAATTCCAATGATGATGAATGATTTTGTAACCACTAGAGTATTACTGCCAGTAATACAAGATGTCAAAACATTATTTATTTATTTATTTATTTATTTATTTATTTATTTATTTATTTATTTATTTATTTATTTACTTTGGTTTGACAACACTTCTTACACCCAAGGTCACCTCATATTGTACAGTTTTTTGGGTGGCGGAAGCCATGAGAACCACTGAGTAATGGCAAGTAACTGTTGGACTCCCCAGCGTACTAACTCCACACAAGCAGGGTTAGCATTGGTTGAAGACAAGTGCACCATCGACATGCAGTACGCCTTAGTACATAGCGCCACCATGCCCCAACGTGCCAATCGGAATTAAGTGCCTTGCCCAAGGACACAATGCAGTTGCCCCTAGTGGGGATCAAATCCTGGTCCTTTTGGTTTGAAAGCCAATGCCCTAACCACTGAGTCACCATGCTTCCATGTCAAAACATGTCATAGTAATTCATTCAAAGCAACAGCATAGAGGGCTTTGAGTGTAGTTTAAAAGTCATTGAGTGAGAACCTTGTCCTGTAGGATTCTAATATTAACCCTTTACCGAATGCAGATGATAACAAAAATTATTATTTTAAATATTATTTGTTCAATACAAAACCATATCATGTGACTCCTGAATGGAACAAGCTTGACAAGCTCGTTCCAATGAAATTTTTTTTAAAATAATTATTTTCCAATGGCTCATTTTGTAAATTAGGTGGACAGATGTGACCGAATCATAAGGTGAAGTATTAATCAAAATACGTTGAACATCAGGACCATGCACACTGATTCATGCTGAAATTTTAACCCTTTCCCTAATGAATCGGCCGCATCCACCTGCGTAATATGCAAATTCAGAAGTTGGAAAATATTAATTTTCAGAAAATTACAACAAAACTATACTCTCCCAAAAAAGAAAGTGTGCATGCTAAAAAATAACACTAAAATAAGATATATATCATTTTCATTCATGGAAATTTTATTCAATCACAGATGAATCAATTTGTGATCAACACGAGAAATTTCATTACGCTACGACGAATACTCTTGGTGCCATGGAGAGTCAAAGTCATTTTGATTTTTATCCAAATTAGGTTTCGGCTCATATTGAGCAGAGGTGTGGGGAAAAAATGGCCAAATTTTTTGAAAATCTTCTTCTAATGAACCACCAGTAGCAGAGACTTGATATGTGGTATACAGAGTCCTTTTGAGGTTTAGAATCAAGTTTGTTTAAGAGAAGTTTGTCGGGCATTATTTGCCTTCTTTATGGGAGGGGCAAAAATTTTGTTTGGCCACGCCTAAAATTTCTATTTTCAGAACCGTGAGGTCGATTTGAACCAAAATTGATATGAGATGATAATGGGTCATAAGTAGTTGATTAATGCAAAAAAAAATTTTCTCCTTGACCCGTGGGAACCTCGGGAGTTAAAAATAGGAAAAACCTTAAAACTGCCATATCTCCAAAACTACACAGCACAGAGAATTCTTATTTTGTATAAAGCTTACTTTTATCCAGTAGAATAGAATGGTTAAAAAAAATCCCTATCGGTTTGATCACAAGGTACTTTTTTCAGGACTTTGAAAAAGTGCTGAGTCAGCACTTTTTAACACTGTAGGCAATGGCGAAAAGATTAAAAAATCTTCTTCTCCAGATCCAGCAGGCAGAATCTTTTGATATTTGGTATGCAACATTGTAGGGTGGATCTGATTCAAGTTTGTTTAAATCGGCCCCCTGGGTTCATATTTGGGCTCAGTATAGGAGCCTGATTTCGAACTTAGTGCATTTCAGGCAAACTTCTTAAAAAATCTTCTTCTCCAGATCCAGCAGGCAGAATCTTTTGATATTTGGTATGCAACATTGTAGGGTGGATCTGATTCAAGTTTGTTTAAATCGGCCCCCTGGGTTCATATTTGGGCTCAGTATAGGAGCCTGATTTCGAACTTAGTGCATTTCAGGCAAACTTCTTAAAAAATCTTCTCCTCCAGATCCAGCAGGCAGAATCTTTTGATATTTGGTATGCAACATTGTGGGGTGGATCTGATTCAAGTTTGTTCAATTCGGCTCCCTAGATTCATATTTGGGCTCACTATAGAAGCTTGAATTCGAACTTCGTGCATTTCAGGCAAATTTCTTAAAAAATCTTCTTCTCCAGATCCAGCAGGCGGAATCTTTTGATATTTGGTATGCAACATTGTGAGGTGGATCTGATTCAAGTTTGTTCAAATCGCCCCCCTGGATTTATATTTGGGCTCAATATAGGAGCCCAAATTTGAACTTAGTGCATTTCAGGCAAATTTCTTTGAAAATCTTCTTCTCAAGATCCAGCAGGCAGAATCTTTTGATATTTGGTATGCAAAATTGTGGGGTGGATCTGATTCAAGTTTGTTCAAATCGGCTCCCTAGATTCATATTTGGGCTCACTATAGAAGCTCGAATTCGAACTTCGTGCATTTCAGGCAAATTTCTTTAAAAATCTTCTTCTCCAGATCCAGCAGTCGGAATCTTTTGATATTTGGTATGCAATATTGTGAGGTGGATCTGATTCAAGTTTGTTCAAATCACCCCCCTGGGTTTATATTTGGGCTCAATATAGGAGCCCAAATTTGAACTTAGTGCATTTCAGGCAAATTTCTTTGAAAATCTTCTTCTCAAGATCCAGCAGGCAGAATCTTTTGATATTTGGTATGCAAAATTGTGGGGTGGATCTGATTCAAGTTTGTTCAAATCGGCTCCCTAGGTTCATATTTGGACTCACTATAGAAGCTCGAATTCGAACTTCGTGCATTTCAGGCAAATTTCTTTAAAAATCTTCTTCTCCAGATCCAGCAGGCAGAATCTTTTGATATTTGGTATGCAAAATTGTGGGGTGGATCTGATTCAAGTTTGTTCAAATCGACTCCCTAGATTCATATTTGGGC
The DNA here is from genome assembly GCA_031216915.1 of Pictodentalium vernedei. Classification (NCBI taxonomy): domain Eukaryota; kingdom Metazoa; phylum Mollusca; class Scaphopoda; order Dentaliida; family Dentaliidae; genus Pictodentalium; species Pictodentalium vernedei. The sequence continues at coordinate 412,457,719 of CM062296.1, forward strand.
TCACTATAGAAGCTCGAATTCGAACTTCGTGCATTTCAGGCAAATTTCTTTAAAAATCTTCTTCTCCAGATCCAGCAGGCAGAATCTTTTGATATTTGGTATGCAAAATTGTGGGGTGGATCTGATTCAAGTTTGTTCAAATCGGCTCCCTAGATTCATATTTGGGCTCACTATAGAAGCTCGAATTCGAACTTCGTGCATTTCAGGCAAATTTCTTTAAAAATCTTCTTCTCCAGATCCAGCAGGCGGAATCTTTTGATATTTGGTATGCAACATTGTGAGGTGGATCTGATTCAAGTTTGTTCAAATCGCCCCCCTGGGTTTATATTTGGGCTCAATATAGGAGCCTAAATTTGAACTTAGTGCATTTCAGGCAAATTTCTTTGAAAATCTTCTTCTCAAGATCCAGCAGGCAGAATCTTTTGATATTGGGTATGCACCATGCTTAGTGGGGTGAGATTCAAGTTTGTTCAAACCGACCCCCTGGGTTCATATTTGGGCTCACTATAGAACTATAGAAGCCCGAATTCGAACTTAGTGCATTTCAGGCAAATTTCTTAAAAAATCTTCTTCTCCAGATCCAGCAGGCAGAATCTTTTAATATTTGGTATGCAACATTGTGGGGTGGATCTGATTCAAGTTTGTTCAAATCGGCCCCCTGGGTTTATATTTGGGTTCAGTATAGAAGCCCAAATTTGAACTTAGTGCATTTCAGGCAAATTTCTTTGAAAATCTTCTTCTCAAGATCCAGCAGGCAGAATCTTTTGATATTGGGTATGCACCATGCTTAGTGGGGTGAGATCCAAGTTTGTTCAAGCCAAGTCCCTGGGTTCATATTTGGGCTCACTGTGGTAGCCTGAATTATAACTTAGTTCAAAATGAGGAATTTTCTTTAAAAATCTTCTTCAGATCCAGCAGTCGGAATGTTTTGATATTTGGTATGCAGCATCCTTAGGGGGGTGAGATTCAAGTTTGTTCAAGCCATGTCCCTAGGTCCATATTTGGACTCACTGTGGGAGCCCGAATGATAACTTAGTTCAATATGAGGAATATTCTTTAAAAATCTTTTTTTTTTTAGATCCACTGGTCAGAATCTTTGGATATTTGGTATAAGCTTTTCTTAGGAGGAGCAGATGCAAGTTGTTGAAATCAGTTCTTTGGGTTGATATTTAGGCTACCATGTCAGGTGAGCACCCTCAGGCCCCTTGGGGCCTCTTGTTTCTGTTCATATCACAATGAATAAAAAAAACGCATTTGGGCACGTCCTAAACCACGCTCCAATGCTAGTCGTTAAAATTATGCTGCACAGTGTGAAAGGAAAAGAACCTCTGCACGCTCATATTGTTTCAAAATACTTTCAAATTAAATTCAGATAAACAATGAAATCCTCATCATGTTTTTATTCCATGTTTAATTTTTTATACGCAATTAAAATTAATAGATGGTCGTCTACATTCATCATTTTACCCAAATCAAATGTAAACAATGGCCTGTCATAATCATTACCAACCTGTCATAAAGATATAATTGATCTGACTGATTTAAATAAAATTTACTCCTACCTGTATGCACACCACAGTGGTCTCCTTTCACCTTCAACTGAATATATGTGGATTGCAGACAAGAGTATAAAAAGAATATTAGTTCTTATCAACCTACTCACAATTGTTTACTACAGGCTTGCACTACAGTGGAAGTCCCTAACTCGGATAAAATACTCTCTATTTTTGTCTTTCCCAAGCAAGTTGGGAAAGAAAAGTGGTGCAAAAGCACCAATAAAAATAAGCCAAAACTGGGACGAGTGCAACCGGCGCAGACCCAGTACGGGACGCTCTCTCCCAAGTACAACTCCACGACTTCCGTTGCCAGTGCGCATATACCGTCTCTAAAGACTCATTCTTTTTAAAATCCGCTTCGTGTCGAGATGTTTTTGCACGCTTATCAGTGTTCCACCAGCTCAATGTTTGATGATTCCTGATTCATTATACCACAGTGTATCCTTTGTATTCTCAGGAACAGTGTTTTATATATTCTCTTTTCTATTATATGTCCATAATGTATATTTATTTGCTCTCTCTCGAGTCGCGCGCGAATTTCGCGTGCCACGCGGTTCGGACTTAGATTTTTTCACAATTATTGTTAATGCTTTTTTTGCAAACTTTTCTAATTGTGTTAGAGTTAGGTGTCAGCAGGGTACCACTCCTACAGTGTTTCTTCTTTCTTTTGAGAGTAGTCTTCCTGTTGGGTGGTTCCCGGTCGACCGTCTGGGGTCTTTGTTTCTGTCACCTTTCTCTCTTCTTTGGGGGTGTTCTGTTTTCTCATCTCACCTTCTCTGCTCCTCTCACCTCTATCATGCCCAGGACAATTCCCTGTGGGCAATGTCTGCTGCCAAAGCATGTGGACGATGTACATTCGTCTTGTTCCTCCTGTAATGGGTGTTCGGCCGAGCGGCCGTGTGGTGTCTGTGGAACATGGTCTTCCACCTTCTGGGCGTCAGTAAACCGTGTCGTTCGTTCTCGTGGCCGTGCCTCCCGCTCCCGAGGGAAAGGAGAACGTGGTCGTTCGGGGCCTCCCGAGCCGACTTTGTCTGGTGAGAGTTATACCTCCTCCGTGGGGGATGTGCAGTCTTTTCCTGTGGTGGATACTGCGGGAGCTGTTGAGTGTTCTGGTGTAGAGATGCCTGGTTCCGGGACTACGGTCCCCCTCCAGTCGACATCTGAGGCTGTCACTAGGGTTGTGACTCCTCCTTCGGAGCCGAGCCGGTGTGCTCTCTCCACTATTTCACCAGCCTTAATGACTCTCGACGTATCTACTACTGCTGCTGGCCCGTCTGCTTCGTTATCTGTTTCAGCCAGCCTCGGCTTTTCGCTGCAGGGGACTGCAGGACTGTCCGATACTGTAGACGTGGGATATCGGCCTCAGCCTTCCCTGACTTCAACTCGGCAAAGTCGGAAGGGGCTGCCGGCCGAGCCCATCGCTGTGGTCTCTTCGCCGTCGAGCACCACAGTTGTGTCTTTGGATTCGGATGTTCGTAGTGGAAACACTATGAACTCCGTGGCGTTTCCGTCTACTCACTCTGGTCACACGACCAGTTTTGGGGGACCAACGCCTTTTGTGCAGCCTGGACCTTCTGCCCCGCAGAGGTCTGCGGTGACTCTCATGAGTTCTCGCAATATTGATCCTCGGGGTGCATCGTACCCCTATACACGTCTGCCTGCAGATGTTTCGGCTGCCGCCCGTCGTCCCGCGTCGGGTGTTTTGGAGGATCGTGACCCTTTGCTGGTTAAGAGGGTCAGAGGTGAAGCCACTTTGCCGGTTCGCTCCCCTGTCGAACCGGTCGGTACAGGCAGTGAGCTTAGGGAGGCCCTCTCCTTACTCACTCAGGTTCTTTCTAAGAGCCTTCCTGTTGCTTCCAGCGAGGCTATGGGTGGTTTCCAGGCGTCTCCTATGGCGCCGCCTCCCGGGATTGGAAACAGGCCGGTTTCCGATTCCTCTGGTGTCCCGACACCATGGGAGGCGTCGGCTGGTTTGCCCACGATGGGCTATGTGTCTTCCGACTCTGGGGAGGAGTCCGACATGCTTGAGGTCGAGGGCCAGCAGTCTTCGGACTTGGGGGCGGCTCTTGACTTTGTGTTTGGGTTTCTGCCTGAGCGCAAACCTGCTAACCAGCCGACAGTGTCAGCCTGGCCGCGATCATCGGTCGCGCACCAACAGCCTATGGAGCAACCTGCTTCTGGGCGCCTTCGACCGTGACAGTCGGTACAGGTGGTTGAAGCTTTTTCAGCATTGGATGCCAAGCTGAATTCCAAGGCTTTGAAGACTTCGTTCTTCACCAGGGTTGACACCTTTTTGCCTCCTGTGCGTTATCGTTCCTACGATTCCACCAATCCGTCAGTCTGCCAGGCTTTGACGGTTCTGGATCAGGACTCCACTTCCCTCAGGCTTTCCAAGCCCAAGTCTGCCGTCATTCCAATGACGACTCTGGAGTCCACGTTGGGCTTATCTAGAGAGATGCTTGGCATGCTTTCTCTCTCAGATCACGTCGTCTCAGCTTTGGCTGCTTATCTGCCTCCAGATAAGTTTGACGAGGTACAGGCTCCTTTGCGTGTGCTGTCCAAGGCGCTTATGCACCTTACTCACACGCATGCCTGTAACACGGCTAATTTGGAATTAGTTCGAAGGGACGCTGTGCTGGACACAGGATGATCCCTTCCCGAGGAGCAGCGTGCTACTCTTCGATCTGCTTCTTTGGCAGGTCCGCAACTTTTCCATGGTTCCGTGTCGACGGTCCGGGATGACGTCCTACGTCATTCCAAAGATCAGCTGCTGTTTCATCAGCTTGATCAGCCTTCTTGGGGAGGCAAGGGCAGTTCCAAGCCTAACAAGTACCCTTCTGCTTCCTCTGTGAAGCAAAAGGCTGGTCCTTCTGCCGCCGCCTCTACTTCTTACTCACGGGGTAAAGGTAGGGGTCGGCAGAATCGAGGGAAGTCTCAGGATTCTTCATTTAGCAGAGGAGGTGGTTTCTCCTCTTGCGGGCCTCGTCGGGGCTCGAAATGAAGGTCCTCACCTCGACTCGTCCCAGGTTGGAGGAAGGATAGCAGAGTTCGCAGACCATTGGACCACCATCACATCCGATCCATGGGTGTTAGATGTTGTTCGGTCCGGGCTGCCCATATCCTTCCGACGGCACCCCACTCTGTCAAGGGTGCCTCTTCCAACCACAGTTCCTTCAGACGTTTTACGTCGGGAACTTTTGTCCACGGAGATTGCTAATCTCCTGGCAAAGGGGGCGATCGAGGTCGTCAAGAACGTTCAGTCAGTGGGTTTCTATTCCCGCCTGTTCTTGGTGCCGAAGAAGGACGGCCGACTCCGACCGGTTATCGATCTGAGTATCCTGAACCAGTCTATAATTGCTCCCAAGTTCAGCATGGAGACTTTCAGGTCGGTCCGCCAATCAATTCACCAGGGAGATTTCGCAGCCAGCATCGACCTGCGAGACGCTTACTTCCACGTTCCGATGCATCGGGCGTCACGGAAGTATCTCAGGTTCGCTTTTCTGGGGCGAGTTTACCAGTTCAAGGCCATGCCTTTCGGCCTCAACCTGGCTCCTTGGGCGTTCACCAGACTGATGTCGCATGTGATAGCGTTCCATCGCACACAGTCCAGGGTGACTACTTCGGCATATCTGGACGATATCCTCCAGAGGCATTCCAATGCTGCCTTACTGGAATCGGATGTCGCCACTCTGTTGAGCTTGCTCACGTCGCTAGGATTCAGAGTCAACGAGGAGAAGTCGGACCTGGTCCCTTCTCAGTCGTTTTGTCATCTGGGGATGTCTTTCCAAACCAAATTCAATTTGGTGGCTGTTCCCCAGGCCAAGGCTGTGATTCTCTCAGCTTTTGCTCTGACTCTGTCCCAGTCCAGGTCCGCGACCGCTCGGAGTTTTCTCCGGCTGATCGGTCTCTGCGGTTCGGTGATGGATCTCATTCCTCTAGGTCGGCTGCGTGTCAGACCTCTCCAACACTTTCTGCTCAGTCGTTGGAGGCCGAATGTAGATTCTCTGGATCAGGTGCTTCCGTTTTCGGACTCTCTGTATCCTCTCCTTCTTCCCTGGACAGATGTTCAGTGGATTACGCAGGGCGTTCCGCTGGACTTACCCACGTCCGATCGCGTTCTGACGGCAGATGCCAGCGATCTCGGATGGGGTGCGACGCTGGATCCTCTCGGTCTTTTCCTACACGGGATGTGGGACCAGGATCAAGCAGCTCTACACATCAACCAGAAGGAGCTTCTTGCTCTTCTTCTGAGTTTCAGGCAGTGGATCCCTCACCTGTCGAATCGCCAGGTCCTTCTACTATCCGACAATTCGACGGTGGTTGCCTACATTCGGAACCAGGGCGGCACGCACTCGCTTCCGATGTACGAGTTAGCTCGGGATCTTCTACTGCTCGCTCAGGATGTTCACGCCGGAGTGGTTGTTCGTCACATTCCCGGTCGTCAGAACGTCCTAGCCGACTCCCTGTCCCGACAGGGCAGGGTTATTTCCACCGAGTGGATGCTTCACAGGGCAGTGTTCCAGTCGCTTTGCGATCTCTGGGGACGTCCCCACATCGACCTCTTTGCGACTCGTTGGAACCATCAGGTGGACACTTTCGTGTCCCCGTGTCCAGATCCTCTGGCTTTTGCCGTGGACGCTCTGTCACTCGATTGGAACGGTCTAGTCGGCTACGCCTTCCCGCCGGTTCCGATTCTTCCTCAGGTTCTCGCCAAAATTCGAGCCTGCAGTTGTCGAATCATTCTGATCGCTCCCCTGTTGCCTCAGCGGGTGTGGATCAATCAGCTCCGCTCGCTGATGGCGGCGGTTCCGGCACGTCTCCCGCTACGTCGCGACCTTCTTTGTCAAGGTCGCCCGAGGAGGTTTCACGTCGACCCGACTTCATTGTGCCTTCACGCATATCTTTTGTCAGGTCCTGTCTCCTCCGTAGAGGTTTTTCGAGACGAGCAGTGGAGTGCATTTCTTCTTCAAGGAGGCACTCCACTGGTTTAGCTTATGCAGCTAAATGGAAGGTCTTCTGTCGTTGGTGTGCTGATCACTCTGTTGATTATGCCAATCCTTCGATTTCACAGATTGCGGAGTTTCTGGTATATCTGTTTGATTCTCGGGGTCTCCAGCCTGTTACCATCAAGGGTTACAGGTCTATGCTTTCAGAGACTTTTTCTTATGTGGGGAAGCGTCGTATCGGCACTAATCCTCACCTCTCCAAGCTTGTTCGGCACTTTTCTTTGAAAAGGCCTCGGACTTTGCAGCTTACTCCACGATGGAATCTTTCGTGGGTGCTGCTTTGCTTTGGGGGGGTGGGGGGGGGGGGCACCGTTCGAACCTTTATCCCAGGTGGATATGCATTTTCTCACATATAAGACGGCTTTTCTGATGGCATTTGCTTCGGCCAGACGGGTTAGTGAGCTTCACGCCCTCTCGGTTGACCCGGCCTTTTTTAGGAGCTCTCCCAACAGTGTTACTTTTACCACTGATTGCTCCTTTTTGGCTAAGAATCAGTTACCAGATACTACTCCTCCTGCTATCTGTATGAGGGCTCTTCCCTCTGTTGAGGGTACTCGCCCTTTGCTCTGTCCGGTCCGTGCTATTCGCATTTATCTTGATCGGACACGCTTCATACGGAAGGGCAGAAAACGTTTTTTTCTGTCTCTCATTCCGGGTCGACAGAAGATCTCTCCTCAATCCATTTCTCGATGGATTTGTCTTGCTATTCGTACGGCTTATAGTCGTTTAGCAGCTGGCGATTGTATTACCAATCGTATTTCTGCCCACGAGGTGCGGGCACTGTCTACCTCTTGGGCTTATTCTAACTCCGTCAAGTTGTTGGATGTTATGCAGGCAGCCTACTGGAGAAATGCTTCTACTTTCTCCACCTTTTATTTGCGCCAGTTGCAGGAGCAGTCGGAGGACCTTTTTGCCCTGGGTCCTCTTTCTTCTGCTCAGGCTGTTGTCTGCCATAGCCATTAGGCTTCTTGAAGGTCAGTTTCAGCCTTGTGCTGTTACTGCCCTTTTTCTGTCTGTGTGTCACGCAGGCTCATATGTCTCTTTTCATTGTCCTTTACCAATGATTGCGACATTATGGTTGATAAGCCTCGGGACCTCTTCCTTCTACTTCACGGTTCCAGTGCACTAGGGTTATGTGGGGGTTGGTTATGCGATTCCCTCCAGCCTTTTGTCTATTCAGCCTGTAGTAAACAATTGTGAGTAGGTTGATAAGAAATCTAAATTTTATAGTAAATTTCCTTTCTTATTATACCTACCACAATTGTTTACATGGAGGCCCTCCCGTCTTCTTTACGGGTAAAGAATCTTTCCTCCCCGCTGATCACATAACTCTAACGTTTACGGATTCAAAAAGAATGAGTCTTTAGAGACGGTATATGCGCACTGGCAATGGAAGTCGTGGAGTTGTACTTGGGAGAGAGCGTCCCGTACTGGGTCTGCGCCGGTTGCACTCGACCCAGTTTTGGCTTATTTTTATTGGTGCTTTTGCACCACTTTTCTTTCCCAACTTGCTTGGGAAAGACAAAAATAGAGAGTATTTTATCCGAGTTAGGGACTTCCACTGTAGTGCAAGCCTGTAGTAAACAATTGTGGTAGGTATAATAAGAAAGGAAATTTACTATAAAATTTAGATTTCTCACAATTTATGTCTGGCATTTGACGAAATGCAAAATGTAGGCATTGCAGCACAACATACACAGCACATTGTTTACGTGTAACCAGAGAATGCAGGATGCTGAATTTGAACTACGAGACATTATGTATGTGAGTGGGCATCAAAATGAATGTTCCGTCCGCGGTTACAATAGGGAATATGCCTCTTCAAAGAAACAAAATATCAGTCAAACACTGTCCTCCATGATAATTCAGCCTCGTGCACAACAATGTCAACATGGACAAAATGCTACATCACTGACCTCGATGGCATCCACAAACGAAACTCACACAATCAAAACTTTCCAATTTCCAAATAGCCTAAATGAACTTTTTTGGAGACAAAGTTCAGGAAACTTCATGTCATTTGGGTTTACATAGAACTCCACATTTACAAACTGTGTTTTCAATTTCTCAAGATATGATCAAAATCAGAATTAAATTTAACCCAGCGTTGCTTTGAGTGACATCACCCTCCTGTCAAGTGGAAAAGAAGATTGAAGCTTTGTGTGGGCATGGCCTATGGCATTCCTTTTAACTTGCACAATTCATTGGTCAATAAAATTTTTAATGACACAAGAACATGTTTCAGTGAAATGTATCATCATTTCAAACTGAATTTTAGAAAACTATGCCCTTTTTATTCTGTTCTCACTAGGAAGCATGATGTGACCTGGTTTTTATTATAACTCCACAAAGTAGAGAGTGTTTTAATTTATTGTCCCCAGGTTTAATTATAATGAATGATCGTTTGTTTCTGTCTATTTCTTGAGTTTGAACCCAAAAAAAACAAAGGCCAAACACAGCGCAGATGAGCTATGCCCATTTACACAGTTTGCCCTTTGTTTTTTGGGGTTCATAACTCAAGAAATAGAGAGAAACAAATGATCATTCCTTATATGAATTACTAAACCTGGCGGAAACAAATGATAGGTACATCTACTTAAATTTGCATTTTGGGCAACTTCAGTGGTACGAAATAGTCAAGTACCCATATTGGAACTGGGTTTGCATGGCAGATAGATAGCACTATTACGGCAGCCTCAATATTCTAACAGTTGACAAGTGGAGTTGATTTGAGGTTAACTTTGGTTTCGAACCTTGTTCCTGATTTTTCAAATGAAAGAATGTGATTCGTCTCGCCTTACCTCAACTAGTAGAGTGCTAAATTATATCTGAAAGGTGCTTTGTAACATCTCATGCCACCATCAAAGGAAGTCTTAGTTGAGAAGGATTTTGTTCATAAACAATTGTTTTTTGGCAATTTATTGGAGAGTGTCTGTTTGCACTCTCCAATAAATTGTAAAAAATAGTATTAAAGAATATTGTCTTTTCCTGCTTCTTAGCAAACAATTTTTCAAACAGAACTAATGAATACAGTGTAAAGCCCCTAACTAAAGTGGCTTTGAGTTCTTTTCAATGGAGCCATGATATTAGCTTCTTGCACTCAATCAGTAAACACCAGTAAGTAAATAATCCACAATGCGTTTACCAAACAATCAGAGTTCAGTTCTGTTTTGAAATCTAAAGAACTTTTCCAACATATTAATTAAATGTGACAAACTCCAGACAGGACCTGGAATATTCCATGTTGACCTTGCTCAGATCCCATTCAAATGAGAATTGACCTTGTGTTGCATCAAAGACTATTTAGCATCAACTCATGTGTCAGATGGAAGGTCGACTGAAGAAACTTTTTGTCTCACCTCACTAAAAAGGTGAGCTGTAGAAATCACTCATCATCAGGCATCCATCATGAAGATCGTGTTGAGTCTTCTCGCAAACCGCTGTCCAGATTGCACTCAAATTTTATGTGAGTGATGACTGGGGTGGGACATTTCAGTTTTGTTAAAATCAAGGTGCTGCCCCCCCCCCCCCCCCCCCCCCCCCCCCATGGGGACAAGTGGAAAGTAGGATCTCAGTTTTAAACAAATGTACATCTCATGAACTGATGGGTGCAGTTACTTGATATTTGATATTCAACTTCATTTGAGGTGTTGTCTAAAGTTTTTTCAAAGTTTATGGGGCAGAACTTGCCATTGGAATGAGAGGAGGACAATGTTTTGCCCCACTCAAAATGTCAGTTTTCAAAAACTATCTGTCCATTTGAGCCAAATTTGGTGCAAAGTATTATCATGTTACAAGTACTTGATTCATGCCAAAAAATTTCCGATATCCCCATGGGAACCTCTGGAGCTAAAAGTGAAATATACCACTCAAAGTTTGCTAAGCACCACATATTTGACACGTCATTGTGAAATTTGCTTGTGACATATTTGTGATATTTTTTGTGGATATGATTGAAGGATGTATTGAGATGGTCCCCAGTGTTTACATTAGCTCTCTTGACAGGTAGACTTTTCGTGACAGTCATGGAAGGCATGTACCCCTTGATTTTCTTGATGCTTTCATGTACTGTCTACATGTACATGTCATGTGTAGGGTATTCAATCATAATTTCAACACAAACCCTTGTGATTTAATGATTAAATATTGCGAATGCAAATGTAAGAAGACATTTGTCTGAAGAAGAAATGTGGCTGGCTGGAGGGATGGTGGAGCAAGGGGCTACCCGTCATCAGATTGATGAAGCCCTTGGTGTGCACCATATGGTGATCACCAGAGCCTGAGCAAGATTTCAGCAGTATGGCACACCAGTAATATGGCATGGTAGTGGCAGAGACAGGGCAATATCTGCAGTTGAAGACCATTTTTTTTATCATTTAGGCCCGTGGGAACCACTTTGCCACAGCAACCCAGCTTCACAGTGACCTTCAGAATGCATCCGGGGTAAATGTTTTGACGCAGACTATTCGGGCAAGGTTGCACGAAGGTGGTCTCCGATCGAGAACACCATGTATTTGCATTCCGCTGTCCCAGAACCACCGCTTGGCACAATATGAATGGGCCACAGACCATGTTGAATGGACCAGAGAAGATTGGCGTCCTGTCCTTTTTACAGATGAATCAAGGTACTGCCTAGACTACATAGATGGGTGTTCTAGGGTATGGAAAAGACCAGGAGAGCGATTCCATGCAGCCAACATTGCTGAGCATCACCGCAATGGTGGAGGGTCAAAAATGGTCTGGTGCGGCATCAGCTGGGATGGACGTACAGAGCTCTATGTCCTTTACTGTGGTACATTGACTGCACAGCAGTATATTGATGAGATCCTGGATGCCCACGTCAGATTGTATGCAGGTGCAGTGGGTGATAGATTCATTCTGATAGACGATAATGCCCATCCTCATGTTGCCCATACTTTCGGGGAGTACCGACAAAGGGAGGGGATTTAGCATATGGACTGGCTAGCTAGATCCCATGACCTCAATCCAATCGAACCAATTCTGGAATGAAGTGCAGCTTGCAATTTCAGCCCGTCCAGTCCAGCCAAGAAGTGTCCAGGAGCTTGGTGCCATGCTGGTCCAAGAATGGAACAACATCCCACATAGAACCATCCGGAACCTGATTGGGAACATGAGAAGGCATTGTCAAGCTGTATTTAACCGTAATGGGTCTCATACTCGATACTGAACCCATACCAGTTCGCTCCGTCAACTTTTTGGCAAATTTGATAAATTTCCTCTTTTACCAATAATTTCCATTTTCCATGGTTATCGTATTCAAAAGCTAAAAAATAATGTCAAACACAAGCAAAATCTTAATTTCTGTACTTAAATCATTAAAGATTTTATTAAATAACAAACATAAACACTTTTCATAACAATATTTCAACTAAAACGTAAAACAGGTAGTTAGATATACTTGGTGCTTAGCAAACTTTGAGTAGTATAGTTTTCAAATGGCCATATTGCCCAAACTACATGGAACAAAGAGATATTGTTTGATTGGAAGTATCCTTAGGACCAGTAGAATTCAGAATGGACCCCAAAAATTGCAATTGATTGTATCATAGAGCACCATATGGGGACACCCATTTTAACATTGTCATTAATGGGAAAATTCTGAGCCATGCTTATTTTTGTTTTCAAAAATTAAAAACTTCTTCATAACCACCAATCAGAATATTTCGATACCTGTATACAGTATCTTCAGTGGGGTCAGATTGAGGTACAGTAAAATCTGTCTTGAGAGACCAATGTTGTGAGAGACCACCCGTCTTGAGAGACCACTGTGGCCATGTACCACTCTGTTTCACTCTGCAATGGACCTGCCATGAGAGACCACCTGTCTTGAGAGACCGCAAAACTGTGCCCAAAACTCAGTTTTTCACCTGTTTTGAGAGACAGGAAAATCAGTTTTTGGCAATTTCAGAGTATTAAATCAGTTAAGATCAATGCAATGTGTACAGAAATCACTAGTTCAAAAATATAACCAGGACATCTCCCCAATAGTGAAATTGTCAGTCAGGACAATTGTCCACCCGAAACCTCAGTTTCTTGTTATTCAGTTGAAAAACTCTTCAAGTCTGAGAAAGTTTTATCAAAATCCCTGTGAAAAGACAAAAATTATTGTTAAAAAAACAAAGTTATGTCCATTATTTGCTTAAGTGTATAACAAAATCAAAGAGAATTAAGCAAACTAAAACACCCAGGTAAGCTTTTTTTACTAAAAGTGTGACTGAAATTATTTGCTAGTAAAACAAAACCTGACAGACAAAAACATAGACTTTTCAAGGTATAACTGTAAATTATTATAAAAATAGCTTATTTGAAAATATTGATAGAAGGCGAACACTTTGTATAAAGTAAGAAATTACTATTTTGTATTGACCAGCCCCTTCCCATCATAATCTCAAAATGTTTTTCAGTTTGTGTACTTTTAACTGTAATTTATTAAACAATGCCTTTGTGCTTGTATTAAAACTGAATTAAAACAATAATAACAAAAAGTTGAAAAATCAATTCTTGTCCATTTCTGCAACAAATATTCTCTGGTTGGTCATTCACTGACTAGAGGAAGCCTCAATCCTGTAATGAGAGACCACCTATCTTGAGAGACCACTTTTGCTCGACAAAAGTGGTGGTCTCTAAAGACAGGTTCTACTGTATGTTCAAATCAAGTTCCTGGGGTCATATTTGAGTCAGAATTTTAACTTTGAGAAATATGAGAATATTCTTCAACAACCTTCTTCAGATATTTTGATATTCTATATATATACAGTATCCTTATGGGGCTCAGGTTAAAATTTGTTCAAATCAAGTTTTGGTTCATATTTGTGAGACCGAATTTTAACTACTCGTAAGTGCAATATGAGAAATATTCTTTAAAAATCATGTTTAGAATCCACCAGTGAGAATCTTTTGATATTTAGAGAATACTTGGAGGGAGCAGACAGGTCAACTTGGAGCAATATGAGGAATATTCTTTTAAAATCTTATTCCTCATTCTTCAGATCCACCAGTCAGTATCTTTTGATATTTTGTTTTCAACACCATGTAGTAGGAGGGGTGGGGGGGGGGGGGGGGGAGGGTATTTTGTTTAAATGAATTCCCTGGATTCATTTTTGGGCTCCCTATTGGAGACTGAATTTCAACATTGTGCAATATAAGGAATATTCTTCCAAGATATTCTTCAGATCCACCATACAGAATTTTTTTATATTTGGTAATAGACGTTTGAAATTTAACATAGAATACTGTGGTGAATTTACTATTCATTTGTTTTATTTTAACCCTTTACCCAACGTAACAGCCAAAACCGGCCAGCGCTATTCTCAAAAATTGCCAATTAATTTTTATTTCTTGTCTCCAATAACATAGGTTATGATTTCTCTTTGGAACGAGCTCGTTCCAATGAGAGGTAATAAACTATGTTTTTGAAACAAAAAATAAAAAAAATTAGTTATTCAAGAATTTTGTTTGCAAGTGTCGTCTGTTTTTCATGTTAGGTAAATGGTTAAATGAATTCTGTCAATGAGTGACTGTGCTGATTGTGGTCAAATTTAATCAAGGTGGATTTGTGAGTGGATAACATTAATGTTTGTTCAAGCAGGACTCACCGGACAGCTTGAGGCCCCTGTGATGGTTGGAGGTCCATGGGGTGAAAACCTTTTACCTCATGTGGTGTGGTGGGGCCCATTGGGTGGGTGTTCTTCCTTTTCAGATTAGTTTTGAAGGATTTTGAGTGATATTGTGCACAAAAAAAAATCACCCAGTCAATACTCCTCTGGGCAAGGGATGTCATTTGAGTGAAACTCTTTTGAATTAAATCACTCATAAAAGGATCTTAAACCGACCACAAAGCAAACTAGATCGAGTTATTTGTGTGCAAAGCACACAATGGTGTATCCCTGCATTTCCTTAGCAACACCTTAGCATAGTTTTAACGTTATAATGGTTCCACTGGAACCACCTGGGAGCCGAATCAAAATTCTGAAACCTTCATGCACATCTAGTGATGCTACCTGAACACCTTAGCATAGTTTAAAAGTTTTGAATTAAATACCCTAGGAGCCTTTCGATGAAAACAGATTTTCTAACAATAAAAGTGGTTCCACTGGAACCACAGGGGGCAAAATCAAAATTCCGAAACCTTCATGCACATCTAGAGATGTTACCTGAACACATTAGCATAGTTTAAACATTTCAAATTGAATACCCTAGGAGCCTTTCGATGAAAATTGATTTTCCAATGATAAAAGTGGTTCCACCAGAACCACTTGGGGCCAAATTAAAATTCCAAAAACCTTTATGCACATCTAAAGATGTTACCTGAACACATTAGAATAGTTTAAACATTTCGAATTAAATACCCCAGGAGCCTCTCGATGAAAACTGATTTTCTAACAAAAAAGTGGTTCCACTGGAACCACCTGGGGGCCAAATCAAAATTCAGAAACCTTTATGCACATCTAGAGATGGCACCTGAACACCTTAGCATAGTTTTAACGTTTCAAATTAAATACCCTAGGTGTCTTTCGATGAAAACTGATTTTCCAATGATAAAAGTGGTTCCACAGGAACCACTTGGGACAAAATCAAAATTCCAAAACCTTCATGCACATCTAAAGTTGCTACCTGAACACTTTAGCATAGTTTGAAGGTTTCAAATTAAATACCCTAGGTGCCTTTCGATGAAAACTGATTTCCTAACGATAAAAGTTGTTCCACTGGAAGCACCTGGGGCCAAATCATAAATTCTGAAACCTTTATGCACATCTGGAGATGTTACCTGAACACATTAGCATAGTTTAAACGTGTCGAATTAAATACCCTAGAAGCTTTTCAATGAAAACTGATTTTCTAACGATAAAAGTGGTTCCACTGGAACCACTTGTGGCCAAATCAAAATTTCGAAACCTTCATGCACATCTAGAGATGTTACCTGAACACATTAGCATAGTTTAAGCATTTCGAATTAAATACCCTAGGAGCCTTTCGATGAAAACTGATTTTCTAACGATGAAAGTGGTTCCACTGGAACCACCTGGGGCCTAATCAAAATTCCGAATCCTTCTTGCACATCAAGAGTTGCTACCTGAACACATTAGCATAGTTTAAATGTTTCGAATTAAATACCCTAGGAGCCTTTCAGGGTGTGACATACGGAATAATAATAAAACAATTTACTTATTGAACATCCATTTCCACCACCCAACATGTTGTCATGCTACACAGGTAACTCCAGATGCTCAAAGTGACTTTAAATTTCAATACATTAATAATCATTAGATGATAAACAGAAATCTAGATTCAGCTCTGAACCACACAGATTTGCAATCGAGGTGAGGTAAAGTATTTGTATCTTTCAACACAGTGATGATGCAAACAATTTGACTGCTTCAAGAAATAAAACTTTGGACAGACCTCCCTGAGTTTTGAGTTCAATCCATTGTTGGCTGTAGGGTCATTTATTCAAGTACCGGTACTCCTAAAATCAAAGATGCAGAGGAGGATGCCAGGACATTTTCTTGAAGATGACATTGTTTCAAGAAGTGGCTTCAGCACATAACTGTCACTGAAGATTTGATAGTGCTGGTCATACTATATTCCATCTTCCTGATAATAGTTAGAGGGGAGGCTCCAGGGCTGTATTTTTCAAAATGTTAGAGGGGAGGCTCCAGGTCTGTAATTTTCAAAATGGGAGGAGAGCAATGGTGGCCCACCTTGAATGAACTAAGGAGGGCTATTTTTGGCCCATCATAATTTGACACGGGGAGCCTATTTTACACCATATCATTGTATCTTATTGTTTGGGTTGTGCATATCACCCCGATTGCCTACATGGGGGCACGATGACGCTGTGTACTGAGGTGTACTGCACGTCGATGGTGCGCATGTCTTCAACCAATCTAACCCTGCCTGTGCTGCGGTGCAGAGTTCAGAGTTACGATGTTGGAGAGCTGACAGCTGCTCGTCGTTGCTCGGTGGTTCTCTCCAGGTACTCCGGCTTCCTCCACCCGTAAAACTGTCACGGTCACGATTAGCCATTGTGCATAAGTATGTGACCTTAAACACCAATAAATAAATAATAATTGGGTTGTGCATATAGCATCTGATGTAGGTTTGAAAGATGCAATAATTTCTTGTAGAACATGTCAGGATTTCTACCTGAATTATGTATGTAAAATAATATAATATATATAACAGAGGTTAGCCTAAGTTCAAAGGTTATTGTGTTGCTAAGTCAAGCTTTGCTGAGCCAAACTAGTTTCAAACTGTTGCGTTCTTCTTCAGTGGCATGAAAGCCAGAGGTCACTGTTGCTTGTTCTCTTTTATACTCCCATGAGAGGGTGTCATGTCCTGGTCAAGTGAGGGCATGACTGGGTCATCCTGAGGTAACGTGGTGGATGCAGCTGTCTGGGGCAGCTGCATCATCTCCCCTCCAGATCAAAAGGTCAAATTGCCTTGAGGGAAGGGGGGGGGGGGGGGGTGGGGGTGGGTGGGCAGGGGGGGATCAGTGGGCGAGAGGTGGGGGCTGATGAACACTAATGACCTGTGACCTCCGTCGGAGGTCATGGGAGGGGTGGTCTCCTACTGGGGGGGAGGGTCAGTGGGGAGAGGTGGGGGGGGGGGGGGCTGATGAACTAATGACCTGTGGCCTCTTTGTCGGAGGTCATGGGAGGGTGGCCCCCTACTAGGGGGTTTGCCTGACTTGTTACTAGGACCGTTTGGGTTGGAGGTGATGTGTACTGGGGGGGGGGGGGGGGGGGGTCCGGTATTAAGTAGCCTTCCACATTAGTCCTGAGGCTCTTCGGCACATTTGCATAGAATCTCAGGCGTGAGGGCTTCCGTGAACAGTGATGATGTTGGGTCATCATTGACACAAGTGGACGCTTTCTCAATAGTCTTGAGTCCCGGCGTCCACTAAGGTCATTGTGTCGGCAGCCATTTTATACCGAAATTAGGTGCAATCAGTTTTTTGTACAGAACTTCTATTTTAAGGTTCAGATTTGAATAAATTTTTGTATGAATGTTTAGTAACATGGAATACATCACATATAATACGTTTGTT
Source organism: Pictodentalium vernedei (assembly GCA_031216915.1). Lineage (NCBI taxonomy): Eukaryota > Metazoa > Mollusca > Scaphopoda > Dentaliida > Dentaliidae > Pictodentalium > Pictodentalium vernedei. The sequence goes on from CM062296.1 coordinate 412,475,352, forward strand.
TTTCTCTTGCATAAATTATGCAGATTAGATGAACTTTGATTTATTCAGTGCGACTTATACACAGTTAGTACACATGTCAATACGACTCGGGCCAGAGGCTGTATTTACGAACCGATCTTCACGAAACTTCTTGGGTACCTTTGTTATCACCTTGGGATGAGAATGAGTGTTTTTGGGTGCGGTCTGAAATTTCAAGATGGCCGTCGACGGCCAATTAGACAAACTATGATTTATTCAGTACTACTTACCCGTATACACTGTAAGTGCACATTTCAGTACGGCTCTGGCTAGAGGCCGTATTTATGAACTGATCTTCACAAAACTTCTTGGGTACCTTTGTGTCACCGTGGGACAAGAACAAGTGTTTTGGGGTTTGGTCCAAAATCCAAGATGGGTACCGTTGGCCATTTTGTGCTGAAATTAGGTGCAATCAGGTTTTTTGTGCAGAACTTCTATATTTATTGATGACTTTTCCTTTGGAAGGAGTTGATGAGTTTATTTTTAGCTCAAATTTGTCATAGTCAAATCTGAGGTTTTGTCATGGCCCGTCATCTGTCTGTCCATCTGAACATCTGTCCATCCATCACCACAGCTCTGGCTACAGGCTGTATTGGGGGCACGGTGGCTCAGTAGGTAGAGGTGCAGGCTGCAAGCCAAGAGGTCCTCGGTTCGAATCCCACATGCGGCAACCGCGTTGTGTCTTTGGGCAAGACACTTCACCCCCTTTGCCCACGTGGGGGCACGGTGATGCTGTGTACTAAGGCGTACTGCACGTCGATGGTGCACCTGTCTTCAACCAATGCTAACCCTGCTTGTGTGGAGTTTGTATGTTGTGGAGCTGACAGTTGCTCGGTGGTTCTCTCCGGGTACTCCGGCTTCCTCCACCCGTAAAACTGTCACGGTCATGGTTAGCCATTGTGCAGAATGTGACCTTAAAAACACCAATAAATAAATAACAGGCTGTATTTATCAATTGATCTTTATGAAACTTCTTTGGTACCTTTGTTATCACTGTGGTACGAGAACGGATGTTTTGGGGTGCGGTCCGAAATTCAAGATGACCACCAGTGGCCTTTTTGTACCGAAATTAGGTGCAATCAGTTTTTTGTACAGAACTTCTATATGAAAGTTATGATTTGAATAAATTTTTGTATGATGTGTATATTCAAATGTGTTGAAGCCAAGTTCCTGTCTTATTATTTGGTGGTGTTTGGGGAGGGTAAACATTATTAGCACAAACCGATTTTCTATTTCCAATGAGAAAAATAAACCTCCTCACCCATAGGAACCCTATGAGCTAAAGATAAAAAATTCAAATACCTATATTTTAAGAAGGACTGGACAGATATTTATTAATTAGCATGAATCAACCATCGAAGGGTTTGGATCAAACAGGCCAAAACAATTGCTAGCATTTGGCTTATGGTGTACCATGATCCCCATTGTAACATTAACCCCATGGAGATTTCTTTTCTAGTTTAGCATCTAACTGTCACCCACCTTTACAATACTTTACCTGTACATTCGTTACAGGCTACGGTCAGTATTTATGTACAGACCTTTACAATACTTTCCATGTACCTTTGTTATCAGGTCATTACCTAGATGTGTTTCATTGCTGTGTCACATATTATACATGTACATCTCTTACACAAGTTGAGCTACAGTGTCATTGACACTTTTATTTGGAATGTATGTGTACACACTGTAAACGTGAATGGTGACGTTAAGAGCGGGATTGCCTCCCTTGCTACTGTTATTCCTCTTGGCAAAGTGTGGTAAGAGTTGCCTCCCCTCTTATTGTGACCAGGAGTGTGGTGCTTGGTTGTCGCTTCTGCTAGTGAGTGTAGGTCACCAGGGTCACACTGTCTCTCACAAGAGTGAATTGTAAAAGGGTAATTATTTGAGGTATCAGGGACTTCATTTGAAAAGCCTGGGGTGTGATTACTGCATAACATAGTTGTTTTGATTCACCTGTGTTTGATAACGTTTATCACGGCTGGTGAGAATTAAAGGCTGAGTGTGTGACTCGGTTTCCCTCCGAATGTAACCGAAATGTTCACTTCTATGCGGGTAGGAAAAATATTGATCCCTACCAATAATCACTACCAGTAATCAGTAATCTTGTGTGTTTTGGTCGACTGACTCTGACCTCGACCAAAACACATGAATCAGGCGTGATAAGGAACTACTTTGGATCTTTATCTTGAAAACCATACATCCTTATGGTTTGAACAAGCTTGACTTTTAGTCTTCATTTTGTGAATTATGTATGTAGTCAGACAATTATATTCAGTATATGATAAGTAAGCCAAATGGCTACCAGTTAGTTTCTGTGAGACCCAACACCTTAAGCTGGAGGCCAGGTGTAGGGGCCTTGCAGAGACTAGCTATCGGTAAGCTTTTCCAAAGTGCGCGATCTCATATTGAGATGAGCGATACCAATCACTGCTACTGAGCAAAGTTCACTTTTGTGGCCCTCCTTGTATGTGGTGAGGAGGGTGTTTACCGTTCTCACAAATTTAGTTGAGAAGAGCCATTGAGAGTGAGAACAGTCACCCTCCTTAAAATGACAGGCCTGAAGCTTGATCTACTTTAAACAGTTGACAAGCCTTCAAAAAGTGTTTATGTAATGTATGTGAGCATTACTATTAATTACAATGTATACTAAATGATATGTGCGTATATTGTGTTCTCTGTGTGTCCATTTCACTTGTGAGTTTGTTTGGAAGTCATTTGTGAGTTTCTGTTTTTTTCTAGAGTTTTTGAGCAACAATCATTAGATCGATTTGAGACTGGATTCTTTACATAAGGCCATGGTATGGTTAATTAATTTTTGGTTTAGCATAATTCTCCTCATTTTGTTTTTTGCCTGAAATAGTAATGCACTTTCTTTATTATTGGTCTGCAAATGGGTCACCTCCTTTATAGGGCCAAGAGAATACACCATTCCATATTTCTTCTTCATCCATTGAAATGCCAGAATTTTGCTTCTTTTTTGCCAGACTGCTTTAGCATTTATTAAGGGTAAAATGTTGACTTTAGGTACATTTTTGTAGGCTGTTCTGTATATAACCCTGGCCATTGAAAGGGTTACTACCTGAGATAACCTACACATGCAAGGAAGTGGTGCATAAGTACAAAATGATCAAATATACATCTTGTGGAAGGAATATACGCGTATCACACTATTTTCCCACGACTATACAATTAATAATTAATAATAACCTCATTCCACATTTTGTTCTGATAACTTGGAATAACGCAAAACTGAAAATTAACTAACTGTGGCCTAACAAAACACAACTGGAACCTTTCACCACAGCAATTAGAGCAAAATAAAGTATTTTGTAGGCAAGTGGGTGTGAGCTTGTCTTTCCGACCAGGGACAATGTAAAGATGACCAGTTAGGGAGGTGTGAACTGTGATGGCTCAAGTCCCGACTGACAAACATTTTTGGGACCCCAAACAGAGACTAGGTGACTAGGGCAAAGAAGTCGATTTGGATTGGCCAAATTCATACTGCCTTCAATAAAAAACGACTGAAATTGCCTTGTGAAAATTCAGGCATGGAAATTAGGTGAGTTTATCACAAAACTTCATGAAACCCACCTATTTGATACTCTGTTGAAAGTATTCAATTATGATGGAGTTAATTTAGTTACTAAAAATAAAATCAAGACAAAAAAAAATGTTAACTCTCGAATATTTGAAATTTGACCTGTTATTGCTTACAGTGAAAATAGGTGACAACCGGCAGAAAATAATTTGATTTTGTGTTCGAATATTCTTTCAAAATAACTATTTTTTTCATACTCAGAAAATTTGTCAAACACCCATATTTCGAAAACCGCACAGAACAGAGAACTGTTATATCGTAGATCCACCAGGTCAGAAATTTCTAATATTTGGTCGACAGCATCTTTATGGGGGCAGGTTCAAGTTTGTTCAAAATAAGTCCTGGAGTTCATATTTGGGATTTTATTTTAGTGCAATATAAGTAAAATTCTTTTAAAATCTTATTCAGATCCACCAGTCAGAATCGTTTGATGTTTAGCATAAAGCATCCTTAGTAAGGCCAGAGTCAAGTTTGTTCAAATCAAGTTCCTAGTAATCAGGCCTTCAGTCATATTAATTATTAACCGTTTCAGCATTGTTACTCTGTCTTTTGTGGGAACTGGTAATTTTCTGTTCCTGTGGAATATTTGTAATAATGCAATTTCCTTGTGGGAACTCTGAGATATTTGGCAGTGTTTGTTCTCTGAAACCTGACTGTTCCAATCCGTGGAAAAAAGTAAAAAGTAAAATAGTGATGAGTTGTTGTTAAAAATATCCTTAAATCACTTTATGAAGAATCAATGGGCCTTTGTCAGGCGAGTGCTTTAGGTCCCTTGGGGTCTTTTGTTTATATTTTATTTGATAGCAGTATGTTCCTGCTATATTGCTCCATTTTCTCATGAAAAAAAGAGCAAGAGTGGTTATGGAAAAGTATTCATTTGTACTGAAAATGTCTGGTGGGGTTGAGGTGGGCGGGTTGTTTTTGTGGGTATTTTTCCAAGTAAGATGGTAGCCCTTTCCACTGTTGATCATTTTTTTCACAGCATAGCATCAGCTTACAAAAACAGAAGTACTCTAGTTAACCTTAAATGTTAGAAAAAACTCAGTTTACTCAAATTATAACAATTTAAATATTTGTTTTTAGTTCTCATTTGACATAGCTGTTTGTGCTTTCTTACTTTTGGGGTTGAACATGTCTAGCAGATGACACTTATACTACTGTGATCTTAAAAGCCACCTCCTTCTTGATCAGATTGCAATCACCTTACTGAAGTGGGTTGAGATTTCATAAAGTACTGCAAAATGAAAACCGAATCAAGGGAAAGTACCCAAAATAGTACAGTGGAACCCTGTTAACTCTTGATCTGCTGAGTATTTTTAGCATGTTTTTCATCAAATCTAGTCATGCCTGCTATAAAGCAGCCATGACTATATTTGCTGAAAAATTCATCTAACTTTAACTCAAGACATCATTGGTGAAAAAATACATTCAGTCGACAAGGGTAAAAATTTGATTAACTGATCCCAAGTTGTGCTTATTAAAATTTGATTAAATAGTCCCAAGTTGCTCTTATTTCATTGGCAAGAAAAAACCTGTCCTGGGCAGGAAAATCTGCCAGCAGCTTGCAAGGAGTTAACTGAATAGCCATGTTGCTGATGACAATTATTCAGTTAACAGGAATATTCAATTAACAGAGATTTGGTCACTTTCCTGTATTCTAGAGATAAACTGAACATTTACGCTATTATATCTTGTTTGACAGGGCTCATGGAACTCCTTATCAAACAAGATTTAACTGATTAAATGCCTGTATTGGATGCACTGAGGAAAAATAGGTCTACAATCAAGGGGAATTTGGGGACTGAGGTAATGTAAGAACTTTCAAAAGAAATTGCTACCACAGAAAACATTTACACACGACTGGTCAGACCAGTTCCAACCATTACATTATAATTCCAACCAGTCAGAATGTAGTTACCGGAACATTAACCGACCACCACAAAATGTCCAAAATCAGAACAAGACAAAATAAAAAATGGACATGTACTACTGCTGGTGAAAACAACTGCTCCGCAGATTTAGACCCCACCGCAACAGAAAAAAAAAAAATGATGTGGAACCTATTAATACTGACACAAACAGTGAAACAACAACACACACCCCACAGTGTGTGTTGTTGAACCAAAACAGACAGAGGATTTTGAAACGAATCCTGAATCAAATCTCACAGCTCTTCAAGAGGTAGATATTACATCTTACAACAACCATAAATATTACCTGCCTGACCACTCAAGTCCATCAAAAAATCAGAATATTGTGGAGTCTGACAGTTGCTTGCTGCTGGTTGTGGTTCTCTCCAGGTAATTTGACTTCTTCCACTCATATAACTGCCAGACATGAGGTGACACGGGCTGGCAAAAAAGTTGTTAAACCCTAATAATGAAATAAGAGGCAACACTTTGTAGGATTTTGAGAACATCTCAATGATTCGAAAATTTCTGAAGTGGCAAGTTTTGAATTGAATCATCAGGATAATTAATGAATTTCGAATTGAATTGAATTGAATTTTGAAGCTTCACAGGGCCCAAGTTATTTTACCTGTGGCTAAAAGGTGAGTAGCTCAAAAAGTAGTACAGGTGTTAGTAGATCTGCCAATCCATTTATCTGTCCATGATATGTTCTGTTGAATATCAAACATACAGTTGAAACTAGAAGTCATGTCACAATTAGAGCAGAAAATGCTTGTTAGTTAATGCACTCCTTACTGCAGAAGAGTGTTTGTGCTGTGCCGTGCAAAATATAATGCACTATTAGCAAGGTCCGGAGTGAAATCATGAACTGGACCGATAAAAAAAGGAATATATTGAGACTACAGTACAGTAGAATCCTCTTAATTGAATATCCATTTTGCCAGTGAAAATTATTCAATTAACAGGAGTATACAATTAACAGGGATTTGGTCAGTTTCCTGTGTTCTGGGAGGAAACTGAGCATTTATTCTATTATATCTTGTTTGACAGAGCTCATAGAGCTCTGTCAAACAAGATATAATAGAATAAATGCCTGTATTGGATGTAGTGAGGCCAAAAAGGTTGATAAATAGGGGGAATTTGGTACGTGTCACAGTGATTTTTTCGACATATTACAAAAATTTATATACAATTAACAGGAGTTTACTCTACAACCCAAAAGCAATTAACAGATCAAATTTGTACTGAAGGTATGGTAAATAGTTTTGTGTTTGAAAATTATATTCAATTAACAGGGATATACAATTAAGAGATATCCAATTAAGTGGGCTCTACTGTATATGGAGGGTGGATTACTACTAAATTACTGTGGGATATATTTTTCACTTAGTAATTATTTACAATTTCTGAAGACAAAAGACAAGAAGCACATGCAAACTTCCAGCACATGGACCACCAGGTTGTACCCGGTGGTCCATGTGGTGAAAGTTTGAAAGTATTTCTTCTGCTGTTATGAACAGTTGTAAACACCTTTCAAGTGGAGAATATACAGCGGTTCAAATTTTAATATATAATTACGTCATCACAGTCATGTACATGCATCCCAGAAGATGTTAAGAATGATTTTAATGATCTCTATTTACTAGTATGGAATTGTACAGAGTTGGACATGCTGTTTTTCTACAAGAATTGAGTTACACTAATGGTGCAGTTTGACAGAGACAAAAATGCACTTACTCAGTGTGATATTACTTCAAAATGTGCACAATACAGTCACAGGCCCTCGAGTTTCAACTGTATATTATTAGTTACACAGTTTGTTGGTGGCCTAATATGGTATATATAGTGTCAGTTAATTTCATATTGGACGAGAGCGAAGCTCGAGTCCAATATGGAATTAACTGACACCATATTAGGCCACCAACAAACTATGTAATGAATATATCTTACCGACTGCTGCATCGATGCACAGAACTAATAACAACAGCGATCAAAATTAAATGAGAGAATTCTCACAATGTTTTCACGTGTCTTTGCCTTGTTACAATTTTTGGGAGAGGCCTACAGGCACTCTCCCTTAAATTATAACAAGGCAAATTCATACATACCAAACAGTTTCATTTCGAAGGTAACATGACACACATCCACAGAATATGAAGCCTTTTAAGTTGCCTGACCTGTACTTCAGACCAAATATGGGCTTCCAACACTCAATTTTTCAACTTGAAGCATTTATCGGCTGCCGCCATTTTGAATAATCAATGAACAAAGGGGAGATTACCCATAGCTGTCAGCGTATATTGATGTTGACAGGCAGTATATGGTTTTATATGCAGTCTGCATGTGACATCTTTGAACCAATGAAATTCCCAGATACGTGTTGGAGGTAAGATATTGCAGTCTACAGGAGGTAGCGCAAAAACAGTTTTGCAGTTTCAATGATGATTTGTTTCCAGTGTAATATTATCACATCCCAACAGTTGCAGCATCTAATGCACTAAAACATGTTTTTACAGGCAATACACATGACGTGTTCGCATATATTTTGCAGACAACTAGCTTTTCAACTAAAAGTATTCATTTGTATTTGTACTTGCAGAATGTAGAAAGATACCGATCTACAGAAGATGCTCTTGACACTGTCCCAGATCATGTATAGATAGCCTGGATAGTCCTGACATTGCTCAAATCTCAATCTCAGCTGGTTCCAACTGTTACACACCCACTGCCAGATTTTGCTAGATATATATTGATCTAAATTTAGTACATATTTTTTGTTTATGATTTTAATATTTAGCTTCCTCATACTTTTCTATCACAGTCAGTACGAGTTATCAAATCCATCTTGTGCTTTTAAGACTATGTTTTTATAAATTTGTTGTTTTCCTCAAATACTTTGCACGTTTCTTAAAAATGAAAATTTTCCAAAATTTCTTTCTGTTCAGTAAGACTTGGAAGGAGAGACACGCAGCAACATTTGCCTATTACCAAGCCTGAATATAAGCAACCTGTCATTTGCAAAATTAGGTCCCCAGAGGGTGAATTTGCTATGCTATCCCCAAACAGTGGGCCAATTTATCCTCTAGGTACATCTTTCTGTTTTGGCTTGAGACCTTGATTCAGACTGAGGTTCACAGAGGTTAAATTTTGTGATGATACCCTCTGGGGACCTCATTTTACAGACGACAGTCTGCTTATTTTCAGGCTTGCCTGTTACCAAATGCTGTAGATGATAGGCCTACAACATTTTGGACAATTTTTCTTTTCTTTCATTACAGTGGAACCCTGTTAATTGAATAGCCACTTTGCCAATGAAAATTATTCAATTAACAAGAGTATTCAATTAACAGGGATTTGTGTCGGGGGCGCGGTGGCTCAGTTGGTAGAGGTGCAGGCTGCAAGCCGAGAGGTCCTCGGTTCGAATCCCACCTGCGGCAACCGCGTTGTGTCCTTGGGCAAGACACTTCACCCTGATTGCCTACATGGGGGCACGATGACGCTGTGTACTGAGGCGTACTGCACGTCGATGGTGCGCATGTCTTCAACCAATCTAACCCTGCCTGTGCTGTGGTGCAGGGTTCAGAGTTACGATGTTGGAGAGCTGACAGCTGCTCGTCGTTGCTCGGTGGTTCTCTCCGGGTACTCCGGCTTCCTCCACCCGTAAAACTGTCACGGTCACGATTAGCCATTGTGCATAAGTATGTGACCTTAAACACCAATAAATAAATAAATAACAGGGATTGTGTCACTTTCCTGTATTCTAGAGATAAACTTAGAATTTATTCTATTATATCTTGTTTGACAGAGCTTTCTGAGCTCTGTTAAACAAGATATAGTAGATTAAATGCCTGTGTTGGACGTACTGAGGCCAAATACGTCTATAAACAAAAGAAAACTGGAGAGAGTCAGGGTCATTTCTTGACAGGTTGACACTGTATTACTACTAGATCATATCTCGGACACCTTCCCAACAAGAGCATCATCTTAAGGAAGAAGTATATCTAACTTTCAAAAAAAAAACAAGGAATTAAAAAAATATTTGATAATTTTAATTAATTTTTTTGAACAGAATCAGCTGTTTTGTTATTTCAAAAGGTTGAATTATGCTCACTCTACTATCCTAATAGATTAGAATCTGGTAGCTGAGCCTCAGGTGGCATAACTTTTTAACAAATTTTTCACTGATCTAGCTTTTTTGAGCATAATATATGAAATTTCAATAATACATGTATTGATTGGCTGAAGGTGTGAGCATCCAAAATTCAGTATATTTGCTGTTAAGATTATTTTATTTATTTATTAGGGTTTAGCAACACTCTTGACATCCAGGGTCACCTCGTGTTGAACAGTTTTATGAGTGGGGGAAGCCTGAGTTCCCGGAGAGAGCGACCAAGCAGTGCCGAGCAACTGGCAGACTCCCCAACGCACCTACTCTGCACAAGCAGGGTTAGCATTGGCTGAAGACAAATGCACCTTCAACGTGCATTATGCCTCATTACACAGTGCCTCCACATGGCCAATTGGGATTAAGTGCCTTACCCAAAGACACAATGTAGTTACCCCTGGCATGGATTGAACCATGGACCTTTCAGTTTGAAGTCCAATACCATAACCACTGAGCCACTATGCTCCCGATGTTAACCCTTTACCCAATGCAGACGATTTCAAAATTTATTATTTTAAATATCATTTTTTTAATTTTTTCAAAAAATTTCAACAAAACCATATCATGTGACCCTTCTTTGGAGCGAGCTGGACGAGCTCATTTCAAAGAGGGGTCACATGATATGGTTTTGTTGAAATTTTTCAAAAAATAATATTTTTTCAGCTTTTGAATTTGCATTTTACGTGGGCAGATGCAGGCGATTCGTTTGGTAAAGGGTTAAGATGAGATTCATGGTTTTAGGACCAGAGAAAGTGGTAATAATCATGTGAGCATTTGATAATCAGGCTACATGATCTCTAGTTTTAATTAAAGAGAAGGTAGTTTTTATCATGTTAGCATTAAATATAAGTTTTTATTCATAAAAATTAATTTCTTGCAATTTATTCAAGAGTGGCTATTGGTTGTTCGAAGAAATTAAATTCCCATGACCAAACTACCCTTTAACTGGTAGAGTGCTGGAAGCCCATATTTGGGCTTTATTCTGAAGTGCAGGTGCTGCAACTTTATGGCTTCATATTCTATGGATGTGCGTCATATAATTTTTGAATTGAAATTATTTAGTCTGTGAGGATTTGTCTTGTTACAATTTATGGGAGAGTGCCACTAGGCACTCTCCCATAAATTGTAACAAGGCAAAGAGACGTGGACAAATTTGGATGGCCAAAAATAATATAGCACTCTACCAGTTAAAATGAATGTAAAAGAACTTGATTCAGTTTCTGTTCTTTCTGACAAGCATATTCACACACATCCCAGAGATGTCTACTAGAAATCATTGAATATGATTCTGTATTGTAAGAAATTTTTGTCAATTTCTTTTTTAACTTTCTGCACTCTGCTGTCAACAAATCAAAATTTCAAGCAGCAAATGTTTCCCATAATGCAACTGAGAATTTAATCATTTCAGTCAATGAGCTCTGTCAAACAAGATTGAATTGGTTAAATTCCTTGTTGCATTATGGGAAAAATTGGTTCTTTGAAATTCTGGCCTTTTGACATCATTGTGCAGAAGGTTAATAGGCCAGAATGTAGTAACATCTATCTAACATTCAGCAGAAAAGGAATAATATTTGCAACATTTTTTTCATTTCTCCAGAAGAAAATAGGAAAATTATCCAATGTATGCAGCTCCAAGTTGGGGCAAGCATGAGGTGGGGGAGGGGGGGGAGGGGGGGGTCCTATTCTTGTTGACAGTATCGGGTGGCCCCAGGAAAATTTTGGGAAAATGGAAAGTAAGTGTGGCTCTGAAGTGGTGTTTTTTGCAGTCTTCCAGTCAAAATTTTATTGTAAATGTACAACCTACCCACCATAAAAGTTGTGGCAGGGTAAACTGGAATCAGCTTTTCATATGTCCATACATCTAATAGTCTGTCTGTCTGTCTGTCTGTCTGTCCATCGATTCATCCATCTGTGAACACAATTTTCTCTGGAGCATTTCTCGATCATATACAAGTTATTTTTTCAAAACTTTGCACTTAAGTTAACTAACATGGGAACCTGCGCATTTGCAATTTTGAGATTAGTTGACTTGAAATTGTTCACCCATGGACATAATTTTGTCCAGTCATGCAATCCTTTACCTTCTGGTCAATTTGTTTTAATCTTGGCACAGAGATCAGTTCGACTGTGAACCAGTGTACCTGCGATTTTGAAACCAGTCAGACTCAGTTTTGCAAAATTATTGCCCCTTTGTAACCATCTGCAGACTCTGTTTTGTCGAGAGCTTTTCTCTGTCATTTGTGTGTCAATATTGTTTAAATATTGCACATAAGTTAACAACCATGGGAACCTGTGCACTTGTGATTTTGAGATTGATTGACCATGTTATTACTCTTTTTTCACCAACAACTTAGTCTTAGGATGTATTTCTTCATTTTACAATAGATTTTCTTTTAAACTTGGCACAGACATAACATGAGCACCTGTGATTTTGATATAGGCCAGACTAATTTTGTCAGAGTTATTGCCTTTTTTAACTTAGGGTATTTTTAAACCTACTTCATGTGGAATGCAGGCGATTGGGGATATTCTTAGTTCCATTAAGACACCTCTTATTTTATATAGACTCAATTGAAATTTGAAGAAATGAAGCCAATTTGTAATGGCCCACAGAAAACTTGCACCAGACCACAGGAAACCTGCACCAGACCACAGGAAACCTGCACCAGACCACAGTACAATCACTATGGACTAGTCGTAATCCATGCATTGGCAGTGATGTCCACGCATGCGTTTACCATGTAATAAAAATCAGCAGCAGCAAAATTTTAATTAATGAAGAACCGGGTTCTACCCGGTGCTTCATTAATTAAATTTTTGATGATTATTCCTGTAATTCGTGTTTGGAATCTAATGTTATTGCAAGCATGTGGCACCCGTGGAAAGTGACCAGTCCACAGCAACCATACTGTATAGCTGTATGCATTGGGCACTGTATTATCTTCAAAAACACATGGCCTTCCACTACTTCTGGAAATGGATGTTCAATGCATTATCACTGATAATACCATGTTCCCTGTACTTGATGCTGGTGAATAAATTTTGAATAAAAAAAAATGGTGGGGGGCAGGTACAAGGTGTGCCCCCCCCCCCCCCTCTGGATTTGCCCATGATGATATAGCCATTGAGTTGGAATGTAAAATGGCTGTCCCCTGTGCTGAGGGAGACACACTTCATGCAGGCTAAAGATCCCTTCGTAGTATTCAAGAAGAGCGAGGCCACGAAGTCGCTGCTACGAAGTCGCTGCTACGAAGTCGCTGCTACAAAGGTCATCCCACATGCCTGCACCATTGGGCCAAGGAGGGTGTTAATATAAGTTGCATAGCTTGTTCGCCAAGCCTTGTAAAACAAATAAGATTAAATATAGCCATAAAGGCTAAAAGTGACCTTAAACACCAGTAAATGAATTATAGGGAGGGATGGGTATTTGTAACATTCTTCCTTCTGAAATTAAGTTTTCATTTGATGTATCTTTTGGTAAAGCCAAACCCTGAATGAATTTTGTTTATTTTGATGTGAATGACTTGTGTCAAATACTATCAACCCAAATCTGTGTTTTATTGGTTGTTAAGTTTGTTTTCAAAACATTTGACATGCAGAAATCAACAAAAGAATAGTGATTGTATTGGACATCAAAAATAGCCAAGACTTATTACCTTGCCATTCTTTCTAGTCAAGCGTCATCTGCCTGTCTAGATAGATGACAATAAACTAGAAACAACTGTGCGGAGCAAACCTCCCATCACCTTGATGTGAATAATTTGTGTCTTTCACTCTCACCTAAAAACTGTATCATGTTAGTAATTGCGAAGTTTCTTTTCAAAATGTTAACCTGTTTAACTCTTAACCCACTGAGTATTTTCAATATATTTTTCATCAATTCTAAACATGGCTGCTTAACGGCTGCCATGACTAGATTTGATGAAAAATTCTTCTACATTTGATTTAAGAAATCATTGGTGAAAAATGCATTAAATCTACAGGTGGAAAATTTGATTAAATGTGCCCAAATTATACATATTTTAATAGCAAGAGAAATTCTGTCCTGGGCAGGAATATCCACCAGCAGCATGCAAGGAGTTAAGCTTGGAAAAGAAGTCTGCCGTTTTGACAAGAGTGATCACCCTTACCCTTTGCCTACTTTGGTTTGAAAATAAGGACAACAGCAAATGCCCATTCAGAAAATGTAGGATTTTCTCAAATAGGTGCTTGCACAATAAATCTGATGGAAACATGCCATGCCCTCCCCCCCTCCCCCCCCCCCCCCCCCCCCCACTGGGAGTCGAGCAGTTCAACACTGTTGTCTCACCCAATCTTGGCTACCTTTAGAGGAAGCCATAACTTGACTGGGTAATTTGACTTTTGTCCACAAGGTGACTTCTTGACTTTTTGATTGCATGTTAACCTCTTACCTGAGGTAACAACCAAGACCGGCCAGCACTATTCAGAAAAATCACCTTTCAGCTTTCATTATTTTTTTTATTTTTTGTGTCAAAAACAGAGCTTATGACCCCTCATTGGAATGAGCTCATTGAGCACATTTCAATGCAGGAGCATAAGCTATTTTTTTGATGCAAAAAAGGAAACATTTAGTTATTCAAGAATATTGTTTGTAAGTGTCAGCCTTTTGTGTTAGGTACAGGGTTAAAGTACATGTTCTAAAGTTACAAAGTTTGTTAAAGTTGGATAAGAACCTTTTTACGGGTAACAACATCAAATGGATGGTCTTGATGAAAAGCCCTGATGTTTCTCATCTAGTGAAATTATACAGGATATCATTAGTCGCTCTGCTGTGATTTTCAAAATGACTGTCCTGGAAGAGTGATTTTATTGTGTATCAGCATAAAAAATTCTCAAAAGTTGTTGGCTTGTTGTTGCTTCTAATTATGTATCATATGCCTGTCTAGACAGATTCTACTTGAACAAGAACAGCTGTGCAGAGTATACCTACTTCACTCTTCATTTCACATTCAGCAATATACAAGCTGTAAATGTTTAAGCACCTGCTATGCAGAGGGGGGCTGTAGCTCAATGAAGGTGTGTATGAGTGTGGTGGTGGGGGGAATGTACAAGATACACCAGAACAGCCATGGTTTGATACCATGAAAAAAATTTTAAAATGGATCCATAGAAGTGTCATTTCCTTGGTTCTCTGGTCCTAGTGAGTGTGACACAAGGTGTTAAGAAGTGGGGGAGTGGGGGACACTGGTAGATATAATATACCTTTAAAAATGCTGGTGAGGTCCTTTCATGTCACGCAATATGTTATTGTAAAATGCTGGCAATTGTACAAATACCAGCTTGTCTCTCATTTTTCATGCACTTGCCATGGTCTGGTGATGGTTTAGCCTCTTTCTTTTAATTCAACAATTTTCCAACCTGTAGGTTAGGGTTTGATTTGGAGGATAGTTGAAGTAGAAGAGAAATAGATCAGAACACCCAAAAGGAGAATTTTTTGTCCAGATGCAACTTAATTTGTTTAACTTTGTAGATACAGTGGAACCCTGTTGATTGAATATGCACTTTGCCAAGAAAAATTATTCAGTCAGCATGAGAAATCTGTTAACAGGGATTGGGTCACTTTCCTCTTTTTGACCAGATGCAACTAAATTTGTAGATACAGTGGTACCCTATTAATCGAATAACCATTTGGCCAAGAAAAGTATTCAATCCACACGAGTATTCAATTAACAGGGATTTGGTCACTTTCCCATATTCTAGAGATAAACTGAACATTTATTTTAGTATATCTTGTTTGACAGAGTTCTACATTTAATAAATTAAATGCCTGTATTGGATATGATGATGCCAAATAGGTCTATAAACAAGGGGAATTCCATGATTGTCAGAGTAATTTCTCTACGTATTACAATATTTTGTTTTTATTGAATTAACAAAGTTTACTCTAAAACCTATGTGCAAGTATTTATTGGGGTTTAATGACACTTTGACAGCCAGGGTCACCTCGTGTCAGACAGTTTTATGGGTGGAGGAAGCCAGAGTACCCAGAGAGAACCACTGAGCAAAGGCGAGCATCTGTCAGACTCCCCAACATACTAACTCACACAAAAAGGGTAAGCATTGGTTGAAGACAAGTGCACCATCGACATGCTGTATGCCTTAGTACACAATGCCACCATGTGGGCAATGAGATTAAGTGTCTTGCCCAAGAACACAACATGGCTGCTGCAGGTGGGAATTCTAACAGAGGACCTCTTGGCTTGTAGTCTGCATCTCTACCAACTGAGCCATCACACTCCCACCTATGTGCCAATAACAGAACAAATTTGAAATGAAGGTATGGTAAATGGTTTGGAGTTTGGAAGTTATATTCTTCCAATAGGATTATTCAGTTAAGACATATCTAATTAAGTGGGTTCCACTGTAATATAGCACAAAACTCTATTTATTGATACATATGTATACTCTCAAAGTGTAAAAGGCATTGTGTAATTATGAAGCATGCCTGTGAAAGAAGATATGGGGTCTCATGTGCCCTTCTCCTCTGCCTCCTCCCCTTTGTATTCTGCCACCTGTGGATCGGGGGTGAAGAGACAAGACATCAGACTTCTAGGCTTTATTCTGTCTTTTATAATTAGTTATAAACTACTGGCTGTTTTCCATATCTTTGTTCTTGCTCAAAAATTGTTATAAATATTATTTTTTTAAATTTATTTCTATGTACTGCATCATTGTATATGTACTTTAGGCCCCACAAAGTAGATCTTCTGTTTCTCAGGCCATTTTTTTTAAAATTGCATGTGGGCAGGCAGTTTTTTATTTCAATTTTTATGTTTGTAATTATTTCTTTTCCAATGCCATCTAAAGTTCATGTTCTTGGTTTGTTTTATGTTTTAGGCCTCATAATCTACAGAATAGCATGTGTGGTGGTGTATTTCGTCCCTTGAGCACAAGAAGGCTTTGCAATTCTAAAGCATTGCAAAGCCTTCTTGCACTCAAGGGCCAAATGTATCAGTTTTATTAACTTGGATACATATCAGACATAAACCTTTTAATTTTTATTTTTTTAAGTTTGCATTGGTTATAAAAAGAGAGCATGCAGTAGCCAAAAGGACCATGTGAGGGGGATCTGAGAAACAGATTTTTTTACTTTTTTAGGCCTTAAGAGGACTCTTTGAAACTAGATTTTTGTTGATATTTAAATGCTCTTCAGAAAAAAGGCCATATATTGATAGCACTGCATAATAAAAGCCCTATTTTGAAAGTGCTGCAATAAAATACCTATACATGTATTCTAATTGTGTTTCAAGCAATAACATTTTATATTTTTGAAATTGGGCTGCTTCACCATCTATAAAAGCATATTACAGGTTTAATTGTAATAATTAATCTTTACAAATCAACATCCAAAGCCTCAAACCTGTATATACAGGAACTATACAACATTTTTTTTTTAATTTACCAGTAAGTGTATTAATCTATACTATAATGGCTTATGGAACTTGTTCCTGTTAGTGGAAAAAAGTTCATTTGGAAGACAAAGTAAGTTCTTATTATTTGCACCAAATGAAGCATTAGAGTTTTATTTTCTTCTGTTAAGTAAATAATTAGGATTAGGACAATATGGAGATGACACTTGAAGAACATTTCTTGGATAACTATCAATTTTATTTTTTTGTCTGAAAAACATAGCTTATGACCCCTGATTGGAACAAGCTCATTCTAATGAGGGATCATAATCTCTGTCTTCCTAGCCATCTTAGGCTAAAATTGACAAAATAATAAAATTTTGTTTTTAATTTTTATGACATTGGAACGGGTTTTGAGCATTAAATTTGATAAATGGTTAAGTATTTTCAACTGTTTTTATCATCATTGTCAATCTGATATTTTATTCAGGTATACTGTGTTTACAAAATTTTTAACCTGTGTCTTCTAAATCACATTAATGTGCCTTTTCATAGTGCAGTTGTGAGAAAAAGTTAAATTCATTGGTTGGTACAGTCTCCTGCTAATTGAAAAGCCATTTTGATATTGGAAATTATTCAGTTAACAGGAGTTTTCAGTTAATAGGACTTTGGTCATGTTGCTGTATTCAGGAGATAACCTGATCATTTAATCTTATAGTTTGTTTGATACAAGACCTAAAAAGGTTAAAAATCTGTTTCCCAGGCCCTCCCACATGGTCCTTTTGGCTGCCACGTTTTCTTTTCATGACCGATGCAAACTTTAAAAAATAAAAATTAAATGGTTTATGCCTGATATTAATAAGTTAATAAGTTAATACAATTGATAAATTTGTCCTTTGAGTGCAACAAGGCTTTGCAATGCTTTAGCATTGCAAAGCCTTCTTGCACTCAAGGGACGAAATACACCACCACCCATGATATTCTGTAGATTATGAGGCCTAAATCACAAAACAACTATGTACATGAACTTATGATGGCAAAGATATAATTAAAAAAATAAAATAAAAACTATTTGCCAACATGCAATTTTTAAAAAAATGGCCTGAGAAACAGAAGATCTACTTTGGTGATTGTCAGGGTGATTGTCAGGGTAATATTATAAGTTTTTTTAAGTTTTTTTTTTATTCCATTAACATGTTTAACATGAAGCAGCTATCATCTGCCACCATGTTGAGAGATGAGTACACAAATGAAAGATGCTGTTAGCCATGTATTGATTTGAACAGATTGTGTATGATATACACAGCTCCCAATCCAATGAAAGTCTCAAAAATTTGTATGAGGTAAGATGTGCGAAGATTTTGCACCCATTTTAGACCTATGTGTACACTATCAGTATGTGTAAAAGCTATGACCATGCATAAACTATATTTTTTCAAAACTCATCTATGTGGCCTTTGTACCTTTTTCAGTTATTGTGCCCTGACATTTTGTCGGATGATTAGTGTAATCAGCTGGTCCATCCGTATGTCCATCCATCTGTGCATCCATCCGGTGTGATAACTAAAGTTTGGGTCATCGAATCAAAACCAAATTTGGTGTATATGTCCCTTACCCCAATGCTTAGGTGAATTCCGAATATCGGCTAGTTCTGATAATTTTGGTTGGAGTTATGCCCTTTTTTGATGCTTTTCCGCCCAATTTTGCAACTTGGGAAAATTTGGTGTTCGGATGATAACTTCAGTTTGAGTTATTGTCAACACCAAATTTTGTACATGGGTTTGTCGCATGAATACGCAGGTCAAGTTCGAATTTGGGTTCAGTCCGACCAGTTTTGGCTGAGTTATGGCCATCTTTCCATTTTTTTGACTTTGAAAATTTGGTGTCTGGAAATATGTTTAATGTAAGAACTTGCTGTCGGGGAACATAGCCCATGCCTGGCAGTGCACTTGTTAGACCTGGAGGAGGCTTGATATTGTTACATAATGATATATGATTGGGGGAAGGGGGTGGGTAGGGGATAACTATGTTAGTTTGTTAAAGGTTCTGCATATGCCGTGAATAGATAATGGCACAAATAGAGGATTTATAATGAGTCACGATTTGATCTGAAATTTCTAAAGATGTTCACTAAAATTGAGCTGAGCTGATTTTTATAGAGGCCAGATCAATTTTAATTGATGAGGATAACAAATTTCATTTCAAATCTTGACACCTTTGAGATTTTTTTTTTTATCACAATGCGTAACTTATCCTCTTACACAATGTAACGACTAAAACTGGCCGGTGCTGTTCACAAAAATCTGAAAGTCAGGGGGAGCTATAGTCATCACTCACCGTCCATCGTCTGTCATCAATAAACATGGTGTTGTTACCTTCTCCAAAACCGCTGAAGTGATTTCAGATAAATTTGAGGTGGTTGCTTGTTCTAACATTGCAATGTGTTTTTGTTCAAATCAACTTTCGCAGCCCCATAAGGAGCGGTGGGGGGGGGAGTTATATGCTCAAATTTTTTTTTTTAAATCTTCTTCTCATGAACCAGTGGGTCCAGTGACTTGATATATGGTATGGAGCTTCCTTTTTGATGTCTAGAATCAAGTTTGTTCAAACGAAGTTCATGGAGTAATATTTGCCTGTGTAATGGGTGGGGCAAGATTTTGGGCCCCACCCAAAATTTATATTTTCTGAATCGATGATCCAATTTGAACCAAATTTAGTATGTGCTATTATTTAGTCATAAGTACTTGATTCATGTAAAAAAAAATCCTGTGAACCCCTGGAGCTAAAAACAGAAATATTTCCAAAAGCCCATATTTGATAAACTGCATGGAACAGAAAACTGTTATTGGGTATGAAGCATCCTTAGGACCAGTAGAATGGAATATTCTTTGTATTCTTGGGGGGGGGGGGGGGGGGGGGGGCATTGAAAAGATGCTGAGTTAGCATATTTGTAAAAATTTTAAAAAGTTTCTTCCCCAGAACCACTGATTAGAATGTTTTGATATTTGGTATACTGTATCCATAAGGGGGACAGATAGGTATTTGTTAAAATGAAGCCCCTTGGTTCATATTTGGGTGAGAGGCAACATGGGAAATAATCTTTAAAAATATTCTTCAGCCCCACCAGTCAGAATTTTTAATATTTGGTATACATCATTGTTACAAGTGTTAGATTTAAGTTTGTTGAAATCAAGGCCTTTGGATAATATTTGGGCTTCCAATTGGAGCCCAAATTTTAAGTTAGTGCAATATGATGAATAATCTTTGAAACTCTTTTTCTCCAGAACTATTAGTAAGAATCTTTTGATATATGGTATACAAAATCCTTACAGGGGTCAGATTCAAGTTTCTTCAAATCAAGTCCATCGGTTAATTATTGAGCACTCTATGGGAGAGCAAATTTTAACGTAGTGCAATATAGGAATTAATCTTTTAGAATCTTCTTCAGATTCACCAGTCAGAATCTTTTGATATTTGGTTGACAGCATCCTTACTGGGATCAGATTCAAGTTTGTTAAAATCAAGCCCTTTGAGTAATATTTGGACTCTCTATTGTTGCCCAAATTTTTACTTGGTACAGTATGAGGAATATTTTTTTTTAATTTTCTTTTTCATAAAAAGAATCTTTTGATATATGGTATACAAAATCCTTACAGGGGTCAGATTCAAGTTTCTTCAAATCAAGTCCATCGGTTAATTATTGAGCACTCTATGGGAGAGCAAATTTTAACGTAGTGCAATATAGGAATTAATCTTTTAGAATCTTCTTCAGATTCACCAGTCAGAATCTTTTGATATTTGGTTGACAGCATCCTTACTGGGGTCAGATTCAAGTTTTTTAAAATCAAGCCCTTTGAGTAATATTTGGACTCTATTTTGTTGCCCAAATTTTTACTTGGTACAGTATGAGGAATATGTTTTTTTTAATTTTCTTTTTCATAAAAAGAATCTTTTGATATATGGTATACAAAATCCTTACAGGGGTCAGATTCAAGTTTCTTCAAATCAAGTCCATCGGTTAATTATTGAGCACTCTATGGGAGAGCAAATTTTAATGTAGTGCAATATAGGAATTAACCTTTTAGAATCTTCTTCAGATTCACCAGTCAGAATCTTTTGATATTTGGTTGGCAGCATCCTTACTGGGGTCAGATTCAAGTTTGTTAAAATCAAGCCCTTTGAGTAATATTTGGACTCTCTATTGTTGCCCAAATTTGTACTTGGTACAGTATGAGGAATATTTTTTTTTAATTTTCTTTTTCATAAAAAGAATCTTTTGATATATGGTATACAAAATCCTTACAGGGGTCAGATTCAAGTTTCTTCAAATCAAGTCCATCGGTTAATTATTGAGCACTCTATGGGAGAGCAAATTTTAATGTAGTGCAATATAGGAATTAATATTTTAGAATCTTCTTCAGATTCACCAGTCAGAATCTTTTGATATTTGGTTGACAGCATCCTAACTAGGGTCAGATTCAAGTTTGTTAAAATCAAGCCCTTTGAGTAATATTTGGACTCTCTATTATTGCCCAAATTTTTACTTCGTACAGTATGAGGAATATTTTTTTTTAATTTTCTTTTTCATAAACACCTAATCAGAAACCTTGGTATATTGTATACACCTTCCTTTGGGTAGTCAGATTCAAATTTGGAAAAATCAAGTCCCTGGGTTAATATTTGGGCTCCGTATTGGATTTTTTTTTTATTATTTTGGCTCCAAAATGAGTTTTGAAGGATTTTGAGTGATTTTATACAAAGAAAAAGTTACCCTGTGGAGAGAGGTGGGGGAAGCATGGGGTGGATTGTTTGCTTTGAAATGTGTTTTGAAGGATTTCAAGTGATTTTATGCAAAAATAATTTTTACCCTTGGGTTAGGTGGCTGGATGGGATCCATTGGGTGGGAGATATTGTCTATCCTGACACAGCCCTATCCCTCGCCTTGGCACTGGTAAGGGTATCTATATCAGCACCTGTGGTGGAGTCTCCAAATAAATAGAAGGTATCTAGTTTTTGTGTATAGATAGATAGCACTTGTGAAAAATAATACTTTAACGTCGACACGAATGAGATAATTCCAAATATTCACTAAAATAGCGTAGATTTTCTTTTTATTATATGCTATGTGACATTTTACTGCACAATATTCAGCCCAATTTGACTGCAAACAGTTTCAAGACAATAACAAAGATCTGTTGATCGTTCCTTCAAGGCAACATTCAAGGCGACATCATGCGCCAAAGCACAATGCCATTAAGGAAGCTACTGCGGGTTATTTCTCAATATTCATCGAATCAATGTATATTGAGAAATATCTTCTAGATAATTTACAATAATTCACAGGCTAGCATATAATAACAATGATTATCTCATGGGAAGGTATGCAAAATATATACTTCCACAAGATAAAGACCATGATGTCAAGATTTTGAAGAAGAGTGGCACATTTTAGTTTTGGGGAACAGCCGCTTCCTTGTGGAGAACACTATTGAATTGTCCAAGATTAGTTATATGTAGCATATATAATATATATATTGATTGGTGATATAGTTTATAGTTATAATTATTTCCAAATAATTTTTATTTTTATAATTATCTTGTATAGTAAAGTTATACAATAAATTTTTTCTTGTTTTAGAGTTAACATGCGTTTAATATGCCCATCTATTATTATCTGTCCATTTATCCAACCATCTTTCTGTCACACCTGCTCAACTCAGTGTTTTACCTGTGTTGTGGATGTGGCATAGCCATAGATGCTGAAAGTGGCCATAAATAAATAAAATAAATAAATCTGACAAGTCTGTACAGTAGAATAGCCATTTTGCCAGTGAAAATTATTCAATTAACAGGAGTATTCAGTTAACAGGGTAGTGACAACTTTGCTGTATTGTAGAGGTAAAATGAGCATTTATTCTATTATATCTTGTTTGACAGAGCTCATGGTGATCTTTCAAACAAAATGTAATAGACTAATTGCCTGTATTGGTTGTACTGAGGCCAAATAGGCCTGTAAACAATGCAAATTTGGTGATAAGTTGGGTAAATCTCAACATATTACACAATTTTTTATTCAGTTGACATTAGTTTTCACTATAACTATATGCAATTAATATATCATATTTGTACTGAAGGATCTGGTGAATGGCTTGGTGTTTGAAATTAACATAGTTATTAAGTTAAGAGATATCCAATTAAGTGGGATTGGTGTTTGAAATTAACATGGTTATTAAGTTAAGAGATATCCAATTGAGTGGGATCCTTTGTACTAGTGAACATGAACATCAAACAACATTTACAATATGTGTTCTTAAACAACAAAAACTTGTCTTTTCTTTTTTTTTTTGCTTCCGAAACATAGCTTATGGCCCCTCGTTGAAAGAATTGAGTTGAGCTTGTTCTAATAAGGGGTGATAAGCTATCATATGTAGAAGCAAAAAATGAAAATATTTACAATATTTGAATAGCAGCTTTGATACGGCTGCATTAAGTCAGATAACAGGTTAATAATCTTGTCCAACACCTTCGATGTGAAGACTTTTTAGCTCAATTTGGCAATGTCAAGTATGAGCTATTGGAATGGGTTGTGATCCGTTGTCCATCTGTACATCTGTACATCCATACGTCTGTAGCTCTGTCCATCTACAATTCCTTTAGCACACTCTACAGGCCATATCTCTCGCTGATCCATTTCAAATTTTATATATGGCTTTGGGTATGCGTGGACGAAATCCGCAATATGCAGACATCCCTTTCAACCATACTCGTATGTCGCCATACCAAATGACACCGATGCTCGGGTTATGATGCTTATCTGATAGGTTGCAATGTTCCCCGAAAACATATAGCACATTGGCAGATATGGATATTTGTGGACTTTTGGGGGGAATGAAGACTATTGGTTAGGGGACTTGTGTTTGAGGAAAGGTGAGGACTAGTGTGGACTGCTAGGGCTATTGAGTGGCTCCTATGCCATCCCATGGCTGCCAGGTACTAGAGAGTCAGTGGCTTCTACACTACTGCCTTTGTCAGCTATCTCCTAGTACAGCCCCTATAGCTATCACTGCCTCTCACTACTATGAGCTCTACAATGATAGCGTGGCCCTGGTTTCTATCACTACAGCTGATATCCCCCAACTCTCCTAAACTATTTGCTCTACATGTTATCTCGGTGACTTCTAAGTCCTTTCATTTATTACGTGCCTGTTCTATGAAATCCCCACCTACAGCAACACTAAACCATGCGGAAAATGAAAATCCGTTCCGCACACGTGCGGAATGGAAACCGTTGACGGACTACTTTTATAAAGAAGCGAAATTTCACTGGAGTGTTCTACAAATCGTGTATCGCAATTACAATTTGAATCGCTGGCGATAGCTAAAAATCGTTCCCTGAGTTCCAATGTGTTCCATGTGCCCGTAGGCAAATGGAACACACTGGATCCCAGGGGACGAAATAGTAACATGGGTTCCCCTCGCAAATTTGGTTGGCGATAAAATGTGTTCTTTTTGTTGATAGTTGTCAAATGTATTGTTGAGTGTCCTTCAAATAATTGTTTTTAAAGACATGAAGGTGTGTAATAAACCCAGTATAACACGCGTGTGTGATGCGGCCTCTCGTTCTATCCTTCCGCGCTGGCACTCTTGCCATATCGATTAACCCATTCCGACACATGCGTCTCATTCTGTGTATTTATGTGCGTGACGTCTACTACTTCCACTTGTATGTTCACTACCCTCTTCTATTGATGGCCATAAGAACCTGACTACCAGGCGGCATCCTTTGATAAATAATCCTTCCAAGGCTACAGTGCCGTGCCAAGACAAATAAGTGGATTCAAAACTTCCTATCTGACAGGAAACAAATGGTAGTTGAAGAAGGGGGAAAATAAGGCTGACACAAATGACATAGACTCAGGTGTCCCGCAAGGCTCTGTATTAGGACTCGGACTATTCTTCCTCTACATAAACGACATGCCAGAAGGGACTCGCTCCAGGGTCAGACTCTTTGCCGACAACACTATTGTGTATCTAACGATTACATCGGACAGTGATAGCACACACCTACAAGAAGACCTTGATAAACTGGCAGAATGGGAAACGAACTGGAAAATGGCATTTCATCAAGACAAGTGCAACGTCCTGACAATAACCCGAAAACGAAACCCAATAGTAAGAAAATACAAGCTGCATGGAGGGACACACTAAAATGTGTACCCCGGCCCCGGCTCCGGAAAAGGTGTGCCTGGGAAATATAAAATTGCATTTCTTTCTTATTCGTATGTATAATGTGATCATTTTTGGTATGTAGCATCATTTGGGGGTAGTTTAAGGGTTTATGGAGAAATATTTAGAATTATTTTATTTTTGTGAGTTTTATCGAAGTTTTCCCTTCCGAAACACACTAAAAAGTGTACCCCGGCCGGGTCGTTAATCAATTGGCCACAGTTTACCTGATGATTATATACTATAATCTGATCACACCTTGATAGAAACAATGGATGTGTTGTAGGAGTGCATTCACAATTAATTTGATTGAATTGTTTTCGTCTTGAAATTGTCGATCTCTTTTCGTCTTTTGATGTCCACAAGCTGTAACAGCAGTATGAACACAAACTTTTGTGACGAGTCCATAAACACCTGGAATTACGAATTCCGTTTCCAACCAGTGCAACAGCCAAGTGCACAAATTCATGACACTGGAGCTGACCATTGGGTACTTTCCACACAAGATGTTTATGGTAATGTGAGCCTTATTGACAGCATGAACAAGAACAAGCCTCGTTGACCATTCAACTGGGCCAGATTTACTACGTTGATGCAATTATGATCCCAACCGTTCAACAACAAACAAATTCTGTTGACTGTGGCCTGTTTTCTTTGGCTTTTCTTGTTGATTTTTGTGTGAATGAATCTATCCAACAAAAGTGCTATGATCAAACAAAATTAAGGCAACACCTTTTGGAATGTTTGGAAAACAAAATCTCCGCTTCCTTCCCAACAAAGAAATCAGCCTCGAAGTTGAGAAAGAAAAAATATGTGCTTGTTTATGATCTTGATTTGGATTGCGATGAATGTAGACTGCCCAATATCTACGATGATATGATTGAATGTAATTCTGAAGAGTGTGGCGTATGGGTGCACTACAGATGTGCCGGTATTACCAAAACGAACATTGACTCAAAAATCTATACTTGCAAGAAATGTCCCAATTTCAACTGAACTGAACATTATTTTAACTAAATCCTCATATATTTTATGTGATTTGAATAATTTATTCATGCCTTTAATTTTAAATTTAAAATAGAAATTGTTGAAGGGTTTTTTTTAACTATTATTCTTTCAGTTTATTGCCTTAAAAAATGTTTATACGTGTGCCCCCAAAGAAACCAAAATTCGATTATTAGGTAATTTTTCGACTGCTATTCCTTCAGTGTATTGCCTTAAAACATATCGCATGCTCCCTCATTGAAACGAACTCAATTGATGTCGTTGCAATGATGAGTCAGGAGCTATATTTAGCGGCAAAAAAAAAAACACAATTCGATTAAATTTGGTAATATTTTTATATGTGCGCGGCAAAGGCTAAACTGTTTGTTAAAGGGTAACGTCCCCGATTTTATTTCGCCGAAACATTTTGATAGTTTCGTGAGAATTTTGTTTCTTTTTGAAACGCCCTAGATCCGGACACGTTATCAATGATTTTCAAGTAACCTTCCAAATAATATTTATTGGAAAATCATAACTGGACCCCCCCCCCCTCCCCCCCCCTCCCACACACACACACACCATCATATTATAATAATAACACGTGTTAATATTATACCATGATTTGGTGTCCCAGTTATGATTTTTCTGATAAATATTATTTGGTACTTAAAAATCGTTTGTAACGTGCCACTGTTATCCAGGTGAATCGTCCTAACGCTGAATGTCGCTTTTATTTGTCTGTACGGAAACGATCCTCATTTTCCTCCAACCAATAATGTTCAAATAACTGAATAAGATGAATGAGAATTATAATCCACTTAGCGAACCGGTAGGGCAATTCAATCAAGTTTTTATACACTCTACTTGTACAACACCTCCATTGTTAGCATTGTGAGCAAATTAATTAACGACCCGGTCGGGGTACACTTTTTAGTGTGTTTCTGAAGGGAAAACTTCGATAAAACTCACAAAAATAAAATATTTCTAAATATTTCTCCATAAACCTTTAAAGTACCCCTAAAGGGTGCTACATACCAAAAATGATCACATTATACATACGAATAAGAAAGAAATGCAACTTCATATTTCCCAGACACACCTTTTCCGGAGCCGGGGCCGGGGTACACATCTTAGTGTGTCCCTGCATGGGACACACTAAAAATAAATATTTCTCCATAAACCTTTAAAGTGCCCCTAAAGGGTGCTACATACCAAAAATTATCACATTATACATACGAATAAGAAAGAAATGCAACTTTATATTTCCCAGGCACACCTTTTCCGGAGCCGGAGCCGGGACCGGGGTACACATTTTAGTGTGTCCCTGCATGGACACATTTTGCAAACTGAAATCAGCAAAGTATCTAGGCTGTACTATCAGCTCAGACCGCAGATGGAACAAGCACATCAGCAATATCTGCAACAAGGCAAATAAGACCATGGGATTTTTAAAACGGAACCTGAATATAAATACACCAAATTAACGGATCCAGCAGATAAGTCACTAGTGAGACCCACCTTAGAATCGGTGAGACTACTTACCGAGAACAACCGAGAACAAATTAAAATAATAAATAAAGGCAAAAATAAATATTAATTGTTAGCATTTTGGTACTCCATTTATGTAAAAGCTAGAAAGAAAACAACTTTATACCGACCAAGTCTATGGTGAAGGGGATTAGTCATTAATCCTTTGCCTTCGTCGGCGCTGAACCGAGAAGAGACTACTTGCCGAGAACAAAACCAATATATAAAGATCGAAATAAAAGTTTATTGTTAGCGTATAAAGCAGGTAAGTACTCTATATTATGTGCAAATTAGTAACAAAACAATTTTAAACCAGCCAGGTCAATGGTGAATGGGATTATTTATTAATTCCCACATTCGGAGACGAACCGAGAAGAGGCTACTTGCCGAGAACAAAACAAAAATTTAAAAATGAAAACAGTAGTATATTGTTTGCGTATAAGGCATGTATCTACTCTAGAGACTACTTGCCGGGAACAAAACAAAATAATATTTCAAAATGAAATTAAAAGTTTATTGTTAGCGTCTAAGGCATGTATCTACTATATATTATGTACATAGACAATAAACATATAGTGTGTTTTTATATCTGTTATACAACGAGTTGAAATATGGTTTATTTTTTCGAGGCTTCGCCGAGAAAAAATAAACCATATTTCAACGAGTTGTATAACACAGATATAAAAACACACTATATGTTTATTGTTTTTATCTGATAACAAACAGACACCCGTCTCGTGCGTCCACCCGACTTATATATGCTTCCCACGGGCCTCCAAAGAAAACCAGTCTACGAGACAAAAGAAATAGGACAAGACGCATAGAGTTGTGTCCCTTACATTACAAAATCGATGACGGCGATTGTAAAGTGCGATTGCACTTCTTGCATCATGTAACTGCGCTGGAACAAAATAAATTTCAACTATTTTATTAACAGTAACAAAACGGTGTTTCAGTAGAGTTATTCTTTTTTGATATAGTTCCAGTTTTCTTCCGTGTTTTATGCTGTAGTCCCAATATAACAAATAATTTTGCGTTTGTTTACAATTTTTACGAAGTGTTTTTTTTTTCAGGTAGAGCAGACGAACTTTTAATTAGCGCAGTTCCGCGAGTACTTTTGATCGAGGCCGTGACTATAAATAGTTCGCAGTCGCCGCATGCTAATTACTATTAACATTCAAGTAATTTCTACAATGTTTTGAAGCAAAATTTTAGGTTGCCTTTATTGAAGCAAAATAAATAAGAAATGACACAATCAGAGGATTTTGACAAAGTGCAATAAGCGTACAATTAAAACCTGCCCTGTGATATAACGATGTTTTATGAATGAATGAATGAAAATGGAATTGAAAGAGGTCGTTCGCATAAATTATAATTATATACAACACCCGTTGTATATACTTCAAGTATATACAACGGTTGTTATACTCTATGGTTATCAGATAAAAATTAGTAACAAAACAATTTTAAACCAGCCAGGTCTACGGTGAAGGGGGTTATTTATTAATTCCCACATTCGGAGCCGAACCGAGAAGAGTCTACTTGCCGAGAACAAAACAAAAATTTAAAAATGAAAATAGAAGTATATTGTTTGCGTATAAGGCATGTATTTACTCTAGAGACAACTTGCCGAGAACAAAACAAAAATTTAAAAATGAAAATAAAAGTTTATTGTTATGTTAACGTCTAAGGCATGTATCTACTAAATCCGCAATTCAAAGTGGAATTGACAGAACTTTTAATCTGGCCACATGTCATGTAACTGCTATTGTCTTTAAAAATCCAAACTTAATACGGGAATCAACTTCAGATCCGCCAATACTTCTAGGACCAGTATTTTTGCATTGGGATGGCGCGTTTCAATGCTACCACCGTTTTCTGTCTTATCTGTCCAGCAAATTAAATGACTTCCCAAAACTGCAGTCGTGGCAAAAAAACCTGACCAGCAAAAGCGAGTGAAGAACTCAAAAACGAGTAGTGGCGTTAGCAGTAAACGCCAACGTCTGGTCCTAGTGGGGTCCCAAGTCGCGGGACGTTGGTGACGCAGGTCTGTTTCCGATGACAGGCAAGATTCCAATTATGGAACAACCTAAGACAGGGACAGCTGGCACCATAAAGTGAACACCATAGGCCTACAGTGTCCACTTTCAAAAATAAGTGAGTATATTAGGTGACGCAGGTCTGTTTCCGATGACGGGTAAGATTCCAAATATGGAACAACAATCCAAGTCTACATGTATGACTTGCAGGTCCAAAGCCCTGATAAATGGTGATGGGAATTGTATGTACCAGTATAGGCGACAAAAGAACAAACACTTTTAAACCAGCCAAGTCAACATGTATGACTTGCAGGTCCAAAGCACTGGTAAATGGTGATGGGAATTGTATGTACCAGTATAGGCGACAAAAGAACAGACAATTTTAAAAACAAATTTAAAGTCTATGTGATGGGAATTAGTTATTAATTTTGCATTTACACCGAGAACAGACTCTTGTTGTCGGCGAGTAGTCTTCTCGGCGTCAATTAACCGTCACAATCTTGTTCTCGGCAAGTAGCCTCTTCTCGGTTTGGCGGCGAATCAGAAATTGATAATAATCCCCATCACCACAGACTGAGTCGGTCTAAAACCTTTAAATTTGCTTTTTCTTATTTTATATACAACATAGGGCACTTAACAATTAATATTTATTTTTGCCTTTATTTATTATTTTAATTTGTTCTCGGTTGTTCTCGGTAAGTAGTCCTACCCCCTTAGAATATGCAAGCACAGTTTGGGATCCGTACCATCAGAAAAAACACCCACCGGCTTGAAATGGTACAAAGGAGGGCAGCGAGATATGTAACAAATCGTCACCATAACACCTCATCTGTAAGCTCCACGATTGAAATTCTTAACTGGAAAACCCTGGAAGATCGCAGAAAAATAGCTAGGTTGACAATGCTACACAAACTTGCCAATGGAACAGTCTATGTAGATACAACAAAAAGTCTCATTCCATCAGACAGAACATCACGTGGTACAAATGTAAAAGGGTTCCAGTTACCATCCTGCCGTACTGACGTAAGGAAAAATTCCTTCTACCCCAGGACTATCAAGGACTGGAACACGTTACCAAGTGCCAGCGTCACCACCAGTCTTGAAAATTTCAAGACACAACTACACAAGATTCTTTAGCCACAGATCATGATGCTTTTAACCTCGCACTATATTTCGACTGTATAGCACTTGAAATTTTTTAAAAAAAAACCAAACAAGCGCATCCTCTCAAGTGGCAGAATAATCAGCGTGTTGACGGTGGCCACTCATTGGTAGAGGTAGAAGTAGAAGCCATAAGTATCCAGCAACATCCCCGCGGGAACCCCGGGAAGTGAAGCAGTGCCTGTTCACTGCGGAAAACAGGATGTTACTGGTAAAACATGACCCAGTCACCACTGCTTGGGAGGTGCAAACCCTCTCTAAAATAGGCAACGTAGCTTATTAACGCTCACCCCTGGTCTTGAGTTGATACTCATGTTGTGGTCATGATTAGCCATTGTGCAAAAGTATGTGACCTTAAACACCAATAAGTAAATAAATAAATAAGTATCTAGCAATAGTCAGATGAGGTTATAGGTTATCCCTCATTGGGGTCTAACCTCATGGCCTTCATATGAAAAGCCTGCAGTGTTCTACTGTGCTTTAAAAAGACATTCCCATGGAGAATCTGGGATATTTCTAGGGTATTCCGGGAGATTTGGGGGATTCTGGTGTTTAGGGCGACCGGTCGGCTTGGGAGCGGGTCTTTTCGGCCTGGGAACATTCGGCCTTCGTTTTCATCTAGGGAGACTAAGAAAGACGCGGGTTAATATGAGTTTAAACACCTTTATTACAACCAAAAAAATGGGGAACCTCAAAAATCTAAATGTAGTTATATCAGTCTCTTGATATTTCTCCCATTCTTCCTATAACTTCTTGGATATCTTTGGACAAGCACGTAAGCGGGTAAAATTGATGTTGGACTGGAATGAATGAAAAGTTTCGGCGCGCCGAAGGAGCACAGGGACAATTTGGGATTTAAATCCCTTGCGGCCCGAATAACTTTATATGCTTTATAACTTTATTTCTGCATGAATACCGAAACCGCAGTTTGTTGGTTGTTTTAGAAAAAAGAAACCCAAACAGTCGCTGGTTTGGGAGCAGCCCCAGTATGTTATCCATAACGGTCACAAAAAGGAAAAAAATCCACCGATATGTGTTTTTGAAAGCTCCCCCGATAACTATCCTTTATTACTACAATATTATGTCACAAGCCTTTTCCAATACCCGGAGAAGTTTATTTTAAG
Organism: Pictodentalium vernedei; assembly: GCA_031216915.1. Classification (NCBI taxonomy): domain Eukaryota; kingdom Metazoa; phylum Mollusca; class Scaphopoda; order Dentaliida; family Dentaliidae; genus Pictodentalium; species Pictodentalium vernedei. Next base: position 412,507,477 of record CM062296.1, read on the forward strand.
TTATCTCCACCAACATGTATGGTATATGGAGATTTAATACTTGGATGTCGGTTTTTAAACACCGAGCCGCCGCTGGCAAGGTGTTTAAATGAGACATCCGGGTATTAAATGTTGGCGGAGATAACGTTTTTGTCCCGTTTGAAACACAATACAAACGTAGTGGAAATAAATTTGTGGACGCATTTCTCAGCTTCACAATCATTTGGACCAAATTCGTGAGAATTATTAGCTCATCTTGACAAAGTCAAGCTGAGCTAATCTCATCGCTCTCAGTCCGTCTGTCCGTCCATCCATCGTCCGTCAACACCATGATTTGGTCTTCTCCTCCAAAGCCACTGGGTCAATTCAAGTGAAAGTTCGTGTGGGTGATGGTCCCGAAGGGGCATTGTATTTTTGTTCAACTCAACATGCCCAGCCCCATAGGGAGGGAGTGGGGGAAATGCTCCAAAATATTTTTAAAAACTTCTCATGAACCAGTGTGCACAATGACTTGATATTTGGATATGGAGCTTCCTTTTGAGGTGTAGAATCAAGTTTGTTCAAACGAAGTTCGTGAAGCAATATTTGGTTTTGTAAAGGGAGGGGTAAGATTTTTGGCCCCGCCCAATATGTCTATTTTCTAAACCGATGGTCCAGGTTGAACCAAATTTGGTATGTGGTATTATTGGGTCATAAGTACTTGAAATCGAAATATTTTCAAACGCCCATATTTCCCAAACCACATGAAACAGAGAGCTGTTATTTAGTATGAAGTATCCTTAAGACCAGTAGAATTGAAAGGTAAAAACAAAACTGCCATCGGTTATGTTAGGGTGTTCTGTAATGGGCATCAAAAAATGCTGAGTCAGCATATTTGCAAAAAAATTTGAAAATCTTTTCTCCAGAACCAATCATCAGAATCTTCTGATATTCGGTATTCTTAGGGGGGTCAAATACAAGTTTGTTAAAATAAAGCCCATTGGCTCATATTTGGGCTCAATACAGGCGCCCGAATTTTTAACATAGGATAATATGGAGAATATTCTTCAAAAATCTTCTTCTTCAGAACCAGCAGTCAGAATCTTTTAATGTTTGGTATACATCATTGTTATGAGGGTCAGATTCAAGATTGTTCAAACCAAGTCCCTCGGTTTCCTTCCTACGGAAGCCCAAATTTTAACTTTGTTCAATATGAGGGATAATTTTAAAATATTTTGTTCTTCAGATCCACCAGTCAGAATGCTTTGATATTTGGTATGCAACGTCTCTAGGGGGTCAGATTCAAGTTTGTTCAAATCAGATCCCTAGGTATATATTTGGGCTTGCTTTGGTAGCCCAAATTTTTACTTAGTGCGATATGAGGAAATTTCTTTAAAAATCTTCTTCTTCAGATCCACCAGTCGGAATGCTTTCATATTTGGTATACAACAGCTCTCGGGGGTCAGATTCAAGTTTGTTCAAATCGGATCTATTGGTTAATATTTGGGCTCGCTATGGTAGCCCAAAATTTAACTTGGTGCAATATGAAAAAATTGCTTTAAAATTTCTCTTCTTCATATCCAACAGTCAGAATGCTTTCATATTTGGTACACAACATCTCTAGGGAAGTCCGATTCAACTGTGTTCAAATCGAGAGCCTGGGTTAATATTTGGGCTCCCTATGGGAGCCGGAATTGGCCATGTTGCTGAAGAATTAAAATGTTGTATTCAGTACCCTCTAGAGGTGTGTAGCTGAGATTAATCCACATAGGTTGTATCAAGGGGCTTCATAAGGGAGCTCCACATTTTACATTATGATCAACTGAAGAAAAGGCATGATGCCTGGATTATTTTTGTCACTCCCGAGGGACTCCAGGATTGACAGTCTACCCAATTAAGATGGATTGCTTAATTCAGACTCATTCTTGGACTCTGTTTATATTGTGTTCTGTTCAAGGTGAGCGCTTCTTGTTTTGTTTCTATAATCGTAAAAGACGACAGATAGAGTTACATCCCTTGGGTCGTTAAGGAAACGAGTAAACAGTATTTTTTGACATATCGTCCCCTGTGTTCCAATGTAGTAGGCACATAGAACACATTGGTACTCAGGGGACGAATTATTCGCTCTTATTATGTCTACCCTTCCCAGATGGGAGACATTTTGTTTTAGTGCATCTTCTTCTTCTTCTTGTGATCTTTGACCTGAAGGTCAGATTTTTGTTTTTTTTAAGGGAAACATCACACAAACTTTGTCCGGGCCGTAACTTTTTTGTTTTTTGACCTACACCTTAGATACTTGGCATGTGGATGTATCACCATGAACCGGTGTGCAGTGTACCATAGGGACCTTCATGTGACCATGACCTGAAGGTCAGATTTATGTGCTTTTTTAAGGGAAACTGTCTGGACCAGAACTTTTTTTTGTATTTCGAGTCAGGCTTTAGATATTTGGCATGTGGATGTATCACCATGAGCCGGTGTGTAGCGTACCATTGTGACCTTCATGTGACCTTGACCTTTGATCTGAAGGTCAGATTGGTGCTTTTTTCAAGGAAACTTTGTCCAGATCATAACTTGTTTGTCTTTTGAGCCAGGCCTTAGATATTTGGCACGTGGATGTATCACCATGAGCCGTTGTGTGGCATACCATTGTGACATTCATGTGACCTTGACCTCAAGGTCAAATTTATGTACTTTAAATAGGGAGTAATTGTCCAGACCAGATTTTATTTTTTTTTGTTTTGACCTAGGACTTGGTTATTTGACATGTGGATGTGTCACCATGAGACCGCATGTTGTGACCTTCATGTGACCTTGACCTCAAGTTCAAATTTATGTACTTCAAATAGGGAGTAATTGTCCAGACCAGAATTTTTTCGTTTTTTAGATATTTGGCATGTGGATGTATCACCATGAGCCAGTGACCTAGGACTTGGTTATTTGACATGTGGATGTGTCACCATGAAACCGCATGTCGTGACCTTCATGTGACCTTTATTTATGTACTTCAAATAGGGAGTAATTGTCCAGACCAGATTTTTTTTGTTTTTTGACCTAGGACTTGGTTATTTGACATGTGGATGTGTCACCATGAGACCGCATGTCGTCTACCTCGATGACCTACATGTGACCTTGACCTCTGACCTTAAGGTCAAATTTATGTACTTCAAATAGGGAATAATTATCCAGACCAGAACTTTTTTGTTTTTTGACCTGGGACTTAGATATTTGACATGTGGATGTATCGCAATTAGACCGCATGTCACATGTAATCATGACCTTTATGTGACCTTGACCTCAAGGTCAAATTTATGTACTTTAAATAGGGAGTAATTGTCCAGACCAGATTTTTTTTTTGGACATGTGGATGTGTCACCATGAAACCGCATGTCCGCTACCTTGATGAACTGCATGTGACCTTGACCTCTGACCTCAAGGTAAAATGTATGTACTTCAAATAGGGAATAATTGTCCAGATCAGAACTTTTTTTGTTTTTTTACCTAGGACTTAGATGATTGACATGTGGATGTATCACAATGAGACCACATGTCATCATGACCTTCCTGTGACCTTGACCTCAAGGTCAAATTTATGTACTTTAAATAGGGAGTAATTGTCCAGACCAGAATTTTTTTTTTTTGACATGTGGATGTGTCACCATGAAACCGCATGTCCGCTACCTTGATGAACTGCATGTGACCTTGACCTCTGACCTCAAAAGGAAGGGGAGACATATGTTTTAGTGTGCTAAAACACTTTCTAGTTTTATTTTTATGATTGACTTGTCGGAAATCTGATGATATTTGTGACTATTTTCAGGTTTTTTGGTTCGATTTTTATGTCGAGGCGAGCAAACGCGGAAAGCTTTCGTTTAAACCATACACCCCCGATGTTTCGCGTGCGCTTATACCCTGGATGTTACGTGCTCTCATATACCTTGGATGCTGGGTGCACCCTTTGTCATGGCTATTTGTTCAAGGCATTCTGACCAATCAAAAGACAGAATTTATCGGGATATAGGGACAGAGGTCGTTATCTCCCATTGAGGTCTAGCCCCCATGGCATAATTGTGAGAGCCCTGTAGTTCTACTGACAGTATTCTCTGATGAGTATCATTCAATGGTACGCCACCATGTCATTCATACGTATACTCAAATACCCAGACGAGTCGAAGGGTGAAGTTTGATTCGGTTGTTAGCGGGTCCATCTTTAAGCTGTGGTGAAAACCAACATAGTGGTGTTAACAGTAAAGATGTGGCGAGTGCCTCTACTAAAGGTATAAGCCATCGGCAATTGTATAATCTGCCACTCTAGTCTAGTGATGAGATAAGATCACACTATTGACAGGCAGTTGTATTCGCGCAGATCAGTAGTAGCGTTAGTATAACTGGCTAATAAATTTTGTAGGTAACAGTAGGACATCTCGGTTAGTAATGTCGGCATCGATCGCCAAAATATCCTCCGATAACTAAACTTTGACCACTAATCCTACGATAAGTATCATCAGATAGAACACCATGTCATAAGTATCTTCAACTACCCGCATGTGCCGATGTGCAGTATTTTAGGCACATTGTGACCTATCGTATTACAACATCTCGCTATTCTAAGCACGTGTCCATGTTTTGTATGTGTAGGGCAACGGCGGCGGGAGCAGGGGCGGGTTCAACTACTCCCTTGCCATAGAGCTAGAGGGCAAGGGGCCAGCGCGTGCCCTTTTCGCCGGAAGTGTACTAGTGTAAAACTTTTCTTTCCGAGAACTGCATCTCTCTCCAGTATTCGTTTCTAATGTATTTTACGTGCGCTGGGGGCGGGGCGGTTCAGGTATTATGGTTGGTTGATAGTCACAAAAGAAGCTATACAGTCGGCGTGGTGAATTCTAAATCTTATATATAATCGTCCCTTGGGTGGAACAATGTGCTATCAGCAATGTGTTAGCATTGCGGATGGTGACTTGTACTACTCGAGGGGCGACTATTGAGTGTCACACTACTATTTATGATACGCCTTTATCTCTTGGTCTTAGCTCATACCCTTAGTCAAGTGCCCTTTTGATACCCCTACCCATTTACCTTCGGATGTTTTCAGCGTCCTTTGTGTATTGTGCTTACATTGTTTACTTCCACATAAACACATTTTTGTTTATGTACAATCAACAGACAGAATCTGTACGATCAACAGACAGTCCCTCATACGTAATGACTCCGCGGATCAAGAAACTGAATAACTAAGAATTGGACTACAGTAGAAGTCGAGACATTTTTAGAGATAGCTAGCAAGCAAGCTTGTAGTAGTGCTATAAATCAGTAGTAATGATGGGTGACTCTAGTACATGACATGTAGTGGCAGCACAGGTAGAGATGGGCGGTATTAGAATTTTGATTTCGGTATCGGTTTCGGTATTTTTAAAGGGGTATACCACGGTATCCGTTCGGTATTCAGTATCTGATTTGACTGAAATTTGCTGATAGTACAAAAGGAGAATTCCCACCTGAAAAATACAGAATCATTCCACAACAGTTCCACAAATGCCACTGCCAATTAGCTCAACATTGGCATCGTTTTGCCCACCGCAGTTCATATCTTCAGTATTTCTGTGACTTGTTCCAAACACACCTTAACTGTTAAAGGCCTATTCAGGCTTTTGCGATCACAGCATGTGCCCTTAACATGCTGTCATTAAGAGGTCCCGCTGACAAAAGACAAATCATCTGGGCAGTGATTTCTGATGCCTGGGGCAGACTATACTTGCCAATGATGGCCCACCACTACAACATGACTATCCTATAAGTGCCAGACTTTACTTGCCTGAAAATACCATCATAGCACCCTCGAGGTGAGGTAGCACATTTGCTGAGAGGACCCCCTCTCGCTCTGGTCCTCACCCGAGGGATCAGACCAACGACCATCAAAAAGACGAGTCACAACTCCCTAGATCACCTAATCCCGGACATCTGCCGAGTATCCGACCCTTTTCCTCCTTCAACGCGCCTAGGCATGCAGCTACAAAAGATCTTATACAGTTAAAGAGTGTCGAAAGGGGCTTGCCCCACAGCGTCCCTACGCGCCTTCATTTCACCTTCTATCAAGTCTTGGCTGCTTTTACAGGCAGACAAGACTTGAATAGACATCACTGCAAAGCAACTGGGCATGTACAGGTTGTAGTCTTGTGGGAATTCAGGAAAACTGCCCAGTCCCACGAGGGTTAACAAAATTGAAAAGAATCTGAGTTACTATGAAAATAAAAACTTTAACGGCAATAAAGTTTCAACAAGGTCTTATAAATAGCGAATGTAGGAAATTCGAAAATACAAATGGTTTCGGCATTCAGTGATTGGTTCGGTTCGTTTCGGTTTCTCGGTATCTCCATGATATCGATGTCGGTTCGATCTTTCGGTATATTGCCCATCTCTAAGCATAGGGGATGTCCACAAAGTCCTCAAACCGCTACTACCGTCAGTTCATGAATACACAAATAAGTGGAATGGTGGTTGGAGCATTTACCCTGAGATGAAACTGTTTTCAATTTTCTTAAGCTCATTTCACCACAGAGGGCATCAAACGTGCACTACTGTGTTTTGCGATTTTCCGATTTCCTTGACGAGTGGAAGAGACGGAAAAGCAGACACCCTTTCGAGTAAATTTACTAACAACTCTTTGGCTCGTTCCCTTTCTCTGCCGTTATAGACAACAAGCATAGGACTCATATGGCTTAACAGTAGCAATGGCAAGGAACAGTGATAGAGACAGGAGCTCTCGCAGTCATTGGATACAGTGCAGCAGAGGTAAGGAAGAAAGCGTTAGTACACAGCCACTAGGAAAAAGTGAGAGGGCAGTAGTCTAGAGGCCATAAAACAATAGGCTATCTAGTCGCTATGAGTAATGGGATAGTAACCCATGGGGCCATACTAGCCCCCAAGTCACCAAACATTAGCCTCTTAATCGCCAGTCTTCAGTCCCAAAAAGTCCCAAAATATTCGTATGTGCCCGTGTCTTGTATGTTTTAGGGCACGTTGCGACCTATCACATAAACAGCTAGCGCTTTGTTTCGGCATATGACCATGTGTCACATATGCTGTGCTGGATAGACAGTTTGTAGACAAAGATCACACTCGTAGGCAGCTCCAGCCAAAGAGGGTGGAGCGATCTGACTGAATCAACTATGGCTCAGTGGAGGGCGGGGTTGATACTAGAGATAGCTAGGGCGAGGTGCAATGGGTAAACAGTATTGCCAGAAATGACCATGAAAGCTAAGTAATAACAAAACACAGATTCTGTTTCCAAGAATGGTGCTCTTTTTTTCTACCAGAGTACATTTTGGATCGATTGAATGCGCCAGTGGAACATCTTCCATGGTTTACGGCCCTTTTGGACTTCGAGCTACTCAAGATGGCATTCTGGACAGGTTAATTTGGGTAGTTTATGATAGTTTTCGGGTCGTTTTTGGTAAGTGGCTAGCTCGCATTCAAATTCAACCGAACATACCCTCTGAATAGGCTACTCCCCCCCCCCCCCCCCAACTTCATCTTAGTCCTTCCAGGGTCATACAACCACATGTCGCCATAGAAATCAATATGGCGAGCTGCATCATACAAATTGACAATGGAAACGCGTATTATCCGAACAAAACGCATTGCGCATGCGCTTTGACACCACGTATCACCATAATAATGAAGTCACAACATGGCTGTTTACGTGGGCACTTCAGCAACCAGACTTTTAACATCTAAACAAGTTACACGTGCTCTCACGTCTGTTCTAGTTTGGTGTCAAGGCACAACGCGCAGTCCTTTCCATTTTCTCTCCTGCAATGTATTTCTCGGCCCAGCAAATGCAAGTGGTTATGATTTATTTGGGGAACTTGCTGCGCAATTATGAAAAAGGGAGGTTATTCCAGCAAAAGGAAGCACCGTGTACGGTCAGCACGTCACTCCAAAGGAGCACCGTGGCAGATTGTGTCTTAAATCAGTGCAAGGAGGTCGTTGAAAACATGGCATGTGATTATCACAGCACGGCGATATTTCGGCTTCCTGTACTCGCTCAGTTGTCCAACATGGAAACCTGAACAACGAAATACCGGGGCGGTGAGAAGGGCGTAGTTCCACGTCATTCGCGAGGTAAAATCAACATTCATTGCCCTGAAGGTGAACAGTTTAGTGAATATTCAACACATAATGAGGAAGAGTGAGGTGTGTGTCTGAGGAGGTAATACCAGTTTCCCACTTCGTGAGCGAGGCAATATTTTTTTCAGCATTCTGTGCTTCGTTTCAAGTCTTGTTTATGTATATACTCAAATACCAAGACAGGGTTTATGGTTCAAGTGAGGGAGTTAATAGAGAACTGCTCACTGGAGATCTCTGATCTAGACGTAGGGGCACCCCAGAGTAAAAGAAATCGTCAGAGAAAGAATCATGGGGATGATAACCTTAATTGGCGAGAGGGGGTCAAAATAAAGAGGTCTTTGGGTGGCCTGCGTGATAAAGAGAAGCCTGGTTTTGAATACCTTGATGGCACCTTTGGTGGTCACTGTTGTTCAAGGTGAGGTCGCGGTCCCTGGAGCTGAGGGGGAAAATTGGGAAAAATAGTGAAAAAGAGTACCAGATGTGTAATTCAGGCGTGGTGGAGACTCTGGAACACTTTCTACTAGAATGTCCAAAATAATATTCTAAAAGAATAGGATTCACTGAGAGTGTGATGGGGAAGTGGGATGGAAGAATGAAGGAGGTGGTTAGTGAGTGATTCAGAGGAGAGGGTTTATTTTCTGAGTCAAAAAAAAAGAAAGTGTAATAAACTTTGAGGAGCAATTTCTTTAGTATTATCGAATTTAATCCCAAACAAATTATTGTAAATTCATATTTCGAGCCTAGCTGTATGAATTTGCATAATTTCATGTCCTTACCGTCGCCAGAGTCACGTCAGGATGTCGCAATTCAGACATGGGCTGAAATGACACACATGCAGTCAATAGCGTGTATGTCCATCGTTTGCCTCTTGGATGGCAAGACATCGACTGCGCATGGACCTGGTAAATCTCTGGATGTCACCCTGTGGTATTGCGTTCCACTCCTGCCTTAGAACATTACGAAAATCGTCTAACGTCTGAAGATCACGAAGTCGTACCCGACAGTCCAACTGATCCCCAAGATGCTCGATTGGCGATAAATCTGGCGAAAGTGGGGGCCAGTGAAGAAGTTCGATGCTCTGCTCCTCAAGAAAGTCACGAAAGAACACCGGGCATTGTCTTGCTGCAATAACTGCAATCCGACGTTAGCGTTGAACAACGGGACAACAACAGCGTTAAGAATTTCGTCCCTATATCGCTGTCCATTCAGATTACCATCGATGAAGCTCAACTGCGTTCGATGGCGCAAGGAAATTAAACCATTACACTACCCCCGCCGAAACGGTCCCATTCCCGCACGCAAGCATCAGAAAACCGTTCTCCTCGTCGGCGACACACTCTTGCCCTACCATCAGCGCGCCGTAAACAAAATCGTGATTCATCACTAAAAAGAACTGTGCTCCAACGCTGCTGAGTCCAGCGAACGCGCTGACGTACCCATTCCATTCTAACAGTACGGTGACGTTGGGTAAGGATTGGTCCGTGGCATGGACGCCTACTTCGGATGCCGTGTTCAGCGAGTCTGTTGCGGACAGTTTGTGCAATGATTCTATTGTTAGTTCTACCAGGAGTAATTGCTCCTGTCCTCGTCGCCGGAAGGAAGCGATCCCGCAAGTGAGACGTCACGATGTGTCGGTCTTGTGCAGGGGTCATAACTCTTGGTCGGCCTGAACGCGGTCGGTCGGCAATTGATTCAGTGGTTCTGTACCTTCCAATGAGATGGTAAATAGTGGTCACAGTGACTCTGAACTCGGCAGCGAGCTCAGCGGGACGTATCCCAGCCTCATGCATACCAATGGCACGCAACTTCTGATTTTCGGTTAACCTTGGCATTTCTTAAAATGTCGGAAGACAAAAATTTAAATTTTATAGTAAATTTCCTTTCTTATTATACCTACCACAATTGTTTACTACAGGCTTGCATTGCAGTGGAAGACCGTAACTCGGAAAATATACTCTCTATTTTGATCTTTCCTAAGCGATTTGGGAACGAAAAGTGGTGTAAAAAGCACCAAGAAAAAAATAAGCTAAAACTGGGTCGAGCGCCATCGGCTCACACGCAGTAGTGGACGCTCTTCTCTTAGTACGACTCCACGACTTCCGGAATCAGTGCACAAGCAGTAACTAATGAATCATTCTTTGAGTCCGCCAACATTGGAGTTATGTGATCAGCGGGGAGGAAGGATTCTTACCCGAATAAGAAGACGGAAGGGCCTCCATGTAAACAATTGTGGTAGGTATAATAAGAAAGGAAATTTACTATAAAATTTAAATTTCTTATCAACCTACCTTACAATTATTTACTACAGGCTGAATAGACAATAAGATGGAGGGAATCACATAACCGACCCCCTTATAACCCAATTACACCGGAACCGTGGATAGAGGAAGAGGTCCCCGGGCCTTTCAAACCATAGCCTCACAAACACTGGTAAAAGACAATGAGAGATGAGGCGTACGGTTCTGTGCGACGCACAGACAGAAAAGGGCAGTAACAGCAAGAGCTGGAACTGACCCTGTGACTAGCCTAATGGATAGAGAAAACAACAGCCTGAGTAGAAGAAAGAGGGCCCAAAGCAAAAAAGGTCCTCAGACTGCTCCTGCAACTGACGCAGATACAAGGTGGAGAAAGTAGAAGCATTCCTCCAGTAGGATGCCTGCATAACATCCGACAACTTGACGGAGTTAGAATAAGCCCAGGTAGACAATGCACGCACCTTGTGGGCACAAATACGATTGGTAATACAATTGCCAGTCGCTAGACGAGCGTAAGCCGCGCGAGTAGCAAGACAAATCCATCCAGAAATGGATTGAGGAGAGATCTTCTGTCGACCAAGAATAAAAGACAGAAAAAAATCGTTTCGTGCCTTTCCTAATGAACTGAGCCCGATTGAGATAAATGTGAATTGCACGAACCGGACAGAGCAAAGGGTGGTTACCCTCAACAGAAGGAAGAGTCCTGATACAGATAGGAGGTCAAGTAGTTTCTGGTATCTGATTCTTGGCCAGAAAGGAGCAATCAGTGGTAAACGTAACACTGTTGGAATAGCTCACTAACCCGTCTGGCTGAGGCAAAAGCCACCAGAAAAGCCGTCTTGTATGTGAGAAAACGCATATCCACCTGGGATAAAGGTTCGAACGCCCCCCCCCCCCCCCCCCCCCCCCAAGCAAAGCAGCACACAAGAAACTTTCCATCTTGGGGTAAGCTGCAAAGTCCTAGGCCTTTTGAAGGAAAAGTGCCGAACAAGCTTGGAGAGGTATGGATTAGTGCCGATACGACGCTGTCCCACATACGAAAAGGTCCCCGAAAGCATGGACCCGTACCCTTTTATGGTAACAGGCTGGAGACCCCGAGAATCAAACAGATATACTAGAAACTCCGCAATCTGTGTTATCGAAGGATTGGCATAATCAACAGAGTGATCGACACACCATCGACAGAAGACATTCCACTAAGCCGCATAGGTTAAACCAGTGGAGTGCCTCCTTGAAGAAGAAATGCACTCCGCTGCTCGTCTCGAAAAAGCTCTACGGAGGAGACAGGACCTGACAAAAGATATGCGTGAAGGCACAATGAAGTCGGGTTGACGTGAAACCTCCTCGGGTGACCATGGCAAAGAAGGTCGCGCCGTAGAGGGAAACGTGCCGGAACCGCCGCCAACAGAGAGCAGAGCTGATTGATCCACACCCGCTGAGGCGACAGGGGAGCGACCAGAATGATTCAACAACTGCAGGTTCGTATCTTGGCTAGAACCTGAGACAGAATCGGAACCGGCGGGAAGGCGTACCCGACCAGACCGGTCCAATCGAGTGACAGAGCGTCCACGGCGAAAGCCAGAGGATCTGGTCACGGGGACACGAAAGTGTCCACCTGATGGTTCCAATGAGTCGCAAAGCGATTGATGAGGGGACGATCTCAGAGATCGCAAAGCGACTGGAACACCACCCCGTGGAGCATCCACTCGGTGGAAATGACCCTTCCCCGTCGGGACAGGGAGTCGGCTAGGACGTTCAGACGACCGGGAATGTGACAAACCACCACCCCGGCGTTGACATCCTGAGCGAGCAGTAGAATATCCCGAGCCAATTCGTACGTGGGAACCGAGTGCGTGCCGCCCTGGTTGCGAACGTAAGCAACCACTGTCGAATTGTCGGACAACAGAAGGACCCGGCGATTCGAAAGGTGGGGGTCCACTGCCGGAAACTCAGAAGAAGAGCAAGAAGCTCCCTCTGGTTGATGTGAAGAGCTGCTTGATCCTGGTCCCATGCCCCTAAAGGGAAAGACCTAGAGGATCCAACGTCGCACCCCATCCGAGATCGCTGGCGTCTGCTGTCAGAACACGATCGGACGTGGGTAAGTCTAACGGAACCCCCTGCGTAATCCACTGAACATCGGGTCAGGAGAGAAGGTGAGGATGCAGAGTTTCTGATAACTGAAGCACCAGATCCAGAGGATCGACATTCGGCCTCCAACGACTGAGCAGAAAGTGTTGGAGAGGTCTGAGATGCAGCCGACCTAGAGGAATGAGATCCGTCGCCGAACCGCAGAGACCGAGTAGCCGGAGTATACTCCGAGCTGTCGAGGACGTGGACTGGGACAGAGTCAGGGCAAAAGCTGAGAGAATCACAGCCCTTGCTAGGGCAACCGCTACCTTATTGAACTTATTGAACTGAGTACGGAAGTCCATCCCCAGATGACAAAACAACAGAGCAGGGACCAGGTCCGACTTCTCCTCGTTGACTCTGAACCCTAGCGATGTGAGCAGGCTCAACAGTGTGTCGACATCCGACTCCAGAAGGCAGCATTGGAATGCTTCTGGAGGATATCACCTAGATATGCCGAAATAGTCACCCTGGACTGTGTGCGATGGAAGGCTATCACATGCGACATCAGTCGGGTGAAGGCCCAAGAAGCCAGGTATGGCCTTGAACTGGTAAACTCGCCCCAGAAAAGCGTACCTGAGATACTTTCGCGATGTCCGATGAATCGGGACGTGTAAGTAAGCGTCTCGCAGGTCGATGCTGGAAGCGAAATCTCCCTGGTGAATAAAACGGCGAATCGACCTGAAAGTCTCCATGCTGAACTTGGGAGCAATGATAGACTGGTTCGGGATACTCAAATCGATAACCGGCCGTCCTTCTTCGGCACCAAGAACAGGTGGGATTAAAATCCACTGACTGAATGTTCTTGACGACCTCGATCGCCCCCTTTGTCAGGAGATTGTTTATCTCCGTGGTCAAAAGCTCCCGACGTGAAACGTCTGACGGAACTGTGGTTGGAAGAGGCACCCTGGACAGAGTGGGGTGCATTCGGAAGGATATTCGCAGCACGGACCACACAACATCTAACACCCAAGGATCGGATGTGGTGGTGGCCCAATGGTCTGCGAACTCTGATATCCTTCCTCCAACCTGGGACGAATCGAGGTGAGGACCTTCATTTCGAGCCCCGGCGAGGCCCACGAGAGGAGAAACCACCTCCTCTGCTACATGAAGAATCCTGAGTCCTCCCTCTAGCCTGCCGACGCTTACCCTTACCCCGCCGTGAGTAAGAAGTAGAAGCGGTGGCAGGAGGAGCAGCCCTTTGCTTCGCTGCGGAAGCAGAAGGATGCTTGTTAGGCTTTGGACGGCGTCTGCCTCCAACAGAAAGCTGATCAAGCTGACGAAGCAGCAGCTGACCTTTGGAATGACGTAGGAACGTCATCCCGGACCGTCGCCACGAAGCCATGGAACAGTTGCGGACCCGCCAAAGAAGCAGATCGAAGAGCAGCGCGTTGCCCCTCAGGAAGGGAACGGCTTGTGTCCAGCACAGCGTCCCTGCGAACAAATTCCAAGTTAGCCGTGTTACAGGCATGCGTGTGAGTAAGATGCATGAGCGCCTTGGACAGCACACGCAAAAGAGCCTGTACGTCGTCAAACTTATCTGGGGGCAGATAAGCAGCTAAAGCAGAGACGACGTGATCTGAGAGAGAAAGCATGCCCAGCATCTCTCTCGATAAGCCCAACACGGACTCCAGAGACGCCATAGGAATAACGGCCGACTTGGGCTTGGAAAGCCCGAGGGAGTTGGAGTCCTGATCCAAGACCGCCAAAGTCTGGCAGACTGTCGGATTGGCGGAATTGTAGGAACGATAACGCGCCGCAAGCAATAAGTGTCAACCCTGGTGAAGAACGACGTCCTCATAGCCTTGGAACTCAGCTTCGAGTCCAAAGCTGTAAACGCTTCAACCACCTGTACCGACATGCACGCACGAAGGCGCAAAGAAGCAGATTGCTCCACAGGCTGTAGGCGTGTGACCGATGATCGCGGACGGGCTGACACTGTCGGCTGGTTTGACGGTTTGATATCTGGAAGGAACCCAAACACAAAGTCAAGATCTGGCACAAGCCAGAAGACTGTTGGCTCTCTACGTCAGGTATGTCGGACTCATCCCCTGAGTCGGAAGATATATAGCCCATCATGGGCAAACCAGCCGACGCCTCCCATAGTGCAGGCACACCAGGGGGGTCAGAAAGCGGCCTGTTTCTAATCCCGGGAGGCGGCGCCACAGGTGGCGCCTGGAAACCACTCGTAGCCTCGCTGGAAGCAACGGGAAGGCTCTTGGACAGAACCTGAGTGAGCAAGGAGAGGGCCTCTCTAAGCTCACTGCCCGTGTCGGCCGGTTCGACATGGGAACGAACCGGCAAAGTGGCTTCATTCCTGACCCCTTTAACCAGCAAAGGGTCACGATCCTCAAATACACCCGACACCAACTGTACTTAGCTCAGCAAGATTAACTTTCTGTACAAAACAAACAACAACACCTGGGGTCACTTCGCGGTCATTATAGCAGTCCATCATTTGGAACATCCCCTACACTCTGATATTTCTTCAAAATAATAACATCCAGGTATCAACCTCTGGTCATCATGAAATTAATACTTTTCAAAAAGTATTCAGGACCGGTCCCCTTTCTTTTTTCACTCTTTAACCATCGACTTTACCTTCATCTTGACCGAACTCTAACATTCCTACAACCAACGGTCACACGAGACACCCTTTGTTTTATTCCATCACAATAATTTATCCCTTCGTCTTCAGTCTTACCTTGTTTGTCATATAGTTTACATTTTCACCCCACCATCACCCGGCACACCACCATCAAGTCTACACCCAAAAATAGAGACTCGTGTGGTACCAGTTTTTCCTCCTATTTCAGTCTTCTTAACCCCTCTTTCTCCTTCTGCAGGTGCCCAGCGGACTTCGTATCGTAGTTCCATAGTAGGAAGCGTACTTTGCATTGGGTATCTTAGCCACCTACTTTGCAGACCAGGAGAGCGGGGAGGACTACGTTCCCGCACTGTATTTTCTTCCTGTCTCCCCATTCATGGTTTAGAGCTTTCTTTTAGTCCCCCATCCAGGACTTCACCACCATACATGTAGGTATGCAGGCTGTATTTCACACCCCATACAGGGCTGACTTCACCACCATACGTGTAGGTATGCATCAGGGAATGCTGGGCTGCTTAGTTACATTCTGTCTATCAATGCTCCATGCCATTCCTGGATCCGTACTTTCCAGTAAACTCAAAATACACAGACCCGTCTGGTACCACCTTCATGAGTCCCCAGTAAGTCTTGCATATTCACCTGCTGAAACCGATGTATATTTTGCAGCACACACACTATGTGTATGTGATCCAGCTGCCATAAAATAATCCCTGCACATTCACCTGCTGAAACCTATTTATAACAGTATTTTATGAGGCGATTCATGACGAGAAAAAGCATAGCAAGAATAAACTTCGAACTTATCGCATATTTAAACAGGCCCATAGATTTGAGTCGTACCGTGCATATTCTAAAACACACGAGGCAAGAAATGTGTTTCCATGACTGAGAATAAGCAGTCACAAAATGTGTATTGAGAGGGGAAGACATTTTCAACCCCTATCCCCGTAGAAAATAGGCTTTGTGGTGTATCTAGTGCTTGCGGAGCAGTCGGCGAAGTGGAAACTGAGACGCACTTCATTACGGATTGTTTGGCTCACTCAAACATAAGAACGCAGTTGGTCGACATTATTAGGGAGTTTGCGATTTCAAACGTGTACGGGTACGGGTACGTGTAGCTACACGTACCCGTACACGTTGGGATTTGAGAAAAATTGAGTTGCGAAACGACTTTTTAATTAACGTGTACGTGTACGGGTAACGGGTCCGTAACTCTGTGAGTTCAGGTCATTATGTTGTTGACCAACAATGGCTTCCTCAGATCTGCTGATGTTCGGTGCGATTGAAGACGACGTCGAATTAGTGTTGTTATCCACAACTGATGAACGTTCAGCTTCTAACATTAGGTTTCATTACCCAAGCTTTGACTTGTCATGATTTACAAATGATGAATGCCGTCAAATGTTTAGGTTTGACAAGGACGGTTTAGCCAAGTTAACAACCACATTCCAATTACCCCAATCAATCGTTTGTGAGAATGGCACCGTTGTATCTGACACAGAAGGGTTGTGCATCATGCTGCGCAGACTTGTATATCCAATTATTTCATAACACCATGTGGCAACCCATGTAAAACCCGGGGTTTTCTTTTGCCGGTTGGATGCTACCCGCTCCAAATATGCTCCATACCAAATATCAATGACCTGATACGTACAGATTTAGCAAAAGTTGCGTTTGATTTTTTTTTATTTTGTATTTTGAGGCCCATGCATGGGCCACATTTTTTCCCGCTAAATGTGCCATAAAGGGATCAATTTAAATAGACCTGAAAATCCTACTTACAGTGATGCCATATATCAAATATGAATCATTTGAGGCAGTGGTTTAGAAAAAAACAGATTTTTAAATGTTTTTTTCTATTATCCACAGTGTTAAAAAAAATGCGGACTTAGCATTTTTTCGAAGTCCAGAAGCTGTATTTCTACGACAAAACTAATGACATTTTTTTACTATTCCTTTCTGTTGGTTGGTTCCAAAGAAGCTTCACACCAAATAAGAAATCTCAGTGCATTGTGGTTTTGGAGATATGGGCGTTTAACAAAAAATATTTCTATTTTAAGCTGCCGCGGTTCCCACGGGGCTACTGGAAATTGTTGGGGGCATAAATACTTATGACCCATTAATATACTTCATAATAAATTTGGTTCAAATCGGCCGCTCGGTCAGAAAATATAAATTTTTGACGGGGCAAAAATTCTTGCCCCTCCCATAACGACGGTGAATATTGCCCCTCGAACTTCTCTTAAACAAATTGGGTTCTACACCCCAAAGGGAAGCAGCATAACGGTCTCTGCTACCGCTGGTTCAAGAGAAAATGTTTTACCAATTGGCGCATTTTGGCCCCACACCACCCCCCCCCCCCTCAATACGAGCAAAAATATTATTTTAAAAAATGCCCCTATATAACCGCTACTCAAGTGAAATTTCATTAAAGTGTTCCCAAACATCACCTTCACGACGGACGACGGATGCGCGACGGGCAAAAAGTGAATAGAATAGCTCACCCTGATTTTCAGTCAAGTGAGCTAACCCGCCACTTGCCAACAGCCACAGAGAATGACTAAACGCAAGCCAATGATTGAAACTTGTCTGGCTAGGACAAGTGTTTGACTCCCTAAATAAGGAAATAAATATGTCCACAACCAGCCCACAACAAGGGCATGTGGTGTATGTGAGGGGTCATAAGGTGGGCGTGTGAATGTTTTCTGGTTGCTGTATTTAGTCATCGGTTCTCCCAAAGGGAGACTGAATTGCCAACCTTTCATTCTGTAAGCTAATGGATGATTCCAGCTTTTACAAACCGCCATATTGGTCTGTTTTGGTGGCGTTCTTTCCATTTTGTAACCGCTATGGAAATCATGCTGGCGCTGCTCCCAAAGCAGCGTTCTGTTTGTGTTTTTCTTCTCTCTTTAACGAAGATTGTTTTGCGGCATTGATTAGATGCCATGACTTCATCCCAATAAACGCATCACACCTGTGTGTGCCTCGGCACCTAGCAAATGAACCACTGGTCGATTGGAATCCTTATGGTAGCTTGGTGAGCCAGGCTGCATAAATCTCACATCCTAGAATAACGTGGCTGGTGGGGGCTGGCCCTCCGGTAAACGCATTCAATGCAATGTGCAATCTCTTTTCACGAGCTGGATCTTGGTTGCTATCCGGCCTCCTTGGTTCTGCCTGACACTATAAATCCAATGATAGCCATTCGGTTCGCAATGGTTTTAAAATCCCACGTCGTACCTGCGCCCCTTTGGCACGTGAAAACTATTTTTTTTTTTTGTTTTGTTTTTGTTTTGCTCTCCTTATGCTTATGCCTTGCTCTCTACCTTTCAGCAGGTCCCTGCTACAAACACCTTCCATCGGAAAGCCATTACTCATTGACGTAGCCGGGCCTGGGAGAGCTCCCTCCACCCCCCACCCCGTCATGACCCGCTCCCATTTAAAATGAAGCGCGCATTTAAAAACACAAAAGCAAACAGGGTATAAATAATTTTGAAACAAACAGGGTATATAAAATAATTTTCAAAAATAATTCAGTAGTTCGATTGTTATCAATGGGGGACTTGAATCTTCATCTCAGTGTTGTGCACTTTGGGATCTGCCTCCGGCTCAGTAATCAACTTACGTGCCCCCCCCCCCCCCCCCATACTGTTCCTAGTTCACAACCATCGTAGTAAGCCATCTGATTCAATCGAACTTCCCCACTACTAAATCAATTCGCCCCCCCCCCCCCACACACACACACACCCTCACACACACCCTCACACCACACACACACACTCACCCCGCACACGAAAATACATAAATTAAGAATAAAATAATCAAATATATGATAGTGACCGTTCATAGGCGTAGTGGCAACGTAACAGAAACATCCTCGTGTGATAATTCATCGTTGAAAGAAAGGGAAAATATATTCTCCAAGACTGTTCGAGAAAACAGCTGCGTTTTAGATCTTAAATATTCAATCCACAACAAACACAACAACAATTTCCCCTTGATATCCGCGAAGAAGTCTTCCAGAACACAAGGATTACAACGAGAATAACCTGTTATATTATATATGTAGAGAGAAAATGAAACCATTATTATTTAAACAAATCCATATCTACCCGTTCGTCGAAACTTGTAAACCTACTTCTACACGTAGGATAAAAACGTGTACGTGTGGAAGTAAGCGAACTTTATGATGTTGTCGACAAAATTTTCGTATACCCGTACACGTACACGTAATGACTTTTCTTGACCAAAACGAATTATTTCGTGATTAATGCCAGTGTTGACATGTCCTTGTCACAACAAAATTAAACTAATTTGTTTCACAAACACGCTCATTATTTCGATTGTTGCAATTAGAAAGCTTCTAGGAACCACGGGATTGTATTTGGCACGAATTTGTGCATTCAACTGAAACACATTTTGTCTTTTTAAATCACTGGAATTTTCAAATTTCAACCCGTCAGTTTTACGTGTAGCAAACGTGTAAGCGTGTGCAAGAAGTGTGACGTACTTCACAAATTATCTGCTACACGTACCCGTACCCGTACACGTTTGAAATCGCAAACTCCCTATTAACAAAAAGGTACGGGACTTAAAAAATACCAGCGAACGCCAGCAATTTGTCTTCATCATGAAGATTGGAAATTGGCGTACATGACAATCGTTACTTAATCGCGATTTTATCGGTTGATAACTAATGTCGAATACGGACATGGGACTAAGTAACGGTTGGCACGTCCCCGAAATTCGTATATTAATCATCTATTACACAATCCTGCTATTCTTCAGGGGAGAGGAGCGTAATTGACACAAAGAAGGTGGGGGGGGGGGGGGGGGGGGGGGGGGGCAACAATTACTTATTACCAGTTCCTTATTAGACATTCGTTATCAACCGATTTCATCGGTTGATAACGAATGTCGAATAGGGAACTGGGAATAAGTAACAGTTGTCACCTCCCCAAAAGCGGGAAAGATTAACAAGACTCAACACACTCGGAAAATCGTTTTCGAACCCGATTGTCTTTTTTCTTCAAATTGTTTTGCAAATGTTTTCAGCACTACTGTACATATCAAATTTATGTTTTGTCATATAAGCAACCCGCCTCACTGTATGTGTTATATTGCTCCAATAAACGATCTATTTATCTTTAAATGTGGATTTAAAGTAAAGTCGGTTTTAACCCATTAAGTGCTGATAGTATCAACCACGTCGCTTCAATAAAAGCCTTTGGAGGAGTCCATATTCATTATTTAGGGATATACCAATATTTTTTTTTCAACGTGAAACCATGGGGGCTGCACGTTGAAAATATTGATTGGTTATTCCCACGTATTCACTGATCAGCCATCCTACTTAATAACATTATGACGTATTAAAATCCTGGACCGGAAAAACGCCCTCTCTGATCAAAGGGTTAAATGGATATAATTCTGAAGTAGTGAAACCACTTAACTACCAGTGGCAAGTAACTGTCGGATTCTTCAACCTTCTAGTCAGCCACTCATCAAGGTTAGCATTGGATCACGACAAGTGTGCCATAAGCGCTCTACTCGCATGAGCATTTTTTTAACCAGGCACACTACACATACGCCAGTAGGTAAAAATGCGGATACGGTATCACTTGTACACGATTTTGTACTTGTACACGTACACGGATGTACATCTCCATAGGAATCAGTGTTAAAAATCGTGTACAGGTGCACAAAATGTCGTTTTTTATGGTGATACAGAATCCGCCATTGGTTTTGAGGCTCACAGATCGCACTTTTAACGTTCAAATACCCGTTGGCGAACGCGTACATTGTACACGTCGCTCAAGAGTGAAAAAAATGTATGAAATTTTAAGAAAATGAGGTCGATTTTCTGATCTAGAATCTGCAAATGGGTTTCCCCGATCGGATCGCACTTTAACCGCGCGAGCAAAAAACGTTTTGCGGATTCTGTATCAGCATCAAAAAGTGGTTTGCGGATTCTGTATCACCTAAGTAGGTATACGTTCACCAACGGGTATTTGAACGGTTAAAGTGCGATCCGATCGGGGAAACCCATTTGAGGATTCTAGATCAGAAAATCGACCTCTGTAAGGTACATGGAAAAAAAGGTGATACCGAACCCGCAAAACCACTGCCACGTTTCCGATCGTGTTTGGGACGGTATAGGGTGCGATTTGATCAGTGAAAAAACGATTTTGTCGATTCATCTCTTGAGTTTTGTGAGACGAAATCGTGATAGAATCGGTTTTGAGGAGAGGAAATAAAAAAAAGTGATTGATATATATATATAGGAGAGAAAAAAAAAGTAAATAAATAGTTATTTAAAAATAAATATATCAAATCGAATAGATAATAAAAAATACTTAAATCATGAACGCTTCCCAGACTATTAGAGCAAGGTTTCTTTTAAAAATGCTGATGAGAGCCTACGCATTCTGTGTGAATGAACAACTAGGTCGCCTCTTGTTAGAACGATGCGTCGGATGTCGGGATCACCTAGACTTCGATCATGAGAATCATTTGTGTCTGACGATGGAAAGGGAAGATATGGTCGTCAAGTATTTCGAACCGGCGTTCAAACGCGTTCAATTCGATGAAGTGATCATGTTTTGGAAGAGATTACTCTTCTATAAGGATCGAGACAAGCCCACAGTTTCGGAAGAACTGAAATTGGCGCGTAGAAGTCTGACTTTAGAAGACAAGGGATGCATCATGAAATTATTGTTCAATGAAGCATACGTCTAAGTTTTCCCGTTGATATAAATAAGGGAGAATAGAAAATAAAAATAAATACACACATAAATTTTTTATCTAATATTAGAAAGAAAAAAAACGCAAAAATGAGAACTAGAAATAAATTGTATCCGACGTTAGATGACGACGAGGACGAGAAGCCGAACGGCGTTTTTCCGACGGCACGGTCGCTAGAAGAAAAAAAAAGAGGAGAGAGGTATCGCATCAATCAAATCAGTAGAATCCAAGCGTATCTAACTCGAGAGAGAGATTCTCGTCATTCTCTCAAGAAGAAGTATTCGCGTTTCGTGAAATTCGTCACCGCGATTGACACGACACTCATCACGATTTCCATGGGTTTACACGCAGCCGGCATCGGATTGTTGTTGACTGCGGTCGGTATTCCGATCGTGTTAACCGTAGAAGGAGTGGCTCTTGCCACTGGATTGTTTAGCATGCTCAGAAACTTTCTGAGTAGGAAATTATATCTGAAGGCGAGGAAACTCGACAAGATTCGCGTCTTGGCCGACTCCAAGATCGACACGATATCCGAAATGATCTCGATGGCATTGAAAGACGGTAGGATATCGGATGGAGAATACTTCACGATATTGGGAGAGAAAACAAAATATGAAGCCATGAAAGAAGCTGTGAGAATCAAGACTTGACAGATCATCAAGGAAGAGATGAAGAATTCTCTCGTGGAAAAGGGGAGGAAAGAGGCCAGGGAGGAAATCAGTAAGATGATAGAACTCAAGAGCAACGATTGAAAAAAATATATATATAATAAGAACAGAATTTTTAAAAAGAAATATTAAATTTATATATAAAATAAAAACGAAATTAATTTAAATAACTCTCAAAAAATGTATTGCGTAAAGTGTAAGAGAGTTACCAAGACAAGTAATTCTCGAGAAGTACGAACTAAAAATGACAGACAGATGCTTCGCGGAATTTGCGACGTGTGTGGTTCTATCAAGACTCGTTTTGTCAAAAAAAAGAATGCGAGCAAAGGTAAAGGCATCGTGAATAAAATGATCAATAATCTACCTTTCAAAATGCATCTGCCTGGTCACAGTTTCACGGGACCTGAAACGAAATTGAACAAGAGACTCAATGCTGATCTGATTCCTAAATCTTGGAGCAAACCTGTGAATAGGGTGGACGCGGCCGCGTATGATCACGATCTATGCTACGCCGGACATCCTGACACCAAGACTCGCAACGATGTCTGCGATAAAAACATGTTGGCGAAATTGAGAGATATATTGAATCAGACCAGGAGAGAGAAGATAGAATGTTCGCTGGTCGGTAATCTGATCGGTGCAAAACGTCGATTCGGATGGGGCATTAAAAAAAAAACAGCGCATCTGAAGAGAAGAAGAAACAATTATTGACGAGCGAATTGGCCGAGGAGTTACACAAACCCATTGTGCATAAATTTCGAAAGAGAAGGGTGTTCGTGAAGGGTTTGGATGATATTTGGTCTGCCGACTTGGTCTACATGAGATCGTTTTCGAGGTGGAACGAGGGTGTCAAATATCTATTGACAGTCATCAACGTGTTTTCCAAATACGGTTGGATCAGAGCTTTGAAGAATAAATCGGGACCTTGCGTCGCCGAGGCTCTGAAGAGCGTGTTCGACTCGTCTTCTCGAAAACCAAATAAATTGTGGGTGGACAAGGGGAAGGAATTCTACAACAAGCACGTTCATCGATTGGTCGACCTCTACTCGGTCGAAAATGAAGAGAAAGCCAGCATGGTGGAACGTTGGAATCGAACGATGAAGGAAAAGATGCATAGATACTTCACGGCGAATTCGACCAAGAAATACATATACGCTCTGAACGGTCTGGTTAAAGATTACAACAACACGCAACACAGATCGATCAAGATGACTCCCGCGGAAGCTAGCGATCCTCAAAACGAAAAACGGGTCTATGCGAATCTATATCCTGAAAGATCTAAGATCAGGAAGAAGTCTAGAACGCCGAAATTTGTGGTCGGTGATCAAGTGAGAATCTACGCTTATAAGAAGCACTTCGAAAAGGGTTATACTCCTCGATGGACCTCGGAAATCTTCGTGATAATCAAAATATTTCACTCCGATTCGGTGACTTACGAAATCGAAGCTTTGGATGGAGAAGAGATCATTGGAAAGTTTTACGAACAACAATTACAGAAGACGAAGTTTTGATAAAGAAAACAAATTTCTTTTATTTACTCTCTTTAACATTTTCTTGTTTACACATATATATATAGGAGAGAAAAATAATAATAAAAAATAATTAAAACTATTTTTAGATAAAAAAAGCAAGCTAATTAATAAACAAAAAACCCTTTAAAAAATGGCAAATATACTAGATATAGCACAAAGCATAGTGAAAAATGAAAGTATTCAAGAATATGCGGTTCACGAATACGAATCGGTAAACAGAACGAGTTTGAACAATGTGGGAGAGATAAGAATCAACGTCGAAACTCAAGATCTATTCGTCCATCCTATCAAGAGTTACATAGTGGTGCAGGGACGTCTCACCAAGGAAGATGGGAGTGACTACGCCGACGACGACACGGTTACTCTAGCCAATAATGGCATCATGCATCTATTCAGTAATATAAAATACATGCTATCTGGACAAGAGATGGAATCTGTGATTCATCCCGGTCAGGCCACCACGATGTTCGGACTCTTGACGTATCCGGATGATTTTTTGAAATCCAGAGGACTTAATCAGTTGTGGGTGAAAGACACCGTCGGCCCTGCTAACGCCGGTGCCACCGCGGTATTCGACTATGTCGTCAAGACATCCAGACCTAAAGGAACGTTTTCGTTCAGGATACCTTTGAAGCACATCTTCGGATTCGCAGACGATTACAACAAGATCATGTATGGATTCAAACACAATCTGACGTTGATTCGAAAAGGAAATGATGACGCAATAGTGAGACTCCTTCAGACCATCTCTTGAGAACGTAAAGACACAGGTGACCGCGAAACACTTGATCTGGTGATTGCACTCGTTCTGTGTTGTAACGAACCATCGATTTGTTGAAATAGTTCTTTACTTCTTTCGGCGGCAAGATTCCGTAGCTGTCAAAATAATAATTCTTCTTCTTCCAGTTCTTCAACCACGCCACCCAGTGAGTGCCTTCACCCGATAAATCGTCTAGATTTAAAATTCCGCATTCCGATTGTCGAGGTCTTCTCTTCGGCAAGGCATCTCTGGAAAACACGCCTAGAAAATCTTTGATTTTCAAATCCTTCGCCGCATTCGACAGATCGATGTTGGATAGGGGTTCATTAGGTAAGACGACACGGATATCTCTATTTTCTTATTCATAAATGTGTATAATTTTTTTTAAAATTTATTTATTTTATTATAATTCACTAAAATGACGTTATTTTTTTTTTTTTTTTCTTTTTAAACTAACTCTATCAACTTCCATAATCTTGAATCCGTCTAATTCCTCGACTTCCATAATCTTGAATCCATTTAATTCCTCTTGATTTTCTGGAATCCTATCATCCTTAATCATATCTGGAATCTTATCATCCACAATCATATCTGAAATCCTATCGTTGAAAGTCCAATGTCCGAGTGCCAAAGTGTTTATTTTATCGTCTAACACGAATCTCTCATCGTCATCAGCCGTCAGCAAAATCTTGTTGACTATTTCAGTATACAAGTCGTGATTTTCGCTTCAAATCGATTTCATAGTCTTATACACCGGACCACTTCCTAACAGACAATCTTTATACTCTCGGAAAGAGATGTTTTTCTTCACCACGCGCGGTTTAAGCCCTTTGCACTTCTTGATCTCTTCATCTTCTAGACGATAATCATACAGTTTGGGTCTCAAGCCCACGAATTCGACGATTTGTTTACCACCGCTCTCGTCCTTAAATTTACCTAACACCTTCTTGTTGTCATTCGATTGAATGTTGGACGGGTGATCGATGGGATAATTGCTCATGTCGAACCATGCGGCCACGTCCGGAGATATATCTTGGTAGAGATCTTTCGTCTATATCTCGTAAACTAAACTGTCCATGTCAGTGAACAGTAGTTTGGCTTTATCACCAAATTTTCGTTTGACGTAATCGTAGTGAAACTCGTACATCAATCGCTTGCTGATATCTAAGATGATCGGTCCGAGATAATACGGTTTGTCGAACTTCAGGTGCGTCTTTTGCATGTAAACTGCCACTAGATTTTCATCGAATATGGTTCGGTGTTTGTAATTGGGTTTCACCACTAATTTTTTAGCTTTTTTCTCAGATATGACGACTCGAATGTCGGTTCTCTTCCTGATGTTTTCCATCGATTTACCGTACACGCAGTTGTTCATGAGTTTGAAGAAATCTTTTTCGAAATCGTTCTTGGCTCGAATTCTGAGATTCGTGTTGAGATCGATGTATTTTTTCATCCAAGGCTCTTCGTTGAATCGAATGATGCGATGTATGTTGACTAATTTCATCCCGTAATCGACGTATTGTTTCAAATTCTCACTGTAGACGACGTAGTTACGTTTGTTAAATAAATTGGGAATGAGTTTTTCCTCGTCTCCTTCATTCGGTCTCATTCGTTCAGGAGCCAGCAGATAATCATTGTGTAGATCGTGTAATTGTTCTGGATAGTTCAAATCGACTTCTAAAATGCAAGGATAGTCTCTCCATTTTTGCATCTCTTCCTGTTCCATTACCCATTCGAAATTTCCAATCGGTAAAGGATGACTCATAGCCCAACTGTACAGATTATTAGCATCCCAATACTGTATGTATTTATTCAACCGTTTCGCATCGAAACCTTCTTTCATGTAGGGATTGTTAGCTTCAGAATATCTGTGAGAGAGCATCGAGACGCCACCTCTCGTAGCTTTTTCGAACATCAGCAACATGTCCACGTTGGATAATAATTCCAATTGGACTTCGGTAGTCTTCAACAGAGAGTCCCACGCCAGACTGGGTGCGGTGAAATACCAAGCCGGATCCAGATCGTAATTTCGACGACAGACATCTCGAAAATTTTCAAACATGTCTGCTAAGAGCAGAACGTCGATCTTCAAATAGTGATCGTGATAATCTCTCATGGTTTTCATATCGAATGATTTCTACACGTTTTTAGCGTGTTCGTAATTCTCGTTGGAAATGTCGGATTCGTATAATTTCAAATAAAAATCTTCTTTCGAAGGTAGTGCAGTGTCGGCAAATCTCTTTAGATCGTTCATGTAATCATAAGGATAGACTCCTTTCCTCAACATAACGTCTACTCGTTCTCCAAAATGTTCGCTCGTGATTTTAAATTTATCCTTGCTCATGTTATTGACTAATTTTTCCAGAGCGGTCGACATGAATTTAAAACTGTCGATGAAACGTATGCTTCTACGAATAAATTTCATTTTTTTTTCAACATCTCTCCGTCGATTACACTTTTCTTCTCCATGAGCTTCCATTTCGTGAAGGAAATGTATCTTTCTTCGCTGTTTGCGATGCAATTTAATTCTTCGTGGGAGGTGCCAAGATTTTTCATGAACAGATGACTGTCATAACCCGAGAGATTGTGAAATATCACCGGATAGAAAACGGCATCTCAATATTTTAAATTACACTTGCTGTGAGCCGGACCGCGATACAGACCCTTGTAATGATCGTGGTCTCTGACCTTCTTATTTTCCTCCGAATTCTCATCGAACGATTGTCTGCATATGTGACATTCGGTGGCTCTGTTATTTTCGTTCTGCTGCTCTCGCGTGATGATCATTTTCGCCGGAGTTTTGAATTTATCATATAACATTTGAATTTTCGATTCTAACTCTTCCACGAACCTTTGAGCCACGTCGTCATCTTCACACTGTTTTGTGTAGGTGAAGGGACCCATGTCGTGTTGCGAGTCGAAAGTGCATTTCACGTAAATGCAATAGCCTGAAGGCGTGTGTTTTTGATATTTTTCAATGTAACTTTGAAGAGCGTTAGGTTGGCAGGAACTCATTTTCATGGTGAAACATTCGAAATCGGCGTACACGACGAATGGTACTTTTAACCTTCTATTGCGATTTTCAAACTTCACGATGGTGTTGGGTTTGGGCATTTCGATGGTGACACCTTGATTTTCATTGCAATATTCCTGATGTTTCGCTAATGATTTTTTTGCTGTGAAACATGTTCATGCAGTTGCAACATAAACATATCTTTCCTTTATGTTTATTATTTTGTCTCGACAGTAATCGGCTCGGATTTTTAACCCAACAATAATGACGATTGTCACGATTCGAAATCAATAATAAAATAATCATCTTTTCTCTTTCGAGATACGAAGTCTGTCTGAGAGGATAGATCATTCGTTTTTCATCGTCGTATCCCAAGACGTTCACCACTACGGTGGGATTTTGAGCCTCGAAACGTTCGATGTGTTTTAACTGCTTTGGAAAAGTCACTCCAGTCCAATCAAGATTTTTAGAAGTCTCCTTGTAACAAGAAATTCTCTTGGGATGGATTTTGACAGGGTATAAAGCAGAGGTGACTGCCCATTTAAAACACTGATCATCTTTATTTCTCACGTTGATCACAGCATTTTTTTAGCTAAGAAATACGGTGATTCCACGTAGGAAGACCCTTTCAACAAATCATTTTCAGTTATATGAATTTCGAGCTTCAACACCTCATCGAACGTACAATTACTACCTCCACATTGATAATTCGCGAGAGACGTCAACATCTTGTCGAAAACGTCCGATCAATCTGACCCTCAAAATACGGGTTCGACATTAGATCTGAAAGATGTATTTGTCACGATGTTCTCGCCAGAATTCACTTCGATTTTATGCATCACGCAATGGAGTATCATCTTAATTTTTAGTCCCACGTTCATGTGTTTGCAAAACAAATCCAATACTTTTTTCTTCACCCGTTCCATGAACAATTTCGGATCGATTTTTTTGAACGAGGGAACCACATCGAAAGTTTTAAAAATGCCTTTGATTGCACTCTCCCATTCTACAGAATTCGATTACAATAGTTCTGTGGCGAGTCATGCTACATATTCTTCTCCTTTCCCTTCATTGATTGCTTGTCGAATTTCGCTCGATATATCTCGTTTGTCTAGAATCTGAAGTACATCACTCGTTTTTGTTTTAGTTTTTTTTTCTTTTCTTTTGAAACTTGAAGTTCTTCAATGGCTTTTCGTTTAGTTGTCTTCTTATTTTTCACAATCGAAACGTTTTTGGGTTTTTTCGACTTTGGGATTTTGATTCCTTTTACTATCTTTTTCTTCTTCTCATTTTTCACAACCGATGCATTTTTTGATGTCGTTTGTCTTTCCATCATTTCGCAAACAATATTCCTGTATGACTTCAATTTTTTTTTATTTAGTTCTATGATTTCTGAAATGTGGAATTTTTAATAGTTTACAGATCTCGTTTAATTGACGTACGGTTTTCTTATTTAAATTTTCCATTTTTTCATTTGTTTGCCCCATTTGTAAAAATTTTTTTTTTTTGTTTTCGAATTTTGTATTTAAATAATTTGTTAAAAAAAGTTTGT
Source organism: Pictodentalium vernedei (assembly GCA_031216915.1). Classification (NCBI taxonomy): domain Eukaryota; kingdom Metazoa; phylum Mollusca; class Scaphopoda; order Dentaliida; family Dentaliidae; genus Pictodentalium; species Pictodentalium vernedei. The sequence continues at coordinate 412,536,818 of CM062296.1, forward strand.
TTTTTTACTCTTTATATATATATAAAAAAAAGTTTTTTTTTAATTTTAATTTTCTTTAATGTAAAAAAAAATTTTTTGATGAAATTAATCAATTTTTTTTTATGTTCCTTAACGTGAAAAAATTGAATTAATACGAGAAAAAAAAGAACGTTAAATTTAAACTTTTATTTATATAAAGAGAAAAACACTTTTACAAAAAAAAAATTTTTCACATTAAAGAAAATTAAAATTAAAAAAACTTTTCTTTTTTTTTATATATATATATAAAGAGTAAAAAAAAAAAACTTTTTTAACAAATTATTATTTAAATACAAAATTTAAAAATATATATTATTTGCAATAATTCATAAAACAAAAAAAACCCAAATAATTAATCATGACAACAACACCTAAAAGATGCGAATTGAAATTGGAATGAGTCAAAATATGTAAGAAATTCGGTTTTAAAATCTATAGATTACAACAACACTATTCCATCGAATTGAACGAGGTCGAGACGAAGGGCTTAGAGTGCAAATACGACAAATATAACATGCCTTTGAAATTGGACGAAGCCATGCTCGATTTGTTTTATGACTACCAAAGCAATCTACAGAAAATCGTCATCGCCAAAGATAGAGAATTCGACAAGGACGATTTGTCGTTGTCCTATGGAAGTTACATATATCCAAAAATCTCACTCGAACTCGTGGACAAATCAGGTGGTGAGAGCGCGTTCACCGATGTAAAAAAAATTAAAAAAGTCAAGATAAACATTCAACACATTTTCGAAAAAAGAGAATACACGAGTATCAACATGCTAATAATGGACTTGGAAATATAAACAATAGAGAGATTGATTTTTAGCGAAGAAGGAAAAAAAAGCAATGAGATCTAGAGAGGTTGATCATCTCTAGATCTCATTACTTTTTTTTTGGTTTTTTTGGTTTTTGTTTTCCTTCTTCACTATCGCCCATATATTATAATAACATTTCCTTTTTTCTCAAATTTCAGCGTCGATTCTTCTTTTCTTTTTTTGTGATAAGTTACATTTTTTTTATAAGAACACATTTGTTTATCTGAATCATAATTATGAACGAATGTTGTGCATCTCTCGGTAACACTCGCATCATTACCATTCTTTTCAGAAGGTAGTGGTGACGGTAGAAAACGTCTCATTCTTTTAAATTTCAACCATTTATCCCGATCTTTATTTAACTGTTTTATCAGTTCTTTCCTAAGATATCCATCATTAGCGTCTAATCGTTTTTCCACATCGTTTTCACACTCTATCTCACGATATTCATCATTATCGTCTAATTGTTTTTCCTCCATTTTATATTATTTTATACTTTTTATGATTTATATTTTATATTTATATAATTATATAATTTTTTTACATTATAATAACATACTCAAAATCGGTATATTCTTAAATGGTGAATTCTCACCAAACAACAAACCCTTGCTGAGTCACTCAATGTTCCGACCACTCTTTAGATAGAGACCGTTTCCACTCAAAGATTTGTCACCTCTAATGGGTTCTAGATACAATCCTTTACCGCTGTCGTCTATGTGGACGCGACACACGGCTCCTCCCTTCAAAAACAGTCCACTGCCACCCATTAATTTCTCAACTGTCGAACTCGCGAGTCCCAAGAGAGCTCCCATTTCGAGAGTCTTTCCGAGAAAGGGTAATGCTTTTGCGGCAAAGGGTAATGCTTTTGCGGCGATTCCTGCCAATAGCGGAAGGAAACCGCCTTTCATTCTCAAATTGTATCTCAATTGAGCGGGACTCAATCTCACCGTCAACCCTCTTCCATCACGAATCGCTTTCTCCATCCTTTTGATTTGACTTCTGGTCCAGGCAATTGAATCCTGACCGCCACTCGTCAGATCTTTGTGAGTGAATTTGAATCTCACCACCTCGCCTTGAGTTGTTAACGCTCTCTTAAGTTTCTTCCTCTGTCCTGCAGATATGTTCATGTTTTTAACCACGTATTGTGTCGTAATTCTTTTTTTAAAATATATTTTCGTCAATTGTTTTTTTTGTTTTATTGATAATTATATATATTAAAAAATTTTTGTAAAATTAATATTGCGTTATTTTATTTTCTTATTTATATATATACACAATATTTTTGTTTTGTTTTGTTTTGTTTTTTTTGCTTTTATATTTCTCTTATGTGAAATCGTATCGTCACCCTCTCTCCGCGAAGTTCTAACAGTTCACCATTTTGATCCGTCAATGTGGTTTTCAGACTATACAATGTGTCTAAAATCACTGGTAGATGAACTAAATTTCGAGGTCGTTCCACGATCTTATAACCCGGTGACACGTTTGGAAGGAAGGAATAGATCTTCGGCTGAGCACTACCATTCATGTAGCTTCCAGCAATCACATCCAGAATGCTATTGACTGCGAGAATGTCGACCGTATTTTCAGATGCCGTGTGGCCTCGATAATCTTTCGATCGAATCCCAGCATCTTGCCTATAGAATCATTCATATTGAAATCCACTCGAAAATTATCTTCCAAATCCAACATCGTCTGTAAGGTGTTAGGGTTGGGAGCGAGTCTGATCTTGTTGCTTCCCTTTCCATCCGTCTTCATTCACGTCTGAATGTAATTGTTCAAATCGTCTATGTCGTAACTTCCTTTGGGAATTCGAATCTCCAACCAATCCACTCCGTCAGAATACTTGAACGAGTTATTTTTTTCAGTGATGTTGGGAAAGGAATAATAAGTCTCCAGATTCACCAACGCCATCTCGTATCTTTTCTCTCTATTCAATTCGATGGAAGGTTCGAATTTCATTGCGAATCGAGTCAAATCACCACTCACCATCATTTGAATGGATTGTTTTGCAGCCGTATTCTCGGCTATCCGTTCTAACAATTCTCCTTGTTCGAACATTATATTTAATTTTATTTTTATTTTTCCAAAAACTAATTATTTGAAGATTTATTATTTTCTAATTTTTTTTATTTTCACGCTCTATCTTATTATCATCAGAAACATAAAACTTGTCGAATCCGCACCGATATTTTCCACGATTAAATTTGCTAGTCAAATCGATCACGATGAAATTGTAAAGCCCTCCATCCCAAACCCTCTTGCGGAATCTCCTGAATTCCGCCGTGCTCATGTCGTTTGCGATGTGATCGCCATAGTTGTGATTGAGATTCTTGAGATCTTGATGAAAGAGACATAGAAAATTAGCGTTCTCCCTTATCGTCTGTCTGGGCAATCGAAAATAATTCTGCGACAGGTAGAAACAGTCCACGTTGCTGTGACGACCCCTAACGTAATACGATTCGCATCGGTTCTGTCTCTCCAAAAGCAGATCGTCGAAGATCATGAGATTCTTATCTTCCAATTTCAATTCTCTAGGATCCAGAACATCAGTAGCGTTCTCATAAAATTGACACTCGACGTTCGAAGATGCATTTCTCTTCATCAATTCCATCGCCGCCCCGTCCAAAATGGTTGAAAGAGAAGCTTCACTTTTGTCGAATTCCTCCCTACTGTCGAAGATTCTGGCTATGACGTCCTTAGGCAATCTACGATCCATGCATTCTCGAAGCAATCTGTATTCGGGTTGAAACAAGCTCTAGCCAAACACAAACAATCTGTCAGAATCCAACCAGTCGGGTCGGGACAACAGATTCATCAACAGATTGGTCTTTCCACAATTCGATTTTCCCACTATCAAGCCTCTTATGCTTTTGGGAAAGAACTCGTTATTCGACCTCTTAGTCACGGCGTCGTTCCAAGACATATCTTTAATGTTCATCTTTGTTTATTTTTTTTGTTTGTTATTTTAGAATTTTTCAAACACAATTTTTTATGTTTTTTCAAACTCAGTTTTTAATATTATTATTTATTTATATTACACCATCGCTGTTCTCTTCAATCCAGATCCACTCGTCATTTTGGCTAAATCTTGTATGGGTACCACAGCATCCTTAAAATTTTTCCAACTTTTCGGCGTTCGCTCTAATGTAGCTCGCTTCGCCGGTGGACTGATCAACTTGTCAATCAACATGTCAGCTGCCCTCTTGCCAGCCACAGAAGCTCTCCTTCCACTGGCTTCGGGAGCGGCTTTCTTACCAGCATCCAAAGCCGTCTTCTTACCAACCTCAAACATGGTCTATGCGAGTTTTCTACCTGCATCACTCATGAACGCTCGCATTATAGAATCGACGATGCCAGAACCACCTTGAACGTAAGTTCTAATGTATCCCCTGTTCTTTATCACCAACATATTTTTATTTTATAATATATATTTTGTTTTCACTGGTAAATCGTTTGTTGTTTAAATACTTTTTATTATTCTAGTGTAAAATTTACTATTTTTATTTTATACATTTTGTTTGTTTGTTTCTCTCTACTTATTATATACATCAATCCTTCAATTCGTTCATCAGCCTTTTATAATGTTTTTCATTCAAAACCTTCTGTCTTAACAATTCGTCAGATATAGTAACTATTTTATTATCTAACCCCGTGTTACCAGCACATCTACTTGCCATCAACAAACTCAATCTCTGAGACAGAGCGTCAGAATCGCTCGGAAGAAAAGTGGTTTTCATCCCTTTGCCAGTCACCGACTCGACAAACTTCTTATTCATATCCCATATGGGTTTCACCACTTTCGTCCACTTGTAACCTCTATTGGCTTTGGGTCTTGTCTCTCTAGCATCGTTATTTCTATTCATGGCGTGGGTCTGAACCAGAATGTCGCCGTAATTGTCGAAATCCTGTTCCGTGTAATCTCCAGGCTTGTCGAAAAGGAGCAATTTGCGCAGTCCATCAGTTATTTTATAGTTATTCGAACCGACGATTAATTCATCATCATCCATTTCCACTTCTGTGTCGCCCACAAAAGTTGTACCGTCCGATTCCTTATAAATTCCATACAACACATCTCTCTTACCACCATCCTCGGACGACGCGACGCTATCAGTGGTGATAGTCGAAGCTGTATCGTCGCTCTCGCTCACGTCGGTTTCGATTCTCATGGGAACGTAATCCGGTGTAGATTGAAAGGAAAACTGTTTTGTAAAACTACCGGGCAACGAACCCATTCTCAAAGAACTCTCTTTTATGGGTCTCAATTCTTCAACTATCTCCTTCTTGCTTCGCTCTTGAACCTCCGTCACGGGTTTAAATATTTTTGTGGTGTCGCGTCTGAGTTCCATCTCTCCAAGACGTCTGCTTCTGTCAGCCGATTGAATGCTCTTCTTGGCACGTTCATATTCGTTTAAAAGCTGATCTCGGCGTTTAGCATCCATCTGTAAAAACATTTTTTTCGTTTTTAAATTATTAATATTTCCTTTGAGTATGCTAATGTGAGTTATTTATTATTTTTCAAAATTAAATGTATAATTATTTTTATGTTTTAAGTAAATAAAAATCTTCTGTCTTTAATATAATAACTAAAACCAGTTGAGGAAAAACATTTTACACGATAAAACCTCTACCTTTTTTTCACCGATCAAATCGCACCCTATACCGTCCCAAACATGATCGTGAAATGTGGCAGTGGTTTTGCGGGTTCGGTATCACCTTTTTTCCATGTACCGTACAGAGGTCGATTTTCTGATCTAGAATCCGCAAATGGGTTTCCCCGATCGGATCGCACTTTAACTGTTCAAATACCCGTTGGTGAACGTATACCTACTTAGGTGATACAGATGATACAGAATCCGCAAACCACTTTTTGATGCTGATACAGAATCCGTAAAACGTTTTTTGCTCGCGCGGTTAAAGTGCGATCCAATCGTGAAAACCCATATGTGGATTCTAAATCAGAAAATCGACCTCATTTTCTTAAAATTTCATACATTTTTTTCACTCTTGAGCGACGTGTACAATGTACGCGTTCGCCAACGGGTATTTGAACGTTAAAAGTACGATCTGTGAGCTTCAAAACCAATGGCGGATTCTGTATCACCATAAAAACGACATTTTGTGCACCTGTACACGATTTTTAACACTGAATCCTATGGAGATGTACATCCGTGTACGTGTACATGTACAAAATCGTGTACAAGTGATACCGTATCCGCATTTTTTACCTACTTACGCCGTCGGGTATGATCGAAAACACGTGCTTTCTTTTAGAAGACAATGGAGCTACCGAGACCCTTGCCTTGAGACATCCTGCAAAGTAAACCCCGAATTCTGCAAGTTCAGCATCATATGTTTTTTTATGAATGCTTTCACTGCGCAATTTAATTGAATGAATTAAGTAAAAATATGTCCTGAAGAAAAGTTCGCAGTCATGCTCCAATTTCAGACAGAATAAAAACTCCCAACGTTTCCTTAATTCAAGAAAGGGTCATTTCCAGAACACATGTAAAATCAATTCTGAAGGAAGCGCGATTGAGGTATGCATTTTCGATAGTCAAGGGCGCCGGGGGAAAGGGTGGCAGGGGTACCAAAAAGGGAACTCGAATCTGGATTTGAGTTAAGACTGGGATTTTACAACGCATCATAAATTGTAATTTAACATCCAATAGTTTTGACATTATATGTTGTACTCAAGTGACTATATAAAACTTTGAATAGAACTCACCCCTCCGATTGTAAACCTTCTTTGTTTGATGATTATCAACAGGCCTTCGTCATTATGACTGACACCCCCGCCCCTTTCTCATTGCCATTGGCACAATTAATATATGGTAGAAACGAATATTCGGGAGTTTATCAGTTATGGTACAAGGAAAGAGAAGTTTTTTCTACTAGTGCAATTCTGGCGAAAAGAGACATACGCTGCCCACTTCCCTCGATGGAGCAGCTGCATCCCACCCCCACCCCCACCCCCACCCCCGCTTCCGCCACCCATGACGATAGTTAACTTAGAAGTGTAATTCTGAAAAGTTACGCGATAATATTGAATATGCTGTTAGTAGTAGATGAGGGTCTAGATGACCCTGTTCTTGTGGACCCCGGTTGGTGGACCCCGGAAGTGACGTCATACCGCAATGTATTATGGGTATCACGTGGTTGTCATGGTAACCCATGTGGGCGGCCATGTTGTGACGTCATTGTCATGGTGATGGGTGATGTGAGTGCGCATGCGCAGCTCGTGTTGTTAGGGTGATACGTGTTTCCGTCGTCCATTTTGTATGAAGGGGGCCGCCATCTTTGTTTCTATGGTGGCACGTGGTTGCTATGTTACCCAAAAGCTTCTTATGGGGCTAAGAGGTTTGTAACAGGTATGTTCGATTGACTGGGAGTATTTTCTGGAAGACTTCCTTGTATAATTACCCAAATGAGCCCGACAATCCCTCCAAATCACTGGTAACGACTTTATTTTATATGGATTCCCTATTTTATCGGTGTAGCACGTAGTGCTATAGTACCGAGGGGGCCCCGGGGTGTGTTCCTTTGTAGAAGAGTAATTTTCTGACTTAAAATTTTCCCCAGAATTCTCGTTTAATTACCGAAATAAACCCGACAAGTTTTACTATTTCGAATTCTTTCAGAATTCTCTGCTTCTATCTACATATACAATAGTTTTCGACTGTCTGGTCATGTTCCTTTGTTCTAGAGTGTACTCTAGTAGCATAGCAGAGCCTATTAGTTGGAACACCTTTTCTTATTATTACTATATCTAGCTATTCTGGTCTATTCTTGTTAGTTCTGACCCTATTCCAAGTACTCTTGTTGTTTCATTTATCTAGATCATTTATATAAATTATAACTAACCAATCAGATTGCTTGATTTCCCATAACCTGTCCTTAATCGTATAGAGTTATCTCCCCTTATTAAAACGAAGTCGTATCCGTTTCTCATCACCTGGACCATATCCCCAGGCACCCCTTTTTGGAAAACATATGGCCTTCGGTTCCCCTTTTTGTCATATATGCTTATGTGAAAAGGCACAATGTGCCCTAGCACAAACATGCACATACTGGCACATTTTACATGTGCTATTTGCACATACTGGCACATTTTACATGTGCTATTTGCACATTGTGTGCAAGTGCACAATGTGCGCACAAAACATGCAGCACATAGGCACATACGGGTATTTGAGGATACCTATGGCCTGGTATTGTATTATTTGAGGATACCTATCGAGAATACCTACTGGAGAATCCCTTTTTGTCGTATGTGCTTATGTGAAAAGGCACAATGTGACACAATGTGCCCTAGCACATAGGCACATGCGGGTATTTGAGGATACCTATGACCTGGTATTGTATTATTTGAGGATACCTATAGAGGATACCTACTGGAGAATCCCTTTTTTGTCTTATGTGCTTTAGTGAAAAAGCACAATGTGACACAATGTGCCCTAACACATAGGCACATACGGGTATTTGAGGATACCTATTGCCTGGTATTGTTTTATTCGAGGATACCTACTAGAGAATCCCTTTTTTGTCATATGCGCTTATGTGAAAAAGCACAATGTGCCCTAGCACAAACATGCACATACTGGCACATTTTACATGTGCTATTTGCACATACTGGCACATTTTACATGTGCTATTTGCACATACTGGCACATTTACATGTGCTATTTGCACATACTGGCACATTTTACATGTGCTATTTGAACATACTGGCACATTTTACATGTGCTATTTGCACATTGTGTGCAAGTGCACAATGTGCGCACAAAACATGCAGCACATAGGCACATACGGGTATTTGAGGATACCTATGGCCTGGTATTGTATTATTTGAGGATACCTTCATAGGATACCTTCTGAAGAACCCCTTTTTGTCATATGTGCTTATGTGAAAAGGCACAATGTGACACAATGTGCCCTAGCACATAGGCACATGCGGGTATTTGAGGATACCTATGACCTGGTATTGTATTATTTGAGGATACCTCTATAGGACACCTTCTGGAGAACCCCCTTTTTGTCATATGTGCTTATGTGAAAAAGCACAATGTGACACAATGTGCCCTAGCACATAAGCACATATCGGCACATAAAGCATGTGCTTATGTGCTAGGGCACATTGTGTCACATTGTGCGTTTTCACATAAGCACATATGACAAAAAGGGGGTTTTCCAGAAGGTGTCCTACAAAGGTATCCTCAAATAATACAATACCAGGTCATAGGTATCCTCAAATACCCGCATGTGCCTATGTGCTAGGGCACATTGTGTCACATTGTGCCTTTTCACATAAGCACATATGACAAAAAGGGGTTCTCCAGAAGGTATCCTATGAAGGTATCCTCAAATAATACAATACCAGGCCATAGGTATCCTCAAATACCCGTATGTGCCTATGTGCTGAATGTTTTGTGCGCACATTGTGCACTTGCACACAATGTGCAAATAGCACATGTAAAATGTGCCAGTATGTGCAAATAGCACATGTAAAATGTGCCAGTATGTGCAAATAGCACATGTAAATGTGCCAGTATGTGCAAATAGCACATGTAAAATGTGCCAGTATGTGCAAATAGCACATGTAAAATATGCCAGTATGTGCATGTTTGTGCTAGGGCACATTGTGCTTTTTCACATAAGCGCATATGCCAAAAAAGGGATTCTCTAGTAGGTATCCTCGAATAAAACATTACCAGGCAATAGGTATCCTCAAATACCCGTATGTGCCTATGTGTTAGGGCACATTGTGTCACATTGTGCTTTTTCACTAAAGCACATAAGACAAAAAAGGGATTCTCCAGTAGGTATCCTCTATAGGTATCCTCAAATAATACAATACCAGGTCATAGGTATCCTCAAATACCCGCATGTGCCTATATGCTAGGGCACATTGTGTCACATTGTGCCTTTTCACATAAGCACATATGACAAAAAGGGATTCTCCAGTAGGTATTCTCGATAGGTATCCTCAAATAATACAATACCAGGCCATAGGTATCCTCAAATACCCGTGTGTGCCTAAGTGCTGCATGTTTTGTGCGCACATTGTGCACTTGCACACAATGTGCAAATAGCACATGTAAAATGTGCCAGTATGTGCAAATAGCACATGTAAAATGAGCCAGTATGTGCATGTTTGTGCTAGGGCACACTGTGCCTTTTCACATAAGCACATATGACAAAAAGGGGAACCGAAGGCCATATGTTTTCCAAAAAGGGGTGCCTGGGGATATGGTCCAGGTGATGAGAAACGGATACGACTTCGTTTTAATAAGGGGAGATAACTCTATACGATTAAGGACAGGTTATGGGAAATCAAGCAATCTGATTGGTTAGTGATAATTTATATAAATGATCTAGATAAATGAAACAACAAGAGTACTTGGAATAGGGCCAGAACTAACAAGAATAGACCAGAATAGCTAGATATAGTAATAATAAGAAAAGGTGTTCCAACTAATAGGCTCTGCTACGCTACTAGAGTACACTCTAGAACAAAGGAACATGACCAGACAGTCGAAAACTATTGTATATGTAGATAGAAGCAGAGAATTCTGAAAGAATTCGAAATAGTAAAACTTGTCGGGTTTATTTGGGTAATTAAACGAGAATTCTGGGGAAAATTTTAAGTCAGAAAATTACTCTTCTACAAAGGAACACACCCCGGGGCCCCCTCGGTACTATAGCACTACGTGCTACACCGATAAAATAGGGAATCCATATAAAATAAAGTCGTTACCAGTGATTTGGAGGGATTGTCGGGCTCATTTGGGTAATTATACAAGGAAGTCTTCCAGAAAATACTCCCAGTCAATCGAACATACCTGTTACAAACCTCTTAGCCCCATAAGAAGCTTTTGGGTAACATAGCAACCACGTGCCACCATAGAAACAAAGATGGCGGCCCCCTTCATACAAAATGGACGACGGAAACACGTATCACCCTAACAACACGAGCTGCGCATGCGCACTCACATCACCCATCACCATGACAATGACGTCACAACATGGCCGCCCACATGGGTTACCATGACAACCACGTGATACCCATAATACATTGCGGTATGACGTCACTTCCGGGGTCCACCGACCGGGGTCCACAAGAACAGGGTCGTCTAGACCCTCGCCTACTACTGGACACCTGTTTCTAGACGGACGTGACATCTGTTACTTATTCCAAGTTCCTTATTCGACATTCGTTATCAACCGATTTTATCGGTTGATAACGAATGTCGAATAATGAAGTTAACGGTTGCCAGGTCTCCTTTTTTGAGTAGGTATCAGAAATGTCGCATGAGTGAATGCAAGACAATCTAACTGTTACTGAGATTTTTTGGGGGTGTCATGAATGAGATACTTCTGGTATCTACTCCAAAATGGTTGGTATTCGTTTTTACTATGTACGTTGGGATTTTTTAATAGCAACTGAAACATGTTTTAATAGGAAGCAAAACACCGTGAATGCGAAAACGCGCAAGGATATCGCCCTCCAAAATCATGTTCTTGTTAAATTTATTTTCTGATAATGAGTGCAGACTGACCTTAGAAATACTCCAATTTAACCAGAAGACTGTAGGGAAAATATCAATTACAATTTTAAACCTGCAGCCCAATGGCCACAGGTTGTAAATATTAATTGATCTTGAAACCTATAAATTCATGCCAGTGAGTCTTATAAAAAATGAAGTGAAGATTTTTGTGTACAAAGAAAAAAAGACAACATTGATGAGAAATAAATAATCGCCCAACAAATTACACTAAATCTCATAGTAAAATATGCTGTTTCATTTCTATATATTTTGTTATAGACCTGTAATTTGAACGCAAGAGATATTTTTTCTAATAAATAGAAAAAAAACACTTTTGAAGAACCTTTGTCCACACCTGTTGACTTTTGTCCAGCTTTATCTTCTTTGAATGGGCTTTTGTCTGGAGGTTTTTTGTCTTCTGATTTTACCGGTTTTTTTGTAATCCTGGCGTCTGTCGTCAGGGCTTTTTCCTGCGCACTTGCCAAGGTGTAATTCATGGCAGTTTCGCTTTCCTTGCAGTACATTTAGTTAAAATGAATTTATTTATATTCACTGTTTCAATTGTAAAGTGCAATGAATTGCAAAAATGAAATCAAGAACAAAAAGGGGGACGTGATAACTTTTACTTATTCCCAGTTCCTTATTCGGCATTAAAATCGGTTGATAACGAATGTCAAATAAGGAACTCGGATTAAGTAACGGCTGTCGCGTCCGTAACAACAGCGAGATTACCAATTGCTTGCACATAAAGTTGTTGAGGACTGAGTACAGCCTCAGAGAAACCAAAATTATAGCAATTAAATTAAGTTTGTAAGAAACCCGACATTTGTTTGCCATACAAGCTTTAAACGGTGAAACTCTTGCTTTCACATCTTCCTTCCCATCAAATAGGGTCTGTCCAGCAGGGGCAATATCTCAAAGAATGTATCAATGTTGAATGTTCGGTTAGGAATTGTTGAAGAGTTGACTGTTTGATAAGAGGAGATCGGCATCTATTATGTCACGACGTAAGAACTCCCCCACCCCACCATTTGTTATGCCATGATGTTTTGAGGATATATAATCGATGGATCCGTCCGTTCGTCCGTACTTCTGGACAAACATTTTGCATTATAATGTAGCGCGGGTCGGATTTTGATGTCCTTTGGAATGCATACAGACCAGTATGGGGGAAAAATATCTACATATTGGGGTTTCGTCCATGCATACGAGCTAGAGTGATGGCCCTTGTTACACTTAGAAACTGTACAAATGTCGTGTATAACTCAGTCATCTGTTGGTCGGGAGCGCAGTGGCTCAGTAGGTAGAGATGCAGGCTGCAAGCCTAGAGGTCCTCGGTTCAAATCCCACCGCGGGCAACCGTGTTGTGCCCTTGGGCAGGGCATTTAATCCTAATTTCCCCCGCGGGGGCACGGTGGCGTTGCACTAAGGCGTACTGCACGTCAATGGCGCACTTGTCTTCAACCAATGCTAACTCTTCTTGTGTAGAGTTAGTACGTTGGGGGAGTCTGACAGTTGCGCGCCTTTGCTCGGCGGTTCTCTTCGGGTACTCCGGCTTCCTCCACCCGTAAAACTGTCCGACGAGAGGTGACCCTGGTTGTCAAAAGTGTCGTTAAACCCCAATAAATAAATATCTGTTGGCCGATTTTGAAGTCCTTTCGTATGATGGGAGACCAGCATGGGGAAAAGGATGTCCACATATTGCGAGGTTCGTCTATGTATAGGTGCCAGAATTGTGGCCCTTGTTACACTTAGAAAACAAATCCTACGAACGTTTTCCTTTATACCTCGGTGATTTGCGGGCGGATTTTGATGTCCTTTAGTATGGCGAGAGACCAGCATGCGGGAAAAGACACCCATATGTTGCGGGTTTTCCCCCACACCAGATTTATGACCCTCGTTACACTTAGTAAACTTTCCGTACGAATGTTTTGCATTATAAGTCCAGCATCGGTTGTTTTATTTGATGTTCTTTAGTATGATGATAGGCCAGTTTCGGGAAAAGGATATGCACATATACCGGTTACGTCTTCGCATACTTAGGCTTACCACAGTTTCGTCCAAGCATACAGACCATTGTTTAGACCCTTGTTACATTTAGAAAACTTTCCGTGCTAACGTTTTACGTTTTGATTTTGACGTCCTTTGGAATGGCGATAGACCAGTCTGGGAGAAATTTTAGTTATCAGAGTTATGTCCCTTTTTTATTTAAAAAAACTGTCCAAACATGACGTTTTTGCATTGTGTTTTGCCCATGGGAATAATTCTCATTGAATGGCAGCAGAAAATTGAATAATTTTTGTATTGCCCATGTTGGCATTGCAGAAGGGGTCATATGCAATGCTTTGCATTGCACTATTTTCTTGTTTCCAAAACAAATCAGAAGCTGTGCATTAAGTCTTGTGAGAAAATGGTTGATGTGAACTGAGTTACCCGACTCAAAGTTAAATAAATCGTTATAAGTATATTGGGAGCTTGACCAGTTGAGTTAAATTTAAATTATATATTGTAAGTATCAATTGTAATATGGTAAGGCTGAGTTGAAAACGAAACTTGGGGTAAAGAACACAAAGTGTGATTGCGTACAGTCTGAACCAAGTTGCGTATTTTCGTTGCTTGACAAAACAAACACTGAACTACAAGTACGCAAGTCTGACAATCTAAACGTATTGATTTGAATACAGTATTGTCGAAAAGTCACCATACGTGTTTGCATATTTGAGTTAGACGTTCGGAAAAGGGTGGAATACGAAGCGATTGACGGTAAGCGTCTTCGTTGTCTCTACATTCTTTTTTTTTTTCTTTTCTTTTTTTTTTTGTAAATAAAGATCACGTGAGGGGGAGACTCACGTGACCAGTGTGGGAATTTCTAATAAAGGTAACTGGAAGAAAACGGTTGAGTCTCATTTATCCCTTAGTCATTTACCATACATAACAACCATATCCTGTCAGCGCTATTCACAAAAATCGTTATTTTCATTATATTTTCAGTTTAATTTTTGCCTCCAAAACAAAGGTTATGACTTCTCATAGGAACGAACTCGTTCCCATGAGGGGTCATAAGCTATCTTTTGGGGCCGGAAATGAAAATGTTTAGTTCAAGACATTTTGGGCTGTTCGCTTTATTTTTGCTGCGTAAAAGGTGAAATTTATTTATTTATTTATTTATTTATTTATTTATTTATTTATTTATTTATTTATTTATATTGACATATTCGATGTAATTTGCTTATATTTTAGATTTTTTGTTGTATCGTACATAAGTGTATTCCAATAAATTGCATTGATGTTAGTAGTTTTTGTCTCAACTGTTTTGTTTACTGATAGCGATTTCACACTGCAATACACACGCCCATACACACATCCTCGTAAGCATCTGCATCCTGACAAAGACAATATCAAACACAGTCACAAACCGATTTGTGCGATGAGACGAACGAAGGTACTCTATTGTTCTCTTAGTTGTAACCAACACGAATTGTCACTTAAATTCGGCTAAAATAGGGAGCGCGGTGGTTCAGTGGTCACGACATTGGACTTCAAATCGAAAGGTTCACGGTTCGATCCCCGCCATGGGTAACAGCGCTGTGTCCTTTGGTCAAGGCACTTAATCTCTTTTGCCCACATAGTGGCACAGCGGCGTTATGTACTGAGGCGATGGTACACTTGTCTTCAATCAATGCGAATCTAGCTTGTGCGAAGTTAGTACGGTGAGGAGTCTGGCAGTTGTTCGCCGTTGCTCGGTGGTTCTCTCCAAGTACTGCAGCTTCCTCCACCCGAACAACTGCCAGATACGAGATGACCCTGGCTGTCGAAAGTGCCGTTAAAACCCCAATAAATAAATAAATTAATTAATTAATTAATCAACGATGAAAATAGCCACGGAAAGTAGCTTTTGTTTAGGGCTCTGGGAAGATTCGAAATTCGATTAGATTCGATTCGAAATCGGCCCCATGATGCGATTCGAATAGTCGAGACGTTCTCACAATCCTCCACAGAAAACCTGATGACAGAAGAAGAGTTCAGAGAGGTTCCGCTTCGAACCTACTTCGATTCCGTTCTGGAATAGTCCGCTTTTAACATTGATTTGACCAAACAGATAAGTCGCCGTTACATAGAATAATTTTGTGTAGGCTGACAATATTAACGGCCGTTAGAAGGTGGAATATCTACAACTTAAGGAGCGAGATTCGAATCGATGCGAAAATATCTGCTTGATTCGATTTTAGGGTTAATAGATGCGATGCGAGCAATGTTTTGGCTCTGACTTTTTTGTGATTTGCTACGGAACAAAGTCTGCAATTACCCAAACGTAGTCAATGTCAGATTATGAAATATAAAAGCACTGGATTTAACCCTTTGAACCCTAGTGGTATCCTCCTTGTCAGTTCAATGAAAGCAATTGGAAGAGTCCATATTCATTATTTGGGGTAGACCAATCTACATTTTCAACGTGCAGCCTCGGGGCTGCACGTTGAACATATTGATTGGTCTACCCCACGCATTTACTGAACAGCCATCCTATTTAATGACGTTATGGCGTATCATATTCTGACGAACAGAGACACTGCACCGAGTGAAAGGGCTCATATCAAGTTCTGCAAACTGATCTTAAATATTGGTAAACATTCCTCCAACCATGCGGTACGCGCGGAGCAAGGTCGGTATCCAATAACATTAGATGCTTTAGTACGATTCGCAAATTATACTGGAAAATTGCTTACTACTTCCCCGGGTATCATTATAAATGATGCTTTTGTAGAAGCTAAGAAATGTAAACTCCCTGACTCAATAAGTGAAAAACTTAAAGGACTTGGATTTAACAGTTTGAATGAAACTGAAATTTCCAAAAGTAAAGTTAATCTTCTAAAGTCCAAACTTGAATCTGATCATATTCAATTATTTAAAGAAGATATACACAATTGTAATAAGAGAATAGGAAAAAACAAACTTTGGACTTATCGACTATTCAAAGTAGATTATCAAATGGAACCGTATCTCATTCACACTTCTTCCATTGAAGCTAGAAACAATTTTATGCGATTACGCATCAGCAACCATAAACTGTGGATCGAACGTGGAAGGCATTTACAACCTCCTAGTTCTATCAAACAGAAAATATGCGAAGCTTGTACAATGGGGGAGGTGGAATCGGAATGGCTTTTCGTAATGGAATGTCCGCTTTATGCACCATTGAGAGAAAAATTATTTCGCGCAATTTCTGACGAAAACATTGACTTTCCTCTAATGGATACAATGGACAAATTTAAGTAATAATGACTAATGATAATCCAGTGCTGTACAATGTTATTTGTAACATGATCTTCCTTCACAAGAGGGACTTAGCTGTAATATGATTTATGTATGTCATATGAATTAGTGTGTTTTATGATTCTGTTTATGTTGATTCTGTGTGTAGCAATCTGCCTTTATTCTGATGTGTTTGCTGAATAAATGTTATCTTATCTTATCTTATCTTATTCCTGGCCGGAGAAGCCACCGCTCGGGTGCAAAGAGTTAAATTTGACACAACGATTCGTTACGTCCAAAGTATACTGGTGTTCACAGCCTGGTGTTCAGTGATTTTCAGTCAGTATACAGTGATTTCTCTGTAGTTTGTGTTTAGAGGTTATTACTTGATAAGTTTCATATCGGCCGAGATATCAGCCAGAGGGCCGAAGGCTGATGTGAAGTTAACTGTTATTGAACCAAAACAAATAATGACAAAATGTTCTGAGATCTGTTACAGTTTTCTGGCAGTGTTATTGTTTTTCATTGTTTTCATAAAGTCCGATGTTTTCTCTTCTCGTAGTTCAGCTATCCGAAGGCCTCGGCTTCCCACTGGAGAAGCAGTGGGGAAGCCGCGACATTCGGAAATCTGAACTATCTCTTCTTTCACTTCGACTAATCTCCGCTTACGGCTGTGAATCTTAGTTTGCTTTGGATTTTGTGTACAACTCTCTGTTTTCTCCAGCAGGAGTGCAGACCGTACATAGTGCCAAGGACTAACAGTAGATCAACAGATGTTTAAAGCGTATACCCTATACTACCGCCCTAGACAAACATGCATTAACCCGCCACTCCCCATAATACCACTTATACCACTTGTGGGTCTGCACAACGCCTTAGATGGATATTGGCACTTAGGGCTAACAGAAGTCCTAAGGGGTACAGAGAGTTCACCCTACTCTACGCCCCAGACACCTAGCATAACACTGTATGACTTGGCATTGTGCACTACCAATACCAACTGCTGTACAGTATAACGCCTTTACTTAGGTTAGTAATACAAAGGGATAACAGTAGTCCTAAATGGGTATATGATGCCCTTACTATACTACCGTTCTAAACAACTAAGCATTACCTCGCAATGCCGCATGACCCAGTCTTACGCACTACATATTACATCCCCGAATGGTAAAATAAATTCGATGGATTAGTAGTGTCAAGGACTAACTGTAGACCAACAAGTCTACAGACCATACACCCAATACTTCTGCACTGCGCAGCCATACACTAACCCCACCCACCCCATAATACCGATTGGGCTAGCATTACGTACTGCCTATACCAACTGTAAGACAGCATAACACCTTGAGTGGATTAATATTACTAAGGGCTAATATTGAACCAGCAGGGTGCAGACCTTACATAGTGCCAAGGACAAACAGTAGACCAACATGTGTATAGAGCGTACACCCTATGCTACCGCCCAAGATAGCCATGCATGAACCCGCCACACCCCACAATACCACATGACATAGCATTACGTACTACCTGTAGCAACCTGTAGCAACTGGAGGAGTGTATAACACCTTATTTATTTATTTATTTATTTATTTATTTATTTATTTATTTATTTTTATTTATTTATTTATTGAGGGTTAACGACACTTTTGACAGCCAGGGTCACCTCGTGTCGGACAATTTTACGGGTGGAGGAAGCCGGAGTATCCGGAGAGAACCACCGAACAACAATGAGCAGCTGTTAGACTCCCCAGCATACTAACTCCACACAAGCAGAGTTACCATTGGTTGAAGTCAAGTGCACCATCAACGTTCAGTACTCCTTAGTACACAACGTCACCGTGCCCCCACGTGGGCAATTGGGATGAAGTGTCTTGCCCAAGAACACAACGCGGTTGCCATAGGTGGGATTCGAACCGAGAACCTCTCGGCTTGCAGATTGCATCTCTACCTCTGAGCCACCGCGCTCCCAGTATAACGCCTTCAGTTCAATAGCACTATGGCCTAACATTGAACCAACAGGAGTACAGACCGTATATCTTATACTACCGCACTAGACGACCATGCATCACCTCCACAAAACCGACAGGCATTGCATTATGCACCACATATACCTGGCATAAGTCATCGATTGTAATACAAAGTATTCGGCCGGTTAGTATAGTACCAAGAGCTAACAGTGGACAAACAGGCGAACAGACCATTAACCCTACACTACCACACTAGACAACCATGCATTACCCCCACCTAACGATTCCGTTTGGCCTACCATTACGTACTACCTTTGCCAACTGTACTGTATGGCAGTATAACGCCTTGAGTGAATCAATTGTACTAAGGGCTAACACTGAACCATCGGGGGTACAGACCATACATCTTATACCACCGCACTACATAATGATGCAGTACGTACTACCTATACTGGCCATGGAATAATACAAGGCATTTGATCGTGTAGTGGTACCAAGAGCTAACATCCAACGGGGTATATACACCCGTACAATACTACCCTTTCAGTCCGTACGAGAAGCTGGACACTGTAACAATCCACCCCGGACCGCAGACGTACCGGCTGTGAGTCCGCGTGAACATGACAGTTTCTCTCCGCGACACAAGCTCGCGTTTTGATAATCATGGTCCTTTGGTGGGGGCCATGGCTTGTAAGTCCTCCGAATCCGGCGATGTAGAGACGGCTATCCCTGGCCCGACATGGGTCCATATTGATCACGATATACGGGGTAGATAAAATATAGCGTAATATGAAACAGTGCTAATGATTTATTAGTATCGAACCTGATACGATACAAAGGTGACACTTTATGAGTCATATTTCTCATCACTCCATCACAATTTCATCTCAATTCCATCATAATTTCACAATAATAATATCGAAGGAATAAATAGCCATTCTTTTTGGTACACAGGAAAGCACCAAATTCAGGAATAATAAAAGCGTCTCATAATCAGCTGATACTGGAGGGGGACTCTAATTTTCCTGCTGCTGAGAAGAATAAAAATTGTATGCTCCGGCAACAGAACTTGAAAAAAGAACACTGAAGTCGCTATTAAGAATATCGAGGAAAATATAATAATAATTTATTTCAGGGTATACATGCTGGAGGTACGTCTCATATTTGCACTGGAATGGCCCGACAAGATTGACGATATTTTACACGATACTGGTGGGACGGGGAGAAAAGGAGGGGAATATTGAGCGAAGCGTTTTCTCCGATAAAGCAATCCAAAAATGGTAATCGCTTTATAGAGGAATTGGATCGACATTTGACAAGCGAGCAACACGTGGAACGCTTGAATGAACACTTCGCTAAAGCCACAAACAGTGCTGTCTTTACAAAAGGGAAACATCAATATGAAGTAACTAAGGTACCATATAGTATCATATGTTACAACACGCCCTGACCCGGACAGCGTAATGTCTGGGTTGTACAGTGGACAACAACAGCGGTCAGCGTCTCTATGACGTCGAGTGCACATCATGGCGTCACACCGTCATTTGAGTGCGTATTCTATACAAGTACTGTAATTCAAGTATCCCTGTCTTTGCCATAAATACCCATAAGCGTAGTCATATCGATCACTATTACATCGTTTGTTTCATAACGATTATTAATTTCATATGAATGTTAGTCCCAACATCGCATTATGCTCCGACTTCAATAGTACCTAGCTTCAATAATGATTGAATTGAATAATCAGAGAACTATTACGCCGAAAAAAAAGGCGACATTCACAGCTTGGAATGTCCAGGGAGTCAAACTCCAAGATCCAGATTTTTTAAAGTGCATTACTAAAGATGATTTCATTACATTAGTTGAAACCTGGCAAAACCAGGAGAGCGGCGTTCATTTACCTGGGTATGAGCAAGTCGAACTTCCTAGGCAAAATGGAGACAGAGGAGGTATTGTCTTTTATTATAAAACATGTTTCAAACCATTTTTGAAAACACAAAAATGATAGATGAAATTGCATTGTGCGTTGAATTTGAAGGAAATATGTTTGGTTTGGACAACAAGATTGTTTTTATATCTGCATACGGTCCCCCAAGCAATTCAAGTTACTGGAATTCAAGAAGAGAAATGAAAATGAAACTTTTTGAAAATATTCAAACGCATTTACTTGAATAACAAGTTCATGATATGGTTGTACTTGCTGGTGATTTTAATGCCAGAATTGGAGAGAAACCGGATCACGTTGCAGGTGATAATGACAAACACCTCCCCCTTCCCGATCATTACATTTTGGACACTGAGAAACTAAGAGCAAACATGGATCGACATGTTAATGTATTCGGTAATCAACTTTTGGCAATGTGTAGAAATGTGGGTTTGCGGATAGTTAATGGGAGAAAAGTGGGAGACACACTAGGTCATTTCACGAGCTATCAATATAATGGAGCCAGTGTTGTTGACTACGTTATTATATCAGAAATATTTTTCTGTGATGTCGATTACTTTTTCGTAAAATTGCCCTCTGAATTTTCCGATCATTGTTAGCTTGTTACTCACTTCAAATGTGATGTTAAAGGCAACCTGTCAACGGAGGGAAAATACAAATATAAATACTCAAAACAAACTAAACTGAAATGGACATTGGATAGCAACGAGAAAGCTATACAACGTCTTAATAACAGTAAGGTTAAATTTGAACATAACAAATTCCTGAGAAATGATTACAGCATTGATTGTAAGGGTACATCTGAAGCTGTGCAAGATTTCATGTCAATCTTGAAATCAATCAACAATTCTGCGTGCATGAGATTACCGGTCCGTAAGGGTAACACAATGCGTAAATGGCGGTGGTTTGATGATAGATGCAAAACTTTGAAAAATGATTTAAACAAAGTTATAAATCAAATGCGGCATGATCCATTCAATGATGGTTTACGAATCAAGTATTTTACAATACGGAAGGCATACAAAAAGGAAACAAAGTTTAAAAAGAAACACTTTTTTGTGCGTTGTACAAACAATTGGATGATTTGGAATCTAGCGACCCAAAACAATACTGGGACCTTATTAACAAACTGCGACAAAAGAAGAATTGTGACAATCAACTTAATCCCGACACCGCAGTGGAATTTTTCTCCAAATTGTACTCTAAAAATGGTGATACTGGCGTTATTAATGATGATAATTCATTTTATTGTCCGGAAATAAAAAAAAGTTGAACAATACTCCTATCACACCATCGGAAATACTTTCAAAGTTGCGCGAATTGAAAAGTGGGAAAGCATCGGGTCTTGACAATATAAGTAACAGTTTGCTGAAAGCAGTTGGTCCATGCATGACAGATAGTTTATCAAAACTCTTCAACCAAGTTTTAACTTCTGGTTGTTATCCGGAAGATTGGAGTAAGTCTGTTCTTTCCTTAATATATAAGAAGGATGATCGCAATGATCCAAACAATTATAGGGCCATTGCAGTAAGTTCCGCTATCGGAAAATTGTTCAACAAAATTATCAACCAAAGATTATCTGATTTTATAGATGATAACAATATTATTGGCGAAAACCAGTTTGGATTTTGCAAAGGAAAAGGGACCACAGACAGTGCCTTTGTTTTGAAAACGGTTATTGACAAATACAAATTTTCAAAAAAAACACTGTATGCTGCTTTTGTTGATTTTCGCAAAGCATTTGATTCGGTGAACAGGGAATTGCTCATGTTGACACTTCAGCATATAGGTGTGAGTGGTGAAGTATTCAACGTGATCAAATCTATGTATGAATCTAGCTTTTATTTGACTAAAACGTCTATTGGGTTAGGACCAGCCTCCCTCTCTTCTGTAGGTGTCCGTCAAGGGTGCATCTTATCTCCCTCTGTATTTAAAGTTTTTATTGAAGACATAAAAGACATTTTCGACAATTTGCGTGATCCTGTGTGGATTCGTGGTTACAAATTAAATCATCTTCTTTTTGCAGATGATCTTGTAATGATATCTGATAGCCAGAAAGGGCTTCAACGGTGTCTCAATAAGCTCCACAATTATACTGAAACTAATATGCTGCAAATAAACGTTGGAAAAACAAAATGTTTAAGATTTGGATCTACGTCAGTTAATGGAGCACAAAAGCAATCAATATTTTTTATCGGAGACAAGCGTAATGATATGGCTGACGAATTTACACTCTAGGAATAAAATTCTCAAAAGATGGTACATTCTCTAAAGCCCAAAATGATTTGGTTGTTAAAGCCCAGAAAGCTTTATACTCACTTTTTCGTGCATTTAATGAAACTTCACGGGTTCCAATAAAGACAATGTCAAAGCTGTTTGACAAATTAATTCAACCTATAGCCTTATACGGGTGTGAAGTCTGGGGATCAGAAATAACGTACGGTAAGGGTTACAACATAGCCTGTGAAAAATTACACACTTCCTTTTGTAAAAAAGTCTTGGGCGTTGGGAAATTTTCCTCCAACCATGCGGTCTGCGCAGACCTTGGTCGATATCCACTATATCTGAGAATCATAATGACCTGATGTGGAACGTGGTAGCTGAACAAAGAAATTGTAAAGGCAAACCGGAATCCCCTTTCAAATTACTGGAAAGATACGGTCTCGCTGTCCCTCAACATCCAATTATCACTAACACTAATGTTATAGGTAAGCTCAAGTATAATTTGCGCTTGCAGCATGTAAACACGTTCAAGAAGTCAATGTTTGAGGATTGCAAAAAGAACGGAGATAATAAACTGAGAACTTACAGGTTGTTTAAAAATGATTATTCAATGGAAGCATACTTAGTGGAAACGAACACGGCGGAAGATCGGGAAATTTTCACTAAGCTTCGTATCAGCAATCATAAGTTAGCTATTGAAAAAGGGCGACATTATCAACCGCCGAAGCCTGTTATCGACAGGATATGTACTCACTGTGAAGCAAACTCCGGGAAAATAGAAAACGAATACCATTTTCTTTTGGAATGTACACATTATTCAGAGCTTCGATCAGAACTATTTGTTCTGATGAACAGTGAGGTTGACGGTTTTATTGATCTGAGTATATTTGAGAAAATCAAATTAATATTTGAAAATAGAACCTCCAGTTTATGCCATAAAATCTGCAGCGTGATCCGGGATTTTTTCGCCAGACGATTATGATATGTATAGCGATATGTATTGGAAATTCTAGTTCACGTCTCCGCGATCTTTTGCGTATCAAATTAATAAAAATATAGTACTTTTATCATACATAAATGCTGGTTCTATGGGAATTTACCCTTTTATCCAACGAATCGCCCGCATCCGCCCGCGCAATATGCAAATTCAGCAGTGGAAAAAATATTATTTTTCAAAAAATTTAAACAAAACCATGTCATGTGTCACATGATATGGTTTTGTTGAAATTTTTTTAAAAATTTAAAAAAAATGATATTTAAAATAATAAATTTTTATACCGTCTGCGTTGGGTAAAGGCTTAACACTAGCGGCTCTGACAAAGCTCCTGGTAATTAAGTACGTCCGCGTAAAGCGACACTACTCATATATATGACGATTAATTTCGTGCGAACTCATAAAATCTCCTTTTTTAAATACAAATCAAAATGAAAAATACGTTTACTTCAATACCATACCCCAATATCTACTTTGTATGGAGCGGGAATACTAATATTGCGACATTGCGTGACTGTAGGTTTGGATTAAATAGTACCATTCTGATTTACTTAAAATCATATTACCCCCGACAATGATGTCTGCATGGATTATCGATTACCTCACATCTTATTATTTAACTCTGACCTTCTCAGCCATGCAATGCACCACACCCCATACAGGATGCTAAATAATGGAATTTTTCAACCTCATATCAAAACGACAAAATTTCACTGATTAAGCTCAGTTCCTAAATGGTGTTCAACTAATAAAAACAACAATGACGTTCGCCGCGGGAATCGTGGGAATGGGAAGTGAAGCAGTGCTTGTTTACCGTGGTAAACAAGCTCTGTTTTACTGGTAGAATAGGAACCGATCACCAATGCAACGGTTGGCAGTCTCTAAAATGGGCTTGAACATGGGTGTAAACAATTGGTTGGATTTAACTTTATATCCATGTTGCGGTAACGATTATCCATTGTGCAGAAAAATGTAACTTCAAACATTAATTAATTAATTAATTAATTAATTAATTAACATGTGACTTTAAACGTAAATAACTAAACAAGGTGCAACGCCACCGGTATTCCCGCCGAGAAGTGGTTTACTAAAAAGGGGACAACGTTGTTGGAGGTTGGTGGTCCATCAGCATACCAAAGATATATACACTACTAAGTTATCGTCCGGAAACCATAAAAATTGAAATTTTCTAAGTCTAAAAAAGTCTTGTTACTTGTGAATATCCTTTCCCTCATGACGGTCCATCAGCATACCAAGGATCATTCAAATCTGACATGCACTGACCGAGATACAGAGGTCTAAAGTTGTTACGGACGGACGAACGGCGAAAAAAAGTCGAAAAAGGTCCATAACTAGGATAAATGATTGGACAAAACCCGTTACTTGTGAATACCCTTTTCACCAAGATGCTCCACCAGCATACCAAAGATGATTCAAATTCGACATGCATTGACTGAGTTATCATTCAGAAACCATAAATACTGAAATTTTCCAAGTTGAAAAAAAGTCGAAATAGGCCCAGAACTCAAGCCAAAATGATTGGACAAATCCGTTTACTTATAAATACCCTTTCTCCTATGATAGTCCATCAGCACACCCACGATCATTCAAATCCATCATGGACTGACCGAGATACAGAGGTCTGAAGTTGTTACGGACGGACGGACGGACGGACGGACGGACGAACGGCGAAAAATATTCGAAAAAGACCTACAACTATAGGAAAAATGACTGGACAAAACCCGTTACTTGTAAATATCCTTCCCCCATGATGATCCACCAGCATACAATAGATCATTCAAATTCGACATGCAATGCCCGGATACGGAGGTCTCTAAAGTTTTTACGGACGGACGAACGGCGAAAAAGTCGAAAAATGCCCATAATTCTAGAAACAATGATTGGTCAAAATCCGTCCGTTGCTTGTGAATATCCTTTCCCCCATGATGGTCCATCAGCGTGCCAAAGATCATTCAAATCCGACATGCACTGTCTGAGATGCAGAGGTCAAAAGTTGTTGAACGGACAAGCAGACGGACCCCATGGTTATATCCCCCTCAAATCTTCGTTTTGGCGCGGGATAATAAATGAATAAAAATAAATAAATAAATAACAATGGCATGTTTGTTCTGCCGATAGACAAACTGCGCCTTTAACCCTTGCGCTACCGATCGCAACTGTTATTTATTATAACATTTTGCATGGTTTAGCAAGTCCAAGTTAAAGCTGTCATCTGATTAATTGTTGGAAAGACAGCTCTTTCCAACAATTAATGTGATAATAAATTTGAAAGTGTGTTACAAATTTCATTCTTTACTCGTCTGAACAACTGTCTATAACTCGCTAATTATTTTTTTTTAATGTTTGGTCCCAGAACATAGCCTATAACCCCTAATTGGAACAAGCTGGTCGAACTTGTTCCAGTGAAGAAAACAGCCATGTTAACGCATGATTTTCTCAAAACGTATGATGAGCAATACCTGTCAGTGATGTTATCCAGAGAGCGGGGGCGCGGTGGCTCAGTGGGTAGAGGCGCAGGCTGCAGGCCGAGAGGTCCTCGGTCCGAATCCCACCTGCGGCAATTGAGTTGTGTCCTTGGGCAAGGCACTTCTCCCCCATTGCCCACGTGGGGGCACGGTGGTGTTGTGTACTAAGGCGTATTGCGCATCAATGGTGCACTTGTCTTTAACCAATGCTAACCCTGCTTGTGTGGAGTTAGTATGTTGGGGAGCCCGGCAGTTGCTCACCGTTACTCTGTGGTTCTCTCCGAGTACTCCGGCTTCCTCCACCCGTAAAGCTGTCCGACACGAGGTGACTCTGGCTGTCGAAAGTATCATTAAACCGCATTAAATAAATAAATAAATATCCAGAGTGTGTTTGGCCAAGACACCCTGAGAAAACCACTGCAGAAACAGCAATTTCTTGGATGACCGGGTTTCTGTTGTTTGATAAACCTCTGTAATTGTTTTCAGTCAACACACCTTTGTCTGCAATTGATACAACTGTGATCTCAAAAGATGTTTGACTCCGATGAGCGATAAATATAAAATATATTAAATAACATTTCTCTTTCAAGGCAACTGGTACATTTAAATGGTATTCATGTGTACACCTAAACTAAAGTCCTGTCACGAACTGTGCGCTTAAGTAGGCTTAATTGCGCGTAGGAATTGCGCGCAATTGCCATATCGAATGGTATCCAAAGCACGGCAGGTTCTACTGGTTACTCACAGCAAACACAGGGTTACCCGGAGGTCCATTGTCTGAAACACTGCTTGTGCACAGGCCACATGTACAGAATTTTATAGCCTTACTATGGTCATAACGCGTAGATTAACGCGAAGATCGACATGCTATTTCTGCGCATTTCATGATAGGACATCTAGTTTTAATTAACTGTATAGCTTCATACGACGGTTCTGTGGCCACAGATGTGTCCTAGAGAGGGTTTCCTATTAGTGGAAGGCCGTATGTGGGACTCTATAAGCGGGATTCCTAGCTGATTCCGAGAATCTACTAGTAGCGTTCGTATGACCATCAGGGGAGGAATTATTCATTTATTGGTGCTGAGCGCCACGTCAACAACCAAGGCTATTCTGTGGCGATAGTGATGTAGTGTAAAATGATTCTTTCATAAGGTAAAATATATGAGAAAGACATAAAACAGTGTACATGACCACGAGAAGAGACTAGTGACATTAGCAGTAGTAGTGAGTGACAAGCATAGGGTTGATAAGTCCTCGCTAGAGATGGGCAATTTTCTGAAAAACAGAACCGATACCGATATCATAGGGATACCGAAAAACCGAATCGTTGAATGCCGAAACCGTCTGAATTTTCAATTTTTACTACGTTCTCTATTTATAAGTCCCTGTTGGGGCTTGATAGCAGTTGAAAAAGGTTCATTTTCATGAAAGAAGTGACTGAGATTCTTTTCAGTTTTGTTAACCCTCAATGGATTGGGCAACTCTCCCCACTAGACTACAACCTGTACATATCCAATTGCTTAGCAGTGATTTCTAGTCAAGTCTTGGCTGCCTTAACACGCAGCCAGGACCTGACTAGAAATCACTACCAAGGTGTTTTGTCTATTGTCAGCAAGCTCCCAATAATGGTATGGTCAGGGCACATGCTCTGAGATCGCAAAAGCCTGAAATAGGTCTTTAAACATCAAGGTGCATTTTGAACTTGTCACAAAATTACGGTAGATGTGATTTGTGGTCGTAAAAAGAATGCCACTGTTAATCTCATTGGCAGTGGCATTTATAGTGTTGTTTTAGAATGTTACTACAACAACTTATTCTATTTTTCGTGATGTGAATTCCTCTCTGGCACTACCAGCAAATCTTAGTCAAGTCAGATACCGATTAACAAACCGATACCGAAGTATACCCCCCCCCCCCCCCGGGTGCGCGGTGGCTCAGTGGTAGACTGTTGGACGTCTATGCTAGAGTTCGATCCCCGTCCGGGTCGACCCGCGTTGTATCCTTGGGCAAGGCACTTTATCCCGGTTGCCTACATGGGGGGGGGGGGGGGGGGGGGTGACGCCGTGTACCAAGGCGCACTGCACGTCGATGGTGCACATGTCTTCAGCCGCTGTAACACTGTTTGACAGGAGCTTGGACAGAGTTAGAATGTTGAGGAGCTGACAGTTGCTCGTCGTGCTCGGTGGTTCTCTCCGGGTACTCCAGCTTCCTCCACCCGTAAAACTGTCACTTTGAAACCGATACCGAACTCAAAATTCCGATACAACCCATCTTTAGTCCTCGCAGTAGTAGGGATTATAAAAAAGTACTTATTTGGTTAGTAGTGTGGGTAAATGTAGAGGCAGAGTGTGTGGTGTGGTAGAGAAAGTAGAAGCAGAGGTAGAAAGCATCCTCGAAAAGGTATCCAGCATTATTCCCAAGAGTTCACACCAGTCCCCAGAAGTCCCCAAATCACACTTGTCTTCAATCCTCAAATACCCAGATGAGGATATGGGGGTGATAGATTATACCTCGGTAGGGGATTTCCTCGTGGCCACCTGTGGGTATTTGGGGACTGAAGACAGCTGTGAATGATACAACTGATGCTATAGAATCCCTTTTTTGACGTATAAGTCAGGGGAGCCGCGGGGAAATCTCTCAGTGAGGTATAATCTGTCACTCCTCGTATCTTTATTCGATGATGGTCATGGGGAAATTCTTCATTGGGGTATAATCTATCATCTCTCCTGGCATCATTGGTATTGTACGCCTACGTCCTGTGGCTCACCACTCCCAGCACCCCAACCCAACAAGCACTGGCTGCCGGCACCCTTTTTTTCATCGTATGAAAGACATAAGGAAATCTCTAAATGAGGTATAATATATCACCCCTCGTTTCCCTATCTGGGTATTTGAGGACTGGTGGTTTGGAGACGGATGGGGACTATTTGGGGATACCTTTTGCAGGATATATTTTGAAGGATACCTTTAGGAGGATAGTTATCCGAGGCTAGTTATCGATCCTAGCACCTGATCGGCTTCTGGTTTTTGACCACCCATGACCTTCATAGGTCTAAGACCACTTCTGCTGACTTACCCGTGATCACTATCATCTGTCCTATTATCAACTTCTACAGTAGTCACCCAGTATTATAGTCTTTTCCTTCCCACCCACCCTTACAGCCTTGTCTGATTACTACTGACTAGTCGGACTTGTACAGGCTTGCTAGCTATATCCACGCACGATTCTACCCCTGGTCACGTCTTACAGTGTCCGTAAGACCACAGTACTACACTACGATACTAGAAGACCAAGCATACCCCACACAACCACATGACCTAGCATTTTGAATTGCCCATAGGATAGTACAAACCATTAGGTAGTTTGATGTACTAAAGGATATAATAGAATAGTGTAAATTTCGTACCCTGTATACTACCATACTAGATAACAAAACATATATCACTATACTACAAGACAAAGTAAAACAAAACAAATGTGTCCACACAGTACGCCTATTCTACCACACCACCAACGTTCTGCAGAATTACGTACTGTATATAACAGTAACATAGATAGTATATGGGCTAACAGTAGACCGACGGGGTGCAGAAAGCCCATCATATACTGTTGTACCAGATAATCAAGCATACCCTCACAACACCACGTGACTTTGCATTACGTATACAAATCCCCAATGGTACAACACATTAAATGGGTTACAAGTAAAAGTAGTAACAGTAGACCAACAGGGGTACAGGCCATCCATTATATAATAACATACTAGACAAACATCATTACCACGCGATACTGACTCACCTAGCACTATAGTCCGGCCGCCAGGGCACTGAACCTCAAAGTGGCGACCAAAGTTTTTTTCTCGACAGAATGTGTAAGAGTAACATCTCCTGACTACGAAAAAGTTTACTGGACGTCTGGCAGCATTCAACAATTTGAAATATCCACGTTTAAGGTGACATCGTCATTTCTCGGACTGAAGTGTTTGACTACGGCTAATACAACATTCCGGGCACATGCCAGAGGTCGCACCCGAGCGTATTTACACTTTTAAAGGATGTTTTGGGTGTTTGGTGGTTCTATTCATCAGTGCTATTCACAGCTGATGTATCTGGTTACCTTGCTTTATCATTGCAACACTCTAGTGTGGCCTTACGAGAGCAGAAAAATGTGCACGCCATTTTACCAGCATTACATTTGCGCCTGTTTGTACAACATGGCGCCTGGCTTGAGCAAGAACATTTATTAATTTCAATACTTCATCTGGGACCAGAACAACATCGGACGGAAATGTTATGGGCTGGGAGGACATGGTTTCTATTTCCTTCTCGAAGCCATATTTGATAGGAGCTAAATTTGGATGTCTCGGTTGAAGGGCGTTCTTCCACCCACATGTCCGCAGGTGAGCTATTTTGATATTTTCCCCGAAGGCTGATGTTGGAGGAGGTAGAGAAAAATTTTAGGCAGTGGCGACAATTCGTAAGAGAGAAGTCCCTTAACATCGAAGTTGCGAGAACCTGATAGTAGTTTGATTACTCTGGAGTATATGAGGTTCGTATCATAAACTCTTACATCACCCACCTTGACAGATTTTCTTGACACACCCATGGTTTGGACCGGCATTGGAATAGGGTCGTAGAATCCTCCACGAAGGTTCTGTTCAATCTTGATCATCAGTGGTGAACCTAACTCTGGGACCTTAGTAGTATGTAATGTGGTTTTGAGGGAATATTGGCCTGACCTCGGTGACGGACCTCGGAAGTGACGTCATGTCACGTGACCCAGTGGTGTTGTCATGGTCACCCGCGTGAGCGGCCATGTTGTGACGTCATCGCCATAATGATACGTGGTGTTAGTGCGTATGCGCAGCGCGTGTTGTTAGGGTGATACGTGTTTCCGTCGTCCATTTTGTATACTGGAGGCCGCCATCTTGGTTTCTATGGTAATACGTGGCTGTTTTGTTACCCAAAGGCCTACAACAAGACAGGGGTATGTTCGGAGGGTGTGCGCGGTTGAATCGGAGTAAATCTAATTACCACAAACAACCCGACAAGTTGTACTATTTCGAATTCTTCAGAATTCTCTGCTTCTATCTATATATGCAATTCTTTTCGTCTACCTAAGCATGTTCCTTTGTCCTGGAGTATACTTCAGTAAAGTAGAAGAGCCTATCAGATGGAACAGCTTTGCTTATTATTACTATATTTAGCTGGTCTGTTCTTGTTAGTTCTGACCCTATTCCGAGTACTCTTGTTGTTTCATTTATATAGATCAACCAATCACTTCACTTTCCTGAAACTAACTAACCAATCAGACTGCTTCATCCCCCGTAATCTCTATGCAGAGTTATCTCCCCTTATTACCACGAAGTCCTGTAGGACTCTCATCACCTCTATATCCAATGGCCACGTCCCATGGAATCCCATTTTTGTGAAACGTATCTGGTTATGGAATCCTGTTTTAATTGTATGAGGCCACGAGGGCCATGTAAAAGCCCTCAATGAGGCCTCATTTTACTATCCCTCATAGCCTCATTTTCTTTTGAGGCCATGAGGGCCATGAAAAAAAATCCCTCAATGAGGCCTCATTTACTACGACTCTTAGCCTCATTTCAATATTTTAGGATATCTATGGCCTGGTATTGTATTATTTGAGGATACCTATCGAGGATACCTACTGGAGAATCCCTTTCTAGTCGTATGAGGCCATGAGGGCCAGGAGAAAGCCCTCAATGAGGCCTCATTTACTATCCCTCATAGCATCATTTTCTTTTGAGGGCACGAGGGACATGAGAAAATCCCTCAATGAGGCCTCGTGTACTACGACTCTTAGCCTCCTTTCAATATTTGAGGATACCTATGGCCTGGTATTGTATTATTTGAAGATACCTATCGAGGATACCTTTTGAAGTATCCCTTTTTGTCGTATGAGGCAATGGGGGCTATGAGAAAAGCCCTCAATGAGGTCTAATGTAGTCTTACCAACGGTTCCTATCTTATCTCCAAAGCTCCAAGACCACTACTTGTCTATGGGCTATCTGTCCTATCATTATCTTCTACAGCAGACTTGTTCCATTGCGGGCTTATGCCAGTACTATCGACTAAACTATCATCATTAGTATTGACTTGTATCATTACTTCCTAGCTATATCTTCGCCCAGGCTTTCATAATGTTCAATCAGATTTCCCCTGTATACATATAAACGGGCTATTTGAGGCATTCCGTTATTGAGATTCCTAGCCGATTCCGTAAAAGTTGAATTCCGTGATTTGACATCAACACTCGAGAGTATTCCCCTTCCCTATTGAAAGAGTTCAGATTCAGATTCAGATTCAGATTCTTTATTTACGGTATACATACAAAAACGTTTTTTATACATATAAAAACGTTTTTTACAGATAAATGTTTTACAGATAATGTATTCAGCATACCGTGGGAAGTGACATAGCCAGATTGGCTGTCTACCTGACACTCCCTAGGAAAATAACAAATCGCAACAGACTGTGATGAAGTGATCAGACTTAAAGCAATTAGTCTAATTCCTAATGACGGGTGGGTGTTCATATTCTTTTGCCAATAATTTGTTCTCGTATACAAAATAAGTAAGGAGGAAATAATTATAGATTCCAGCGGTCGGTTGGTGCCTCAATATTGCCAAAATCCCGAAACAACCTACTTGATGTATTGTTAACACAGTTCAGGGTAGCATCCAGTAACAACAGATCCCGTCATAAACTATCGTACAAATCTGGGAATGATACAAGTGCGTTAATGGGAGGTCCACAACGTCTGGCACACAGTGGGGCGCATATAGCGGTGAATCAGCCCATTTCAGTTTAAACTGGATCGGCTCCCCCGCGGTACCTCACGGTGTGACAGTCGACGTGACACATAAATTCACGGAACAAATCGAAAGATCTGCAGGTTGTATAAGACGAGGATACCAGAATGGGACACAGAGCATGACTTGTGTGTATAAGTTCTCTTTGGTAAGTTCTTCTAGGTAAATTAATGAAAATATGGATATTATTATGTACATTCTAGGCAGTAGGGGTCATTACACCGGACATAATTGGAGTAGGAAGAAATAAACTCTGAGGTTAATTTACGTCTAAAGTCGGTTCTATTGTTAATATTTCGAACAGTGACGTCTAGAGTATTCCATAATTTCGGGAACGTGTATAGTGGAGGTTTATCTAGGGTACGGTTTTGTGTTTTTTCTATGTTCAGAAGTCTGGACTGTTTGGTTGTTCTACCTGATGAATTGTCATTTACGTTGAACATATCTTAAAGGAAGAAGGTAATTGGCCTTTGTGCCAGTCAAACATGAGCAGCAATGCATGTAGTTTAAACAAATCGTCAACTTTGAGGATTTCATCCTTCTTGAACAGGGGGTCAGTATGAGAGTTGTATTTTTTGTTATTGATAATTCGTGATGAACGTTTCTGCATAATAGCTAATTTATTAGTTGCTTTCGAGCTCCCCCATGTTACGATTCTATATATTAAATGGCTGTGAACCAGGGCGAAATACAGTGTCTCCAGGACTCGATGGGGGGAGGATATTTTTTACTTTATTGAGACTATAGTTTGCTCGCTCTATTTTCGAGCTTATTCGGGATATGTGAGCTTTGTAGGATAAATGTTCATCAAGGCTTATTCCCCCAAACTTTAAGGATTTTTCTGGTTCATTGTCTCCGACCTTGTTAATAACTTGGTTATTTATTTTTACCTCATGACGGGAATCAGTATTCCTTCCTTTTGTTAGATTAAGTATAATGTATGAGGTTTTTTTAGCATTCAGCATCAACTGGTTCACAGAGCACCATTCGAATAATTTTTGAAGTTCGTCGTTAAAATAAGGTGTTATTGAACTACTGTTGAGGCCAGAGCAGTTTACTGTAGTGTCATCGGCGAACAACAAGAGATTAAGCGAAGTTGAATTACTTATATCATTTATATACAGAAGAAATAAAACGGGGCCCAAGATCGAGCCTTGTGGGACACCACAGCCCTGCCTGGCAAAATCAGATTTTTGTTCGCCATGGAGAACATATTGAAATCTATCGGACAAGTAGCTTCTAAACCGGTTGTTGGCTAGTCCTCTGATGTCGTAGTATACGAGTTTGCCCAATAGAATTTCATGATTTATCGTGCCGAATGCTTTAGACAGGTCCAGGAATTATTATTTATTTATTTATTGGTGTTTAAGGTCACATACTT
Source organism: Pictodentalium vernedei (assembly GCA_031216915.1). Classification (NCBI taxonomy): domain Eukaryota; kingdom Metazoa; phylum Mollusca; class Scaphopoda; order Dentaliida; family Dentaliidae; genus Pictodentalium; species Pictodentalium vernedei. The sequence continues at coordinate 412,571,285 of CM062296.1, forward strand.
CTGCACAATGGCTAATCATGACCATGACAGTTTTACGGGTGGAAGAAGCCGGAGTACCCGGAGAGAACCACCGAGCAACGGCGAGCAACTGTCAGCTCCCCAACATACTCCACACAAGCAGGGTGAGCATTGGTTGAAGACAAGTGCACCATCGACGTGCAGTACGCCTTAGTACACAGCGTCACCGTACCCCCACGTGGGCAATGGGGGTGAAGTGTCTTACCCAAGGACACAACGCGGTTACCGCAGGTGGGATTCGAACTGAGGACCTCTCGGCTTGCAGCCTGCGCCTCTATCTACTGAGCCACCGCGCCCCCAGGTCCAGGAATAGTGACAGTGTACTATTCTTTTCTCGTTTATTGTTTTCCGTGGCGGTGCTTTTGAGGAGTTGGAGGACTGTGTGACTCGTGCTATGACGTTTTCGAAATCCGTACTGATAAGGATATAAGATATTAAACCTCTCGAGAAAACTTCTAAGTCTTATATCCGTGAGATTTTCCATTACTATTGAAAAAGCTGGACGGATACTAATGGGCCTGTAGTTTGTGAAGCTGTGCTCGTCGCCTGATTTGAATATGGGTACTCCTTTTGCGATTTTCATTCTATCTGGTGCCTTGCCCTCGGTAAAGGAATTATTGATTATGTGGGTTATTGGGACCAATATCTCATTTATCGTCTGTTTAAGAAGACTGGTTGTGATACTATCGCAATCTTTCGACGATTTTGCTTTCATTCTGTTTACAATTTGACTAACTTCTACAGGATTTGTGGGTAAATGATAAAAGTTGTTGGAAATACTACCATTCATGTAGTTTAAGTACGATTTAGCCGGTTTCTGGATCTGGTCGGATATGGTTCTGCCAACGTTGACAAAAAAAATATTGAATTCTCTTGCAATGTCCCGGTCTTCGATTATTTCTGTACCGCCCTGGACAAAGAAAGTGGGTAGCCTGCTTTCACGTTTTCCTTTATTGGTAGCTTCGTTTAAGATCTGCCATGTTCTTCGCATATTGTTCCTATTTTCATTCAGGATATCCCTATAATAAATTGATTTACATTGTTTCTTAACTTTGTTAAAAATTTTACAGTAGTTTTTGTAATTTCGTGAATTATGTTCATTAGGGTTTTTAAGTTTTCTTTTATAGAATTTTTCTTTATTAACTGAGGATATGACAAGTCCCTTTGTCATCCAAGGTTGTTTTTTTAATAAATTTGTTGTTCTGAGGGACACGCTTCAAAGGGAATGCCTTATCGTAAGCTTCCATATAAATGTTTAAAAATGTTTCATATGATTCATTGAGGCAGTCCGAAAGCAAAACAGGGTAAAAATTACTTTCTGAGACTAATTCTTTAAATTCAGACATTCTTTCCACGTTTATGATTCGTTTTATGGTAAATCGTGGTGTATCATATGCCTTGGTAGATTCTTCAATGTAAAAAACACCAAAATGATCTGATACATCAGTTATAATTATACCCGGTATTGTTGTTTGTGAAACATTATTTGAAAATATGTGGTCTATCAGACTAGCTGAATGCCTAGTTACTCTCGTTGGTTTGGTTATATGAGGCCAGAATCCTTGACTAAACATGAGATCGACAACTTCTTCTGTCTTGGGGTGTAGCTTTAAAAAGGTCCAGGTTCAGATCCCCCATGATATAAACTTTTTTGTTTTCGGCATTCAGAATATCCATTATTTCACCTAATTTTGATATGAGGAGGTTTATGCCGGCTTTGCGCGGAGTGTTTGGTCTACATATGACGTCAATTATTTTAGAGTTGTGTTTATCTTCACCTTCTAAGAATAGAGATTCGAAAACGTGGGGAATGAAAATTGTAATATCACTTCGAACTTTATAGGGTATCCCCTCCTTTATATATAGCCCAACTCCCCTTCGACCATCATCATTTTCGGGTCTCATACATTTGATAGTTGGCACATAACCCTCCAGAGTAAACGAGTTTTGTGGGGGAATTTGAAATATTTCAGTTCTTTTTTGTTTGTATATTATAGAGCAGGTTCTGGAAGGAATCCCAGTGAGCCTTTAAGCTTTGACAGTTAAGATGGAACAAAGAAAATTCTGAGTTTATTTTATTAGACATAGACTGAAAATCTCTAGGCGTAAAGTACTTACACTCATTTGAGTGGTGTTTAAACGGAGATTCATCATTTTCTGGGGAGGAACATACTTACTCATTGTAGAGTTGTATAAAGTCATACTCTGGTTCCATCTGCACCTCGTCGAGTGCAATATTACCCGCCATAGGTCATTACCGTACCACCCGCTCTTCAGCTGGAAAAGTATAAGGATATTTCCCTAAATAATATGAGTTGAGTGAAGGACAGATTAAGAACACAGGGGTTAATGAACTGTTCGTGGGGGACTATCGGTACTTCAGTATCATTTTTAGTCACAGTCTGTTGCAATGTGAATCCATGATTTGAGTTTAGTTCAGTGGGGCTTAATACCTTCATTGCGGTTATGGTTCTAAAATAAAGGTCATTCAGTTAAACGCCGTTCAGTTCAAGGGTGTTAATATTTATTTATACCTTCATTGGGGTTATAGTTCTAAAATATAGTTCATTCAAACAGTTCAGAGGAGTTCACACTGTTTTATTTTGGAGTTATAGTTCATTCAAACAGTTCAAAGGGTTAACTTTGTCTTATATTCGGGGTTATAGTTCAAAACTTCGTTCTGTTCACTTTGTTGGGTTCATTCAGTTTTGTTCAGTTCAAGAGGGTTAACATTAGGTTATATTTAGGAGTTATAGTTCAAAACTTTGTTCACTTTGTTCTGTTCACTTCGATCTTGGTTGTGTTGGATCTGCGTTCACTTCGTCGTTCTGTTCATTTTCTTGTATTAGTTGTTGAATTGGGTGTTATCATTCCCTTTTCATACCCCCGAGTGTTGAAATCACGGAATCCAACTTTTACGGAATCGGCTAGGAATCTCAATAACGATTCAATCGAACACATCCTCCGAACATACCCCTGTCTTGTTGTAGGCCTTTGGGTAACATAGCAACCACGTGCTACCATAGAAACCAAGATGGTGGCCTCCAGTATACAAAATGGACGACGGAAACACGTATCACCCTAACAACGCGCGCTGCGCACGCGCACTAACACCACGTATTACTATGGCGATGACGTCACAACATGGCCGCTCACGCGGGTTACCATGACAACACAACATGGCGCCACTGGGTCACGTGACATGACGTCACTTCCGAGGTCCGGCACCGAAGTCCGGCCAATATTCCCTCAAAGCCACATTACATACTACTGACCTTGTCCACAACCTAACTCTAGGACCTTGTCCACATTGATAGACCCAGCACTTACCTTTCCGGTTACGATACTGGCAATGGTTTCGGGGTGTACGGTGACGGATGCATAGGATCTATACACATCTCAAGTTTGGAGCGGAGACCTTTGTTGCCAACAGCTTCGGGCGTTATTCGCTCTTTGTCCTCCTCTTTGTGGAAAATTTTGAATTTTTCTTTGTTCTTGTCCTCACGTATCTCTGATATGCTATGAGCTAAGGATTCACGGGCATGCAAACTCAGTATACATAAAGACAGGTACATACATACACACAATACATACCGTAGCATATTATATATGGAGTACGTATATCACATGCTGGATCTAGCTGCAAAGACCCGGGGTTTTGCACCGAAAAATGTTGTGCCGACAAAGCTCCGATTCTGCACCATCAAACCCGGGTTGTTCGGGTACATTGTATACTACTAATGTGCCTTGGAATAAAATTTGGCAGCGAGTAAGCCCAATAACACACTTAATAATTTTCTACAATCTCTCCCATTCCCTTTTGAGAAGTCCATGAAGAAAAAACTGCAAATGGTCTCCAGTGGTGGTGACACAATTATGTTGAGGGTGGGGCAGGTCCTCCATTGAGGACATGTTTATAAGTTAGTTTAACCCTTCATCTTACAATAGTAGCAGAAGAAACTTACATTTCACCTTGAAAAAGTAAATATTTTCATTTTTTGTTTTCAAACCATAGCTTTTCAACCCGCATTCAAATGAATAATTAGCCGGTTCGAGTTCTGTGAAAAGGTGTAGAAGACCAGACGAGTTTTCAGCTTATGGATGTCTGAGTTTAACCAATTGTTTAAACAATAGTTGAACATTTTGTTTGCGTTCCTTTAGTGACGTCGAAAGCGGTATGGAAGATCCAACAGTAACTGAACCATTGATCTGTGGATTGCTGGAATGCTAATTATTTATTTATTTATTGGGGTTTAACGACACTTTTCAGGCACTTTTCACCTCATGTCGGACAATTTTCCGGGTGGTGGAAGCCGGAGAATCAGCAGAGAACCACCGAGCAACGGCGAGCAACTGTCAGTCTCACCAACGTACTAACTCCATGCAAGAAGGGTTAGCATTAGTTGAGGACAAGCGCACCATCGACGTGTAGTACGCCTTAGTACACAGCGCAACCGTACCCCCGCGTGGGAAATTGGGATGAAGTGCCTTGCCCATGGACACAACGCAGTACCCCTGGCGTGGATAAACCGTGGACCTTTCGGTTTGAAGTCCAATGCGGAGACCACTGAGCCACCGCGCTTCTTGGAACGCTAATTGGTCACATATAGAAAAGTGTCTCAACCGCCGCCATCTGAGTGGTTGGGTGGGGGGCGGGGGGGGAGGGGGAGAGGAGCTAAAACAAAGAAAAAAGGCTCAAGACTCAACAAAAAGTAATTTTTTCGAAGGTTCTTAATTTCCCGACGCCTCGCCACCGTCGATCGCTGTTTAAACAACATACTTTCGTGTCCCCGAAAAAATGAATATGTTGCATACTTTTCGCGGAAATACAAATTTAATATTTACAACATATTTTATTTCTAATTGACAAAAAAACAAGTGCCGAGATTGGAAAGTTTATACCGTGTAAGTGACTTTTTTGCTTGGTAAACACTATAACGTTTGATGAAGTGAAAGCTGTTACGCTGTGACTACAGTCACAACGTAACAGCTTTCACGTCATCTTTCGGAGGAGTTACCACGTTGATTAATTTGACACCATCATGAGTGTGGTAAGACTGAGTGGTTACGTTTTTTTCTGACGTTCCGGAAATCCAGTTATATAGAGATCAGTGGGCCGAACCAATATTAGGTTTTTGTTGTAACTGCTTCTCTTTATTCATTGTCAGGCACACAACGGCAGAGGATCTAAATGGGATCAGTTAGACATATAAAACGGGAGCGCAGGCATTGGCCAGAGCATTGAACTTCACTGTCACTCCAGATCGAAAGGTCGTAGTTTCGATTCCGACCCACGTCATCTGCACCTAGTCCTAAAAAAAACCCCACTTAACCCCAGTTGCCCACGTGGAAGCACGGTAACGCAGTGACCCAGTGCGCTGGCACTGCACGTCGGAACACATGTCGTCAACCGATGCTAACCTTACTTTTGCGGGTTTAGTAAGTTGGAGAAATTCTGACAGTTACTCGCTGCTGCTCGCTAGTTTTCTCCACTATTCCGGCTGTCTCCACCCGTCAAACTGCCCTATACAATTTGAGCCTTGCTGTTGCTAATGGATTTCCGATTTGAACTCGGAGGTCCATCCATCAGTGGAACCTTTCATCGTGCTTTTCAAACGACATTTATCGTCTTGGTGGAAATGTTAACCCGCAGGTGTTTTCGGGGTGAAACACTCTGTTCTTTATATTGTAACTATGGCAGCCGAGAGCGTGGTCAGGCTAAATAAAGTGGAGGGAGCAGAATATATCGATTCTACCAATGACAATAGCCGAAGAGGGTAGCACTGACTGCGTAGGAGGAGAGTGTATACACAGGAAACTACCCAACTCAGCTTCATGAGCTTCGGCTGCTGCCAGTCTCAGCTGGAAAATATTCTGCCTCCCATTCCACAGGGGATGTACAAAGGAAAATGTTGAAATATGCATGTCAGTTAGAAGACCATGTGCACTTTTCTGATAATAAAGTATCAGAAAGTGATAGTTAGAAATAAGTTAATAGGAAAACTACGAAATATAGCAGGGTGAAGCAACAGTACTGCGATCAGAAAAGGGGTCTTTTTCGCAAACAGATCCCGACCCGGAGCCAATACTATAAAGCTTTTACCATTGTAATTTCTAGAATTGTATTTTCTACCTATTAATATAACTAACTAAAATGAATCATTAGCATTATAAAAGATATGACAATTTGCTAACTGGCAAATTGCCCGATCTTTGAAAATGCTAATGGTTAATTTCAACCAATTTAAAGTCATAACTAGAAGATACAATTCTAGAAAACACAATGATATTGGCCCCATCGACACAAACTTACACTAACAGACGGAGATCACGTAAATAAAATACTGCGAAATGAATACAGCATAAAAAACAAGCAGAAATAAGGTCTCAGATTCGATGTCAACGTATTTCTCCTTCTACGGGTGGGATTCTATAGTGTTGCGGGGGGGGGGGGGGAGTAAAATTTCTACCGCGGCGCGACTGACACGTGCCAGAGATTTCGGGAATGATCGGTGTATAAAGCTGACCATTGTCTTGGCCTCGCCCTACCCATCCCCACATATACACACATGACCCGCTCTCTCCTCCCCGCACATACACATACGCACACAAATGACATTTAAAAACCGTACTGGTATTCATTTAAAAATGGTAACAGAACTGTCCAATCTTGTAAACATGGCTAATGATCCCTTACTGGGCCAAGCCCTTACCAGAACAATTCAACTAAGGTCTATGAAAGGCAAGTACGGAGAAAAAAAAAGAAATTGGTGAATTCATCTGTCATAGGGTGACAATGGCTGTGTTGTTTGATGCAGCGTTAAACAGTTACTGAACGAAACGGCTTATATTCTCCTAGTGTCAGGTACATGTCTGGAGACTCTTGGTCCCGGGGATGTGCCGTGTCTGAATTTCCAGTTATACCCTCTCCGGGTTACCGAACGTGCAACTTTATTTGCAGCCCCCCCCCCCCCCAACCCTCCCCCCCTTCCTTGGTTGAGAATTTTCTAACTGCAGTTGTCTGTTAATGTCCAACGCACTCGTGTTTTTTTCCTGTAACCAATACTATAAAATTTTTACAATTGTATTTTCCAGAATTGTATTTTCTACAAGTGAATATAAATGACTGAAATGAATCATTGGCATTTTAAAAGATATGGCAATTTGCCAACTGGCAAATTGCCATATCTTTGAAAATGCTAACTGTTCGTTTCAGTTAGTTATTTCCATAAATGGAAAACACAATTCTGAAAAATACAACTGTGAAAGTTTTATAGTATTGTCCCCTGAGAGTGATTTGGTGGTGATTCACTTCCTACGTGGCAACACGGGCAACACTTCGACTGACAGTGCTAAACTGGTGATCGCCGTCACATGATACTCCTCTGCTACCGTCTACGTAAGTGCAACATAATAAAACGTGTTGAACACATCGTTGGAAGTGTTAAGACAGGTGAAAGCTCCATTTGGGGGGAACTGTTTTAATGAATTTTAGCCTCATCGTGTAGGGTATAACTCGCATTGATTACGCAAACAATCCCCGATTATTCGCTAAAGTCTAATTACTTTCTATCCATGTTTCGTAATCAACGGGTTGCATGCCGCGTGATTTGCGTTGGCCAAGTGCGTTTAATTAAACACAGATAATACATTACTGCCTGACCAGCTTGGGAGTAGAAATAAAAGAAAAATACACCGTGTTTGTCGAAGACTTCACAAAGATTTTCATCTGTCGTTGTATCTATATCGTTCTAGAGAGCAAAGCAGAATCTTCTGCTGACACTTGAAAAGAAAAACAAGGTAAGGCTTAAATAACCACTGCAAATTTAAAAAATAAAAATTAAATGGTTTATATCTGATATTTTACCCAAGTTAATAAAATTGATAAATTTGTCCATTGAGAGCAACAAGGCTTTGCGAGACTTTTTTACATTGCAAAGTCTTTTTCTACTCAAGGGACGAAAGACACAACCATCCATGCTATTCTGCAGATTATGAGACCTAAAACATAAAATAAACCAAGAACATGAACTTTTAATGGCAAAGAAATAATTACAAAAACAAAAAATGAAATAAAAGCCTCCCGCCCACATGCAATTTTGAAAAAAATGACTTGAGAAACAGAAGATCTACTTTGTGAAGCCTAAAGTTCATTTCTGCGTTTTGGGAAGGAAATACTTGAAATATTCTGAATTATTCAGAAAAGATGTTTTTAAAAGCTCTTATTTGTTTACTACGTGATTATGACTATAGTTGAAATGTCGCGAAGTATTCTACTCAGTTTGCTAAGCACCAAGTACATCCATCTACCTTTTTTACGTTTTGGTTGAAATATTGTAATGAAAAGTGTATATATTTTTTATTTAATTATATCTCTAATGATTTAAGTACAGAAATTAAGATTTTATTTGTGTTTGACATTATTTTTTAGCTTTTGAATACGATAACCATGGAAAATGGATGTTATTGGTAAAAGAGGAAATTTTTCAATATGCCAAAAAGTTGGCGGAGCGAACTGGTATGGCTTCAGTATCGAGTATGAGACCCATTACTGGTAATTACAGCTTGACAACGCCTTCTCATGCTCCCAGTCAGGATCCTGGTGTTCCTTTGTGGGATGTTGTTCCATTCTTGGACCAGCATGTCACCAAGCTCCTGGACACTTCTTGGCTGGACTGGACGGGGTGAAATTGCAAGCTGAAACTCATTCCAGACATGCTCGATTGGATTGAGGCCAGGGGATCTTGCTGGCCACTGAGTGGCCAGTCCATACGCTCAATCCCCTCCCTCTGTCGGTACTCCCCGACAGCATGGGCAACATGAGGACGGGCATTATCGTCCATCAGAATGAATCTATCACCCACTGCACCTGCATACAATCTGACGTGGACATCCAGGATCTCATCAATATACCGTTGTGCAGTCAATGTACCACGTACAGGGACACAGAGCTCTGTGCGTCCATCCCAGCTGATGCCGCCCAGACCACGATTGACCCTCCACCATAGCGGTCATGCTCAGCAATGTTGACTGCATGGAATTGCTCTCCTGCTCTTCTCCATAGCCTAGAACGCCCACCTGTGTAGTCTAGTACCTTGACTCATCTGTAAAAAGGACAGGTCGCCAACCTTCTCTGGTTCATCCAACGTGGTCCATGGCCCATTCATATTGTGCCTGGCGATGGTTCTGGGACAGCGAAGTGCGATTACATGGTCTTCTCGATCGGAGACCACCTTCGTGCAACCTTGCCGGGATAGTCTGTGTCGAAACATTTATCCCGGATGCATTCTGAAGGTCACTGCGAAGCTGGGTTGCTGTGTCAAAGCGGTTCCTACGGGCCTGAATGATCAAAAAACCGGTCTTCAGCTGCAGATGTTGCCCTGTCTCTGCCACCACCATGCAGTCTTACTGGTATGCCATACTGCTGAAATCTTGCCTAGGCTCTGGTGATCACCGTATGGTGCACACCAAGGGATTTACTAACCTGACGATGGGTAGGTAGCCCCTTGCTCCACCATCCCTACTGCCCGCCACATTTCTGCTTCAGTCAAATGTCTTCTTACATTTGCATTTGCCATATTCAATCATTAAATCACAAAGGTTTGTGCTGAAAAGAAGACTGAATACCCTACACATGTCATGTACATGTAGACAGTACACGAAAACATCATGAAAATCAAGGGGTACATGCTTTCCATGACTATCATGAAAAGTCTGCCTGTCAAGAGAGCTAATGCAAACACTGGGGACCATCTCAATACATTCCTCAATCATATCCACCAAAACAAAAAAATCGCACATACGTCACAAGCAAATTTTACAATGATGTGTCAAATATTTGGTGCTTAGCAAACTTTGAGTAGTATATATCGGCTGTACAAGGCCTAGGGGTTTAACGGTGGTGGTGACGCGGTAATTGCCCCACCCCCACCCCTAGCTGGGGAAGATGGGGGGCCTGTGTGAAAAAAAAGGATTTTCACGGATGAAACTTCCCAAATCTTTGACTCAAGACGTTTTGGAAGGCTAGTATCAAACACCAAACGTTTTCCTATTTTTCGCTAGTAGGCTTACTTTGCCTATATGGCGTAAATATTCAATTAACCAAATACAGGACACATTTTGTGTGTTATTAGAGGGAATGGTTGGAATATCACCAAAAAACCCAATGCTCCGATTTCCTTTAAAACTTACCGGGTCTACAAGGGCCCTCAAATATTTGAGATTTTTTTTTCAAAGGATCTGGAAACTCTCTGGAGCCGGAGCTCTTTAGATTTACTTCATCCTCTTCCAAAAGATGAACCGCCTCTGGTTTTTAAAAATGACTAACGACGTCCAGGAATTAGGCTCTGGGGAGCTATTGTTCCATAGTTCAACACTCAGTTTACCATGATAATAAACGCCATATGATAAACATTTCTCTGATACCATCCGTCCTTGGATTATATCGTCATGAAAGTCGACTTTTGACCAAGTTATGTCCCTTGAAATTATATGACTCGCGAGGAAGGTCCAATTAATAAAATAGTAGGGATCGCCGTGGCCATTGGTTAAGACACTGGACTTTAAACCAAAAGGTCTACGGTCCAATCCCCGCCAGAGGTAACTGCGTTGTGTCATTGAGCAAGGCACTTAATCTCGATTGTCCTCGTGGGCGCACGGTGGCGCTATGTACTAAGGCGTACTACACGTCGATGGTGCACTTGTCTTCAGCCAATACTTACCCTGCTTGTGCGGTTTTAGTACGTTAGGGCGTCTGACAGTTGCTCGACGTTGCTAGATGGTTCCCTCCCTGTACTCCGGCTTCCTCTGCCCATAAAACTGTCCGACACGAGGTGACCCTGGCTGCCGAAGGTGTCGATAAACGCCAATAAGTGAATAAATAAGAAAATAGAAAATAAAGTCACGTTTCGTTTTGTTACTTTTAATAAACGAAAACAACACGCAACTCTCAGAGTTGTCTGTTGTTTTATTTTATTGAAAGTAACAAAATGAAACTTGGCTTTTTGTGGCAAGCTAATAAGAAGCAACTAGTTCACAGATAATCCGCCATTAACCCTTTACTCAACGAATCGGCCGCATCCGTCCGCGTGATATGCAAATTCAGCAGTTCAAAAAATATTATTTTTCAAAAAATTTCAACAAAACCGTATCATATGACCCCTCGTTGGAACGAGCTCGTCGAGCTCGTTCCAACGAGGGGTCACATGATATGGTTTTGTTGATTTTTTTTTGAAAAATTTGAAAAAATGATATTTAAAATAATAAATTTTGATATCGTGTGCGTTGGGTAAAAGGTTAAGAATATCTATCAATATTACATCTTCACTGAGCGTCCACTTTAGCTCTTTGCTTATGTGTTTTTACAGTAATTTGCAAGTTTTTATTCATCCCGGGAAAAAAATTAGTAAATCTCACCTCCTAGACTGTTATATTAATGGAAAGGACAGTGTCTGTATTACATGTCACGATGCGCACATTGTTTATATATTGAATTTTTATTTTATTTTTAAATGGGTTTCAACAGAGGATAGTGAAACATTTAAACTGATTGGGTAAAATATTGTACAAAGCCACCTTGTGTATTTGTATAATACTCTACAGGAAAATGCTTGAAGTTTGTAAAATAATGCGCACATCGATAATACAAATTCGTTAACATCTCGTAATTTCAATGTTTAAACGAAATTCCCATACCCTAAGTGTTAAATTTACTAACGGCTGTAGGAAATTCAGGGGAGCTAACTTTCATGCAAATCTCTTGCAATGACGAAAATTGTCATCCATGCCTGGGAGCTGTTAACTTTGAAACTAGTAAAGCCTTAACCTTCCGCTCCCGAAAGCGCTCATTAGAGTATTTATTGGAAGAAGTAAGCACCCACCCCGCCCCTGTTTGGAAGTGAGGTGCGAATACACTCCATGCTTGCAGGCTCACGCGGCTATTAAATAGCGGCAGTTCCTTGCAGGCGGCGAGCATTGATGGAATGCGCACGCTACTGTTAACATAAATACTCAACCACATTTTAAATGCAAAGAACCTCTGGAAATTATTAATATATCTTGCACAGTAGTACACACCTGCGCACATGTTGTTTGTATTCATGTATGTTTAAATGTCGTCTTTCGCCAAGACAAACAAACAGATTGAATTGAATTGAACATTTAATGTCGACTTCGAAAGGACTCGTTTATTTATTTATTGGTGTTTAGGGTCACATATTTCTACACAATGACTAATCATGACCACGATAGTTTTACGGGTGGAGGAAGCCGGAGTACCCGGAGAGAACCACTGAGCAACGGCGAGCAACTGTCAGCTCCCCAACATACTAACTCCACACAAGCAGGGTTAGCATTGGTTGAAGACAGGTGCACCATCGACGTGCAGTACGCCTTAGTGCACAGCGTCACCGTGCCCCCACATGGGCAATGGGGGTGAAGTGTCTTGCCCAAGGACACAACGCGGTTGCCGCAGGTAGGATTCGAACCGAGAACCTCTCGGCTGAAAGGACCCGTTCGTCACCTAGTAGTCAATAGACACAACCACTGGGGGGGGGGGAGGAGGGGGGGGGGGGGCATCACTAGAAATTACTGCTATGTCACTAGACACACAGGGTGATGTGTATTGGAAATTCTGGACATTTTCCCTTAAGGGTTTAACCCTTCACCTAACGAATCGCCCGCATCCGCCTGCATAATTTGCAAATTCAGCAATTGAAATAAATAAATTTGTCAAAATATTTCAACAAAACCATATCATGTGACCCATCATTGGAACGATCTCATCGGGGTCACATGATATGGTTTTGTTGATTTTTTTTTAATTTAAAAAAATAGTAATTAAATAAATTAATTTTGATATCGTCTGAGTTGGGTAAAGGGTGTAAAGAAATTTGTTGTGTTTCCATTAGATTTATTGCACAAAAACTATTTTAGAATCCTGTATTTTATCAAAGAATTTCTTGGTGCTTATTTGCCGCTCTCCGCCTTTTCAAATGGCGAGGTCGATCACCCGCCTCACATCTACAAGCCTGGTTGTACAGAAAGATGCCTTCGAGGAAGTAGGTAACTTTCATACTTTGGTTGTTTCCCATTGCATTGGCGTAGTGACCGGAGATGTGGGTAAGGGGTGGGGAGGTCAAAACATTTTAACCTTCTAAAAGAGAATGCATGTGGGTGTGCAATGCAGTGTTTCGCTATGTTTTAATTTTTTTCGGCAAATTGTGTGCTCATATTTTTTATCCTTTGCTGACAAGGGTGGGGCGGTTCCAAACACTGAGACGAGGTGGGTGGATCGTTCGTGAAATGAAAACATGGAGAAACACGTGAGAGGTTTAATAATGTCCTCAATCGAACAGAGTGTTTATAAATCATTCTGTGGTTGGTAATTGATCAGAAAACATTACAATATCAGTATTGGGTGGGGTGGGGCATAAGTCACATCTCAGTCCAGTTTTACAGTTATGGATTTACTAAGAAGCTTGAACTTTCTCAGTGCAGATTCCGACATGGCTAAGATATATTCTTATGAACAAAACACTTAGCTTAAAGATTCATATTTACAGCGAGAAATTAATAAAGAACTGATAATAAAACAAATAATTCCAGTCTGGGTAGGTCTGGGGTGAATATTATAAAACTTTTGCAATTGTATTTTCTTGAATTGTATTTCTACCTATTAATATAACTGACTAAAATTAATCATTAGCATTTTAAAAGATATGGCAATTTGCCAACTGGCACATTGCCACACCTTTGAAAATTCTAATGGTTCATGTCAACCCATTTAAAGTCACAACTAAAAAATACGATTATAGAAAATACAATTGTAAAAGTTCTATAGTATTGGCCTCTGGAGGTAACCAATGCTATTGGTGTAAAATGATCAAGCCAGAAAATAAGCAGACTGTCATCTGCAAAATGAGGTCCACAGAGGGTGAATTTAGTAATGCTACCCTGCATAGCAGGGTAGCATCACTAAATTTACCCTCTGTGAACCTCAGTCTGAACCATGCAGGGTCTCAAAACTAAACAGAAAGCGGTAACCAGAGGATAAATCGGCCCACTGCATGGGATCCACCCACCAACTTTGTAATTTATTCTGTTAACGAGAGAAAGAGAAGAGAGAGAGAGAGAGAGAGAGAGAGAGAGAGAGAGAGGGAGAGAGAGAGAGAGAGAGAGAGAGAGAGAGAGAGAGAGAGAGAGACTGTATTATTCTCAACGTGTATATTTTATGACTACCACAGACATGTTTTTTAATTTATGTAAGTGCTTTGAATACCTTATATAAGGTAAAAGGCAGAAATAAATCATCATCATCAAATTCACCCTCTGGGGACCTCATTCTGCAAATGTCAGTCTGCTTATTTTCAGGCCTGAAAATGATGGGAAAGTTATAGTTCATACTATACAGATACATTTTTTCTTCTTTTGAAATTGTGAAATACTGAATCCTCTCCAGCTCATAATTTTATATGCGTAATATGGTTAAGAATACACCTAGATAGACTACGAAAGCTCCCAGAAATATAATTAAGGATTCTGCAGTTGGGTCCTGGAGGATTATTTTGGAATGCACTTCAAATTTACCTGCCATGGGGACATGGTTTTCAATTCAGTTGGCTCGTCCCAGTTATATACAATTGTGCAGTACTATTGATTGTCTACACCGGTCTACGCTGACCACAAAACATTTGCAATTCCGTCTATTCAGCCATTTTGTTATGGCATGGACATACAGGAGTACCCAAAAACACGGTGAGCCCGAAATGATGGTGTTCCAAACTACCGTGAATGAATGGCTAAGGAATAGGCTACACGGCATCAGGGGCGGCGGCACAATAATAAAAGGGCAAGCGTGGCTGGATCTTTTCCAGGGCACCCCCAAGTTTATGTTGCATGCATAAAATGAAGTTTTGAAGGCAGTTGTATCCATAAGACCCAGCAGTTATAACTCACCGGATAAAAAACAACCGTTTATCACAGAATACACCTTAAAGATGAAGAATTTTCAAACATTTTAGCTATCACGGGGGCAGTTTGCCCCCTCTCCCGCCCCCCTAGTCGATAAAAGGGCAAGGTGCTTGAGCCCCCGCGTGCCTTCCTACTCCACCGCCGCTGCATGAAACATCACTCTCTTTGTTTTGAAAGCTTTCAAAATATGAAACTAATGTTTTTATCATTCGGACATATATTTCATTTGTTACTGTAACATTTATGGCCATTTCAGTGGGGATTTATATCCTTTTCAATATATTTTCTTAACCCTTACCTAACACGAAAAACAGACGACACTTGCAAACAAAATTCTTGAATAACTATTTTTTTCATTGTTTGTCTCAAAAACATCGGTCATGACCCCTCATTGGAACGAGCTCGACGAGCTCGTTCCAAAGAGGGGTCATAACTTATGTTTTTGAGACAAAAAATGAAAATATAATGAACATTAATTGGCGATTTTTTAGAATAAGGCTGGCCGGTTTTGGCCGTTACGTTAGGTAAAGGGTTAAATTACACGTACACACATTGTAGAACCACTGACAGCTTTTGAATAGAGCTATCTTTCAAGGCACAAGGTAGGTTAAAAGGTTGGAGCTCAATGAAAGCGATCGATTGGGTTACACACTTGCTGACTTTTTATTGAACAGAGTGGTCATTTCTTCTTTTTGTGTTTCATAGCTGTTGTTCAAGCCCGTCTTTCATTCGTGAAAGTTGAGATTCGTTTCTGTTTTCGAATGGGAACCGGTGAGAGGGAGACCCTCCTATGAAAAGAGCTAGCGATTGCGAATTGAAAGTAACGGTTCTCCACCATGGTTCTCTCTTGATCATTTGCTTCTACTCTACAGGCGGAGGACGGATGTTCACCAAAGAAGGTGGGTGTCGAACACTCGTCCTCTGATTAGAGAGTCCGAGAAAGTGATCAAGACAAATAATAGCAAGTCAATTAATTTCTATGTCTGCACAACTCGGAGTCCAAGGAGTGAAAGTCGATAATAACGAGAGAAGAGAAGAATGGTTTCAGTCGAAAAAGGTTTGCAAGGAACAGTGTAAGATTTGAAACGCTGAACCGTGTAAGATTTAGTGGGTTGTTTCAGGCCGCGACAGAGGAGGAGAGATCACGGGAAAAAGAGACCTTGCGACACTTATGTTTCTTTTTCTTCCAAGGCTTGGTGTTCTTAGCCCCAGATGTGTTGGTGGTAGTTGTAGACGTGGCTTCCACGTAAGCTTGCAGGACTCCCCTGATGCTTTCTGGAACTTTTCTAATGTTAGTGCGAACTCTCGGCGCAAGTCTGAGGGTAACTTGCCAATTCACTGTTGGACTGGGGAGGAGTCCCCAGCCACTCATATCTACAGGAACCGGAGAGTGTGAGGAGTTGAAGGTGGAAGGAGCAGTTTTCATTTTCCCAGACATCTCCGTGGAAGTTTTCAGGGTGGTGGATTGAGCCGTTCCTGGGATAGGAAAGTGGTGGGTGTCCTCTATGCCACTTTCTCTGCACCTTCCGGTTTTTTCATCTCAGGGTTCTCTTTCAAGCGCTGAGCGTCATTACGCTTCGTGGACGGACTCCTCTCCCTAGTTGTCTTCTTTTCTGGATTCGATGGAATTTTTCAGACCCCTCCCTGAAGGTGATGGTGTTAATGTCCTTTACGTAGTCCAAAATGGGGTAAAGACCCACTTCCTGTATACTTGGAGAGTCCACATAAGAAGACAGATACGTTTAACCACTATAGTGAACTTCGAAAGCCTTCCGGTAATTCACTTTCGGCAAGGAGAGCGAGCGTGGTTTGCCAAATCGGATTGAGCGTGAATTACCTGGCGACCATGAGCCGTGAAGTCACGCTCCAAACTCAAAGAAAAATAATCATGCAGACATCAGGGTCTAACAGGGCTAACCAGGGCCCTGTACTATAAAACTTTTATAATTATATTTTCTAGTTATGACTTTAAATGGGTTGAAATGAACCATTAGCATTTTCAAAGATATGGCAATTTGCCAGGTGGCAAATTACCATATTTTTTAAAATTCTATTGATTCATTTTTAGTCAGTTATATTAATAAGTAGAAAATATAATTCTAGAAAATACAATTGTAAAGGTTTTATAGTATTAGTCCCTGTCTAACATCGTCCTGAAATCATTTTTTCGCTCGTAACTGGATTGTAAATGCCTCCTCCTACAAGTGTAACAGGGTTATCGGTCACAACATTTTTCTTCCGGGTTGAACTTTGTACTACGACTAAGTGTTTTGTTACATTTAGTTTAACCCTTTACCTAACATGAAAAGCAAACGACACTTGCAAAAAAAAAAAAATTCTTCAATAACTAAATTTTTTCATTTTTTGTCTCAAAAACTTAGGTTATGACCCCTCATTGGAACGAGATCGACGAGCTCGTTCCAATGAGTGTCATGACCTATGTTTTTGAGAGAAAAAATGAAAAAAATAATAAAAATTAATTGGCGATTTTTGAAAATAGCGCTGGCCGGTTTTTGGCCATTACGTTGGGTAACGGGTTGAACAATATTTTTATTAATGAAAACACTGTAGTTGCAGACAGTATGATTTACAATAAAGGAAAGAAACAAATATAATTATGAAGCAGTGAATGCAGCATACAGAAAGAATACTAGTTAAATCACAAAAATGAAGGGATTCCACAGAAAGCTTGATGCTTGTGTTGGTCGTCTCCCTAAGTTTTTGAGTTACAAAATAAGTATTGCCGGATCTACTGGCAGAGTACCAAATGCAAATTGTTTAAACTACGTGATGAAAGATATTTAAGTATATAGATAGATACTTTAAAAGAAGAAAGAATTACAGTGCTAAGATGAAATATAAGATAGTATAAGATGAAGCCAACATGGAATCAAACACAAGCTGCCGTGAGACGAACGACGTTCAGAAAACGGGCAAAAGGACACTGAGTTGACGCAGTATACATACCCTCGAGGGGGCATAACAAGAAGAGCTAGAACTGGTCTGGAGGTATCAGGAGATAACCTGCCCGACAAGAGAACAGATTCAGCCATTGTATTTAAGGCTGCCATAAGGCATAATTTTGTTACATTTAAACACAATGTTATTGTGTTCACGTTACACTGGGTCCCAGTCAATTCGGCTCAAATTTGATATTTTCGGACAAAGAGCGAGGCACACCGTACAAATAGGTATTTCCAAAATCATCTTTTTACATTCATACCTTGATTTATTTTCACACGTGGTTTGTTCAAATGAAATGGATATGCCCGCTTGGGGCTCCATAGGGGGCATAACTCCGATAGCACCCTATGTATATTAGAGAAATTACTAAAAAATCTTCTTCCTCCATACAAGTAGGCATAATCATTTGAAATTTGGTATACAGCATTATGGGGTGGATCTGATTCATGTTTGTTCAAATCGGCCCCCTTGGATTCATATTTGGACTCACTATAGAAGCCCAAATTCGAACTTTGGCCATTTCAGTCAAATGTCTTAAAAAATCTTCTTCTCCAGATCCAGCAGGCAGAATCTTTTGATATTTGGTATGCGACATTGTGGGGTGGATCTGATTCAAGTTTGTTCAAATCGGCTCCCTGGATTCACATTTGGGCTCAGTATAGAAGCCCGAATTCGAATTTAGTGCATTTCAGGCAAATTTCTTAAAAAATCTTCTTCTCCAGATCCAGCAGGCAGAATCTTTTGATATTTGGTATGCAACATTGTGGGGTGGATCTGATTCAAGTTTGTTCAAATCGGCCCCCTGGATTCATATTTGGGCTTACTATAGAAGCGCGAATTCGAACTTAGTGCATTTCAGGCAAATTTCCTAAAAAATCTTCTTCTCCAGATCCAGCAGGCAGAATCTTTTGATATTTGGTATGCAACATTGTGGGGTTGATCTGATTCAAGTTTGTTCAAATCGGCCCCCTGGGTTCATATTTGGGCTCAGTATAGGAGCCCAAATTTGAACTTAGTGCATTTCAGGCAAATATCTGTAAAAATCTTCTTCTCAAGATCCAGCAGGCAGAATCTTTTGATATTGGGCATGCAGCATGCTTAGGGTGGGGGGGGGGGGGGGGGGGGGTGAGATTCAAGTTTGTTCAAGCCAAATCCCTGGGTTCATATTTGGGCTCACTGTGCTAGCCCGAATTATAACTTAGTTCAAAATGAGGTATTTTCTTTAAAAATCTTCTTCTTCAGATCCAGCAGTCGGAATGTTTTGATATTTGGTATGCAGCATCCTTAGGGAGTGAGATTCAAGTTTGTTCAAGCCATGTCCCTAGGTCCATATTTGGGCTCACTGTGGGAGCCCGAATGATAACTTAGTTAAAAATGAGGAATTTTCTTTAAAAATCTTCTTCTTCAGATCCAGCAGTCGGAATGGTTTGATATTTGGTATGCAGTATCCTTAGGTGGGGGGGGGGGGGGGGGGATTCAAGTTTGTTCAAGCCATGTCCCTAGGTCCATATTTGGGCTCACTGTGGGAGCTTGAATTGTAACTTAGTTCGAAATGAGGAATTTTCTTAAAAAATCTTCTTCTTCAGATCCAGCAGTCGGAATGTTTTGATATGTGGTGGGGAGGGGGGGGGGATTCAAGTTTCTTAAAGCCAAGTCCCTGGGTCCACATTTGAGCTCACTGTGGTAGCCCGAATTATAACTTAGTCAATATGAGGAATTTTTCTTTAAAAATTTTCTTCTTCAGATTCAGCAGTCGGAATGTTTTGATATTTGGCATGCAGCATCCTTAGGGGTGAGATTTAAGTTTTTTCAAGCCAATTCCCTGGGTTCATATTTGGGCTCACTGTGGGAGCCCCAATGATAACTTAGTTCAAAATGAGGAATTTTCTTTAAAAATCTTCTTCAGATCCAGCAGATGAATGCTTTTGATATTTGGTATGCAGCATCCTTAGGGGGGTAAGATTCAAGTTTGTTCAAGCCATGTCCCTAGTTCCATAAAATTTGTCTCTCGTGACTTCATTCCTTTGTAGTGTTGATGAATTATGTCTAGCTGAATGTGACCCCAAATACTTCTTTCAACCACTTTGGCCGGTGAGCGGTTAAGGCTCCTTGGGGCCTCTTGTTTGAATTACATATAGTCCTTCTTTATAACCACTAGCTCACTCCTGTTGGTTACGATCAATCATTTGCTCAGATGCTTTGGCAATAACTTCTGGCTTTCGAAAGATGAGAGCTGGTACATGCTTGGCTGTGAGATGAAATGGATTGTTGTTGATCGGATAGACTGACTAGAATGATAGGTCATCCAGGTCACCAATAATTATTCAATAACAAGACGGGGCAAAGATTTAATTTTAATCCTTTACCCAACATGAAAAGCAGACGACACTTGCAAACAAAATTCTTGAATAACTACTTTTTTTTCATTTTTTGTCTCAAAAAGATAGGTTATGACCCCTCTTTGGAACGAGCTCGTTCCAAAGAGGTGTCGTAGCCTATCTTTTTGAGACAAAAAATGAAAATATAATGATGGATGGTTTTGGCCGTTACGTTGGGTAAAGGGTTAAATATACTAACTAGTTATTTTATACTAAACATAAACAAAAATTATGGTCAACCATTTATGAAATATTTAAAATGCCTCGTATATATGTATTCAAATATATTCTCTCTAGCGCAGCATTTGTAGAAAAAAAATGTGTAACTTCGCGTTTATTTATTAGTTGTCCAATTAATAATTTATTTACTCGTTTATCTAATTCAACGTCTATTCGATGGTCTATTACATAAAGGTAATTTATGTATATAACAGAGTCTTGGGATTTTCCTATTCCATGTCCATCTAATTATTGTGGCTGGCCTAGGGCAATCATTTAATTATAAAAAAGATGCTTCTGTTGAGATATTTGTCAACTTATAATAATAAACACATACTTCTAAATATTTAGAATTCTTCTGTCCTTTGAAATACAGTCATTCACAAATGGGCCCATATGGCACTACAGCGTCACCCTATGGCTACTATGAACTACATACTACATCATTCGTCTACCTATACCTTCATCCGTGTATCATCTGTGTTTTGAGAGTTACATAAATATTTATTTATTTATTTATTTATTTATTTATTTATTTATTTATTTATTTATTGATGTTTAAGGTCACATATTTATGCACAATGGCTAATCATGACCGTGGCAGTCTTACGGGTGGAGGAAGCCGGAGTACCCGGAGAGAACCACCGAGCAACGACGAGCAGCTGCCAGCTCCCCAACATCGTAACTCCGCACTGCAGCACAGACAGGGTTAGATTGGTTGAAGACATGCGTACCATCGACGTGCAGTACGCCTTAGTACACGGCGTCATCGTGTCCACACGTGGGCAATGATGAGATGAAGTGTCTTGCCCAAGGACACAACGCGGTTGCCGCAGATGGGATTCGAACCGAGGACCTCTCGGCTTGCAGCCTGCACCTCTACCTACATAAATAAACTTGGTAGCTACCAGTATAGGTACAGTGTAAAAGCTATAGCAGATCCATATAGGTTTTACCCTTTCAAAACGGTATGCGAAATTTGTTTTGTGACGAAAAAATTACAACTGACAAACAAACAGCACAATGAATAGGTAATGAGATTCAAAAATAATTCAAACCTACAGCTCTGCAGAGCTGTAGGTTTGAATTGTTACTGAACCTCCCTTCAAATGCAGAATGGAATCGCCCAATTCGCCGTTGACAGTATTTATACGACGATACCATTCAGGCCGCCAGTGTTAATAGGGTTAAAGCTTGCAGTAATTAATTCCAAGGGGAAGTACGGTCATCTCAACGTTTCAACACAACAAACGCCCTTCGATTTTAGAAGTCATTCAAGGTAAGAGTGAATTTGTCGATGAAGTGCAAGTGAATTATCCTAGAGTTATGTGTCAACCAAGTTCGATTGACCTAACAAATTAACTCTTTCAACCATGATATCTGCATCCAGGGGGAGTAATTCACAATTACGTTTAAATAGGAGTAATTTACAATCACGTTATAATTTATGAAGAAATCTTGCAATGATCGAAATACATTACGTTTTGTTTTCGACAAAACTAAACTAAGTATATATTTTCTACATAAATCTTATATTCATTTCATTTGTCGAAACAAAGTTAAGTATTTATTCTCGACATAGGTATTATATTCTTTCATTAGGATTTTATATATTATATAAATATTTTATTGTTTTCAGTAATTACTCATAAGTACATTGTTAAATTCTTAGGACACAACGGCACCCCCTAAATATGGTCCCAAAGACTTAATTTGAACAAACCTGTATATTTCTCTAACAAACATGTAATTATCAAACATTGAAGTATTTCTAGCAGTGGTTTGAGAGAATTTTTTTTAATGTTTTCTCCATTACCAACGATGTTAAAATTAGGATGCCCAAGCCATCTGTAACAGTCAGTATTGAAATAATCAACCAGGGGCCAATAAAACCTTTACAATTGTATTTTATAAAATTGAGTTTTCTAGTTATATATATATACTGTATTCGTTAGAATTATATTATATTTTCTAGTTATGACTTTAAATGGGTTAAAATGAACCATTAGAATTTTCAAAGATCAGGCAATTTTCCAGCTGGCAAATTGCCATATCTTTTAAAATGCTAATGATTCATTTTAGTCAGTTATATTAACAGGTAGAAAATACAATCTGGAAAATACAATTGTAAAAGTTTTATAGTATTGGCTCCAGTAGTGTAATATTAACAATAATGTAATAAAAACAAAGCAGTAGTATAATAATCAACCAGAACTGTAACACAAATCAACCAGTTGTGTAATAACCAGGATAATGTAATAAACATTATCAGTAGTGTAATAAAGGTCTACGAAAATTAACATTTTTTTAACAAATATTAAAATAAATTTCGTGTGGTCAAATTACAATCTTGGTACATCTTGTTGATAGTCTAAAGATGCTTTTGAAGTCAAATGTCATTTGTTTGGGTCAATACCAATATTGTAACGGAAGGTGTTTCGTGTTTTTTATGTGCGTATATACTGGTGTTTAAGATCACTTTCCAGGTATAATCCGAGCCAGCACCAGGGGTTGAAAAGGGCCCTTTCCCAACTAGCTTTATTTTTCCCAATTCAAGCTTGAAAAACTCCCAGTCCTCTATCCTAAACCATTGAAACGTCTTTCGCATAGTTCATACCTGATAATTAAATAATTATGATTTTTTTCCGATCAAAACAACGAATTGTTGTTCTGAAATTTCTATCTATTCATAACAAAATGACATCTGATACATCAAGACAACAAATATCAATCAAAATCATTTGTGTATACTTTGAAAAAATATATAGAAATTTATTTTCTCAATTTGGACTTTCACGACGCCAATTTTCCTAATTCCAGAGGCCCAGGCCCTTTTCCCAAAGCACCTAGGAATAGCCCCTGCTTTCAGCAAATGTGGCAATATTGCCGCCCCAAGATTAGTACGAATTCAAAATTAACCATTAATATATAGAAATGCTGTGCTTCTGTGGATTGCTTCCCCATACATAAGATGTCGGGTCCCATGACAACACAAAAAACTTTCAAATAAGCCCGTAAGTGATGAAGTGTAGTCTTTTGGAACTCGAATTTTCTGATCTCCTGCGTTGTCTATATTTGTAATTTTCAATTTGCCGGGACGAATCGCCAAATATCTCAATCCCCCTCCCTCTCCGCTTCAGTCGCTATATCGAAATACTTAACCTTTCCGGCCTTGTTGGCGTCTGTGAAGGATATTCTAAGAGACTGTGTTCTTCTAGGAATGCTGCTCATGTTTCCTAAGTGGGGTGGTCAACGTTTACCTTGGAGGAATGGGGACATCCCAAAGCTTCTGTTTAGGTACGGCCGTTTTCTTCTAAATGCAAGGAAGAGGCGATCCTTCTTTCAACAAGAGAGTAAAATGCATGTAAGCGGATTGTGTAGAGTGAGTATTTTGGAGATGCTGATAACTGGCCAATTCTTTCATGGTCTGGAGTCAAATAATTGTTTTTGGTGGCCAGCAGAAGGTGGCCTTGTGTAATAAACGTCGATTTTGATCTTTCATAACTCTAGAGGATTCAATTCTTATTTAAAAAAAACTCTGACATATTCAGGGTGTAGAAAATACTGTTTTAGACGTTGCTCTCGAGAGGCAAACAAATTTTCTCATACCCCAGATATGCGGGTTTTGGTCAGAGAGACGGATCCTTCAAACCTAACATTAAGAAGGGATTAAGGTGATTACTATGGTTGGACTGAGTTGAGCTTTGGGTGTGTACTTTTATCCACAGGTTTGAGTCACAAACAACCAAATTGGGATATCAACATCTAGAATATCCCATTCCCTTAATCAGTAGACGCCCCACTTAAGAACATCAGGACCACTCTCCGTCGAACACGGTCTTTTTAGGTATTCTTTAAACTAGCCAACCAAACCGAGAAAAATGCTAGGCTTTGCGATACAGCGATTGAAGGAGTGGGGGGGGGGGGGGGGGGGGATCTTTCGAGATTCGTCAAAGGCGTATTAAAATCATAAATATAGACAACGCAAGACTTTTTGTGATGTAATAGGGCCTGACATGCTATGTCTGGGGTAAGCATCGTCTAGTAATCACGGAATTGCAGTAAATGATTGGTTAGCTACCTTTGAAGTTATATTAACATTTTGGCAGCACAAAGGCACCGATACTGAAGGGGACCTTAAACATAAGTATATACGCATACAAAAACCACGAAAACACCTTCCGCTACGGCATTGAATCAATCAAAAAACCTTATCACTGTCATTTATGACAAATTTTATTATGAGAGTTATATTTGTATATGTATTTTGCACTTGCACTAAAACGGAGCAAAGCCACAGTCAGTTTCTTCGTATGAAGATGGAACATGTTTCTCATCACTGAATTTTTCAGAAGCTTTCGCGACCTTTCTTGGCATTGTCTACAGTGATTACTATTTAGTTAATGAATTTTTCACCTGTCATGGAGGTTGATTTAGCAACATACCGTGCCAGGATTGGTTGGTTTGGCAACCGTAGGTATAGATGGCAGAAACTTGATGTAGACTGGTCTTTTTTAAAGATTATGATGATGTTTTGTCCCATGGGCTGGGGGTGTCTAGACGCAATAATTTTCTGCACACTGATACTTAGTGGAGACGTGGAATTGAATCCAGGTGGACACCGAGAAGATGTATCGTTTGTTCATTTGAATACCAGAGATATTCGAAACAAAGTAAATCTAATTTGCGCAGAATTTGATGTCATTGTTGTCACTGAATCGTTTTAAGTGCTACTATTGATAGTAAGGATATAAAAATGCTAGGATATCACATTGTAAGGAAAGATAGAAGTGATGGAGTTGGTACTTCGGTTGTTATTATATATTAATTCAAACCTGATTTTTAAACGCAAGTAAGCTCTGGGGCTACCTGGATTAGAGTGCATTTGGGTGGAGATTAGAAGTGATAACCAAAAGGTATTAGTGGGTGTATTTTACCGACCCCCTTTGGCTCGCGACTTCTATTGGGACCTTATCGACGAATCAATATCAGTTGCCAGAGCTGATTTATCAACCAAATATCTTGCAGTTGGTGATTTTAATGCAAATTGCTTACCGAGTATGCACCCCAAAATACGATATCTCGAGAACGTCCATATGATAAAAGAACCAACACGAACAACTGAACATTCTAGCACACTAATCGATCTATTGTTAACCTCGTGTCCTGACTGTCTTCATAAAGTACAGGTTATCCCTCCATTCTGTAGCGACCATCGCAGTTTCGGCGAATCTAATATCTATGAAACACAGAGCCCCTCAGCATGTGAGAACTGTATAGGAATATGGCAACATGGATATAATTGGTATGTCAAACGCATTTTCTAATACAAACTGGAATTCATTTTTTATTAGTGGATGTGTTGATGAAATCACCAAAAGCATCACAACTTATATCACAGAAACAGCCAGATCTTTTATTCCATCAAAAATAATAGCTGTCCGGCCGAAGGATAAGCCTTGGATGACTTCATTTGTCCATAGACAAATGCGGATACGTAACAAAGCACATAACAAAGCCAAACGGACAAATGATCCACGTGACTGGCGTGAATTTAGAAGACTCAGAAATTATACTATAGAATGGGTAAGACAGGCTAAAAAGACTTTGATGTTAAAATTGAGCAATTTGCATCGACTAGAATGCCATCTTCAAAGCAATGATGGAAATGTTTAAAAAACTTTTCGAAAGAACAGTGTAATGTCAGCAATATATTTCCATCACTTCTTGAGGGGGCGAGTGTCGTCAATGACCCGGCATAAACTGCACAACTTCTGAATAACTACTTTATCGGCCAGTGTAATACGGTTGTTGATAAGGAGCTGCCAGACATAGAGTTTAACGAGAATTGTATTGATAATGTAGAAACAACCGCTTCGGAGGTTGAAAGACTTTTGTCGAAGCTAGACACTAAAAAAGCCTGTGGGCCGGATGGAATTAACAATTTAATTTTGAAGCAATTTGTGCACCAACTGTCGTCTCACTTGTGTAGGTTGTTCAACTTATCATTAGCAACCAGAGAGTCTCCTGATATTTGGAAACGGGCAAATGTTATACCAGTTCATAAATCATCCCGTAATAAAAAGGAAAATTATCGCCCCGTCTCACTGGCCAGTTGTCTCAGAAAGGTTCTAGAAAATATAGTTTTTAATCGCGTCTGTAAGTTTTTATTTGAAAATAATCTTCTAACAAATTTACAGTCAGGTTTTAAACCAGAGGATGGAACAGTGTATCAGTTGGTGTTTCTTGACTACTACATTAAATCGGCACTTGACGACGGTAAAGAAGTCCGGTTCGTACAGGAAGGGCAACTGTTTATCCTTCACGATAATTGTACATATGTTTTTGCTTACTTTTTTATGTTTTATTTGTTCCTCCGTTTTCAGCTTCTCAACACTGCAGTACACCCTTTCTACTCGAGTTGAATATTCTTGTTGCTTTGCCCTTGGACCTCTTTCATCAATCACAATCCAGCCTGAATGTAAGTCATATTGCTCTCTGCGAGCACCCCTGGGTGGCCACATGTTGGACGATGGCGGGTAATATAACCATAGACGAGATCCAGAGAAAGACAGAATACGACTTTAGATATATCTGTGATCACATGTACCCAAATTCAGATGAAGACCCGACTACCCATCCAGAACAACTCCTGAACGAATGCCAGTACTACTCACCAAACGAAATCCCAGAAAACTTCAATATCCAAGAAGGAGGGTTTTCGTTACTCCATCTCAATTGTCAAAGTCTCAAAGCACACTGGGATCCACTTAAAGGGCTTCTCTGCGAAGTACAGGATTCTCGCAATCAGTTTGAAATTATTGGTCTTACAGAAATATTCCAAATTCCCCCTAATATGTCATATCAGTTAAATGGTTATCACAGCCTGATTAAAAACACAAGGCCCACTGGTGACGATGGACGCGGTGGTGTTGGAATCTATATCAAGGAGGATATAGCCTTCAAAATACGCCATGACCTTTCAATTTTCATTCTGCACGTCTTTGAATCCCTTTTTATTGAAATTCAATTTAATAAATGTACTAAAACAGTGGGGGTAATATATAGGCCCAATACTCAACCGAGGGCAGATATAGATCTCTCCCTGTCCAAATTAAATGAGTTAGTAGATAAACTAAATAATGAAAATAAAAAAGCTTATATTATGGGTGATTTTAACATTGACCTCTTGAAAGGAAAGCTGGCACTCACAGTAATACCGCCAAGTATATCGATATGATGATGAGCCATGGCTTTCTTCCTCACATCACAAAACCAACGCGAGTAACCTGTCACTCGGCTACTTTAATTGATCACATTTTTTCAAATAACCTATGTACATCCCTATAGGTATCATTATTACAGATGTATCGGATCACTTTGCCACTTTTTATGCAGAAACTCACCCCAAATCTAAAGATATCCCAACGAGCACGCTGAAGCGTAAAATAAATAAAGACAGTGTAGCAACCTTTAAAACACTATTATCCCAAACTGATTTTTCACCAGTATCTGAGGCTAATTGCTCTAATTTAGCATATGATATATTCTCTAACATATTTTCATCAGCTTTTGAAAAGGCATTCCCATTGAGTCGTACATGTACGTCAATAAGCAAAAAACTCATAAAACAAAATCCGTGGATGTCTAAAGGGCTCCTAACTTCATCACGTAATAAATCAAAATTTTACAATAAAAAACTAAAGGCGCCAACAGAACAGAATATTAAAAACTACAAAAACTACTGTAGGATATTCAACAAGATAAAAAAACAAAGTAAAGCAATGTACTACAAAGAAATACTCATGGAAAACAAAGACAATTTACGAAAAACATGGTAAATTTTAAATGAAACCATACACTGGACCAAATGCGTTTCCTCCTTGCCATTATCCTTTATAAAGGAGGATAATAAGGAAATAAACAATCTCAATGAAATTGCCCAGGAATTCAACAATTATTTTTCAAATGTAGGAAAAATTACGAGTGAACAAATAATCAACCCCCAAAAACATTTTCTAGATTACATGGATAATAATTATTCACATAACTTTTTTTTAACACCCACAACACCGACAGAAGTTAGAAATGTTATAAATGCAATGAAATCGAAGAATAGTGAGGATTGTGAAGGTATGACCACATGCCTTCTTAAACATACATTTGATAAGATTGTAGAACCTCTGACTCATATAATTAACAATTCATTTGCCTATGGGATAGTCCCGAACAAAATGAAGATAGGTAAAGTAATCCCTATTTTCAAAGCAGGCGATGAGCATAAATTTAATAATTACAGACCGATTAGTATCTTGCCAGCCTTTTCCAAAGTGTTAGAAAAACTTATGTCAAATAGAATAACAAAATACTTAGATTCATTCAACATTCTCTACAAGCATCAATACGGATTCAGAAAGTTTCACTCTACTATACATCCTGTGATGCAACTTCTTAAGCATATAGCATCGGAAAACAATAAGGACACTAAGAATGTTACCTTAGCAACATTTTTAGATCTCTCTAAGGCCTTTGACACTATAAATCACAACATTTTGTTGTGCAAACTGGAAAAATATGGATTCAGAGGCATAAGTAATAACTGGTTTAGAAGCTACCTATCCAACAGGTACCAATACGTCCAATATGGTGACAAAAAAATCTGATTTAGCTAAAATAACTTGTGGTGTCCCACAAGGATAAATACTTGGTCCCATACTATTTTTGTTGTATATTAAAGATATCAGTATCACAACATCGTTAAATCTTCTTTCATTTGCGGACGACACTTCTATGCATGAATCGTCATCGAACGTTGAGCTTCTTGCGGCACGTACCAATGATGAACTCAACAAAGTGTATGAGTGGTGCTCAGCCAACCAGTTAGTTCTAAATGCAACAAAAACAAAATATATGTTGATAAATCCTACACCTAATAATAGGAACACTGTTAAAGAGTAGGTCCCCATGAGGAGGAACAAACTTTGAAATTTCTGGGTATAAACCTCGACGAAAATCTGTCTTACCAAGCCCACGTATCTAAAGTCAACTCCAAAATAAGATGAGCAAACTATGCACTAAACAAAGTAAAAAAGATATTACCACATGAAGCTCTAAAAACCTTAAATTATGCCCTAGTCCATTGCCATCTGGTATATGGTATCCATATTTGGGGCTCTTCAAGAACTGTAAGGACACTTTTCAAACTACAGAAACGTTCACTCCGAATTATAAATAATAAAAAATATAATTCGCACACAGACCCTCTTTTCTTGAAAGACAAGATTCTTAAAGTTAACGACATGTTTGTTTACCAGGCCTGCCTTTTTTATATTTGACTATAAACAAAACAAACTCCCCCAGTCCCTGAATAATTACTTCAGCATTGTCCACAACCCATCATATATGGACACCAGACAAACGGGGCAATTACGGATAAGCAAAACACGGACAAGATCGTTGGATAAATTACCCATGTATGCGTACCCGAGGTTATGGAATGAACTGGGTGACGAATTTCATAACTTAAGTAACCGCAATGAATTTAAAAGAAAACTAAAATTGACATATTTGTCGTCATATGCCGATAATGTCCAATGTAACAATCCATATCATATTGCCCCGACTGTAACGCGTAGTTACTTCTAATACAGACGCCATTATTATCATTCATAGGGCCATCTAAACTCTCCTCAAAATATCACCTCTCTCACCAGGTCAACCATTATCCACATCTTCCCCTTAGTTTAAAACAATATTTTATCCAAGAAGGAGTAGGATCTTAGTTTGAAATACCTCTGAGTATCTCGTCTCATCCATCGTTTCTCATAGTGGCCTTCTGGGTGTGCTGAAAGCGGACTTAAATTAGTGGACTACTAATTTATATTGGGGTCAGGGGTCAAGGCATAGTGAACATTGTCTAGTCTCGAGTTAATCTGCAGTGTTGAAGATAGCATACTCACTCCAAGGGGATGGCAGGTAGACAGCCAATCTGGCTATGTCATATCCATGCGGTATGTTCATTTGCACTATGTTTTGTAAGAACAATTTTGTAATCTACCCTGTTATAGATGTACGTTTATACCGCAAAAATAAAGAATCTAATCTAATCTAATCTATTCTGGAATATAAGTAAAGCGTCTGAGTCGGGCATGCAGGTCTTCTGCATAAACTTGACGGAATTGGGGTACGAGGAAATTTACTGTCTTGGTTCAAAAGCTATCTAAGTGAACGTTCACAAGTGAACGTTTACAAGTAGTCGTAATCAACGGGGAAAAATCGGAGAATAATTGGATTTCATGAGGGGTTCCTCAAGGTTCGGTTTTGAGTCTCCTTCTCTTCAATATTTATAAAAATGACATCGTAAATAACATTCATTCCAATATTAGATTATAAGCAGACGACACTTCGTTGTTTTTAATTGTTAAGGATGCAAACTTGATTGCAAACATTCTGAACGAAGATTTGAAGAGTATTGGTGAATGGGCTAGTAAATGGCAAGTTAACTTTAATCCGTTAAAAACATTTATGCTTTGTTTCTCTCTAAAAAGAAATCCAACTCCCAAACCCACTCTATATTTGTTAGATTACCCAATAGAAGAAGCTGACACCCATAAACACCTGAGTCTACACTTCCAGACTTCTGGTACTTGGAATACTCCGGTAGAGAGTCTAGTTAAAAAAATCAGCCGACGATAAATTGTCTTCGGAGTTTAAAATACAGATTGTCGCGATCTGCGTTGGAAACTCTGTATAACAGTTTTATGATCCCGCTTTTTGACTATGCAGATGTTGTGTTGGACACCAGTGCGGAAAACCTAACTACCTTACTGAAAAACTTACAACTAGATGCTCACCGTACAATTTGTGGTGCACTTAGAGGCACAAGTCATAACGTAATTTATGAAGAGACCGGCTTTATCACTTTGAAGGAAAGGAGGAAAAGACATAAAATAATCATGACGTACAAACTCATATCTGGAAATGCTCCGTCGTATCTTACGCTTCTGGTACCCCGACAGATTACTGATATCACAACTTACCACTTACGTTCTTCGGATATCTAACGACCCGAAATTTAACGAGCCAATGTGCTATCGAGTAGTGACGTGACAGGAATAGGAACCAAATGGTTGCTAGGAGCTAAATAGGAGCTATGTCGTAGGCACCCTGAAATACCGAGATGTCTTGAAGAGTCGTACATGGAGTCACTTGTTCGAGCAGTTCCTCGATAGCTTATTTGCACGATAAGATTCGTATCGTCCGAGCAATGCCTGTTCCAGTTACTGCTCGATTAACTTTCAGTCTTGGAAACTATACAAGCTTTCGACATATACAAGGGAGATAGCTCTGTATAGGCAGATTCAGGCTACAGGAATGGTGTGATCAGATTGGTCAGAGACAGATATTGAACCAGATATAGCTAGGTGTAGCTTGGACTAGAGTAAATGCAAGGGTTCTGTATTCTTCCAGGTTTCTGGAGGTTTGGGGGACATTGTTGATTTGTCTGGGGTAATTATTCATACTCTATTTCAATCGAATATACCTTTCCCTAGTTTCATAGCACTACGCGCTACTATTATAAGCTCGATTCTGGGGATATCCCAACAGAATAAAGTCGTTTTGGGGTGATTTTGTTTGTCGTTTTGTAGTAGCTGTCGTGTTTATTTGAGTAATTATTCATGCACCAGTCCAATAGAACATACCCTTCGAGCACACCCTCACTATATTAGGAGCTTTCCAGATTCAAAGGAACCACGTGCCATCGAAGATGGCGGTCTGTATAGGCAAACACCGAGGATTCTGGGGAATCCGAGCCAAATAAACAATTGTCGGGTCTATTTGGGTAATTCGATTTCCTCCAATTTAATCGAACATACCCACCGAATACACCCCCGTCCTACTAAACGTCTTCCGGGATTCACGCAATCACGTACCAGAATAGAAACCAAGATGGCGGCCATCTGAAGATGCACGACGGAAACACTATCACCCTAAATTGCGCAGCGCATGCGCAGTACCAAAACCTATAGCCTTGACAAAGGCGTCATAACATGACCGCTCAATCGGGCTACCATAATAACCCAACATGACGTTACTGGGTCACGTGACTATTGCGTCACATGAGCTCTGGCAAGAGATCCTGGTGATCAAGCACGAAAGATGCGAGACATACTACTAGTGTGCGTAACAGAAGGAGACATCTGACAGAAACTCAACAATTTTAGTACTTGAGCCGGTGATTCCTCATGCTCCATTCTGAGATCACGCGTTCCGGGCAGGCGGAGGTTGGCGTGTTTGGCAGGCGTTTACCGCTTGCCTAATTTTGATTTCAGGTAAGCGGGAGAGAGCAGGAGCAATCGCCCGCCTGAAAAAGCCTGGTCTGCTGGTTTCATGCCACAACAGCGTCCAATTTCATACATAATTTGACTCGCGGCTTGAATGCCTGTGGTTTTATTTGACCAAACGTGTTAATCATATTTTTCAAAGATGTTATATATCAAACATGGAAATTTTGGGGCAATGGTTTTCATATTGTTTTCATCGTTGCCTACAATGATAAAATATGGCTCCCTTAAATATTGCTTTAAGGGGTTTGATTTGATTTTTTTACCTAAGTCTATGCAACTCTTGAAAATGTTATTCCTCGTCTCTTGTGAACTAATTCCTGCACTCACTCCTTCTGTGAAGTAATTCCTGCAATAACAACTCTTGTGAACTAATTCCTGCAATTACTTCTCTTGTGAACTAATTCCTGTAGTTACTCCTTGCGTGAAGTAATTTCTGCAATAACTCTTTTTGTGACGTGATTCCTGCAGTCACTCCTCTTGTGAACCAGTTTCTGCAATAACTACTCTTCTGAACCAATCCCAGCACCAACTGCTCTTGTGAAGTAATGCCTGTAATCATCCCTCTTGTGAACTAATTCTTTCAGTCACTCCTCTTGTGAACTGATTCGTTCAATAATTCCTTTGTGAAGTAATTTCTGCAATAATTCCTCTTGTGAAATAATTCCTGCAATCATTCCTCTTGTGAAGTAATTCCTGCAATCATTCCTCTTGTGAAATAATTCCTGCATTCATTCCTCTTGTGAAGTAATTCCTGCAATCATTCCTCTTGTGAAATAATTCCTGCATTCATTCTTCTTTTGAAGTAATTCCTGCAATCATTCATCTTGTGAACTAATTCTTGCAGTCGCTCCCCTTTCGAATTAACTCCTGCAATTACTCATTTTGTAAACTAATTGCTGCAATCACTCCTTTTTATGAACCAATTCGTGCAGTCACTCCCCTTGTGAACTAATGCCTGCAATTACTCCCCTTGTGAACTAATTCCTGCAATCCCCCTCTTGTGAACTATTTCCTACAATCACTCCTATTGTGGACTAATTCCAACAATCACTCCTCTTATGAATTGAAAATTCCAGCAATCATTCATCTAGTGGCAATACCCTTTCTTGTGAACCAATTCCTGCAATAACTTCTTTTGTGAAGTAATTCCTGAAATCCCTCCTTATGTGAACAATTTCCTACAATCACTCCTATTGTGAACTAATTCCAGCAACCATTCATCTTGTGAACTAATTCTTGCACCCCCCCCCCCCCCTTCCTGTGAATTAATTCCTGCAATTACTCCACTTGTGAACTCATTCATGCAAGCCCTCCTATTGTGAACTAATTCCTGCAAACCCCCCTCTTGTTAACTAATTCCTACAATCACTCCTCTTATGAACTAATTCGTGAAATAATTCCTCCTGTGAACTAATCCCTGCAATAACTCCTCTTGTGAACTAATTCCTGCAATCATTCCTCTTGTAAAGTAATTACCGAAATCCCTCCTCTTGTGAACTATTCCTACAATCATTCCTATTGTGAACTAATTCCAGCAATCACTCCTCTTGTGAACTAATTCTTGCAGTCTCAATTCTTGTGAACCAATTCTTGCAATCCCTCCTCTTGTGAACTATTCCTACAATCACTACTATTGTGAACTAATTCCAGCAATCACTCCTCTTGTGAACTAATTCCAGCAATCATTCATCTTGTGAACTAATTCTTGCAATCTCAATTCTTGTGAACTAATTGCCTGCAATCTCTCCTATTGTGAACTATTCCTACAATCTCTCCTATTGTGAGCTAATTCCAGCGATTACCCCTCTTGTGAACGAATTCCTGAAATCCCTCCTCTTGTGAAATAATTCCTACAGTCACTCCTATTGTGAATTAATTCCTGCAATACCTCCTCTTGTGAACTAATTCCTGCAATCCCTACTCTTGTGAACTAATTCCTACAATCGCTCCTCTTGTGAACTAACTCCAGCAGTCAGTCGTCTTGTGGCAATACCCCTTCTTGTGAACTAATTCCTGCAATTACTTCTCTTGTGAGCTAATTCCAGCAATCACTCACCTTGTTTCAATACCCCTTCTTGTGAACTAATTCCTACAATCACTCCTCTTGTGAACTAATTCCCACAATTACTCCTCTTGTGAACTAATTCCCGCAATTATTCCTCTTCTGAACTAATTCATGCAATAACTCCTCTTGTGAAGAAATTCCTGCAATCACCCCCGTTGTGAGCTAATTCCTGCAATCACTCCTCTTGTGTATTAACTTCATCAATAACTCCTCTTGTGAAGTAATTCCTCCAATCTCACCACTTGTGAACTAATTACAGCAATCAAGCCTCTTGTGAACTAATTCCAGCAATTACTCCTTTTTGTGAACTAATTTCTGTAATAACTCCCCTTGTGAAATAATTCCTGCAATAACTCCTCTTGTGAACTAACTCCAAAAATCGCTCCTCTTGTGAAGTAATTCCTACAGTAACTCCTCTCGTGAACTAACTCCGGCAATCACTCCTCCTGTGAAGTAATTCCTACAATAATTCCTCTTGTGAAGTAATTCCTGCAATCGCTCCTATTGTGAACTAATTCCAGCAATTACTATTTTTGTAAACTAATTCCTTCAATAACTCCTCCTTTGAAGTAATTCCTGACATCATTCCTCTTATGAACTAATTCATACAATCACTCCTCTTGTGAACTAACTCCAACAATAACTGCTCTTGTGAACTAATTCCTGCAATCACTCCTCTTGTGAACTAATTCTTGCAATCAAGCTTCTTGTGAAGTAATTTCTGCAATCACCCCTCTTGTGAAGTAATTCCTGCAATCACTCCTCTTGTGATATAATTCCTGCAATTACTCCTCTTGTGAACTACTTCCTACAATAACTCCTCTTGGGAACTGATTCATACAAGGTGTTTTGTCATCTGGGCCGTCACGTAACGTATCGGTTATAACCAGCCAACGTCTATCACAAAATCGTCATTCAGCATTTTATTTAGTATTTTTTAATATTTGACTCGAGAATATCTTGAGACTCTGAGCTCGTGGCAATGTGAGAGAAGTCAAAAGTTATATTTTGGGTCAAAACGTAAATATTACAGGTATTTAATCAGCGGTTTGGAGAGGGACTGGGGACACGGCCCCATTTTTTTCATGAAAGATGTCAATCTTATATACATTCATGCCTTGAATCCTTAAAACTGGTTCAGGTATTCTCTCCCTGATAGTTTTTGGTTAGTTTTCTAGGGGGGTTTCTTCACTACCAGCTTACTCGAGTCGTCAAAGGGTATTCAGGGTGCTCCACTTGGCATATGAAAGCTAATTGTTTACCCCTGGGGAGATAGTTGACCCTCATCTATGGGAATACAGACTCATAAACCAAGCACGATGTGAAATGTGGGGTACTATTTTGTCCGCTTACCCACTTCATTCAGCCTGGCTACGACCCTGTATTCATGAAATGATCTTGCAAGTGTCGTTTACTGTTCATGCTAGCTAAAGGGCAAGAAGAAAATAAAAGGGATGCAGCGCACATCGAGTCAGGGTGGTTATTATGATCTTCCAGTAGTGTTGGGATGGGACAGGGAAATCTCTCTCTCGGGCACAAAAAATTGAACCAGACACGAGAGGCTTGCCAGGTCAGGTATCTTTTCCCGAGGGTGAGATTCTGCTACTCCCACACCACTCGAGGATTTTTTTCTCATCCTACATTTCTCATCCCACACCACATGACATCATCTAAATTAAATTACTTTGTTGTTATACTGAGAGATGGAAGAAAAAAATATATTGCATATTCCGAAAGAGGATTGGAAAGTTCCGTATACACTAAAGGTATGTTAAACGAAAACCAGCGTTTACCTACGACAGCGATGGGTTGACGTATTGAAGCAAGTTTTGAAACCACTGACATTCTGATGATGGATGTCACTTTCGAAATTATTCATTTCGATGGCGTCACGTAGCGTGTAGTGGGGTGAAAATCATCCTCGGATGATATGGTGGTGGGACGGATAGCTGACTTAACTGAAGCGAAGCGCAACTCCATGTTTGCTCACAAAACGCAGTCTATCATGAAATGGTACGACGATCATTAAATAGTCAAATGAGGATGGTCATGTGAGTAGGAAAGATGGATCTGTCTCGCTCAGTCATCCCATCAGGGGCGATCGCATCACAATAGGTACAGGACAGCCGCCGTGGACTGGTCACTTTTCACGGGTGGGCAATATTTCCACGGACGCAGTAATATTGGATTCCAAACACTAATTATAGGAATAATCAACAAAAATTTAATTAATGAAGACCGGGTACCATCCGGTGCTTCATTATGATGATCATTTTTAATACCCGGTAAACGCATGCTTGGATACCCCCCCCCCCCCCCCCCCCACCTCCTCCACACGCGGATTACGGTCAGTATACGACGACTGTACTGTAGATGGTGGAAGAAACCGCACATGTTGTCAACATTTTACATCACTTGCCAGTTAGGAGATATGTAGCCTTATATACTGTGCCACTTACGTACCCAGCAAGAAAATTCGTCACCGGGTAGCCTGCAATTTATTTTTCATCACCGTTGTTAGTTCAGCTCATGGAAAAGAGTAGTCGACAAGATATATGTGTCACACATTTTGACACAGACTCTCGGGTCAGCAGACTAATTTTGTAAGGAATTCAGCGCTGTTGTTGCCTGGAACCAGTAGTTAAATAGTACATCGACTATGTTTAGATTCTCTTGTCTGGAATGTTTCAGTTGGTCGGAAAAGAGAATCAACGATTCGCTTTCCAGACCAACATATATATATTTCAGACGATTTGGTCTAAGAATATCCAAAAATTCATTTTCTAGAATCAACGCAAGAAATGATGCTCGATCGCAACTTTATTAGCCCGAATATTTGATTGTATTACTGTTAGGTTCCGCTCAACAGTTTCGCACTATTGCACAGGGGTGAAATTCCAAACATATGGCACATGTTGAAACTAAGGCCATGTAAAATAGAGATATATTTTTAGTATGAGATATATGATTACATTAGGCTTTTTGTTGGACAAGAGAATTTGAAGTTTGGTCCCAAAATTGGAGTCTGATACATAAGGGTAAATTACCAGATGAATTATGGGAAACAGTGGCATCGAAAAATTGGCTATTTTTTAAAATGTAATTTTTACACGGGTTTGTTACCAGACAGGTAACTAAAAAATGAAACGGTAACATATAATTTTTTTTTGCATTTTAAGAAACAGAGGATGCTTTGCCCCGGGGGTAGGTAGGTGGCGTTGGTGGGAAAATTCTGCTTTTGAGGCTGCTTGGTGGCTGAAAATGACTGGTTTTGGCATTTTTTTGATGCAATTTTTCAGGTTGAAGTCTTACATTTGACAATAAATTATTCCACCCACATGCAGATTGTTTATTTCTACTTAGTCAGATAGTGTTATATGTTTTTTGTGGATTTGGGAAATGTAATACATGTTATGGGTTAGATAACTAAGTTACAGAATATTTGCATTTGAAGAGAGTGTATGACATGTCATTTTTGGAAATGCCTGGAAAATGTGGAGCGGAACCTTAAAGAGCATTCTGCTGTCATTGTCAATTCTTGAACCAGGAGGTTCCTTATTTGCGTTTGAGTTATAAATACGCCATTTTTCAAAAAACTTTTCATTATTTCTGGTTTGTGTGCAATTATTGTTAGTGGTAGTTAACATTCATCAAGTGATATCTTAGCACAACTGGAAGGAAATAAGTGGAAATTTGGAGAAATTTATTGATGTAGCCTCATTTCGCACCTGTTTTGAATTTTCGTCAAAATTTCGAAAACATTAAGGTAGAGCACTGTCTTTCCTAAACACCAAGCCTTGTATTCATGACAAATATATGCAGTTATGAACAGCCTGGTTGTTATTGTAGACCAGAGATTTGCAGTCATGGTGTCTACTTTTTCATTTTGGTCATTGGTGTCATGTCTGTGTGTCATCCGTCCATTAAGCTATTTACGCTTTCATATCTAGAGAGCAACACCCCCACCCCCAAAGCAATGGTTAATACTGCTTATTGTTTTACATTTTGATTGTACTTAACAGTGCTATTGACAGGACCTGGGTAGTCAATGTGGCTGGTGGTAATAAGAAAAATGCTCTCTGAAGTGGCTCAGAGAAATGTGAGGGTTGAGGTGGTGTGGTGTGGTTGTGAAAATCAGGCAAAAACTGTCCGCAAAAGCTATTCGGCAGTCAGAAAGGCCATGCTGTATCTTTTTACTGGTTGAAAATAGGAACTTGTGGTTTTTGTTTATTCAACTCAGGATAGACTCCAGATTCTTTTGCCTGAGTGAAATCCAAGGGGAGATCACTCTTGTTTTGTTTTAAGGTTCCGCTCTACAATTTCGCACTATTGCATAGGAGTAGTATAGCTCGCACGTTTCACCCCAATTCTGCCGGACTTCGGTGCCGGACCTCGGAAGTGACGTCATGTCACGTGACATAGTGGCGCCATGTTGTGTTGTCATGGTAACCCGCGTGAGCGGCCATCTTGTGACGTCATCTCCATAGTGATACGTGGTGTGAGTGCGCATGCGCAGCGCGTGTTGTTAAGGTGATACGTGTTTCCGTCGTCCATTTTGTATACTGGAGGCCGCCATCTTGGTTTCTATGGTAGCACGCGGTTGCTGTGTTACCCAATTTTTCTGAAATAAGACGGGGTATGTTCGGAGGGTGTGTTCCTTTGTAGAAGAGTAAATCTAATTACCACAAACAACCCGACAATCCCTCCAAATCACCAAAATCCACCCCAACTTTTACTATTTCGAATTCTTTCAGAATTCTCTGCTTCTATGTATCTATGTAATAGTTTTCGCCTATCTGGCCATGTTCCTTTGTTCTGGAGTATACCCCAGTAGCGTAGAAGGGCCTATCAACTGGAACAGCTTTGCCTATTATTACTATATTTAGCTATTTGTGGTCTATTCTTGTAATTTCTTACCCTATTCCAAGTACTCTTGTTGTTTCATTTATCTAGATCATTTATATAAATTATAACTAAGCAATCAGATTACTTGATTTCCCATGATCTCTATGCAGAGTTATCTCCCCTTTTTACAACGAAGTCGTATCCGATTCTCATCACCTCTATATCCAATGGCCATATCCCATGGAATCCCATTTTTGGGAAACACCCGTGGCTATGGAATCCCTTTTTGTCGTATGAGGCCGTGAGGGCTATGTAAAAGACCTCAATGAGTCCTCATATATTATGTCTCATACCCTCATTGGATTTTAAGGTTATGAGGACCATTAAAAATCCCTCAATGAGGTATAATTTACTACGACTCTTAGCCTCATTTCAGTATTTAACAGGTATATCCTATAGAATCCCATTTTGGGAAACACCCGTAGCTATGGAATCCTTTTTATGTCGTATGAGGCCATGAGGACTATGGAAAAGCCCTCAATGAGTCCTCATTTATTATGCCTCATAGCCTCATTGAATTTTGAGGTTATGAGGACCATTAAAAATTCCTCAATGAGGTATAATTTACTACGACTCTTAGCCTTATTTCAGTATTTGAGAATACCTATGGCCCGGTATTGTATTATTTGAGGATACCTATCGAGGATACCTATCCAGGATACCTTTTATAGGATTTTTAATGGTCCTCATAACCTCAAAATCCAATCGTACCGTTCGAAATTATAAAAAGGCAAATTTTAAACGAGCGAACGAACTGATCTGTCAGAAAGACTGGAAATCAATAATAGATGACCACGCAGATGTTAATGTGTCCCAAAAAAAATTCTGTGAACATTTTATGGAGATAATGAACACCACAGTCCCAAAATCAACAGTCCAAATACGCCCTAATGACAAACCGTGGTTTACTTCGGAACTCCGACTCGAGATTAGGCGTAGAGACCGTTTCAGACGAAGAGCTCTAAAAACAAAGGAGCCACGCCATTGGAACTTGTACAAACATTCACGAAATACTGTAAATAACATGAAAAAACACGCAAAACAAATTTACGAAGATAACATCCAAGACAGATTATCGAACGCCCCCAGCCCCAGAGATTTTTGGCATATTATTCGAAATTTGTTAAACAAAACTGACGAAAAAATAATCCCGCCCCTTTATCGTGGTGATAGCCCCGATCCATCCGTTTTAACAACGGACGACCTAGAAAAAGCTGTAATTCTGAACGAAACTTTTATAAAAAACAGTACAATTGATGATGAAAACACCCAACTTCCAAACTTTCCTACAAAAAGTCACGTTATCCTTTCGAGCATTCTCTTTGATATAAAAGATATTACAGATGTTATTAAGTCGCTAAATGCAAACAAGACCCATGGCCATGACGAGATCAGCATTAAAATGCTGAAGGGGACTGTCGATACCATCGCAGCACCATTGAGTATGCTCTTTCAAAAAAGTTTCGATACCGGAACATATCCAGACGAATGGAAGAAAGCCAATGTAATCCCCATCTTTAAAAAATTAGATCCCGCGGACAAAAACAACTATCGGCCGATCTCCCTTTTACCAATCTTAGGGAAAATCTGTGAAAAAGTGCTCCTGAAATCGGTTTTTACTCATTTTCATCAGAATAATCTTCTATATAAATATCAGTCCGGCTTCATCCCTGGCCACTGCACTACTTTTCAACTTCTTGAACTATATCATTCGCTATGTCAGTCACTAGATGAACGACTGATGACTTGTGCTATCTTTTGTGATATCTCAAAGGCCTTCGAGAGGGTATGGCATAAAGGTCTTCTCTATAAATTAGAGCAATATGGAATCTCAGGTCCTCTGTTAACATGGTTTGACAGTTACTTGAAAAATCGTAAACAACGAGTATTGGTGAATAACACATACTCTCCATACAAGCTAATACAAGCTGGTGTTCCTCAAGGATCTGTCCTGGGACCTTTCCTCTTTTTAGTCTATATCAACGATATTGCAGACAATTTAGAATCCCTTACGAGATTGTTTGCTGATGATACATGTCTCACTAACGGTAAAAGCTCCAGTTCTGAACTAATAACCATTTTGAATAATGATCTGGCCAAAATATACTCCTGGTCTCAGAAGTGGCTGGTGTCCTTCAACCCATCTAAAACGCAAGCTGTCTACTTTTCTCGAATCCTTAATCATAACCATCCAGATTTGTTCTTTAACGAAACTCCGATAAATTTCTCCGATTCACATAAACATCTTGGTTTAATCCTGCAGTCAAACTTGAAATGGGATCGCCAGATAGCGGAAATTTGCAAAAAAGTTAATGCACGCTTGTCCAATCTGAGAAAACTCAAGTATAAACTTGGGAGGAAAACTCTGGAACAAATATATTTCTCATTCATCCTGCCACTCATTGATTACGGTGATACCGTCTGGGACTGTGCTCCTAAGCTTCTTCTAATGAAACTAGACCGACTACACCACGATGCAGCAAGAATAGTGTCTGGTCTCACACGATCTGTTTCATCCGAGCGTATACTCTTGGAACTTGGATGGCGCTCACTCTATGAGAGAAGGCACCATCATAAACTGTGTGCTTTTTTTAAAATATCTAATAACGATGCTCCAGATTACCTTGTTGAATTATTACCTCGTACTGTAGGTGAAACAGCAAATTACAATTTACGTAATTCTAACAACTTAACCATGTACCAAGCGCGAACAGAACAATTTTCAACTACATTCTTCCCTTCATCTTCCAAAATTTGGAATGAGCTCCCAACTAATACCAAAACTGCGTCAACACTTTCTGTTTTTAAAGGTAATCTTGCTAAACTGAACCCTTCCGTTAAACCACCTTCATATTTCTATACAGGAACCAGGAAAGGAAACGTTCTCCATTGCAAACTACGAAACTGTTGCAGTGATTTAAACCACGACAAATTTAACAATTTTATCTCCTCTACCCCACAATGTACCTGTGGCAATCCCCAAGAAGATGCACACCATTTCTTCTTTCAATGCCCGAACTACCACCCTCAAAGATTGACCTTTTTTAATGCTGTTATCACGCTCAATATATCTAATGTTGACGAGCTACTTTATGGAATAATCGGTTTAACAACAAAGCAAAACGAACTTTTATTCAGGAAAGTTCAAACATTCATCCTTGCGACTGGCAGATTTGAATAAGATCACCTGAACCCAAACGATGCATATTGCACCCTTGGTTGTGTACTAGCGTGCGTTGAGACAACCGTGGCGTGCTGTGGAACTGCATTTTAATTTTAATTTTAATTTCCACCAATTTGTTCTTAACTTACACGCTCTCTTTTTCTAAAGACGATAGAGATCCAACAATGCAAAAGTCAGCAGGCGAGCCTAGACAACGGCAATCCTTCACTCTCTAATCCTATAACTCTTTAACACCTCGAGCCCCGGTGGCCCTTTTCGGACAAAGCCAGTGGAACACCCCGTTTTCCGTGACAAAATAATGTTAAATAAATAAGTAGTACAGACCAACCACTGTTTCCAACGTGTGGCCCCAAGGCTCCTCGTTGGAAATACTGATTGGTCAGCTCTAAAATATTGAAAATATTGAAAATAGACCCTTCTAGCTAATTCAAGTGAACTGATGTGGAAGATACCACCGGAGCTCAAAACGGTTAAAACATTATCTCTCTAAATCTCCAATCTTCAACCCTTTAGCAGATGACTACACTAATTCTTAGTATTTCTATATTGTATATAATTGTGCCGCAAATGTTTAATTATTCTTGTTTAAGGAGAGGAGTTTTTGTAAGTTGTGATAACTTGTTCTCCGATCCTTTTTGCTGTATATAGTGGCAAATAAAATATGTTTAAACTAAACTCAAAATCCAATGAGGGTATGAGGCATAATATATGAGGACTCATTGAGGGCGTTTACATAGCCCTCACGGCCTCATACGACAAAAAGGGATTCCATAGCCACGGGTGTTTCCCAAAAATGGGATTCCATGGGATATGGCCATTGGATATAGAGGTGATGAGAATCGGATACGACTTCGTTGTAAAAAGGGGAGATAACTCTGCATAGGGATTACGGGAAATCAAGTAATCTGATTGGTTAGTTATAGTTTATATAAATGATCTAGATAAATGAAACAACAAGAGTACTTGGAATAGGGTAAGAAGTTACAAGAATAGACCATAAATAGCTAAATATAGTAATAATAGGCAAAACTGTTCCAGTTGATAGGCCCTTCTACGCTACTAGAGTATACTCCAGAACAAAGGAACATGGCCAGATAGGCGAAAACTATTACATAGATACATAGAAGCAGAGAATTCTGAAAGAATTCGAAATAGTAAAAGTTGGGGTGGATTTTGGTGATTTGGAGGGATTGTCAGGTTGTTTGTGGTAATTAGATTTACTCTTCTACAAAGGAACACACCCTCCGAACATACCCCGTCTTATTTCAGAAAAAATGGGTAACATAGCAACCGCGTACTACCATAGAAACCAAGATGGCGGCCTCCAGTATACAAAATGGACGACGGAAACACGTATCACCTTAACAACACGCGCTGCGCATGCGCACTCACACCACGTATCACTATGGAGATGACGTCGCAAGATGGCCGCTCACGCGGGTTACCTTGACAACACAACATGGCGCCACTAGGTCACGTGACATGACGTCACTTCCGAGGTTCGGCACCGAGGTCCGGCAGAATTGGGGTGAAACGTGCGAGCTATACTACTCACAGGGGTGAAGTTCTAAACATAGGGCATATGTTTAAACTAAGCCATGTAAAATAGAGATATATTTTTAGTATGAGATATATGATTACATTAGGCTTTTTGTTGGACAAGAGAATTTGATTTGAAGTTTTGGTCCCAAAGTTGGAGTCTGATACATAGGGGTAAATTACCAGATGAATTATGAGAAACAGTGGCTTCGAAAAATTGGCTATTTTTTAAAATGTAATTTTTACACGGGTTTGTTATCAGACAGGTAA
Organism: Pictodentalium vernedei; assembly: GCA_031216915.1. Classification (NCBI taxonomy): domain Eukaryota; kingdom Metazoa; phylum Mollusca; class Scaphopoda; order Dentaliida; family Dentaliidae; genus Pictodentalium; species Pictodentalium vernedei. Next base: position 412,616,144 of record CM062296.1, read on the forward strand.
ATAAAAAATGAAACGGAAACATAAAATTTTTTTTTGCATTTTAGAAACAGAGGATGCTCTGCCCCAGGGGTAGGTAAGTGGCGTTGGTGGGAAAATTCTGCTTTTGAGGCTGCTGGGTGGCTGGAAATGACTAGTTTTGGCATTTTTTCATGCAATGTTTCAGGCTTTGACAATAAAATATTCCTCCCACATTCAGATTCTTTATTTCTACTTAGTCAGATAGTGTTATATGTTTTTGTGGATTTGGGAAATGTAATGCATATTATGGGTTAGATAACTAAGTTACAGAATATTTGCATTTGAAGAGAGTGTATGACATGTCATTTTTGGAAATGCCTGGAAACTGTAGAGCGGAACCTTAGGTATAAAGACACAGATGTAACTTTATGATTACGTCAGATAATCCCACTTTTTCTCTTAACATCTTGATGGTTTCGAGGCGAATTAAATACTTATTGGTTGGAATATATATAACTGGAAATACGAACGAATATCTGTATATCTCTGTGTTTGCAGGAACATTACATTACACCAACGTTAGTTTGTGCGCAAACTCTAAGAAAAGGGAGTAAACAAACTTCTCACAGCAGCGTCGAATTCCTTCCAGAATTAGACTGGTGTCCCGAGAGAATGTGCTAGTTAATTTCATCTCGTCCAACAGAAAATGTACTAACACCGTATTATTAGTGACATAGTCAGCAAGTGGTCGAGTATGGGATGGTACCCGGTCTGTTGGTTTTGTACCAGGTGAGGCGAAGCCGAGCCTGCTATAAAACCTACAGACCAGGTACATCCTGTACCCGGTCACTTGCTGACTATGTTACGAATTTACCCCACCGATGACCTTTAGGAAAAAGGTTAATGAAAAGTCGAATAAAAACCAACAATTTTACATGCATTTACTGTCTGTACCACCTGAAAAGGCTTAACAAAGTACTTTTAAATGTTCAAAAAATCACTTTTACTCTGTTGAGTGAACTGTAAAGAAAATGTTCGCTTCAGCATAAAAAAATCGGTAGAATCGTAAAAACAACAAAGAACTTTGGGGACTACAAACAATATTTTCCGTCCATTTTTAAATTTTTTAATGTTTTAAATCAATAAATGTGGTACCTTGAAAATATTGTTGTTACTTAGATTCTCTTATTTTGTTTTAATTCTAAGTTTGAAAATTCAAAGTGAATGGAAATGCATCAAAATACTAGTGGCGGCTACTCACCCGAGAAAGATAACTCTAGGTCACTGTGTATTAAAGTGACACCCACCGTGTACGGGGCTTACTGTCGGTATGCACGTGACATCCTTAGCCAATAAAATTCGAGGATATATCAACAAATGTTTCAGAGGTGGAGTAAATATAACATATTTGGTCAATGGCAAACTATGTACCTAATAATATTTCCGTAAGCGCACAAAACCGAAAGAATCATTATCCCGGCCATAGCATGTAGCCCCCGCCAGGAGTCTAGACTGTTTGACCGATTTACAGTTCGGATAATTTTATCATTGATTCCTAAATGTTTATGAATAGGTTTCTGACTTCCGTGATGATGACTCGGAGATGTGTATGACTGAGGGTATGGCAAACTCCTTCCTGGACAAATAGTCAACGAACAAAATATCTCCGAATGTAGGATATAAAATCTCTATCCCTATTTTAGGGAGCGGAAGTTGCTGTTGATAAGCAATGCTCGACAGAAAAAAATTGTCAAAAGTTTTTAATTTCCCGATGCGTCGCAATCGCCGACGGCTTTTTAACCCTTTACCTAACGAATCTGCTGCATCCGCACAGGGCCAGGGAGGGGAAATTCGGGCCCCAGGGTTAATTCTGTGACGGGCCCCCTTTCAAAAGTGTTGGAATACTGATGCAGATGCCGAAGGCATCTGCCGCGAGTGACGAAGGCACTGGCGATGGCAGGGAGGTCGGGGTGGTCCTCCCTCCCCAAGCCTTGAAAAGCTTTGAAGTCAGTTATTAAGTGGAGATTTCTGGCGGCTTTGGGGATAAAAAATCACGTTATTTTTGGCCGTCAAAATGACGTTTTTTAGCAGCATGTTTCAAATTTCCAAGTTCATCAGTGAGTATCCAGAGGCCAAGAGTTATAGGTTGTGACTGCACTATTCTTGCGTCTATACTACGTCAAGCTGATTTAATAAAGTTATTACTTCAAGAATGATGCAGTCCAAAATTACAACATTTGGTCAAGTGTAGGGCCCCATTCATGATACAGCCCTCTTCTTAACTGTGGGCAAAGGAGTCAGAAACTGGGAGATGAGGCTAGTCCAAACATGGACGGAAAGACCGTATTTTAATTTTTTGGTTTGGTGTGATCTCTGAAAGGACGTGCCAAATCAAATGGCCTGTCGCCCGCTATACCCTCACCGTGGCATACCGCCTAGCGTGGGTGACTGAAAGAGGCATTCAAATTTTGTAAGTAAAAAAATAGAACATGGCCGCCAGTCGGCAATCTTGAATCCGATCGGGAAAAAATTTATGTCACGCACTGCTCCTCATCATGTCGATCATTTATATTGAGTTTCATGACGATGCAGCAAAAACTGTAGAAGTCGTTCGATCCACAAGCATTTTGCAAAATCCAATATGGCCGCCAGTCGGCCATCTTGAATCCGGTCGAGAAAGAAATTATGTTACGCACTGTTCTTCATCATGTCGATCATTTATATTGAGTTTCATGACAATGCAGCAAAAACTGTAGAAGTAGTTCGCTCCACATGTATTTTGCAAACTCCAATATGGCCGCCAGTCGGCCATCTTGCATGAGATCTGGAAAAATGTTATGCACTGCTCCTCATCATGTTCATCATTTTTGTGAAGTTTCATGAAAATGCGGCTAAAACTGTGGAAGTAGTTCGCTCCACAGGTTTACATGTGCAACGGACCGATGACGTCGACGACGACGACGACAGACCGACGCACAAGTTGACTCCTATATACTCCCCCTAAAACTTCGTTTTTGAGAGGGCATAAAAATTAAAATATAGTCTTTCAGGCCATGCTTTGGTTGGGGGAACCCACGAATTCTGGACTCCTGGGCCAAACCCGGGCCTCAAAAGTTTCGGCCTCCTGGGTAACTACTATGTAAATTCAGCATTCAGTTGAAAAAATATGTTTTAAAACAACTTCAGCAAACTTCGTTGAGATCGTTCCAATGAGGGGTCACATGACATGATATGGTTTTGTTGATTTTTTTAAAAACTTGCGCAAATGGCACAACATGAGCTGCTAACATAGTGTCATGGTAGTACTGCCATGTGACACGCCCTTGGATGACATGTAATGCTGTTCTGCTTGTCATGGTTATGTCTCCCCACACCATAACCGATCCACCGCCAAAACGATCGTGCTGCCTAACGGTTACGTCATGTTATCGTTCGTTTCGCTGCCGCCATACTCTGTTTCGCCTGTCGTGGAAGTCGAGAGTGAACCTCGATTTATCGGAAAACACGATGTTGCTCCATCGTCGTGCTTCACACCAATTACGCCTTGCTGCGATGTGACGTTCAGTGAAACGTGAAATAATTCGAAGTCGTCGAGCGTACAAATTCCAGCGATTTCGGATAGTCGAACCACTGACTCGCACATCTGTCGCTTGGTGCAGATGCTGCCCAATTTCTGAGGCACTTTGATGGCGGTTGCGTAATGCTGTGGTTCGGATGAAACTATCCTGGTTAGCAGTTGTCGCCCTTGCAGTCTGTTGCCAGCTCCGAACATTCCACCGGCACGTAAACGTTCGTCGCGTGTCAGTCTTCGCATACCTCAAAAGTTACGTTTCCACCAACAATTATTGATAAACGAGTTTATACCAAGAAAAGAACGATGAGACCTCTGAAAAAGCCCGTCCGGTACAAATGAAAATTTGAAAACGTTACCCATAAACATTAACGCGACGCTCGTGCGAAAAACCTACACGAAGTTTTCGTGGGCCGGTGAGATTCATGATCCACACTAAACTTGGTCACATATTAATGTGTCCAATCACGCGTATCCAATACCATTTTCCGAAAATATCAATATCAGTTTGGATATCCCCCACTTTTGTTGATTAGTATATTTTAGTTATTTACAAAAACAAGAGCCGTGTATCTAGCTTTCGTGCTACGTAAACACCATAACGCTTGATGAAGTGAAAGCGCTGAGAGTATAATCGGGGCCGAGGAGAGGCTGGGGCCCCGGGTGGTAACCCCGGGACCCGGAACTTTGGGGGCCCGACCTTGACACAGGAGTCCAGGATTCGTACGTCAGGCCTGTGCTGCCAAAAGTTCTGACTCCGGTCCCAAGACTGGCCCCCGATGCGCGAGAGAGAACTTCTCACTCGGGGATTGGGGGCCCAGGCTTGGCACAGGAGTCAGAACTCAAGCGGAGAACCAGCAAAATAAGTTGCCCGTCGAAGTTGTGTAGAACTAAATGTTAAGAGGGGGGCTGTATCGCGAATGGAGCTCTGCACTTGACCAACGGATGTAATTTTGGAGTGCATGATTCTTGAATTGATAACTTTATTAAATCAAGTGGACGTAATAAAGTTGTCACTTTGAGAATTGTGTAGTCAAAAGCAAAAACCCTAGCTCACTAGATACTCACTATTGAACTTGCAACTGTGAAACTTGCTGTTAAAAACGTCATTTTGATGGCCCCGTGATTTTTCAGCCCAAAAGCCGCCATAAGTCTCCATTCAATAACTGATTTCAAAAGTGTTTTGGGGTGGGAGAGAACCCCTCAACCCTCACCCTATAACCGCTCGTGCCTTCGGCATCTGCATCAGTATTCCAACTCTTTCGAAAGGGGGCCCGAATTTCGTCTCTCCTCCCTGAGAATAGTCACACCAGTTAGTTTACATGATACAAAGATAAACCATTTCTCATTTGCGGACAGTTTTGGTCCTTTGTCAGACTCCCTGCGTGGAATTCAAAATTGTATCAATCGTTTAAAATTGTTTACAAGAATCAACAATCTAACAGTGAAAAAAGAAAAACCAAATGTGTGATATTTTTATAAAAAACAGAAACAGGTTCCAAGATTTCATTCGAGTAACTCTATCCTTGAAATTGCAACACAGTGCACTTATCTTGATATAAAATTTTCGTCCAACGGAAAATTTGTAACTGCACAAAAAGACATAAATTTTAGTTTTACACATGAACCGTGGTGAACACGCCAGCAATGGGATTTCAGTACTTAAATTTTACACCTACAGTGGAACTACATCCAAGTTCACCTTTGTTGACGTCGACTTGAATGCAAACTTATCTAAATTTATCGCACGTCGCCTCGCGAAGAGTGAAATGAAAGTGACAATTATTTATTACGTTTTTTAAATGGGTTTACCCTTTAGATGGCAAAAATTAACAAACATGCATTGTCTCATGCTAATAAAGCATCCAAAACTCGAAATAATATGTTGTTATATTATTAAAACGAAAAGGGCTCCGTTTTTTTTCCATTTCGTTTCGGCGATAAAATTGACAACGGAAGTACCGCCCACCGATGCTCATGTAAACAAAAACAGATTCCCACGTATGTACGTCTGCTGTTCAGTAAAATCGAGAAAATAGCGACTCTTAATAATCTGACGATCATGGTATAAATAAAATATACCCAAAGAAGCTGGTTGTACCAAACGATCACCACTCGTGGTGAAGTGGTGTTAACCGCGCGCCAAAGGCTCGCGGTTAACACCCCTTCACCACTCGTGGTGAACATTTGGTACACCAAGCTACTATGGGTATATTCTATATATAGACCGCGGATATAAACTTAATTGTGAACAGGTTCATATCAAATTCTGCTAATTGCTCTTTAAATGTCAACAAACATGCACCAAATCATACCGCACGGGCAGAACTTAGGCGGTACCCTGTCAGTACATCTTGGGTGCTACGTTTATAGGCGGCTAATTTCGTTCACAAATTATCATGCCTTGAACCGAATTCACAGTTAAGCTGTGCGTTTAATATAAGGTCCACAATGTTTACGACTCTATTTTTTGAAAAAAGAAGATATTCGCTAGGGTTACGTGACATGGAGTTCATATCAACGTTTGACAGACGGTTACACAAACTGAAGGAACAATTAATGGGCGAACATATCGCTCGATTCATAGCCTCTTTACATGACAATAATAAGCACTCCAGGAAACATAAACTCACAACACACCGTTTGTTAAAAGATGAATACAAACTAGAGTCATAGTTGATACACCCACAACTGACAGAGGGACGAATATTTTATACACGGTTTCATATTGTGACTAAATTGTTACTATTGAATAAAGTCGACATAAACAACCTTCTGGCACGGTCGAAGAAAGGCTGTGTAAAGTATTTAAGTAGTAGGTAGTTCTGCAAAACGTCGTATGTTTGAATGAAACATCGCGAAGTGTGAATGTATCGAAGTTTGCAAATTGCGTCATTTCAAAGGTCAAGTTGGATGAACTTCCTACTATAGGTGTAAAAAAATTAACAGTAGTAGACGCTTTACACGGGTAGTGGGGTTAAAAGCTAAAATTTAACATACAGGCTTTTCACAGGTAGTAATATAGGCGAGCATGGTATAAATAAGATATTTACTTATATTTCTGACCATTCGATGTTCAGTAGTAACTAAAATATGCTGTAATTATTCATGTATTTCGGCGATAAATGTGCTCTTGAACATAATTCATTTTTCACAGGCATGAATGTATATTTTTTAAAAAGTAATCGGCGGTTACGAGGCGTTAGTGAATCGCAAACCTTCGAGAAATCTTTTGGGATCAGTACTCAATACACTGATAAGCAAACACACTCACTAACGGTAAATAAAACTAGTATTTCTAGTGCTGCCCAACTTTTGGTCTCTGCTCGAAGGTCTCTTTGGGGTTTTTTTTTCAAATTTTAATATTATCTGATTTGTATCTCCAAAACAAAGATAATGCCTCCTCGTTGGAACATCTTGTTGTGGTCGTTCCAGTGAGGGGTCATAAGCTATATTTTACAGGAAAAACTGAACACTGTTAGTTATTTTTTTTTCTTTTCTAATCGTTTCAGGTAAACGGAGAGTCGGTACAGAACAATCAACATTTTTTGTAACACGGAGGCCTTTTTGTGTGAAAGCGACGTTTCTCATTGGGATTTTTGTCCGTCCCCGCGTAACGTGTTCCCATTTCATAGTTGTTCTCAGATCAGGGACGCATCCAAGATTCTATATTATTAGCGGGTGTCCTAACCAGTTTGGGTTTTTATTTGGGGGGAGGATGCAAGGGGATGGAGGGGCAACTATGATATTTGAAAAACCGCTGCGATGGGTTTAGAGATCTACCCCTAGACCTAACTAGGACCCTATACGGTCGTTACCTCTCCTCTCACTTCCCTGGGGGAAAAGTGGGAGGAGGGGTAACGCGCGGAAGGTCATATTCAGGACTAGAATTCTCCCGAGAAAATTTTGCAAAATTCACTGCTCTAAGAGCGAATTTGAGGCATTTGTAAAATGTGTAGGTTTTTTTTCGATACCATTTTTTTTCTACTCTATATTTTGTCAAACTCATATTGGGCCAATGTTTTGGGGAGAAAAAGAAAGCGAAAATTTGAGGGGGGAGGGGCAACGCCACTTTCAGATTAATGTTTCTACAGTGCTGGTAGATATATAGAATAAATAGGTACTAGGGCCGGGAATCAGATTTAAACCACGAGTAGGATAAGGGGTTTTAACCACTCGGCTTGCCGAGTGGTTAAAACCCTTATTCTACGAGTGGTTTAAATATGTTTACCGGTCCTAGTACCTATTTGTTTTATTTATCTAGGCTCTTAATAAATAATCGACTTTGTCACTTAAAATGGAAAAAAAAACGACACTTTTTATCGCAAACACGTGGGTTTGTTTTGTTTACGTCTGCGCCGGTGGGCAGTACTACCGACTGCACGTGAATGCTTGATTGACAGCTAGACACATCGCCAAAGTTGATTGAATTTACTTTGCTTTTTCAGTAAAATTATAATTAACAATTCTTAAATGTTATTTTAAATATTTAATTGTAGGTATTTTAAACTTAATAAGTCATTGCACGTAGTAGATAGTACCGCAGAACGTCGTATGTTTGAATGAAACATCGCGAAGTGTGAATGTATCGAAATTGGCAAATTGAGTCATGTCAAAGGTCAAGTTGGATGAACTTCCGACTATAGGTGTAAATTTTTTTTAACCGTAGGAGAAGCTTTGCACCGGTAGAGGGGTTAAAAGCTAAAATTTAACAAACATGCTTTTCACAGGTAGTAACATAGACGAGCATAGTATAATACGTGTTTCTTTATTTTTTTTTCCAGGAGATCCCTTGCCAAGTTTTATTAACAAGTTCCTTTTGATAGAATAGAAGACACGAAAAATCAACAAATACAGCCATGGTTACTGGTGATCTGATGAACAGTACTCAAATTGACAATGATGATACGTTCCGTGGGCTTACTAAGAATTCTCAGCTCGCCGCCATTACTTTACTGGCAATCATTTCATTAACTGGCACTATTGGCAACTCGCTTGTTTTTCTTAGCGTGTGGTTCGAACCCAAACTGAAAAAAGTCTCCAGTATTTTCGTCATCAACATCAGTGTTGTTGGGATTTTGTTTTCTACCGTATCTATTCCATTTCACATCTACCTTCTCAGCAATCCCAACCACTACTTAAACATAGAGGGAGCTGTCTGTAAAATATTTGGTTATTTGAACTTTCTCTTTCTTTTAGCCACTTTAGTCAGTTCTTGTGCAATAGCGGTAAACAGATATATAGTTGTTACGAAGCCAATAATTACGTACCTAAAACAATACACAGATAAAAGAATTCGAGTCTGGATTGTGATGTTATGGGTCGTTCCCGCAGCACTTTCAGCAAGTGGTATTCCTTACTATGGTTACCATGACAACGTTATGGCATGCTCCCTACTGAGCTCCCATGATGCTTACCTGTTTACTTGTGTCCTGATAGGAGGACCTGCAGCCGTAACTTTTATTGCTATTTTATTTTTGTACTGCTCTATTTTTAAAACAGTTCGCAATAGTAGGCGCCGTATTATGGGACTTGTTCCTCAACATGCACACGGTGTGCATGTGTCTAATGTCGGTACGAGCGGCCAGACAGAGGCGCGGCAGAATAAAGAAGCTACACACGTTAATCGTGGTACTACAAAGTGGGCAATATCAAGAAAGGTGCAGAGTGGAAAATCAGAAAATACTTTTCAGAAAAATACTGATTCTGTCGGTCTTGATACTATTATGGAGCCGGCCCAGGAAATTGTCCAACACATAAAACCTGCGGGGCAACACGCAAAAGAACAAATACTCAAACCACATGCAACCATAAAGAGAAGAGAGAAAATAAACGAGAATATTGGAGAGTGTAAGGTGGATATCCATTCGAGTTCTCACGACGCGAAAGGAAAGAAGCCAGAGAATATATGCCGCAACGTCTCATGGACGAGGGAAGGCGTGGATAAACGAAGTGTTAAAATTACTGGCAGGGAAGTCAGTGGTCCAATGGAGTTATTTTATACGGATGGCAAATCTAATGTTGCAACGGAGCTTCCTCTGAATGATGACAAAATCTCGCATATCCGCGCAAATAGTTCATATAAATTTCAATCTCATCGATCAATCCAAGAAGCTGGAGCACACAGTAAAAGTCTTCAAACAACGACTGAAAACAGATCCAGACAGTTCGTACCAGAAAAGGGATCCCAGAAGCAAATGGTGATTATCAACACAAAATCTTCAGCTATTCAGTATGAGGTCAAACTCACATTTCATCTGTTTATTGTTTTTGTCGTATATTGCGTGCTGTTTTTACCTATGAGTTTCACGTACCTTGTCCACAGATGGCAACCAGTAAGTCCTGATGCATGGATGGCTGTCCAGATAATGTCATCGTCCTACTTTGCCTTAGCTTGGTTACTGTACGGATTAATTAATAAACAATTCAGAAGAGCATATATTAAAATCCTGAAATGTGAGCAACTGAGAGAGAGGTTCGCTCGCACAATAATTTAAAATTTAGCGTTTCGAGCTTTGCGATAAAGTAAGAGACATCGATTTTTCTTCTAATTTTGCAATTTCAACACAATGTCTTCATTCTGATATTTCTTATAGAACAAAGACATTAATCATCTGAACTTAGGCCGCCAGGGGCAACAGCGCACTTAATCCAGATTGCCCACGTGGTGGCACGGTGGTGCTGTGTACTAAGGCGAACGGCACGTCGAAGGTGCACTTGTCTTCAACCAATGCTAACCCTGCCTGTGTGGAGTTAGTACGTTGGGGAGTCTGACAGTTGCTCGCCGTTGCTCGGGGGTTCTCTCCGGGTACTCCGGCTTCCTCCACCCGTAAAACTGACCGACACGGGATGACCCTGGCCATCGAAAGTGTCGTTAAATAAATAAATAAATAAATAAATAAATAAATAAATAAATAAATAAATAAATAAACCGATGTAGGATATGAAATACAAAATCACAGAGTGAGATTCTGGACCAAAAATTCGTTGCCTCCCATTAATACCCAGTAAGGTCAGGGCGTTGTGAATATGGCCGATGGGGAAGGGAGGGGTGGGGTGTAAGCGTGGTTTGTCCGACTGTGATGGCTCAAGTCCTGATTGACTAATATTTCAACCACATCATCAAGGTACGCCTTCGTCGAAGACATGCCTTTATGAAGTATTTGGAATGTTTTAGTCAGTCGGGATTATAGTTGAAATAATATACATGTGGTTGTGGTGGTGTAACTTCTTATGTAATTAACACGTACTGTGCCGTTAAATTGGCCATGGCGCACAGGTTCCTAACGACTTTTTTACCAGGCACGTGCCGTACTCCAAATTGGTCATGCTAAGCTCCCAACAGCCCGAATCGTGTACCGCGGGCCTCCATTTGTATGACCGACTGCGCGTGTGACAAAAGTTCAAGTAACAATTCTAGTCTCGAAAGAAAGTAGATGGTAACAAGCAAGAGTGGAATTGATATCTAAGACTTCAATCCAGAATAAAAGGTAACATTTCCCGAAACTCTGCATTTCGACAGCCTTGGGTGGATTTATATTTCGGGTAACATATTGGTCTCTTATTATTTGTGTTTGTTGTACATCGAGGCTCACATTATGGGGCATCAAATTGATTGGTAGTGATTGGCTAGTAATGGCTACCTAATCTTGTATGTGGGGCTATGTTTCGATTTTTGCTGGGGTACACGAAATTACGCAACGTTTTACGTAGTCAAGGGAGATAAATCTCGCTTGAAACCTGAAACGAGAAGTTAAAAAAATAAAGTTACGTGTGGTTTGAAATGTACAGAATCTAAAACATGACAAGATTCGCAAACCATACAACCTGAAGTTAGTGGTAGCTGCCACAAAAAATAATTATGACTTACCGACTGAAACGTTTCGTTAATATTTGCGTAATATTATAAGTTACATGACGTTTACTTGCCAGGTATGGCGTCATGTGAGATTAATATTTGGCGCGCTGGACCTCACATGACGCCATACCTTGCAAGTAAACGACCTGTAGTGTATTTATTATGCCACAAACGAATTAAATAATAAATTAAAAGATCCGAATCGCTTCATTTTCAATATTTATCAGGAAACTGTCTTTTATTTGCACGAAAATAGGTGAAAAGTGGAGGTGGGCAAATTAATTCGGAAACAAAATATCGCCCAGCAGAGCGGGTATATGGGCTCATACATTGTCACTGAAAGTGTATGGACTCAATCCGATAGCCGGTTCGCCATTGAATAACCTAATATCACATGGTTCATCGATGCTATTAGAGCATGTTGATTGGTCAAATTAAACAGGTCCACTTCACCCCCATTGCCCACGTGGGGGCACGGTGACGCTGTGTACTAAGGCGTACTGCACATCGATGGTGTACCTGCCTTCAACCAATGCTAACCCTGCTTGTGTGGAGTTGGTATGTTGGGTAGCTGACAGTTGCTCGCCGTTGCTCGGTGGTTGTCTCCGGGTACTCCGGCTTCCTCCACCCGTAAAACTGTCACGATCATGGTTAGCCATTGTGTAGAAATATGTGACCTTAAACACCAATAAATAAACAATAAATAAATAAATAAATTAAACAGGTGGCATGATAAAAGGTCATATAGCACCTTTGGATGTTATGCAACAGAAAGAGGTGATAAACAGACCTCCCTTACTTTTTTGTCTTGAATGCAAGGGAGAAGATTAAAAAATCGCTGTGTCTGGAATATATTACGTTTTTCAGTATGACAATTTCATCATAGAGGTCTATGGTAGTGTTCACAGACCCATGTATACTGTCTGAGCTTTATGTACCCTTCGCCTTCGTCTCAGGGTACATAAAATTCTAACAGGGGACATGTGGATATGTTCCCCGTGAAAGACCTATTTGACTGATAATGTAAAAATTGTAAAATGGGATAAAAATTTAATATATGTTACTTTACCGCAAGGCTCTGAATGTTTACATCGCATTTAGTGTGTGAATGCCGTTATGTAACTTCAATGGGAGGACTGAGGTGGATTATAATTTTAGGGTGTTACCGTACAATGTCCACAGAGTAGTCTGATACTCAAACGTCTGATATTTGAACATCTATCTTTACACATGATTGCAAGACAAGTAAAGATCTGATAATTCAAGAACCATATCTGCAGTTGACAACCCGGTGGCCTATGAATTGCAGATTTGTTTGATGGGTTTTCACATTTTTACTGGTTTAGTCAGAAAGGATATTTATTACACGCCTGTTCTATGTAATCCCCATCTACAGCAACACTAAACCGTGCGGAAAATGAAAATATGTTCCGCACATATGTGTGGAACGGAAATCGTTGACAGACTACTTTTAAATAAAAGTGAAATTTCACTGGAATTTTCCACACATCGTGCAACAATTGAATCGCTAGCTATAGTTGAAAATCGTCCACTGAGTTTTAATATGTTCTATGTGTCAGTTGGCACATTGATCGCATTGGGACTCAGAGGACGAAATAGTAACACGGCTAAATTTGGTTTGTGATAAATTGTGTTCTTTTTGTTGACAGGTGTCGAATGAATTGCTGAGTGTCCTTTTAATATTTTTTTATAGACGTGAAGGCGTGTAATAAACACAGAACGACACACGTTTGTTGCGGCCTCTCGTTTTATCCTTCAGCGCTGACATTTGGGCCATATCGATTAACCCATTCACACGCGTGTGTCGTTCTGTGTACAGACTGAGGTCATTCATTCTGTGGTCGAGTGCGAAATCACTCTGTGCGTTCAGTAAACTCGGAGGCCTATTAGAGCGGCTCCCCTAGAAATGGAGCTGCTTACCTTTTTTGCAGAATGCGCTGGCGGGAAGGTTGAGTTTCCGCGCGGAAAAGGGACGAATAACTTAGTCAGTTTCACCGAAGAGAGGGGGATGTTCTCCAATTCATATTCCCATCTTACAAGTTTCCAAATTTGGGAAACGTGAACGACGAGATAAGGGTGGGAAGGAAAGTTGTTATTCTCATTTTTCACTTGGTGTCCCATCCCAAACATTTAACTTCAGTGCATTGGTTTAAACGGAGAAAGCTCACAGTAATTCAAGTACGCTCAACTGATATAGTGTCACACTGGTCGCAGTTGAATTAAAGATTTTTGATTTTGATTAAAGATTTTTGAATAATTCGGGACACCGAAAGAAAACATGTCTGAACACTAGCATAATAGATATTTTACCAATCAGTAAACAAAAGCCTATTTCTTTCTTTAATTAACGCGCCTCCTAAAATTTCACTTCAGACGCTCACCACCCCAATACGTACAAATACTTTCTCCAGAGTTTGGGACATCAATCCCTCAAAATGTGATTTTGACAAAGTTCGCACTGCATTCCGAAAGGTTTCTCATTCCCCGTATTAACCCTTATTTCCCCACACAGCCCCAAACTGCCACCTTCGCATTGCTTTGAAAAAGTACCCCAAGTGTATTTTTCCTTTAGAACTCAGACTTTTGGTTGCATTCATCTTGGCAGTGTTTTTACACCATTGTTGGCTGCCTGTACAATCAGCCAACAATGGTAATTCACCTGTAGCTGTGTACATGTATATACGGTAGTTATTATCGTCAAAAATTAATTTAAGACTTTAAGTGTTAACTATTCTAGATCCTTATCCATTATCCTTGAAAAGTGCTAGCTGTTAAACCAGAAGGCACTAAATTAGGCACAGCCTACTTAAACAGTTTCCTGTTTTTGTTTGGCTGGTTGTTGATAAAATAAAAAATACAGTTCAGTGAGACATTACATTTGCAGTGTGCATAAATTAACTCTTTATCAAACATGAAAAGAAGACGACACTTGCAAAAAAAATTACAGAATAACTGATTTTTTTCTTCTTTTTTTTTTGTCTCAAAAACATAAGTTTATGACCCCTCATTGGAACGAGCTCGGCGAAAAATGAAAAAATAATGATTTTTGTGAATAGTGCTGGCCGGTTTTGACCGTTACGTTGGGTAACGGGTTAACAATAGACAGTAAAAATTGATACATACAAATCCATTCTCCATGACCCTGTCCAATCAGTCATCTGTCCACATTTATGAATCTATATTTGTTGTTCTGACATCTCACAAAGTTTTGTCTCTGTGTTGAGAATAATAATTAGAACAGTGGAAGAAGGGTTGATCTTCTGGGGTGTTTATTGGCATGTTCAGAGGGCTGTGACTTTCACTTAGAGTTGGGGCTGCTAATCAGACGAAGTGGAACTTTTATGGTGCGTATCGCTGCGATAAGGCCATATATGCTGATGTTGCATTAAGCTCTAAAAAACAAATTCCATGTTGCATAACCTTCGGTACAAGGTACTTGTATCGATAGGATTACTGCAAAAAGAGTAGATGACGTTACAGCCAATAATTCAACATGGTGTTAGAGACTACCTTATAGCCAATAATATATATCGGTGATGACTTCATACACCATAAAGGTGACACACATTATGTAGGTGGTGATTTCTGATCAGTGCTCATGCTGACCCCAAACTTTCTGGTGCCAATATTTAGCCGTTCTGGACATTTATAGCAAATAAAGAGTTTTGGTGTTAAAGGGGTTGTTTCTCGATGTCTAATCAAAATAAATTGATCAAGTTTGGAAAAATAAACTAGCAATCATTTCAAGGGTGAACGGAGAACTGGTTACGGAAAACATCCGACACAACTCAAAAGTTCTGACGAAATCCTCGGTAAGTGAAAAGGGCGGTCACCAAAGCTATATCTATGCCACTTATTCAAGTAATAATCAGGCTGAATGTCGGTACGCACAACTGTTGTTGCATTCAGATAATAACAGATTAATCGATTAATTACTTTTAATCCAACAGGTTTAGTGGGTCGCGCGTCTTTACAAAAGACAGCATTTAATTAGAGAAAAACTTCATACCGACGCGGGTAAATCGCGATGGTATGAAGTATTTATTTTATCTAATTAGGCTTTTTCCTCTGGATAAGACTCTTGTTTTTCAACGGATTATTAGGCTTTTTCCTCTGGAAAAGACTCCTGTTTTTCCACGGATTATTAAGCTTTTCCCTCTCGAAAAGTCTATTGTTTTTCTACGGATTATTAAGTTTTTTTTGGAGGGGGAGGGGGATTCCACACACTTTGTCCGTACGATTCAGAAGCCATTTTCGAACCGCTTTTCACACAATTTAGCACACGCATAGAGGGGCACATAATCTAAAAATATCCCAAAAGCGGAATTTTCGATTTAACAATTTTACAAGTATTGGAAAAAACTGTCAAAATTAGGCTTTATCGGGACTTTCTCAAAACGCGTCTTGTAGATTTTCTTTAAACATTCACCGTTATACCTGACTGTGCCACGCCTATTGATATACAAGAGATGTTAGGACATTGCATTTGTTAACCCTCCACAGGCTGCCAAACGTCGAAATTTTGATGAATAGGGCTGTTTTCGGGCCCCCACAGTACCAAAAGGATACACGACAGATAAACAGTCCTTCGTTTATTGGAAGTGGGATTCACCATCGATCATTTTTGTAAGTAATAAGGGTATTCAAAAAAAACAAGTGCTAACCCGTTTTGGGCTGGCTAAACCGCAATACCCCCCACTTGTTAACCCTCCACAGATTTCTAAACGTTAAAATTGTGATAAAATGGGCTGTTTTTGGACAACAACATCATCCAATGGGTATGCCACAGGGAAAATTACCTTCTTTTATCGGACGCAAAATTGATAGGGAAACATTTTTGTAAGTAGTAAGGGTATTCAAAAGTCGAAGTCTTAACCCATTTTGGATTGGTTAATGAGAGATACCCCTTAAAAGCTTAAAATTCTCATTTTCTGTGGATTTTCAAGAAAAAATGACTATTCGCAGGTCTTGGTGTGACATTACAAGTTGCATGGACAAAATATTCCGGTGTGCGTTTATTAACCTTCTACAGGTTGCCAAACATCGTAATTTTGATTAAATGAACTGTTTTGGGGCATCCACAGCACCCAATGTGTACCCGAGAGATAAACATAATCTCCATTGTTGGAAGTGGAATTTACCGAGGACCATTTTTGTAAGTAATAAGATTATTAAAAAGCCAAGAGTTAACCCATTTTGGGCTCGTTAAAGAGCGAAAGCCCTCAAATGCTTAAAAATTCCTGTTTTGCGTTGATTTCTCTTAAAATGTCGTGTAGATTTTGAAGAACAAACTCTTCATTTGCAGGTCTTAGGGTGACATTACAAGTCGCAAGAAGAAAATATTCTGATAAGCGTTTGTTAACCCTCAACAGGTTATCAAACATCAAAACATTGATTAAATAGACTGTTTTCAGCTGCCCACAGCACCTAACGTGTAGCTGAGAAATAAACATAACTTCCTTTCTTGGAAGTGGAATTCACAGAGGATAGTTTTGTAAGTAATAAGGGTATTCAAAAAAGCAAGCCTTAATCCATTTTGATCTGGTTAAACAGTGATACATATCAAAAGCTTAAAAAATTATGTTTTCCCTGGATTTCTTTAAAAACATCTTGTAGATTTCAAGAAAAATTGCCCATTCACTGGTCTTAATGTGATATTACAAGTTGCATGGACAAAATATTCCGTATGCATTTGTTAACCCTCCACAGGCTGCTAAACATCAAAACTTTGATAAAATGCGCTGTTTTTGTACACCATCAGCATCCAATGGATATGTAACCGAGAAACATAACTTCTTTTATCAGATGCACAACTTGTAGGGAAAAATGTTTGTATGTAGTAAGGGTATTCAAAAATCCAAGTCATAACCCATTTTGGGTTGCTTAAAGAGAGATACCCCTTAAAAGCTTAACATTCCCATTTTCTGTGGATTTCTTCAAACGCTTCTTGCAGACTTTGAAGAAAAAATGGCCATTAGCAGGTCTTTGACCTTACTTTTTGCATAGACAAAATATTCTGTTAAGCATTTGTTAACCCTCCACGGGCTACTAAACATCAACGTTTTGATGAAATGGACTGTTTTCAGGCACCTACAGCACCCAATGGGTATGTAAAAGATAAATAAAACTTTTTTTACCTTGCATAGAATTCACTGAGGATCATTTTTGTAAGTCGTAAGGATATTTAAAAAAAAATGAAGCTTAAACCATTTTGGACTGGTGAAGGAAAGATGCCCCTTAAAAGCTTAAAATTTACATTTTCCGTGGATTTCGCTAACTGCCTGTTGTCGTTTTTCAAAAACAGTTGGACATTGGCGGGTCTTAGTGTGGCATTACAAGTTGCATGGATAGAATATTCCGCTAACCATTTGGTATCCCCTCTACAGGATGCTAAATGTCCAAATTTTAAGTTTTTAAGGGGTATCTCTCTTTAACAAGCCCAAAATGGGTTAAGTCTTCAACTTTTGAAAACCCTTACTACTTACAAAAATGTTTCCTTATAAATTTTGCCTTCGATAAACGAAGGTACTTTTCTTTGTGGCGTATCCATTGGGTGCTGTTGGTGTCCAAACAGCCCGTTTTATTACAATTTTGTCCTTTAGCAGCCCGTAGAGGGTTAACAAATACTCACCGGAATATTTTGTCCATGCAACTTGTAATGTCACATTAAGACCTGCGAGTGGGCAATTTTTCTTGAATATCTACAAGACTCGTTTAGAGAAATCCACAGAAAACATGATTTTTTTAGCTATTGTGGGGCATTGTAGTTTAACCAGCCCAAAACAGGTTAACGCTTGATTTTTTTGAATACCCTTATTACCTACAAAAATGATCCTCGGTGAATTCCACTTCCAATAAATAAAGTTACGTTTATCTCTCATATATCCTTCGGGTGCTGTGCGGGCCCGAAAACAGCCCATTTTATCAAAATTTCGATGTTTGGCAGCTTCTGGAGGGTTAACAAATGCATTGCCTAATATCTCTTGTATAGCAATGGTCGTGTCACAGACAGGTCTAACAATGATGAATGTTTTAAAAAAATCTACAAGACGCGTTTCGAGAAAGTGCCTATAAACCCTAATTTTGACCAGTTTTTTGCCAATCTGACGAATAAGGGTCAAATCGAAAATTCCGCTTTGGTACATTTTTTTAGATTCTGTGCCCCTCTATGCGTGTGCAAAATTGTGTGAAAATCGGTTTGAAAATGACTTCTGAATCGTACAGACAAAATGTGTGGAAAAAAAATAATAATCCGTGGAAAAACAATAGTCTTTTCCAGAGGGAAAAGCCTAAAAAAATAATAATCCGTAGAAAAACAATAGTCTTTTCCAGAGGGATAAGCCTAATAAAAAATCGCCCGGTCATCTCTTCGTTTTGCTTTTTCCCGCTTCGCCCATCGCTTGCAGTGTGAACACGGCCTAATACTAGACTTTTTTAGTGAATACAGGACTACAGCTAGCAACTGTTGCCAAAGAAAACAACTTCGGGGTGTGTTTGATCTGTGATAGGAGCGGGTTAGCGCTGTTGCTCGTGTATAGCGTGGATACAGACATGTTCTAATTCACCCGCTTCCGGCAATTAGAGCACGGTGAGGGTGAATTTACCTGAGATTAGAGCACCACATCGACCGACTCTCAGCCAATCAAATTACGGGTTCAGAAAGAACAACGCGGTCAAATTTAACTTATGAATTACAATCTGATATCTACTTCTTTCTGACCAAGGCTAAGTTCTAAACTAATTACATTGCTGGGTAATTCACTTTAAACGGAGTGGATTATGTTTGTGTAGGTTGAGATGTCTTTTTTTACTAAATCGTTCCCCGACGAGTTTGAGCTTTTGCCTCTGCAGAAAGGGGAAGTAAGTGTCCCAGCAGAATCCATTAACTTCCCAGTCCGCTTCCATTCCACCCCTGCATTCAGCTAATGATATTTTGTCGTGCTTCACATAGCTGGAAAGTAGACCACGAAGCCAGAGATAGTGTCTTTTTTATGACGGGTTGGGGCATTTCGTGAATAGTTACCTAGCTTGGCCATCTGAACCATTTATTTAAAGGCTCGTTATCCAGTAGATCATACAGGCGGGCTAGTCTTCTTGTGCAAGGAGACTGAATGGCCAATGAAGCAGCTGTATTGCAGCGTTTTCAGCCAATACCTCGCTACTGTTAAAAAATAGCGATTAAGCGAATAAAACCCGGCTTCGACCAAATGGTCCATTGAATGAAAGGCTGCTTGCTTTCCCATTTCTATCTCGCTGTTTACTCTAAGTACATTATATATGAGTAATAGGAAATGCACGTTTCACCCTAATTCACAAACACTAATGGCATTTTCCCCGGAAGTGCTGTCATAAGTCACGTGACCTAGTGAGGTCATGCTGTTTGCCGTGGTAGCCGTCGTGAGCGGCCACCCTGGTTAAGTGTAATGTCAGTGGAGCCCGCTATCTTGGTTTCTATGGTAGCACATGTGGATCAGTGGATTGAAATACAGTGCTCGACGTGTTCGCATGTTATATTCTTTTCATGGAGAGTACGTTGTATTATCAAAATCAAAGAGCGTATTGCTATAGGCTTCTTCGAGTGATATAGGAACATCTTGACTCTTTATTGGGTTCGGATTTTTCCATAATTTATCTACCTAGACTTACCATATTCTATGTACTCTTCGGTCTTTTAGACGAAAATGATCGGTACGGTTGGCGTTAAATGTAGTAACGCGTCCGAAGGATTCACTGGGATAAGACTACAAGGGCAATTTAGTAATGGCGATCTGTACCCATTTCTGTCTATGCGTTTTCCAAAAAACGCCTCTAGTATATACTATATCGCCCTGTAGGTGTTCTGTTATAGCCTGGTATTCTGTGAGTGGGTTTCGTTCAAATTTCGCCTACCTTTGCTGTAGGCCATCTTTACAGCAGTCCCAAATACTAGTACTTAGCGGTTATTACTTGGTTAGTTTCATATAGGCCCATATATCAGCCCGAGGTAACTTCATATTAGTCTAAGACCACGGGTTGGGGTCGGTTGTTAATTTCCATTTGAAACAACATTCGTCAGGTTGCATCGTTTATAACATGGGCTGGAAGAGAGCGCCTGTTTCTCTGGCCATTGAGATGCTGGGCAATCAAAGTGTACAAAATTCTTGTTTGCCATTAGGTAACTGGGAGTAATGTCGATTGGTACAACTAGGCACTATTTAAATGAGGTCCGAAATATTCATGCGGAATTAACATTCCCCTTTGTGTGACCTGGGATTCGTATAACCGCAATTATTAAACCATGAGGAAATGAAGGGGCCTTCGATCATGATTGGTTAAGGGCTTGCTCTGAGACTAAAGGTATTAGTTGATTGTTTGTCTGCTACAAATATTTAGAGATTGTTACTTGGTTAGTTTCATATCGGCCATGGTATCAGCTCTGATCTTTTATAGTTTTCTGACAGTGTTATTGTTAGGGGGCGCGGTGGCTCAGTAGGTAGAGGTGCAGGCTGCAAGCCGAGAGGTCCTCGGTTCGAATCCCACCTGCGGCAACCGCGTTGTGTCCTTGGGCAGGACACTTCACCCCCATTGCCCATGTGGGGGCACGATGACGCCGTGTACTAAGGCGTACTGCACGTCGATGGTACGCATGTCTTCAACCAATCTAACCCTGCCTGTGCTGCAGTGCGGAGTTACGATGTTGGGGAGCTGGCAGCTGCTCGTCGTTGCTCGGTGGTTCTCTCCGCGTACTCCGGCTTCCTCCACCCGTAAAACTGTCACGGTCATGATTAGCCATTGTGCATAAATATGTGACCTTAAACACCAAATAAATAAATAATAGTGTTATTGTTTCTCATTCCATTCACAAAGACCAAAGTTTCCGCTTCTCCTACTCCTAATTCAGCTATCCGAACGTCTCGGTTTCCCCACTTGGGAAGCTACGAAGTTGGGATAGCTGAACTATCTCTTCTCCCGCTTCGACAAATTTCTGCTTACCACTCTGAATTTTAGTTTGCGATGAATTTTGTGTACAACTCTCTTCTTTCTTTTTGTCACCTGATCACTACTTATTACCATCATTAACCCTTTACCTAACATGAAAAGCAGACGACACTTGCCAAAAAAATTCTTGAATGACTAATTTTTTTTCATTTTTTGTCTCAAAAACATAGGTTATGACCCCTCGTTGGAACGAGCTCGTTGAGCTCGTTCCAACGAGGGGTCATAACCTATGTTTTTGAGACAAAAAATGAAAAAATAATGAAAATTAATTGGCGATTTTTTAGAATAGCGCTGGCCGGTTTTGGCCGTTACGTTGGGTAAAGGGTTAATTCCCCATCAAACAAAACTGCTTCAGACCACTCCACCATGCCTGATCGTATGATCGTGGTAACATCATTTTTTATTACGTTCGACGAATAACTGTGAACAATTCGATGTAACAAAATTGGATGCGCCTAGTAACACATCAAGGGAGACAACTCCAGCTTGGTTCATCTCGACCGAGATCCCGTCATATCAGGCTAGTTTTTGGAGTGATATCAGCTGAGATTGACAATGGGCAAATCTGGCGAAGAAAATCATATCTAATAAAAAAAACCGTATCCTTTGGACTATTCTTGTTGTTGCCTACCCGCTTCCACCACAAGATTCTGCCCGGCCATCCACTAGTGTTGTCCTCTGTCACTACACTATCGCTGGCATCTACCACTGTTCTTTGGTGCCTGTTTCCTAAACCCTTACACTTCTTCTGTTTCATACTTTTGAACCATGTAGTGATGTTCCACACAGGATATGTTCATTTCTACTGGAGTGTACTCACTCGATTCGAAACAGCTTCACCCCCCCCCCCCCCCCCCCCCACACACACACACACAGCCATATCTGACTCTGCTATTGACAGATACTGCTGGCACTAACACATCATCAACGTGACGTCATATCTGCCGCTGCTATAATTCAATCAATAACAATGCTAAGGTTTGTTACAAGGAACAAGTACAACTAGCACTGGCTTCTGTGGATACTGTCGTCTTTTTTACACCGACTTCTAACTTCAGGCATCCCTGTCTTGGTCAAGCTCCACTGGCTTCTACGATTACTGCTGCTTCTGTCTTCTGTTACCAGAATGTTGCCACATGGGATGTGTAGGAGTGACCATCTAACCACCCCCACTCCCATCCCCATCAATCGACAAATGCACAATAGTTGGAAAATCAAATTCGACGCCCGAAATTTGAAAAAGCTGGAAATTTCAGACAATGCGCTAGTGGAATTTTTCCAACTATGTCTAGAATTAGACTAAATAGTAGTGAAAGTCCACCGAGTATTGATTGAAAAGTAGGAATAAACCATCCAAATGTTGCTTTGAAGTTGGAATTTGTGACTACTATTCCTGGATGTTAGGGTCAGCACTGATGATGAAGTTCGAACAGAACCAGACATGTGTGTGGAAGAACGCCCATCAACCGAGACCTCCAAATTTAGATCCTATCAAATATGGCTTCGATAATGAACTAGAGACTAAGTCGCTGCAGCCCATAACAGTTCCTTACGATGTTGCTCTTGCCCCAGATGAAGTATTGAAGTTAAGAAAATGTTCTTGCTCAAGCCAGACGCCATGTAGTACAAACATGTGCAAACCTATGCTGTTAAAATGGCGTGCATATTTTTCTGCTCTTGCAACACCTCTCTAGATTGTTGCAATGAACAAACAAGGTTAGCCGGTAGAATGAATAGCATTGGTGAATAGAATCACCAAACATCCCTTAAATATGTATATAGGCTCGGATGCAACCTCTGATCTGTGTCTGGAATGTTGTAAACAAAACATTCCGCGAAACGACGATGTCACCTTGAACGTGGACATTTCATATTGTAAAAGGCTGCCAGACGTCCAGTAAACGCTTTTTGTTGTCAGGAGATGTTATTCTTACACATTCCACCGACAAAAAAACTTTGGACGCCCCTTTGAGGTTCAGTACCCTGGCAGCCGGACCAGGGTTGGGGTATTCGAATTAAGTGTTCGATCGTATTCAATACATTTTTTTAAGTATTCAGTGTTCATGCAATTTTAAAGTATTCGAATGCATCAAATTTGAGGTGTATTCATGAATACTTTGGAATACTTTTCTTATTTTTAATATATAGATCAGAGAATAGTCAAGAATTAAACTAGTGCATTTGAAGTGCCTGGTTTTTCAATATATTAAAATAAAATTTGAAAACATTAAATTAAAATATTTAATAATAGAATATGTTTATTTTTTTACATCTGTTACAATATTTTTTTTAACTGGAGCAGGCTAATTCACTGCAAAGGCCGATTGATAATAGCTTTTTTGTCTTGACCTTCAATGAAATGTTTACCAGCAGATGATCAGGTGTGATATGGATTCATGATAAAGACAATAGTTAAATAAAAGACTAATTATTGAGATTATTCTTAGGGCAAAAGATATCAGTCTGGTCACTGTATAGAATCTTAATCCTAAAACAACCCCATTATCCAATTAACACTGATCTTATATTTTTCTACAGTACAAGCAGAAATAAGGTGCAGAGTGAAAGAGCTGAAATATTATTGTGGCTAAATTACAACTTAATTCCAACAGTACGGTAATTGCATAACAGTTAATACTAGAAGTCCTGTTATGAAATGCGCACAAATAGCACGTCGATCTGCGCCTCAATTTTCGCGTTATGACCATAGTAAGACTATCAAATTCTGTACATATGGCCTGTGCACAAGCAATGTTTCGGCCAATGGACCTCTGGGTAACCCGGAGGATCATTGGCAGAAACATTGCCTGTGTTTCCTATGAGAATCTGCCATGCTTTGGATGCCATTCGATATGGCAATTGCGCGTAATTCCTACGCGCAATTAAGCTTAGATAAGCGTACAGTTCGCGACAGGACTTCTAGTTTTAACTGTAATTGATTAAATGTAAACTAAGTTATTCATTGGGACCCCGATGGCTCAGTGGTACGGCATTGTACTTCAAACCGAAAGATCCACGGTTCGATCCCCGCCAGGGGTAATTGCGTTATGGCCTTGGGCAAGGCACTTCATCCCGATTGACCACTTGGGGGAACGGTGGCGTTATGTATTAAGGCGTACTGCACGCCGATGGTGCACTTGTCTTCAACCTCTGCTAACCCTGTTTATGTGGAGTTAGTACGCTGGGAAGCTTGACAGTTGCTTGCCGTTGGTCATTGGTTCTCTCCGGGTACTCCCACTCTACCTCCCCCCCCCCCCCGTAAAACTGTCAGACACGAGGTGTCGTTAAATCCAATAAATAAATAGACCGATGTCGGATATGGAATATATAATCACAGAGTGAGATTCTAAACCAGAGATTCGTTGCCTCCAATTTATACCCAGTAAGGTCAGGGCATTGTGAAGATGGCCGATGGGGAAGGGTGGGGGGGTGGGGGTGGGGGTGGGGTGGGGCTTCGTCGAAGGCATGCCTTTATGATGTATGATGTATTTGGAATGTATACTCAGTCGGGTTTATAGTTGAAATAATATACATGTGGTTGTGGTGACACTGTCCGACACAATGTGACCTTGGCTGTCGATAGTGTCGTTAAAACCCATTAAATAATAATAACTAATAAGTTTTCCCTTAATTTATCCAATACAGTGTTCAGAAACAAAAAGTTACTATTAGCTTAATGAGCATGTTGCAATGAAGGACCAAAAGCTTTGTTTTAGGTAAGGAAAAGCGGAGATATTACTGTGGTTAAATTACAAATTAATTCCAGCTTTACAGTAATTGAATAATTGATTAACCCTTTAACAAACGCAGACGATATCAAAATTTATTATTTTAAATACCATTTTTTTTTAATTTTTCAAAACATTTCAACCCCTCATTGGAACGAGTTCGACGTAATTGCATATTACGCGTACGGATGGATTGATTGATTGATTGATTTTTATTTAGCAGTATACAAGTACAAATGCAAATAGTAGTACAGTAATGTTAATCAAAATAATTTTGGCCGATTCGTTGGGTAAAGGGTTAAATGTAAACTAAGTTAGTTAACCCTTCTTTATCCAACAAAGTGTTCCAAAGAACAAAAAATATTTTTTTACTTTTTCATATTTTCAAATTTTCATGTATCTGAATGTCAATGGAACGAGCTTGGAGAGCTGGTTCCACAGGCATTGAAATTTGTATGATTTTATTGACAATGTTAAAAAATATTCTAGGTTTTTCAAATTAAATTACTACCATCTATTTGGAAGAAATAATTTGAAAAGTATTCAAGTATTCATATTTGTGTTCATGAATACATTGTAAAATATTCGTATTCAAATAAATTTGAAATTTGTATTCGTATTCATAAAATTTCATAGCTTTCGTTTTCAATATATTTGCAATGTATTCTCCCCAACCCTGAGCCGGACTATACCAAGAGCCCCAGATGCATAATTTACAGTCAAGAGGAAATACACAAATGGAATTCTGCATCTTAACCCTTTATATAACGAATCGTCCGCATCCGCGGATGGGGTCACCTGGTAGGGTTTTGTTGAAAAAAATTTTTTAAAATAATATTTTTCCAACCTCTTCAAATTTGAAAATTACGCGGGCGGATGTTACCGATTCGTTAAGTAAAGGATTAAGTGTTTACATATATCAGACAGGATAATAATACGAGTGCTTTCGAAACTCGTTCCTTTTCGACTCTGAGTGTTTTAACAATGTTGGCAACAAAAAAGTGTGGGAGCTGAATCCAGCCATCACCCCCTGCTCCCGGTTCCGCGGCCTCTGAATGATTATACTCCAGTAGAATAGCCCGAGCCGTCATGTTTCCATATTATTCCATTACACCTGCAGGATGGTATAGAGAAAAGCGTTGTGAGTGGGTAGAATTAACGGCGTGCCCAGGTTTTAAAATAGAGCAAACTTGATTATTGACCATCACCGTTGTGTCACCACAGTACTCACGTCAATTCCACACGTTTGTTCCTATTTCATTAACATACCACTGAGTAACTATTAATCGGTAGTTTGCTAAGTACCAAATACAAAAGAAAATACATGTAACCCTACCAACACGCTATGCGCATGCATAATACTGCGACGTCAAATGAGATCCAGCGGGAAAGTTCCACCAAATTGACAACGTTAGGGCACGTGATATACTATTAAGGTACTATACCCAACATACAACCAAGTATGCAACACACATATGAAGCATATTCTAGTAACACTACTAATTTACATGTCATTCAGTTATGCCTTTGGGTGTATGCGTTCTTCTGCAACAATCTCTTGACAAAAATGTGTTCTTGTATTCATGAATATGTGTTTTTTCGGAAGGGGGGGGGGGGGAGTGACAACCGTTACTTATTCCCAGTTCCTTATTCAACATTCGTTATCAACAAATTTTATCGGTTGATAACGAATGTCGAATAAGGAACTGGGAATGAGTAACGGTTGTCACGGCTACGGTTTTTCATACTTTTCAGTAACGATGTAGTTTAAGTTTAAGATATTTCCAAGTAACAGGATCCAAGCAAAGGTGCAAAACTTGTTTTAATGTCTTTCAGAAATTTTCCTATAGTACATATCTGGCGCTTGCTCAGCTTAAGATATTGAAGTCCGAGTTTGTCTGGTTTATCATTTTTAGCCAGACTGTTTAAAGTTTGGAGCTATAGTCATGACTTTCGTCCGTCTGTCCGTCCGTCTGTCCGTCTGTCTGTCTGTCTGTCCATCTGTTAACATTTAGAGTTTTGGTTAAAGTTTGTGGTTAAAGTTTTTTAGTCAAGGTTAAAGTTTTTTAATTTAAATTAATATTAATTACTATTGATTGTTTCATTCTCATTATGTTTCATGTTATTTTGTGAAATATTTAACCCTTTTTTGTATGGCAATTTAACTTACAACTTCCAGGTTAAAGTTTTTGGTTAATTTTTTTTTGTTTACAAAGTTACACCTTTAATTCGAGAGAAGAGAGAATACTTTATTTGCAGCACATGTATTTACATAAGACTAAGTTCTACAAGAATGTACTAATCATTTTATGAAGTATTTATAAATTATAAGAAGATATTCAGCATGCATGTTCTGCAATGAATGGCCTAGCCAGATTGGCTGTCTTCCTGTCATTCCCTGTGGTGTGTTTGTGGATTGCATGAATGGATACAAGTAAATATAAGAAATTGGTATTGATGAACGACTTATATGTATAAACACATTGATGACGAGGGCGTTCAAACAGTTCAGTGCAATGTCCCTGTTTCTCATTTGGGACAATGTCTACTGTCTACTGAACCTTTCTGCAGCGATTTTCATTAATATTGGCATGATTTTTTAAACATGTTTTCAGACTTAGTTTCCTTGTATTTTAAATTAGGCTTTTCCACATACTTTCTTACTTTAATTCTTGCATAGTCAATACAACTTAATGATTGCATTTACATCAGTGATTTCTTTTATAGGTTTTAGGAAATATTTAAACCTTTTTTGGCAGTCAGTTTTACTTAGTATTCCCAGCTTGAAGTTTCGGATTAAAGTTTTGCTTTTCAAGGTTGTACCTTTCATTCTTCAAACACGGTGTTACAGCGACAGTGATTTTCATTTGGGGCAAGGTCTACTGAACCTGTATACAGTGGTTTTAAATAATATTGGCATTAATTTAACCCTTTTCAAAACGGTTTTCGAGCTTAGTTTCTCTAAATTTGAAATTAGGCTTTTACCACATACTTTGTTACTTTTTATCCCCCCCCCCCCAAGGGAGGGATATAACATCGAGCTCCGTCCGTTCGTTCATCCATCTGTCCGTCCGTTTGTCTGTGAGTCCGTCCATCCGTCTGTCCGACCTTTGTTTATGGCATAACTTGAACAATAGTTAACAGATTTCAATTCTTGTCAGTAC
Organism: Pictodentalium vernedei; assembly: GCA_031216915.1. NCBI lineage: Eukaryota > Metazoa > Mollusca > Scaphopoda > Dentaliida > Dentaliidae > Pictodentalium > Pictodentalium vernedei. The sequence continues at coordinate 412,644,422 of CM062296.1, forward strand.
ATGTCTCAACAGCAGCAATGTCTATGTCATGTTCGATGACCTCCAACATCAAATGAAAATTGTTGTAAGTTATTGCTCTGCCCTTTCCACCTCCCCCCCCCCCCCCCCCGCCCTGCCAATTAGGCATTTTTTTCTTTGCTTCAATTTGCATTTGGAAGTATTTAGAGTGATTACATGCAGAATGTGTTTTTAACTCCTATACCCCACCCCCACCCCCTCCCCCACCACCTACCCCCACCCCGATGCCAATTAAGCACTTTTTTCTTTGGTCCAAAATGCGTTTTTAAGGATTTAGAGTGACTACATGCAGAAAAAATTGACTCTTATAACTCCCCCCCCCCCTTCCTACCCCCTCCTCCTCCCCAGGGCCATTTAAGCAGTATTTTTCCTTTGGTCCAAAATGCATTTTGAAGGATTTAGAGTGACTATATGCGGAACAAAATTTGACTCCTATGACCTCCCCCTCCCCCACCCCCTCCAGTTGGGGTGCCAATTCGGCATTTTCAGCCCGACTGTTTACAGTCAGGGCTGTAGTTATGACGTCTGTCCGTCCCTCGTCAGTCCGTCCGTCCATCCGTCCGTCCATCCGTCCGTCCGTTTGTTAACATTTCGGATAAAGTTTGTGGTTAAAGTTTTTTAGTGAAGGTAACAGTTTCTTTTCTTTTTAATTAATGTTAATTACTATTGATTGTATCATTCTCAGTAGGGGAGCGCGGTGGCTCAACAGGTAGAGGTGCAGACTGCAAACCGAGAGGTCCTCGGTTCGAATCCCACCTGCGGCAATCGCGTTGTGTCCTTGGGCAAGACACTTCATCTCCACTGCCCGCGTGGGGGCACGGTGGCGTTGTGTCAAGGCGTACTGCACGTCGATAGTGCACCTGTCTTCAACCAATGCTAACCCTGCTTGTGTGGAGTTAGTATGTTGGGGAGATGACAGTTGCTCGAAGTTGCTCGGTGGTTCTCTCCAGGTACTCCGGCTTCCTCCACCCGTAAAACTGTCACGGTCATGATTAGCCATTGTGCATAAACATTTGACCTTAAACACCAATAAATAAATAAATAAATCATTCTCAGTATGTTTTATGTTATTTTGGGGACATATTTAGCCCTTTTTTGCAGTCAATTTAACTTAGAACTTTCAGGTTAAAGTTTTTGGTTTAAGTTTTTTTATTTAAAGAGTTACACCTTTAATTCTTCATCAATCTTGTTCCATTAATAGGTCATGAGGTACGTTTGGGTTAGAGAAATGAAAAATAAAATTTGAATAGCAATTTTTGTATATCACGAGTTCAGATATGGCAGATTCGTTAGGTAAACGGTCACCAAAAAATGGCTGAGACTATTTTGTGTCTAAGCATTGCCATTGCTGGGACTGTCGGGCTGTATGCGTGACATCTCTCTAGTTTTCAGTTTTGACACTTTAGTAAACATGAGGATGATTTGAAAACTTCCTGGGAGTCAGTGTGGATGAAACAATCCTGAAAAAGATTTTTTTGATAATTTTTATATTTTAACCCTGTTTTTGTAATCTCAATTGTGATATTGACTAAAATCTGAAATGAATTATTCCCACCTAAGACGACCTAGCGTTCCAACCGAATTCCTTTGTCACTCATTTTCGTTACCCTCGATGGACACTAACATACCTTCTGATATTCATTACAATTAAGAAGCTTCAAACTTTTTATATCTTGCTGTCTGAGAGTACATGTATATTTTTGTCTAATTTTTTCATAGTTTATAAAATAGGGTGTTTTTTCAGTAGTTTTGTACAATGGTAGTCCATTCTTTTCGATTGTCAGTTTAAATGCGAAGATTTTGTTCCCAAGTGTTCTGTGTTTGTATTCTGCGTGTTTGTTTTTGCTGTACTATATAAACATTAGAAGGTCTGCGACAAACGCAGAGGCGGATTCTTTATAAATTTAGAGAAATCGTCTTCCTTGTGATGAAGCAATGGAATGGTTTCTGTGACATAGACTGGTAACGTCCATCGATCTGTACACAACTGAAGTGCTGAAACTCGCACTGGTCACAAACAGAAAAGTGTCCCAGTTCCCGCCATTGTTAGGAGCAGTTGTTCCGTTCAATAAACTTGGTCAATAAAAGTCCATCCTTGACTTCTATCGTCACGAACATCGACTTTCGATACGATTACCTCCCCTGAAATTATTAGACGCGCGAGGAAGGTCCAGTTAAGAAGCAGGTAATTGTTGACGACACTTATCGATAGAAAATAAAGCTTAGTTTCCGTTTGTTACGTTTAATAAACGAAAAGACCACAGCTCTCGGAGTAGTCTGTTGTTTTCGTTTATTAAAGGTAACAAAAGGAAACTTTGCTTTTATGGCAAGCTAATTAGAAGAAACTAGTTCACAGATAATCCGTCATTACGAATATCGTTTGGTATTAAGGGTATTGCATTTCCATTCTCCCAACTACGTGTACACTTTGGCTCATTGTTTAGCGAATGCGTTATAGAGTAACATGCATCTTTTTATTCTTATTGGGAAAAACATTAGTACATCTCACCCCTACTAGACTTTTATAGTAATGGAAAGGACAGTGTCTGTATTTTATGTCACGATGTGCACACTGTTTATATAACGAACATATAAAAAGCTTCAGAACATCCAAAGACGGCAAAAACGCCGTTTTTTTTTTAATTTTTAAATGGGGTTCAATAGATAATAATAGCCAAACGTTCAAACTGATTGGGAAAAAATTGTAAAATTCAACCTTCTGTATTTTTATACTACTCTACAGGAAAATGTCTGTTTGTTTGAGAGATGGTGCGCACATCGATGGAACAATTCGCTAACATTCGAAATTTCCATTTTTAAATTAAACTCCTATACCCCTACTGTTAAATTTATTGTCATCTTTAGGAAATTAATGGAGGCTAAATTTTCTGGAAATCTCTTGCAATCATGAAAATTGTCTGCCATAATTTCTGTCGATGGTGTTCAGTTTTTCAACGCTTCACAATCGCTGATTGCTTTTTAAAGATTATGGTTTGATATTTGTGAAAAACGAATATTTTTATCATTTTTCGCGACAATGCTAACTGAATATGTACAGCATATTTTAGTTGTTATTGACAAACAGGTGCAGATATTGGAAAGCTGATGCAATGTTACTGGCTTTCGTAGTTCATTCTGTAATCACATCGTCCCGTGAGTTTCAATGTGTTCTATGTGCCTACTGGCACATAGAACACATTGGAACTCAGGGGACGACATGACGTTTGATGATGTGAAAGCTCTTACATCGTGACTGCATGAGAGGAATTATACGCTTGATTTACATTGAGGTGGGATGTTGTTCGCTGATGTTTCAGCAATCCTGTTGTATGGAGACCAGTGGTATATTCCCGAGGAACAGAAAGGCATCTTGAGGTTTCTTTGACTAACATCCGATCCGGGTGCGTTAACTTTGAATTTTGGACAGCTTCGCCCGCATTCAGGGCCATAGCTGCAATTATAATAAAACGTCGATATTTGGTTTTAGTGCGTCTTTTGTATTCATTATTTATGCCTTTGCGTAGAATTGGAACTTGTTGTTTTCGCTGTTCCATTTTTTAGATAATGTAGACCGGTTTTAACTCTTTAAACACAGGGGTCCCCAATAGGATTGATCGACAGAAATGATATGCAATTAGAAGAGCAGAGCTGTTTTGTAAATATGGGAAGGCCGGTTAATACTTCAAACTCACAACCCGACATATAGAGCTGCGTCATTAAGTGATAATTGAACCAGTACACCATGGGTGAATCTGGGGACCTTCCTAAAAACCCGGAATTCGTCGACCTGTTTGGGACATCAGCTAATGAAATTATAGATGACAATAATGACATACAAAGCTTGTTGAAATTGACGGCCCATATCTAAAGGAAATTGGGTACGAGTTGTTCTTGTGGAATATTACTTCATTATCAGTTCTGGTACGAATGCGGTTGACAGTGGCGTAGATAGCTTTTCGCTGGCGGAGGGGCAAGCCCAAAATTTTCCGACAGACCGAAAATTTTCCGACAGTGTAACAACAACAAAAACCCAAACAAACAGAAAGAATCTGTTGTTTACTGGAAATGAACTGAAAATTCGTCTTTTTAAACCCAAACTTTACCCAAAATGGCATGTTTTCATCCCCAAAGCCAGCATTTTAATGTTATTAGGCATAAATTCGCCTAAAAATGGTCCCAAAAAATATCCGACAAAACTTCTGGTGGGGGGCCTCCGCCCCCCTCCCCCCCCCCCCCCCCCTTTATCTACGCCACTGACGGTTGAAGACGTCCAGGAATCATTAATGTCTACTAGTAACACTAGGAGTCGAACGTATATATTTTCGCGTTCTAAACATCTCAAATGTCATTTTGGTGTATCATTTGTGTATATTTAATTGAAAAGTATGGAATATCAGACTTGGGAATTTCAAGGTAAACTATTTATCCTTACTCATCTCGCACCACAGCCAATTCAATCTCGTTTAACAGAGCTGAGCCCTGTCAAACAAACATTAATCGGTAAAAATTCCTAATTGCATTGTTGGAAAATTGGTGGTTAAAAGTTTGGGCATTTCAACGTTAGTCTGCAGGGTGTTAAACAATATTATAAGTTGTTGTGATGAGTTGATGGTAACATGGTCTGAGGTTTGCGGCTCGGAGCTTATGTTCAACCGAGACGCGAAGCTTGACATGGAGACCATGCCATCGATTACACCTGGAACATCGGGTGTGTGTGGAAGGCTTCCTGTTAGACTTGTTGAATATGTGCCTTTTTGGTTGCGAAAACTGTGTATGCCAATTGTCGGTTGAATTAATTTTTTTTTTCACTGAGCGTGCAGTACAAGTACATTTGACCATATCACTTTGTCGTGCAGTTTGCACTGCTTTGTCTAGCGTCAGGTCACTCTGCAGCTAAGTTTTTCAGATAATTTTCTGTTAACTTAGTGGTAAGTATGCCAATTACAAGTTGGTCGCGTATTCGCTCGTCCTTATCACGAAAATCACACGTTTCTGCGAGTTCATATAGTTAACTAACAAAACCTTCAACAGACACTGCGGCTTGTTGCCAGCGTTCATGGAATTTTGCCCTTTCGTAAATAATGTTTCTTTTCAGTGAGAAGTGACCGTCGAATTTCGCAAAAACAACGTCGAATTTCCGAGAGTCATCGGAATTTTCGAAATGAAAGTCATAATACGTTCCGCGTCCTCCCCCATTGCGTATATTAATGAACTGATCTGTATTTCATCGTCTTCTTGATTTTGTTTTGTAGCAATACGATATCTACAAAATATCTGGCGCCATTCAGGCCAATCGGCGGAGTTTGAAAAATTTAATGCTTCGGATGGGTTGAATTTCGGTATAATTTTGCCTTTTTAACGACGTAAACAGTGCAAGAGCTGAAATACTATATCTGAGATATGTCTGTTCAATCTCTGTCAGCTTCTGACAGCATGTGATGGTCGGATGGTGAATTTATCGGTGGATATTGCAACGCACAATATCAAAACATAGCATTTACTCTGCATAATTTTTCATTCCCGGAAACCATTGGGCAGATACAAATATAAACATCCCGATCAGGGAACGCACCAAGTCGCATCAAATCGCGGACTGGAGACTTCTTATGACAATATCAGCCCGAGGTAACTTCACATGAGCCTGGTACCGGAAGTCGAAGGCTAATGTGAAGTTACCGAGGGCTCATATCTCAGACGATATGAAACTGACCAATTAATAACCTCTTTATTTAGCAAACCAAAATAAATAATTATAAAAGGTTCTTAGATTAAGGCAATTCTCTGACAGTGTTTTGTTTCTCATTCTTTTCACAAAGGTATTCGAATGTCTCGGCTTCACCCCGCTGGGGAAGCTGCGACATTCGGATAGTTGAACTATCTCTTCTTCCACTTCGACGAATCTTTACTTACGACTCTAAATCTTAAGTTTGCGTTGAATTTTCTGCACACTTCTCTTCTTTCCCCCCTTCCTCCTAGGGCCCTGCGAAGCTATGAGATTCGATTCGATTTCGAATCTTAAGTTGGTTTTTGGTTCGATTCGAAATCGGCTGCTCGATTCGTTTCCTCTCGAATCTTTTTCACATGAATATATCTGTCCTCTTCGTGGTCTCACAAAACGTATAGTTCAGATGGAAATATAATGTTGAAATAAAGACTGAGTGTAACTTCCGCTACATAACATAAATAACATATGATCTCATCCCATCCACCATACTAATTCCTGTATCACTAATCCATATCCCCTTTAACTGCAAATTTAAAGTTTCCAAGCAATGTCGACGATGAACTAATCCTGACAGGGTAATATTCCAACTACATCATTAAGGCATGCTTTCGTCGAAGGCATGCCGTGATGATGCAGCTGGATTATTTTATCAGTCGAGACTTGAGCCATCACAGTCGGAACAAATCACGTTTATAGTACCCCAACTCTCATCGGTCATCTTCAAGGCGCCTCTGATTCGATTCGAGGTTCGATTCGATTTTGAATAACAGACGGGGGCGGAGGGGGGGGGGGGGTAATAAATAAAGGGGTTATTACATGTTTAGTTTCATATCAGCTGAGATATCAGCCCTTGGTAACGTCACATCAGCATTTGACCTTCGGTCTCAAGCTGATATGAACCTTTATTTCCAAATGAAACAAAATACTGCATTTTGATTGGCTGAGAGGTACGGTGTAACTTGCAATCCACAGTGGCTTTTTTACACCGTGTTTAACCACGGTGTAAAAACGAGAATGTTCAAGAGCAAGCTATATGGCTAAAAAAGCTCCCATTTTTAATTATGAATTCATACCTTCTGATCGGTTATGTTAGAACAAAAATAAAAATGTAGGAAATTTAATATTTATGTGCAATAACATATTACAGATATGAGCCAGTTCAAATGACATCCATATTTGTCTGGTATTATTTAAGAAACTTGCAAAGGACAAATTTTCTGGCAGTTTTTGCCCACAATGCAGGTTAAAGTATTAAGTGCATCAAAAGTCTTGGAAATAAATCCGTTATCCTTGTGTTTTCCAAGGTGTATGGGAATTTACACCAGTTTGGGAACTCATACACCCTTCGGCTTTGCCGAAGGGTGTATGAGTTCCCAAACTGGTGTAAATTCCCATACACCCTGGAAAACACGATAACTGACAATCTCAGGCTGATATCTCAGACAATATGAAACTAACCAAGTAATAACCTCGAACTATTAATTGGGATTTTAAATAAACAAAATGTTCTGGGTTTGTTGTTCTTCCACCTTCAGAATCAATATGTACATCTTGAAGCTGCTAGATCATGGCAGAAGGGTGGAAATCTTTTGTGTCAATGTGTGTTTAACAGTACGATGTAATTTGTGAAATGTGAAAATCTTGCCTTGTAGCGAAAGTGTTGTAACATCATGGCACATGTTGTCAAAGAGCCCAAGTGTGAATGTTTTTTGTTTTAGACATATTTGTTCATGTACATGAGATTTCCCATATCGAAACAGGTTTTCTTTGAATAAATAAATGTTCTTTTTGTTTTATTTATTGAATTTTGCGGTATTGTTGTTTGTTACTTGGATTACGAGGAATCATTAGGACCAGTCGTGGAAGACAAAATTCAACTCCACAACTCATTATAACGACTTGTCAACTCGTTATAAAGACTTCCACAACTCGTTAGATAACTCGCCTATTGGTTATAACGACTTCACAACTCGTTATAGCCAGTTAACAACGATTATAACGACTTTTCAACTCGTTATAACGACTTCACAACTCGTTATAGCATCACAACTAGTTATAACAACTCCACAACTCATTATAACAACTTTACGACTCATCATAACCACAGCAAAACTCGTTACAACGACGATACAACACATTATAACGACTTACCAATTATAACGACTTTACAACTCGTTATAACGACTTCTCAACTCAATATAATGATTCCACAACTTGTTATAACGACTTGACATCTCGTTACAACGAGATCACAACTCGTTATAACGACTTCACAACACGTTATAGCAACCTGTCAGCTCGTTATAATGACTTCACAAGTTGCCATAACGACTTCATAACTTGTTATAACGACTTCACGGCTTGTTATAACGACCAGTCAACCCGTTTTTACGACTTCAAAACTCGATATAATGACTTGCCAATTTATTATATTGACTTACCAACTCCTTTTAACGACTTCACAACACGTTATAACGACTTCTCGACACGTTATAGCTAATTATCTATTCATTATAATGAGATATGAATTTTCCATTAGGAAAGTATTATGTCATGTATGTAGAAGACCTAATCTCGTTGATCGTATAAACTATTTATTGATCTTAGTGTTAAATTCCAATAGGGTTCATTGTAAGTTATTCTGGTTGATTGACGTGGACATAGCCTGACGTTCACGGCTCGGAATTTATGTTCAACCGAGCCGCGTTAGCGGCGAGGTTGAACATACATTCCGAGCCGTGAACGTCAGGCTATGTCCACGTCAATCAACCAGAATAACGAATATGTTCCGCCGACAGCCCCATGCAACTAACTGAGTAAATAATTTAACGCATATTTCATAAGCAAATAATTTAATGAATGGAAACGTAAACCCGTCGTGTACCCCGAAGGTTCTGACGTCAAAATGTCATGTAGCGGTACATCAGCTGATTTGGCTGCAGGGCTTGCGATTCCTGTCAAAGTGCTTGAAGTTTTCGGGAACAGTTCAACACAGGTTTAAAACTCAAATTGTTAAAATGTTGTCAACACACAAGAACGACTTAAATATCAATAGTTATGTCTACTAATGTTGATGGAGATGGAAGTGTACGTCTCCGTTGAATGTTCAATTGTTGAAGGAGGGATTTTTTTTCAACTGCTGGAAGTTATTTGTTGTTTTTGTTGATGTTGAACTTGAAGACGATTCTAGTGTGAAATCGGAAAACAAGTCGTCTACTAAAACACCATCAAAGGTTTCCGTTGAGTGAATGGAAGATATAGAGGATGTTAAATGTTCTACATTTCTAAGCTCTACATACGAGACCGTGGGGGTCGCAGCGTTTGCTTGAAATGTCCCGGTTTGAAATGTTGAACTTTGATGTGACACGACAGACTGACACAGTGAACCTCCAATAGCATCCCTCATTGCCATTTTCTCTACATCTGACACTCGCTGGTAAACAGAAAGGGACGAGACCGACTTGTGGCCAGTTACAGCCATGATCTGCGAGGCACTAAAGTTCAAACGGTTCAAAATTGTCGCACCTGTAACCCTGATACTGTGATTTGTATAACGTTTAGAAAGTTGGATTCTTTCACTCAACTGAGGCATGAACTTTGCTAAAGAATCTCTACCGACCGGTTTGTTCTGATACCACACATCATTATCACAAGCATAACCACTGAAACTATCTTTAGGATATTGCCAAAGTCTATCACATGAAGGGTTCAGCTTCCTCGGGTAAGTTTCAAAACACCTTACAGGGCAGAATTCATTGTCAACTTTGTCACCTGGCATATGACCTGAGAAGCTCTCTTGATCCATACCTCTGTGATTTTTTGTTTGTTCGTCCATTTTTTTTACAACATACTTGCGTCCATCTTGGTACTTTTTTTATTTCAAATGTTTCTTTTGTCATTTTTTCCATGTTTTCATTAGCCCTCTATGGAAGCGTATTGGTGTCACAGGAGAAATTTTTTTCACTCTTACGTAGGAGTTAGTATCTCTTACGTAAGAGTTAGTATGTCTTACGTAGGAGATAATATGTCTTACGTATGAGATAGTATGTCTTACGTAGGAGTTAGTATGTCTTACGTAAGAGATATTATCTCTTACGTAGGAGTTAGTATGTCTTACGTAAGAGATATTATCTCTTACGTAGGAGTTAGTATGTCTTACGTAAGAGATATTATCTCTTACGTAGGAGTTAGTATGTCAATTGATTGAGATGGGGAATTCTGTCATATAGTATATGGGATTCTGTCTTATGGGGCTTTTGTCCGTTGTGATTTCGTCCTTTGAAGACTTTTTCCTATTGTGATGTTGTCCGTCTCCCATAAATTTGCTATGGTCACTCCGTTGGAAGAGTGAGTGTGTGTATGTATGTTTAAGATTAAAAATTCGCACTGAAATGTTTCTTTTGTTCGTGTAATAACCCGTCGAAATATTGTTTTAAAATATACATTTACTTAACCTTAATGGGTTTCAAACATGATACAAAATACACAAAATTGTTTAAACTAATCGATGAGCTTTGGAACTGGTTAAACGGACTGGTTTTAATTTATATTATTCATTGATGGGCTCTAAGTTAGTCCTTACAATGATATTACGCAAGCTTTTGTTTTTCTTATAGGCGATGACAGGTCGAAGATTCAAAGGTTCATTAAACTGAATTCATCTTTTAAAAATTTTGCTATTTCGATATTCATTCTGTTGTATGTTAAAGTGAAAGGAATGATGGACCCTCTTTCGCATTCTCCCTCTGATATGTTCATATCAAATGGCTAAAGGATCCAAAAAGCTACACGTTTTTTTCTTAATTCATCCGTTTCTTCTAATGTGTCTTTAAATGGTGGTTGTTGAATAGGCTGGATTTCGAAATCATCCAAAAATGACCTGGAAAGTTAAAATGTTGCGCTACTGAGGCATCAACATTATGTTTTATATCATGTTTGTATCTAGTAGAACGTTCTCCGAAAGGATATTCATTTTGACCAACATACTGCTTCCGACAGCGTTTACAAGTGATAAGGTAAATAATATTTTGTGAATCACAATAGAGGGGGTTACGGATCTGATAATGATTTTCCGTTTGTTCAGAGGAAACTTTCTCTTTCTTATCAGGCATAAAAGTATGGAATCTACAACGAGGCGTTTTGCAATTCAATACCGCGCCACCACGGTCGGTTGGATGGTTGGGTGGCAGAGATCATTGGGTGGGGTGGAGGCTGTGTGGAGGGGAGGGATCAACTTGAAGGCTATAATTACACAAGGAACATGTCATAATTCATATATTGGAAGAAAGATGTGATATATACACTGGTTGAGTTGGGAGTGGAGTGGGGTTTCAGGCGAGGGAACCACTCAGAACGTTTGGTTAGGCATGCCAGATAGAGGTGTACAGTGACCATTTCGTAGTAAGTAACCGCAACCACTGCTAAGGAGTGTTATAAATACGATGAATGTCTGATTTGCAGTCAATATTTTGTGAAAGGGGAGGGATGTGATCCTTTGACGCTCAGTCTCAAGCAAGAAAAATCACATACACCCTGACTTATCTGGGCTAGTTGATGCCCAGGTAGATCTGGGTGTATATTTGTCTTCCACAGACTACCAGACCCACACCACACAGAGGGATGACCGAATCCAAGTGTAGGAGCCTCTCTCTTATCTCCTCTACCAAAATGAATCCATTGCCCACACCCCTGCCAATAAAACCCACCTGCTTACAATTCACACCGCCACCTGTACATTTCCTGTGAGATCTGAAGCTGAAGCTCCGTTGTGGTACTTCGTACTTCTATGTATTTATGTATTGTTGCTTAACGCCACACCAGCAGCTAAGGCTATATTGTGGCGAGAAAACAGTGGAATGTAAAAAGTTATTATCATTTGAGAAGTAAAAAGATTGAATAAAAATAGAAAATAACTACAATAGATCTGTCAAAGACCGGAATGTTTTAAACAACCATGGGTAGAGAAGAGAAGTGAATAACTTCTAAATTAACCTGAGAAATTGAGACTTGATGAGTCCAGATTTTGGGTGGGGTGGGGGCTGTGCGTAGGGGGGGATCAACTTGAAGGCTATAATTAAACATGGAACATGTCATAATTCACGATACCATATATTGGAAGAAAGATGTGATATACGATACACACTGGTTGAGTTGGGAGTGGGCTGGGGTTTCAGGTTGGGGAACCACTCCGAACGTTTGGTTATGCATGGCAGATAGAGGTGTACAGTGACCATCTCGCAGTAAGGAACTGCAACCACTGCTAAGGAGTGTTACAAATACGAAGAATGTCTGATTTGCAGTCAATATTTTGTGAAAGGGGAGGGATGTGATCGTTTGACGCACAGTCTCTAGAAGAATCATATACACCCTGACTTATCTGGGCTAGTTGATCCCCTGGTAGATCTGGGTGTATATTTGTCTTCCATAGACTACCAGACCCACACCACACAGAGGGATGACCGAATCCAAGTGTAGGAGCCTCTCTCTCATCTTCTCTACCAAAATGAATCCATTGCCCACACTCCTGCCAATAAAACCCACCTGCTTACTATTCACACCGCCACCTGTACATTTCTTGCGAGATCTGAAGCTGAAACTCCGTTGTGGTACTTCTATTTATTTATTTATTGGTCCTTAACGTCACATCAGCAGCTAAGGCTATGATGTGGCGAGAAAACAGTGGAATGTAAAAAGTCATTATCATTTGAGAAGTAAAAATATTGAATACAAATAGAAAATAACTACAATAGATCTGTCAAAGACCGGAATGATTTAAACCACAATGGGTAGAGAAGAGAAGAGAATAACTTCTAAATTAACCCGAGGAATTGAGACTTGATGAGTCCAGATTAAAAGAGTAAAACAATTTTAAAATTTATTTAAAAGGTTGATTTCCTTCAAGAACGAAAGAACGTTATGAGGATTTGTTTTGTAAAATAGGTCTCGAAGAGACACAACATTAAAATACTGTCGTCTACTAAGATTAAAATCAGTACAATGTGAAAGAATGTGTTCCACTGACAACATCTGCGGGCAGGGAATACATTCTGGTCGCACAGTACCCACCAGCAAAAAATAATATGTTAGTCGTGTATGGCCAATACGACGCCGTGTCAAAATTGCAAGATCCTTTCTACAAAGGTTTCTAGACGGGTAGTGATCTAAAATAGTTGGTCGGAAGCGATGAAGCTTGTTATTTGTCGCTCCATCCCATTCCGCCTGCCACATAGATTTGATATAACTACTGATATGAGGTTTGAAATCACTGAACGGAATCTTAAAATCAGTGAGAGGATAAAGCCTGTTTTGCTGCACTGTCTGCTCTGGTGTTATCGGCGATACCTACATGTCCGGGTGACCAGCAGAACACGATATCACATTGGTCAGACATGAGAGTTGATAACTTCTCACGAAGTTCCAAAATGACAAAAAAAAATTCTCGATGTGTTCAAGTGCGAGTTGTAGAGCTTTAACTTCAGCTGTGAAAATAGAACTCTGATTCGGTATTCTGATTGAGGTGATATGATCTCCAGTAACAGCAGCTAATGATACTTTGTCACCATCTTTAGATCCATCTGTATAGATCCTTGTATATGCCCTATACCTGGACTTTATTTCGGCATATTTTTGTTTAAACTGCAAGGAATTGGTATCAGAGTTTTTGAAGAAGCAAGGTCCAAAATAACTGTAGGTTTTCTAAGATGCCCAGGAGTAATTTGTGTTTTACGGTTTTCTTTTACAGAATCAGAATCAATTTTGGCAGATTCCATGTGGGGTTTAATTCTAATTCCCACTGGAGGAATATGTTTCTGGTGGCGATTAAAAAATTCAACATTTTGAGGTTCTGAAACACAATTAAAAGTAAGATTTGACTTATTAGCTAAAAGTTAGTTACATATTGGAGAGATAGTTTAATTCGACGCTTCTCAAGAGAAGGCTCCTCAGCTTCAACAAGCATTGAATCTATTGGTGATGTTCGAAATGCAACTTGACTAATTCTAATGTCGCTATTATGAATCGCATCAAGTGGCTTCAGATACGACTTCCTTGCAGATCCGTAAACTACACAACCGTAATCTAATTTAGATCTAACAAATGATCTGTTCAGATGAAGTAATGTGTTTTGGTCAGCACCCCAATCAGTGCTACCAACAACATTCAGGGGGTTTAATGCTCTCTTACATTTAACTGTCAGTTGTTTTATGATGTGAGAAGTGAAATTCAGTTTGCTGTCAAACAACAAACCTAAAAATTTCACTTCCTTTACAACTTTAATGCTATTTCCATCCATTTTCAACTCTGGATCAAGATGATGCTTCCGAAGCTTACAGAAATGAACACAATTAGGTTTGGTCTTTGAAAACTTAAAATCGTTTTCTGTAGCCCATTTCCGGATTTTGTTTAAACACAGCTGAAGTTTGCGCTCTATAGCATTTTTTGCTGCTGTAGCAGTTTAAAAAATCATCAGCATACAATGAAGAATCTACCATATTCTCAATTACATCGATGATGCTATTGATTTTTATCGAAACGGGGTAACGGACAAAATGATTAAATAGGGGAGGGCAGTCAACCACCGAGTAGCCCAGAGCAGCCATGGAAGTTTATGAAAGTGAGCACATATGGAAATGATAAGAAAGGGATGGTGAGACCAGTAGGCTCGCCCTCAAGCTTCAGGTATGGCATCTGACGGTTGTAAGATGAGGTGGGCACCGGCAGCCCATATCTCTGTGCAGCGAAGCGTCTCTAGGGGCGTCTTAAGTAGTGTGGTGAATAAGACCCGCGGTAAGTGGGTTACATAAGTTCGTTTATAGCTGTACCACGAGCGTGGCTGGACCACGTAGGGGTATGTCCGTTGTCGCGCATGCTAGTACGCGTCCCAATTCTATGTAGAAATGAGGCGGGGGACGCTTGAGTGTGGTCCATAGGTGAATTCCCATGCTTATAGATGGGCGGGGTGCCCATGGATACTACTTCGTAACAGACACCGTCGGTGAATTTCAACATGTGGTCACCATAGGTGAATCTGAGGTCAGCCCCTGAGGGCCGATGGCCCGGAGCTCAGAAATGAGGTTAACGCCGCCCTGTATTGTGCAGATGTGTGGGCCTTCACGCAATGAAGGCTAATGTGATATAAGTATCAGTGAGGAAAGACCTGGTGGGCCTTTGCGGCGTTGGTATATATTTAAGTCCCTTGCCAAGTACAATTTTCTCAAACAGTTACGTAACTCTTTTCATAGAGCAAAGGATACTGCCACTGGTCCAGATGAAATTCACTACCAAATTTTAAAGCATCTGCCTCAATCTTCACTGGAATTTTTATTATCAATTTTTAATGGCATTTGGGTGACTGGCCAGTTTCCACCATCCTGGCGTAAAGCAACAATACGTCCTATTCCTAAGCCTGATAAAGATCACAGCAACCCAAGCAATTACAGGCCTATTGCCTTAACCAGTTGTCTGCGCAAAACCATGGAGGGGATGATCAGTGACCGACTTGTCTGGTTTCTGGAATCGAACAATCTACTTACGGATGTTCAGTGTGGTTTCAGAGGCCAGAGAAGTACTGTGGATCATTTGGTCAGCCTCGAAACGTTTATTAAAATTGCCTTCGCCAGAAAAGAACATGTGGTCGCCATCTTCTTTGATCAAGAGAAGGCAGATGATACAATGTGGACGTATGGGATTTTAAAAGATTTTTTAACATCAACTTTTTATTGAACACTTTTTAAAGGACCGCCAATTTCAGGTTCGTGTTGGGTCAACGCTATCCGATCCTCACGAGCAGGGATTGGGGATTGACTGCCCTCCCCTATTTAATCATTTTGTCCGTTACCCTGTTTTCAATAAAAATCAATAGTATCATCGATGCAACTGAGAATTTGGTAGATTCTCCATTGTATGTTGATGATTTTTTAATCATGCTATAGCAGCAAAAAATGAATGCTAAAGAGCGCAAACTTCAGCTGTGTTTAAACAGAATCCAGAAATGGGCTACAGAAAACGATTTTAAGTTTTCAAAGACCAAAACTAATTGTGTTCATTTCTGTAAGCTCCGGAAACATCATCTTGATCCAGAGTTGAAAATGGATGGAAATAGCATTAAAGTTGTAAAGGAAGTGAAATTCTTAGGTTTGTTGTTTGACAGCAAACTAAATTTCACTTCTCACATAAAACAACTGAAAGTTAAATGTAAGAGAGCATTAAACCTCCTGAAGGTTGTTGGTAGCACTGATTGGGGTGCTGACCAAAAAACATTACTTCATCTGTACAGATCATTTGTTAGATCTAAATTAGATTACGGTTGTGTAGTTTACGGATCTGCAAGGAAGTCGTATCTGAAGCCATTTGATGCGATTCATAATAGCGGCATTAGAATTAGTCTAGGTGTATTTCGAACATCACCAATAGATTCAATGCTTGTTGAAGCTGAGGAGCCTTCACTTGAGCATCGGCGAATTAAACTATCTCTCCAATATGTAACTAAACTCTTAGCTAATAAATCAAATCCTGCTTTTAATTGTGTTTCAGAACCTCAAAATGTTGAATTTTTTAATCGCCATCAGAAACATATTCCTCCATTGGGAATTAGAATTAAACCCCACATGGAATCTGCCAAAATTGATTCTGATTCTGTAAGAGAAAACCGTAAAACTCATATTCCTCCTCGGCATCTTAGAAAACCTACAGTTACTTTGGACCTTGCTTCTTCAAAAAATCTGATACCAATTCCTTGCAGTATAAAAGAAAATATGCCGAAATAAAGTCCAGGTCTATTGCATATACAAGGATCTATACATATGGATCTAAAGATGGTGACAAAGTATCATCAGCTGCTGTTACTGGTGATCATATCACCTCAGTCAGAATACCGAATCAGAGTTCTATTTTCACAGCTGAAGTTAAAGCTGTACAACTCACCCTTGAACACATCGAGAATGTACAGGAAAACAAGTCAATTATTTTTCCGACTGTCATTCCACTTTACTTACTTGACTCAACCCCAGGTTGAAGAACCCTGTCATTTTGGAACTTCGTGAGAAGTTATCAACTCTCATGTCTGACCAATGTGATATCGTGTTTTGCTGGTTACCCGGACATGTAGGTATCGCTGGTAACACCAGAGCAGACAGTGCAGCAAAACAGGCTTTATCCTCTCACTGATTTTAAGATTCCGTTCAGTGATTTCAAGCCTCATATCAGTAGTTACATCAAATCTATGTGGCAGGCGGAATGGGATGGGGCGACAAATAACAAGCTTCATCGGTTCCGACCAACTATTTCAGATCACTACCCGTCCAGTAATCTTAGTAGAAAGGATCTTGCAATTTTGACACGGTGTCGTATTGGTCATACACTACTAACACATTCTTTTTTGTTGGAGGGTATTGTGCGACCAGAATGTATTCCCTGCCAGTAGGTGCTGTCAGTGGAACACATTTTTTTTACATTGTACTGATTTTAATCTTAGTAGACGACAGTATTTTAATGTTGTGTCCCCTAGAGACCTATTTTACAAAACAAATCCTCATAAAGTTCTGTCGTTCTTGAAGGAAATCAACCTTTTAAATAAATTTTAAAATTGTTTTACTCTTTTAATCTGGACTCATCAAGTCTCAATTCCTCAGGTTAATTTAGAAGTTATTCACTTCTCTTCTCTATATAGCCTTAGCTGCTGGTGTGGCGTTAAGCAACAATAAATAAATACATAGAAGTACCACAACGGAGCTTCAGCTTCAGATCTCACAGGAAATGTACAGGTGGCGGCGTGAATTGTTAGCAGGTGGGTTTTATTGGCAGGGGTGTGGGCAATGGATTCATTTTGGTAGAGGAGATGAGAGAGAGGCTCCTACACTTGGATTCGGTCATCCCTCTGTGTGGTGTGGGTCTGGTAGTCTATGGAAGACAAATATACACCCAGATCTACCTGGGCGTCAACTAGCCCAGATAAGTCAGGGTGTATGTGATTCTTCTTGAGACTGAGCGTCAAAGGATCACATCCCTCCCTTTTCACAAAATATTGACTGCAAATCAGACATTCATCGGATTTATAACACTCCTTAGCAGTGGTTGCGGTTACTTACTACGAAATGGTCACTGTACACCTCTATCTGGCATGCCTAACCAAACGTTCGGAGTGGTTCCCTCACCTGAAACCCCACTCCACTCCCAACTCAACCAGTGTATAAATCACATCTTTCTTCCAATGTATGGTATCATGAATTATGACATGTTCCATGTGTAATTATAGCCTTCAAGGTGATCCCTCCCCTCCACACAGCCTCCACCCCACCCAACGATCCCTGTCACCCAACCATCCACCCCGGCCGTGGTGGCGCGGTATTGAATTGCAAAACGCCTCGTTGTAGATTGCATACTTTTATGCCTGATCAGAAAGAGAAAGTTTCCTCCGAACAAACGGAAAATCGTTATCAGATCCGTAACTCCCTCCATTGAGATTCACAAAATATTATTTACCTTATCACTTGTAAACGCTGTCGGAAGCAGTATGTTGGTCAAAGTCAAAATCCTTTCAGAAAAGGTTCTACTAGATACAAATATGATATAAAACATAATGCTGATGCCTCAGTAGCGCAACATTTTAACTTCCCAGGTCATTCTTTGGATGATTTCGAAATCCAGCCTATTGAACAACCACCATTTAAAGACACATTAGAAGAAACGGATGAATTTAGAAAAAGACGTGTAGCTTTTTGATCCTTTAGCCATTTGATATGAACATATCAGAGGGAGAAATCGAAAGGGGGTCCATCATTCCTTTCACTTTAACATACAACAGAACGAATATCAAAATATAAGAAAAACAAAAGCTTGCGTAATATCATTGTAAGGACTAAATTAGAGCCCTTCAATGAATAACTTAAATTATTACCAGTCAGTTTAACCAGTTCCTAAGCCCATCACTTAGTTTAAACAATTTTGTGTATTTTGTATCATGCTTGAAACCCATCAAGGTTAAGTAAATGTATATTTTCACGAAAACAATATTTCGGCGGGTTATTACATGAAAAAAACATTTCAGTAGGAAATGTATGTGCCAGTGCGAATTTCTAATCTTAAATACATACACTCACTCTTCCAACGGAGTGGCCATAGCAAATTTATGGGAGACGGACAACATCACAATAGGAAAAAGCCTTCAAAGGACGAAATCACAACGAACAAAAGCCCCATAAGACAGAATCCCTTATACTATATGACAGAATTCCCCATCTCAATCAACTGACATACTAACTCCTATGTAAGAGATATTATCTCTTACGTAAGACATACTAACTCCTACGTAAGACATACTATCTCATACGTAAGACATACTATCTCCTACGTAAGACATACTAACTCATACGTAAGAGAAATTATCTCCTACGTAAGAAAAATTATCTCCTACGTAAGACATATTAACTCTTACGTAAGAGATCCAAACTCCTACGTAAGAGGGAAAAAAAATTTCTCCTGTGACACCAATACGCTTCCATAGAAGAACGGCATGACCTACAGTCTTGAAATTTACAGGGGTGGTAGCCCTCGTGGCGTAGTGCCGACAGGGACTATTGCGAATCCATAAACATGGAAGTATATTGTAATTGCTTGTTTGCCTTTTTATTATTATTAGTGATTATTGAGATCTAAAGAACGGCATGACCTACAGTCTTGAAATTTACAGGGGTGGTAGCCCTCGTTGCGTAGTGCCGACTAGGCTATTGCGAATTTCGTCCGACCTTGATCTTCGCCACGAATACTCTTTATCGGAAATCTTTGTACTCATTACTCCTCTAGAACGACTTGACATATCGAGTTGGGATTTTATCCGTATATTAGCCTATATGTCTAGTATATCCTGTGCGAAAATGGTAGGAGTCCGACTTCCTGTTCGGGAGATCGGTAGGGGTCGAAAATTGGTAACGCTCTTTATCGGAAATTCTTTTAATCACTACTCCCCCCGAACGGCTCGAGATATGAAGTTCGGATTTTTTTTTGTATTATGTACGCCTGTACGTAGGAAAGTCACTGTCCAAAAATGGCGAGGGTCAGACTTTCAGTTTGGCAGATATAATGGGTTGAATATTTTGACCATAGCATTTGAAACTCATTACATGGCATGCTTGTAATCACTACTCCTCCGGAACGGCTTGACCTATCGTGTTTGCATTTTTTCGTTACATGCGCCTACATATCTAGTTTATTCAGTCCAAAAATAGCAGGGGAGATTGTTAGGGTGAAAATTTGGCAACGTTCTGTATAGAAAATTCTTGAAATCACTACTCCTTCCAGACAGCTCGAAATATGGAAAAAATTGTTTGCATTCTGTACGCCTGTACGTGGGAAAGACACAGTCTAAAACGGTGATGGTCAGACTTCCGGTTCGGGAGATACTATGGGTTGAATATTTTGGCCATAGCATTTAAGGTTCATTACATGAAATGTTTTTTATCGCTACTTCCCCGGAACGGTTATATATATCGAGATCAGAGTTTTTGCATTATGTTTGCCCTTGTGTGTGTAATATAATGCGCAAAAATTGTAGGAAGACAGATTTTCGGTTCGGTGGATCAGTAGGGTCCGAAAAGTGTTGTGATGTGATGTACCGAAACGGCCAAAAAATAGAATGCCGTCCTATTTTACTGAATTTTCGGTATATGACACACTTGCAAAAAATAAGAGACCCACCCGTTTATTTTCTTCAGTCAATCTGACCCTGTTACCGCGAATGTTGAACTACATGGACGAGAAAAACGTTGCAAAATGTTATGAACTCTGTTTCAAACGGGCAATCTGAAACTAATTCATGTTATTATACAAATA
This sequence comes from Pictodentalium vernedei, assembly GCA_031216915.1. Lineage (NCBI taxonomy): Eukaryota > Metazoa > Mollusca > Scaphopoda > Dentaliida > Dentaliidae > Pictodentalium > Pictodentalium vernedei. The sequence continues at coordinate 412,664,988 of CM062296.1, forward strand.
TTAAAATAAATTTGTATCTCTATGATTCTGCGACTGTTTTGGGGTATATTATGTGCACTTCTACGCGTATGTGAGCGAGTTTCGTAGATGTTTGAAGTTTTATTATAAAATACAACTACATGGGCTGGAAAAACGTTGCAAAATGCAATAATTATTCCGAAATGCAACTACATGGACTGGAAAAACGTTGCAAAATGTAATAAATATTACAAAATGCAACTACATCGATTGGAAAAACGTTGCAAGATGTAATAAAATATTTTCAAACAGAGCAATCAAACTAATTCATTGTGTTGTACACTTATTAATGAAAAACTGTATCTGTATTTCTTAACTCTTAGAAGCCGGGGAATCAGAATGAATTTATTGAACATGACATACCGTGAAAAACTTACAGTAAAACAGGTGCTTCTAGTCAAGTGTCGTCTGCCTATTCAGGCAAACGACATTTGACTAGAAGCACCTGCTCAGTTTTTAATTCTCCCCCAGCCCAAAGATAGCTGAACCGTCACTGTCAGATTACCTGCCGTATTACATCACAGGTAAGAAAACTCGACTACCGGCTTCTAAAAGTTAACCAATGCTGTCAGCGTGTGTGTTTTGTAAGAATTTCCTTACATGTGAGTAGGTGATACTGGCGGGTTCCCGACCACCATAGTCGGTGTGGTCCAGAAAATGATGGTCCATAAAAAATTGAGGTATTTTTGGCAAAATTGGGCTAATTCAAATTTTTTTTTAAAATTTGGGGTTTTTCCAGAAAATGTTTGGGTTTTTCCAAAAATAATTCAACTTTTCCAGGAAAATCCCGCATTTTTCCTCGGAAAATGTTCGAATTTGAGCTTTCTGGACCAAAGATCTTATAAAAATCCGGGTTTTTGGTATGACCCTTTTTTTGACAGATTAACACTGATTTTCTCATAGGGGTGGATTTTTTAATTCGGAGAAAGTCCCGAAAAGGCAGTGTCGTGGCAGGAAAGAACCCTCGATCCGGAACAGGGATTTTCTCATGGGAAATACCACGACGCATAGGACTGGGTAAATTCTTGTCGACATCTACTGGTCCAGATGAAAAACCCCGATACGCCACAGGTTTGGGTTTTTTTTTTCTGTCGTTCGACTCAATGGAGAAGGGAGAAAAAACCGACGATTCGATTGGAGGGAAAATGGATGAGGAGGAGGATCGCGATTGGAAAAATCTGTTTGTGCATTTGTGTGTGTATGTATAATTTATGTGTTGTTAGACGAATGATGGATGAGATTGTTTTTGTCATTAAAGAAAAAAAAACTGTTAAAATTGTTTTATTTTTTTTTTTCCAAAAATATATAAGAAGAAGAAAAAAACAAAAAATATTTTTACAATTAATATTTATTATCATTTAAAAAAACGAACAAAAAACACAAAATTTAGATATTTTCACAATAAATAAAAATAATCATGAAATCGAGAGCAGTACCTGAAAAAAATAAGAAATCCTCGTTCGAATTGAAGAAGTGAGATTTTTTTGTCATTAAAGAAAAAAAAACTGTAAAAATTGTTTATTCTTTTCTACATATATATATATAAGAAGAAGAAAAAATTTTTTTTAGAATTAATAATTATTATCATTTAAAAAAGAAAAAAAAACAAAAACACAAAATTTAGATATTGCACAATAAAATAAAAATAATCATGAAACCGAGAGCGGCACCTGAAAAAAAGAAGAAATCCTCGTTCAAATTGATGAGGGTCGAAAGATACCCGAAGTTTGGTAGCAAAATTTATAAGTTAGAATCTCACGATCCCATTCGATTGATGGACGTGGATTGTGATGGTTTGACGAGCGAATTTGATAAATGTGTCCTGCTTTTGAAGTTGAGCGAGGCTGATCTGGATTTGATGTATGAATCCCAATATGATTTATTAAACCTTTTCTCGGCAGACGTGGAAGGGTTTGATCCAGACCGCATCTTCACTATGTTCTATGGAAGGAAGATTTTTCCCGGCGTTTCCGAGGCATTGGTTCGCAGATTGAATCTGATCATTGGAAAACAACAGAGACTGATGTTCGAGACCATGAACGTGGTGTTTCGATGGGTGTGTCAAAGGGGAAACGATTTCAAAATAAAAGTTTACGTTGTGGATGCGACGTTGCATGAAAATCTGTCATAGATTTTTTTAGGGTTAATATTTAAACGTAAATAGATATAATTTTATTTTTTTGATTGATGGAATAAATTTTTTTTCTCAGAAATTTTTTTTTTTTATTGGTCGAAATATTGCAAGCACAGGTATTAATTTATTTTTGATAATTAAAAAGTACTGTATTTAACATTATATTGAAGGGTCTCATTTGTCTTCAAATAGGTTAATTACAATGGGGCTGCATTGGCTTTATTCAAGGTTTCCTATACTTCGATTCTTACTCCCCTCCAATTGAGTGTAACCTATCCATACAAAGTAACAATCGAACATTATTCTTCACTTTTGGAAAATATTTTGATCGGGATGGTTGAAAATATAAAATTTTCTTTTGATTTGATTGTTTGAATTTTTGATTTTGAGTCCCTTGAAATGAATTATGTCTTCATCGTTGATTACAACATCTTCGTTTTAGAACTTTATTAATAAAAAAATAGTTTCTGACATTTCGGTTGCTAGGGACGCTGTATCGTTTATTGACACTGACATCTTGGTGTTGTCTCCATTGAAGCTCAATGGCGGAAAATTCGAATTGTAAAAGGCCTCGTCGTGCAGTTAAAAATATAGACTATAAAGCTTTGAATGAAGGCAAACCTTCGGATGACGCAAGTTCTTCTGGTACAGAGAACAGCACAGTTGACAAAAATGAAAGTTCTGGCTACGACAAAGTTTCGGATGTCCAGGTTATCGTACCTGATAATATTGATGCTGATGACCTGTCTCAATTGTCTATCGAACAGCTTCAAGAAGAATTGGCCAAATTGTCAACAAGCAGAAAGCAGCACAGGAAGAGCTGTTACTAAAAACAAACCTAATTCATGACATCAATAAATCCAAAAAGAAGTAACAAAGCTGAAAGGTAAAGGCTCATCTGTGTCTTTGAGTAAAATGTCCAGAGCCAAACCTAAAACTGTTTCCATGAAAGACGAAATTTCAGTGCTCTCCAAAAAACTCATGAATGAAATTGACTTGAGAACACTAAGAAAGATGGGTGATTTGAATTGGACAGTAAACAAAAAGATGAGTCATTTAGGACTGACATCTTCATGTTCGGATTCAGAAAGTGAATCAGATGAGCAAGTTTCTCACAAAAATCTAAATCTATTAGACAATCTGACAAACATTTGCACCTAGTACTTTCAAATTCAGATGAAGATTCTTCTTCTGATCTTTCCAATGTGGGTAATGTAAGCAAGTACAAATCGAAAATTAAATCTGGTTCCAAGCTCAAATGAGGAATAGAGGCCAGAGCCAGTGATCAGGTTCTTTTCCCACAACTGTTTCCGCATGCCGCTTTGCAGTTTGAGTATTCGGGTTCTGACGTTAAGTTCAGGGATTTGAGCTTTCAACAGTTTGTTGCTGGGGAGCTCGAAATTCTGACTCGCAAAGGAATTCATAAATCAGAAAGATGTGGTAGACTTAATTTTCTCAAAAAAATGTCTTATTTTTATTCAATTTACGATTGGTCTGCATTGCTAAAGTTTTATAGCGACTGGTTACGACGAATTGAGTTGGGAATCAACACGTGGGATGATGATCCTTCACAAACTGAAACAGCCATTTTAGCAAAACATGTCAGAGTTTCCAGGCCCAAATCATTTGGTTTCTCTAAATTTGATGAGAAAGCTGACACACTTTGGTTCTGCTCAGCTTATCAAAGAAATAAATGTATGTTAACTGCTCCACACAAAGCTAATGTTCGCGGACAGACACATTTGGTCGAACATGTTTGTGCCACCTGTTGGCAAAAGAAAAATTGTACCACCCTGAATCATCTTCGGCCTGTCCTTATATAAGATGACTATCATTGGGCACAGAAACTCTGTTTAGTAATAAAAGTTTAGACCCTCTAGCTGATATTTTTTATCCCGAGTATCTGAAATCTGATTTTGTAGAAAATGTTCACAATAATCCTCATAACCCAGTTAGCAGATTAAGCAGAAAGGCCAATTTGAGTAATGATGATAAATCTGATTCAAATATAAGTACAGGCGAAAGCTGTACTGACTTTCAGGATGTAAATTTTACTGATGTTGAATTTCTGAAAGTATCGAATGTTATCTCTGATAATGATATTGATTTTTCTCTTTGTACAAACATTTTGGATGATGATCATCTAACCATTACACATTCTTCTAAAAAATTGGAAAAGCAGTCTTATGTGCCTGATACCAATTTTAATATTAAATTGAATTCTTTTTCAAAGAAAATGATCGAACTTCATGATATTGTTTGCAATTCTGGACTTCATAATTATGAGCTTCAATTATATCCAGCTCCTTCCAATTTGAATATTCAATTTTTTAAAAATTCACTAGCCAGTTATTCAGACAGAGACATTTGTCTGTTTTTGGAATATGGTTTCCCAATTAATTATGAGAAAGATAATGTTTATGAAGTTAGATCAATACCCAATCACAAAGGTGCGATGAATTTTTCTGCACATCTCGATAATTATATTGATTCTGAACTTGGTAAACATGCCATTTTAGGCCCTTTCTCAGACAATCCTTTCTCAGCTAATGTGCATTTGAGTCCAGTTAACTCTGTCCCCCAAAAGAATTCAAATGAACGAAGATTTATTTGGGATTTAAGTTATCCTAGGGGTACTTCGGTTAATGATGGTATTTCTAAAACTTCTTATCTTGGAAAGAAAATATCCTTGAAGAAACTTTTGTTTATTGTATGTTCCAAGCATGATTGTATGTTACTGTTCATGTATTTCTGTCCTATTGTAATCTCATGTTCCGATCTTGTTTTAATGGCAAAATAAATAGGTTAATTAAGTTTATTTGATTTTTCTGTTTAACCCAATTGTAATTGTTGTATTTTAGTGTGTGAAAAGTGTACTCAAAGCAACTGTCTACAGCGAGACAGATTGTGATGTGAATTTATAATGTGAATTATGAATCATAAATATTTTATTAATATTTTAATAATTGACGAGACCATTTAAAGGAAGGTAAACAAAAATTTATTTGTTTCTATTCTACTGAAAGGACCGTTATAATCTCATGAATGAACTCTTTATATAAACCATTAGGCAGGTGTTTTTCTTTGTGAAATGTATAATAATGATTGGTATGTGTCGTCCGTTATTCTTCAGTGAACATGAAAAGTCAAATAAATAATTTTGCTCGCTATTATCGTCGGTGAGAATGAAATGGTGACTGAATGCATGTTGATCTCAAACAAGATATTTCTGACTAGAGGAAAATCCATGAATGCGTCTCAATCTCAAAAAGATATTTCTGACTAGGGGAAAACCCATATGTACCCCAGAAAGGTATAAAAAAGGGGAGCAGTCTACCTAAAGTCAGAAGTAGTTTGACTATCTCAAACACAACATCACTCTTTTCAAGCATCTTATTAAATCAAAACCACATTCATCAAATTAATATGTCATGTGATATTTACGCTTCAGATAAAATTAATTCCCACGTTTGAACAAACAAAACAAAATTCGCATTCTGAGAAAAAAATTGATTTTCTCCCAAAAAAAAATAAAAAAAATAAAATGATATCCATAAATATTTTAAAAAAAAATTCACAAAACTCGAAATAATAATATATATATTTTAAAAAAAGAAAGAAATTGTTTAACATTCAAAATGCCAAAAACAACAAAAAAGTCTGATGTGGAAATGTTATATTTCTCTACCGTACCCCAGTTTAAACAGTACTTTAGAAATCTATGAATTAAAAATCGTGATGGTGGTATAATAAAGACCAAAAAAGAATTGATTAACCTTTTGCATGCCGAGACTTATGACAAAACTCTAGTTAATTTACGAGCCAGAGTGTGTCAGTCATATTTGAATTTGAAAGGTGTCAAACGCATCATGGAGAGAGAAGAATGCATCGATCGTTTACTCTGTGGGAAGGGGGTGGACGAAAGTCCTGCGACAGAAGCAAAAACTCGAATCGTGGTGATAAATGATGATGATGAGACAAAACAACTTCAATGCACGGAAACTAGGAAGAAGGAGATTGTCAAATGAATAGTTGAACCGTGGGAAAGGACTGGAAGTAAAAAAGCGACGTGGTTTGAGATGACGATTCGTCGGGAAACAAAACAATCAATGAAACCTTGGGAGCGTTGGGGAAGGACGAGGGAGTTGAAGCGATAAGAGCGATCATGAGCAAGGCAGTGAAAAAATTGATGGTTCTGATTGAACATGAAGAAGCAATGAAAGGATATTTTAAAACTTTCGACGTGATTTCTGGTTTCGTGAATCTTGATCCTGAATAGTTCATGGAACGAACAAAGGATGGAGTGTTGGATATGCAATGAAGAGAACTAGATAGGGGTTCAAAAATAAAGATGATCTTGCATTGTCTGATGGAAAAGGTCGACCTGAAAATGGGCGACAGATATTGAATCTCGAGATTCACGTGGACAGACACAATCCTTTGAGAATGTCTTTCTATATAGAACTGCCTCGTTTTCTGTTTTATAAAAAAAGCTTTGATTAACGTGAAAAATAAAGTGGATGGCGAATGCTTCAAATGGACGATCACATTGACCTTGTATCCTGTAGAAAAGCATAGTGATAGAGTTTCCAAGTACGCTGAGACTTGTGAAAATCTCGATTGGACGGGAGTGCTTTTCCTGACGGAATTAAAAGATATCAAGCATTTTGAAAAGTTAAATCTCTCCGTGCCTGTGAACGTCTTAGGATACGATGGAGACGATAAAAAAGGCATAGTCTATCCTCTCAGACTGACTTTGCATAAAGAGAGAGAAAATATTGTTAATTTGTTGTTGATTTCAAAGGGCGACAATCAACATTATTGCTGGATTAAGGATATGAGTAGATTGTTATCCAATCAGACTTCTAAACATAAGGGTGAGAGATTTTCCTGTCTCAACTGCATGAATTCGTTCCAACATCAAGAATCGTTGACGTGTCAGGAATATTGCAACGAAAAGTCGAACATTACCGTCGAAATGCCTAAAGCCGGCAGTCAAGTGAATTTTTGCAACTAAAAAAGAAAATTGATGCCTCCATTTGTCATCTATGCCAATTTCGAATGTTTCACCACGAAAATAAATTCTTGCCAGACCGACGAGCGTGGGAGTTACGTCGAAAAACTTCAGAAGCACATACCTTCAGGTTATTGTTATTACGTGAAATGTTCTTTCGACAATGAAGAATCATTAGGTCCATTCGTCTACTCTAAACGTTCGGATGACGATGACATGGCTAAACAATTTGTGGAAGAGTTAGAATCGAAAATACAAGGATTATATGCCAAATTTAAAAAATCCAAATATGTGATCATCACGCCAGAGCAACGGAAAGAATACAAGGAAACCACCAAATGTCACATCTGTAGACAACCGTTCAATAATGATTGTGAAAATACTAAAAAAGTTAAGGATCATGATCACTACACTGGTCTGTTTCACGGCACTGCTCACAACAAATGTAATTTGAAATTTCGAGATGCTGAATTCTATCCGGTGATATTTCACAATCTCTCGGGCTATGATAGTCACCTGTTCGTGAAAAATATGGGTGTTAGCGAGCGAGAGTTGAGCTGCATCTCGGAAAATGACGAAAAATACATTTCATTCACTAAATGGAAGGTCATCGATAGAAAGAAGGTCGATGATGAATCGATTCTCATCTGTAGAGCGATACGTTTCATCGACAGTTATAAATTCATGTCGGCCGGTCTGGAAAAATTAGTAGACAGTTTAAGTAGGGAGAAATTTAAAATCATGAGTAAACATTTGAACGATCGACGAGAATTGGTTGACGTCATGTTGAGGAAAGGCGTCTACCCTTACGATTCCATGAGTGATCTCGAGAAATTCGACGATGTCGCTCTACCTCCTAAAGAAGATTTTTATTCGAAATTATACCAATCTCACATTTCTGATGACGATTATGAATGAGCGCAAAAAGTGTGGAGATTATTCGAGATGAAATCCATGAGAGAATATCACAACCTCTATTTGAAAAATGATGTGCTTCTCTTGCCTGACGTGTTTGAAAATTTTAGAATGGTATGTCGTCGACATTACGAATTAGATCCAGCTTGGTATTTCACTGCACCCGGACTCGCTTGTGGTGCTCTCTTGAAAACGACCGAGGTTCGATTGGAATTATTAACTGATGTAGACATGTTGCTCATGTTTGAAAAGGCCGTGAGGGGTGGCATCTCTATGATTTCCACCAGATATGGCAAAGCTAATAATCATCACATGGGAAAAGATTTCCATTTGGGAGAACCGAGTAAATACATACAGTATTGGGATGCTAATAATTTGTACGGTTGGGGTATGAGTCATCCTTTACAGACTGGAAATTTCAAATGGGTCAAAACGTCAAAAGGAAAACAAAAATGGAGACACTATCCTTGTATTTTAGAGGTCGATTTGGATTATCCGAAAACATTTCACGATTCACACAACGATTATCTGCTGGCTCCTGAACGAATAGAAGTGAATAGCAACGAAAAACTCATTCCCAATTTAAATAACAAATGCAAATATGTGGTCTATTGCGATAATTTTAAACATTAGATCGATCGCAGAATGAGATTGATCGACATGCATCGAATCATTTGATTCGACGAGGAGCCTTGGATGAAAAAATACATCGATCTCAACACGAATTTAAGAATACAGGCTGAGAGCGACTTCAAAAAAGATTTCTTCAAACTCATGAACAATTGCGTGTATGGGAAATCTCTGGAAAACATTCAAAACATTAGGAATAGAACCGATGTTTGACTTGTCACGTCTGAAGAGAGATCTAGAAAATTAATTGCGAAACTCAATTATCAACATAGAATTATATTCAATGAGAATCTAGTGGTTGTGCACATGCAAAAGATAAACCTTGTTATCTCGGTGCAATCATCAGCAAGCAGTTGACGTATGAGTTTCACTACAATTACGTCAAAGCAAAATTTGGTTCGAAAGCCAAACTATTGTTCACTGACATGGACAGTCTGGCTTACGAGATAGAGACTAGTGACATCTACAAGGACATAGCACCAGACGTGAAAGAATGGTTCAACACGAGTAATTATTCCAATGATCGTCCGTCTAAGATTCCAACTGGAGTCAATAAAAAAGTGTTGGATAAATTTAAAGATGAGAGCAGTGGAAGACAGATCACTGAACTAGTAGGTTTGAGACCAAAATTGTATGCTTATCTCTCCGACGGGGAAGAGATCAAGAAATGTAAAGGTGTTCAGACGTGTGTGATGAATAAAAGCATTGCTTTCGACGAATATAAAGAGTGTCTTTTCGAAGGTTCAACGGTGTATAAAAAGATGACTGCAATTCGAAGTGAAAAGCATGAGATGTACACCAAAGAAATCAATAAGATTGCATTGACTGCCGATGACGATAAGAGAATTATATGCCCAGATAAAACACACACTTTTGCACTCGGACATTATTCCACTACATTTCAACAAAATCGAGAGACTGAAGACGTCGAAATGTCATAAGTTTAAAAAAACACTTGTGAGTTTATAAATTAAAGAAAAAGAATAGAGAGAGAAAAAAAAATACTAAATAATAAAAAAAAAAATAAAAACAAAAAAATATTATGAATAAGAAGAAAATAAAATGCATATCCACAGAAGGTGTTGTCTTACCCAATAAACCCCAATCCAACATTGATCTATCGAAAGCAGCAAAAGATTTAAAAATCAAACATTTTTGAGGTGTGTTTTCTAGAAATGCCTTGCCAAGAAAAAAGACTACAATTCGGAATGTGGAATTTTAAATCTGGACGATATCGGAGGTGAGGGTACACATTGGATCACGTGGTTTTCGAATCGGAACAAAAATTATTATTTTGATAGCTATGGAATCTCACCGCTGATAGAAATAAGGAACTATTTAACATCAGTTATATACAATACCGAATGAGTGCAAGTGCCGGATTGAGTGTTTTGCGGTCATCTATGCCTCTATGTTCTCAAGAAATGGTCGGAAGGAGATCACTTTCAAGATATTCTCAATGATTTACACTAAAGAAAATTATTTTTTGAGATCTATATATATAGAGAGAGAGATATAATAAAAAATTTGTTGGTTGCATTAATTAAAAATAATAAAAAAAATATATAATAAAAAAAAATGACAGTCGATAAATTCGGTTGTGCTGACGATAATGAAGGTTCCTCTAGAAAGAAAAGAAAAACCACAGTCGAAATTGTTGGTAACATTGCCAACTTGAACGAACGATGCATTCAAAGATATGAACCTCAACAAGAACCTTTAAATTTAAACAATAAGAAAATCTACAATCTTCCTGAACTGATCGATCTGTCGGATGCTGTGACTAAAAAATATGTCGATAGAGGAGACGAAAATTTTCGGCAGATGATGAGAGATAATTGCGTGAATAAAGCCATGACTGACTATCTCGACTTGAAATCTAAACAAGTGGTGAATGTAGCGGATCCTAGAGATTCGACCGATTGTTGCCACTAAAAGATATGTGGACGACTCTCAGAGTTGTAAAAATCTGAGAGATCGCTACGTTCCTAAAGTGATGTAGTCTGAATTGAACGCGAATTCTAACAAGATAATTAATGTACTCGATCCCACGAATCCCAATGATACGGCAACCAAACAATACGTAGACTTGGAACTGAGAAAGAATAACGTCAATGAGCTAGAAATAAAATCGGATCTGGATGCGGGATTCAATGAGATATTGAATCTGTCTGCGATCGACGATATGGATGAAGACTCGACAGCAGTCAACAAAGGCTACGTGGATTCTGCCATGCAGGATTCTCAATCCTATCTGGAATCTCAAGTCGATGACTTATATCTGAACAAACAATCCAGAGGAAAAATGGAGGTCGGCATCAACATGAACAGTTATGAACTATATTCACTCTCGATGATGACCCGGAATACAATTCCAGTGCAGTCAGTAGAAAGTTCTTGGAAGAAAATACGGTTTGGAGAAAAGGTGTTATCATGGAAGGCAAAATAGACATGGGAGGGCACACACTCACGAATCTGCCGGATCCCACTCACATGACGGATGCCTGCAATCTGATCTCCATCCTGGAAAAGATAAAATACGCCAGACAATTGGTCACCATCTGGGCCGAGGAGAGCGGTGCGTTAGATGAGGGAAAAGCTGATGGTCTTTCAGAAATGGGGTAGCAGACGATTGCACAGTCTGATAGGATATCCCATGCCCGTGGGAGGTGATATCATTCGAATGAATTACTTCTACAGACTTGAGCGAAAAAGCAATTGTCAATCTCGTGGTGAACGGTGTGGAATGTGAGAAGAGTTACAGTGTTGAAAAGATGAAGAAGCAACATTCGAATACTAGCATCTTCAGTACGCCTCTCAGGGTGCAGATGGGGGATAGGATCAATTTCAAGACAAGAACCAATAATCCTCAAGCTGCCACTTCAATGATCTCTCAGTTGATCATACTGGACCCTCTAAATAGACGGTGAGTGCAAAAACAAATTGAAAATAACAACAACAAAAAAAACACAAAAAAATGAACGACAATGAAAAATTAATACAATATCTCAAACGCAAATGATTCGTAACTCTTGAAAACCTGAGAAGCAAGAAAGATAAATTGCGTTTGATATCGTGTTTCACGTCTTATCAAGGAGAAAACCTAAAAGACGTTTCTAGGCTCAACAAACTCTTACGGTTATTATTCTTGCTTAAAAAATTAAGCAAACAGGAAGAGAAATATATATTTTGTGAAGTTATAAACTGTTTCAAAATTGTGTAAAGGAGACAACTTAAAAAAAATATATATATAATTGAATTTTAAGAGATTGAATATTCAACTTCTTAAAATCCAATTATATATATATATATTTTTTTTTTACTTTTTATTTTGTTTTGGTTTGACATTCTGAACTTGCATAAATTGTTATTTGTTTTGGTTTAACATTCTTAAAACACTCGTCCATATCTAAATCAAGATTCAACATAGCAATAATAAATTCTTCAAAAGTCGTTTTTCTTCTATACGTTAATGTATCTAGTAAATGTCTCACACAATCTTTCGTGGTTGTTCCCTGTTTTTTAATTCGTTCTACCATTTCTGAAGTCAATATTATGGGTGTTGTCATTTCCAATCGATCTAATATATTTAATAAATTGCTCTCATTTATGTTACCTACCAAATGCGTTTGATTTCATTTCAAACATTCTCTATCTTGATTATTCATTTTAGGGTTTTTTATTATTATTTATTTTTTTTTTATATTTTATCGATATTTTTTTTGGGGGGGGATTTTAATTTCTATTTTTATATATATTATATCATCGAACGATAGACATTTTTTGCCCCGTCCGTTTCGAATTCTAACTCTCTATCAGATAGGACTAGAGCAAAAGCCTCAGTTCTCCCCGCACATTCTTATCGAATTGCATCTTGATCTGAATGTCTAAGATGCTACTCTTGGGTCACTCGCTCTGTTTACTAACATCGAATATGAACAAGGGATACATCGATTTATATTCAGTGGGAGTGATGTTAGGATTACCCATCAATTCATCCAGTCGATGATATTAGTTTCTGAAATCTGCGGCAACGCTGTATAGTCTGCAGAAATCATTCTTATCAAAAGAGGCATTGTAATCGATATCTCGTGACATTTAGAAATACCTGCATGTTTCTCAAGCTACAATGATTGAATAGGGAAGGATTTTTCTCTTGAGACCCATCCCTATCGGTTTGAAATGCCACCACAATGAATCACGGTCTTTCTAAAGCAGATTTCACAGTCAATCTCCAATTGAAGTGATTGCTAGATGGTGGAATACTAGCTGTGTCGCACTGTCTCATTCTAAATCCCACCGGTAATTTACTCTTCTATTCTATGATCTTGTATTTTTTGTCAGTACTTTTTTAATGTTAACTGTATTGGTAACTCTCTTGCATTTGACGCAATACATTTTGGGCTTTTGGTTTTTTTCGTATATATATATTTTAATTTTTTTTTTTTTAATTTATATATAATTTTTCTTCTTCTTTTATATATACTTTTTTTTTCAATCGATTGCTTCTGGAATCTTTTTGGGATCCAATAATTTATGAAACGATTGGCTCGCTTCTTCCCTTCCTTTTTTCATGAGAGAATCCTTCAGTTCTTCCTTGAGTATCTGACGACTCTTGACTCTTATCTTCGCTTTCATGATTTCGTAATTTTGTTTTTCGTTCAATATGTCGACGAATTCGCCATCCAAAATTCTACCATTTTTCAATGCCATAGAGATCTTATCTGACATGGAATCGATCTTTGCATCGGCTAAAATGCTGATGTTTTCTTGTTTCTTGACCTTCACGGATAATTTCTTAGAGAGAAATTGTCTGATCGTACTGACGAATCCAGCAGTCAAAGCCAATCCTTCTACGGCCAACATGTCCAGGAGAGCAATGACGGCAGTCGACAATAGATTGATTCTGGCGGCAATGTTCAAACCCATAGAGATCGTGATGAGAGTCAAATCCATGCCACTCACAAATTTCTCTAATCTCGAATATTTCTTATTGGGCGAACGAGTAGATCATAGGCTGAGCGCTACCATCGTCGTAACTTCCCGAGATCACATTGACATTCACTAAAATGCTATTGACCATGAGAATGTCGACCATATTTTTGGACGCTGCGTGACCTCGATACATCTTTCGATCAAATCCCAACATCTTACCAATCGAATCTTCCGCACTAAAATCCACTCAAAAATTATCTCCCAAGTCTAATATCATCTGTAGAGTACTCGTATTGGGAGCAATTCTTATCATATTGCCTCCGTGACCGTTGGTCTTCAGTCTCATCTGGATGTGATGGTTCAGATCATCTATGTTGTAACTTCCTTTGGGAATTCATATATCGAACCAATCCACTCCGTTGGAATACTTGAACGCATTATTCTTTTTGGTGAAGTTGGGAAATGAATAGTAAGTCTCGAGATTAACCAACGCCATCTCATATCTCTTTTCCTTCTTCACTTTGATAGAAGGTTCGAATTTAGTCATGATTCAAGTCGCATCATGACTCACTATGATTTGAAAGGATTGTTTCGCAACAGTATTCTCGACCATCTGTTCTAATAGATGATATTCTGACATTTTTATTATTATTATTTATATATATTTTTTATATTTTATCGATATTCTTTTTTTTTTATTTTCTTCTCTATTATTATTATTAGGAATATAAAAAATCGTCAAATCCACTTTGATATTTTCCGTTGTTAAATTTGCTAGTCAAATCGATCACCACGAAATTGTAAAAGTCCTTTGTCCCACACCTTCTTACAAAATCTCCTGAATTCTTCCCTATTCATGTCATTGGCCACATGATCTCCATAGATGTGATTGAGATTCTTGAGATCCTGATGAAAGAAACACAGAAAATTAGCTTTCTCCCTTACAATGATAATTCTGAGACAAATAGAAGCAATCCACGTTGCTGTGACATCCTTGAACGTAATATGATTCACATCACACCAATTCTGGCTCTCCAACAGAAGATCGTCAAAGATCATGTGATTCTTATTCTCCGACTTCAACTGTCTAGGATCAGGAATGTCGTTGGTATTCTTGTAAAACTGAATTCCACGTTCGAACACTCCAAGTTTCTCTTGGTAAATTCTCTCGCCATTCATTCCAATATATTCGAAGTTTCGTGTCCTTCGAATTCGTCTCAATTGTCAAAGATTCTCAACATAACATCCTTGGGTAATTTACACATCATGCACTCTCGAAGCAATCTGTATTCCGTTTGAAAGAGACTCTTGCCAAAAACGAATAATCTGTCGTAATCCAACCAATCAGGTCACAACAATAGATTCATAAAGAGATTGTTTTTTCCACAATTCGATTTTCCCACTACCAGACCTCTTATGCTCTTGGGAAAGAACTAGTCGTTCGACCTCTTGGACATCACGTCATTCCAAGACATGGCTTTGATATTCATTTTTTTTCTCTAGTTTGTTTTTTTTATTATGTTTTGAATTATGTTTTTTTCTAATTTTTTTTCTATTTTAATTTCTATTTTTATATATATATAAGTTTTTTTATTATTTATAATTCACTTTCAATCCCGATACTTTCATCATTTTAGCCAAGTCTTGTATCGGTACGACATCATCATAGAAATCTCTCCAACTTTTCGGTTCGATTCTTGATCGTTTGGCAGGTTGTGGAGTTTGGTCGCAGCTTTCTTACCCGCTTTGATCACCGTTTTCTTTCCGATTTTGAGAGCGCCCGATGCGCTCTATTTTGTGGCATCGCCGGTGAATTTACGAGTTATAAATCGCATCATCAAATCGACGATACCCGATCCACCATAGACGTATGATCTAGCATATCCTCTGTTAATTATCACTAACATTTTTTTTTAATTATTATTATTTTTTTTTTTTTTAAATATATATTTTTTTATTTACTTAATATTTTTTTTTCTTTTCTTTTCTCTTACTATTTTATTATTTCAAATGATTCATCATCTTTTGATAATCCTTCTTAGTCATGACCTTCTGCCTCAACAATTCATCACACACGCTCACTATCTCGTTATTTACTCTGGCGTTACCAGCCTCTCTGCTTGCCATCAACAAATTCAATCTCCCCAACAAGGCATTGGGATTCCACGAAAGAAATATCGTGTTGGTCATTCCCTTCCCAGTCGTCAATTTCACAAAATACTCATTTGCCTCCCATATGGGTTCCACCACGTGCTTCCACTTGTAACCTCTCCTATCCTTCGGTCTCGTCTCTTTGGGATCGTCATTCTTCTTCATGGGTGAGTCTGAACCAGAATGTCTCCGTAATTTTTGTAATCCTCCTCGGTGTAATCGCCAGGTCTCTTGTGAGAGAGCAGAGTGTGCAATCCATCGGTCATTTCATACCTGTTCAGACGATTAAATGGTCACATTCAAACCATATTTGCATGTCACCAATGAAATTGTCATCACTTTCCTGACGAAATCCGTAAATCTCATCTATTTCTCTACCGTTGTCAGATCTGAAGCTACTCACATCGGTCTCGATCCTCTCCAGAGTGTCAAACAAACTTTTCGACGTAACACTACCGACGCTACTCAGATCGGTCTCGATTCCCGTCGGAGCGAAATCAGAGAAACTTCTCGGTGCTAAAGTAATAGGATGCAAACCCATCCTCAAAGAACCTTCTTTTATGGGTCTCAATTCCTCCACAATCTCTTTCCTACCTCGTTCCTGAACCTCGGTGATGGGTCTGAACAACTTGGTAGCCTCTCATCTCAATCCCATCTCTCCCAATCATCTGGCCCTATCCTGCGCTTGAATATTCTCCTTACTCCATATTAATTCGTGAACCTGCTCGTCCCTTTGGTTCGAATCTCCGATGTGTAGAAACATTGTTTTTTGTTGGTTTTGTTTTATTTATTCATTATTTTTTTCTCTCTTTAATGGATGAAAAACAGTTATATTTTTTTTAAATTCTTATTTATTTTTAATGTTGTTTTATATATATATATATATATTTTTATTATTATCATTCATCTTTTAACTTATAATATATACACATTTTTTCCAATCGTGATCCTCCTCGTCCATTTCCCCCAATCGGATCGTCGGTTTCTTCTCCCTTCTTCCCCAGTGAGTCAAACAACGGGAAAAAAACCTGTGGCGTATCGGGTTTTTTCATCTGGACCAGTAGATGTCGTCAAGAATTTACCCAGTCCGATGCATCGTGGTATTTCCCAGAAAATCCCAGTTCCGGATCGACTGTCCTTTCCTGCCATGACCCTGCGTTTTTGGTACTTTCTCCAAATTAAAAAATCCATCCCTATGGGAAAATCAGTATTAATCTGTCAAAAAAGGGCCATATCAAAAACCCGGATTTTTATAAGATCTTTGGTCCAGAAAGCTCAAATTCGAAATTTTCCGCGCAAAATCCGGGATTTTCCTGGAAAAGTTGAATTATTTTTGGAAAAACCTAAAAATTTTCCAGAAAAACCCAACATTTTCCAAAAAAATTTGAATTTATTTCTAAAAATAGCCTAATTTTGCCAAAAATACCTCAATTTTTTCTGGACCATCATTTTCTGGATCACACCAACCATGGTGGTCGGGAACCCGCCAGTATCACCTACTCATGTGTCAAGTGTCTGTTTGTAGCATTTTGTATTGTCTTCTGGACCCCATTGAAAATCGCATCAACAAAGTACATACTCGTCCCCCTTGCAGTGCAGTCCAATGTTAATAATAATAACACTTCGGCCGGCCGCTGATTTGTCGTGGTTCTCACGTGAGAAAGCCTTGGTTACCCATGTGCTCCCAGCTGCCTCCATATTCCAACGCTTCTTCTCTCCTCCCATCACTCAGAGACGAACTGCTTGATGACATCATGTGCCCAATTCTTCCCAATCTCTCCAATAAGCATATTAACCCTCTGCTTTGTATAACTCATTAACCATATGTCCTTCATTCTCCCATCACATTTCCCCATGATATTCCTGGTGAATCTTATTCTGTTAGACTGGTATTTTGGACATTCTAGTAGAAAGTGTTCCAGGGTCTCCGCCGCGCCTAAATTACACATCTGGAACTTATTTTCACTATTTTCCCAATTTTCTCTCTCAGCTCCAGGGACTGCGGCCTAAGTTTGAATAATAGTGCCCCCGCCCCCTGGTGCCATCAAGGTACTCTCCAAAACCTGGTTTCTCTTTACCATGCAGGCCATCCAAAGACCTCTTTGATTTGCATCCCCCCTCTCACCAATTAAGGTTACCATCCTTGGTGACTCTTTCTCTGACGATTTTCTTACCCTGGGTTGTACTTCTGAGTCCGGGATCTTTAGCGAGTAGTCCTCTATTAACTCCCTCAGTTCGACCCTCCACCTTGTCTTTGTATTTGAATTCCAAATATTCTGGAACATTACTTCACACCATAGGCTGTCGGGGGGATTTACAGGATAGTTAAGATAATAGAGTTTCAATATGTCTATCCTGTCCTTGATCCTTATCCACCCAAGCTCCCCCTGATTGTTTCTAGTGCTGCAGCATTACTCGATCCCGTTATCCATCGGCCTGCATCGTTCTGTGGGGTTTCCAAGCTCTTCAGCCCCTTGGTTTATAGGTACCACTTCCGTTCCATATGTTATACTTGGTAGACCCACCATTTTCCAAATGGTATTTCCCCGAAAACCTTATTGAAACTGTTTCTCCCAATAAGTTTCATTTGGTTACGGAGCCGTTTTCCCTTCACAATCAGTTCATTTGTGTTGTTTTGGTAGATACCTTTTCCCGTGATGTTTATATTTACTCCCAAATACTTGTAGTCACCTGTCTCTCCTACACCAAAATGTTTGCTGCTGCCTTTCGGAATGCAGAACTCCCCACTATCTACCTTCGAGTAGGATCCACTCTACGGCCCACGGGGTATAACTATGCTTTTGCTTTCATTTAGTTTGAGTCTCCATTTATTTCTACATTTCCCAACAATTGTCAAGCATTTTCGCTAGCCCCTCTTCGATTTCTGATACTAGCACCATGTCGTCTGCAAAAATAACTCTGGGATCTTCAAGTCCCCAATTGCTACTCCCTCGTCGCTATGAAGGAGTTCATCTCCTAAAACTTTAATGTATAATGCAAAAATAATTGGCGAAAGGATACACCCCTGTTTTGGCATATCTCCATATGCACACTTTTTGTTGTTATGTTTCCCAGGCTAAGTTCACTTTGTACATCTTTATATAATGCTTTCAGAATTCCAACAATCTCGCCCCAAAGTTCATGGCCTCAAGCTTTCGCAACATACCCACTCCCTCCATACTTAATCGTATGCCTTTTTAACATCCAAAAAGTCCATAAACATCTTTTTCTTTTTGGCTTTCGCGGGTTCTGTCATTTGGGATAGCATGAAAAGATAAGCAGTGACTCTCCTTCCCTTCCTGAAGCCATTCTGAATCTCTCCCCCAAAAAACTCGTTGCTTTTTGTTACAATTATTACATTTTGGAATGTTTTACCAGTCCGTGTAGTTGATTTTGTAACATTTATTACATTTTGCAACCTTTTTCCTGTCGATGGAGTTGCATTTTGTAATAAAAGTTCGGAAATCTACGAAACCCGCTCAAATACGCATAGACGTGCACATAATATGCCCTAAGACAGTCGTCGAATCATAGAGACACAAATTTATTTTAATATTTGTATAATAATGCTCGCTTGAAAAAAAAGTTTATTACATTTTGCAACGTTTTTCCCGTCCATGTAGTTGCATTTTGTAATAATTATTACATTTTGCAACGTTTTTTCCCGTCCATGTATTTGCACTTTGTAATAATTATTACATTTTGCAACTTTTATTACAAAGTGGGTTGTAATAGTGCCAGCCCTGACATCATCAACATGGACGAAAGAGCTCTTCTGAAGGTACATTCTCCTTTCTTCAAATCTTGATTCATTTCACATATAACACCGTTTAGCAGGCGAGGTACTCCCCCCCCCCCCCCCACCGGCCACAACGGTCGAACAATCTATCCACGAGTGCAATAAATAAGTACCTGAAACACACCTTGTTTCCATGCTGTAGCGCGTTTATAAAGAGTGATCTATTTCTGGGATAAAAGTGTTCATTAATCAATGGCCAACGATCTGGATCGAGTTGTCAGTTTAAGACGGTCTAAAATAAACAGTTGAACTCCAAACGTTCGGCCCTATATAAAGGTGTGAATAGTTGAAGTTGAACAGTTCATCAAATAGGCAGACATAATGCCAAACTCGGCCAGTGACAGGTAAATAATAAATGGAAAAGTCACTGCATTGAGAATAAAGTTGGGACGAATCGTACCCTCGGTTTCCACGCGATCCACGGTGTTCCCACGTTATCACGGCACTTGACGAAGATAGGAAACTGGCGAGCATGGATCGCTGAACAAATTCTGAAAATTTCAAGTAGCTGCCTTCGATGGTTTTGCTTATATCCGACTCTGGTGTCTGTTCAATTTTAATGTCAAATTAGCCAAATTACCGCTTTTTCGCCATTAATTCATTGGCGATTTCTGTTAACTTTTACTTTCTGACAATTATCTAAGTGTTCGTTTTTTGGAGTTTCAAATAATATGGCTGAGTTTAGAAGAGCTTCAAGAACAAACGCTGAAGATTTGGAGTCGCTGCCCCATAAACGTTCTACTATACATGAAAAGTACTGTATTAGACACGCGCAGGTTGTTATTATGAAGTACACAGGTAGAGTTGGATGGGTTCCAGATATTGGTCTGCAATTTCAAAATCATCTAGTTATCACACTTTCATGTAAAACATGGAAGTATCCTAGGCATTGCTCTGCAATTTCGAAATTCTAGTTTATTATTATTATGGGGAGTATATTAAGTTACCGGGATCAAAACGACAATTGCCCCAAATCACCCACATGGATCCCAAAACCCGCTTGAAGTTCAATGTTCTAATCACTGAGCTACCGCGTTCACTCTGAGATTATTATAATAATAATTGATTTTCTAGAGCGTAAAACCACAAATAGTGCTCTAAAAAGCTTGACCGAAATAAATACACTTTTCTGAAAAGAAGAGTCACATCTGTTTTGGTTGCCTCTTAGAGAGGGTTAGGAGAATGCTTCAGTAAATAGGAAAGTTTTAAGATTTCTTTTGAAGACATCAAGAGTTTCTGAAGTTCTGACACTAATTGACAGGGAATTCCACAATCTGGGACCCACGATGGAGAACACACGATCATGAGCCTGATTAGATCTGCTAAAAGGCACAACTAGTTGAATTTGGTTTTTAGATCGGAGACTGCGCGTTGGTTTATATACAGTGAGGAGCTCTTGCAGGTAAACTGGAGCCAGTTTGTGGATACATTTGAATACTAGGATCAATATTTTGAAATCAGTCCTCTGTTTAACTGGAAGCCAATGTAATTGTCTTAAAACAGGTGTTATGTGTTCAGAGCGTTTGGTACCAGTAATTATCCTAGCAGCAGTATTCTGAACTTTTTGAAGCTTCTGAATCAGGCACTGGGACAGCCCCACTAACACTGAATTACAATAGTCTAGTTGTGAGGTGATGAAGGAGTGCACACGTTTTTCAAGTGCTGACTGGTTAAGATAAGGTCGCAGTCTTCCAACATTACGAAGCCGACAGTAGCATTTTTGACATTTTTTATTGATATGGATGTCTAGTTTTAAATTTGAGTCCATAATCAGTCCAATATTCCTGGCCGATTCACTTGTCATAGTGATGTTGTTTCCAACCAGAATTGATGTAACAGAGGGTGTAGGCATGCGAACCCCGGATACCACTAAGAATTCAGTTTTAGAGTCATTCATTTTCAGTTTAAAGTCTATCATCCATTCCCGCACAAGATTTATGCAGGTTTTCATGTTATTGACTGCGGTGAAGGAGTCACTTGGAACAGATGGGTTGAATGTGATGTACAGTTGGGTATCGTCTGCATACAGATGATATGATATGCCATGCTTTTTACGAAGGCAACCGAGAGAAGAAGTGTACAGAGTAAACAAGAGTGGTCCAAGAAATGAGCCTTGAGGAACACCACACTTTAACGTCCTGCTTTCTGAACCGATCTTACTGATGTATATTTGTTGACTGCGACCTTCTAGATAAGATGCAAACCACGATAAGACAGTTCCACAAATGCCATGCTGTGTCAATGTCTGCATGAAAATACCATGGTCGACAGTGTCGAATGCTGCTGACAAATCCAAGAGAACAAGCAGTACAGCCTTACCCTCAGACACTGATTTAACAATGTCATTGTTGACTCGTAGTAAGGCTGTTTCTGTACTGTGGTTGGCTTTATATGCAGACTGGAAGGGCTCTAAAAGATCATTTTCATGCAGATGATTTTTGAGTTGTAAAGCAACAACCCTTTCCAACAATTTAGACAGGAAAGAGAGGTTCGATACTAGTCGATAATTCTTCAGGTTGTCCGGATCAAGAGATGGTTTCTTGATGAGTGGAGTAACACGTGCTTTTTCAATGCATTTGGAACAAATCCCCCATGTAGGGATGCAGATATAATAGATGTTATTGCTGGCAGAAGATAATCGATTGTCTCTTTTAAAAGGAATGTTGGAATTTGATCTAGATCATTGGATTTATTGGATGATGATAAAATCATTTTTCGAATGTCGTCTTCTGAGACAGAGTGAAAATTAGAAAAGTCACTTTTTATGTCAAGATGATCAAACTCGGGTGGTTCACGTGATGGTATACTATCCAGAATTACTTGAATTTTGGTTATGAAATAGTCGCTGAATTTTTCCAGAATTTCTTCAGTATTTAGATGATCTGGGAGAATGACTTTTTGTTCTTTACCAAGGAGACTATTGGTTAGCGAGAACAGCACCCTTGTATTAGATGACTCTTCTATAAGAGAATTGTAGTACTCCCTCTTCACCTTTTTGATGATCTTATTAGTTGTATTTCTTTGGTAGCAGAACATTTGCCGGTGAACCTCAAGCTTCGTTTTATTGTAAAGACGCTCAAGTCTGCGGCCTGTTGTTTAGCAGCTCTAACATCTTCTGAAAACCACTCCACTTTTACTTTCTGACAATTATCTAAGCCTTCTGCATACATGACATTCTACAGCCCAAATGGCAGTACTTCGGAAGATCATTAGCATTAGTAGCACGGGCGGACTGGGCCAAAAAAGTCACCGGGAAATGAACCAAGGCGGACCCTGGATCCGGAGAAAATTTCCTTGCATCTGCGCGATCAATGGCAGTACACACAGAGGACATTTCGAAGGCATTATCGTCTTCATCACTCAATCGGCAAGAATGATATCAACAGAGGGTGGGGATGTGTGGACTCATCGGGCCGACGATAATTCGACCCAATGAGAGAAAATTTGGATTTATCAAATTAAAAGAACGCTGTTTCCTCGCACGTGAGCGATCAGTTCCTACGAGACTGCTGGTATGTCGAAATGATCTCTGTGTGGACTGCCAACATTTCAATATACCGGCATCCTGTGAAATCAGATCCATCTCGCCTGTTGGGTGTTTTCACAAAATTTCAGGCACCAACAGGTTTGGGGCTGAATCAATTTGGGGGGGGGGGCCCGGGGCCTCCCAATAGGGACCCATCGGGAATTTTCCCGGTGGACCAAACGGCCAGACCGCCTCTGATTAGTAGAGATGGGCTGTGTTGGAATTTTGAGTTCGGTATCGGTTTCGGTATTTTTAACGGGGTATATCTCGCTATCGGTTCGGTATTCGGAATCTGACTTGAGTTAGATTTGCTGATCGTACCAAAGGGGACTTCACATCAGGAAAATACAGAATAAGTTGTTCTTGTATCATTCTACCACAGCGTCACAAATGCCACTGCCAATGAGCTCAACTGTTGCATTTTTTTTACGAAAACAAATCATATCTTCGGTAATTTTGTGACTGTTCTAAACAGGCCTCAGCCTTAAAGCCCTATTTCAGACGTATGCAATCTCAGAGCATGTACATGACCATACCATCTTCAAGAGGTCCTGCTGACAATAGACCTGGGCAGTGACTTCTAGACATTTCTTGACTGCCTGTTAAGGCAGCCAAGACCTAGCTAGAAATCACTGCTAAGCAGCTGGAAATATACAGGTTGTAGTCTTGTGAGAACTCAGGACAATTGTCAAGGCCCCTAAGGGTTAACAAAACTGAAAAATAAATCCGCCACTTCTTTCATCAAAATGAACCCTTCAACTGCTATCGAGCCTCCGCAGGGCCTAAAAAATAGTGAATGTTGGAAAATTTGAAAATCCAGACAGTTTCGGTTTAATGATTGGTTCGGTTCGGCTTTCGGGTATGCCCATGATATCGATATCGGTTCGATTTTTCGATATATTGCCCATCTCTGATCATTTGGGCCAGCCGCGTAGAAAACAAAAATCAACTTCACGACTTGTTATAACGACTTGTTGTTTTAACCCTTTACCAAACGCACGCGATATCAAAATTTGTTATTTTAATTATTTGTTTTAATATTTTGTCAAACAAATTCAACAAAAGCATATAATTATGACCCTGTAACAACCAGTAGAGTAATAATCAACCAGTGGTGTAATAAAAATTAACCAGTAGTGTAATACAAATCTATCAGTAGTGTAATAACCAGTACTGTAATAAATTTAACCAGTGGTGTAATAAACATCCATGAAAATCAACAATTTTTCAACAAAATTTTGAAAAATTTTTGGGATGGCTCAAATCATAGTTTGGGTACATCTTATCGATTTTTAATTATTTTATCGTACATTTAAAGGCGTTTTGTAGGTCAAACATCATTTCGTGGGTTCAATACGGCGAGGAAAGGTATTTTCATGATTTTTATGTGATGTGCGTATTTTCTGGTGTTTAATGTCACTTTCTACATTTGTGGCTTTGTGTAAATTCAAAGTTGGGGGATGGGGGCGCGTTGGCTCAGTGGTAGACTGTTTGCACTTCAATGCTAGAGGTTTCGAGTTCGATCCCCATCCAGGACGACCCGCGTTGTGTCCTTGGGTAAGGCACATTATCCCGGTTGCCTACATGGGGGTACGATGACGCCGTGTACTAAGGCGTACTGCACGTCGACGGTGCACATGTCTTCAACAGTTGTGACCCTGCTTGAGCGGAGCTTGAGCAGAGTTAGAATGTTGAAGAGCTGACAGTTGCTCGTCGATGTTCGGTGGTTCTCCCCGGGTACTCCGGCTTCCTCCACCCGTAAAACTGTCACGGTCACTATTAGCCATTGTGCATAAATATGTGATATTAAATACCAATAAGTAAATAAATAAATAAATTCAAATTTGGCCAATTATTTATAGTAATGCTGTGCTTTTGAGAGACTGCTAACCCCAGGCATAAGTTGTCAGGTTCTATCATACCAGAAAACTTATGGGTGATAAAGTGTGGTATTCAGGGGGTAGAATTGTGTGATCTCATGCGTTGTCTACAATTATATTTAATACGGCCTCAGCGAATCTCTGAAGGTCTCTCTCACATCCACCCATTTCAGTCGATGTATCATTATGCGTGGCTTTTTCAGTCTAGTTGACCGTTTTGAATTCCAAAATTAATTCGTTTTTCTTCTGGGAGTGGTGCTCATCATATTCCTTGAGCACATACATTCTGCCATATGTACGAAGGTGCGGTGGGGTGGAGGTGGGGGTGAGTGGGGATTGGTTTACCTAAAATCTGCGGTCAGTTATTTTTTCCATCTTGAAGGAGGAGACCGGTAAGAGAGTAGAGGGTATCTACGGCGAGGTGAACAGGGTGGGTGCGTTGGAGGTCCACTGCCATTTCCGTCTGCCATGTCAAGTGATTGTTCTCGATTACCAATGGTAGACAGCTATTTAGATCCTGTGATGATTTACATTTAATGTAAAAAGCTTGAACTCATTCAACATGTAGAAAATATTGTTTCAGCAGAATTCTTTGATGGATTAACACTACTCTTATGCTATATTAGAAGTGTGGGGAGAGAATGAGGGAGGCGCAAGGGGCGTCATAGTCATGGGACCCAGGGACTCCATGTTGTGTTCTTATGGTAGACGCGTGAGCGGCCATGTTGTGACGTCATTCCTATAGGGATATGTGATGTAAGTGCGCGTGCGCAGCGCGTGTACTTAGGGGACACGTGTTTCCGCCGTCTATTCTGTATACTGGAGACAGCCATCTGGGTTTTTATGGTAGCACGTGGTTGACTAGACCCACTACCAGTACCAGTACTAGTACTCGCACTAGTACTAGCACCACTACGGCTACATGTGCTAGTACTAGTACCAGTACCACTGTCAATACTAGTACCAGTCCAACTACCACTACTGGTACTACCAGTACTAATATATCTACCACTATTACCATTACTTCTGAACCAGTCCAGGGTCGTCGAGAGGGAGAGGACCGGGGTAGTGACACCAGGGCCCGTCGTTATTGGGTCCGGTTGATTTTCCCTAATTGCCTAAGAGCAGGATTCTGTTACATGCGGGTCCTTCACTGCATGTCAAAGAATCCTGCAATCTCGATGTATTGCTAGCGCACGAAGTTACAAACTTTCACTTTCAGTTTTAGAAGCTTGCGGATAAATAACTGTCACTGGATTGAGATTTGCCACATAGAAAGTTAAAAACAATGCTCACCCAGAACTAATAGAACTAATAGAATTAACACTTCTTTATAAGCCAATGAGATTCTGTTATCATGGAACCTGACAACTTATGCCTGAGGTAAGGAGTCTCTCAAAAGCACAACATTATCATAAATAATTGACCAACTTTGAATTTACATAAAGCCACAAATACAGAGTGGCATTAAACACCAGAAAATACGCACATCACATAAAAATCATAAAAATATCTTTCCTCGCCGTATTGAACTCACGAAATTATGTTTGAGCGGCAAAACGCCTTGAAATCGATAAGATGTACCCAAACTATGATTTGAGCCACCGCAAAAAATTTTCAAATTTCGTTGAAAAATTGTTGTTTTTCATGGATGTTGTTTATTACACTGCTGGTTAAGTTTATTACACTACTGGTTATTACACAACTGGTTGATTTGTATTACACTACTGGTTGATTATTACACTACTGGTTATTTTTTATTACACTACTGGTTAATATTAAACTACTGGTTGATTATTACACTACTGGGTGTTACAGACCCCCTCATTGGAATGATCTCGACGATCTCGTTCCAATGAGGGGTCGTATGATATGGTTTTATTGGAATTATTTGAATAATTTTTTTCAACTACTCAATTTGTAAATTAAGCGGGTGGATACGGTCGGGGTTAACCAGTAGACGAGTTGTTATGCCGGTCGGCGAGGTGGGAATTGGGGTTGGAATGGACGTTAAATGCATAAAGTCGAAAGGAGGTCAATTTTATCAGTTATAAATGAAAACGGAGGTAATGACTTACCCTTAGGTAGGACGAAATCTCAATGTTAGAGTGTACCGGCCCGGTTGGTAGGGTGAGGTGTGGTTCGGAATTGGAACCCGGTGGACAAAGTTTAACGAGAAAGGGGAACTCATTGTGAGCCACGATTATGTTGTCTATTTATTTGTTTTAACCCTTTACCTAACCTGAAAAGCAGACGACACTTGCAAACAAAGTTCTTGAATGACTAATTTTTTTCATTTTTTGTCTCAAAAACATAGGTTATGACCCCTCAATGGAACGAGCTCGTCGAGCTCGTTCCAATGAGGGGTCATAACCTATGTTTTTAAGACAAATAATGAAAAAATAATGAAAATTGATTGGCGATTTTTGTGAATAGCGCTGCCCGGTTTTGGCCGTTACGTTTGGGTAAAGGGTTAAACGCGCTGATGCCCTATTTTGATTGGTTGGAAAGTGTTCCGTTTTGATCTTCGTCCAGTATGGGTGTTGATCCGCTGAAATTTGACAAGGGTGGGCCTTAGTGGGGTGGAAGGCCAATATTGTAATGAGGGCGTCACGTGTACTGTATTATTCGGTCAGTGTTCTGGTAAAAAAGGTCACATTTCATCGTGTAAGGGTAAACTATTTCTGTGTTATTTACAGGGATAGTTTCCGTGTGAGTGGGTGCAACAGTACTCATAGACTTAAGAAAATCGACTTTCGATAAAGTTTTCGTACTTGAAATCATCAGACGCTGGGGGAATGTCTAATTAAGAAGCAGGAAATTGTTGAGAATCACCTATGACATCAGTAGAAAATAACCCCAGGTTTCCTTTTGTTACTTTTCATAAACGAAAACAACCGACACCTCTCGGAGCCGAGTGAATTTTTACATTAATTTGCAAGTTTTTATTCTTCCCGGGAAAAACATTAACAAATGTCAATTCCTAGACTTTCATATTAATGGAAGGGACAGTGTCTGTATTATATGTCACGATGTTATCGGTCGGAAACGAAAAATGTTGAGAGACGGTTGAATTCTAAGTCAAAAAGGGCCGTAACTCATGCATCAATAATTGGACGGAACCCATAATCGAACTTGGCCTGTATTACTAGCAGGGTAACATACATACCAACTTTCGTTGAGATTAAATAATCCAAATTGGAGTTATCGGTCGGAAACCAATTTCCATTACCAATTTAAATTGTTCGAAGTCCCATAACTCTGGGAGAAACGCGCAGGCAAGGCTAGAATTTAAATTTGATCTGTATTTTCAACCGAGAAGTTCGCATACAAAATTTCAAATCGATACCGAATCCAAACGCAAGCTATCGGTCGGAAACCAATTGTTTACGGGCGGACAGACAGACTGACAGACAGACAGACCATTTCCATGATACGACCGTTTTTACAAACGGGCGTATAAAAAGCCAACTTGTGTATTTTACACTACTCTACGGGGAAATGCATGAAATATTGTGCACATTGATGATAAAATTCGTTTAATTTTTTTAGGAAATTCCCATAACCTAATTAGTAGTATGTCTTGCACGTTTCCCCCTTATTCTGAGGGATCTCTTCGAGGGATCTAATGTGACGTCATAGTCACGTGACCTAGTTACGCCATGTTGTGTTGGCATGGTAGCCCACATGAACGGCCATGTTGCGACGTCATTACCAAAGTGATACCTGATGTTAGTGCGCAGGGGCAGCTCGTGTTGTTGTTTTCGTCGTCCATTTTGTATTCTGGATGCCGCCATCTTGGTTTCTATAATAGCACATGGTTATTATGGACCTGAAAGGCCTATAACAGGCGGGGGGGGGGGGGGTGTTCGGACGGTGTATTCCTTTGTAGAAGAGTAATCTAATTACCACAAACAACTCGACAATCCCTCCAAATCACCCAAAACTGCCTAAAATAACAGAAACGGACTTGGTAAAGCCCCATTTTGGTCTTATAAGAGTAGCATCTAATGCTATAAGACGCATTCGATTGTATAAGAGTCAATATAATTACACAAATAGACCCGAAAATTTCACCAAATCACCAAAATTTCCCCCAAACTACCGAAATGGACTTCCCCATTTGGGGCACACAAGAACAGCACGTAGCGCAATAGAGTGCTTTCTATTCTAGAAAGGATACGGAACTCACAGAACGAGTAATTTCAAGAAACTTTTGTCAGCAGTAAATTCTGTAATATTTTCGCAGCAAAAGGAAATGTACAAAAAGATGAAGCCCTCATTTTAGAAAAAAATTCCTTTGGGGGAAAGAATCATCAAAATTAATTTTTCACAAGACAAAATTATAAGCCCACTCGCTGCTAGTATTATAACGCGTCGCTTGCTGCTAGAAACGAAAATTTAAAACTTGGAGAAATCATTGGGGTCAGTTAGTAAGAATAAGTGTTAGCAGTCCCTACTAATCCTTACCTTTACTATAATGACCCTAAACCATTGTGGTTGTTTCCCATTTTCGTCCACTTCAAGATGAAGGTTTTGTTTCTTAGAATGTTAAGTTTACAATACTAAACGGGTTAACATAAATAATATAAATATGATATTGTTGGACCTGAAACAGTTATTATTTGTTGGGAACGTGATTGGAATGAAAACAGGACAGCAAAATTTGAGAAGACCTGGTATTTTGAAAATAAATTGCTGAGTCCCCTATTCTTGAGTTTTACCAGATTCGCCTTTTCATTGTTTTCGAGATCCTGTGTTGGACAACATGCGGCTTAATCATTGACCGAATCCTAAGGTGACGTGACAATCGTTACTTATTCCCAGTTCCTTATCTGACATACGCTATCAACTGATAAAAATTGACTTGTTACTATTTATGGGAGAGTAACTGTAGCCACTCTCCTATAAATTGTAGCAAGGCAAATCATTTCAGACTAAGTTATTCCATTTCAAAAATAATATGAACCACATTCACAGAATATGAAGTCTTTAACCCTTTGAACACGAGCGGCCCTTTTTCCGGCCAGAAATATGATACGTCATAACGTCATTAAATAGGATGGCTGTTCAGTAAATAAGTGGGGTAGACCAATCAATATTTTCAATGTGCAGCCCTTAGGCTGCACGTTGAAAATATTGATTGGTCTACCCCAAATAATGAATATGGATTCTTCTAATTGCTGCCATTGAACTGACATGGAAGATACCACCAGTGTTCAAAGGGTTAAATTGGGGTACCTGCACTTCTGAATAAAGCAAACATATGGGCTTCCAGCACTCTACTAGTTAAGGGTCATTGCTTGGTAAGTTTCATATTGAAATAACGGGCCGCGTGCCTTCATATCATCCTTAGACTAAAGGGCAAAGGCTGATGTGAAGTTACCGAGGGTTTATATTTCGGCCGATATGAAACAAAGTAAGTAATACCTTTTATTTATTATATGCTAGCCTGTGAATTATCGCAAATTATGTAAAAGATATTTCTTGATATCTCTCAACTCGATAGATATCCTGAAATATTCCTCAGTAGCTTCCTAAATGGCGTCACGCTTTGGCGCATGACGTTGTCTTGAAGGAACGATCAGGTGATCTTTGTTATTGTTTCTAACGTACGCATTTGCGGTCAAATTGGGCTGAATATTGTGAAATAAAATGTTGTACGCAAGCGCTCGTGAAAAATAAAACTTTCAGCGATAATTCTCGATATTCTCTAAAACAGCGTAGATTGTTTGGGATATTGCCTTTTTCGGCAGTCATTCCATTTAAAAAGATTAATTATCTGTTATTTTCATATTTCTATATTTTCACTCTCTGCAAAACAATCATGACATTTCTGTTCCCAACCAAAACATGTGTGTGTCTCACAAAACACATCTTTTATAACAAAAGAGTTCAAATTTAAAGTTCATGAAAAGAGAAAGGAGTTAGCTCCCTTTCATCCGTCACAAGGACACTTTCCCTTGGCTTATCCAACCCAACAATATAACATCCCCCCCCCCCCCCCCCTCAAAATAAAATTGAGGATCAGTTTACATAAGCCAATGGAAAGCGTCCGGATAATAATAAATGAAATGCCATGAGAAAATGAAATAGATGAATGTATGTTCAATGAAAATAAAACACACGGTGAAAATATGCATGACTGAACAACACCAAGGTTTACTGGCCAGGTAGACAACAGGCATTGCAGAATCATATATTTGTATTCCAAAAAATAGAATCTGGGTACATTAGTCTTACTTTTTTGGAAATTTAATGGCATAGGTAATTCACTAGAGACAATCATAAAATAACTTCTTTGCAAAGTCAGAATATCAGCATGAGTCTGACTACAAAAAATATGCATCTGAAAAATAGTATAACTGTGTCTCCCTTGTAATTCCTAACTGCAATTTTCCAACAAATGTCACTTTAATATTTAAAATAATTTTGAGTCTTGATCACTTACTCAACATTTACAAGTCAACATATACATGTATAGTTTGAAACAACTTCTTTTTCAAAGTCTCGGAGTAACCAGTCACCCATAACCAAGTACTACATATACACATAGTATGCATGTATGTACTGGGACATGAATAAAAGTGTGGTTGAGCTCTCGAAATTTTACTAAACAATGTCCAACAAATATTATATGCAGGTACAACTCAATTAAGGGAAAGTGAAATTATAAAAGCTAGGCATTCTGCCTCTTGAAGCAATGTTAGGTATTAAATTTTAAAACACATGAGATCAGGAATCAATAAAATAAACCCTTCATACTTTCTGGCATTTAGTAAAAAAGTCTGATTATTACTAAACTATACAACTGGAGGGGGGTCTAATGTTTAGAGATATTTTAGCTTTATTATCAAGATGAGACACAGACAACCATTTAGCATTTTGTGCTGGCTCTCCAACCAATTGTACTAAATATTGTATACCATCTGCTGTATGGCTTTGAGCTAAAATGCGTTTGATTTTGCGGTGTTCATCACTTGACACTGCAAGATCATCTGGATCAACATGATCTGAACCTCTGAGTTTGGGAGGTCTTTTAACTGAGCATTTAGGTCGTGAATTGTTCAAGACAATGGGTACTTTGTCATTGCAAGAAGAGTCAGTATCATTACCTTTACGGTCATAAATCTGATTTGCAGTCTTAGTCTTTGTTTTACATGACAAATTATAATCTGCAGTTTGAGTGCACTGGGAACTGAATGTCTGACGTGTAGTGGCACCAAAAAAAATTCCAGGGGAAGGTTCCGTAACAAATGCATGTGTTAGTCCATCAACATGTATATCCTGCATAAATCTTTTTTTCCTAGTTGGATCTTTTAAAGTAACCATATGTTGACTTGGCATATGTAAAACAACATAGGGACCACTGAAAACAGGTTGAAGATTTTTAGCAGGACCTGAGTATTCATCATTAGGGCACATATAATCACCAGGTTGGAATGATGACAAACTTTTGTTTTTATTGGTTCGACATTCTATTAAAGTGTTTGAATGTGAAAGTTTTTCATGTAGATCATTCCGAATTTGAAGCAACATAGTTTTTTTTGCCGTCCAGATAGTCTGAAATGTTTTTCGGTAATGATTTATCGACACACAAAGAGTTAGTAAGAGGATATTTGGGGCGCTGAGCAAAAATTACTTCAAAGGGAGAGTACCCTGTTGATGAATTCACAAAATTATTCATTGCAAATACAATTGAATGCAAGTGTTCGTCCTAATTATTACACTGGTCATTCATGTAAGGTGAGAGTTTATGTGCCAGAGAGTAATGAGAACGTTCACATGCACCAAGACAGTGGTGTACAAAGCTCGGTGTAAACTGCTGAGGAATATCTAACATTTTGCACAATTCTCTGGTACCCTTTGCAGTAAACTCACTTCCCTGGTCAGAAATTAGAGTATCTCACACACCGTATGTTGTAAATAGCTGGAATAAGACTTCGGAAACTGTGTAAGCATCCTTATTTGGTATAGGTAATGCAAAAACAAATTTAGAAAACATATCTAAAGCTGTAAATATATAGGAGTTTCCGCGACTACTACATGGCAAGGGATCATAACTTCAAATGGCTGAGAAGGTGTAGGATAAGCTACAATCTGGTTCTTAACAAAATGTTTAGTCACTTTGCGAGACTGACATTCCACGCATGATCGCACATAGTCTGCAATAATAGTAGTCAAGTTCGGAAAGAAATAAAATTGTTTCACTCTATCAATTGTATGATTAATACCACCATGCGCACTCATGGGTGAGTCATGAAAAAGTTTCAATGCAGTAGAAATCAATGCTTTAGGGTACACAAGTTGATAAACAGGTGACGATTTTGTCCTTTGACTTTTGACTTTGCGGATATGGAAGAGTGAGGCATCAATGATTATGTAATTACTTTGCTGTAACAGAACTGTACGTGCTGTCCGCTGAGATTTTGGTAATACACCTTTGGATAAATAATTAATAATGTGACAAAAGTCATGATTCTGGAACTTTTGAACAGTGTCGGTTGACGTATTCAAACGACGCAGAGCCAACAACATATCAGAATCTGTTTTGTTCTCAACTGTAGTTCCGAAGGAATCAGTTACCGTATGTTTGACAGATTGTGACTCTGAGCTGGTATTAACTGTGGTCGAAACATTTTCAGTAGTATTGTCAATAACACCAGAATGAGCACAGGCATTTGCTCGTATGTCACCATTCACTGATAATGTAATATTAGTGTCACTGTCACTCTCAGAAATACATGTGACGTTAATTGAATTCAATATACAGTCATTATTAGGCATATATCATCCTCAAAATCAGAATTTGTATTACTGTCACTATCTTTTACCAAAACTGAAATATGCTGATTCTGAGGCTCAGGAATAGCAGTATCATGAAATAAGTTTCTCGATGTAGTCAGAAGTGAAGAGTTATGTCCTTGTAATGTTACTTCTGTAAGGTCTGTTGGTATATACAAAGATTCACTGTCCTCTGTGTCAGCATCATAAGCATAAAAGTTGTCTTCATCTAAAGTTTTTATCTTATTACACTCTGGAAGTAATGTTTGCAAGACTTTATTGCTTTCTGAGATAATTCGCACTTGAGATGGTTTTTCAGGCACAAACTTGAAATAAGGATCTTCCTCTACAGGACTGGAAGACAATATATCTGGAAATTGTTCTGTCCTAGACAAAGCATAAGGGACTACCATTTCTTTTTGTGGTTGTAAATAATGTCAAAATCAAACTGCTGTAATATAGCAAGCCAGCGCTCATATATAGCACCTCTCAATTGTTTTTGAAATAATGGTTTGAGGGCTTGGTGGTCACATTCAATAATAAAATGTTTTCCACGCAAATATGACGAACAATCTAAAACACTTGTCACTACTCCAAGTAATTCCAACTTAGTTGGTCCATAGGACTGTTGATATTTGGAGAGACCTTTAGATCCAAACCTGATAACATGCTGTCCATTATTGTGAACTTGATAAAGGACATATCCAATTCCCTTTGAACTGGTGTCCACAGCCAAATGAAATGTCTTATCAAATTGTGGAAATGCAAGTACTGGAGAATTTAACAAACTGTCTTTTAAAGTTTGAAACTAGAAGAACACTGTCTATTCCATAGAAATGGAACTTCCTTTTTTAGTAAGCAATATAAAGGATTGGCAATGGCACTATAATTTGGTACGAATTTCCTGAACTAGTTGAACATTCCGAGTACACGCTGTAATTGTTTTCGATTTTGGGGTGTAGGGTAGTCTCGGAGAAGTTCAATGCGGCTTGCTGGTGGTTTAATCCCATCTTTTGAAATTGCATGGCCAAGGAAAGTACAAGTTGATTGCGCAAATTTGCATTTTTTTGGTCCTAATTTCAAACCTGCATTTCTTAGTCTAGATATCACTTCTGAAACATCTGACAAATGTTGTTTGAATGTTTCAGACATGATGCATATATTATCTAGATAGCAAAGAACAGAATCAAAAGTCAATCCAGTCATTATTTTGTCCATCAAAAGTTGAAATGAACTTGGTGAAATTCGTAAACCCATTGGCAGACGCAAAAATTTAAAGGTACCAAAACAGGTATTAAAAACAGTGTACTTTGTGGAATTTTCGTCTCTCGCCATTTGAAATAAACCTGAACTGAGGTCAAGAGAGGAAATAAAATTTGGTTGCCGGTGTGAAAAAAGATTCAGTCAGATCCTGTAAATCAGGTATTGTGTATTTAAAGTCAGCCATTTGACTGTTCAAGTGACGGAAATCACAGCAAAATCTGTATGAGGACAAACTTTCCTCTCTTGAAATATTGTTAGGATTTAGCTTAGGTTTGTTTCTTTTGGCAACTAGTACAACTGGGCTAGATATGGGTATTTTATCTTGCAGATACCGGAGAAGTAATGCCTTGCCTCCATAGCTCGTCAAGCTGATGGCGCAAAACAATTTTCTTATCTGAAGGCAAGCGAAAAGGCTTTTGATACTTCGGCACAAAAGTAGGTTTCAAGTGGATTTGGTGTTTCACCAAATCAGTATAACCGAGAGATAGATTCTCATCTGTCACAAAAACATCTTCATACTGATATAAACATTCTAATAACTCAGGAGATAAATTATTTTCATCTACAATATCAAAATTTGACATAAATTTCTGAAAATCGTTGTCATTATTTTCCAACAACTGTTCAGGCAAGTTTTCACTTGCTATGGTTGTATGAGCACATGATAATGATGTTATGTCAAAAGAATTGTCAAAATTGTTCAAAGAGGAAAGAATACAACCCCTATTGACAGGCACAGAATCAAGTCCTGGATTTAACAACTTTACTGGTATAACTCGGTCACTGTTGCAAGTGACTATTGCATTAGCCACTAGCAAACCTCTATTAGTTAACTCAGAATGTGCTATAATAACCCCCTTTGTTCCAACAGGTACATAATCTGGTATTTTACCTAAAACAATACACTCGGAGTTGGGTTTAACAATAAATGATTTCCTACATTTAACCTTGACTTTCCTCTTAACATTGCAAAAATTAGCTTGCTTGCTAAAGTCCAATTTAATATTGTGTGTCTGCACATATCCTGCACCCAAAATATGAGACGTTTCCTCCAGAATGTAGACAAATACATAAAATGGATGAGTTTTTCTATCAGTACAGTTGGCATTGCTAAGTCTGATCCTTGCAGTACCATATATACTGATAAGCTTATTATCAGCTAATAAAACCTTAGCCCCTGATGGCTGAAAATCTTTTGAATAACACGAATAAGAATCATAAAATTGTTTTGATATGATATTAATGCTGCTGCCTGAATCCAGCAAGGCGGTAACTGGAATAGCGGAGGAGCCGATGTATAAATTTAAATACATAAAATTATTTTGACACAAAATTTGAGCGTCGCCGACCGCACGCTTATCTGTAGGTGAATATGAATTACAAGAATTATCAATTAAGTCCTCAGCTGTATCACTTTTCATACAATGGATGCTGGTTAAGTGGCAACTGACCTGAAAGCTGCCCTACACTTCAGGTCGTTCGCATTTAACTGATCACATGATTTAGCATTGTGGTCGGGCTGGTCACATAACTGACACACAATATCCTTCCCTGATCATGAGGACGAATGCGTATTCAATACACAACTTTTGGCATTATGACCCTTTTGCAAGCATAACTGGCAAGTAAGATTGGGAGATTTGGAACCAGTTCCGTTCCAATTACAGTGGGGTTTGATATGACCCGCCCCTGAACAATTAAAACATGTTCTGTCACGCTGAACTTTTGCGACATGTGGATTGTCTGATTTTGTAGAAGCTGAATTTTGTTTTATAGTTTCAATTTCACTCAGACGTTTGTTTGATTATATCATCAAGTTGTTTTTGTATTGACTTGTCAGGTGTAGTGCGTGCAGTTGCTGCATTGATTTTAACTTTATCATGTGTTCGATATCCATGAACTTCGCCGATTTTTGCTGTGTGGAGGGCATCACGTGGTGTATGAACACGACCAGCTCGAATGAAAAAAGCAAGTTGGTTTGGCAAACCATCTATAAATTTACATGTAACATCACGGTCACTTTTTCCAAGGCGTTGCGCTTTTTCCACAACAATAGAATGAAACTCCTTGATGTGCTGTGAAGGTCGTAGAGTTAAACTGTGGAAAGCAGATTCCTCTGCAATGAGAGCAGGGTGGTTAACAGAGTTACAATATTCAGTTTGAAAAAAATGTTCAACAATTTGCCAAGACAGTTTGTGATCATCGGGTAAAGAATTGTACCACACCAGGGCTGGACCCTGCAAATGCAGATGGAAGGCAGCCAAGGCTTGCGATGAACCTTCATCAATGTTTGAAAGTATTAGATATGACTGAAATTCTCGGAGAAATTTCGTAGCATCTTCGTGCAGAAGCCCTGAGAATTTTTTCACCATTTTATAGCGACAACACAAGTTTTTGCATTTTTTCCAGAAAACTAACCAATGTACGTATTTTAGGAAAGCTCTAGCACTGTTAAAACTACAACCAACATTTTTGGGGGGAACTGGAAAAAAGAAAAAAAAAATACCATGTTTTTGGGTCGGGACGGCAACTTTTTTTTTCTGTCAAAATCACTAAGTCCACACATGGATGTCATGCAGTTACTCTTTGCTCAAAATTTCATACTTTGAGATGTGTCAAGTGTGGTAACAGTTAATATTGCAATATATATTACCTGTATTAGAGAAGTATCTTCAGATCACCTGCCTGATATTCCTTCATCAGCTGGTATGTGTATATAGCGATGTCCCCTGAGTATTTTATATTGTACCAGTCTGGATATCCTGGAACCTGAAGTAAATGAGAATATAGAGTAACATATATCTCAAAAGCATTATGCAAACTGTTTTGCCATTGAAACAGGGTGGTTGTGAGGCTTGTGTCTGAAAATATACCATTATTTTCACTCACGAGGATATGATTTATGTTCTGAATCAAATACAACACAACCATGTGTCAAAACTTTCAATGATAATGAACAAAATTTGAGATGAAAATATGGATTTATTAATATATTTAGCTAATAGTGTTCGAAAATGCTCTGATAACACAACAATATAAATATGAGTTCATATGGAATTGTTGTTCGGCAGGCAGATATTTGAAAGTTTGCAAAATCTATAATAGTTTGACATCAGATAAACAACTGACAGAAAAGACACCAAACTGTACTCTTTCATCTGACATACTGAAGTTGAACCCTCACACCACACATGCACACACACAATCTGATGTGTTAACAACACAAATTATGCTACTCTGTTGTATATATATATATATGCACCATAACTAAAGGGACTGCACTATTTTCCACAACATGAAATATATTCACAGTATTTGTTAGCAGTACATCAAGTAGGTTAAGGTATTACATCAGCATTAGTCAATAAGCAGAGTTATTTATGTACATCAGTTGTTGATGAGCATGATTAGCTGTTTTTATTGCTCAGTGGCCAAGATAAAGTTAGTCCCCCCCCCCCCCCCCCCCAAAAAAAAATGGTTGACGTGAACAATGAGGGAGAATTTTGGCTGATCGGCGTGCCTGTAAATGCTCTCAGGTGCTAACAAAATGCTTGGAAATCGCTCCTAGAGCGCTGAAATATGAAATATTTTCCAGGGGGGGTGCAGATCCCCCCACCCCCACCCCCCATCTACGGGAGGGTACACCCCCTCCCATACCCAACCCCTCCTCAGGCCTTCAGGAGATGCCTTCGGCATCTCAACCCAGGAATCCCCATGTAAAGCTCATTTCATCCTAGCAGAATGTCTCAAACAACCAGTTGGGCCGTTCCGTCATCTCTGCGTACATCTTAACATAATGCTAAAATAGTATCATTCTTTCTTTCTTTCTTCATATAATTGCTGCCTTCAACAGGTTGATGATTATGCAATGAATTCAGGGGGTTGTGGGATGAATCTCTTCAGCTCCCCTCTAGGCTACCACAGAT
Organism: Pictodentalium vernedei; assembly: GCA_031216915.1. Taxonomy (NCBI): domain Eukaryota; kingdom Metazoa; phylum Mollusca; class Scaphopoda; order Dentaliida; family Dentaliidae; genus Pictodentalium; species Pictodentalium vernedei. The sequence goes on from CM062296.1 coordinate 412,703,963, forward strand.
AGATCTTTAGCATGCACAGGGTGTGTCTCTCCCTGCACAGAGGTCAGCCATTTTACGTCCCCACCCGATAGGACGGTACACTGTGGCAGCATCAACCCCGAAATTGATGCTGACAGAGGGTGTTTGGTCAATACGGAACCTCTCCCCGACCGTGGATTAAATACACGAACATGGGTTACACACTTAAATTTGCAGGACTTATCTCCAGGTTGCGCAAATTTTTAACTCTGGTAGGCTTGTGGTAAACTGCTACCTTTCAGCTAGAAATGTGGGGCCGAATCTTCCAGGGCAGCATCGTTTTGGGGCAGATTCTACCTGGGGTCGAATCGCCATGTATCCCACTGTGGCAGGGTAGTTGCTTTTGATGAGCCATAACACCATGAAATTGAAAACCAAAATGGAAATAAATATATTCACCATGTAGGGAATGGAATTATCTATCACATCGCTCGTGTGTTATTGGGAGTTATTGAATATTTGTTGACGTTTTCCATGCACGAAAATAGGCTATGTTTCGTTGATAAATACAAATATAAAAACCACAAACCTTGAAATATGACCCAATAAAAAATAAACAATGATGTTTAAAATATATTGTTAGTTATTTGTTTTCAAGGTATCCATCGTCTAAGTGTTTGCGTAATCACAATGGGAATCGATGGGGTCATTTGTTTATCTCAAAATGGTGGCCCCCATGACGCGATTCCAACAAAAAATTATTCATTTATCGGCGACAGAATATCAACTTATAGTCACTTAAATTTGTATTAAGCACTTTCTGTGAGTTTATATACATGTTATTCCTCAAACTTTTGTTTAGGTTTTCCGTACTTTGTTGAATTTTGGTCTATTTACTGCTCATAAACTTACACGTTTTGCACTATGACAGATATCGTAACCGGAAGTGGCCAACCGTTGTTGTCGCTACATTTTATCGGGAACGTAGGCAGGCGAATGAATAACAATACTATGTACTGGAGGATGGTCACTGTGACCCATCGTGGTCGAACGGGTGGACGAAACAGGCGTTTTGGATGATATCGGGGTGAACGGATTGTTATTCAACACAGGGTCATCCGCGGAGCTGAACATGGGGTCCTTCGTTGAAAACATGACGTTTTCACTGAATGTTTTTGAAACACATCTTCTCACGATTTATATATTGATGAAACATCGATTTTGAATTCTCCACCATGTTCGGGATATTGCCTTTTTCGACAGTCATTCCAATTAAAAAGATTAATATCTGTTATTTTCATATTTCTATATTTTCGCTCTCTGCAACACAATCATGACATTTCTGTTCCCAACCAAAACATGTGTATGTCTCACAAAATACATCTTTTATAACAAAAGAGTTCAAATTTAAAGTTCATGAAAAGAGAAAGGAGTTAGCCCCCTTTCATCCGTCACAAGGACACTCTCCCTTGGCTTATCCAACCCAACAATATAACAAGATATCCTCTATTCATTTATTTATTGGTGTTTAAGGTCACATATTTATGCACAATGGTTAATCGTGACGGTGGCAATTTTAAGAGTGGAGGAAGCCGGAGTACACGGAGAAAACCACCGAGTATGGACGAGCAACTGTCAGCTCCTCAACATTCTAACTCTGTTCAAGCTCCGCTAAAGCAGGGTTACAGTGGTTGAAGATGTGCACCATCGACGTGCAGTACGCCTTAGTATACGGCGTCATCATGCCCCCATGTAGGCAACCGGGATAAAGTGCCTTGCCCAAGGATACAACGCGGGTCGCGCCGGACGGGTTTCAAACTCGGGACCTCCATAGCATAGAAGTCCAACAGTCTACCACTGAGCCACCGCGTCCCTCCTCTATTTTTTAACAACCCAAAAATAATTACAAAATGTTCTCAGATCTGTCACAGTTTTCTGACAGTGTTACAGTTTCTCATTCTTTTCACAAAGTCCGAAGTTTTCTCTTCTCCTGGTTCAGCTATCCGAAGGCTCGAGTGATATCGTGGGCCAAAGCAATCAAGTGCGATAATTCTTTACCCATTTAAACGTATGTGCGGTTCTGTATTTATCACACACACCTCCCATGTAACAACCAGTCTACACGAAAATTGAACTAAAGGCACTCTTCAACTGGATAATTGCTGCGTTTTCTTCGTTGCCAGCGAGACATCATTGTTAGTTGGCCGGGCACCAAACCTAATTTGCTTTTTTAATATTGACGGCATTCAATTGGTGGAAACCAGTAGATACCGATCAGTGTCACGGTCACGATGATCGAACTTTAAATATTGCCGAAACTGCGGAGAATAACAGAACAAAAAATGTTTAAATAATAATAATAATAATAAGTTTAGCAAACTGCTTCATTACATGACGACTTTTGGAAAGTGTGTGTGAAAGTCAGAATGTTGTTTTTATTTTGTAAATTTTTGACTCGAATATGATTGTTTAAATATCCCTGGTAAACAAATCTAAATGAGGAACTTGGAATTTCCAAGCGATCTCGACTCCGGTGCATTCGGCCAATGATGACGTGATTTATTTAGACGCGTTCCTTCTATGTTTAGGTTGGAAACGAAATCGAAGTGTTTTGTATCACCACATGTGCGATACAACTTTTTTTTATTGTACAGGCAGAACATTGGAAATCTTGTATTTTACAGTAATAGGTGTGTGATAAATACAGATTATCATGATTATGTGCATGTCCTGTGATTTGTATCAGATTCGAGGTGGTGTCCAGAATGGGATCTCAACGAGCCGGCTTTGCCGGCGAGTTGTGATCCCATTTTTGGACACCACCGAGAATCTGATACAAATCACAGGACATGCACATTATCATGATAATTCATTTATCTAACAAATCTGTCACATAAACAGATTAAATATTAACCCTTTACCCAACGTAACGGCCAAAACCGGTCAATGCTATTCTCAAAAATCGCCAATTCATTTTCATTATTTTTTCGTTTTTATCTCAAAAACATAGGTTATGACCCCTCGTTGGAACGAGCTCGTCGAGCTCGTTCCACTGAGTGGTCATAACCTATGTTTTGGGACAAAAATGAAAAAAGTTAGTTATTCAAGAATTTTTGTTGCAAGTGTCGTCTGCTTTTCATGTTAGGTAAAGGGTTAAATTATTTTTAAACATTTTGGGGACATAATGTTCGGTCGATCACTGAAACGCACATGGAATGTATCCATGCGCCTGTTATGAGAGCCCGTAACGCTATCGGAAACGTGTCGTTTATATGATACGGGATCAGAATGAGTCGTCTATATGATACGGAATCGGAACACATTATGTGATACGTACCGTTTCTCGTGGTTTTCAGGCCAAAATCTATATGATTGGTAAATAAATAACTTAATGCCATGATAATGCACAACCCATGGTTTAGGATGGTCAGTTCTAATTTAATCCAACAGCCCCGTACCTGTAGAATAGAATAGAATAGAATAGAATAGAATAGAATAGAATAGAATAGAATAGAATAGAATACTTTATTGCACTACCATAATACAGAGAAAAGGTATGGCATCATATAAAATAAAAGAAAAAACTATATAAAAAGGCATGCATGTAAAAACAAGATGACTAGAATAAAATATGGTTAATACTATCGTTTCTGTACACACTCGTGGCAACGTGTACTAGCGTTACACACCTACGTTTAATCGTTTACATAAAGTAACATTCTTCTAAATCTGAGAGATACATCGAGTCCAACTACAATTCCGATTGAGAGACTCTGCAGAACAAAACAAGCTATACTTCAACGAGCTGTATCATATGCATCTATATCCTTCGTTATCGTTTAAACCTCATTTTCAATCCCTCTCCAATAAATCTGCTGAGAACCTCACCCACAAATATAATATCCGATTCGAAAAGGAATGAGAGCTTTTGATCGGAGGGTATGCAGCAAAAGCCGGGCCATATGGTGTCAATTTCTCTCCAGAGGTTATTACGTAACCGCGAATAGAGTGGGCAAATGAGGAGAAAGTGCCTTTCATCTTCATCTCATTTCTGCCACAGAATCTACATAACCTATTTTCGAACGGGATTGGCTTTGGTTTATGGTGTCTGCCTTTCTCTACTTCAAGGTTATGACAACTGAGCAGCAGATTAGTGATCAGCTTCCGTTTTTCGAAGGGTAGCTCATCAAGATACACGGGCCTTGCATAATTGCATTTTATATCGAAATAGAATCTCATTTTCCCCGACCTTTCAGACTTTCCTACTACGTCCCGATCTTTCCAGGTTTGAATGTAATTATCGTGAACCCTATCAAGGAAGATATTAGGAAATGTTTCCACGTTTACTACTGAAAGGCTGTCCCAGACTTAACCGAATCCGTATTTATAAAGACTATCGCGAATAAGATTAAGCCAAGTGGAACCGCCGCGCTGTTTGAGTTCATAGTAACATTTGTAGACTAATCTGTTTGATGGTAAAGATTCTAGTCGAAGCCAATATTTTATTACTCTTTTCAGGATATCAAATTTCAATGAAAATCTGTCGATTTCTGCGAGCGAAGCCACATTGGACGCATTGCGATGGATACCTAAAGCTCGTTTGCAAAATCTAAGATGAAAATTTTCTATGTCATCGTTTTGTCTCGTTAAACAACGCTCGCCCCAAATCTCACAGCCATAACTTAACACAGGCTTAACGCATGAGTCAAACAACTTTGTGATTACTGGGATAGGTACATCATTGCCACCGAGTGAATTGTACACTTTAAAAAGAGCCTTGGAGGCTCTACCTGTGAGATCTGAAATTTCATGGCTGAGATTCCCAGAAGCAGAGAAATTAATACCCAGATATTTGTAGTCCAAAACAGAACTTAGTACGGACTTACCCAGTCTCAATGTGTGATTTATTTTTCTTCCCTGTTTATTAAATATCAGAGTTTTAGTTTTTTCTGTATTAATTTTAATCTGCCAGTTCGAACAAAACATGAATAATCTGTCAATCATATTTTGTAGACCTGATGCAGATTTCGAGAGGAGCACGATGTCATCTGCGTACATGAGATACGGGATGGGTGTGCCCATGACTTCATGTACATCATTATGCTCGTGTTTTAACTCATTTACTACACCGTCCACAAACAAATTGAAAAATAAGGGGCTCAAGCAGTTGCCTTGCATTACACCCTCCGTTGTGTGAAATGCTTTTGATAGATTATCCATCACTTTCACACACGATTCGGTCCTACTAAAAAGGCTTTTAATAGTTTCATACATCCCCCCCCCCCCCCCCCCAGTACCACAAGACGCCAAACGAAATAAAAGTCCCTCTCGCCAGACCTTATCAAATGCTTTGTTGAAGTCGACAAAGCAAGTGTACAAACGATTGTTCTTCTCAGTACTCCGTTTTATGTCGTTGAGAATAAAGATATTATCAGCCGTCCTGTGATCTTTTTTGAAGCCGCTTTGGTACTGTGATGGGATATCTCGTTCTGCTGTGTGAGAATTCAGTCTTTCCAACACGACACTGAGGAAAACTTTATCTAGTGTGCTGGTAATTGTTATACCTCTAAACTGATCGGCAGTGGATGGGTTACTGCACTTTAGAATAGGTACGATATAACCTGAAGACCACTCGCTCAGAAATTCGCCCGACTCCAAGATATTATTAAATAATTTTGTTAGAATGGGGGCTAAGGTTTTACGAGTAGCCTTAATCATTTCTGCCTTAATGCCATCCAGACCCTCAGCTTTTCCACTGTTTAATTTAGATATCGCATATAATATTTCAGTTTCTTCTATCCTATAATCGAGAGTGTCATTATGTGCCATCTGCTGTTCAAGATCACACAGTTGTTTGGAAATTTGCTTTTTGAATTGTACATTGAAATTCGCTTCGCGAGTCTGTTGACTCAGCGACTTAAAATGGTCAAGAAATTCATCTGGAGATGTATCACTAACTGGCTCTAAAGACTTACTAAACTGTGACTTAATGTTTGATAAGGCACTCCAGTAATCTTTAGGATTTTCACTGCTCAATTTGATTAGATTGTCGAAGAGCGTCCGTTTGTACTCCCGATGTTTCTGTTTAAGGGTCGCGTGATACCGTTTTCTTGTTGTAAAATAACGACCACGGACTATTGGGTCATTACTATATAAAACTAACAATTTCCGGCAGGACAAGAGGTGCTTTTTAAGTTCATAACAACTTTTGTCGAACCAGAGTTTGGGTTTTATAGCTGCCCGCTTGTGAGTTTTTGCTTTCCTACATTTCAAACTGCGCGCTGAGGCGAGCCTAAAATGTCAATTTATTTTGGAGACTGATATGTTTACATCAACATGTTTTTCATTAGTTATATCAGAGAGGTTCTTTTTTTCATGCGATTCGAATGCCCCAACAAATCCATCTCTTGCTGATTGCGACCACCGAAAGCGATTAGGAAAGGGGATTATCTCGGACTTTGATCGATTAATATTGGTTACATTAAACGTTGGCATTTTAAGTATAAACCATGTCTGGCAATGGTCTGAGTTGAGTGAAAGGTCCTCAACATGGAAGAAAGCTATTTTCGGAATAAGCCTTTCACTGCAAATAACGTAATCAACAACAGAACACCCGGGCGGCTGATCAGAAGTATATTTTCCTAAATAATCACCAGGTGTCCTGCCGTTTAGAATTCTCATTCCAGCTTGTACACATAGTTCAATTAATGACCTTCCACGGCTGTTAGACGTTAGATCACAGCTGTTTCGTTTATGTATGACGCTGTCGTGATGGTAATTTGAAATATAATTGAATTTATCTGAATTGTGCTCATTGCTCAAGAAATCAATTGTATTTGAGGTCCGAACATTTAAATCTCCCTGTAATATTATATCCCCTCGATCAGAGTAACGAGCAATTTCTCTCAGAAGTGTATCAAAGGTTTCCTCTCTACCTTTTTGCTGGCACGTGGATTGCCCTGGGGCACAATATGCATTACACAGAAGATATCGTTCTCAGTAGCAAAGCCCTCCCTTCGCAACAAGATCCATAAAATATCATCACTTTCAGACTTTAGATATTGTATAAACTTGGAGAGATGGGATTTATAATAAATTAGAATTCTACATCTCTTGTTTGTTGACCTGTTACGATAGAAGTACTTGTAGCCTTCTATATTGATAACAGGTGTGGAATTACTAGCCCACGTCTCCAGAAATGTAACGATGTCGAACCGTTTAACATATCTGTCAACAAAACTATTGCATAAGAGTGTATATTGACCTAAGTTGTCTTTCAAACCATGAATATTCCAACAGCTTATTTTCAGTTGCGGATCATTTCCCATTACTAACAGAAGTTCTGAAAAATTGTTGTTTGTAAAGTCGTAACCATCTTAGCTTAGCGTAAGAGTTCGCTGACTTGTTTCATGAAAGTGTTACATAATTCCTCCACTGTTTCTTTATTGTCGTATCGTCTAGACACGTGTCCGTTTGTGTGTCTGGGATATGCATCTCGATAATGCCGTGGCACAACAGTCAACTGATTTACACTGTTCTCTGCAGTGAAATTCGGAATAGGGTCCCGGGTAGAGACGTCTTTATTAGCATTAACCCCCTGCACACTGATGTCAAAATCTCAAAATTTCAGGCTACTAATTTTTCCCATGATGCAACTAGAAATTTAATCAATTCAGTCTTGTTTGACAGAGTTCATTGAACTCTGTCAAACAAGACTAGTAGTGCTCGCACGTTTCACCCCCCATTTGGATGACCTCGGTGGATGACCTCGGAAGTGACGTCATGTCACGTGACCCAGTGGCGCCATGTTGTGTTGTCATGGTAACCCGCGTGAGCGGCCATCTTGTGACGTCATCTCCATAGTGATACGTGATGTTAGTGCGCATGCGCAGCGCGTGTTGTTAGGGTTGTTAGGGTGATACGAGCTTCCGTCGTCCATTTTGTATACTGGAAGCCGCCATCTTGGTTTCTATGGTAGCACGTGATTGTTATGTTACCAATGGCTTCTAACAAGACAGGGGTATGTTTACTGACAGGAACAAAGTAGAAAATTTAATCTGCGCTTTCTTATATAAACACAAAATTGTTTCTGAAATTTCAACTCGTTATACCATGAAACCCCAAGTTATTATGCTGAAATCATGAGCGACAACTGAAGAATTACTAGCACCAGGAATGTGAAAAAGAAACTTGGCCTTCGATTTGCGATTGTGAAAAAACATGTTAAGTTTACCTAAAAATAATGAGGTTTTTGCATATTCGAGGACCATTTCTTTGAAATTAAATGCTCCAGAAATGTGAAAATGAAACTAGAGCTTCTTTTTCTGATTAAAAGAAAAACTCAAATTTTAAATTGTCCGGGAAATAGAGGTAAAAATAATACGCGGAAACTAAAAAATAGCAAAGTTCCGAACAACCAAGGAAAATTACTCTGACACTACTTCACTATTGTGTAAAAGACCTGAAAATCGACCTTTATCTTCGAGCTATGGTGGTAAGTGCTGTTTTGAAACTCGAAAACATTCTGTCCAAGGAAACCCAAGTTATCGTACGGGTTCCATTTTATCCTCGACAATTGTACGTTTACTTGTCATCAAAAAAAACTAAAAAAAAAAACTCAAAACGCTGTACACACTAATGGCAGGAACAATTCTATTATAAGTAACCACATCGTGCTCTCGGAGGCCAGCGGGGACATCTCCATGGAAGTGGCGCAAATGACAGCTCCTGTCAATAAAACTCTTTTCTCGAATGCCCTGTCGTCTAACTCTGTGATGGAGGGTCTTGATGGACAACTGGCGGAACGAAACGGAGCAAGTGATATGAATGAGGATATTTTACAACTTTCTGGTATTGTGCGCGAAACTCAGGGAAATTTTGGGGACACACAAATTACAGTTGAACAAATACCTGGTCACACAAATAACAAAAAGTATAAACTTGAGGCTAAATCTATAATCTTGAAGAACTCAATTGCAAGAAGGATTAACCCTTTACCTAACATGAAAAGCAGACGACACTTGCAAAAAAAAATCTTGAATAACTATTTTATTTCACTTTTTGTCTCAAAAACATAGGTTATGACCCCTCGTGGGAACGAGCTCGTCGAGCTCGTTCCAACGAGGGGTCATAACCTATGTTTTTGAGACAAAAAATGAAAAAAATAATGAAAATTAATTGGCGATTTTTGAGAATAGCGCTGGGCGGTTTTGGCCGTTACGTTGGGTAAAGCGTTAAGGGCAAAAGACTTGACCCAAGTGGCAATACTTGAGTTGAATATATTCCGTACGGCCTTGCGGGTATAAGTAAGTTTCTTGCGGAGAGTAACATTAATCACTCATGTAAGAAGATCGTCATTGTGACTGGAAATAACGCGATAGAACGGGAAGTGCCGGAAGACATTTGTACCAAGTTTTCACAAATCTTGCTTAACGGTCGCAGATGTTTTCCTAATGCACACTTTTTCATCTGTTCGGTCATACCTAGGGTTAATCAATCAACAGTGAACGTCAAAGCAGTGAAATTAAATGCTCGCCTTAAGGAGTTATGTTCTAGCAGTGATCATAGTACATATTATCATATTTGTGATTTCTTTCAAACACCAAAGTTACAGCTAGTCACCTTTATTTCGACAGCATTCACCTAAACAACAAAGGTTTAGGCAGACTGGCGTTAAAGTTCAAGCATATTCTTGACCTGGAAAGCCGTCCACAGAACACACAGCTGCATGTGAATAAAAGGCACGATCCGGCCTCAGATCATTATATTCGATATTCAGACACAACAGGAAGGACATTTAACCCCCTGCAGATTGTTGTCAAAATACCAATATTTCAAGTAGCCATTATTCCCTTAATACAACTAGAAATTTAATCAATTCAGTCTTAGTAGTATGTCATGCACGTTTGAGGGAACAGTTGGATGACCTCGGTGGATGACCTCGGAAGTGACGTCATGTCACGTGACGTAGTGGCGCCATGTTGTGTTGTCATGGTAACCCGCGTGAGCGGCCATCTTGTGACGTCATCTCCATAGTGATACGTGATGTTAGTGCGCATGCGCAGCGCGTGTTGTTAGGGTGATACGAGCTTCCGTCGTCCATTTTGTATACTGGAAGCCGCCATCTTGGTTTCTATGGTAGCACGTGATTGTTATGTTACCAATGGCTTCTAACAAGACAGGGGTATGTTCGGGGGTGTCTTCCTTTGTAGAAGAGTAAATCTGATTACCACAAACAACCCGACAATCCCCCAAATCACCAAAATCCACCCAAAATCACCGAAATTAACTTTATTTCCCCAATTTATCAGCTTAGCACGTAGTGCTATAGTACTAAGGGTTACAAGGGGGTGTGTTCCTTTGTAGAAGAGTAATGTTCTGGCTTTGAATTCGCCCAGATTCCCTTTTTGGATCTCTATCCCATGACGTTTTTCCCCTATTAAGAATAGCACGTAGTGCTATAAGACAAATTTACCCAGAATCCTCTGCTTCTATCTATATATGCAATAGTTTTCCTCTACCTAGGCATGTTCCTTTATTCTAGAGTATACTCCAGTAACGTAGAAGAGCCTATCAACTGGAACAGCTTTACTTATTATTACTATATTTAGCAATTTCTGGTCTATTCTTGTTAGTTCTGACCCTATTCCAAGTACTCTTGTTGTTTCATTTATCTAGATAATAACTAACCAATCAGATTGCTTGATTTCCCATAACCGGTATACAGAGTTATCTCCCTTGTGTATAATAAAAGACTATATTCAATGGCAATATCCCCAGGCACCCCAATTTCGGCACCCCTTTTTTGAAAAAACTAATAGCCTTCGGCACCCCTTTTTTCTGAAATGAGGCTAAGAGTCGTTCGAGGAGTCACTCGAACGAGCAATTGCTCGGTAGCTCATTTGCTCGATGGGATTCGAGTCATTCGAGCAGTATGTCGAGTCACTCGATCGAGTAATTACTCGATAGCTCATCTGACAAAAACGGGATTCTCCACAGCACCCCTTTTTGGAAAACATATGGCCTTCGGCACCCCTTTTTCTGAAATGAGGCTAAGAGTCGTTCGAGGAGTCACTCGAACGAGCAATTGCTCGTTAGCTCATTTGCTCGATGGGATTCGAGTCATTCGAGCAATATGTCGAGTCACTCGATCGAGCAATTACTCGATAGCTCATTTGACAAAAAAGGGATTCTCCAGAAAACATCCCGATTTCGGCACCCCTTTTTGGAAAACCTATGGCCCTCGGCACCCCTTTTTTGTCGTACGAGGCCATGAGGGCTATGTAAAAGCCCTCAACGAGGCATTTTATACAGCGCTCAATGTAAAATATCTATAAACAGGCTATATAAGAGATTCCGTAATTGAGATTCCTATCCGACTCCGTAAAGTTGGATTCCGTGTTTTTACATAAACACCCGATGGTATAAATAGGGATGAAACATCCGAATTACATTATTTCACTTCTGTCCAGAAATGGGTGAACTCCATAATTGCGATAAATGTCAGATATCCTTCATTCAGCAGAAAAGTCTGTTGCGTCATAAATTATCCATCCACGGACCCAAACGCTTCCAATGCTCCAGGTGTGCAAAGATGTTCAAAAGAAGAGACCATCTGAGAAGACATGAGAAGATCCATACAAAAAGGAGACCAAAGGATCATCAGAGAGAATATGTTGAACAAGTCGGAAACCATTGGACACAAATTGGTCAAAAAGAAGAATGCAAACGAATAAACCAATTGGAACCAATTGAACTCTCAAAACCGTATCAGGTGAATAACAATAATCCAACCAGAAAGTCGTGGATACCAATACTTCCAACAGAAATGCCCCGTACAATAATGACCGGCGCAGGGAAGAAGCCAGAACCAGAGAATAATCCAACAAGTGAAGAAAAAGAATACGTTTTGGTCGAACCCAGTTTATTGGAAAGCTTACTAGATCGACAGCGTTTGGTACGCGGGGAACCAAACGAGCTTGCTGCGATGGACCTGGACAGAGGAATGAGAAAGATCATAGAATCCCAAACCATGAACGAGAATGAGAAGATTCGTCACTACAACCAGATCTTACAGCGCTACAGAGAATTCTACAATAAAGCTTCACAGCCGATAACAATCAACATACAGAACCAGTGATGACAACGGAGAGAACAAAGTGAACGAAGATGAACTGTTGACCAGAACAGACATCGAAGAAGAGAACTGAAAAGACTAAGAAGAATGAAGAGAAGATCGGACTGAAGTGATCGAAGATCGAACATGATGAAGATAACAGAATAAACAGAACAAGTATTGAATTATATAACAGGCAGTGTACAGAAAAGGCAATAAAGTTTTAAAATATAACAAAAGTTCTTGTTTCTTTTTTACTAGGAGGGAAGGGGAATACCGTTGGGTGTTTATGTAAAAACACGGAATCCAACTTTACGGAGTCGGATAGGAATCTCAATTACGGAATCTCTTATATAGCCTGTTTATAGATATTTTACATTGAGCGCTGTGTAAAATGCCTCGTTGAGGGCTTTTACATAGCCCTCATGGCCTCGTACGACAAAAAAGGGGTGCCGAGGGCCATAGGTTTTCCAAAAAGGGGTGCCGAAATCGGGATGTTTTCTGGAGAATCCCTTTTTTGTCAAATGAGCTATCGAGTAATTGCTCGATCGAGTGACTCGACATATTGCTCGAATGACTCGAATCCCATCGAGCAAATGAGCTAACGAGCAATTGCTCGTTCGAGTGACTCCTCGAACGACTCTTAGCCTCATTTCAGAAAAAGGGGTGCCGAAGGCCACATGTTCTCCAAAAAGGGGTGCTGAAATTGGGGTGCCTTCTGGAGAATCCCGTTTTTGTCAGATGAGCTATCGAGTAATTACTCGATCGAGTGACTCGACATACTGCTCGAATGACTCGAATCCCATCGAGCAAATGAGCTACCGAGCAATTGCTCGGTCGAGTGACTCCTCGAACGACTCTTAGCCTCATTTCAGAAAAAAGGGGTGCCGAAGGCTATTAGTTTTTTCAAAAAAGGGGTGCCGAAATTGGGGTGCCTGGGGATATTGCCATTGAATATAGTCTTTTATTATACACAAGGGAGATAACTCTGTATACCGGTTATGGGAAATCAAGCAATCTGATTGGTTAGTTATTATCTAGATAAATGAAACAACAAGAGTACTTGGAATAGGGTCAGAACTAACAAGAATAGACCAGAAATTGCTAAATATAGTAATAATAAGTAAAGCTGTTCCAGTTGATAGGCTCTTCTACGTTACTGGAGTATACTCTAGAATAAAGGAACATGCCTAGGTAGAGGAAAACTATTGCATATATAGATAGAAGCAGAGGATTCTGGGTAAATTTGTCTTATAGCACTACGTGCTATTCTTAATAGGGGAAAAACGTCATGGGATAGAGATCCAAAAAGGGAATCTGGGCGAATTCAAAGCCAGAACATTACTCTTCTACAAAGGAACACACCCCCTTGTAACCCTTAGTACTATAGCACTACGTGCTAAGCTGATAAATTGGGGAAATAAAGTCAATTTCGGTGATTTTGGGTGGATTTTGGTGATTTGGGGGGATTGTCGGGTTGTTTGTGGTAATCAGATTTACTCTTCTACAAAGGAAGACACCCCCGAACATACCCCTGTCTTGTTAGAAGCCATTGGTAACATAACAATCACGTGCTACCATAGAAACCAAGATGGCGGCTTCCAGTATACAAAATGGACGACGGAAGCTCGTATCACCCTAACAACACGCGCTGCGCATGCGCACTAACATCACGTATCACTATGGAGATGACGTCACAAGATGGCCGCTCACGCGGGTTACCATGACAACACAACATGGCGCCACTACGTCACGTGACATGACGTCACTTCCGAGGTCATCCACCGAGGTCATCCAACTGTTCCCTCAAACGTGCATGACATACTACTAAGACTGAATTGATTAAATTTCTAGTTGTATTAAGGGAATAATGGCTACTTGAAATATTGGTATTTTGACAACAATCTGCAGGGGGTTAAATGTCCTTCCTGTTGTGTCTGAATATCGAATATAATGATCTGAGGCCGGATCGTGCCTTTTATTCACATGCAGCTGTGTGTTCTGTGGACGGCTTTCCAGGTCAAGAATATGTTTGAACTTTAACGCCAGTCTGCCTAAACCTTTGTTGTTTAGGTGAATGCTGTCGAAATAAAGGTGACTAGCTGTAACTTTGGTGTTTGAAAGAAATCACAAATATGATAATATGTACTATGATCACTGCTAGAACATAACTCCTTAAGGCGAGCATTTAATTTCACTGCTTTGACGTTCACTGTTGATTGATTAACCCTAGGTATGACCGAACAGATGAAAAAGTGTGCATTAGGAAAACATCTGCGACCGTTAAGCAAGATTTGTGAAAACTTGGTACAAATGTCTTCCGGCACTTCCCGTTCTATCGCGTTATTTCCAGTCACAATGACGATCTTCTTACATGAGTGATTAATGTTACTCTCCGCAAGAAACTTACTTATACCCGCAAGGCCGTACGGAATATATTCAACTCAAGTATTGCCACTTGGGTCAAGTCTTTTGCCCTTAACGCTTTACCCAACGTAACGGCCAAAACCGCCCAGCGCTATTCTCAAAAATCGCCAATTAATTTTCATTATTTTTTTCATTTTTTGTCTCAAAAAAATAGGTTATGACCCCTCGTTGGAACGAGCTCGACGAGCTCGTTCCCACGAGGGGTCATAACCTATGTTTTTGAGAAAAAAAGTGAAATAAAATAGTTATTCAAGATTTTTTTTTGCAAGTGTCGTCTGCTTTTCATGTTAGGTAAAGGGTTAATCCTTCTTGCAATTGAGTTCGTCAAGATTATAGATTTAGCCTCAAGTTTATACTTTTTGTTATTTGTGTGACCAGGTATTTGTTCAACTGTAATTTGTGTGTCCCCAAAATTTCCCTGAGTTTCGCGCACAATACCAGAAAGTTGTAAAATATCCTCATTCATATCACTTGCTCCGTTTCGTTCCGCCAGTTGTCCATCAAGACCCTCCATCACAGAGTTAGACGACAGGGCATTCGAGAAAAGAGTTTTATTGACAGGAGCTGTCATTTGCGCCACTTCCATGGAGATGTCCCCGCTGGCCTCCGAGAGCACGATGTGGTTACTTATAATAGAATTGTTCCTGCCATTAGTGTGTTCAGCGTTTTGAGTTTTTTTTTTTTAGTTTTTTTTGATGACAAGTAAACGTACAATTGTCGAGGATAAAATGGAACCCGTACGATAACTTGGGTTTCCTTGGACAGAATGTTTTCGAGTTTCAAAACAGCACTTACCACCATAGCTCGAAGATAAAGGTCGATTTTCAGGTCTTTTACACAATAGTGAAGTAGTGTCAGAGTAATTTTCCTTGGTTGTTCGGAACTTTGCTATTTTTTAGTTTCCGCGTATTATTTTTACCTCTATTTCCCGAACAATTTAAAATTTGAGTTTTTCTTTTAATCAGAAAAAGAAATTCTAGTTTCATTTTCACATTTCTGGAGCATTTAATTTCAAAGAAATGGTCCTCGAATATGCAAAAACCTCATTATTTTTAGGTAAACTTAACATGTTTTTTCACAATCGCAAATCGAAGGCCAAGTTTCTTTTTCACATTCCTGGTGCTAGTAATTCTTCAGTTGTCGCTCATGATTTCAGCATAATAACTTGGGGTTTCATGGTATAACGAGTTGAAATTTCAGAAACAATTTTGTGTTTATATAAGAAAGCCCAGATTAAATTTTCTACTTTGTTCCTGTCAGTAAAATGCTAGTCATGGTTCTTGATTGTGCAAAAGAAAATCCTTATTAACAACGGCATAGCGGGGGTTCGAACCCACGCCGAGAGAGTTTCCTTCTGCACCAACCGCCTAGCGAAACTATACTGAACCACGCCACGCGTGGTGTGCGTGGTTCAGTAGTTTCGCTAGGCGGTTGGTGCCGAAGGAAACTCTCTTGGCGTGAGTTCGAACCCCCGCTATGCCATTGTAAATAAAACCAGCGTCCTTGATTCTATGGCACGCGGGAATTTTAAAGAGAAGTTCTGGCTGATTTCCTTGCAGTGCAGCACGAAGAACTGATGCAATTACTTTTATGAATAACTTTTAAAAATCCTTATTATTTGAGGGTTTTACGTTCAGAAGGTTTTTCCTGACATAATTATCTAAAATTTCAGAATTTCACTTGTCTTTACTCGGGGGGGGGGGGGGGGGTGATCAAGTTCTATTTTCAGCTTTTCATTTGATTAAGGCGGTAGTTATAGCCTATGATTATGCAAAATGTAAAGAAGTTGGGGTCTTCAGCATAGGGCTCGCGGGTGGGAATATCAGTTCACTACAGACTGGCCCCCTACTCAGCCCACTAGGTAGTCTCATGCGCAGCCCACGAGGTAGTCTACTGCGCAACCCATTAGGTTGTCTCCTGCGAAGCCCGCTAGAGTGAATACCTAGTGGGCTGTGCAGGAGACCAGACCGTAGGACACTGATATTCCCGCCCGCGAGCGGAGACTGGTTTATTGAGCAATGGGACGCTCTCGTATAAGGTACCCACAGGCTGTTGTCAGTACAAATATATGATTTAAAGCACTTTTCATCTTCAATATGAACCTTTTTTCACCCCACCGCACAAAGCACCCCGAGTCTTTCCTCGTGAAAATACCGCATTTGAATCAGAGACTCCGAAAGTTTCCCTGTCAAACAACTCTGTTATTATTCAAACCTGCGTTGAAATGAAGAGCTCTTTGCGAGGCAGAAGAAGAATGGTTTCGCGCGCCGAAGGCGCGCAGAGACGCTATAGGGCAAGCCCCTTTCGATCCTCAGTGGTTGTATGATATTTGGTAGCAGCATGTCAAGCGTGGCAAAGGAGGAGAAGGGTTGGTGTACTCGGTAGATGTTCCAGACTGGAAGGTCAGTGGTGTTGGGTTGACTTTTCCGGGTAGATGACTGAACCGCCGGTTGAGGACCAGAGCGAGAGGGGGTCCTCTCACAAAGGTGCCACCTCTCTCCGAGGGTGCTGTAGCGTTTTTCGGGCAAGTATAATCTGCCACTTCTAGATGAGTCGTGGAGCGATGGTCAGATGGTAAGCCATCATTGGCAAGTAGAGTCTACCTCAGGCTCTTCGATTAGTTCTGGTTGTACAGCTGGATGCGTTCTGGGGGACGACAGCAACAACGGCCCCTTTCGGGGACCACCCAAAGAAAGACCCGAACTTCCCTGGTTCGGGGGCAGGCCTGCATTGTAACCTATTTGGGTGGGTCAAAGGTGCGCTCTACAGACGCTTACAAAAAGGGGCAGAGGCGGGGCGCAGGACCAACGCTCGCCTTCCTTGAAGTGGGTGACCACTTCTAGGGATGGAACGGAGGATGTTCAGACTCCATAGCGGTTACTATTTTTCATAACGGTTATAGTTTCCATAGCGGTTATTGGGGTTCTGGTCATTAAAAAGAAAACATCTCTGTGTACCTGCTAAAAGAAGAAGGCAGAATTAGTTTGATATATAAAGAATAATGAAAAAGTTTAGATCTACCATTTTCTTCTTACCAGTTTTGATTAATTTTTTTGGCGGTCAGTTATTAGTAGTTTTAGTTGAGTTGGTGAAGACAGCCCTGTTACAACCGATAATGTTACAACGCCGCATAATGTTACACCAACGCATATTGTTACAAAAAATGTAGTAAACAACCGATAATGTTATAAACTCCGCATAATGTTATAACTTTTTTCAACCCGTTATGTTATAAAAATCGACGCGTAATGTTATAACTTTTTTCAACCCGTTATGTTACAACAAATTAACCGATAATGTTATAACTTCTGTATACTAATTCCAGTTACAGCTATTGCAGATGGACTTTACCACTTACCATTTATTGCCGCATAAAGGTATGTATTATTTGTACTAAAGGTTTCTGCTCTGGTTAAGGTGAGGAGACCCCCCCCCCCCCCAACTCCCGGGGATTTATCATAGAATGACCTAGTCACATTACATAGACGCGGATTATCCTGGTAACTCAATCGTGTGACGTCATTACCATGATCATCCAGTGCCCAACATGGTGAAGGCGAGGGTGGTGGAGGAGGGGTACTATTTTATCCGGTTGGTACGTTTACCAACATGCGTAATCTCCGCTTCCAGAAATGTAGTGCACCATAGTCCCCTGACGCCTTTGGGGATGGGCAAATGCCTCTGTTTCTGCTTGTTTTGGGCATCTAAAACTCATTTGTCGGATATTTCTTAGTCATAAGAGTATCTTATTGTTCATTAATTTGACATTTTAACAACTAACAGTGAACAAAAATGAGGTGGAGTTAAGAGGTCAAAAAGTTGGATGGAGCGAGGTATATATGGTGGATGTTGCGGGCTGGTAGTGTTGCACGGAAGCCGAAGAATAAGATGCGAGACTGGGTAGGAAGAGGAATGGGGTTTAGGAGGATTGAAAGGGGTGGGCAGGGATTAGGCTGAGAAAGAGAGGAGGTCATGGATTAGTACATCAGAGTGATTGTGCAGAGAAGGCTATCTGAGAATACTATTAGAGAGTAGTGCTAGACCGTATGATAATATAGATGGTGGAGATGTTGGAAGAAGTGGAAGTGATGAATTTTGGATTACAGGTTCTGGAAAAGGCGGAATCACTAGAACAGGCAGTATAGGGAGAAGGAGGAGATTGTGGAAGAGGAGTTGTGTTGATGTTGGTGTTGTGGCGGTGTTGGTGATGGTGTTGAGTAGTTATGTATGTTGAAAATGAGCCATTTTGTAGGACTGAGGGGCAGGACCCCGGAAGTGACGTCATGTCACGTGACTGGGCGGTCATGTTGGGTTGTCATGATAGTGCACGTGGATGGCCATGTTGTGATGTCATTATCATGAAAAAAGGTGGTAGGAGTGCGTATGCACAGCGCGTGTTGTTATAGGGACACGTGCTCCGTCTCACCCTTAACAACCCGACAATAGATATCGAATGAATCCAAACAACCCGACAGTCTTCAGGAAACTGTCCAAAACATTCCCGAAAACACTCCCGAAGCCAGCCAGCCAGTACCGATTTAGTAACTCGCCAGAAACTCGAGGGACCGGGACTTCAGGAGCTCCAGGGGCAAGGGGCAGTAGGGCTCCGGGGACAGGTACGGCGTCTCCCCCTTCCAGTTTATCTCTCAGTTGAAAAAAACCTATTGTAATAAACCAACCATCATTATAATAAACCCATTTCTGTGATAAATTTCGCGTCCATTATATGGTCGGACATTAGGTAAGGATACTATCCTATATTTTACGGATACTAAACCCACGGAATCCCCCTTTTCGTCGTATGAAGCAATGAAAGCTATGAAAATGCGTACGATGCGCGCAAAATCATACGTCTCAAAATGAAAGCTATGAAAATGAGCGTAATGAGTACCTCTTCATACGTCTCATACCCTCATTAAGGATACTATCCTACCTTTATTTGGGAGTGTTTCCGGGAGTGTTTGGTCAGTTTTCTGAAGATTGTCGGGTTGTTTGGATTAATTCGATATCTATTGTCGGGTTGTTAGGGGTGAGACGGAGCACGTGTCCCCATAACAACACGCGTTGCGCATACGCACTCCTAACACCTCTTGTCATGATAATGACATCACAACATGGCCACCCACGTGCACTATCATGACAACCCAACATGACCGCCCAATCACGTGACATGACGTCACTTCCGGGGTCTTGCCCCCAACTCAACGCCATCACCAACACCGTCACAACACCAACATCAACACAACTCCTCCTCCACAATCTCCTCCTTCTCCCTATACTGCCTGTTCTAGTGTTTCCGCCTTTTCCAGAACCTGTAATCCCAAATCCATCACTTCCACTTCTTCCAACATCTCCACTATCTATATTATCATACCGTCTAGCACTACTCTCTTACAGTATTTTCAGGTAGATTTCTCTGCACAATCACCCTGATGTACTAATCCATGACCTCCTCTTTTTCTCAGCTTAATCCCTGCCCACCCCTTTCAATCCTCAACCCCATTCCCCTTCCTACCCAGTCTCGCATCTTATTCTTCGGCTTCCGTGCGACACTACCAACCTGCCACATCCACCGTATGTACCTCGCTCCATCCAACTTTTTGACATCTTTTAACTGCACCTCATTTTTGTTCACTGTTAGTTGTTAAAATGTCAAATTAATGAACAATAAGATATTCTTATGACTAAGAAATATGCGACAAATGAGTTTTAGATGCCCAAAACAAGCAGAAACCGAGGCATTTTCCCATCCCCAAAGGTGTCAGGGGACTATGGTACACTACATTTCTGGAAGCGGAGACTACGCATGTTGGTAAACGTTCCAACCGGATAAAATAGCACCCCTCCCCCACCACCCACGTCTTCACCATGGTGGGCACTGCACGATCATGGTAATGATGTCACACGATTGAGTTACCAGGATAATTCGCGTCTATGTAACATGACTAGGTCATTCTATGATAAATCCCCGGGAGTTGGGGGGAGGGGGATCCCCTCGCCTTAAGCAGAGCAGAAACCTTTAGTATAAATTTCACATGCCTTTATGCGGCAATAAATGGTAAGTGGTAAAGTCCATCTGCAATAGCTGTAACTGGAATTAGTATGCAGAAGTTATAACATTATCGGTTAATTTGTTGTAACATAACGGGTTGAAAAAAGTTATAACATTACGCGTCGATTTTTATAACATAACGGGTTGAAAAAAGTTATAACATTATGCGGAGTTTATAACATTATCGGTTGTTTACTACATTTTTTGTAACATTATTCGTTGGTGTAACATTATGCGGCGTTGTAACATTATCGGTTGTAACAAGCCCTTCCTGGTAGAAGGTCCCAGGTTTCGCCGTTATCACTGCCTGTTAGTTCACCTCCCCTTTACCAATATTGTCGGTTCACGGGTACTGGATCTTGTTGAATTTCATATTTTAAGACGTTTGATTTTTAGTGTTTTAGTTGAGTTGGTGAAGACAGCCCTTCCTGGTAGAAGGTCACAGCTTTCGCCGTTATCACTGCTTGTTAGTTCACCCCCCCCCCCCCCCCCCCCCTTTACCAATATAGTCGGTTCACAGGTACTGAATCTGGCTGAATTTCATATTTTAGGACGATTCATTTTTAGTGTTTTAGTTGAGTTGGTGAAGACAGCCCTTCCTGGTAGAAGGTACCAGCTTTAGCCGTTATCACTGCCTGTTAGTTCCCCTTTCCTTTACCAATATTGTCGGTTCACGGGTCTTGCTGAATTTCATATTTTAAGACGTTTGATTTTTATTGTTTTAGTTGAGATGGTTAAGTTATAGAGATTCTAGTTGAGTCGGCCTTAACAAAGAGCCTGCCCCTCCCCTCGTCTCGACCAGAGGATTCCCCAAAAAGGCTAGTAAAAACCTTCGCGGTCTGGTGCCTACTTGCCCCGTTTTTTTCATTAAATTTTGGCGTTTTGGGGTTTTTGTCTGCTTTCGCAGATTGCCTGTAGTTCGGATATTAGTTGGCTGTCGGCTAGCCGGTCGTGATTCTTCGGCTTTGCGAGGCAGCTGGTGTTATCATAATTAAGTATTAGAAATCCAAGCTTTTCGTGATCATATTTATAATTATCATACCGCAAGGTGGTGTGGATTGTGTAGACCTAATTAATCCGGATTAATTCTGCTCGGCAGGTGACTAATGTGGATTAATATCGTCAAATAATAAATTATTTCGCTGTGTCATTATTCAGTATCTCTGTTGACATGAAACGCTCTGCGACCGACGTCACCATTTTGCTTTTTTAAATAATTCTCGTTAAAACAGATACGCGGCCAATATTATCGGAAAAGTACAACCGCTAGAATTTTTTTAAATTCCCAACAGTTGAGGCATATACCACTTGGTTACTAATAGATGTAATGATCTCAGTTTAATCAGTGGTGAGTGTGGTCTCCTGTCCTCTTTGGCCACTAAAGACGGGGGTGGGGGGGGGGGGGGTTACTGATTTGCGGATTGAGGGTGTGTTGATGTTTTTGAGTGGGCTTTATCACAGGAATAACACAACACTAGTCTTTAACCCTTTACCAAACATGAAAAGCAGACAACATTTGCAAACAAAATTATTGAATAACTTTTTTTCATTTTTTTGCGTCAAAAACATAGCTTATGACCGCTCACTGGAATGAGCTGAACGAGCTCTCTCCAATGAAGGGTTATAAGCTATGTTTTTGAGGCAAAAAATGAAAACATAATGGAAATTGAATATAATTTTTGTGAATAGCCCTGGTCAGTTTTTACCGTTACGTTGGGTAAAGGGTTAAATGGCAGATCCAGAAGAGTGGGAAACGGCCTAAATCCAAGGAGAAAACAGATGCTCCTAATTTTATTCAATTGATTGCAATGGCGGCGCCCGATTTTTGTTTACGTGGGTAAGGTGGCAAGTGATGGACAATTTTTCTTTCAGGGATTATCCGTTCACAATTTATTTTTTCACTTCGCCTAACCCGAATAGCAAACGACTGCCGCATTTTAATCTTGTGAAAATGTTCATTTTTAGATTCAAATCCATAGCTAATGATTCCTCATAGAATTAAGCTCGACGAGCTTCTTCCACTGAGTGGTCATAGGTTAGGCTTTGTTATGGAGGCAAAATTTAAAAATATATGATAAGCCAACTACAACCACGCCCTTCCTTTTGGCAGGGGCCTGACTCATCCACATGTCTGATTATAATCCATCATCTGGCATTGCCTTTCACGGGAAATCAGTGAGAAAGTCTCTTTTTCAAGTTTCCCGAGGAAGAATCTATAGAGAGGACATACACTGTATTGCAAATAGCATAACATGGGTTCTAACCCCTAACGATAAAGTTTCCTTCGGCGTTAACCGTCTTGCGAGGCTATTAGTATAGTTTCGCTATATTGTTTGGGGACAGGTTCCGAGGCCACCAGTCTAATTTTGTTCGAAATTCGACGCTGCTATATAGCCGCTGTTATGTTTCATTACCCACTTTTCGTGGAGTTTTCGCGCAGACGACCGTTGATACAAAGTGATGTGCCTTTACTCACAAAAACAGACATATATTCTTTCACACTCCAATTATAGATATTCCATTTAGTAAGTATTCAATTCAGCTTGAAAGCATCACGATATTAACACGAGTGGTGTAATCCTAAAACTATAACTAGGATTTAATATATTCCCTGGTTTTCTAGGAACCGGGAACGGGAATGAAATTACTCTCAGAACCTGGAACCGGGAAATTACCCGGGTAATATCAAGCAAATTTACGAGGGTAACATGACGCATTTATTTTAATGATAATGAGCATATTTCATTGGCAATTTCCCATCTCCAAACGGAAAAGTTCTTTTCCTAAGATAAGTATGAAAACCCAGACCCGCTTCAATCTCGTCTTTATTCTTTTTGATCACCTCTGCCTTCTCCAACATCAACACGGAGGAAACAGGTAGACAGCCACTCTGGCTATGTCTCCTCCTTACGATATCCATCACATTTAGTCCTAATTTTATAATCTTTGTACAATAAGTTTTTTTATTAATACAATTCTATACCCATTTCTGTACTTTTTGTCTATTATGTGTGTCGTTAAATGAATTAATCAACCAAAAAAATCAAAATCAAAACACCCACTTCACTGCCGTCACCAGTCTCCTCTGCTTTAGGCAGAGGAGACTGGTGACGGCTGTGTAGAGGGTGTTGATGTTGACGGAGGTAATGAATAGTGATACTGGTGCTTCTGAAAATGAAGACGAGTTTGAACTCTGAAGCGGGTGAAGAAGATCGTATTGTTGAAAGGGCGGGGGGGGGGGGGCGCCTCCAGATCTTGTTGAGAGTTACAGTGATTTGTTGAAAATGGTTCGTCAGGAATCAGGACTGTAAAAATTTCAGGTCTGGAAGGGCTGACGAAATCCTACAAAGTTTCAATTCAGAAAACTTCAGTTCAATACACAAACAATGCCACGCTTCATTCCCGGTCCCGTGCTGTAGATTTCCCGGGTATCGGGGTCGGCTTTGGAAACCGGGAACCCGGGAATTCCCGTTTCGGGGATTAAACCCTGACTATAACGGTGGTGAGTTTTCATTCTTAATGGTAAAGGTCACCAAAGTTTCGTTCAAATCATGTCTCGAGAGAGAAAAACACCCTTTTTCAGATTCTGTCAGATGTAATATTTCAGTTGGTCGGAAAGCCAACCAGTAGTTCGCTTTCTCAACAAACTGAAATATTCCAGTCGATGGATTCTAAACATTGGCGACGAAATGTTTCAAGGCTAAACTTGTTCCTAATCATAGTTTCGCCGATGTTTTTACAGAATTAGCCTAGTGGCCTGGAAGCTTGGATGGTAGCAAAGCAAACTCTCTCGGCAGGATTCGAACCCCTGCTATGTTATTTGTAATATTACAGCAAAATTTCTCCCCCCCCCCCCTTTCTCCTGGAAACGACACCCTCCATTTAGTGTGTCAGTAGAGTAATACTCTTCACTGCTCGTTTTTTTTTTTTTTTTTTGTTTTATCCCAGATTCCAGAGTGACTCCTCATGATAGAGCTTTCAAGACACTTTCTCGACTTGCAGCCCAGACTTCTGACTTCATTTTCCTCCAAATTCTTTGTTGTCCCACCACTAAGAACAGTCTCCGGACTAATAGTGGGAGATATCGATACCGGACTGTGTTCCATGGTCAATTTCAATCTTATTCTTATATGATCTGACTGAAAGGGGAGTCTAGGGACTTGACAATGGCCGGAGACTGGCAAGTCCCTATATGGGGACCAAAATACGCTAAGCTTATAGGGAAAGTGAAAGAGATTTATTATAGGTCGGGGACCTATAATAAGTTTCCTTCATTTTCCCAAAGTCTCGTAACCTTGACCCCAATAGTACGGGTAATACTATGACCTTTGGTCTCTGCGCTTTAAAAAAAAAGATGTTGCAAAAAATATTGAAGCTCCCCTTCCCCGAGCCTGCCCATACTGTTTATGCAATGGATTTACATATTAGTGCATAAAGGTGGTAATATACAGAGAATCGTCTAATATATTGCATTCAAATGTAAACTAATTTAGTTGCAATCGGTCAATGAATTTCACTTTAGGACGCTCAAGTCTATTTCTTCTACTTCAGTCATTTTCCAACCCGAAGGCTAGCGTTGGGGTTGGAAGATGGATGAAGTAGAAAAAAAGGAATCATTACCAGACCATGCCACTTGCACATGCCTATTAAGAGTTGCGAGTACAGTTGCAGATATACGTTTATAATATTATTGGGACCCAAGACAAAATGACCTCGTAAGCTGTTCCAAAAGTATGGAACACTTATTGGGTACCACCCTCTCTCACATATCAAAGCCTCCCATCGTAGGCCTACTTGCTAAGACCTCCGAATCAAGGAAACTGTACTTCCGTTCTTCCATTTTTCAAATTTTCTTAGACTGGGTGGATCCATGGTTGGTCTGATACGTCTTTCAGATTTTGCACCTCAATTTCATTGAGCCATTGTCTCCAGTGATTTAAAACAAGACAAATTTATACGAATAGAATTATGTACAGGGACGCCAGAAGAAGCTCCCCACCCCAAACCCACTACCCTCGGGCCAAGAGGGACAGACAATGCCCTTCCCAAGGTTGTCATTCAATTTTTGGGGAGCTTTTAAAATTCAATGGAGGAGTTTGGTAGGAGGTCCCCCTCCCGATGGGAGGGTGACACCTTCGCTCAAACTTCCCCATCTCGGGACTTCGGCCTTCGAGATATGCTTCAGCATGTCATCGCGGGGCTGCTAGTGAGAGCAAATGCCCTTTTCCCAGGGTCTGGCCCACCCCCATCTCCTCCCCGCCCGGTAGTGCTTCCGACGGCCCTGATTGTGTAGCACATTATCAGAATATAAAGCCTCTTAGTCGAAGGTACCAGAATATTCTAATAGAGCCCAAATGGGCTTATTGTCTTCAACCAGTTAATTATCCATCCAAAGGGCTTAGTAATAGATTGATTTTCAAATTCTCATAATTAACCCTTTGAACTCTAGTGGTATCTTCCACGCCAGTTTAATGGCATCAATTAGAAGAGTCCATATTCATTATTTGGGATAGACCAATCAACATTTTCAACTTGCAGCCTCGCCACACACTTACTGAACAGCCATCCAATTTAATGACGTTATGACGTATCATGTTCCTGGTAGGAAAAGCGGCCGCTAGGGTTCGAAGGGTTAAGCTGCCTATTCATTTATTTAGTTATCTTTATTCAAACGTAGTCTTTTAATACCTAATTATATTTTGGAAAATCCCCAATTGCACGAAAGAGGAGATTACAACACGAATTAATATGTAATACATATATATTCCACTGATTAATTGGACGCACGACATTTAGTCGACGCTCGTCATAGCTGACTGCAGCATTGTTCGCTGTGGAACGGTCGAGTAACAAGCAAACCAGGAAATAAGAATATCGGAATAAGAAAAAGAGACAGTTAAACAATGAAGTTGATGCATTGTGCCAGGTAAGAGAAACGTCACATCTCTTTTATCCTAAAATGAGTATGTATTGAGTCGAGTTCGTAATTACCCGAATACAACATGTATCTGGTCACCCGAAACAAAATATGTAACTTGCGGGTGCGATTTGTTTGCTTTAGTATTTACAGAACATTACAGGGGTTTGAGAGACGGCATATACGTTTCTGTCTATGAAAGGGAAAAACCCATCTAAACAGTAGAATTATTAAATTATTACACCGCATTACGTTTGTTTCTTCATCCGAATCATTAGGGGGCGGGGTGGCGTTGCGGTAGCCGGTTCTCGTCAGATCACCGAAGTTAAGCAACGCCAATAAATAAATAAATAAATAATCCGAATCATTAGAAACATTCAAGTTGAGAACTGAACAATAATAATAATATACACATTTATATAGCGCCAAAATTATGGTTCAGAAGATATAGAACCATATTCTAAGGCGCTGTACAATGTTACAGAGCTCGTGCAAATATACAAACGGAATGTATACAGTATCTTACAGTCCAGAACATCACTTATAGGCTTTTTGAAACAGGTATGTTTTGAGATCTTTCTTGAAAAGGTTGACATTTGACAGTCTTTTTAGGTGTTCTGGTAAATTATTCCACAAGTGAGGGCCAGCAAATGAGAATGACCTATCTCCAGATGTCTTACACCTATGTTTTGGAACATGTAGCAGCATTTTACCATCGGACCTCAGGTTGTATTGACACACATTCTTGGTATTAAGGAGTTCTTCTAAGTAGGCTGGTGACAAGTTGTTTTGTGTCTTAAAAACTAATAATAAAGTTTTGAAAATTATTCTGTACTTCACTGGCAGCCAGTGCATATCCTTCCCAACAGGAGTGATGTGTTGAGATCGTGATACCCTGCATACCACTCGGGCTGATGCATTTAGTGCCATCTCCAGGCGAGAGTACTGATATTGTGAAAGGTTGAACAGTACGGCATTATAATAATCCAAATGTGAAGTTACAAAGGCATGAACTAGGGTTTTTGTTGAGTCTTTGGTGAGGAAATGTCTTATCTGTTTAACTATGTATAGACCTCTGGAAGCCTTCTTGCACATATTTGTAACATGTCTGTCCATAGACACTGTAGAGTCGAAAAAGGCACCAAGATTACGTACACTGTTACTTGCACTGAGGTCGGAATCTCTACCTTCACTGAATTGATGTCAACTTTAGTGAGTTGTTGACGTGAACCAATTATTAGGAATTCAGTCATATCATCATTTATCATTAATTTGCCTGAAACCATCCATGTGCGAATGTCCGAAATACATGATTCCTTAGTTTCTAGAGCTTTAATTTGATCCTTGATTGATGGTCGAAAAGATAAATAGACCTGTGTGTCATCAGCATAACCATGGACGTCAGGCAGGTGGGATTCAATGATGGTGAACATTTTTGAAATATAGAATATAAACAGAACAGGGCCAAGGCAACTGCCCTATGGGACTCCACATTCTAGATGGAAGTCTTTTGACAGATTACCTTTTTATTGATACACGCTGCTGCCTATTCTTGAGGTATGATGATAGCCAGCTAGCAGCAACACCATTAAGTCCAAAATCAAAATTCATTGTCTCTAGCAGAGTACGGTTGTGTTTTGTTTTTTGTTTTTTTCTTAAATTTTCCACAAATGTGTTCATTAAGTTTATTCGGGGATCGAGAAAGATAAAAGCAGCCGCATACGGTTTCCAGCGAAACAACATGAATGTGAAAATGAAATCTGAAACTAAAAGGCAAGTTAATCAAGTTATTGGCACAACTAACATTTGAGATCTGTACAGTAGTACGTGGAGAGTGGATTGTAACAAAATCACCCGTAAAGTGGAGGTATCACCCAAAATATCACTTTCAAATTCTGCACATATGGACAAAAGCACAAGCAATGTTTCAGCCAATGGATCTCCGGGTTTAACTCGGAGGTCCATTGGCCGGAATGTTGCTTGTGCTTGTTATGGTTTGCAACAAATCTGCAATTATTGCTTGGGTGGAATCTCCACCCCGTGGGTGATTTAGTGATAATACACGCTCCACATACCGTAAGTGTTGAATATATCATCACCATTATGTTTATGTACAGAATGTGGCATCAGAGTCTCTTTCTCTCTCTTCTTTCTAAGGCTATATCTTGGCTGGTCTTGATATGGCCTTTGGAACAAGAGCTCGACTCTGATTCAACATTTTGTACATGCACATAATGGTGAAAATAAATATTTATTGAGTAATAAGTATGGAATGGGTGCATTGCGTTTATGAACAAAGCGATGTATCAGAGTCCCGCTCTTGTTTTTAAGGCTATATCTCGACGCGTCGAGATATGGCATTAGAAACAAGAGCTTAACTCTGCTACAACATTTTGTAGATACACATAATGCCGATAATACATATTTAACTTACAATAATTATGGGTTGGATTTATTATGTTTATGCTCGGTTCGAATCCCACATGCGGCAACCGCGTTGTGTCCTTGGGCAAGACACTTCACCCTCATTGCCCACGTGGGGCACGGTGGCGTTGTGTACTAAGGCGTACTGCACGACGACGGTGCACATGTCTTCAACCAATGCTAACCCTGCTTGTGTGGAGTTAGTATGTTGGGGAGCTGACAGTTGCTCGCCGTCGCTCGGTGGTTCTCTCCGGGTACTCCGGCTTCCTCCACCCGTAAAACTGTCGTGGTCATGATTAGCCATTGTGCAAAAATATGTGACCTTAAACACCAATAAATAAATAAATAAATAAATAAATAAATAAATAAATAAATAAATAAATAAATAAATAAATATGTTTATGTATGCAAAATGTTGCATCAGAGTCTCGCTCTTGTTTCTAAGTCTATATCTCG
Source organism: Pictodentalium vernedei (assembly GCA_031216915.1). Taxonomy (NCBI): domain Eukaryota; kingdom Metazoa; phylum Mollusca; class Scaphopoda; order Dentaliida; family Dentaliidae; genus Pictodentalium; species Pictodentalium vernedei. The sequence goes on from CM062296.1 coordinate 412,733,312, forward strand.
ACTCGGGAGCAATATTGTAAAATAATTAGGATATCACCACCAAGTGGGTTTCCGAGATGGTGAGATAAATTTGTCATCACCAATATGTGTTGTTTGACGGTGTTCCTATTACGTATCGCGACTCGCCCTAAGGGGCTCGCCGCGATACCTAATATGAGCTCCATCTCGGTTTGATCCAAGTTTCTGGATCAGCACACAGTGGTGATAACATTTATTGAATTCCTTACACTTAACCCTCTGAATACTGGTGGTATCTTCCATGTTAGTTCCATGTTAGCAATAGGAAGAGTCCATATTTATTATTTGGGGGTAGACCAATTAATATTTACAACGTGCAGCCCAAATGCACGTTGAAAATATTGATTGGTCTCATCACACATTTACTTTGCATTCATCACTCTTAATCACATTATGACGTAGCTTGTGACCCTTCTGGAAAACGGCCTCTGGTGTTCAAAGGGTTAATTTCAATCCTTCATCGAACGTAACGGCAGTATTCATCCAGCGCAATTTACGAAAGTTGCCTTTCTAGTTTTATTGTGTGTGTTTTCAGTTTTTGTCTCCAAAAATAGCTTATGAACCCTCGCTGGAAAGAGCTCGATGTAATCATTCCAATTGGGTGGTTTCTTGCTTTTATTTTTGTTTTTATTCTAATTTTCTATTTCATTCATTTTTTCTTCAACATAAGGACGAATGGACGATAGCAAGTATAATCAATTGTGCGTAAAGAAACATTCACCGGCGATACTGAACTGAACGCAAAAAACAAAAGGTTTCCCTCCTGAAAGCACTCGCTTGGGGATATTTCAGAATTCCTACCACGAAGAGAGAACAATTACCAACAAATGTTCACAGCTTTGTTTCGGGCCTTCGTGGAATAAACAAGGGCCCTTAATTCTTAAAACAGGTTTTTGTATACCATATTATTCGTACCACGCCTAAGCACAAATGCCAAATTGCTTGCTGCACATTTGCGATGGTTGAGAGAAAAAAAAGCTTGACGTTTAACAGTGGCGATAGCATTATGGATGTTGAATAGCAGTAAGTTAAGGGCTGATTATAGAAGAAGGGGTCGCTATCTTTCTTGTAGTGCGACACTAGACCTTTGGCAACGTATTTGTTGAACACTCCATAAAAAGAGCCCGAAGGATGTGTAAGTAAACAGAGACTCGAATAAGTTTATGCTTATTCTCTTTCGGCAGCGATTGCTTGTTAGAACTCGGTGGAGCGTAGTCTTGTTGCGAAAGTTTTATTTCTCTAATCAGCGCTTGGAGGTATTTGTAACCATGATAGGGAAATGTTCTAACAGCCACTCTCCAGCTCCATGTTGGTATCGTAGGTGATGACAGGTAGAAGCCAATATTGCCAATGTCCTCATTCCCAACTGTATACATACATTTTACATTTGCTAAACAGTGACGGTGCCAGATTTTGTTTACCGGAGGGCAAATGGAAGGGGGGGGGGGGGGTGCAGGTTCTTTATCGGAGTGGGTGCGACTTTTGTAATTTATTTTAATCTTTTTCCAACACGAACAGCAGGCGACACTTGCATTGTAAAAATATTTCATGAATAACTTACATTTTAATCCTTTGCCTCAAAGCATAGCTTATGACCCTTCACTGGAACGAGCTCAGCGATCTTGTTCAAATGAGAGGGGAGGAACTATATTTTCGGGGCAAACATTGTAAAATAAATATTGATAGGCTCTTTTACGGATAGTGTTAGGTTATGGTCATTACGTTAGCCAAAGGGTTAATAGTTAATGCCGCGAGCCTACGGAGTGGGGAAATTCTATTTTCTGGGGACGAAGCTCCAGACACCCTCTCTTGTATATGGAGCCTCCACTCTCCGGTCGTTAAAATGAGGCTATGAGGGATAGTAAATGAGGCCTCTTTGAGGGATTTTTTCATGGCCCTCATGCCCTCAAAAGAAAATGAGGCTATGAGGGATAGTAAATGAGGCCTCATTGAGGGCTTTCTCATGACCCTCATAGCCTCATACGGCAAAAATGGGATTCCATAGCCACAGGTGTTTTCCAAAAATGAGATTCCGCGGGATATGGCCTTTGGACATAGAGGTGATGAGAATCGGATAGGACTTCGCTGTAATAAGGGGAGATAACTCTGCATAGAGATTATGGGAAATCAAGCAATCTGATTGGTTAGTTAGCGCCAGTAGAGTGAACTGACTGGGTGATCTAGATACATGAAACAACAAGAGTACTCGGAATAGGGTCAGAACTAACAAGAATAGACCAGAAATTGCTAAATCTAGTAACAATAAGCAAGGCTGTGCTTATAGGCTCTTCAACTCTACTGGAGTATACTCCAGGACAAAGGAACGTACCCCCGTGCCCCTCGGTACTATAGCACTACGTGCTGAGCCGATATAATGGGAAATCCGTAGTAAATAAAGTCGTTTTTGGTGATTTGGAGGGATTGTCGAGTTGTGTGTGGTAATTCGTGATACTCCGATTCAATCGAACATACCCTCCGGACATACCCCTGTCTAATAAGAAGCCTTTGGGTCACATAGCAATCACGTGCTACCATAGAAACCGAGATGGTGGCCTCTAGTATTCAAAATGGACGACGGAAACACGTATCACCCTAACGTGATGAGGTGGATTAATAGTACTAATGGCTAACATGGGATCTGTAGGGGTACAAAGCGTACATCCTATACTTCCACATTACCTCAACCCCACCCCACCTCACCCCACAAAACCGTCTGTCCCAGCATTACATATTACCTATATCAGTCATGGGATGACACAAAGCATTAAATCGATTAATAGTACCAATGGCTTTCGGAGGGGGGAGGGGGCAGAGGTATATATCGCCCTTACTATACTGCCGTTCTATACTACCAGGCATAACACCCCCCCCCCCTCCCATAATACCACTTGACCCGCCATAATGTACTACCTATACCAGTCATAATAATACAAAGCAATCGGTTGCTTAATAATACCGAGGACTAACAGGGGACTTACAGGGGTATATACCGTGCATCCTATGCCCCCGTTCTAAGCAAACGATTAAAATACGCCTGACCTAGCATTATGAACTACCAATACCAGCCATAAGATAATACAAAGGATTCGGTAGGTTAATAGTACTAAAGGGGTAATGGGCCAACAGATCGTTCATCCTATACTGCCAATCTAAACAACTAAGTATAACACTGCCTGGCCGGGAATTCTATATTACCTTGCCAGTCATGGGATATTATGAAGACCCAAGGGCTTATAGTATACCAGCAAGGATATATACCGCCACTACCATATCACCCCCTCCCCACCTCCACCCCTCATACAAAACGCCCGACACCCTCTGACCCTAATAACGTTATGTCGAAACGTACAGTGGACAACAACAGTGGTCAACATCTCTATGGCGTCGCGTGCGCATCATGACGTCACGACATCAATAGCAACGTCAACTGTTTCGCGGGGAAAACTTTCAAGAAAAATCTCACCCTTCACCATCATTTTTCCAGCACATACCCATACTATATACCCATAGCCCCATGCGTACGTACATCACAAAACATACCACGGCATACTATATATGCGAAAGCTACATCATTTGCCGGATCTATCTGCAAGGAGCAGTAATTTTGCACCGGCAAAAGTCCGTTTCCTACGGGAATTTAACACTAGCTGAACCGGCAAAAGTCCGGTAATAAGGGATGATTCATACTTGCTGTACTGCTTTTATATTTATTTTTAGAAACGTTTATATAGTATACAAATGAATGCTTTTGGATTAACAAAACTGTTTTTTCATTTTGCAACTTGTTTCGGTAATTAAATTGCAAAAAAAACTTGACGAATAGTTGCCCTCCCAAACCCAGCCCCTTTAATATTTAGAAAAGTACCATGGTATACCGTTCGTGATATATATGGTAGGCATACACCAAATTTTTTAACTTGAGTACCAGAGGATACAACGGTATATCAGCACTTTGGTGGGGGGCAGTGCTCCTCTCCCCAATTAGTGCTCATAATGATAGTACCCTCTACATGAGAGTTCTCTTCATAGAGACTACCCCCCGGAGAGACCCCTCTCCCATGAGTGCACCTCGGTATATCAGTCCTGAAAAGTTCCGCCGTAGAGGCTCCCCAAAGTGTTCCCCCGGAGAGTATGCACATACAATTTCCACCGTCAAGGTACTCTTCTGTTATATTACCCTCCGGAAGAGTAGCAAACACTAACCCATTGTTTTGTTTGTGAGGCTGCGGCGAGAACAAAGAAAAACATTGTGGAGACACAAACACTATTGACATGGTGCTCATCACATTGGGAAGACCCCCCCCCCCCCCCCCCACACACACACACACACACTCACACACACACACACACACACACACATACAAAAGTTTGAGGCTTATTATGTCTTGTCCCCGTCTGTCTGTCTGTCTGTCTGTCTGTCTGTCTGTCTGTCTGTCTGTCTGTCTGTCTGTCTGTCTGTCTGTCTGTCTGTCTGTCTGTCTGTCTGTCTGTCTGTCTGTCTGTCTGTCTGTCTGTCTCTGGCTCTGTCTCTGTCTCTCTCTGTCTCTCTCTCTCTCTCTCTCTGTCTCTCTCTGTCTCTCTCTGTCTCTCTCTCTCTCTCTGTCTCTCTCTCTCTCTCTCTCTCTCTCTCTCTATCTCTCTCTCATATATATCTCTCCCTCCCTCTCTCAAGGAGAGAGACTCGATTCCTTGGTTGTTGGGAAACCAAAGCAACACGCTATCACGTCTGTTTCGGGTGTGCTTTGTGGGGTCGGGGGAGTACTGACACACTTGGAGCCCCCAGAAGAACAAAGTCTTGAAACTTATTGATTTGAGCCTTGTTTCAATTTTGTACTAGAGGGGATATTTTTCGTTGTGTGTTTGCGCTTTTCTTTCGCGAAGACCCAACAGACGGATAGATAGATATTTTATTAGACGATATAAACAATTAATATACTGAGCACAGTCTTCAAATAACGTTCAAGCAGTTTTTTTCGCTTATATCGTCGGGAGACTATGTAGCCAGATTGGCTGTCTTCCTGTAGTCCCCCGTACTGCAAACCAGCACTGATGCACAAAGTCCACGCCGCCGAAGACGTCTCCCACCGAAGTTTTTGTGAGTGAGTTTGAGATGATATTGTCAAAGTTTTCCGACGTGGTGGTATCTGACGTGGTGGCTTCATTTGCTAGATCACTGACGAAGGGACCAGATGTTATCCGTAATGTCCTGCTTCATACACAGACGGGGTTAGGGATAAGCACACACATTGTTACATGAGAGCGAGCTCTAAGATTGTATACCCACGACTATGCCAAATAAAAATTATCGTATGACTTTCTGTCCATGTGATCATACTAGTACTGAGTGGAACTGGTCTCGGGTTTCTTGAATCAATCATTAGGACGAGAAGTCTGGATCCACTCAGCGTCAGTAGCCCTTATTTTCCTATAAGCAATTTATTAGCACTGACAATCAGGGCAGTAAGGATTATTACACTGGTAGTCTGTTTGATATGTTGTCAGGAGTAGATTACTTAGCCTTTTTTTTAAATTCATTTCTATTGCCCAAGTTTCTTAGTGTTGGATCTAACTTGTTCCAAATTTTTGGGAAAGCGAAATTGTCTAAGGCTTTAGTCCTAGTTCTGCTTTCACGAAGTAAGTCAGACTGCCTAGTGTGAGTGTGAGTGGAATTAGTCCTTATGTTAAAATAATCATGCAATGATTCAGATAGTGCACCATTCTTCCAATCAAATACGAAAAGACAAGCCTGAGGAGTAAAAATGTCAGTAACCTTGAGTATTTTATCCTTTGCAAATAAGGGGTCCGTGTGGGAGTTGAATTTTTTATCATTTCTAATCTGTATCGAGCGTTTTTGTATTTTCAGGAGCCCCTTAATCCCTCTGGAAATGCCCCATATATGAATGTCATACAGAAGATGAGAATGCACAAGTGCGTAATAAAGTGTTAGCATGGCCGCAGGTGGTAGGATTTTCTTGGCTCTGTTTAGTGCGTAGTTTGCCCATCCGATTTTAGAGCAGATTTTTGATATGTGGGTTTCGTAGGATAGCTTTCCATCAATATTTATACCAAGGAATTGTAATGATTTTTCTTCTTCGAGGCTGCCGACTCTTTTTATAGGTTTACTATTTATTGAGATATTCAGTTCGTTAACGAAATTTCGGTTATGGGATGATGGATAAATAAGGATGTACTGTGTTTTGTCTGCGTTTAATGTAAATTGGTTTGCTGAACACCAATAAAATATTTTCTCAAGTTCGTATGTGAAACGCGTGTCATTAAAATTTTCGGGGGCGGAGCTATGCGCTGTCGTATCATCGGCAAATAAAAGGATATTTTACGAAGTACATGAACTTATGTCAGTAGGTGTAAAGTGCGGATTTAAGGACACTTTTTCAAAAAACTGTACACGTACATGTACGTGTACCGCCATAGGGATTCAATGTTAAATCGTGTACAGAGTGTAAAAAAATGTTGTTTTTACATGGTGTCCTAGAAGCCGCAATCGCTTTGGACCCTCTCGGATCGCATCTTAGACCGTTCAAACAGCCGTTGGGGAACAAGTAAAATTTGACAGTCGCTTGGAAGGAAAATGTACGAAATTTGAAGAAAACATCAACTTAAAAAATTTTTCTCGACGTTCTCATCACGGATCAGACCTTCGATCTATCGTTGGCGAACGCCGGCAAAAAACGTTTTGCAGCTTCTAGGACAGCATCAAAAATGCGTTTTGCGGCTTCTATGACACCGACGTTTGCAATTGCGTTCCAGACGGTCGAGGGTGCGATCCGATCGGTGAAAACGATTTGCAGATTCTAGGACAGGAAAAATCGATCTCAAAACGTTTTCTCAACATTCGCCAACGGCGAGAAATGGGTGTAAAGTGTAGTTACTCATCGAGGATTTTTTTCCAAACTGATTGCAGCTTCCGGTACATCATCAAAATGCTTTTTGCGGCTTCTGGGACACCGACGTTCACGACCGCGTTTCAGGCGGTCAAGGGTGAGATCCGATCGGTGAAAACGATTTGCGGATTCCAAGACAGGAAAAAGTCTCAAAACGTTTTCTCTACATTCGCCAACGGCACGAAGTGGGTGTAAAGCGAAGTTACTCATCGAGGATTTTTCAAAACAGAAAAACTCGACTTTGGAAAATTAGAACCGATGGAAATCGAGCGTCCACGTTTTGTCATAACGAGTTTTAAGGTAAATCATAATAGATCAGTTTTGTGGAGTTTTCAATATTGCACTCAGTGTAAATAAATAGTTTTTCATTCAATAAAATCGACTATAAAATTGCGTTCCACTCAGATAGTTAAGTGGTAAAATTTGTGTTTAATTGACACTATGAAATCTTCGCAAATCATTTCATTTTTTGTTCCGGTGTAAATGAAAGGTTTTTCGTTCAATGAATAAAACGGAAAAATTGCGTTCCACTCAGTTAGGTTTTAAGAGGTAAATTGAGTTTTAATTGTCTCGTGATAATGTTTTGGAGATATGAATAAACCCTTTTGACGGATACAATTCTTCTCAAATGCGTTAAATTAGAAAGAATTACTTAACCATGTTTTGAAAACTGGTTTTTCATTTTTCGGTGGTAAAATGGTTTTAAAACAGAATTTTTCATTTCATCTAAAATGCTGTTTGAGGATTACGATAAAACGTTTCTGTTCTTATGTGCTAAACTATCACACTTTTCAAAGTCATTCTATTCATCACGGTGTGAATAATCAGTGATGTGATCTTTAACACGTTCTAGGGCAAAACGCATTTATCGAGGTTTCATTTTGTAAAATGTTTTTCCCTCAACTGGTTTTAGTTATTATATATTAAAGACAGAAGATTTTATTTACTTAAAACATAAATCATAAAAATAATTATACATTTAATTTTTGAGAATAATAAAATAACTAACGTTATCATACTCTAAAGGAAATATTAATAATTTTAAAAAACGAAAAAATGTTTTTACACATCACAGATTCCAAGCAGAGAGATCAACTTCTCGATGAATATGAAGGAGTCAAAAAAAGCATTCGATCCGCTGACAGAAGCAAGCAATTGGGAGAGATGGAATTAAGATGCGAAACCACAAAATTATTTAAACTCATGACAACAAAGTAAGAAGGAGATCATTGATGAATTGAAGCCCATAAAAGAAAGTTCTTTGAGAACGGGTTCATTGCCTGGCAGTTTTACAAGGGGGTTTTCCTTTTAAAGATCATCGCCAGATTACGTTCCCATGCGAATTGAAACCGATGTGAGCGAAAGCGATGATGCCGCTTCGACTATCACCACTGATAGAGTCGCGTCGTCTGAGGATGATGGTAAGAGAGATCTGTTGTATGGAATTTATAAGGATTCTAGCAGTAGAACTTTCGTAGGCAACACCGAAGTGCGAGAGGATGATGATAATTTAATCATCAGTTCGAATAGGTATGAATTAACTCCTGGACTGCGCAAATTGCTCCTTTTCGACAAGCCTGGATATTACACGGATCAGGATTTCGACAATTACGGTGACATTCTGGTTCAGACCCACGCCATGAAGAGAAATAACCATGTCAGAGAAACGAGACCCAAAGCCAATAGTGGTTACAAGTAGACGAAGGTGGTGAAACCCATATGGGATATGAATAAGAAATTTGACAAATCGGTGACTGGGAAAGGAGTGAGAACCACTTTTCTTCTGAGCAATTCTGACGCTCTGTCTCAGAGATTGAGATTGTTGATGTCAAGTCAATGCGCTGGTAATACTGGATTAGATAATGAGATAGTGAGCATATGTGACGAATTGTTGAGGCAGAAGGTTTTGAATAAACGAGATTATAAAAGGCTGATGAACGAATTGAAGGATTGATATATATATATAATAAATACAGATAATGAACAAACAAAAAATAGATAAAATAAAAACAGTAAATTTTACACTAGAAAATAATAAAAAGTATTTAAACAACAAACGATTTACCGCTGAAAAAAACAAAATATATATTATAAAATAAAAATATGTTGGTGATAAAGAACAGGGGATATGTCAGAACTTATGTTCAAGGCGGTTCTGGCATCATCGATTCTATAATGCGAGCATTCACGAGCGATTCAGGTAGAAAACTCGTATCGACCGCATTTGAGGTCGGTAAGAAGACGGCTTTGGATGCTGGTAAGAAAGCCGCTTCCGAAGCTAATGGTAGGATCGCTTCTGTGGCTGGCAAGAGGGCAGCCGATGCATTGATTGACAAGTTGATCAGTCCGCTGGCGAAGCACACTACGTTAGACCGATCACCAAAAAATTGGAAAGATTTTAAGGATGCTGTGGTACTCATACAAGATTTAGCCAAAATGACGAATGGAGCTGGATTGAAGAGAACTCACGACGGTGTAATATAAATAAATAATAATATTTATAAAAAACTGAGTTTGAAAAAACATAAAAATTGTGTTTGTAAATCTAAAAATAACAAAAAAATAAAAAAAGATGAACATTAAAGATATGTCTTGGAACGATGCCACAACCAAGAGGTCGAATAACGAGTTCTTTCCCAAAAGCATAAGAGACTTGATAGTGGGAAAATCGAATTGTGGAAAGACCAATCTGTTGATGAATCTGTTGTCGCAACTCGGCTGGATGGATTATGACAGATTATTCGTGTTTGGCAAGAGTTTGTTTCAACCCGAATACAGATTGCTTTGAGAGTACATGGATCGTAGATTGCCCAAGGACATCATAGCCAGAATCGTTGACAGTAGTGAAGTTTCTTTTTCGACCATTTTGGACAGTGTGGCGATGGAACTGATGAGGAGAAATGCATCTTCGTACGTTGAGTGGCGATTTTACGAGAATGCTAGCGATGTTCCAGATCCTAGAGAATTGAAATCGGAAGATAAGAATCTCATGATTTTCGATGATCTGCTTTTGGAGAGACAGAACCGATGCGAATCGTATTACATTAGGGGTCGTCACAGCAACGTGGAGTGTTTCTACCTGTCACAGATTTATTTTCGACTGCCCAGACAAATGATAAGGGAGAATGCTAATTTACTGTGTCTCTTTTGCCAGGATCTCAAGAATCTCAATCACATCTACGGTGATCACATCGCAAACGACATGAGCATGGCGAATTCAGGAGATTCTGCAAGAGGGTTTGGGATGGAGGACTTTACAATTTCGTCGGAGTGGATTCGACAAGTTTTATGTTTCTGATGATAATAAAATAGAGAGCGAAAACAAAAATTAGAACATAATAAATCATCAGTAATTTAGTTTTGAAAAAATGAATAAAAATTAAAAATATAATGTTCGAACAAGGAGAATTGTTAGAATGGATAGCCAAGAATATGGCTGCAAAACAATCCATTCAAATCATGGTGAGTGGCGATTCGACTCATTTCACGACGAAATTCGAACCTTCCATCGAATTGAATAGAGAGAAAAGATATGAGATGGCGTTGGTGAATCTGGAGACTTATTATTCCTTTCCCAACATCACCGAAAAGAATAACTCGTTCAAGTATTCCAATGGAGTGGATTGGTTGGAGATTCGAATTCCCAAAGGAAGTTATGACACAGACGATTTGAACAATTACATTCAGACGCGAATGAAGACGGATGGAAAAGGAAGCAACAAGATCAGACTCGCTCCCAACCCTAATACCCTACAGACGATGTTGGATTTGGAAGACAATTTTCGAGTGGATTTCAACATGGACGATTCTATAGGCAAGATGCTGGAATTCGATCGAAACATGTATCGAGGCCACGCGGCATCTGAAAATACGGTCAACATTCTCGCAGTTAATAGCATTCTGGTGAACGTGGACATGATTGCTGGAAGCTACGTGAATGGTAGTGCTCAACTGACGATCTTTTCCTTCTTTCCAAACATGTTGCCGGGTTATAAAATCGTGGAACGACCTCAAAATTTAGTTTATCTACCCATGATTTTAGACACGTTGTATAGTCTCAAAACCACATTGACAGATCAAAATGGTGAACTGTTAGATCTTCGTGGAGAGAGGGTGACGATACGATTTCACATAAGAGAAATATAAAAAAGCAACAACAAAAATATTGTGTATATATATATATAAAAATAAAATAAATACAATATTAATTTTACAAAAATTATTTAATATATATAATTATCATTAAAACAAAACAAAAAAACAATTGAGCAAAATATATTTTAAAAAAAGAAATATGACTGAGTACGTTGTTAAAAACGTGAACATATCCAAAGGACAGAGGAAGAAACTTTAGAAAGCGTTAACTCGAGGCGAGCCGGTGAGATTCAAATTCACTCATGAAGATCTGATGAGTGGTGATGACGATCAAATCGCCTGGACCAGAACTCAAATCAAAAGGATGGAGAAAGCGATTGGTGATGGAAGAGGGTTGAAGGTGAGATTGAGTCCCACTCAATTGAAATTCAATTTGAAAATGAAAGGCGGTTTCCTACTGCTATTGGCAGGAATCACTGCAAAAGCATTGCCCTCTGCTGCAAAAGCATTGCCCTTTCTCGGAAAGACTCTCGGCGTGGGAGGTCTCTCGGGACTCGCGAGTTCGGCAGTTGAGAAATTAATGGGTGGCAGTGGACTGTTTTTGAAGAAGGGAGAAGCTGTGTGTCGCGTCCACATAGACGACAATGGTGAAGGATTGTATCTAGAACCCGTTAGAGGTGGCAACTCTTTCAGTGGAAACAGTCTCTATCTGAAGAGTGGAGAGAATGTTGAGCAACTCAGTAAGGTTTTGCTGTTTGGTGAGAATTCGCTGTTTAAGAATATACCGATTTTGAGTATGTTATTATAATGTAAAAAAATTATATAATTATATAAAATATAAAAAATATAAATCATTGAAAGTATAAAAAATAATATAAAACAATTAGATGCTAATGATGGATATCTTAGGAAAGAACTGAAAAAAAGAGTTTAAAAAAAGATCAGGATAAATGGTTGAAATTTAAAAAAATGAGATGTTTTCCACCGCCACCACTACCTTCTGAAGAGAATGGTAATGATGTGAGTGTTACCAAGAGATACACCACATTCGTTCATAATTATGATACAGATAAACAAATGTGTTCTTATAAACAATGTAATATATCACAAAAAAAAGAAAAGAAGAATCGACACCAAAATTTTAGAAAAAAGGAAACGTTACTATAATATATATGGGCGATAATGAAGAAGAAGAAGAAGAATGAAAACAAAAAAACTAACAAAAGTAATGAGATCTAGAGATGTTCACCCTCTCTAGATCTCATTACTTTTTTTCCTTCTTCTTCGCAAAAAAAATTAGTCTCTCTGTTGTTTTATATTTCCAAGTCCGTTATTAGCATGTTGACGGTTGTGTCTTCTCCTTTTTCGAAAACGTGTTGAATGTTTATCTTTACTTTTGCGAGTTTTTTTACATCGGTGAACGCACTCTCACCACCCGATTTGTTCACAAGTTCGAGAGAGATTTTTTGATATATGTAACTTCCATAGGGCAATGACAAATCGTCCTTGTCGAATTCTCTGTCTTTGGCGATGATGATTTTCTGTAGATCGCTTTGATACTCGTAAAACAAATCGAGCGTGGCTTCATCCAATTTCAAAGGCATGCTATATTTGTCGTATTTGTGCTCTAAGCCCTTCGTCTCAACCTCATTCAATTCGATGGCATCGTGTCGTTGTAATCTAAAGATTTTCCAACCGAATTTCTTACACATTTTGACTCATTCCAATTTCAATTTGCATCTTTTAGGTGTTGTTGTCATGATCGATTATTTGTTTTTTTGTTTTATGAATTATTGCAAATAATATATATTTTTGAATTTTGTGTTTAAATAATAATTTGTTAAAAAAGTTTGTTTGTTTTTTTTTACTCTCCATATTTATATAAAAAGTTTTTTAATTTTTAATTTTCTTTGATGTGAAATTTTTTTTTTTTTAAAAGTGTTTTTTTGTCTTCATGTAAATAAAAAGTTTAAATTTTAACGTCCTTTTTTTCTCGTATTAATTCAATTTTTCTCATGTTAATTTTTTTTTTTTTTTTTTTTTTTCAATTTTATGTTTAAATAATAATTTATTTAAAAAGATTTGTTTTTTTTCTCTCTATATATATACAAAAAAGTTTTTAATTTTAATTTTCTTTATTGTGAAATTTTTTTTTTTTTACATATATATAAAGACTATTTTAAAACTTTTTAACAAATTATTATTTAAATACAAAATTCAAAAAAATATATATTTTTACAAATGAAGCAAACAAATAAAAAAATGGAAAAGTTAAATGAGAAAACTGTACCTCAGTTAAACGAGATGTGTAGAGAATTAAAAATTCCAAATTTCAGAAATCAAAGAACCAAATCATAAAAATTGAACTCAGACAGGAGTATCATTTGCGAAACGATGGAAAGAAAAAAATCAAAAGATCGAAAGTGGACAAACTTAAACAGACTCGAATTGTGAAAAAAATAAGCCGATGACAGTAATGCCTGATGATAGAAAATGAAACATGGAGCGTGATGAAATTAGAAAGATCATGCATGAGGAGTTTTGTAGTTTGCTTGATGAAAAGGCAAACAAAATGTTGATAGCAATGACGACAAAAAATGCTTTGGTTGCGAAAAATGAGAAGAAAAAGATAGTAAAAGGAATTGAAATGCCGGCGTCGAAAAAAAATACATTTCGGTTGTGAAAAATAAGAAGACGACTAAACAAAAAGTTGTCGAAGAATTTCAAGTTTCAAAAAAAAAAAAAAAAAAAACGACTGATGCAGTTCAGAATCTAGACAAATGAGATATATCGAACAAAATTCGATGAGCAATCGACGAAAGGAAAGGAGAAGAATATGTAGCATGAGTTATCATGGAATCATTCCAATCGAATCCCGTAGAATGGGAGAGTGCAATCAAAGGCATTTTTAAAACTTTCGACATGGTTCCCTCATTCAAGAAAGTTGATCCGAAATTGTTCATGGAACGGGTGAAGAAAAAAGTATTGGATTTGTTTCGCGAACATATTAACAGGGGACAAAAAATTAAGATGATTACTCCATTGCGTGATGAATAAAATCGACATGAATTCCGGCAAGATCATCGTGAAAAATGCAAATTTCAGATCTAATGTCGAACCCGTATTTCGAGGTTCAGATTTATCAGACGATGACAGACAAGATGTTGACATCTCTCATAAATTATCAACATGAAGGTAGTAATTGGGCGTTCGATGAGGTGTTGAAACTCGAAATTCATATAATTAAAAATGATTCATTGAAGGCGACTTCCTACGTGGAATTACCATATTTCTTACTCCGTGGTCAATGTGAGGAATAAAGATGATCAGTGTTTTAAATGGGCAGTCACCTCCGCTTTATATCCCATCAAAATCCATCCCGAGAGAGTTTCTTGTTACAAGGAGACTTCTAAAAATCTCGATTCGACAGGAGTGACTTTTCCAATGCAGTTAAAACACATCGAACGTTTTGAGGTTCAAAATCCCACCGTAGCATTGAACGTCTTGGGATACGACGATGAAAAACGAATGATCTATCGTTTCAGACAGACTTTGCATCTTGAAAGAGAAAAGATGATTATTTTATTATTGATTTTGAATGGTGACAATCGTCATTATTGTTGGGTTAAACAACCGAGCCGATTACTGTCGAAAGAAAATAATAAACATAAATGAAAGATATGTTTATGTTGCAACTGCATGCACACGGTTCACCGCGAAAAATCATTAAAAACATCAGGAATATTGCAACGAAAATCAAGGTGTCACTGTCTAAATGCCCAAACCCAACACCATCATGAACTTTCAAAATCACAATAGAAGGTTAAAAGTGCCATTCGTTGTGTACGCCGATTTTGAATGCTTCACCATGAAAATGAGTTCCTGCCAACCCGACGATCTTCGAAATTTACGTCGAAAGATATCAAAATCATACGCCTTCGGGCTATTGCAATTATGTGAAATGCACTTTCAACTTGCAACATGACATGGGTCCCTTCACCTACATGAAACAGTGTGAAGATGACGACGTGGCTCAAAGGTTCGTGGAAGAGTTAGAATTGAAAATTCAAATTTTATATGACAAATTCAAAACTCTGTCAAAAATAATCATCACGCGAGAGCAGCAGGACGAAAATAACAGAGCCATCAAATATCACATATGCAGACAATCGTTCGATGAGAATTCAGAGGAAAATAAGAAGGGCAGAGACCACGATCATTACACGGGTCTGTATCATGGTCCGGCTCACAGCAAGTGTAATTTAAAATATCGAGACACCATTTTTTATCCAGTGATATTTCACAATCTGTTGGGTTACAACAGTCATCTGTTCGTGAAAAATCTAGGCACCACCCGTGAAGAATTAAACTGCATCGTGAACAACGAAGAAAGGTACATTTCCTTCACGAAATGGAAGGTATGGAGAAGAAAAGAGTAATCGACGGAAAGACGTTGAATGAAAAAATGAAATCCATTCATAGAGTCATACGTTTCATTGACAGTTTTAAAAAAGTTTGGAAAAATTAGTCGATAACATGAGCAAGGATAAATTTAAAATCACAAGCGAAAACTTCGGAGAATGAGTAGACGTCATGTTGAGGAAAGGAGTCTATCCTTACAATTACATGAACGATCTAAAGAGATTCAATGACACTGCACTACCTTCGAAAGAAGATTTTTATTCGAAATTATACGAATCCGACATTTCCGATGAGAATTACGAACATGCCAAAAACATGTGGAAATCATTAGATATGAAAACCATGAGAGATTATCACGATCTCTATCTGAAGACTGACGTTCTGCTCCTGGCAGATGTGTTTGAAAATTTTCAAGACGTCTGTCGTCGAAATTACGATCTGGATCCGTCTTGGTATTTCACCGTATGCGGTCTGGCGTGGGATGCTCTGTTTAAGACCACCAAAATCCAATTGGACTTATTATCTGATGTGGACATGTTGCTTATGTTCGAAAAGGCCAAAGGCCGTGAGAGGTGGCGTCTCGATTATCTCTCACAGATATTCTGAAGCCAACAATCCCTAAATGAAAGAAGGTTTTGATTCAGAATGATCAAATAAATACATACAGTATTGGGACGCTAATAATCTGTACGGTTGGGCCATGTGTCATCCTTTACCGATTGGAAATTTCAAATGGGTGACGGAACCGGAAGAGATGCAAAAATGGAGAGACTATCCTTGCATTTTAGAAGTCGATTTGAACTATCCAGAAGAATTACACGATCTACACTACGATTATCTGCTAACGAATGGAACCGATCGAAGGAGATGAGGAAAAACTCATTCCCAATTTATTTAACAAATGTAAGTATGTCGTCTACAGCGAGAATTTGAAACAATACGTTGATTATGGAATGAAATTAGTCAACATACATCGCGTCATTCGATTCAACGAAGAGCCTTGGATGAAAAAATACATCGATCTCAACACGAATCTCAGAATTCGAGCCAAGAATGATTTTGAAAAAGATTTCTTCGAACTCATGAACAACTGCGTGTATGGTAAGTCGATGGAAAACATCAGGAAGAGAACCAACATTCGACTTGTCACATCTGAGAAAAGAGCTAAAAAATTAGTGGCGAAACCCAATTACAGACACTGAACCATATTCGACAAAAATCTAGTGGCCATTCACATGCAAAAGACACACCTGAAGTTCAACAAACCCTATTATCTCAGACCAATCATCTTAGATATCAGCAAGCAGTTGATGTACGAGTTTCACTATGATTATGTCAAACGGAAATTTGGTGAGAAAGCCAAACTACTGTTCACCGACACGGACAGTTTAGTTTATGAGATAGAGACGAAAGACGACTACCAAGATACATCTCTGGACGTGGCCGTGTGGTTTGACACGAGCAATTATCCCGTTGATCACCCGTCCAACATTCAATCGAATGACAACAAGAAGGTGTTGGGTAAATTTAAGGACGAGAGCGGCGGTAAACAAATCGTCAAATTCGTGGGTTTGAGACCCAAACTGTATGCTTATCGTCTAGAAATTGAAGAGATCAAGAAGTGTAAAGGAGTTAAAGCATGCGTGTTGAAGAAAAACATCTCTTTCCGAGAGTATAAAGATTGTCTGTTCGGAAGTGGTCCAGTGTATAAGACTATGAAATGTATTCGAAGCGACAATCACGACTTGTTTTCCGAAATAGTTAACAAGATTTTGCTGATGGCCGCTGATGATAAGAGATTCGTGTTAGATGATAAAATAAGCACTTTGGCACTCGGACATTGGACTTTGGCTACGATTATAGACACTAGGATTCCAAATAGGATTCCAGATATGATTAAGAACGATAGGATTCCAGAAAATCAAGAGGAATTAGACAGATTCAAGATTATGGAAGTCGATAGAGACATCGAGAGAGTTAGTTTAAAAAAGAAAAAAGAAAAAAATAACCTCATTTTAGTGAATTATAATAAAATAAATAAATAAAAAAAATAGACACATTTATGAATAAGAAAATAGAGATATCTGTAGAAGGTGTCGTCTTACCTAACGAACCCCTATCCAACATCGATCTGTCGAATGTGGCGAAGGATTTGAAAATCAAAGATTTTCTAGGCGTGTTTTCCAGAGATGCCTTGCCGAAGAGAAGACCTTGACAATCAGAATGCGGAATTTTAAATCTGGACGACTTATCGGGTGAAGGCACTCACTGGGTGGCGTGGTTCAAGAAGAAGAATTATTATTTTGACAGCTACCGAATCTCGCCACCGAAAGAAATAAAGAACTATTTCAACGAATCAATGGTTTGTTACAACACGGAACGAGTGCAATCGCCAGATCAAGTGTTTTGTGGTCACCTGTGTCTCCACATCCTCAAGAGATGGTCGGAAGGAGATCGGTTTCAAGACATTCTCAAAGATTTACATTAGAGAGAGATTTTTTTTATAGTATATAAAGGTAAAAAAATTATTTAAAAAAATTTTATCAAATAAAAATAAAAAATAAGTGAAATAATTCATTTTTAATAAACTGCGTTTGAAATATATTTTTTAAAACAAAAAAACCTCAAAACAACATGCCAGTCGATAAATTTGGTAGAAGTGACGACGAAAGTCAACCCAAAAAGAAGAGGAAGACGCTCGAAGTCGGCGATGGTTACGACATTGCCAACTTGGACGAACGTTATGTTCGGAGATACGAACCTTGAGAGGAACCTTTGAACATGAACAATAAGAAGCTCTACAATCTTCCCGAGCCTATACGATGATACGATCTCAAGAATACGTAGAATCGCAAGTGGATGATCTCTACCTGAACAAACAATCTGGCGGAACCATGGAGGGTGGCATCAACATGAACGGTCAGAATTTATTCGGTCTCGATCACGATCCTGAATTTGATTCCAGCGTGGTCAGCAGGAAGTACGTGGATGACAACTCAGTCTGGAGAAAGGGCGACATCACTGAAGGTAAACTAGACATGGGCAGATATGCGCTCATGAATCTACCGGATCCCGTGCACATGTTGGACGCCTGCACCCTGATTTCGGTGGTGGAGAAAGTCAAATACGCCAAGCAATTGACCACCGTGTGGGCCGTGTGGGCCGCAGAGGCTGGCACGTTAGAGGAGGTAGCAGATCACAACATGGTCAGGTGGGATATCCCATGCTGTTGGGAGGTGAAATCATTTGAATGAGTCTGGCTTCCACGGATTTGAATAACAGAGCGGTCGTCAATCTCATGGTGAATGGAGTATAGAGCGATAAGAGATACAGCATTGAAAAGACCGAGAATCAACACTCGAATGTTAGCATGTTTGGCATGCCTCTCAAAGTGAACGCTGGAGACGGGATTAATTTCATTACGAAAACCAATAATTCCGAAGCCGCCACTTCCTTGGTGAGCATACTAATCGAACTAGATCCTCTGAATAAACAGTGAACGCGTGGAAATAATTAATTAAAAATAATGAGTAATTAGTAAAAACAAAAAAAAACAACAAAAAAAAATAAAAAGTAATGAGATTTAGAAAGATGTTCAATCTCTCTAGAACTCATTACTTTTTTTTTGTTTTTTGTTTCGTTTTAATACGTTATTTCTCATAATGTTTCATCTCGTGAAATTGGATCACCATCATCACCTATCTGGAAACACGCGTCAACATCTATTTCAGCATTTCGAAGAGCTTTCATAAATTCTCGAAAAGCAGTCGGTCCTCTATACGTCAACGTGTCTAAAAGTTTTCTGGTCTTATCTTCTCTCAAGATTCTCATATAATCAGTCAATATCAAAGGTTCTGTTTCGACTAAAGTGTCTAGAATTATTGCTAGCGAATCTTGCGAAATATTTTTAATCAAAACATGTCTGTTTCTTCTCAAGTATTCTCTTTCTTTATCATTCATTTTTGTAATTATTTTTTTAATTTTTATTTATATATTTTTTTCTTTCTTTCTTGTTTTTCTTCACACACATCTCTCATCGAATGATTGACATCTTGTTCAATTTCGTTCTGGGTCCCGTGAAACTGTGACCTGGCAGATGCATTTCGAAAGGTAGACTATTGATCATTTTATTCACGACGCCTTTGCCTCTGCTCGTTGGTTTTTTTTTTGACAAATCGAGTCTTGATCGAACCACACACATTGCAAATTCCGCAAAGCATCTGTCTGTCATTTTTAGTTCGTACTTCTCGAGAATTACCCATCTCGGTAACTCTCTTACACTTTACACAATACATTTTTTGAGAGTTATTTAAATTAATTTCGTATTTATTTTTTATTTTATATATAAATTTAATATTTTCTTTTTTTTTAATTCTGTTCTTATTATATATATATATATATATATATTTTTAATCGCTGCTCTTGAGTTCTATCAACTTACCGAATTCCTTCCTAGCCTCTTTCCTCCCCCTTTACACGAGAGAATCCTTCGTCTCTTCCTTCATGATCTGACGAGTCTTAATTCTCACGGCTTCTTTCATAGCATCGTATTTACATAGCCCTCATGGCCTCATACGACAAAAAAGGGGTGCCGAAGGCCATATGTTTTCCAAAAAGGAGTGCCGAAATTGGGGTGCCTGGGGATATGGCTCTTAAATACTGAAATGAGGTTAAGAGTCGTAGTAAATTATTCCTCATTGAGGGATTTTTCATGGTCCTCATAACCTCAACATTCAATGAGGCTATGAGGGATAATAAATGAGGACTCATTGAGGGCTTTTACATAGCCCTCATGGCCTCATACGACAAAAAAGGGGTGCCGAAGGCCATATGTTTTCCAAAAAGGGGTGCCGATATTGGGGTGACTGGGAATATGGCTCTTAAATACTGAAATGAGGCTAAGAGTCGTAGTAAATTATACCTCATTGAGGGATTTTTCATGGTCCTCATAACCTCAAAATTCAATGAGGCTATGAGGGATAATATATGAGGACTCATTGAGGGCTTTTACATAGCCCTCATGGCCTCATACGACAAAAAGGGGTGCCGAAGGCCATATGTCTTCCAAAAAGGGGTGCCGAAATTAGGGTGCCTGGGGATATGGCCATTGGATATAAAGGTGACGAGAATCATCAGATTTAGATTCAGATTCTTTATTCACGGTACACATATATGTAAAATAGTTACAAATAAACATATTGCACAAATATAATGAGAAGTATACCGTGGGAAGTGGCATAGCCAGATTGGCTGTCTACCTGCCACCCCCCGGAAGAAGTTGGGGTGATTGCAAACAGACTGTGACTGAAAGTATGAACTGAGAGCCAATTAAATGACACATGATGGAGAATGACGATCGAATCATTACTTTTCGGAGATTAGAGTATTAGTGTTTCATTTTCGCCAGCGGAAAGACGGTGATTCAAGGTAGGCAAGAAGTAACCTGCCTATAGGACTCCCTCCACTATCTATCATAACACATGAGGGCGGCAACAAGTCCCATCGTGAAGTTCGTATCGTTTAGACTGCGACAAGGAGGTTGGTCATGATGTTTGGGCGTGGTGTCTACGTTAGCTGCATCATCATCGTAGGATGACGAATGTTATGATTTATTTGTTTAGACTTTTATTTGCAAGTTCTTAATTGTATCCATATAGTATTTTACATAGCACCACTGTAAGGAGGAAGCGCGACAGGCTGCACAAGACGAGGATTCCAGATTTAGACGCGGACCACGACTTTGACAATTTACGAAGTTTACGAAGTGCAATCGGGGCAGTAGGGATTGTTGCAGCTGACATAACTGGAATATGAGGAAATGAATGTGGAAGTTAACTTATTCTTCAGCATGCTTCTGTCGCTAATATTTCGAGTTGTGTCGTCCAGAGCATTACATAGTTTCGGGAAGGAGTATAAAGAAAATTTATCCAGAGTTTGGGTCCGTGTTTTTTCTATGTATAGGAGGCCTGACCGTCTAGTTCTCCTACCAGATGGATTGTCTGTAATTTTAAATATATCATTGAAAGACACCGGTAATCTGCCGTTCTGCCAGTCAAACACGAACAGTAGTGCATGTAGCCCAAACAAATCATCAACCTTGAGTATTTGGTTTTCTTTAAACAGGGGATCTGTATGAGAATTGTACTTTTTGTTATTAATTATTCTTATTGAACGTTTTTGCAGGACAGCTAGTTTTTTGATAGCTCTTGAGTTTCCCCATGCCTGGATTCCGTATACCAAATGGCTGTGTATGATGGCGTCATACAATGTTTTCAGAGCTCCGTGAGGGGGGGGGGGGGATATTTTTAACTTTGTTTAGACTATAGTTTGCGCGTGCTATTTTCGAGCATAATCGGGATATGTGAGCCTTGTAGGATAAATGTTCATCAATGCTAATTCCCAAGAATTTAACAGATTTTTCTGTTTCGATGGCCCCAACCTTGTTAATGTTTTGGTTATTTATTTTTACCTCTTGACAAAGATTATTGTTCCTACCTTTATTTGGATTAAGTATGATGTACGAGGTTTTCTTAGCATTCAGCATTAACTGGTTCACAGAGCACCATTCGAATGGTTTCTGGAGCTCGTCATTGAAATACGGTGTAATGGGATTATTATCGGAGCCCGGGCAGTGTGCAGTGGTGCCATCGGCAAATGATAAAAGATTGAGTGATGTTGAGTTACTTATATCATTTATATATAAAAGAAAAAGAATAGGGCCTAAAATCGAGCCCTGTGGTACACCAGAACTCTGTTTGGCTAAGTTCGATTTGTGTTCTCCGTACGTGACATATTGAGACCTTGGACAAGTAACTTCTAAACCAAATGTTGGTGACACCTCGGATGCCATATTTTTCCAGTTTACCTAATAGTATTTCGTGATTTATGGTGTCAAAGGCCTTTGACAAATCCAGGAACAGTGCTAAGGTGCTGTTTTTTTCTTGTTTATTATTTCCTATTTCAATGCTTTTAAGGAGCTGAAGAACTGGATGAATAGTACTATGTCGCTTTCGAAGCCCGTATTGGTGAGGGCATAAATTATTAAACCCATAGAGGAAACTAGCTAGCCTCACTTCCATGAGTTTTTCCATTACTTTTGAGAATACCGGAAGTATACTGATAGGTCTGTAATTTGTAAAGCTGTGCTCGCCACCCGCTTTAAATATGGGTATCACCTTCGCGATCTTCATTCTGTCTGGTACTTTGCCGTTTAGGAAAGAGTTGTTAATTACATGTGTTAGAGGATCCAATACTTCGGTTATCGTATTCTTAAGAAGACAGGTTGTGATGTCATTGCAGTCTTTAGATAATGTTGGCTTCATTTCATTTACTACTCGGTTGACTTCTGTGGGATTTGTGGGTATTAAATAAAGATTATTGGAGACATTGTTGTCCATGTAATCTGTGTAGGACTTATTAGTTTTCTGAATCTGTTCGGATGTGTTTTTTCCAATGTTGATAAAGAAATTGTTGAATTCTTCTGCGATGGCATGGGGCTCGCTTAACTCGATGTTGTCCTGGATGAAGAACGAGGGTAATCTGGCTTCACGTTTTCCTTTATTGATGGCTTCGTTTAAAATCTGCCACGTTCTTCGCATATTGTTTTTGTTTTCGTTTAGGATATCTCTATAATAGGTAGCTTTACATTGTTTTTTTACCTTGTTGAAGATTCTACAGTAGTTTTTATAGTTTTCTGAGTTCCTTTCGGTGGGAGCTTGGAGTTTTTTCTTGTAGAATTTTTCTTTGTTGTTGGAGGATATTACAAGCCCCCTTGTCATCCATGGCTGTTTTTTAATAAATTTTTTTTCTGGCGAACACGTTTGAGAGGGAATGCTCTTTCATAGGCTTCCATATAGATGTTTAGAAAGGTTTCATATGACTCATTGGGACAATTCGACTGCATTACAGGATTAAAGTCACTTTGCGAGATAAGTGTTTTGAATTCAACAATTCTTTCTGCATTTATTATTCTTTTTAGTGTAAAGTGTGGTGTATCTTTTGGTTTGAGTTTTTCCTCAATATAGAAAACACCAAAATGATCTGACACGTCAGATATGACTATTCCAGGTAATGCTGCTTGTGAAACATTATTAGACAAGATATGCTCTATCAGACTAGCAGAACGACAGGTTACTCTCGTTGGCTTGGTGATATACGGCAGAAAGCCTTGACTGAACATGAGATTAACAAATTCTTCCGTTTTTGAGTGTGGAGTTGTTTTTAAAAGGTCTAGGTTAAGATCCCCCATAATATAAACTTTTTTTATTTTCGGTATTTAAAACACATTTCATTTAATTTTGATAAGAAGAGGTTGATGTCGGCTTTAGGAGGAGTGTTGGGTCTATAAATAACGCCAATAATTCTGGGTTGGTATTTATCTTTAATTTCAATAAACAGAGATTCGAAAACATGGGGAATAAAGAACGAAATATCATTACGAACTTTGTAAGGTATTCCTTCTTTAATATATAGACCAACCCCTCCTCGACCATCATCATTCTCGTGCCTTATACGTTTAATAATCGGAGCATAGCCATCCAGACTGAACGACATCTCTGGAGGAATTTGGAAAATTTCGGTGAGTCCTATTATGTCGAAGAAGTTCTTTCCCGTTTGTAGGTTATATAGCATGTTTTGGAAGGAATCCCAATGGGCCGTCGGGCTTTGGCAATTGAGATGGAATATTGAGAATCCTGCGTCTATTTTACAAGCCATTGACTGGAAGTCTCTAGGCGAAAAATAGTTGCAGTCAGTTGCGTGGTTTTTATATGGGGATTCATCATTTTCTGTCAAGGAACATATTTTCTCATTATAGAGCTGTATAAAGTCGTACTCTCGTCGAGTGTAATGTTACCCGCCATAATTCACCAACATACTACCATCCTTTCTCGCTGGACAAATATACAAGACATAACTACAATATATTGTTCCAAGATGAAGATAAAAGGAGGTTAAGTCCCAGACATAGTTCAACTGTTGGACGGGTTGAGACGATATTTCTTTTTCATTTCTAGTCATAGTCTGTTGCGGTAATAGTATGTAATTGGGAGTTTGTTTAGAAACGAAATTATTCTGTACAAACAGGATGAAAACACTGTGGTTTATATACAAGTACGTCGGGTGCAACATCACCCTACCTAAAATCACATCAAAGTGATATGGTATCTTGGATGAATGATTGAACAAATAAATTTATAATTAAAGGACTTTACAGTAAAACAATGGATTCAAAGAGGATAGAGAATGAGTGAGTGAATTTGTAAAAGACGAGGTGGAGTAATATGACTGACTGACTGACTGACTGACTGACTGACTGACTGACTGACTGAATGAATGAATGAATGAATGAATGAACTATCATTATCGAGAGGGGTCATAAGCCTTATTTCAGAGAAAAAAAAAAAATCCCGAAAAACAAACAAAAGGGTACAAATCTTGAAAATTGAATAGTTGTCAATGGCGCTGGCAGTTTTGACGTTACACTTGGCAGACGGTCAATGATCAACCGGGTGAGAATTTGGGATTAAAGTTATTTCACTGGTACTAAATTGACGAACTAGCGTTGGCTGTATTTCAAGGTATAGCTTCACTAATTAAAAGTTGATTTGTTAATGAATAATATTGCATAATTACATCATGGAATGTACACTTTAATAACTAACAATTAACAAACATAACAACCCTTAAAACGAACAACAGACGACATTCATAAGAAGTATTATTGAGAGACCAATTTGTCTTCCATCCCTTGCGTCGATAGCACAGCTCACGACCCCACCGGCACGAGCTCGTTCCAATGAGGGTTCACAAGCCATATTTCCGACACAAGAAGTAAAGAAATCATGAATTGCAAATAGCGGGTTGATGAATAGGGCTTCCCGTTCTGGCACTACATATGGTAAAGGATTAGTGACTAACCTAAAAAGGAATAAAGAGGAGTGGATCTGAAATTATCTTAACGATGCTAAATTGTAATAAGGGGACATAACTCTGTACGATTAAGTACAGGTTATGGGAAATCAAGCAATCTGATTGGTTAGTTATAATCTATATAAATGATCTAGATAAATGAAACAACAAGAGTACCCGGAATAGGGTAAGAACTAACAAAAACCGACCAGAACAACTAAATATAACAATAATAAGCAAAGCTGTTCCAATTAATAGGCTCTTCTACTCTACTGGAGTACACTCCAGGACAAAGGAACGTGGTCAGGTAAACTATTGCATATATAGTATAATAGATAGAAGCAGAGAATACTGAAAGAATACGAAATAGTACAAGTTTTCGGGTTGTTTGTGGTAATTCTACCAAACGGGAAATTACTCCGGTTCAATCGAACACACGCTCTGAACATACCCCTGTCTTGTTGTAGCCCTTTGGGTAACATAGCAACCACGTGCTACCATAGAAACCAAGATGGCGGCCTCCAGTATACAAAATGGACGACGGAAACACGTATCACCATAACAACACGCGCTGCACATGCGCACTGACACCACGTATCACTATGGCGATGACGTCACAACATGGCCGCCCTCGCGGGTTACCATGACAACACAACATGGCGCCACTAGGTCACGTGACATGACGTCACTTCCGGGGTTGTGCACCGGGGTCCTGCCAACTTTCCCTCAAAACCACATTACATACTACTAAGGATCATCACCAAGCGGAGCCCCTGTCTTCAGCGGATCCACTTAGTGATGAACATTCCTTCTCTGTCGGGAGTTGACAGTGAGCAATTTCGCCAGTTTCGTATCGCAGTTAGCAACGCAAAATACCTGTACTGCTAACCAAATCCCCATATTGAATAGAAAAATAACGATGCACTTTAACCCTTTACCCAACACAGCTTTTTGAAAAAATAAAATAAAATTCAGATTTGGGAATAATTTTCTTCAGTAGGACTCAATGAAAACCAGGGCAATATGGATATCACTGGAACCGGCTTCATGAGCTGGTTCCAATGGTACCCTCTTGGCATGATTTTATTGAGTAACAGCCAAGTTATTTCAGGATATAGAGTCTTCATTTATGTTAATATTCTGGGCGGCATTGGCCGTCATGATGGAGAAGGGTCAATTTAAAATATAGAACATCGCAAGTGAATGATGAAGTTTGGCAACAAATTTCCATTGAAAATCAACCCCGCCCTGTAGTTTGTTGGGTAAAGGGATTAAGTTTAAAAAAATTAGAACATCGTAAGTGAATGGTGACGTTCGGCAACACAATTCCATTGAGAATTATCCCTGCACTGCAGTATGGGGATGATATGACTGCTAAATGGTGACTTATGCTCAAGACGAATGTTCACAAATGTTAACAATTGCTACGTAATTCATCTGGATTGCTAATCGATTGAAAAATGGTTAGCGAAACTGCTAATCAAAACGTTTCAGTATATTTGTTAACTGAATCATTTATACCAATGTTGTCCATTTTAGGGGACTTCCAAGTTCTACGCCAAGCGTTGAATGTTGCCGGTTCGTATCTGGCAAAAATTGAGTCAAGCGCCTTGTGTCCAAACAGTAGATAAAGGTTCATCACCAAGTGAAGCCACTGTCTTCGGCGGTCTCACTTGGCGATAAACATTCGCTCTCTGTCGGGAGTTGACAGTAGAGCCATTCAGCCTGAGACATTAGTTTTCAATTGCTGCACCCCAGTGGTGACGCTCACCATTATGATCCTCACAATGTGTAGCGCATTGCTTGCTGGGCCTTTTTTTCCCAGAGAATAGATTATTCATATATTTATTGATTTATTGGTGATTAAAGTCACATATTTCTGCACCGTGGCTAATCGCGACCACATATCATGGATTACTGTGGCACACCGCGGTATAGTACCATACAATATCATGGTTTAGTACTCTCGGGGCTGGGTGTATGGGGGGGGGGGGGGTCCCTAACCAATTGTTTTATTTTCGAGGACATGGCGAGAACAAAGAAAGACCCCACACACTCACATTCTCTCTCTCTCTCTCTCTCTCTCTCTCTCTCTCTCTCTCTCTCTCTCTCTCTCTCCCCTCTCCCTCTCTCTCTCTCTCTCCTTGTCTAAATCCAGTCGCCTTGTTTCGAGACAGTTTCAATGTTGGTGGCGGTAAATGGAATTTAACTTGCTGTTAAGTGTTGTTTTTTTTTTTTGTAACCTTTTACACGCTATGAACGCATATATATGTTGTTTTTCCGTCATATTATATTTCCGATACGATGGACACAACACAAGTCGCGCGTATCTATTACTTACGTAATGTGGGTGGATGGGCGTAATTGCTTTAATAAATCATTACAATATGTACGGCAAGTAGGTATAAGAACAGGCATGCACACGTTCCAGTATTGGGCTTAAAGGCCTTAAATGCATACATATAGATTCTGGGTGACAAGACTCCGGTTTAGGTACAATCAGGGTGGGAATTCGCTCGGGGGAGGGGGGATATTTCGGTTTAAAATTTTCAGTGGAATTCTCGGTGGATAATATACTAGGGTGTATTCTCTTCGGGGACGGGTACTGTACGGGAGGAAGAGGGGATACTATCCGGGGGATATACTTTGGAGGTGGGGTGGGGTGGGGTGGGGGCACCATTTTGTATACATATGTATAGCTCCATTGCCCTACATGATTTACCACCACACAAATCATGTTATAGTACAATAGTATAACAAACTTTACAATGGTATACCTGGAACATACACTGGCATATTACAATACGCCATGATACCATGGATTACCGTGGCACACCGTCGTATAGTACCATGCAATAACATGATTTAGTGCTATGGTACACCATAGTTTAGTATAATACACTTCGGTTTATCATGTTTTTACTTTGGGTACCATGGTGTTTAATGTATAGCCGTTGTATATTACGCTATAACACCACTGGTTGTAATTCTCTGACTGACTACAAGATTGTGTCTGAAATACTTTTTTTGCGAAATAACGCAAAGTTATTGCGAAATAACGCAATAGTTTTGTGAAATAACGCAATAGTAAATAACGCAGAAGTTATTGGGAAATAATGCAATACTTTTGCGAAATTACCCAATACTTTTGCGAAATAATGCAAAGTTATTGCGAAATAACGCAATACTTTTGTGAAATAACGCCAAGTTTTTCCGAAATAACGCAACACTGTTGCGAAATAATGCAAAGTTATTGCGAAATAACGCAATAATTTTGCGAAATAACGCAATACTTTTGCGAAATAACGCAAATATTTTGCGAAATAACGCAAAAATTTTGCGAAATAACGCAAAGTTATTGCGAAATAACGCAATACTTTTGTGAAATAACACAAATTTATTGCGAAATAACACAATACTTTTACGAAATAATGCAAAGTTATTGCAAAATAACGTAATACTTTTGCAAAATAACGCAATAACTTTTACGTTATTTCGCAAAAGTATTGCGTTATTTCGCCAAAGTGTTGCGTTGGTTCGCAAAAACGTATTCCAGAAATAGATATTGTAGTCAGTTGGTCAATTTCAACCAGAGGTGTTATACCGTAATATTCAACGGAAATACATTAAACACCATACTACCCAAAGTAAAAGAATGATAAACCACAGTGTATTGCATTGTACTAATCTATGGTGTAAAATGGTACTAAACCATGCTATTGCATGGGACTATACGACGGTGTATCACGGTAATCCATGGTATCATGGCGTATCGTAATATGCCATTGTACATTCAAGGTATACCATGATAAAGTTTGTTATACCATGGTATGACATGATCTGTATGGTGATACCCCCCCCCCCCCCTCCCGTGAGAATACCCACCCTGATAGTACCCACTCGGAGTTTTGCCGCCTAAAATGTATATGTATATATTTAAGGCTTTTAAGCCCAGTACTGAAACTCATGCTGGCCTGTTCTTATACCTGCTTGTCATACATATTATAATGATTTATTAACACAGCTACTCCCATCCATCTACATACCTCGGAAATAAAAGATACGTGAATTATGTCGTGTCCATCGTATCGGCAATATAATCCCACAGAAAACAACATATACACTGCGTTCATAGCATGTACAAAGTTAAAAAAAACACTTAACAGCAAATTAAACAAAGAATACCCTCACCCATGTTGAAAGTGTCTCGAAGCCGCTTTCGGCGATTGGGCTTCTTCCATGAATTCAGCGGATCCAGACAGTCAAGGAGAGAGAGACAATTAGCATCAAATTAGTGTGTTTGAGATAGCGGGGAGATGGGATCTACCCATGCTGTGAGTTCCTAGACAATAGTGTTTGTGTCTCCACGAGGTTTTTCCTTGTTCTTGCAACGTCCTCAGGAATAAAACAATGGAGCCCCCCCCCCCCCCCCCTCCCACTCCGAGAATACTGAATCGTGATATTGCATATTACTATACCGCGCTGAACCAATGTAATCCATGATATCATGGCGTACCATAATATATCATGGTAGATCCAAGGTGTACCATAGTAAAGTTTGGTATACAGTTGTACTATGACATACCTTTAGAAATAATTCTGAACGAAATGATAATTACGCAAAATGTGGGACTAAATGGTCACGTTCGGACATCTTGAATTTTGGATCCACCCCAAAACACTCGTTCTCGTCATCGTCACACGGTCATAACAAGAGCACCTGGGAATTTTCGTAAATATTGATAGATACTATTTAAAAAAAAAAGTAGGGGATATTTGATAAAAGTGAGATATATGAAGAAACATATTTATATTTTCATCAAAAAGACAGTTGAATGATTTCAGCGATAGTTGGGTGTTTGACAAGCAAACATTCCACGCACTGAGCTGTATAAGAAGTGGGCAGTCAGTCAGAGAATTTACCACATTCAATCCAAAACCTCAATACCTTGCAAATCCTCCTCGGTTCGCGAGACAAGCGCGGATCCGACGTGGCATACTCCTCACCAAACGTCCAATATCAGCTTGACTGATGTTATTCCATTCTTCCTGCAGTGCAGTGGTGAGTTCCTGGACATTAGTAGGAGGCAGTTGGCGTTGTCGTACCCGTCTGCAAAGCATATCCCAGACGTGCTGGATTGGTGAAAGGTTTGGACTTAGTGCTGGCCAAGGCAGTGTAGTCATGTTCTTCTCCTGGAGGAACTATGTAGCGACACGGGCCCTGTGTGCTCTTGCATTGTCATCTTGGAAAATGAATCGACGGCCGTGATGTCGCGCAAATGGCATCACATGAGCTGATAATATGTTGTCATGGTAGTACTGCCCTGTGACACGCCCTTGGATGACAACCAATTCTGTTCTGTTTGTCATGTTTATGCCTCCCACCACCAAAACGATCGTGCTGCCTAGCGTTTACGTCATGGTATCGTTCGTTCCGCCGTTTTTCGCCTGTCGTGGAAGTAGAGAGTGAACCTCGATTCATCCTCGATTCATCTGTGTAGGCGATTTCGGATAGTCTGACCGCTGTTTCGTACATCTGTCGCTCGGTGCAGCTGCCATCCAATTTCTGAGGCACAGTGATGGCGGTTACGTAATGCTGTGGATCGGGTGAAAGGATCCTGGTGACAGCCTGACCGACGTCTGTCATCAACGTTGCCTGTCTGATGGTAAGGTGACCACAAACTGCTAATCACCAATTGAGTTACGTTGAGAATTTGAGCCACTGCAGTCTGTCTGTTGCCAGCTTCCAACATGCCAACAACACGTAAACGTTTGTCACGTGTCAGTCTTCGCTTACCTCAAAAGTTACATATCGATCGGAAACTATATTGATGAACAAGTTTATACCAAGAAAAGAACGACGAGACCCACGAAAAAGCCGTCCAGTACAAATGAAAATTGAAAAACGCACCCCACAGACATTAACGCAGCGCTCGTGCGAAAAACCTACACGAAGTTTTCGTGGGCCGGTGACATTCATGATCCACACTAAACTTGGTAACATATTGATGTGTCCAATGACACATGTCCAATACCATTTTCCGAAAATATCAGCATCAGTTTGGATATCCCCTACTTTTTTTGAATAGTATATAAATAAGGCCTATAGCTCGGAACGCGTTGAAGTACAGACGGACGGACGACGGGCCATGAAAATACCTCAGCTTGACTATCAAGTTGAGCTAAACTTTGTATTTATTTTTAAAAACCCATATATAGTATACAAATGAGTGTTTTTTGATTAACAAAACTGTGTTTTTCATCTTGCAACTCGTTTCTGTAATTAAATTGCAAAAAATACCATGAAGAATAGTTGGCCCTTCCCTCCTCTCGGCTCCCGCCCCTTTAATATTATAAAAAGTACCATGGTATACCATGCGTGGTATACATGATAGGCTTACACCAAGTTTTTAACTTGAGTGCGAAAGGATACCACGGTGGTGCGGGTGCAGTGCCCTGAAGTGAGTACCCATCCTGATAGTACCCCTCCACATGAGAGTTCTCTTCATAGAGACCCCACTCCCATGATTGATCCCCTCCCCCGACAGAGCACCCCGGTATATCAGCCCTGGAAAGTTCTCCCGTATAGTCCACCTCACCCGAAGAGTTCCTCCGGAGAATACCCAGAGACAATTTCCACCGGTATAGTACCCGTTTGTCTGAGTAGCAAACCCTAATCCATTGTTTTATTTGTGAGGACATGGCGAGAACAAAGAAAAACTTTTTATGGAGACACAAACACTATTGTCTAGGTACTCACAACATCATACAGATTATGTTATAGTACCATGGTACAACAAACTTTACAGTGGTATACCTTGGGTGTACCAGGGTATATTATGGTACGCCATGATATCATAGATTATTCATTTAGTTATTTAATTAATGGTGTTTAAAGTCACTTATTTCTGCACAATAGCTAATCATGACCACATATCATGGATTACTGTTGTAGACCGCGGTATAGTATAACCCATTCTTTTATTCGCGAGGACATGGCGAGAACAAAGAAAAACCTCGTGGAGACACAAACACTATTGTCTAGGTACTCACAACACGGGAAGCGGGAAGCCCCCCCCCCCCCCTCCTCCTCCGCCCGCTCTCTCACACACACAAGTTTGAGGCTTATTGTCTCTGTCTCTGTCTCACTGTCTGTCTGTCTGTCTGTCCGTCCGTCCGTCCGTCCGTCCGTCCGTCCGTCCGTCCGTCCGTCTGTCTGTCTGTCTGTCTGTCTGTCTGTCTGTCTGTCTGTCTGTCTGTCTGTCTGTCTGTCTGTCTCTCTCTCTCTCTCTCTCTCTCTCTCTCTCTCTCTCTCTCTCTCTCTCTCTCTTGTTAGTTAGTTAGTTCTTCAATAGGGTCAGAACTAACTAACAAGAATAGACCAGAACAGCTAAATATAGCAATAATAAGCAAAGCTGTTCCAGTTAATAGGCTCTTCTACTCTACTGGAGTATACTCCAGGACAAACGAACATGGTCAGGTAGACGAAAACTATTACATAGATAGATAGAAGCAGAGAATTCAGAAAGAAATAACGCAAAACTTTTGCGAAATAACGCAATACTTTTGCGAAATATCGCAAACATTCCCCCATTTATAAACAAGTTACTATTCGCATTTGACCGTAATGGGCTTCCGTAGTTTTCTCTCTCTGTTAACGAAAAAACAATCTATCGTTTTGTGTGGAGAAAAAACACTGATGTCTTCATGTTTTCTTCACCTCCAGTGGAGGAAAGAACACAACAACAGATGGAACAAGAGTGTGTCATCATGCCATTTCATCAAGTATGTTGAGAGTTATCGTCCAAAAACAAAAAAAGATGGCGAAAAATTTTTTAAGTCCATAAAAGGACCATTAACTCTGATAAGAATACGGTGAATAACACCCAGATCGAAAGTTAGGGAAGGGCTCCGACATCGATGAGATACACATTGGCATACCGAAGATGATATGTCATTTCATTTCAAACTGATCTTAAATGTAGGTAAACATTCCTCCAACCATGCGGTACCCGCGGAGCTAGGTCGGTATCCAATAACATTAAATGCTTTAGTACCATTCGTAAATTATACTGGTAAATTGCTTACTACTTCCCCGGGTACCATTCTAAATGGTGCCTTTGTAGAAGCTAAAAAATGTAAACTTCCTGACTCAAAAAGTGAAAAACTTAAAGGACTTGGATTTAACAGTTTGAATGAAACTGAAATTTTATGCGATTACGCATCAGCAACCATAAACTGTGGATCGGACGTGGAAGGCATTTACAATCTCCTTGTCCTATCGAACAGAGAATATGCGAAGCTGGTACAATGGGGGAGATGGAATCGGAATGGAACTTCGTAATGGAATGTCCGCTTTATGCACCATTGAGAGAAAAATTATTTCGCGCAATTTCTGAAGAAAAAATTGACTTTCCTGTAATGGATACAATGGACAAATTTAAAGTAATAATGACTAATGATAATCCAGTGCTGTGCAATGTTATTTAAAACATGGTATAGCTCTTCATTCACAAGTGGGACTTATCTGTAATATGATTCATGTATGTCATATGAATTAGTGTGTTTTATGATTCTGTTTATGTTGATTCTATTTGTAGCGATCTGCCTTTATTCTGGTGTATTTGCTGAATAAGTCTTGTCTTGTCTTGTCTTGTCTCTTGTCTTGTCTTGTCTTGTCTTGAGTAAACACTCCAGTCGAGGAATAATTCTATTTTTTGTTATTAGATTCACCTTTGGCTTTTTCTGTGAGCGTAACGCCAAATACACTTGAGGCTATACAAATTAGTGTCAGTCGACTGTGGGAAACGAACCGCAATCAAAGTTGTTGTTGCGTGTGTGTGTCTTCCATTTTGCTCGAAGTAAAAAAAAAACAAACAAACCAAGATACACCAAAGTATATGGGTGTGTAAATTGACTTACCCGGTTGGAGAGAGATATCCACATCGAACGAGTCTGGCCTTCTAGTGACTTGGAGAACAGAGGGAGAATGGACATTCCTTGGTCCACCACAACTACTTCCCCATTTCTTGATCCATCATAACTACTCCGCGCTCGTAGCGCCATCATTTCCAATTTCTTTTTTTTTTTATGAAATTTAATATTTGATTATTTCGTTAGAAAATATTTTTGCTTTTGTTTTTCGATAACAAAATGAGTTACAAGGATTTCATTATTTCTAAAATAAGTTAGAAATTATTTCGTTATTTCTAAAATAATAAAATATGTCGAAAAATATTTCGTTATTCTACTAAAATAAATGAGTTCGTTAAAATAAAATAAAATAAATGGAAATTAGAAGAAGGTAAATAATCGGAATGCTTTCAAACTTTTTTTATCAGAAATATCTGACGATGCTAACATGTAGGGCTGCTTTTTTAAAATCAGAAGGATTTGAAAGGTTACGCACGCCAGACGCCCCCCCCCCCCCCCCCCTCCTCCACTACAATACATCACTGTGTCATCTAAATGGGTCATTTCTATATTTCTTGATTATTCATGGTGTTACTGTCTGACCCTGTTCAAGTCCGAATTTTTATCCTTCATTGTGATTAAAGTCTCCTGAACAGAGTATGTAATGCAGTTTTCACCTCCCATTAGCCGGGCCCCGGAAGTTACGGCATAGTCACGCGACCCACTTACGTCATGTTTGGTTGTCATAGTAGCCCTCGTGAATGGCCATGTTGTGATGTCCTAATCATAGTTATGCGTTGTCTCAAAGCGCATGTGACGCGCGTACTGTTATGGGATAAGAGATTCTGCCGTTCATTTTGTTTCTTGGAGGCTGCCATCTTGGTTTCTATGATGGCACGTGGGTTCCATATACCAAAACTCTAATAGGTCGGGGGTGTGTTCGGAGGGTATTTTCGACTGAATAGGAGTACTTTTGCTGGAACAGATTTTTTCAAACTCATAGGTTCTTCCTACCACAAAAAAACCGATATCTGTTTTACTTGTTCGGATTCCTTCCGAATCCCCTGATTCTGTCTACTATGTATCTATGTTATTGTTTATGTCAACCCAGTCCTATTCGATTAATTCGGAGTATGCTGCAGTAGAGTAGAAGATGCTATCGAAGATCTTATTGGAACAGTTTTAACTTGGTGTTACTATTTTTAGCTTTCCTGGTGTGTTCTGACTTGTTCTAACCCTATTTCGGTTACTCTTGCTTGATCACCTCTCTGCAACTAACTAACCAGTCATAGTGCTCTATTTACCTTAGCTCCCACCCATTGTTACTACACGGGTGCATAAACGAGACGTTCGTCTTTCACCATATGAGGTCATGAGGGCCATGTGAAAATTCCTCAGTGAGGTATTATTATCTTTCTTTGCCCATATCCACATCTGGGTGTTGTAAGCCCTCGTCCCATAGCACGCCACTTCTAGCAACCCAACCTAACAACCGCTAGCCTTTGGCACCCAAACTAGATCGTATGAAACCACGTGAAATTCTCTTTATAAGGTGGAATGTATCATTTCTCATATCCTCATCTGGGTATTAAACTATCACGTCCGGTTGCACCCCACTTCCAGCACCCCTAATAACAAATTACTGACCATCGGCACTCCTTTTAACCGTAGGGGCGTGAGGGTCATGAGAACACCCCCCCCCCCCCTCTCCGCCCACCCAATGAGGTATAATGTATCATCCCTTATATTCTCGTCTCTGTATTTGATGATACCTATGACATGGTAATGTACTATTGGAGGATACCTATTGGAGGATTCTTTTTGGGGGGTTACCTGTTGGAAGGTAACATCTACATCCGGGTACTTCATTTTGGAGGTGTATAAAACACAATATAAGAATACATAACATTCCATTCATTTTCTTCTGTTTTCTGATACATTGTTCAGAGCATATGATCGCTATAAAGTTCATAGTCAAGTGCCCAATGCATTTACTTCCACGAATACATCTTTGACGAGTAATTCTTCCTCCTTCTTCTTTCTGCACCATGGGATAACCATCTGATCAAAGATTTTTGTTGGACTCCAGCGGAACGTCTTCCTATTGTTTCACTCTGGCTAGGTCTTTTTTTCTTGATAAAACATGTTCGCTCGTGAACGCTGGTAACTTGGCTTTGTTGGTTGCTTTGATTTCTCTTGCTTTCACCAGTTTCACGTCGTTGCTTCCTTTGCTTGGTTGTACTCGGTTGGCATCTTTTTTCTGGGCACAAACACCACTCTTGGGTTGGAATGAAACTTCATTTTTGGTTTGATTTTGGCCTATCCTCGAATCTTCATTCTTCTGGTTGGTAACATCAGTCGTTTTATAATTCGTTCTTGGTGGTATCTGTATTTAGAATCTCTTTCGTTCTCTTGTATTCAGGGTGCTTCGAAGTTTGAGTGGAAACTTCATTCTTGGCAACTCCATTCTCTTGAACTTGTGTCTTCTTCAATTCGTTCTTCAGGGGGTCTTCCTTTGGTATCTCTTTTGTTCTCTTGCCTGCAGGCTGAGTGAAAAGTTCCGTCTTTTGAGTGGAAACTCTCGTCCATTCTCTGGTTTTCGGGTTCTATGTAGGAAGGTAAGTCCATCACTTCTTTCTTCTGAATGAGCATTGGCTGTTAATTCTCTATCTCTCCTTTGGGTAACAATCGACACGTACCATAAGGCATCTCTACACATCACCTTTATTTCTTTCCACCAAGACTTTTGTGCTGGAAGAGGCTTGTTCTTTTGGCTCATCTATTACACGATCCACTTCAGTTAATTCCGAAGATGCCAGATTTAACCCGGCATCCTTTTTGACGATCTGTATGTGAAAGTCATCTTTTAATCTGGGGCCCTATTGTTGCCACAGATATATTTAGTGTTCGATGTTCAGAACACAACTGAGTTCAAAGATGAGATCAGCCCTTTATACTTTTTTTCGCTAGTCTATTTTCTTCTTGGCTCCTAATCTTCTTTATCTTCATCGCCTTCTACTTCGAATGAGCATTTTGCCATTTGGTCATCAAACAGAAATCTTTCTCTTTTTCTTTTGGTGGGGGGGGGGGGGGGGGGGGGATTCTTCAAAGTCATACTCCTCTTCTTCGCGAAGACGTTTAGCAGTCTCTTGAATTTTCTTGTGTATTGGATCCTTGAAGATGCTTTAATGTTCACAAAGGCATCAATGTAGTTCGCCCCAATGGCATGTCTGACACTCGTTTAACCCTTTACCTAACGTAACGGCCAAAACCGGCCAGCGCTATTCTCAAAAATCGCCAATTAATTTTCATTATTTTTTTCTTTTTTTGTCTCAAAAACATAGGTTATGACCCTCGTTGAAACGAGCTCGTCGAGCTCGTTCCAACGAGGGGTCATAACCTATGTTTTTGAGACAAAAAATGAAAAAAATTAGTTATTCAAGAATTATTTTTGCAAGTGTCGTCTGCTTTTCATGTTAGGTAAAGGGTTAAAGTGCTATGCCAGCTGCTTCAACTGCATCTTCTTTATCCATATCATCCTCGATATACTTGATCATGAGGTTGTCAAAATCGTCTTTGTATTCGACGTAGGCACTTTTGATAGTGTCCGCCATTGGACCAGTAGAATCTTTCACGGGTTGGATTCCTCTTCTTCATATTCCATATCTTCTTTTTGGATTTCAGATTGTTCGGATTCATATGTCTTTCATTGGTGAATAGTTTCTTGGTGAACCAGAACGACAGGATTGTATTGCGTCCGCTCTCTTCGAAGGTTAGAACGCAAATGTGAATGGTGTTATAGGCACGGCACATGCTTTCTCCAGACAGGGGATATCTGATAATATATTGATGACGGTTCTGAGTTACTCCCCTAAAAACTTCCTTTCTGTGTGATCGCTCTTTTTTCCGTTAAGATGGCTTATCTTTTGGTAAGGGTAGACTCCTTATTTGATGTTTGTATATGATCAGCTGAGCTCTCGCGGATTTGGTCATTGGCACATTATAATCCAATATATACAATCACATACGCATTGTATCAAATCGTCATCAGCCGTCTTCTTCGTGGTTTTCGCTTCATGGTGATTAGCGTGAGACAGGAGTCGCACTAGTTTTCGATCTCTGTTCTGTCTTTCAGTTCCAGCCTTCTTTGATTTTTTCCGATTGGCTCTTGGGACAATAATCATCTTCGTGCCTCTGCATGTTTTCTGATTTGGAGAATGTTTGTCCACAATGCCTGTAGCAAAGTGCATTCATGGCCTCACTCCTTCGTGGCCGTAGAACGGTGGACAGTCTAGAGTATGCCAATAACTTCAATATATTGTCGTGCTCTCGCAGTTCACTATTCTTCGATGCACTTGGTGGTATTCTATCGCCGATGGTGTTAAAAGCACATCCACACAAACAGGTAATCAAATCTTCACGTGATTCTTGTATAACCACATCAGTTTTCTCTTTGTCCGTATCGTGTATAAATTTCTTCTTTATTCCGGTCAATCATTGGTCGCAGATCTTCAGCAGCTCTTTTTGTGCGGTCTTCATGGTTGAGTTCAGGTCTTCTCAGTGAGTTGATATCTCTCCGTGGGCAGTAATGGTTTTCATGCCTTCGAGCAGTGAATGTTCTGGCAAACATCTTCCAACAATTTATGCACTGTGTCCGTCTTCTTTTTTGACGACAATGGTATTTCTTCCTGGCGCAGAGGGTCGCTTCATGTCTCTTCATGTTAAACTTTCGATTATAGGTTCTTCCTCAGTATTCACGGCAATCGACTTTTATGTCTTCACTCGAGGAGGATCAGTGCACAAATGTACTGAAGGTGAGATCGGCCCCTTTTTATACCCTTCCAAACTGAAGCACCCGGATGTAGAAATTATCCTCCAACGGGTAACATTAATAAGTTACCTCCAATATGTATGCTCCAATAGTACATCACCATATCTTAGGTATCCTAAAATACGGAGATCAAGATATGAGTGATGATAGATCATCACACACTGAGGGATTTTCTCGTGGCTCTCATGGCCACATGCGATAAAAGGGAGGGGTGCTGAGGGCCAGTCGTTTGTTAGTTGTGGTGCTGGAAATGGGGTACAACCAAACGTGGTAGTTCAATACCCAGATGAGGATATGAGCAACGATAGATTATACTTCAATGAAGGGGTCCTCTCGTGGCTCTCACACCTCATACGATAAAAATCCTCCAGTTGCGTGTGTTTAACGGTATTTTTTAAAGTATACAGAAAAGCCACTTTCTACGGAGTGGGCAATATTTCCCCGATCGCAATACTATTAGATTCCAGACACTAATTATAATAACAATCATCAAACATTTGATTAATGAGGCACTGGATATAACCCGGTGCTTCATTTATTAAGATTTTGCTGAGAATGATTTCCATTACCCTGGTAAACGCATGCGTGGACATCGCTTCCCACGCGTGGATTACGACCAGTCCACGGCGACTGTACTGTACGTTAGTTTACAGAACAGTAGATAGTGAACAGTGGGTATAGTGAAAATGATAATGTCTGACACACACATTTCGAAATATTCATTTGCTTCAAATCTCTTTACAGATTCTCTGCAAGAAGGAGCCAAGAACTAGAGTCGCTTTATAGACGGTGAACACACTGCCTTGTTCCAAGATGACTTCCCCGGACGTTGTAAATGCGTTTGCCGGTGAGAAACAAGAGCTGCCCGATGGACTCAGTAAGAATGTGAGAATCATCTCGGTTGTATTTCTGGTAGTGATATCTATCTCTGGAATCATCGGCAATGGTCTATTGTTTCTCGGAGTGGTGTTTGAATCCAAATTAAAGGCCGCATATAGCCTCTTTCTTGCCAACATTAGTGTTGCTGGGGTTTTGTACTCAGCTCTTTGCATTCCCTTGCGCATTTACCTTTTAATGAACAGTGTTGATGATCAGTTTACAGACACGATAGTCTGCAAACTATCTGGTTTTCTCAATGCCTCTCTTTTCCTCACGACATTATGCAGTTTGTGTGCGATAGCGATCAATAGATACGTTGTCATAACAGGATCTTCGAACGACTACTTAGAACAATACACATTAACTAGAAAGGTTGTATGGATAATATTGTTGTGGGTATCGCCATCTGCTCTAGCGGCTTGTAGTATACCATACATTGGTTATCGTGATAATGTTATGACATGCACCGTGTTGACTACAAACGAGGCATACTGGTTCATCTGTGTTCTAATAGCAGGTCCAACATTAATTACATTAATTCTTACATTCGCCCTGTATTATTCAATTTTGAAGATAGCACGTAGAAGCAAGCGTTGCGTTGGTGTTCTCACCACACCACAGCACACTAAAAGGGCTCGAGTGTTTCATATAGGTAAGCCTGGAGCATCATCGGATAATACAGTTGACGGGCCCACAACTATACAGCTCAATAACGATGAAACACAAATGTCTTGTGAAAATAGGGCTCGACGTCCGCCGACAGATAAAAGCAAATCAACGACATTTGCTGATTCCAAGATGAATTCCAACTGTCTTAACACAACCGACGACAAACGACGTCACCTTTCAGATAGCTCACGCGAAAGCACCGATGAAAACATAAATGCGAGTCACATTGAATACAGAAAGTCTGACGGCTTCGTACGCGTCACTTCCAGGGAGAGAAAGACACACAGTCACACATCCTCGTCAACTCATCACAGGACATCAAACAAGAAAACGGGAATTGACAGTAGCGACATCAAAATAGTCTACATGGATGAAAAGTCACAAATTCCGATGGAAATATTTTACACCGACGAAAAATCACAGATAGCAGCTGATCTTCAGGTAAACGACGATAAGATCTCTCACATTCGAGCACATCTACCCATGAATTTTGATAAGGAGCGCTCCATAAAAATACTTACTGACGATAGCAACAGAATTATCGAGATTACCGAGACACACTGTAATTCTCCTACTGATGCGGACGAGAAACAGATACTCGACACTTCGTCTGTAGAAATACAGTACACAATCAAACTAACATATCAACTTTTTATTTTGTTTGCCTTGTACTGTGCACTTTTTCTCCCAATGAGCTTCACCTATGTAGTGAACAAATGGTATCCATTCAGTCCCGATACGTGGATAATAGTTCAGATTATGGCCTCCTCCTACTATGGTCTTGCTTGGATACTCTGTGGTTTCTTGCGTCTTGAGTTTCGCAAAGCGTACCTGGGTGTCTTGAAATGCGAGCTCTGTTTGAAAAAGTCGGTTTGTAACAGGCCCAAAATACAGACGTTATCCGGACCTGTAACCTCCGGTGAGTCACAGTAATTAGAGCCACATTCAACCCTTTACATAACCCGAATGGCAGACCACACTTGTAAACAAAATTCTTGGACAACATTTTTTTTTACCTCAGAATCATACCTTATGAACCCTCACTGAAACGAGCTCTTTCCACTGTGGAGTCATAAGCTTTGTTTTTGAGGCAAAAATGCAAAAATAATAACATTTGAATGAAGGTTTTTCTGTGTGGCTATGGTCGGGTTTTTTTGTATGTGTGTTACGATGGTAAAAGAGATAACCCGATCAGTACTATGTGTATAGCTTTGTCTAAATTGAAAGTGGTGGCCGAATAATTAATGACGCAGTGATTTTTCAACCCGCGATCGTACCGACGCAGATTAAATATATTAATCGATTTACTCCACAAGTTATCTGAGAAGGTTATCGGTCAGAAAAAGTATGGAATTATTCGTTGATTTTCAAAACATTAGCGGTTTGAAAAATGTTAATATTATGTCTTTATTGTAAATCTCTCAAACAGTAGATGGTGTAAAACGACATTTAACCATCTATGGGACTCTAACATTCGGACAGGGTGGTTAAGGCAAGCGAGGGAGCTAACGGAGAATTAGTCTATAGTCACTGAAGATCAAAAAGGGGAACTGAAGCAGCGAAGTAGCTTTATAAGGGAAAGGGTGCTCGATGATTGTTATAGAAACTGGCGAGCTGGAATTAGGAACAAGAGCTCTTTAGACGGTTTATATAAAGAAAAGATACCCCAGCGCTTGAAGAGTACCCAGATGGATTGTTTGGGGGGGGGGGGGGGGGGGGCATTGTTGTTCAAAGTAAGATCCAAGTCACTGTATTTGAGGGAGATAATCGTGAAAGGCGAAGGAAGAGTGTGCCAAATATGTAACTTGAGAGTAACGGAGACCCTGGAACATTTCATTCTAGAATGTCCCAAACATTTGCCCAGTAAAACAAGACTCCTTGGGAAAATAATGGAAAATGGGATGAAAATATGGAGGATAAGTGGATGAGAAATGACATGAGGAAAAGGGTCAATTTGATAGTTGGGGAGATCGTGAAAGTGCCAATGGTTGGAATTATGAAACGTCTTTTGACTGAATGCTGGGAGATTAGGAGGGAGAGTTGGGGAGGAATAACCCGGTGGGGGAATGGGTCGATGTAGGCCTCCTCGTAAGAGGACCGCGCCAAATCAGCGGAAGGCCAAAGAATTATTATTATTGTAACACTGTCGGCTATTAGCTACATTATTAGTAATACTATCGGTCTATGTAATACAAGCGATCGGTGTAAAATCATCGGCTGTTGTTACATTATCGGTTGTAACAGGCCTGGGGCACGGTTGCTCGGTGGTTACGACGTTGGCGTTGAACCGTTAACCGAGAGGTCTACGGTTCGATCCCCGCCAGGGGTAACTGCGTTGTGTCTTTGGGCAAGCACTTAATCCCGATTGGCCATGTGGGGGTACGGTGGCGCGGTGTACTGATGCCTTCTGCACGTCGATGGTGCACCTGATTTCAATCAAAGCTAAACCTGCTTGTCGGAGGAGTCTGACAGTTGCTGGCTTTTGCTCGGTGATTCTCTCCGCATATTCTGAAATCCTTCTCCAGTAAAACTGTTCGACGCGAGGTCGTTAAACTCTAATAAATAAATAAATAAATGTAACAGGCCCATCTCATAATATTAAGATGTTTTTGTTACGTTTTATCCACAGAAAACGAATGTTCACTAAAACTTTGTTTGGATACAGTAATTCATGTTTTGCAACTATACTCTCATGTAACTTCGAATTTGAAACGTCCCAAATCTGTCTAGTATTCACCAAAAACTGATTTTTTGCGTATTTATATCATTACAGTCACAAACACGTCATTATTTTAAAAACATTGAGCCGGAATTGCAAGAATATCCTGATGTTTGGTATTCGGACTGACGGACACACAGAAATTTTCAAGTTCAGAAGGTCACATTTGGCGAACTTGCATTTTATGTCGAAAACATTGACGTCCATCGTGGTCTTGTTTTGTCTGAGAAATGTTTCGAATTTTAAATTTCAGCCTCACTACATCTCTGTGTCGTGAATGGAAACAAAAAGTACCTCTAAAATGCAGCTGCAATGGCCACCATAGAGCCATCTTGCTTTTTTGTCCAAACAAAGTGATTTAATCGTCGGGGATGGAATTAGCAAACAAGCAAGACAACCAATGGGTAGATCAGAAACTATATATTCTGCAAAGAAAAGAAAATTAATTATAAATGTTCAACTCATAAATATTTCCAAGTCGTGACAGAACACAGAAACGATTCATTTACTACCCGTCAGCTAATGTAACGTCACAAATTCGCAAAAATCACCATTCAAATTAATTATTTTTTTCTATTTTTTTACTCAGAAACATAGTTTATGACGCCTCATTGGAACGAGCTCATTGAGCTCGTTCCAATGAAAGGTCATAAGCTTTATTTTTTTAGGCAAAAATAAAAAAAAAATGAAAAAATGGTTATTAAATGATTGTTTTTCACGTGTCGTCTGCTGTTCAGGTCGGGTAAAGCGATAATATGCGATCGCCGTGAAAAACAGTGATTCAGCCGAAATAGATCAAAACGTGTACGTACCTATCAGATACTTTTTTATATTTTTATTGGTGCTTAAGGTTACATGCGTATGCACAATGGCTAATCGTGACCGTGACAGCTTTACGGGTCGAGGAAGCCGGAGTACCCGGAGAGAACCACCGAGCATCGACGAGCAACTGCCAGCTACTCAAACATTCTAACTCTGTTCAAGCTCGACTCAAGCACGGTTACAGCGGTTGAAGACATGTGCACTATCGACGTGCAGCACGCCTTAGCACACGGTGGCATCGTGCCCTCATGTAGACAACCGGTATAAAGTGCCCATGAACATAACGCAGGTCGTCCCGGCCGGGGATCGAACTCGGGACCTCTAGAACAGAAGTCCACAGTCCACCACTGAGCCACCGTATCAGATACAGTTTATATACATTTACAAAGAAATATAAAGCGTTGTTAACAGCATTTTCAAAAAATAGAATATAAACAATGTTCAAGAATGAATGCATGTAATTTCAGCAAAAAGTAATTAGTGCAGGTAGTTAATCATGCAGGTGAGGGATTACAGTCCGTTCATCTGTCAATAGTCAGTTTAAGGCGCGCGGGGCCTCTTTGGTCGGAGCATTTGACCTGAGATCGGTAGCTCGATCCTGACCTGCGTCACCGACATTGTGTTCTTGGGCAAGATACTTCATTCCGATCGCCTTTCTTGGTGCAAGGTGCCGATTTACATTGTGGTGTA
This sequence comes from Pictodentalium vernedei, assembly GCA_031216915.1. Lineage (NCBI taxonomy): Eukaryota > Metazoa > Mollusca > Scaphopoda > Dentaliida > Dentaliidae > Pictodentalium > Pictodentalium vernedei. Next base: position 412,778,181 of record CM062296.1, read on the forward strand.
GAGCACGACGATGCCACACATCCCTTCCACCGCTGCTTATTCGACTTGCGTCGGATTAATAAGTTGGAGAGTCCGACAGAAACTTCCATTGCTTGATGGTTCTCTCCGAGTACTTCGGCTTTCAACACTCGGAAAACTATTCAACACGATGTGACGCTGGTTGGTGAAAGTGGCGTTGAACTCCAGCAAACAAACTAACAACTATCGATCATATAATTGCATCATTTACTTCTTCATACTACCCTACCTTTGGAAATCAGCGAGAACGTCCCTTTTTCAAATTTCTCGACTGTCGTAGAATGAAGAAAGGACGCTCGTTTCATTTATAAGGGCATAGCTGGGGTTCGATACCATGCGATGAATGTTTCCTTCGGCATCAACCGTCTGGCGAAACCGCTAGACTAAACCAGTTAGTGCAGAATGTAGAATTAAATGATGCAATCAAATGATGAATAATTTAAAAAGATGAACTCCGTGTGTTCTGCCCTGGCGTTGTCTAGCCTTGGTTAACTGGCATTCTCTTTATGGGATCTGTCGATGGCCGAGTGGTATGCCTGGTTTAGTCTATACTTTCGCTAGGCGGTTGGTGCCGAAGGAAACTCACTTCGCGTGACTTCGAACCCACGCTATGCCACTATAGACCTAAATAACAACTGTCGGTCTGGTTATCAGTCTGTGTGTGGATATTAACAACTACTACGACCCGTGATGGTGATAGACTAAACAAAAGCACAAGTGGAAACATATGAGCTCGATGACAGTAGAGGACTGGTCGTAATCCATGCGTGGGTAGTTATGTCCACGCATGCGTTTCAGGGTTGGGGTATTCGTATTCAGTATTCGTATTCAGTCGTATTCGAATACAGTTTATCAAGTATTCACATGTATTCACTCTGAAAGTTATGAATACAGGTATTCGTATTCAAATACATTAAAATTTGAGCTGTATTCATGAATACATTTTGAATACTTTCTATATTTTGGAATTAAAGAACCATGTACTGAATAAATGGTTTTCACAGATCAAGCCCATGGACTCCATTCAACAAATTCACACCTCGTATCAATATTAAGGACTTAATAATCCCTGATATTATTTAAACACCACCAAACACCTTGTCTGAAATTTATGCATTGAAAACAGACAATAGACTTAATTATCAATTAACTTGTCACAATACAACTTATTTATGTAAAAATGGCCACATATCCCCATGGCTTTTTAAATTGTTGAAAACATGGACAATAAAAATAAAACAAAAAAAAAACATTGGACACAACTCAGTTATTCAATGATATTATATTCTAAAATTTTTGGATTTATTTAAAGTTTTTCTATTTATCCATTATTTCACAGTGAAAACACATATTTATTTAATTATTTATTCCTGTTTAAGGTCCCCTTTGTACAGCTCAGTATGTCTAATTATAATCGGCGAAAGCATGTAAATATTATAAAGAAAATACTACTGCTGTTAGCAAACTTTCAGCCAACTGACCTCCAGGTTAAACCATGAAGTGCATTGGCTAAAACTTTACTAGTCCTTCTTATGTGGTGTCATTGCAGTTGATACTTTACGTTCAGCAGAAAACGCCAGTCTGTGATTTTTTAGAGGTAATCCACTCACATTTTGTGATGTGTTGTCCATGGAGAGTAGTCTAATTACTATGACACCCATAGAGTGGATTTCCCGTCAGGTAATTACTTCACTTTTCCAACAAAGCATGGTAAGCACAATTAAAGCTTCAGCTAAAAGACCATCAGTTTAAAAATGACTTTTAACCCAACAAACAAAAAACTTAAAGGCCTTGCTATAGATACTTCCAATTTAAAAAGTATTCAAGTATTCAAAAATGTATTCATGAATACATTGTAATGTATCTGTATTCGTATTCAAATACATTTGAAAATTTGTGTATTTGTATTCGTATTCGTATTCATGAAATTTCAAAGTATTCGTATTCATATTCGAATACATTTACAAAGTATTCGCCCCAAGCCTGATGCGTTTACAGGGTAATAAAAATAATCATCAGCAAAATTTTAATTAATGAAGCTCCGGGTTATACCCGGTGCATCATTAATTAACTTTTTTACGATTGTGCCTATAATTAGTGCTTGGAAATATTGCCCACTGGTGGAAAGTGACCAGTCTACGGCGACCGCATCATCGTCTTCTTATATTTGAGAAATGTGCCAAGTTCTAAAGTTCGGCATCATCGCATCTCTGACCCCACAACTTTTGGCATTAAAGTAACAACAAAAACTTGTTGCTATTCGACCATATTGAATTTTCGATCCTCAGAGTTTATTGGTATCATCCTCTTGTTATGGCGGAGTCTCAAACAGACACTGGTTTATGCGATATAAAGTAACTCTGAAGTTCCACTGAAATGACTGCTATTCAGTCATCGTGAATTTTTGTCACAAACTTTATAAGTATATCATGTTCTTGTTATAATGAATAATATACAAATTCTAAAATGAAGTACCAAACCAAAGCATCTCTGTGCCACAAGATATAAGGTGAAATTACTTCTAGAATAGAACAAATGTCGCCGCCGCCAATCAGACATCTTGAATTTTCAGTTCGAACAATTGATTTGTCTCATCTCGTGGTACACATGAACAGAGTACCAAATTTCGATGTGCAGTCTCAAAGCATCTCTGAGCCATGCCTTTATGGCAAAGTACCTTTAACATAAAACAAAGATTACTCAAAATCGACTATCTTGATTTTTTCGTCTAAAAAAACATGCATCATGCTATTTTTATCTATGAACAATGTCTGAAACTGAAAGATTCGCTCGCGAAGCATTCTTGAACCACGATTTGTTTTTGCTGATCATCCAGAAAATGCTATCAATGGGACTGCCAATCTGCCATCTTGAATTGTCTGTAAAAACTAATGACAGACGTTATCCTCTTTTTTTTTGTCTGAACAAAAAACAAAAAGTGAAAGTTCAGTCTGAAAACGTCTGTGAGCCACGGGTGTAGACTACAGACGTCCCCGAAAATGCAGTAAAAAAGTCAACCATTCAACCATTCGGCCGACCTGATCATACGTATGGAAAAAAGATCTTGTTATGACTGAACATTGTACCAAATTTTAAAGTTCAGTCTAAATGCATCTCTAAGTCAGAGGTGTTAACCGTTTACCTATCGAAACGAACGCATCCGCCCGCCTCCTCGAGCTCGTTCCAATGAGGGATCACGTAGTATGGTTTTGGTTACGTTTTTTGAAAAATTTGAAATATATTTGAAATGATAAATTTTGATATCGTCTTCGTTGGGTAAAGGGTTAACGAAAAAGAGTACATCTGAAATACAACAACAACAATTGCTACTAATCGACTATCTTGAATTTTCCATTATTTATTTATTTATTTATTTATTTATTTATTTATTTATTTATTTATTTATTTATTTATTTATTTATTTTTGGGGGTTTAATGACACTTTCGATAGCCAGGGTCACTTCGTGTCGGACAGTTTTACGGGTGGGGGAAGTCGAAGTACCCGGAGAGAACTACCGAGCAATGGCGAGTAACTGCCAGACTCCCCAACGTACTAACTTCGCACAAGCAGGGTTAGCATTGGTTGGAGACAAGTACGCCTTAGTGCAAAGCGCCATCGTCCCCCCACATGGGCGATCGGGATGAAGCGCCTTGCCCATGGATATATATATGGAATATACCCATAGTAGCATGGTGTACCAAATGTTCACCACGAGAGGTGAAGTGTTGTTAACCGCGAGCCTTCGGCGCGCGGTTAACACCACTTCATCACGAGTGGTGAACATTTGGCATGCCAAGCTACTTTCGGTATATTTTGTTTATACCATGGTCGTCAGTTTATTAAGAGTCGCTATTATTTTTTCCTGATTTTACTGAGCACCAGACGAGCAATCAAATGGAATGGTTTCGCGCGCCGAAGGCACGCAGGGACGGTATGCGGGACAAACCCCATTCGACCCTGAGTGACTGTAGGTGATTCATTCTCACATGTCTAGGCGTGTTGAAGGAGGAACGGTTTCAGGTACTCGGCAGGTGTCATCTGTTGCGTCGTGATGGTCTCTTGGCTGATGTCGGTTGAACCCTCGGGTGAGGACCAGTGTGGGAGGTTGGGTCCCCTCACAAAGGTACTACCTCTCCCCGATGGTGCAGTCGATCTGGATTTTCGGGCAAGTATGGTCTGCCACTTCGAGGATGATTTTGAGTGATGGCCATCACTGGCAAGTATAATCTGCATCAGGCTGTCTCTGTTTGGTTGGACTCTTTGAAGGAAAACAACAACGACCCCTTTCGGGGACCACCAAGAAGAAGACCCGAACTTCCCTGGTTCGAGGACAGGCTTGCATTATAATCCTATTGGGTTGGGACAAAAAGATGCGCAATGCGCTTACAATAAGGGGCAAACGAACATACGTGCGAATCTGTTTTTGTTTACACGAGGATCGGTTGGCGGTACTTTCGTTGTCAATTTTATCGCCGAAACGAAATGAAAAAAAGAAACTGAGCCTTTTTCGTTCTAATAACATAATAACATACTATATCGAGTTATGCATGCTTTGTTGACACGAGACAATGCATGTTGTTATTTTTTTGCATCTTATGAGGTAAACCCATTTAAAAACGTAATATATAATTGCCACTTCCATTTCACTATTCGCGAGGCGACGTGTGCGATAAATTTAGACAAGTTTGCCTTCAGGTCGACGCCTCCAAAGGTCAACGGGGATGTAGTTCTACTGTAGGTGTAAATTTTTACTATTGAAATCCCATTGCTGGCGTGTTCATTACGGTTGGAGTGTAAAGCTAAAATTTATGTCATAGGCTTTTCATACAGAGTAGAATAGGTACTCATGGTATAAAACGCAGTAACACCTGGCGGGAACGACCCATTGACCATTCGGTTTGAAGTCCAAGCAGTAACCACTGAGCCACCGTGCCCCCTTGAAATTTCCATAAAACGAAAAGTGATTGCCCTCCTCGTGCCCTCTACATCATTTACAGTGTAAACTTTCATTTGACTTACCATTTGGTGTACAAGAGGTACAATAAATCTTTCACTAGATATATACTTTGAACGTGAAGCACCAGCAAGCTTTCATCGATTGCACCGTCTGGTGTACCACCGGTGTGACGAAAATTATTTACAAAATCCAAGGAAAAGCACAAAGTTTGACCAATTTACGACCGGGTGCGTAATATAGCTAGAAGCCCTAACTAACATTTAGCTCATAAAACATCAGATACAACCCGCGGCCGTGAGTGGAAAGTTTATCGAGTGTGTTTCTCGTCAATTTTATCATTTTATTTATTTTATTTTTTTTTTGCAGTAAATGAACTCTCCTCCCATTGACTCCTCGCCGAATTATCAGTGGCGGATTCGGGTGTGCGCGGTACATGTCAGGGCCGTACTACTCATTAGGCTGACTAGGCTGAAGCCTAGTGTCCCACAGGGACAGGGGCCGCCATTTTTTTTGTTTTTTTTTTTTGTTTTGTTTTTTTTTGCTGAGACACTGTTACCAGCGCCTTAGGGCGCAAATGATTAAAGGCACTTTGCACTCTGCGCCATAGCGATACATGTACATATGTATTTATCCATATTTATACCATGATTACCTATTCTACTATATATGAAAAGCCTATGACATAAATTTTAGCTTTACACACCAGCCGTGGTGAACGCGTCAGCAATGGGATTTCAGTAGTTAAAATTTACACCTACAGCGGAACTACATCCAAGCTGACCTTTGGTGACGTCGACCTGAATGCGAACTTGTCTAAATTTATTGCAAGTCGCCTCGCGAAGAGTGAAATGAAAGTTGCAATTACTTATTACGTTTTTTTAAAATGAGTTTACCCCATAAGACACCAAAAATTAACAAACATGCATTGTCTCATGTCAATAAAACATACATAACTCGAAATAGCATGTTATTATGTTATTAAAATAAAAAAAGTCTCTGTTTCTTTTTGGTGATAAAATTGACAGCGGAAGTACCGCCAACCTGTGCTCATGTAAACAAAAAAAAATTCGCAAGTTTGTACGGCTGCTGCTCAGTAAAATCAAGAAAAAATAATGGCGACTCTTTATTATCTGACGATCATGGTATAAATAAAATATACCCAAAGTAGCTTGGTGTACCAAATGTTCGCCACTCGTGGTGAAGTGGTGTTAACCGCGCGCCAAAGGATCGTGGTTATCACCACTTCACTACTCGTGGTGAACATTTGGCATACCAAGCTACTATGGGTATATTCTATATATATACTCTCATAAGTATAAACTATATATATTTATATACAGTACATTATTTTAATGCGTATTTAAATAATATGTCAAGTTGTAATTAGAATTCTTCAGGAGACCCGCAAACTAGATATAGAGGACATCTACGCTGTTTTAGTGAATATCGAGAATTACCTCCTGGGTGTGGAGCTGAAAGCTTTATTTTTCACGAGCGTTTACGCGAGTGAAAAATAATACTTTCATGTCCACAGGAATGAGATAATTCCCGACATTCACTAAAAAACAGCCTAGATTTTCTTTTTATTACATGCTACGTGACATTTTACGGCGCAATATTCAGTCCAATTCGACTGCAAACAGTTTCAATAGAATAACAAAAAGATGCTGAACGTTCCTTTGAGGCGACGTCATGCGCCGAAGCGTAATGTCATTTAGGAAACTACTGAAAAAAATTCATCGTGTGGACCTGAAAATATTATTTTTCAGTCTCCACCTTGACCTTTGACATGACCCAATTTGCAAACTTTAATACTATCACACTTCGAGACGTTTCATTCAAACATACAAGGTTTTGCGAAACTATCTACTACGTGCAGTGACTTGTTAAGTTTAAAATACATACAATTTAATATTTAAAATAAAATTTAAGAATTATTAATAATAATTTGACGGGAAAAGCAAGGTAAATTCAATGAACTTTGACGGTGTATCTAGCTGTCAATCAAGCATTCACTTGCAGCTGGAAATAATGCACACCGGCGCAGATGTGAACAAAACAAACCCATTTGTTTGTGATAAAAAGTATTGTTTTTCTGCATTTTAAGTGACAAAGTCGATTATTTATTAAGAGTATGGCATAAATAAAACAAATGGGTACAAGGGTCGGTAATCAGATTTAAACCACTCATAGAATAAGGTTTTTAACCACTCGGCAGAGCCTCGTGGTTAAAATCCTTATCCATCTCGTGATTTAAATCTGATGACTGGCCCTAGTACCTATTTATTCTGTATGTATCTCGCAGTGGTTTTGGACCAGTTTATCTTTTGTCCTCATCTTTTTTATGTTATCGTTTGATATACGCCATGTACCAAGAAATGATTTGAATTTAATAATTTAATGCCTTATAGTAGCCTCGGGTCTGCACGTTGAAAATATTGATTGGCCGACCCCACACATTTACTGAACGGCCCTCCTACGATGCCAGTAGATGCCTTATCAAAATCAATTCTTCTCCCAATTCTCCCATTGACTGGATTGTAATCATATGTATTATGGGGTTTTGTATTATCTCTGTGGAAAGAAATTCATTATGAAAAAATAATTATTTACTCATTTCCTTTCTTCCTTGGCTTTTAGCCACACGCAGCGGAAATTATTTTTTTCAGTGTCAGTAAATGCCTTGTAGGAAGACTGTACACAGTATTTACTTCTTCCTATAGGAGTGTAAGTAAATGCTGTGAAAATGATATTTTTACTAATGCACGCGATCCTTTAAATATGTACCAAAGGGCCTTAAGCCATATTTTCTTCGCGGAATAAGTAACGTATGTCACGTCCGCACTACGAACAGTATTTTATGAGGCGAGTCACGACGACGATAAAAAGCATGGCAAGAATAAACTTCAAACGTACCGCACATTTAAACAGGCCCATAGATTTGAGCCGTACCGTTCATATTCTAAAACACACGAGGCAAGACATGTGTTTCCAAGACTGAGAATAAGCAGTCACAAATAGTGTATTGAGAGGGGAAGACATTTTCAACTCCTCCTGTCACCGTTGAAATTAGGCTTTGTGGTGTATCAGTGATTGAGCAGAAGTTGACGAAGTGGACACTGAGACGCACTTCATTACCGATTGTCTGTCTGGCTCACTCAAACATAAGCACTCAGTTGTTCGATATTATAAACAAAGAGGTACTGGACTTTATAAAAGAAAAATCAGTGAACGCCAGCAATTTGACTTCATCACGAAGAATGAAAATTTGCGGACATGACAACCGTTACTTAATCCCAGTTCCTTATTCGATATTAGCTGTCAACTGATTTTATCAGTTGATGACGAATGTCGAATACGGAAATAGCAATAAGTAACGGTTGTCACGTCCCCGAAAATCGTATATTAATCATCCATATCTATTACACAATCCTGCTGTTCTTCAGGGAAAGAGAAACGTTGGTTGCCAAAGGGGGTGGCAACCATTACTTATTCCCAGTTACTTATTCGACATTCGTTATCAACCGATTTCATGGGTTGATAACGAATGTCGAATAGGGAACTGGGAATAAGTAACGGTTGTGACCTCCCCAAAAGCGGAAAGATAAACAAGCTTTAACACACTCGGGAAATCGTATTCCAAACCGATTGTCTTTTTTCTTCAAATTGTTTTGCTGATGTTTTCAGCACTGTTGTACATATCAAATTTATATTTTGTCATATAAGCACCCCGCCCCACTGTATGTGTTATATTGCTTCAATAAATGTGGATTTAATGTAAAGTGGGTTTTAACTCTTTAAGCACTGATGGTATCAACCGCGTCAATTCAGTCAAAGTCTTTGGAGAAGTCCATGTATTCATTACTTAGGGGTAGACCAATAATTCTGATGTGGTGAAAGTAATCAACTACCAGTGGCGAGTACCTGTCGGATTCTTCAACCTCAAACCAGCCACTCATCAAGGTTAGCATTGGATCACGACAAGTGTGCCATAAGCCCTCTACTCGCGTGAGCATTTTTTTAACCAGGCACACTACACAAACGACGTCGGGTAGGATCGAAAACAATCGTGCTCTCTATTAGAAAACAATGGAGCTGCTGAGTCTCTTGCCTTGAGACGTCCTGCAAAGTAAACCCCAAATTCTGCAAGTTCAACATCATATGTTTTTTTATGAACGCTTTCACTGCCAAATTTAACTGAACAAATTAAGTAAAAATATGTCCTGAAGAAAATATCGCACTCATGCTCCGACTCCAGACAGAAAAATGACTCCTAGTGTTTCCTTAATTCAAGAAAGGGTCATTTCCAGAACACACGTAAAACCAACTCTGAAGAAGACACGACTGAGGTATGTATTTTCGATAGTCAAGGGCTCCAGAAGCATCCGAGGGAAAGGGTGGTAGGGATACCTAAAAGGGAACTCGAATCTGGGTTTGAGTTAAGACCGGGAGTTTACACCGCATTATAAATTGTAACTTAACACTCAATAGTTTTGACATTATATGTTGTACTCAAGTGACTATATAAAACTTTAAATAGAACTCACCCTCCGATTGTAAACCTTCTTTGTTTAATGATTGTCAACAAGCTTTAGTCATTATGCCTGATACCCCAGCCCCTTTCTCATTGCCATTGGCACACGTAATAAACGGTAGAAACGAATACTCGACAGTTTCTCAGTCATGGTACAAGGAAAGTGAAGTTTTTTCCACTGGAGCAATTCTGTAGAAAAGAGACATACGCTGCCCACTTTACCCGGGGGAGCAGCTGCTCCCTACCCCGCTTCCGCCACCCATGACGATAGTTAACTTAGAAGGGTAATTCTGAGAAGTAACGCGATAATATCGAATATGCTGTTGTTATTTTTTCATTTTCATTTTGGAAATTGTATAGAGGACACCTGTTTTTTTTTAGACAGACGTGACAGCTGTTACTTATTCCCAGTTCCTTATTCGGCATTCGTTATCAACCGATTTTATCGGTTGATAACGAATGTCGAATAAGGAAGTGGGAATTAGTAACGATTGCCACGTCTCCTTTATTGAATTGGTATCAGAAATATAGGGTTTAATATATTCCCGGTTTTCTATAGTGCCGGGAACGGGAATAAAATTACATTCAGAACCAGGAACCGGGAAATGTTCTGCATAATATCAAGTAAATTTACGAGAGTGGCAAGACGCATTTTATTTTCGTGAAAATGAACATATTTTATTGTCAGCCTGCCATACGGAAAACTTCTTTTCCTGAGAGAACTATGAAAACCCAAACCCGCTTCAAACTCTTTTCATTTTCATACCTGCTAGTTTTATCACCACTTCCTCCTGGCTTCAACTCCCTTTTCACTGCCGTCACCAGTCGTCTCTGCTCGAAGCAGAGGAAACAGGTGACGACAGCGAAGAAGGGGTTGATGTTGAAGAAGGCAGTGAATAGAGAGTGAGAATAATGATTCTGAAAAAGAGGAAGAGTTTGAACTTTGAGGCGAGTGAACTAATTGAGAGCTTCAGTAATTTTGGGAAAAAGGTTCTTCAGAAAGCAGGATTGTAAAACGTTCAGGCGCTGAAGAGCTGATGAAATCTTGCAAAGTTACGATGGGGCAGTTTTCCATTTTTGTTGTTGTTGAAAAATTCAGTTCTACACATCCAGTGCCATGCATCATTCCCGGTTCCATGCTATACATTTCCCGGGTATCGTAACCGGCTTTCGGAACCAGGAATTCGGTTTCCGGGATTCAACTCTAATCAGAAATATCGCACGAGTGAATGCAAGTCAAGCAATCTAGTAGTTACTTAGAGCGAGGTGGCTCAGTTGTAAACTGTTGGACTTCTATGCTAGAGGTCCAGAGTTCGATCCCCACCCGGGACGACCCGCGTTGTGTCCTTGGGCAAGGCACTTTATCCCGGTTGCCTACATGGGGGCACGATGACGCCGTGTACTAAGGCGTACTGCACGTCGATGGTGCACATGTTTTCAACCGCTGTAATCCTGCTTGAGCGAAGCTTGAACAGAGTAAGAATATTGAGGAGCTGACAGTTGCTCGTCGATGCTCGGTGGTTCTCTCCAGGTACCCCGGCTTCCTTCACCCGTAAAACTGTCACGGTCATGGTTCGCCATTGTTAATAAGTATGTGACCGTAAACACCAATAAATAAATAATGGTTACTTAGATTTTCTTGGTGTCAAGAATGAGATAATTCTGGTACCAACTTAAAACCGGTTGGCATTCGTTTTTACTATGCACGTTGGGATTTTTAATAGCATACTGAAACATGTTTTAATTGCAATCAAACCACCCTGAACGCGAAAACGCGCAAGGATATCGCCCTCCAAAATCATGTTATTGTTAAATTCATCTTTTGATAATGAGTGCAGACTGACCTTAGAAATACTCCACTTTAACCAGAAGACTGTGGGGAAAATATCAGTTAATATTTTAAACCTGTAGCCTAATGGCCACAGGTTGTAAATATTAATTGATCTTGTACCCTATAAGTTCATGCCAGTGAGTCTAGATTTTTGTTTACAAAGAAAAAAAGCAAACGCTGATGCGAAATAAATAATCGCCCAACAAATTATACTAAATCTCATTGTAAAATATGCTGTTTCATTTCTATATCAGTTGTGTTTCTTATGATATAAAGTAATAAACAATGTTTTGTTGCAGACCTGTAATTTGAACGTAAGAGATATTTTTTTCTAATAAATATAAAAATAGTTTTGTGGGACCTTTGTCAACACCTGTTGGACTTTTGTCCAGCTTTATCTTCTTTGAAAGGGCTTTTGTCTGGAGTTTTTTTTGTCTTCTGATTTCTTTTTTACTCATGGCGTCTGTCATTGGGGCCTTTTTCCTGTGCACTTGTCAAAAAAGACAAAGGTGTAATTCATGGCAGTTTCACCTTCTTTACAGTACATTTAGTTAACCCTTTACCCAACGTAACGGCCAAAACCGGCCAGCGCTATTCTCAAAAATCGCCAATTAATTTTCATTATTTTTTTCATTTTTTGTCTCAAAAACATAGGTTATGACCCCTCGTTGGAACGAGCTCGTTCCAACGAGGGGTCATAACCTATGTTTTTGAGACAAAAAATGAAAAAAATTATTTATTCAAGAATTTTTTTTTGCAAGTGTCGTCTGCTTTTCACGTTAGGTAAAGGGTTAAAATGCATTTATTTATGCACTATTGCAACTGTAAAGTGCAATTAATTGCAAAAAAGAAATCAAGAACAAAACGGGGGACGTGGTAACTGTTACTTATTCCCAGTTCCTTATTCGACATTAAAATCGGTTGATAACGAATGTCAAATAAAGAACTGGTGGTGGCTCAGTAGGTAAGCTTCTTCCACCCGTAAAACTGTCCGACCTGAGGTGACCCTGGCTGTCAAAAGTGTCGTTAAACCCCTCTAAATAAATATCAGTTGGCCGATTTTGGTGTCCTTTCGTATGATGGGAGACCAGCATGGGGAAAAGGATGTCCACATATTGCGGGGTTCGTCTATGTATATGTGCCAGAATTGTGGCCCTTGTTACACTTAGAGAACCTTCTCTACGAACGTTTTGCTTTATACCTCGGTAATTTTCGGGCGGATGTTGGTGTCCATTGGTATGGCGAGAGACCAGCATAGGGGAAAAGACACCCACATGTTGCAGGTTTCCCCCATACCAGATTTCTGGCCCTCGTTACACTTAGTAAACTTTCCGTACGAACGTTTTTAATTATTTGTTCAACACCGGTTGTTTTATTTGATGTTCTTTAGTTTGGTGATAAGCCAGTTTGGGGAAAAGGATATCCACATATTGCGGACTACTCAGGCCTATCACAGTTTCATCCATTCGTACAGACTGGCGTTAAGATCCTTGTTACATTTAGAAAACTTTCCGTGCGAACGTTTTGCATTATAGCTTCAGCATTGGCTGTTGGATTTTGACGTTCTTTGGAATGGCGATAGGCTTGTCGATGCTTGGTGGTTCTCTCCGGGTACTCCGGCTTCCTCCACCCGTAAAACTGTCACGGTCACGATTAGCCATTTTGCATAAGTATGTGACCTTAAATACCAATAAATAATAAAGAATAGCGATAGACCAGTTTGGGGGAGAGTTTTCGTCCAACGCATAGTTATCAGAGTTATGTCCTTTTTGGACTTAGAAAAACTGCCCACACATGAAGTTTTTGCATTATGTTTTGTCCATGGGAATAATTCTCATTGAATGTCAGCAGAAAGTTGAATAATTTTTGTATTGCCGATGTTGGCATTGTAGACGGGGGCATATGCAATGCTTTTCGTTGCACTACTTTCTTGTTTCCAAAACAAATCGCACGTGGATCAGAAGCTTTGTTACCCGACTCAAAGTTAAATAAATCGTTATCAGTATATTCGGAGCTTAACCAGTTGTGTTAAGGGGACGTCCAACCTAACTTTGGTCAAATTTCATGTAATTTTCTTTCAAGTCTAAAAAAGGCCCAAAAATGAATAACCCCAATAAATTATATACCAAAATGCTTGGAATGAAACATAGAACATGTGGAAACTGAAATTTGCCATGAACTGCTGCCATGTGTAAATAGCACCACCTGAAAGTCTGCTATGGCATAAGTAAGAGAACAAAATTTCTACAATAAAATACCTCAAAATAAAATAACAGCTGTATTCTAGAAACATTTAAGTACATACTCGAAGAAATCTTTTCCTAATTCATGAAAGTAATGAAGATTGAGACCAAATGTTATAAGTGGAGTGCTCACTGATTGAAGGCAGACATTTTCTTTTGTTTATGTTTTGATTTGGGGAGTTCAACAAAGGTCAACTTGAAGGAGTCCAGCAGAAGAAGTATGGAAGGACAAAAGAGTGTCTCCCAATATCAAGATGTATGTGTTACTGTAATGGTTTGGAAAGAAAATATGATATTCTCCTATGTAGAATGCACTGCAAAGTCATACATTGTAGTTGAATAAATATATTTACAAACCCCTTGCACTGTAACCCCTTTTATCCCATGCATCAATTTGATAGTGATTAAATTGTTAAATTTGTCTGGTTTATCAATAAGTATATTAGCTTTGTTTAACTCTTGGACACCAATACACTCATGATATCTGTTGGAGAAGAAATAAGGGTAACTGTAACCTGTCACTGCAATAAACCATTTAATGTACTTAAAAGTACATTGTTATTCAAAACACATCAAATCAACCTTACATAACCATTATTGCATGTACTTTCCCCAAGGAGGCTTATTGACATATTGAGATCAGAAGGGCACATCCAGAGGGTCTCACATATTTTTTTCAAGAACGCAGTACACAAAGCAATCCCCAAAAGATGACAAGTGAGCTCCATTTGACACAAAAAAATTTCGGGGGGGGGGGGGGGGGGTCTCTCTTCCTTGTATGACTCTACCTCCGGCACTCAAGGCATATGCCTTTTTTCTCAAAGTTTAACTCTTTTCTTTTTTCTTTTTGAAAATCCTGGCCACACATGTTCCAAACACTATCAGACAGGTAAACCTCCAAATAAGTGTACCTGCAAAAATCATGTTACATTGCAAAACATTCTTTTTAGAGTTTTAGTTCTGGACCTTTCATGCTTCTTACTTCCAACTATAACACTTAATTTATCGATTAATGGGTGAATAGAAAAGTCCTGCCATAATCAACATTTTGATTTCCATAAGCCTTCAAAACAGCTCCGATAAAAGTGTCAAACATCAGATTGGTGGCTTTATACAGAATATTCATTAGGTTGTTGCTTGATAAGTAATAGGAACAAAATCTTCACAAAAAAATTCTGTAGCAATACAATTGAGGGTATTAGCAGGCACTTTGCAACAAATTGTAACAAATCAACTAGTTATAAATAAAATTTTCTAACTCAAAAGAGTGAAAAAGTACCACAACTCTGAAAAAATGTGGGAAGAAACACATGCTACAGCAGCTACACAGGCATTGTTTCCCCATGATGCTCGATCACAAAACCAAATATCCTGCAAATTGGAGTAGCAATGGTTGAGATACAAGAGGGAATGTTGGTACATGTACTGATGAATGGGTAAGACTAAGATTAAGAGGACAGGGGTCACCACTGCACGGCCCTAGATGCACCTTTGATTTTCCAACTTCCAGGTCTGGGGCATAATAATCGCAACACACCCACCTTATCAGTTCATAATTTCAGTAAAATAAAAGAAATTATTAATTTGAATTAAATAACAGATGATGGAAAATATTTGGCTTCCTTCGCCTTCTCGTACTATTTAATTACCACAAACAATATCAGTTTGATGCCGACAAACGAAACTGAACGCATGTGGTTTGGTTAAAAAGTAACTCGGCATGAATAATGAAGAAATTGCGAATATTTCATTTATTTAAAAGCCAATTGCAGCTAATATTGACCGTGCATTCGATAATTCGTTTCGGTTTTGACCACACGGCCACGCTGACACTCCGTGACAGCGGTTATGTTTATTGTGATATGCAAATTGGGGGATAGTTTCCGGTGAAGGAGATTTGTCACATTTGTCAGTGTAAAACGATCATAAAAGACACTGATCGACGCTTGTATTACTATGGTTGGTTGCAAGAAAAAACTAAATTCTCAGCATCGTCCAAGCGCACCTTATTTAAAAGCACGAATGCATTATTTTCAACCCCTCTTCAATCGGTCCTTTGCAGACATCAAACATACTCGCCTTCAAATTCCATGGTTACTAGGAAGTAAATAACTTCGCAGCGACAGGGGGAAATTAACACGCTCAATATAGTTCCAGGTCACTTGGAATATACTTCGTGAAAAAGTGATTTTTGAAGCATTCTGCTTACTTTGTTATGAATATTGCCTTATTTTGTGTGTATCGTCCCGATTTTATACACTCGGTTATTTTTTTTACAAGTGGTTCATGTTGTCTTTCTAGTGCGCAATAATTCCGATTTTTTGTCAACAAAAAAGTTCAGACGGCCTGTAAACACGAGAGGGAATTTCGACCCATATTTTGCAGTTATGACATTAACAGCTCAAGTACTTGCTGTCACCTGTTTGCAAATCCGCTCATACATTGTCTCGAACAAATAAAGGGCGTGATCACGTCCTTGCATTCTTACGATTGCCCAAATTGAGTATTTCTGCAAGAACCACATCGTACTCACATGACCGGAAAAACATCGTTGAAACATGGCCACATCCGGAACATCAAAAATTTGTGTTGATGTTATTACATTCAAACGTCAAAACCCACCAGAGTGTGTGTCAAAAAAATGCTTTCTCCGAGTCTGTAGTATGTTATCATTATATTGAGGACAAGGCTTTCGAATTACCGATTATTTTGTGGTTTTACCGGTTCGTTACTTATGCCATTTGCAAATTAATCTTCTTCAAAATCATAAAATTCACTTTTTTCCTGAAAAAAAATTATATGTGCCTTTTCTATGCACTTTACTCATTATTTTGATATATAATTTGCCTTTCCTTACTTCTCTTATCTGTTTCTGAGGCATTGGGAAAAATGTCAAAAAAATTGACCAAAGTTAGGTTGGACGACCCCTTAAGTTAACTTACATTGCAAGTATCAATTGTGGTTTGGTAAATATGAGCTGAAAACGAAACTTGGGGGTAAAGAACACATTGTGGTATGATTGCGTGCAGTCTGAATTAAGTTGCGGATTTCGTTGCTTCGCAAACAAACAAACACTGAACTACTAGTACGCAAGTGCGCAATCTAAATATATTGATTTGAATACAGTACTGTCGAAAAGTCACCGTTGGAGTTTGCGTATTTGAGTTAGACGTTAGAAAAAGGTGAAATATGAAGCGATTGATGGTGAGCGTCTTCATTGTCTCTCCATTTCGCTTCACGCGTGTTTATTGTTTTGTAAATAAAGATCACGCGAGGGAGGACTCGCGTGACAAGTATGGGAATTGCTGACAAAGGCAACTGGAAGAAAACTGTTGAGTCTCATTTACGCCTTAGTCCTTCGCCATACATAACAGCCATATCCTGTCAGAGCTAATCACAAAAATCGTTATTTTCATTATATTTTCAATTTAATTTTTGCCTCCAAAACAAATGTTACTACCTCTCATAGGAACGAGTTCGTCGAGCTCGTTCCTATGAGGTGCCATAAGCTATGTTTTAGAGCCGGAAATGAAAATGTTTAGTTCAAGTCATTTTTGGATATTCGCTTTATTTCTGCTAGGTAAAAGGTGAAATTTATTTATTTATTTATTTATTTATTTATTTATTTATTTATTTAATTAATTATTTATGTTGACATATTCGATGTAATTTTCTTATATTTTAGATTTTTTGTTGTATTGTATATATGATTGCATTGATGTTAGTAGTTTCTGTCTCAACTGTTTTATTTACTGATAGCAATTTCACACCGTAATACAAATCCCCATACACACATCCTCTTACGCATCTACATCCTGATTTTAGCAGTAGAGTGGAGCCAACTTAATTGGATATCTCTTAACTGAATAACCTGTTAAATGAATATAATTTCCCAACACAAAACAATTTACCATGCGTCCAGAACAAATTTGATCTGTTAATTGAATATAGGTTGTAGAGTAAACTCCTGTTAATTGAATAAAATATCTTGTAACCTGTCGAGAAATTACCCTGACTCTCCCCAGTTTTTCTTTGTTTATAGACCCATTTGGTCTCAGTACATCCAATACAGGCATTTAATCTATTATATCTTGTTTGACAAATTGATAGAGCTCATGGAACTCTGTCAAACAAGATATAATAGAATAAATGCTAAGTTTATCTCTAGAATACAGGAAAGTGACACAATCCCTGTTAATTGAATACTCCTGTTAAGCGAATAATTTTCGTTAGCAAAGTGACTATTCAATTAACAGGGTTCCACTGTATCATACACAGTCACAAACAGATTTGTGCGATGAAACGAACGGAGGTACTCTATTGTTCTCTTAGTTGCAACCAACACGAATTATCACTTAAATTCGGCTAAAGTAGGGAGTACGGTGGCTCAGTGGTCACAGCATTGGACTTCAAAGCGAAAGGTCCACGGTTCGATCCCCGCCATGGGTAACTGCATTGTGTCCTTTGCGCAAGGCACTTAATCTCTATTGCCCATATGGGGGCACAGCGGAGCTGTGTACTAAGGCCACTGCACGTCGATGGTGCACTTGTCTTCAACCAGTGCTAACCCTGCTTCTGCGGAATTAGTATGGTGAGGAGTCTGGCTGTTGCTCGCCGTTGCTCTGTGGTTCTCTCCAAGTATTTCGGCTTCCTCCACCCGTACAACTGTCCGATTCGAGGTGACTCTGGCTGTCAAAAGTGTCGGTAAAACTCCAATACATTAATTAATGATGAAAATAGCCATGGAAAGAAACGTTTATTTTGGGCTCTGGGAAGCTTCGGAATTCGATTCGATTCGATTCGAAATCGGCCCCATGATGCGATTCGAATAGTCGAGACGTTCTCACAATCCTCCACAGAAAACCTGATGACGAGTTCAGAGAGGTTCCGCCTCGAACCTACTTCGATTCCGTTCTGGAATATTCCGCTTTTAACATTGATTTGACCAAACAGATAAGTCGCCGTTACATAGAATACTTATGTGGAGGCTGACAATATTTACGGCCGTTAGAAGGTGGAATATCTACAACTTAAGGAGCGCTTTGAATTGAATCGAGATTCGAATCGATGCGAAAATATCTGCTTGATTCGATTTGAGGGTTACTGGATGCGATACGAGCCTTTCGGACGTTAAGTATTTGAGAACTTTTTTTCTTCTCATTTTGTAATTTCGACACAATGTTTTGGCTCTGATTTTTGATTTGCTACAGAACTAAATCTGCTATAACCTGAACTTAGTCAACGGTCAGATTATGAAATAGATAAGCACAGGATTTAAATTTGACACAACGATTCGTTACGTTCAAAGTATACTGGTGTTCACAGCCTGGTGTTCAGTGATTTTCAGTCAGTATACAATGGTTTCTCTGTAGTTAGTATTTAGAGGTTATTACTTGGTAAGTTTCATATCGGCCGAGATATCAACCAGGGGGTTGAAGGCTGATGTGAAGTTAACTGTTATTGAACCAAAACAAATAATGACAAAATGTTCTCAGATCTGTTACAGTTTTCTGACTGTGTTATTGTTTTTCATTGTTTTCATAAAGTCCGACGTTTTCTCTTCCAGTTTAGCTATCCGAAGGCCTCGGCTTCTCCCAGTGGGGAAGCCGCGACGTTCGGAAAGCTGAACTCTCTCTTATTTCACTTCGATTAATCTCCGCTACGGCTGTGAATCTTAGTTTGCGTTGAATTTTGTATACAACTCACTTTTTCCTCTTCATCCACCGGATCCTTATTTATTGCCATCATTAATTCCGCGCCATAGATTATTTATTAATTTTACTGATTGATTGTTTTCGACGAATAACGATGAAACATTTCGCTGTAAACAAAATGGCTGCGCCTAGTAGCGCATCGGGGGGGGGGGGGGGGGGCAACTCTAGCCTGGATCATATCGGCCGGGCTCTGCATCATATCAGTCGAGTTTGAAGTCGCATCAGTTGAGCCCGATAATTGGCAATTCTTGGAAAGAAAATCACATCTAATAGATAACTGTCATTATTGTACATCGAGGATCACGTCAGAGGTATCAACCATGCCGAAAATGGGATGAAAATGGAATTTTTGTTACTTTGCTGTAACGAATGGAACGCTCGCATCGTATTTGCCGTAACGAAAGGAATGCTCGCATCGTATTTAGTGTGCAAAGTAGGACTAAATCCCGTGAACGGAAATTCCCGTTTTCCCATTACCAACAATCCCTGGAAATCTATTGTACGGAACCGGGAATTACGCATGGCACTGTTTGTGTTGAACTGAAGATTTCAGAATTGAAAAACTGCCCCAACGTAACTTGGTAAGATTTCGTCAGCCTTTCCGCGCCTGAACTTTTTACAATCATGCTTCATGAAGAACCTTTTCTCCAAATCACTGCAGCTCTCAATCAGTTCCGGCTAATTCCTCTCTTCAACAGCAAGATCTTCACTCGCTTCTAAGTTCAAACTCGTCTTCATTTTCAGAATCCCCAGTATCACTCACTATTCACTACCCCATTTCACATAAACTCCCTCTTCACAGCTGTCGGCAGCTTTAAGCAGATGAGACTGGTGACGGTAGTGAAGGGGGAGTTGAAGCCAGGAAAGTGGTGATAAAACTAGCGATTCTGAAAATGGAGACGAGTTGGAAGCGGGTTTGGGTTTTCACACTTGTCTCAGGAAAAGAACTTTACCGTATGAAGTTGTCAGATTGCCAATAAAATATGTCCATTTTCACGAAAATAAATGTGTGTTGTTACTCTCGTAAATTTCTCGGTTCTGAGTGTAATTTCATCCCCATTCCCGTTACTATAGAAAACCGGGAATATATTAAACCCCAGTGCAAATGCCTTACAATTATAGCATATCTCAGAAGGAGAGGCATGAAGACACCTGCAACTTCGTTGCCCTCCAGACACCTGCATGCCTTTGAATCTTATTATATGACTATTATCGATGTCTTCTCCGGTCTTATTTCTTCATAAATTGGACACAAACGTCGGTCTTTTACCCGCTAGAGGTCTGCAGTGTGAAATAGGTTTGTCGTTCTGAAAACCTCCAGAAACACCAGTTTTGCAATCCCCCGTTCGTGTTTCGATGTAACGATTGATTTGGGAATGAACAGATATAATATCAGCATTAACATTATGCTGGAGTGCTAAAAGTATTAGCAAGAACAGTAGCAGAAGTGGTAGTAGAACAGTACACGCATAGGGTATCTCTAACGAGTGGGAGCACGGTGGCTCAGTGGTAGACTGTTGGACTTCTATGCTAGAGGTTCCGAGTTCGATCACCGTCCGGGACGACCCGAGTTGTGTCCTTGGGCAAGGCACTTTATCCTGGTTGCCTACATGGGGGCACGATGACGCTGTGTACTAATGCGTACTGCACGTCAATGTTGCACATGTCTTCAACCGCTACAACCCTGCTTGAGCGAAGCTTAACCATTTACTCAACTTATCGGCCAAAACCGGCCAGCGCTATTCTTAAAAATCGCCAATTAATTTTTGATATTTATTTCATTGTTTGTCTCAAAAACATAGGTTATGACACCTCATTGGAGCGAGCTCATCGAGCTCGTTCCAATGAGGGTCATAACCTATGTTTTTGAGACAAAAAATGAAAAAATTTAGTTATTCAAGAATGTTTTTGACAAGTGTCGTCTGCTTTTCATGTTAGGTGAAGGGTTAAACAGAATTAGAATGTTGAGGAGCTTACAGTTGCTCGTCGATCTCGTTGGTTCTCTCCGGGTACTCTGGCTTCCTTCACCCGTAAAACTGTCACGGTCACGATTCGCCATTGTGCATAAGTATGTGACCTTAAACACCAATAAATAAATAAATATAAATAAATCTCTAACGAGTCGCGATTTCATATGACATTTCTGTACCCAATTCACTAAAATCAAACTGAGTTGAGGTTTACCTAGCCTCAGATCGATTTTAGTGAACGAGGTTCAGAAATTTCATGCCAAATCGTGACGAATTTGAGACTCTTAAATCACATGATGTAATTTAAATTATTAGCAAGGGTGGCGACTTAAGCTGGCCAGCCCTATTCATAAAAATCGCCATTCAAAATTTTTAGTATTTGTTTTCATTTTTTGCCTCAAAAACATAGTTTATGACGCCTCATTGGAACGAGCTCGTCCCGGTGGGGGTCATAAGCTATGTTTTCGAGACAAAAATTGAAAATATTTAATTTTTCAGGAAATGTTTTCTATCAATGGCCTCTGTTATTTGAATTAGGTAGACACAATTAATGAAAAATTAGAGAATATTAATTCAATTCTATTAATTCAATTCTACTTCCGAAACCAACTCACGGACGTTGCCATGTCGACGTTGACTTCTGTGAACGATATTTGATGGTGATTTTGTGATAAAATGGAATGTGGTATTCGACCACTGACTGTATGGCCGCGTTTTTGGAAGCGCTGAACGTCGACACTCAGTACGGTTCGAACTTTCAAATATTGATACGAAATTTATTTGCCAGTGTTACTGTACTAGTGGTATTTATATTGCAGTGTACACGCTTCGTGTGAGTGAACCAGCTGCCATAAGATAATGAGGCGCCAGTGGGGGGAATTATGAAAGAGTTTTTGACTAAATGCTTGGAGAGTAGGGGGGGGGGGGGAGTGGGGGAGAAAGACCCCGGCGGGGCACTGGGTTAATGTAGGCCTCCTCGTTAGAAGACCGCGACAAATCAGTGGAGGGACCAAGATTTATTGTTATATTCACCTGCTGAATCATGTGTATATATTGCAGAATACCTGCTACGTGTATGTGATCCTGTGGCGTCGAAATAAATATTGGTCTTTGGCATGTCATGTTTGTATTATTTTTTGGTTGTCCATAAGGAGGTTACTGTAATAACATACAGGCAAAGTGTTTCAAGTACCCTTTCCAAACTGACAGAGAAAAGTTACCAAAATAGGTATATTTGAACAGTACTCTTATTCTAGATTGCAATCCAGTATTCTAAAGCGTTATTTATCGTGTCTTACGGCCTTGTCAGCATCTAAGCATGACACAACAAGGTATAAAGTCAAGTTTTGCCAATCGTTTTTGCTTATTTTGCCCACCTACCGAGCGATTGCACCCCAGTGGCGTTAGTTACCAGGTCCTATTTTACCGGTGGAGGAAAACAAATCTACTTCAGTCAACATGCGGACCTTCATTTCTCACGCACCCAGGTTCTTAAGACTAAAATCAGACGCCAAAACGTATAACACAAAATTTGTTCCCCATTGGTTTTTGAATGCAGTTATGGAAAGCACAATGAGCCCTTTCCTTTTTTTGTTTTTGGACAATTGAGTACAGAAATCTAAAAATCGTTTATTTTGTCAAAACATTTTACATAAAATTTGTTCCTCGGTGATTTTTAGTCCAGTTATGGGGGGGGGGGGGGGGAGGCGGGCGGGGGCGTCGCGTTAACCGGTTCTTGTCAGATCACCGAAGTTAAGCAACATCGAGCGCGGTTAGTAGTTGGATGGGTGACCATTCCACCGACTGATTCGCGCCCCCGCGTTTTTGTCCGTGGGCATGGCACTTCATCCCGATTGCCTACATGGGGCACGATGATGCTGTGTACTAAGGCGTACTGCACGTCGATGGTGCGCATGTCTTCAACCAATCTAACCCGAAAAAATCAATTTATTTTCGGATGGTACTATTCTTTAAGTGGCGAAAGCACATGTTGAGTTAAGCCCCAGAGCATAACTTACAAAAGCAGATGTGTTCATTAAGCACCTTTGCATACAGCAAAGCAAAGTGTTTGAAATTAAACCTTTCCAAAATGACAGAAAAGAGCAACCAAAGATAACTAATTTTGGTATTTTTAAATGGTACTCTTATTCTTGCCCTCATTGTGCTTGAAGGTTTTTTTTTTAATTAGGGTTTAACGACACATTAACAGCCAGGGTCATATCATGTCGGTGACAGTTTTACGGGTGGAGGAAGCCGGAGTACCCAGAGAGAATCACTGAGCAACGACGAGCAGCTGTCGGCTTTCCAACATCGTATCTCTGAACTCTGCACCGCGGCACAGGCAGGGTTAGATTGGTTGAAGACATGCGCACCTTCGATGTGCAGTACGCCTTAATACACAGCATCATCGTGCCCCATGCAGGCAATCGCGGTTAAGTGCCTTGCCCAAGGACATAACGCGGGAGCGCGAATCAGTCGCAGAAATGGTCACCCATCCAACTACTAACCGCTCTCGACGTTGCTTAACTTCGGTCATCTGACGAGAACCGGTTACCTGCTTGAAAGTTAAATCTGAGGTTAAAAAGTAAACACTAACTTTCTTCTGCAATTACTGTTGCATCTATCCATACCAAAATAATTGCTACAACAGCTTTGCAATTAGACAAATTTGCCCATGAAGCTAGTCAGTTTTGAAATTCATATCAGTTTTGGCCAATAGGGGTTACTTTTGAAATATTTGTGTGGTGATTTTGGTGTATCATATTATGCTCTGAATGTGTGGACACCAATCACAGAGTGAGTGCCTGATAAGAGACATGGAGGAATCTTGAATCTTGGTATTTGAATGAACATGTACAAGTTGAGGGTACTCCAATTCAAGGCCAGACAACTGGGTGAGGGTTACATTCTGAATAAAACATATAACAGCAAAATTGTTCTTGGATGAATGCCCTATCTTCTCATGGGAAATGTTTTGTGAAAAGATGGCCCCAGTGCTGAGAAATTGCCTGTGAATGTTGGCGAAAATAACAATTATTTCGACAGTACCCTTATGGCAAGTCTCAAATATGCCAAGGGGTAAACTTTTAATAATAACATGTAAAACAAAATTTGTCATACTTTGACTGCTGCATGCAGCCATAGAGAACATTCAGCGCTCAATCAATTAGAAATGGGGGAAATTGTCACTTAAACTTACCAAATTCTGAAAAATGGGAGTTTTTTTGGATGGTACCTAAATTTATGCAACCAGAATGGGCATAGGGTTAAACTTTACAACCAAACTTACAACAGCAAATATGTTCGGTAGTCACTTGTGAATACGGACATGCAAAGTTTTTGAATTTATCCCATTCCAAAATGATAGAAAAAAGCAACCAAGATTGATTAACTTTGGCATTCTCAGATGGTACTCTTATTCTCACCCTCATTGTTCTTGACGGTTAAATCTAAGATTAAAAAATAAAAAGTAACTTTCTTCTGCAATCATTGTTGTATCTATCCATACCCAAAAAATTGTTACAATAACCTTGCAATTAGAGAAATTTGCCTTGAAGTTGGTCAATCTTTAAGACAAAAATTCTATATTCATATCATTTTAGCCAATAGGGGTTAAATTTGAATATTTGTGTGGTGATTTTGGTGTATCATATTATGCTCTAAAGGTTTGGAAAATTTGAGCTAGATACCTGTAAACAATTTTGAGGCTTTTGAAAAATGGTGAAATTTTGATGGTTTTGGCAGAAAATTTTGAAAATAAGCTTTTTCACGAATATGACGATACCTTATTTCACTAGAATTTGAGACAATACATAAGTTTGCCAAATTTGGTTGAAATCGTACAGCTTGTTTCTGGGCTATGTTGAAAAATGGTGAAATTTGGAAGGTTTGCAGAATATTTTGAAAATAAGCGTTTTCACAGAGATGACGATACTTCGTTTCACTAAATTTCATGGCATTACATGAGTATTCCAAATTTGGTTAAAATCGTACAGCTTGTTTTTGAGCAGTGCAACAGACAAAACTGACGGCGAAAAAAAATAGAGAATTGTAATTTGTTGAACAAATTATGGGCTTTCCCAGCTTTTTACTGTGAAAAGGCAGACTACATGTAGCAAAGCAAGTGTTTGAAATTAACCCTTTCCAAAATCAAAAAAGTATCCAATGTTGGCTAATTTTGGCATTTTTAAAAAGTACTCTTTTTCTCACCCTCATTGTGCTTGAATGTTAAATCTGGGTTTAAAAATAAACCGTAACTTTCTTCTGCAATCATAGTTGCATGTATCCATACCAAAATAATTCCTAGAACAATCTTGCAATTAGAGCGAATGAGTACAAAAATTTGCAAAGTTCACTGAAAATCAATTGTTTTTTCGGACAGTACTATTTTTTAAGTGGCCAAAAATGTGGTGGGTTAAGCCCCAGAGCATAACTTACAATAGCGGATTTGTTTATTAAGCATCTCTGCCTATAGCAAAGCAAAGTGTCTGAAATTAACCCGTCCCAGAATGATAGAAAAAAGCAACTGAATTTAATAAATTTTGACATTTTCAAACGGTACTCTTATGCTCGCCCTCATTGTGCTCGACGGTTAAAGATGAGATTAAAAAGTAAACAGTAACTTTCTTCTGCAATCATTGTTGCATCTTTGCATACCGAAATAATTGTTCCAACAATCTTGCAATTAGACAAATTTGCCATTGAAGCTGGACAATCTTGAAGATAAAATGCTAAATTCATATCATTTCTCTTCTCATCGGAAGCGTTTTGAGAAAATATTCTTCACTGCTGAAAATCTCAAGTAAAGTTGGCGAAAATAACAATTATTCCGACAGTATCGTTATGGGAAGTCTCAAATCTGCCAAGGGTTAAATTTTTAATAATAACACAAACAAAATTTGTCATACTTTGACTGCTGCATGCAGCCATCGAAGTCATTCAGCGCTCAATCAATTAAAAATGGAGTAAATTGTCACTTAAACTTACCAAATTCTAAAACAAATTGGCGGGTTTTTTTTGGACGGTACCCAGTTTATGCAAACAGAATGGGCATAGGGTCAAACTTTACAACCAAGCTTACAAAAAGCAAATATGCTCGGAAGTCAATTTTGAATACGGACATGCAAAGTGTTTGAATTTAATCCATTTCAAAATATTAGAAACAAACAACCAAAGTTGGCTACCTTTGGCATGTTAAAATGGTACTCTCATTCTCGCCATCATTGTGCTTGAGGGTTTAAATGTGAGATTAAAAAGTAAACAGTAACTTTCTTCTGCGATCATTGTTGCATCTATCCATACCGTAATAATTGTTGCAACAACCGTGCAATTAGAGAAATTTGCCCTTGAAGTTGGTCAACTTTGAAAATGCTATATACATATAATTTTTGGTCATTAGGGGCTAAATTTAAAAAAAATGAAATTTTATAGTAAATTTCCTTTCTTATTATATCTACCACAATTGTTTACTACGAGCATTGTAGTGACTCTGGAGGATATCGTCCAGATATGCGGAAGTAGTCACCCTGGACTGTGTGCGATGGGGGGGGGGGGGGGGGGGCTATCACATGCGACATCAGTAGGGTGAAGGCCAAGGAGCCAGGTTGAGGCCGAATGGCATGGTCTTGAACTGGTAAACTCGCCCAAAAAAAGCGAACCTGAGATACTTTCGCGATGTCCGATGAATCGGAACGTGAAAGTAAGCGTCTCGCAGGTCGATGCTAGAAGCGAAATCTCCCTGGTGAATGGAGCAGCGAACCGACCTGAATGTCTTCATGCTGAACTTGGGAGCAATGATGGACTGGTTCAGGATACTCAGATCGATAACCGGTCGGAGTCGGCCGTCCTTCTTCGACACCAAGAACAGGCGGGAATAAAATCCCACTGAATGAATGTTCTTGACGGCCTCGATCGCTCCCTTTGACAGGAGATTGTTTATCTCCATGATCAAAAGTTCCAGGCGTGAAACGTCTGTAGGAACTTGTGTTGGAAGAGGCACTCTCGATAGAGTGGGATGCCTCCAGAAGGATATTCGCAATCCGGACCGAACAACACCTAACACCGAAGGATCGGTTGTGATTGTGGCCAATGATCTGCGAACTCTGATATCCTTCCTCCAACCTGGGACGAATCGAGGTTGGGACCTTCATTTCGAGTCCCGGCGAGGCCCGTGAGAGGAGAAACCACCTCCTCTACTAGATGAATGATCCTGAGTCCTCCCTCTGGTCTGCCGACGCTTACCCTTACCACGTGAGTAAGAAGTAGAAGGGGCGACAGGAGGATCAGTCATTGACTTCACAGAGGAAGCAGAAGGGCGATTGTTAGGCTTAGAACGACCCCTGCCTCTAACAGAAGGCTGATCAAGCAGCAGCTGATCTTTGGAATGACGTAGGACGTCATCCCGGACCGTCGCCACGGAATCATGGAATAGTCGCGGACCCACCAAAGAGGCGGATCGAAGAGCAGCGCGCTGCCCCCCCCCCCCCCCCCCCCCCCCCCCCGCCCCCAGGAAGGGAACGGTTTGTGTCCAACACAGCGTCTCAGCGAGCTAATTCCAAGTTAGCCGTGTTAAAGGCATGCGTGTGAGTAAGATGCATGAGCGCCTTAGAAACCACACGCAAAGGACCCCGTACGCCATCAAACTTATCTGGAGGCAGATAAGCAGCCAAAGCAGAGACGACGTGATCCGAGAGAGAAAGCATGCCTAACATCTCTCTCAATAAGCCCAACAGGGACTCCAGATTCGCCATAGGAATAACGGCCGACTTGGGCTTGGAAAACCCGAGGGAGGAGGAGTCCTGATCCAAGACCGTCAAAGTCTGGCAGGCTGACGGATTGGCGGAATCGTAGGAATAATAACGCACTGGAGGCAAAAAGGTATCAGCCCTGGTGAAGAACGAAGTCTTCATAGCCTTGGAACTCAGCTTAGAGTCCAAAGCTGCAAACGCTTCAACCACCTGTACTGACTGGCATGGTCGAAGACGCCCAGAAGCGGGTTGCTTCACGGGCTGTAGGCGTGCGACCGATGATCATGGCCTGGCTGACATCGTCGGCTGGTCTGACAGTTTGAGATCCGGAAGGAACTCAAACACAAAGTCAAGATCTGCCCCCAAGTCAGAAGACTGTTGGCTCTCGACGTCAGGTATGTCTGACCCATCCTCTGAGTCTGAAGACACATAACCCATCACGGGCAAATCAACCGATGCCTCCCATAGTGCAGGCACACCGGGGGGGGGGGGGGGGGGTCAGGAAGCGGCCTGCTTACAATCACCGCGGGGGGGGGGGGGGCTCCTGGAACCCACTAGTAGCCTCGCTGGAGGCGACGGGAAGGCTCTTGGAAAGAACCTGAGTGAGTAAAGAGAGGGCCTCCCTAAGTTCACGGCTCGTGCCAGCCGGTTCGACATGGGAACGAAACGGCAAAGTGGCTTCACTCCTGATCTTTTTAACCACCGGGGGGTCACGATCCTCTAGTACACCCGACCAGTTGCGGTGCCAGAGTTACAGAAGTGAGGTGGTAGAGTTGGGTATTGTTCGCCGCGCAGCGCCGAGCCGGTGTGGGTTTCGATATCTGTGTCCCCTCCCGAAATTGAGAAAATTTTTAACACTTACGTTGTAAATGGTGTTCTCTGGAGCATTCTCAGACAATTAAATTAAAACAGTTTTATCCTTTTGAAAATTATTGGTTAGGTCTTTCAGTTATAGAAGACGTCGTACATGGTGACATTTTAACGGAAGAACGTTGTTGTAAAGTGCGAGCACAAAGCACCAGACGACACTCAAATCGAAAATGAAAGTAGGCTGCATTCCAAACGGATGCGCTGCACGCTCTCGATTCTAGCATTCCTCGAATACTCTTAAGCGGTATGTTTCAGCCCGTTTGAACGCGGCACGCTTTGTTGCAATTTGGGCCCTCGACTCTTGTTTGTTGTTTGCACCTAATGTGTATGTGTGGGGGGGGGGGGGGGGGGGAACTTCTCTGATTTAGTGCACTTGGGGATATGGAATTAAGCATACCCACCATTACCCCGCAACGTTCAATATACAAATTAAAATGATAGTATTTTTTTACTACGCTTGACGAAAAAAAGTGGAGGGGGTAAGTACACCCCACCCTCATACCCCCCTCCCCCATGGCGCCGCCACTGCACCCGACGCGGGGCAATGGGTGACAGCCGAAACATCTGAATGCAGATGCTTATAGGGATATGAAATACCCCGAGGATCTGAAGTGTGGGAACTCAGGAGAGTCGCCGCGGACCTCTGAGGGACAGAAGGTCCAGGCTGCACAAAAAGCGTCGGTCCCGCAAAACTGGCCGTAGGACCAGAGTGCGTGGACGGTAACCCCACCATGAACATCCGAATCCAATGAAAAGGCTGCTGGGCTCGACGGCTGGGAGACCACAGCAGAGAATTCGGCCGGCAGCCCCTTCCGACTTCGCCGAGTTGAAGTCAGGGAAGGCTGAGGCCGAAACCCCACGTCCACACTACCAGACATCTCTGCAGACACCTGCAGGAATAAGCCGAGGCCGGCTGAAACGGTCACCGATGACGTTGCAGACGGAACAGCAGTAGCAGATACGTCGGGAGCTGTTGAAACCGATGGAAAAGTGGAGAGAGCAACCGAGTTCGGCCCCAAAGGAGGAGTTACAACCCTAGTGACAGTCTCAGATGTCGACTGGAGAGGGACCACAGTACCGGAACCAGGCATCTCTTCACCGGACATCTCAACAGCTCCCGCAGTATCCACCACAGGAAAAGACTGCACATCCCCCACGGATGGGGTATAACTCTCACCAGGCGTGTGGGGAGGCCCCGAACGATAGCGTCCCCCTTTCCCGTGGGTTCGGGAGGAACGGCCACGAGAACGAACCACGCGGTTCAAAGAAGCCCCAAAAGTGGATGACAAAGACCCACAGAGCCCACATGGTCGATCTCAAGAACACCCATTACAAGTGGAACAAGAAGCATGGGAATCATCCACATGTTTGGGCAAAAGGCATTGCCCACAAGGAACTGTCCTGTGCATAACAGAGGTGAGAGCAGTAGAAGAAAAGGTGAATTCAACTGATGTAGAAAGTAGAAGAACACCCCCAACTACGAGAAAAGGTGGCAGAAATTAAAGGACTGGTGGGAACACAACTGAACCCAGACGGCCGACAGGGACCCAAAAACAGAAATTCTGCCATCGACGGAGAGAAGAAATCCAGTCCATGCAGCCTCCACTCACACCTAACTCCAATAAAAATAATAATATCCAAATTGATAACATAGATTTATCAACCAAAAAATTATATGTCCGAATCGCACGGTACGCAGAAGTCACCCGCGAACACGGAGAATATACAAAATCAATGAAAATGTGGCTGAAATTAATAACGAGAATATATAATATTGTGTGGTGACTGTGGTGTATCATATTATGCTCTAAATGTTCGGAAAATTTGAGCTGAATAAGTGTTAAACAATTTTGAGACCTTTGAAAAATGCTGAAATTTTGATGGTTTGGGCAGAAAATTTTGAAAATAAGTGTTTTCACGAATGCTACGACACCTCGTATCTCTAGAAATCAGAATATTACATGAATATGCCAAATTTGGTTGAAATCGTACAGCCTGTTTTTGAGCTATGTTGAAAAATGGTGATATTTTGATGGTTTTGGCAGAAAATTTTGAAAATAAGCGTTGTCACGAATGTTACGACACATCGTATCTCTAGAATTCAGAATATTACATAAGTATGTCAAATTTGGATGAAATCGTACGGCTTGTTTTTGAGCTATGTTGAAAAATGGTGATATTTTGATGGTTTTGGCAGAAAATTTTGAAAATACGCGTTTTCACAGACATGGCGATACCTCATTTTACTAGATGTTATGACATTACAAAAGTATGCCAAATTTGGTTGAAATTGCACAGCTTGTTTTTGAGCAGTACAACAGACAAAATTGACGGCGGAAAAAAAAACTAAAAAAATTTTAGAGAATTGTAATTTGTTGGACAAATTACGGTCTTTCCTCAACTTTTAATATGAAAAGACGCGCTGTATTGTCCACGAAACGATCAATCATATTGATTATTTTTACACCTTATTTTTGGCACTGGCATGAGAAATCGTCAGGTTAACCCCTCCGTTGTCTCACACAAATTGTCTGTTCGGTCCAGTAGCAAAAGTACAGGCCTCACTCAGCTGTTCAGACATTGTCTGTACTTAACAACGCTAGTTGGAATGTGAGATGCAACTTTTCTATTATGAAAACAAAGAGTACAGAAAATTGCAAAACTCACTCGAAATCAAACTTTGTTGGGCATACTGTCAACAAGCAGCCACAGTAGATATTGGGTTAAGCCCTACTTCAAAACGTACAGAAGTAAAATTGTTTAATTCTGAACAAATTCCGGTTCTGAGAGTTTATAGACTACCAGATGCCACTGGCATTTAACACCAACTGTACTTACCTCAGCTAAATTAACTTTCTGCAAAACAATCAACAATAGCTAGGGTCACTTCGCGGTCATTATAGAAGTCCATCATTTGGAACATCCCCTACACTCTGATATTTCTTCAAAATAATAACTTCCAGGTATCAACCTCTGGTCATCATGACAATTCATACTTTTAAAAAAAAAGTATTTAGGACCGCCCTCCTTTCTTTTTTCACTCCTCAACCATCCACTTTACCTTCATCTTCGCCGAACTCCACATTCCTGCAACCAATGAGACTCGCTCAGTCACACAAGACACCCTTTGTTTTAATCAATCACAGTAATTTATCCTTTTGTCTTCAGTCTTACCTTGTTTGTCATATAATTTCCATTTTCACCCCACCATCACCCAACACACCACCATCAAGTCTACACCCGAAAATGGAGACTCATGTGGTACCAGTTTTTTCCTTCTATTTCATTCTCCTTAACCCCTCTTTCTCTTTCTGCAGATGTCCAGAGGACTTTATACCACAGCTCCACAGTCGGAGGCGTACTTTGCATTAGGTATCTTAGCCACCTACTTTGCAGACCAGGAGAACGAAAAGGACTAGCCGTTCACGCACTGTATTTTCTTCCAGTCTCCTCATTCAGGGTTTAGAGCTTTCTTTCAATCCCCCGTCCAGGATTGACTTCACCATCATACGTGTAGGTATGCAGACTTTCTTTCAGACCCCATACGGGGCTGACTTCACCACTATATGTGTAGTTAACCGCGACAAATCAGCGGCTGGCCAAAGTGTTATTATTAGGTATGCAACAGAGAATGTTGGGCTGCTTAGTTACATTCTGTCTATCAATGCACCATGCCATTCCTGGATCCATATTTTCCAGTAAATCCAAGATACAGAGACCCGTCTGGTATCAGCTTCATGAGTCCGCTTTTCCCCCAGTAAGTCTTGCATATTCACCTGCTGAAACCTGTGTATATTTTGCAGCATACACACTGTGCGTATTTGATCCAGCTGCCATAAAATAAGCCCTGTATATTCACCTACTGAAACCTGTATATATTGCAGCGTACAAGCTTCGTGAATGTGAACCAGCTGCCATAAGATAAGCAGGCGCCAGTGGGGAGAATTATTAAACAGTTTTTGACCGAATGCTTGGAGATTAGGAGGGAGAGTGAGGGAGAAATATCCCGGCGGGTCACTGAGTTAATGTAGGCCCCCTTGTTAGAGGGCCGCGACAAATCAGCGGAAGGCCGAATATTTTTTATTTTATTCATCTGCTGAAACCTGTGCATATATTGCAGCATATACGCTTCGTGTATGTGATCTTGTTGCGTCAAAATAAATACTAGCTTTTGACATGTCATGTTTCTATTATTCTTGGTTGTCCATAAATAGGTTGCCGTATCCACATGGAAGCAAAGTGTTTCAAGTTTACCCTTTCCAAACTGATAGAAAAAAGTTACCAAAATAGGTATATTTAAACAGTACTCTTATTCTAGGTTCCAATCCAGTATTCTAAAGTGCTATTTATTAGTGTATCACGTCCTTGTAAGCATCTGAGCTATATCGTGACACAACAAAGTATAAAGTCAAGTTCTGCCAATCGTTTATGCTAGTAGGTGGTAAATGAGAGTTCTAGACGATTTTTCCAAAAAACTGTACACGTACACGTACATGTACGTGTACCGCCATAAGGGTTCAGTGTTAAATCGTGTACAGAGTGCAAAAAAATGTCGTTTTTTTCATGGTGGTCTAGAACTCTCGGTTGTTTTTTGACCGTTCGGATCGCACTTTTAACCGTTCAAACAGCCGTTGGCGAACGAGTGAAACTCGACACGTCGCTCGGAAGTGAAACGAAAGTGTCAATGACACTGTAGCTCAACTTTTCAAGACAAAGACAGGTACGTGTATAGTATGTGACACAGCAATGACAAACATCTAGGTAATGACCTGATAACAAAGGTACATATAAAGTATTGTAATGGTCTGCATATAAATACTGCCTGTAACAAATGTATAGGTAAAGTATTGTAAAGGTGGGTGACAGTCAGATGCTAAACTAGAAAAGAAATCTTTGAGTCCCAGAGTGGGTCTGACTGAACCCCAAAATATTTGTTCTCATAGCACAGTGATAACAAAGGCACCCCAAAGCACACTCATTCCTGTCCCAAGGTGAAAACAAAGGTACCCAAGAAGTTTCGTGAAGATCAGTTCACAAATACGCGCTGTGTAGAAGTTGTGACAAAAACCTGATTGGACCTAATTTCTGTACAAAATGGCCACTGGCAGCCATCTTGAATTTTGGACCGCACCCAGAAACACTCGTTCTCGTCACAAGGTGATAATAAAGGTACCCAAGAAGTTTTGTGAAGATCGGTTCATAAATACAGCCTCTAGCCCGAGCCGTATTGACATGTGCATTTACAGTGTATAAGTAGCACTGAATAAATCAAAGTTCATCTAATTTGCATAATTTCTGCACGAGAAAAAAACCCGTACTATATGTGATGTATTCCATGTTACTAAACATTTATACAAAAATTTATTCAAATCAGAACTTTCATACAGAAGTTCTGTACAAAAGACTGATTGCACTAATTTTGGTACAAAATGGCTGCTGGTGGCCATCTTGAATTTCGGACCACACCCCAAGACACTCGTTCTCATCCCACTGTGATAACAAAGGTACCCAAGAAGTTTCGTAAAGATCGGTTCATAAATACGGCCTCTAGCCTGAGCCGTATAGAAGTTGTGTACAAAAAACTGATTAGACCTAATTTCGGTACAAAATGGCCACTGGCAGCCATCTTGAATTTTGGACCGCACCCAGAAACACTCATTCTCGCCCCCACAGTGATAACAAAGGTACCCAAGACGTTTCGTGAAGATCGGTTCATAAATACAGACTCTAGCCCGAGACGTATTGACATATGTACTTACTGTGTGTAAGTAGCACTGAAAAAATCAAAGTTCATCTAATTTGCATAATTTCTGGACGAGAAAAAAACCCGTATTATATGTGATGTATCCCATGGTACTAAACATTCACACAAAAAATTATTCAAATCAGTGCTTTCATATGGAAGTTCTGTGCAAAAATCTGATTGCACCAAATTTTGTACAAAATGGCTGCCATCGGCCATCTTGAATTTCGGACCGGGCCCCAAAACACTCGTTCTCGTCCCACGGTGATACCCAAGGAGTTTCGTAAAGATCGGTTCATAAATACGGCCTCTAGCCCGAGCCGTATTGGCATTTGCACTTACAGTGCTGAAAGTAACACCAAAAAACATCAAAGTTAGTCTAATTTGCATAATTTACGCACGAGAAAAAAAAACGTATTATATGTGATGTATCCCATGGTACTGAACACTCAAACAAAAAATTATTCAAATCAGAGCTTTCATATGGAAGTTCTGTACAAAAAAACAGATTTCTGCATCGTCGGTACAAAATGGCGGCTGGCAGCCATCTTGAATTTCGGACCGCACCCAAAAACACTTGTTCTCGTCCCACGGTCATAACAAAGGTACCCAAGAAGTTTCGTAAAGATCGGTTCATAAATACGCCCTCTAGCCTGAGCCGTATCCAATTGTTGATGGACAGGTGGACAGACGGACAGACGGACGACGGGCCATGGCATAAGCACAAATTTGGCTACGCCAAAGTTGAGCTAAAAATGTATGAAATTTGAAGAAAATGTAAATTTTAAAATTTTTGTCAACGTTTGTATCACGGATCAGACCTTCGATCTATCGTTGGTGAATGCAGGCAAAGAAAGCTTTGAGAGTTCTAGACCAGCATCAAAAATGCGTTTTGAGAGGTCTGGACCACCTACGTTTGCCATCGTGCTTCAGACGGTCGAGGGTGCGATCCGATCGGCGAAAAATAATTGAGAGTTCTAGACCAGGAAAATCGATCTCAAAACCTTTTCTCGATGTTCGCCAACAGTGAAAAGTGAGTGTAAAGTGTAGTTACTCATCGAGGATTTTTTAAAAAAAAAATTTCAAAACTGATTTGGGCTTCCGGTACATCAAAAAATGCGGTTTGAGAGTTCTGGACCACCACCACGTTCGTGATCATGTTCCGGACAGTCTAGGGTGCGATCCGATCGGCAAAACCGATTTGCCGATTCACCTCGCGAGTTTTGAGGTGAATCATAATAGAATCAGTTTTGTTGAGAGGAAATAAAAAAAGTGATTGATATATATAGGGGAGAAAAAAATATAAACAAATAGTTATTTAAAAGAAATAAATATTGAATCGAAATAGATAATAAAATATACGTAAATCAAGAACAATTCCCAGATTTTGAGAGCAAGGTTTCTTTTAAAAATGCTGATGAGAGCCTACACATTCTGCGTGAACGAAGAACTAGGTCGCCTCTTGTTAGAACGATGCATTGGGTGTCGGGATCATCTAGACTTCGATCATGAGGATCATTCGTGTCTGAAGATGGAAAGGGAAGATATGGTCATCAAGTATTTCGAACCAGCGTTCGAATGTGTTCGAATCGATGACATGATCAAGTTTTGGAAGAGATTAGTCTTCTGTAGCGGGCGAGATAAGCCCACCAATTCAGAAGAAATGAAATTGGCGCGTAGAAGTCTGACTTCAAGGGATGCGTCATGAAATTATTGCTGAAGGAAGCATACGTCTAAGTTTTCTCGTTGATATAAATAAGGGAGAATAGAAAATAAAAATAAATACATACATAAATTTTTTTATCTAATATTAGAAAGAAAAAAAACATAAAAAATGAGAACCAGAAATAAATTGTATCTGACGTTAGATGACGATGAGGATGAGAATCCGAACGGCATTTTGCCAACAGCACTATCGCCAGAAGAAAAAGAAAGATGAGAGAGGTATCGCATCGATCAAATCAGTAGAATCCAATTGTATCTGACTCGAGAGAGAGATTCTCATTGTTCTCTCAAGAAGAAGTATTCGAATCTCGTGAAATTCGTCAATGCGGTCGACACGACACTCATCACGATTTCCATGGGTTTACACATGGCTGGCATCGGATTGTTGTCGACCATGGTTGGCGTTCTGATCGTGTTGACCATAGAAGGAGTGGATCTCGCCGGCGGATTGTTTAGCGCACTAGGAAACTTTTTAAGTAGGAAATTATATCTGAAGGCTAGGAAACATGAAAAGATTCACGTCTTGGCCGACTCCAAGATCGACACGATATCCAAAATGATCTCGATGGAGTTGAAAGATGGTAGGATATCGGATGGAGAATACTTCACGATACTGGGTGAGAAAACGAAATACGATGCCATGAAAGAATCTGTGAGAATCAAGACTCGTCAGATCATCAAGGAAGAGATGAAGGATTCTCTCGTGGAAAGGGGGAGGAAAGAGGCTAGGGAGGAATTTGGTAAGTTGATAGGACTCAAGAGCAGCGATTGAAAAAATACATATATATAATAAGAACAGAATTTTAAAAAAAAAAGAAAATATTAAATTTATATATAAAATAAAAAATAAATACGAAATTAATTTAAATAACTCTCAAAAATGTATTGCGTAAAGTGTAAGAGAGTTACTGAGATGGGTAATTCTCGAGAAGTACGAACTAAAAACGACAGACAGATGCTTCGCTGAATTTGCAATGTGTGTGGTTCGATCAAGACTTGATCCGTCAAAAAAAAACACGAGTAAAGGTAAAGGCATCGTGAATAAAATGATCAATAATCTACCTTTCGAAATGCATCTGCTGGGTCACAGTTTCACGGGACCCAGAACGAAATTGAACAAGAGACTCAATGCCGATCTGACTTCTAAATCTTGGAGCAAACCCATGAATAGTGTGGACGCGGCCTCGTATGATCACGATCTGTGCTACGCCGGACATCCCGACACCAAGACTCGCAATGACGTCTGCGATAAAAACATGTTGGCGAAATTGAGAGGCATATCAAATCCGACCAGCAGAGAGAAGATAGAATGTTCACTGGTCGGCAATCTGATCGGTGTGAAACGACGATTCGGATGGAGCGTTCAAAAAAAAAAAGCGCTTCGGAAAAGAAGAAGAAACGATTATTGACAAGCGAATTGGCCGAGGAGTTACACAAACCCATCGTGTGTAAATTTCGAAAGACTATTTCTATTGACGGTCATCTACGTGTTTTCCAAATACGGTTGGATCAGAGCTTTGAAGAATAAATCGGGACCTTGCATCACTGAGGCTCTGAAGAGCGTGTTCGACTCGTATTCTTGAAATCTGAATAAATTGTGGGTGGATAAGGGGAAGGAATTCTACAATACAGATGTTCATCGATTAGTCGACCTCTACTCGATCGAAAATGAAGAGAAAGCTAGCGTAGTGGAACATTGGAATTGAACGATGAAGGAAAAGATGTACAGATACTTCACGGCAAATTCGACTAAGAAATACATATATGCTCTGAACGGTCTGGTCAAAGATTACAACAACACGCGACATAGATCAATCAAGATGACTCACACGGAAGCTAGCGATCCTTGAAACGAAAAACGGGTCTACGCGAATCTATATCCTGAGAGATCTATGATCAGGAAGAAGTCTAGAATGCCGAAATTTGCAGTCGGCGATCGAGTGAGAATCTACGCTTATAAGAAGCACTTCAAAAAGGGTTACACTCCTCGATGGACCTCAGAAATCTTTGTGATAATCAGAATATTTCACACCGATCCGGTGACTTATGAAATCAAAGCTTTGGATGGTGAAGAGATCATCGGAAAGTTTTACGAACAACAATTGCAGAAGACGAAGTTTTAATAAAGAAGACAATTTTTTTTTATTTACTCTCTTTACATATATATAAAGGAGAGAAAAAAAATAATAATAAAAAATAATTAAAACTATTTTAGATAAAAAAGCAAGCTAATTAATAAACAAAAAACAAAAAACCTTCAAAAAATGGCAAATATACTAGATATCGCACAAAGCATAGTGAAAGATGAAAGCATTCAAGAATACGAGGTTCATGAATATGAACCGATAACCAGAATGAGTTTGAACAATGCGGGAGAGATAAGAATCAACGTCGAAACCCAAGATCTATTCGTTCATCCTAGTGAGAGTTACATAGTGGTGCAGGGACGTCTCACCAAGGAAGATGGGACCGAATACGTGGCCAACGACATGGTTACTCTAGCCAATAATGGTATCATGCATCTATTCAGTAATATAAAATACTTGCTATCTGGACAAGAGATAGAATCTGTGTTTCACCCGGTCAGGCCACCACGATGTTAGGACTCTTGACGTATCCGGATGATTTTTCGAAATCCAGAGGACTTAATCAGTTGTGGATGAAAGACACTGTCGGCCCTGCTAGCGCCAATGCCGCCGCGATATTCGACTACATTGTCAAGACGTCAAGACCCAAAGGAACATTTTCATTCAGGATACTTTTGAAACACATCTTTGGATTCACGGACGATTACAAGATCATGTACAGATTCAAACACAATCTGACATTGATTCGAAAGGGAAATGACGATGCGATAGTGAGACTCCCCGCGACCTATGTGGGTAAGTTAACTCTACACAAGATATTGTGGTTTGTTCCGCATGTGCAGCCTTCGATCGTGGAAAAAACGCATCTCTACAAGATCATAGAATCCAAGAGTAAATTACACATGGGATTTAGAATGAGACAGTGCGACACAGCTTGCATTCCACTCTCCACGAATCACTTCGATTGGAGATTGACCATGAAATCCGCTTCCGTGAGACCGCGTTTCATCGTGGTTGCATTTCAGACCGATAGGGACGGGTCTCAGGAAAAGAATGCGTCGCTGTTCGATCACTGCCATTTGAGAAACATGCAAGTGTCTTTGAATGCCACGAGATATCCAGCAATCGATTACAATGCGTCCTTCGACAAGAACGATTTCTGCAGACTGTACAGCGATGTATGGATTTTAGAAAGAAGTATCATGGTCTAGACGAATTGATGAGCAACCCAAATATATCTCCAGGCGAATACAAGTCGATGTATCCCATGTTCATATTTGACGTCAGTAAACAGAGCGAACAACTCAAGAGTAGCGTCTTAGACATTCAGATCAAGATGCAATTCGATAGGAACGTGCCGAGAAAAACTGAAGCCTTTGGCCTGGTCCTGTCGGATAGAGAATTACAATTCAAGTCGGATGGAAATAAGATGTCGATCATTCGATGAGAGACATGTGTGTGAAGAAAAGAGAAAGAAAGAAAAAAATATATAAATAAAATTATAAAAAAAATAATTATAAAATGAATGATAAAGAAAGAGAATACTTAAGAAGAAACAGACGTGTTTTGATTTAAAACATTTCGCAAGATTTGCTAGCAATAATTCTAGACACTTTAGTCAAAACAGAACCTTTGCTATTGACCGATTATATGAGATGAGAAATCGAAAGTAAAATCTTGATAGAAGATAAGACCAGAAAACTTTTAGACATGTTGACGTATAGAGGACTGACTGCTTTTCGAGAATTTATAAAAGCTCATCGAAATGCTAAAATAGATGTCGACACTTGTTTCGAGATAGGTGATCCAATTTCACGAGATGAAACATTCTGAGAAATAACGTATTAAAACAAAACAAAAAAAATAAAGTAATGAGATCTAGAGAGATTGAACATTTTTCTAAATCTCATTACTTTTTTTTGTTGTTTTTTTTTGTTTTTTGTTTTTAATAATCACTCATTATTTTTTAATTAATTATTTCCACGCGTTCACTGTTTGTTCAGAGGAACTATTTCGATCAGTATGCTCACCACTGAAGTGGCGGCTTCAGGATTATTGGTTTTCATAACAAAATTAATCCTGTCTCTGGTGTTCACTTTGAGAGGTGTGGCGAACGTGCTAACATTCGAGTGTTGATTCTCGGTCTTTCGATGCTGTATCTCTTATCGCTCTCTACTCCATTCACCATGAGATTGACAACCGCTCTGTTATTCAAATCCGTGGAAGTCAGAATCATTCGAATGATTTCACCTCCCAATGGCATGGGATATCCCACCTGACCATGGTGCGATCCGCTACCTCCGTTTTCGAAAGACCACTCGGCTTTTCCCTCCTCTAATGCATTGCTCTCCTCAGCCCACACGGTGATCAATTGCCTAGTGTATTTGATTTTCTCCACCACTGAAATCAGGGTGCAGGCATCTGTCATGTTCACGGGGTCCAGTAGATGATGTCACCCTTTCTCCAGACTGAGTTGTCATCCACGTACTTCCTGCTGACTGCGCTGGAATCGAATTCAGGATCGTGATTGAGACCGAATAAATTGTGACCGTTCATGTTGATGCCACCCTCCATGGTTCCACCAGATTGTTTGTTCAGGTAGAGATCGTCCACTTACGATTCTATGTATTCTTGATATCATGGCAGAATCCACGCAGCCCTTGTTGATCATGGTGGAGTCTGCATCCGCATCGTCGACCTTTGACAGATTCAATATCTTGTTGAATCACACATTCAGATCCGATTTCATTTCTCGTCTGTTGGACTTTCTTTGTTCCAGATCTACGTAGTGTTTAGTCACCATGTCCTTGGGATTTGTGGGAGTGGCCACGTTCGTTATCTTGTTAGAATTGGCGTTCAATTCCGATTGCATCATTTTCTGAACGTATCTACTTCTCAGATGTTCGCTGAATTGTGCGTGAGAGTTGTCCGCGTATTTCTTGGTCGCAGCATCAGTGGAATCTATGGGATTCACGACGTTCACCAAATGTTTAGATTTCAGATCGAGATCGGCAGTCATGGCTTTATCCACGTAATTATCTAGCATGATTCATTTGAAATCCGCGTTCCCCTGTCGACGTATTTTTTAGTCACAGCATCTGCGAGATCTATCGGCTCAGGAAGATTGTAGAGCTTCTTATCGTTCATGTTTAAAGGTTCCTCTCGAGGTTCGTATCTGCGAACGTAATGTTCGTCCAAGTTGGCAACGTCGTAACCATCGTCGACTTCGAGCGTCTTCCTCTTCTTTTTGGGTCGACTTTTGTCATCACTTCTACCAAATTTATCGCCTGGCATGTTGGTTTGAGGTTTTTTTGTTTTAAAAAAATATATTTCAAATGCAGTTTATTAAAAATGAATTATTTCACTTATTTTTTTATTTTTCGTATTTATTCGATTAAATTTTTTTAAATACTTTTTTATCTTTATATATACTATAAAAAACATCTCTCTCTATTGTAACTCATTGAAAATGTCTTGAAACTGATCTCCTTCAGACCATCTCTTGAGAACGTAGAGACACAGGTGACCACAAAACACTTGATCTGGCGATTGCACTCATTCCGTGTTGTAACGAACCATCGATTCGTCAAAATAGTTCTTTATTTATTTCGGCGGCGAGATTTCGTAGATGTTGAAATAATAATTCTTCTTCCCATTCTTGAACCACGCCACCCAGTCAGTCCCTTCACCCGATAAATCATCTAGATTTAAAATTCCGCATTCCGATTGTCGAGGTCTTCTCTTCGGCAAGGCATCTCTGGAAAACACACCTAGAAAATCTTTGATTTTCAAATCCTTCGCCGCATTCGACAAATCGATGTTGGATAGGGGTTCGATAGGTAAGACGACACCTTTGACGGATATCTCTATTTTCTTATTCATATATGTGTATATTTTTTTTAAAATTTATTTATTTTATTATAATTCACTAAAATGACATTATTTTTTTATATTTTTTTTCTTTTCTTTTTTAAACTAACTCTCTCGATGTCTCTATCGACTTCCATAATCTTGAATCCGTCTAATTCCTTTTGATTTTCTGCAATCCTAGCATCCTTAATCATATCTGGAATCCTATCGTCCATAAGCATATCCAAAGTCCAATGTCCGAGTGCCAAAGTGCTTATTTTATCATCTAACACGAATCTCTTATCGTTGCCGGCCGTCAGCGAAATCTTGCTGACTATTTCGTTATACAAGTCGGGATTTTCGCTTCGAATTGAATTCATAGTCTTATACACTGGACCACTTCTGAACAGACAATCTTTATACTCTCGAAAAGAGATGTTTTTCTTCACCACACACGTTTGAACCCCTTTGCACTTCTTGATCTCTTCACCTTCTAGACGATAAGCATACAGTTTAGGTTTCAAACCTACGAATTTGATGATTTGTTTACTACCACTCTCATCCTTAAATTTACCCAACAGCTTCTTGTTGTCATTCGATTGAATGTTGGATGGGTGATCGATGGGATAAATGCTTGTGTTGAACCACGCGGCCACATCTGGAGATATATCTCAGTAGATGTCTTTCATCTCTATCTCGTAAACTAAACTGTCCATGTCGGTGAACAGTAGTTTGGCTTTCTCACCAAATTTCCGTTTGACATAATAATAGTGAAACTCGTACATCAATCGCTTACTGACATCTGAGATGATCGGTCCGAGATAATAGGGTTTGTCGAACATCAGGTGCGTCTTTTGCATGTTAATGGCCACTAGATTTTCGTTGAATATGGTTCGGTGTCTGTAATTGGGTTTCGCCACTAATTTT
This sequence comes from Pictodentalium vernedei, assembly GCA_031216915.1. Classification (NCBI taxonomy): domain Eukaryota; kingdom Metazoa; phylum Mollusca; class Scaphopoda; order Dentaliida; family Dentaliidae; genus Pictodentalium; species Pictodentalium vernedei. The sequence continues at coordinate 412,821,396 of CM062296.1, forward strand.
TAGCTCTTTTCTTAGACGTGACGAGTCGAACGTCAGTTCTCTTCCTGATGTTTTCCATCGATTTACCATACATGCAGTTGTTCATGAGTTTGAAGAAATCTTTTTCTAAATCGTTCTCAGCTCGAATTCTGAGATTCGTGTTGAGATCGATGTATTTTTTCATCCAAGGCTCTTCTTCGAATCGAATGACGCGATGTATGTCGACTAATTTCATCCTGTAATCAACGTATTGTTTCAAATTCTTGCTGTAGATGACGTACTTATGTTTGTTAAATAAATTGGGAATGAGTTTTTCCTCGTCTCCTTCAATCAGTTCCATTCATTCGGAAGCCAGCGGATAATCGTTGTGTAGATCGTGTAATTCTTCTGGATAGTTCAAATCGACTTCTAAAATGCAAGGATAGTCTCTCCATTTTTGCATCTCTTCCGGTTCCGTCACCCATTTGAAATTTCCAATTGGTAAAGGATGACTCATAGCCCAACTGTACAGATTATTAGCGTCCCAATACTTATGTATTTATTCGATCATTTCAAATCAAAACCTTCTTTCATGCAGGGATTGTTAGCTTCAGAATATCTGTGGGAGATCATCGAGATGCCACCTCTCGCAGGCCTTTCGAACATGAGCAACATGTCCACATTGGATAATAATTCCAATTGGACTTTGGTGGTCTTCAACATAGTGTCCACGCCAGACCGGGTGCGGTGAAATACCAAGCCGGATCCAGATCGTAATTTCGACGACAGACGTCTCGAAAATTTTCGAACACGTCTGCCAAGAGCAGAACATCGGTCTTCAGATAGAGATCATGATAATCTCTCATGGTTTCATAGCGAATGATTTCCACACGTTTTTGGCGTGTTCGTAATTCTCGTCGGAAATGTCAGATTCATATAATTTCAAATAAAAATCTTCTTTCGAAGGTAGTGCGGTGTCATCGAATCTCTTTAGATCGTTCATGTAATCGTAAGGATAGACTCCTTTCCTCAACATGACGTCTGCTCATTCTCCGAAATGTTCGCTCGTGATTTTAAATTTATCCTTGCTCATGTTATCGACTAATTTTTCCAGAGCAGTCGACATGAATTTAAAACTGTCGATGAAAAGTATTCCTCTATGAATGGATTTCATTTTTTCTTCCAACATCTCTCCATCGATTACTCCTTTCTTCTTCATGAGCTTCCATTTCGTGATGGAAATGTATCTTTCTTCACTGTTCATGATGCAATTTAATTCTTCGTCGGAGGTGCCGAGATTTTTCATGAACAGATGACAGTCATAACCCGAGAGATTGTGAAATATCACCGGATAGAAAACGGCGTCTCGATATTTTAAATTACACTTTCTGTGAGCTGGAAAGTGATACAGACCCGTGTAATGATCGTAGTCTCTAACCTTATTATTTTCCTTCGAATTCTCGTCAAATGATTATCTGCATATGTGACATTTGGTGGCTCTGTTATTTTCGTCCTGCTGCTCTCGCGTGATGATCATTTTCGCTGGAGTTTTGAATTTGTTGTATAAAATTTGAATTTTTGATTCTAACTCTTCCACGAACCTTTGAGCCACGTCATCGTCTTCGCACCGTTTCGTGTAAGTGAAGGGGCCCATGTCATGTTGCAAGTCGAAAGCGCATTTCACGTAAATGCAATAACCCGAAGGCATGTGTTTTTGATATCTTTTGACGTAACTTTGAAGAGCGTTGGGTTGGCAGGAACTTATTTTCATGGTGAAGCATTCAAAATCGGCGTACACGACGAATGGTACTTTTAACCTTCTATTGTGATTTTCAAAGTTCACGATGGTGTGTGGGTTTAGGCATTTCGACGGTGACACCTTGATTTTCGTTGCAATATGCCTGATGTTTCGCTAACGATTTTTTGCTGTGAAACGCATTCATGCAGTTGCAACATAAATATATCCCACCATTATGTTTACTTCTCTAGCTTGACAGTAATCAGCTCGGATGTTTAACCCAACAATAATGATGATTGTCACCATTCAAAATCAATAATAAAATAATCGGGTTTTCTCTTTCGAGATACGAAGTCTGTCTGAGAGGATAGATCATTCGTTTTTCATCATTGTATCCCAATACGTTCACCGCTATGGTGGGATTTTGAGCCTCAAAATGTTCGATGTGTTTTAACTGCATTGGAAAAGTCACTCCAGTCCAATCGAGATTTTTAGAAGTTTCCTCGTAACAAGAAACTCTATTGGAGTGCATTTTGACAGGGTATAAAGCGGAGGTGACTGCCCATTTAAAACACTGATCATCTTTATTTCTCACGTTAATCACAGCTTTTTTTTACCTAAGAAATATGGTAATTCCACGTAGGAAGACGCTTTCAACGAATCGTTTTTAGTTATATGAATTTCGAGTTTCAACACCTCATCGAATGTCCAATTACTACCTTCATGTTGATAATTCGTGAGAGATGTCAACATCTTGTCTTTCATCATTTCGAAAACGTCTGATAAATATGAACCTCGAAATACGGGTTCGACATTAGATCTGAAATATGCATTTTTCACGATGCTGGCGCCGGAATTCACGTCGATTTTATTCATCATGCAATGGAGTATCATCTTAATTTTTTGTCCCACATTCATGTGTTCGCGAAACAAATCCAATACTTTTTTCTTCACCCGTTCCATGAACAATTTCAGATCGACTTTCTTGAATGGGGGAACCACGTCGAAAGTTTTAAAAGTGCCTTTGATCACATTCTCCCGTTCTTCAGGATTCAGTTGGAATGCTTCCACGATGACTCGTGCTACATATTCTTCTCCTTTCCCTTCGTCGATTGCTCATCGAATTTCGTTCGATATACCTCGTTTGTCTAGATTCTGAACTGCATCACTCGTTTTCATTTTAGTTTTTTTTTCTTTTGAAACTTGAAGTTCTTCAACGGCTTTTTGTTTAGTCGTCTTCTTATTTTTCACAACTGAAACATTTTTTTTTTCGACGTTGGCATATTGATTCCTTTTACTATCTTTTTCTTCTTCTCATTTTCACAACTGAAGCATTTTTTGACGTCGTTGCTATCAACATTTTGTTTGCCTTTTCATCGAGCAAACTACGTATCTCCTCGCACATGATCTTTCTAATTTCACAATCCACGTTTCGTTTTCTATTGTCAGGCATTACTGTCATCAACTTATTTTTTTTCGTAATTCGAGTCTGTTTAAGTTTATCCACTTCGATCTTTCGATTTTTTTCTTTCCATAGTTTCACAAACGATATTCCTGTATGACTTCATTTTTTTTTGATTTGGTTCTATGATTTCTGAAATGTGGACTGTTTAATTCTCTACACATCTCGTTTAACTGAGGTACAGTTTTCTCATTTAAATTTTCCATTTTTTTATTTGTTTGCTTCATTTGTAAGAATATTTTTTTTTTTAATTTTGTATTTAAATAATAATTTGTTAAAACGTTTTAAAATAGTTTTTATATATATATGTTTTAATTCCATCAAAAAAAAAATTTTTTGATGAAATGAATCAATTTTTTTATGTTCCTTAACGTGAGAAAAATTGAATTAATACGAGAAAAAAAGGACGTTAAATTTAAACTTTTTATTTATATATAAAGAGAAAAAACCTTTTACAAAAATTTTTTTTTTCACATTAAAGAAAATTAAAAATTAAAAACTTTTTTATATATATATAGAGAGTAAAAAAACAAACTTTTTTAACAAATTATTATTTAAATACAAAATTCCAAAATATATATTATTTGCAATAATTCATAAAACAAAAAAAACCCAAATAATCGATCACGACAACAACACCTAAAAGATGCGAATTGAAATTGAAACGAGTCGAAAAGTGTAAGAAATTTGGTTATAAAATCTAAAGATTACAACGACACGATGCCATCGAATTGAACAAGGTTGAGACGAAGGGCTTAGAGCACAAACACGACAACTATAGCATGCCTTTGAAATTGGACGAAGCCATGCTCGATTGGTTTTACGAGTACCAAAGCAATCTACAGAAAATCATCATCGCCAAAGATAGAGAATTTGACAAGGATGATTTGTCGTTGCCCTACGGAAGTTATATACATCCAAAAATCTCTCTCGAACTCATGAACAAATTGGGTGGTGAGAGCGCGTTCACTGATATAAAAAAACTCAAAAAAAGTAAAGATAAACATTCAACACATTTTCGAAAAAAGGAGAAGGCACGACCGTCAACATGCTAATAATGGACTTGGAAATATAAACAATAGAGAGACTGATTTTTAGTGAAGAAGAAGGAAAAAAAAGTAATGAGATCTAGAGAGGTTGATCATCTCTAGATCTCATTACTTTTTTTTTTTTTGTTTTTTTTGTTTCATTCTTCTTCTTCTTCACTATCGCCCACATATATTATAATAATGTTTCCTTTTTTCTCAAATTTCGATGTCGATTCTTCTTTTCTTTTTTTTGTGATATATTACGTTTTTATAAGAACACATTTGTTTATCTGTATCATAATTATGAACAAATGTGGTGCATCTCTTGGTAACACTCACATCATTACCATTCTCTTCAGAAGGTAGTGGTGGTGGTGGAAAACGTCTCATTCTTTTAAATTTCAACCATCTGTCCCCATCTTTTTTTAACTCTTTTTTCAGTTCTTTCCTAAGATATCCATCATTAGCGTCTAATTGTTTTTCCACATCTTTTTCTCACACTATCCCGCAATATTCATCATTAGCATCTAATTGTTTTTCTACATCTTTTTCGCACTCTATCTCACGATATTCATCATTATCAACTGTGTTTTTCCACCTTTTTATCCATTTTATATTATTTTTTCTACTTTCTATGATCTATATTTTTATATTTTATATAATTATATAATTTTTTTACATTATAATAACATACTCAAAATTGGTATATTCTTAAACGGCGAATTCTCACCAAACAACAAACCCTTACTGAGTCACTCAATGTTCTGTCCACTCTTCAGATAGAGACCGTTTCCACTCAAAGAGTTGCCACCTCTAACGGGTTCGAGATACAATCCTTCACCGTTGTCATCTATGTGGACGCGGCACATGGCTCCTCTCTTCTTCAAAAACAGTCCGCTGCCACCCATTAATTTCTCAACTGCCGAACTCGCGAGTCTTGAGAGAGCTCCCACGCTGAGAGTCTTTGAAGAAAGGGTAATGCTTTTGCGGCAAAGGGTAATGCTTTTGCGGCGATTCCTGCCAATAGCAGTAGGAAACCACCTTTCATTCTCAAATTGTATTTCAATTGAGCGGGACTCAATCTCACAGTCAACCCTCTTCCATCACGAATCGCTTTCTCCATCCTTTTGATTTGACTTCTGGTCCAGGCGATCAAATCCTGACCGCCACTCTCCAGATCTTCGTGAGTGAATTTGAATCTCACCGCCTCGCCTCGAGGTGTTAACGCTCTCTTAAGTTTCTTCCTATGTCCTGCGGATATGTTCACGTTTTTAACCACGTATTGTGTCATAATTCTTTTTTCTTTTTAAATATATTTTGTTCAATTGTTTTTTTTGTTTTAATGATAATTATATATATTAAATAATTTTTGTAAATTAATATTGCATTTATTTTATTTTCTTATTTATATATATACGCAATTTTTTTTTTTTGCTTTTTTATATTTCTCTTATGTGAAATCGTATCGTCACCCTCTCTCCGCAAAGATCTAATAGTTCACCATTTTGATCCATCAACGTGGTTTTGAGACTATACAACGTGTCTAAAATCACTGGTAGATAAACTAAATTTCGAGGTCGTTCCACGATCTTATAACCCGGTGACCTGTTTGGAAAGAAGGAATAGATCATCGGTTGAGCGGTACCATTCATGTAGCTTCCAGCAATCATGTCCATGTTCACCAGAATGCTATTGACTGTCAGAATGTCGACCGTATTTTCAGATGCAGCGTGGCCTCGATAATCTGTCGATCGAATCCCAGCATCTTGCCTATAGAATCGTCCGTGTTGAAATCCACTCAAAAATTATCTTCCAAATCCAACATCGTCTGTAGGGTATTAGGGTTGGGAGCGAGTCTGATCACGTTGCTTCCCTTTCCATCTGTCTTCATTCGCGTCTGAATGTAATTGTTCAAATCGTCTATGTCGTAACTTCCTTTGGGAATTCGAATCTCCAACCAATTCACTCCGTCGGAATACTTGAACGAGTTATTATTTTCGGTGATGTTGGGAAAGGAATAATAAGTCTCCAGATTCACCAACGCCATCTCGTATCTTTTCTCTCTATTCAATTCGATGGTAGGTTCGAATTTCATCGCAAATCGAGTCGAATCACCACTCATCACGATTTGAATGGATTGTTTTACAGCCGTATTCTCAGCTATCTGTTCTAACAATTCTCCTTGTTCGAAAATTATATTTTTAATTTTTATTTTTATTTTTTCAAAACTAAATTATTTGATGATTTATTATTTTCTAATTTTTGTTTTCGCTCTCTATCTTATTATCATCAGAAACATAAAACTTGTCAAATCCGCACCGATATTTTCAGCGATTAAATTCGCTAGTCAAATTGATCACGACGAAATTGTAAAGTCCTCCATCCCAAACCCTCTTGCAGAATCTCCTGAATTCCGCCACGTTCATGTCGTTTGTGATGTGATCACCATAGATGTGATTGAGATTCTTGAGATCCTGGTGAAAGAGACACAGTAAATTAGCGTTCTCCCTTATCGTCTGTCTGGGCAATCGAAAATAATTCTACGACAGGTAGAAACAGTCCATGTTGCTGTGACGACCCCTAACGTAATACAATTCACATCGGTTCTGTCTCTCCAAAAGCAGATCATCAAAAATCATAAGATTCTTATCTTCCGATTTCAATTCTCTAGGATCCGGAACGTCTCTAGCGTTCTCATAAAATCGACACTCGACGTTCAAAGACGCATTTCTCTTCATCAATTCCATCACCGCACCATCCAAAATGGTCGAAAGAGAAGCTTCACTCTTGTCGAATTCCTCCCTACTGTCAAAGATTCTGGCTATGACGTCCTTGGGCAATCTACGATCCATGCACTCTCGAAGCAATCTGTATTCGGGTTGAAACAAGCTCTTGCCAAACATAATCTGTCGTAATCCAACCAGTCAGATTGCGACAACAGATTCATCAACAGATTGGTCTTTCCACAATTCGATTTTCCCACTATCAAGCCTCTTATATTTTGGGAAAGAACTCGTTATTCGGCCTCTTGGTCGCGGCGTCGTTCCAAGACATATCTTTAATGTTCATCTTTGTTTATTTTTTTGTTATTTTTAAATTTTTTCGAACACAATTTTTATGTTTTTTCAAACTCAGTTTTTATAAATTTTATTATTTATTTATATTGCACCGTTGCGAGTTCTCTTCAATCCAGATCCACTTGTCAGTTTGGCTAAATCTTGTATGGGTACCACAGCATCCTTAAAATCTTTCCAACTTTTTGGTGATCGCTCTAATGTAGCTCGCTTCGACGGTGGACTGATCAACTTGTCGATCAATGCATCGGCTGCCCTCTTGACAGCCACAGAAGCTATCCTACCACTAGCTTCGGAAGTGGCTTTCTTACCAGCATCCAAAGCCATCTTCTTACCAACCTTAAATGCAGTCGATGCGAGTTTTCTACATGCATCGCTCGTGAACGCTCGCATTATAGAATCGACGATGCCAGAACCTCCTTGAACGTAAGTTCTAATGTATCCCCTGTTCTTTATCGCCAACATATTTTATTTTATAATATATTTTGTTTTTTCACTGGTAAATCGTTTGTTGTTTAAATACTTTTTATTATTTTCTAGTGTAAAATTTACTGTTTTTATTTTATCTATTTTTTGTTTGTTTGTTCTATCTACTTATTATATATATATATATATATCAATCCTTCAATTCATTCATCAGCCTTTTATAATTGTGTTTATTCAAAACCTTCTGCCTCAACAATTCGTCGCATATGCTCACTATCTCATTATCTAATCCAGTATTAACAGCGCATCTACTTGCCATCAACAATCTCAATCTCTGAGACAGAGCATCAGAATCGCTCGGAAGAAAAGTGGTTCTCAGACCCTTTTGCAGTCACTGATTCAACAAATTTCTTATTCATATCCCATATGGGTTTCACCACCTTTGGCCACTTGTAACCTCTATTGGCTTTGGGTCTCGTTTCTCTGGCATCGTTATTTCTCTTGATGGCGTGGGTCTGAACCAGAATGGCGCCGTAATTGTCGAAATCCCAATCCATGTAATCTCCAGGCTTGTTGAAAAGGAGCAATTTGCGCAGTCCAGGAGTTAATTCGTACCTATTCGAACCGACGATTAAATTATCATTATCCTCTTGCTCTTCGGTGTTGCCTACAAAAGTTCTACCATCAGAATCCTTATAAATTCCATACAACAGATCTCTCTTACCACCATCCTCGGATGATGGGATGCTATCAGTGGTAAAAGTCAAAGTGGCATTGTCGCTTTCGCTCACGTCGGTTTCGATTCTTAATGGGAACATAATCCGGCGATGATCTTTGAAAGGAAAACCCCCTCGTAAAACTTTGGGCAATGAACTCTTTCTCAAATAACTTTCTTTTATGGGCTTCAATTCGTCAATGATCTCCTTCTTACTTCGTTCTTGAACCTCCGTCACGGGTTTAAATAATTTTGTGCTTTCGCATTTTAATTCCATTTCTCCCAGTCACCTGCTTCTGTCAGAGGATTGGATGCTTTTCTTGAGACGTTGATATTCGTTGAGAAGCTGATCTCTCCGCTTGGAATCTGTGATGTGTAAAAAACATTTTTTCGTTTTTCTAAAATTATTAATATTTCCTTTAGAGTATGCTAACGTGAATTATTTTATTATTCTCAAAATTAAATGTATAATTATTTTTATGTTTTATGTTTTAAATAAATAAAAAATCTTGTGTCTTTAATATATAATAACTAAAACCAGTTGAGGAAAAACATTTTACAAAATGAAACCTCGATAAATGCGTTTTTGCCCTCGAACGTGTTAAAGATCACATCACCGATTATTCACTCCATGACGAATAGAAGGACTTTGAAAAAGTTTGAAAGTTTAGCGCATAAGAAACCGGTTTCTGATTTAACGCGTTTGAGAATAATTATATCCGTTAAAGGGGTTCATTCATATCTCCGAAACATTATCACAAGTCGATTAAAATTCAATTTACCTCTTAAAACCTGACTGAGTGGAAACGCGATTTTATTGTCTATTATTAAAACGAAATACCTTTCATTCACACCGGAACAAAACATGAAAAGGATTTTGCAAAGATTTCATAGTGTCAATTTAAACACAATTTTTATCTCTTAAAACTCGTCTAAGTGAAACGCTTTATAGTTGATTTTTATTTGAATGAAAAAACAGTTTTATTTATGTCGATTGCAATATTTGAAAAAACTCTACAAAATTGTTTTATTACGATTTACCTTAAATCTCGCTGTGACAAAACGTGAACGGACGATTTCCATCGGTTCTAATTTTCCAAACTCGAGTTTTTCAATGTCATCCATTGAACGAAAACCTTTTCATTTACACAAGAACAAAAAATGAAAGGATTTTGCAAAGATTTCATCATGTTAGTTTAACACAAATTTTCTCGCTTAAAACCCATCTAAGTGGAACGCTATTTTATAGTCGGCTCTGTTGAATGAAAAAAGCTATTTTATTTACACTAAGTACAAAAAGTCAAAACTCCTCAAAACCGATTCTATAACGATTCTCCACAAAACTCGCGAGGTGAATCAGCAAATCGGTTTTGCCGATCGGATCACACCCTTGACTGTCCGGAACGCGATCACAAACGTGGTGGTGGTCTAGAACTTTCAAACCGCATTTTTTGATGTACCAGAAGCGCAAATCGGTTTGGACAAATTTTTTTTAAAAATCCTCGACGAGTAACTACACTTTACACTCACTTTTCACCGTTGGCGAACGTCGAGAAAAAGTTTTGAGATCGATTTTCCTGGTCTAGAACTCTCAATCGTTTTTCGCCGATCGGATTGCACCCTCGAACGTCTGAAACGCAATCGCAAATGTAGGTGGTCCAGACCTCTCAAAACGCATTTTTGATGCTGGTCTAGAACTCTGAAAGCATTTTTTGTCTGCGTTTGCCAGCGATAGATCGAAGGTCTGATCCGCGATGGGAACGTCGACAAAAATTTTAAAATTTACATTTTCTTCAAATTTCATACATTTTTTCACTTCCGAGCGATGTGTCGAGTTTCACTCGTTCGCCAACGGCTGTTTGAACGGTTAAAAGTGCGATCCAAACGGTCAAAAAAACAATCGAGAGTTCTAGACCACCATGAAAAAACAACATTTTTTGCACTCTGTACACGATTTAACACTGAACCCTTATGGCGGTACACGTACATGTACATGTACAGTTTTTTGGAAAAATGGTCCAGAACTCTCATTTACCACCTACTTATGCTTATTTTGCCCACCTTCCGTGGGCTGGCACCCCAGTGGCGTTAGTTACCAGGTCCTATTTTACCAGTGGAGAAAAACAAATCTACTTCAGTCGATATGCAGACCTTAAAATCAGACCCCAAAACATATAAAACAAAATTTGTTCCCATTGATTTTCGAATGCAGTTATGGAATGCACAATGACCTCTTTCGTTTTTGTTTTTGGACAAGTGAGAACAGAAATTCGCAAAATTCACTAAAATTTAAACTTACCAAATTCTGAAAAAATGGGATTTTTTATGGTACCTACTTTTATGCAACCAGAAATAGGCATAGAGTTAAACTTTACAACCAAACTTACAACAGCAATTATACTCTGTAGTCAATTGTGAATACGGACACGCAAAGTGTTTGAATTACACCCATTACAAAAGGATATAAAAAACCAACAAAAGTTGTTTAATTTTGGCATTTTCAAACGGAACTCTTATTCTCACCCTTACTGTGCTCGAGGCTTAAATCTAAGATTAAAAAATAAACAGTAACTTTCTTCTGCAATCATTGTTGCATCTATCCATACCCAAAAAAATGTTACAATGACCTTGCAATTAGAGAAATTTACCCCTGAAGTTGGTCGATTTTAAAAACAAAAATTCTATATTCATATCATTTTGGCCAATAGGGGTTAATTTTGAAATATTTGTGTGTTGCTTTTGGTGTATCATATTATGCTTTAAATGTCTGGAAAATTTGAGCTAGATAACTGTAAACAATTTTGAGACTTTTGAAAAATAGTGAAACTTTGATTGTTTGGGCAGAAACTTTTGAAAATAAACATTTTCACGAATATGACAATACATCATGTTACTAGATTTTGTTACAATACATACGTTTGCCAAATTTGGTTTAAATCGTACAGCTTGTTTTTGAGCTATGTTGAAAAATGGTGAAATTTTGATGGTTTTGGCAGAATATTTTGAAAATAAGATATGGCAATACCTCGTTTCACTAGATTTTATGGCATTACATGAGTATACCCAATTTGTTTGAAGTCATACGACTTGATTTTGAGCAGTGCAACAGACAAAATTGACAGCGGAAAAAAATAAATTAATAAAAAAAGAACTAGAGAATTGTAATTTGATGATTTGGTGTCTCGCTAGCCATGCCAGTCTCTGTATTGTGGTTCAGTATTTTTGACGTTCAGTATTTTTGACGAATCTTTGGCTGTCACCCTGCTGCGCCTCCCGCCGAATTCTGGTTGCCTCCGGTGAGATGAGGCCTTCTGGCTCTTTTTCCCCTTAAATTAACTAAACAGAAAGCGATGGATATTCAGAACATTGTGAATTTATTTGGCCAATTCCACATTTCATAGAACAAGTAGTAATATTTACTAAAAGAGACAAATTATTTTTTTGTGATCAGCAGATCTCCAAGAGATAAATCTGACTTTAAGGAGATAGCAGGTAGACAGCCAATCTGGCTATGCCCTCTCCTTGTAATTTTTGTACCACATAATCAATACATATTGTTTATAATTTGTATCACTATTTGTAACTCGCATATGCTTTCAAATTTATTGTATGCTATTAAGGTACATTTATTACTAAATAAATATTGAATTGAATTGAATTGAATTTGTTGGACAAATTACGGGCTTTCCCAACTTTCCAATGTGAAAATGCAGACTACATATAGCAAGCAAAGTGCTTGAAATTATCCATTTCCAAAATGATAGACAAAAAGCATCCAAAGTTGGCTATTTTTGGCATTCTTCAATGGTACTCTTATTCTCACCCTGATTGTGCTTGGAGTTAAATCTTGAGATTACAAAGTAAACAGTAACTTTCTTCTGCAATCATTTTTACATCTATCTATACCAAAATAATTGCTACAACAACCTTGCAATTAAATGAAATGAGTACAGATGTTTGCAAAATTCACTGTAAATCAATTTTTGTCATCCAATACTGTTCTTTACTTGTCCAAAGCATATGTTGGGTTAAGCCCCAAAGCATAACTTACAGCAGCGAATTTGTTCATTAAGCATCTCTACCTATAGGAAAACAAAGTATCTAAAATTAACCCTTTCCAAAATGACAGGAAAATGTAACCGAAGTTAGCTAATTTCAGCATTTACGAAAGGGAAATCTTACCCTCATTGTGCTTGAGGGTTAAAGATGAGATTAAAAACTGAACAGAAATTTTCGTCTGCAAGCATTGTTGCATCTATGCATATAAACATAATTGTTACAACAACATTGCAATTAGAGAAATTAGCGCTTGAAGTTAGTCAATCTCGAAGATAAAATGCTATATTCCTATCACTTGTGGACAATAGGGGTTAATTTTAAAATATTTGTGTGGTGATTTTAGTGTATCATATTATGCTCTAAATGTGTGAACATCAATCACAGACTGAGTGTCTGATAATAGACATGGCGGAATCTTGAATCTTGGTATTTGAATGAACATGTGCAAGTTGAGGGTACTCCAAGTCAAGGCACGACAACTGGGTGAGGGTTAAAACTTGGAATAAAACATATAACAGCAAAATTGTTCTTGGATGAATGTCCTATCTTCTCATGGGAAACGTTTTGAGAAAATATGGCTCCAGTGCTGAGAAATTGCATGTAAATTTTTGCGAAAATAACAATTTTTCCGACAGTACCCTTATAGGAAGTCTCAAATCTGCCAAGGGTTAAACTTTTAATAACAACGTATAGAACAAAGTTTGTCATACTTTAACTGCTGCATGCAGCTATAGAAAACATTCCGAGCTCAATCAATTTAAAATGGAGTAAATTGTCACCTAAACTTACCAAATTCTGAAAAAAATTGATTTTTTTGGGACGGTACCTACTTTTATGCAACCAGAATGGGATAGGGTTAAACTTTACAACCAAACTAACAACAGAAAATATGCTTGGTAGTCAATTTGAATACGTACATGAAAAGTGTTTGAAATTAACCCTTTCCAAAATGATAGAAAAAAGAATCAAAGTTGGCTAATTTTGGTTATTTTCAAACGGTACTCTTATTCTCGCCCTCATTGTGCTTGAGGGTTAAATCTGAGATTAAAAGGTAAACAGTAAGTTTCTTGCACAATCATTGTTGCATCTATCCTTACCAAAATAATTGTTACAACAACCTTGTAATTAGAGAAATTTGCTCTTGAAGTTGGTCAATTTTGAAGAAAAAATCTATATTCATGTCATTTTTAGCCAATGGAGGTTAAAGATGAAAGATTTGAGTGGTGTTCGTGGTGTATTATTTTATGCTCTAAATGTGTGGAACATTTGAGCTAAATAACTGTAAACAATTTTGAGACATTTGAAAAATGGTGAAATTTTGACAGTTTTGGCAGAATATTTTGAAAATACGCGTTTTCACAGGCATGTCGATACCGAATTTCACTAGATTTTATGACATTAAATAAGTATGCCAAATTTGGTCAAAATCGTACAGCTTGTTTTTGAGCGGTTCAACAGACAAAATTCACGGAGGGAAAAAAAATAGAAAATTGTAATTTGTTGGCCAAATTACGGGCTTTCCCAACTTATTAATGTGAAAAGGAAGGCGGTTTTGTGTACACATGAAACTATCAGCCATATTAATTATTTAACCCGATTTTACTGTACATCAATGATGAATTGTCAGGGTTTACTTTGTGTGTACACACTAGTGTTTATAAAATCTAGTCAGTCCTACCTACACACCCTCTCGCCTTTCACTACACGAGAGGAGTGAGGAATTCATTAACCTGTTACTCAATGTAAATGAAGAAGAGTCTTGCAAACAGAATTATTGAATAACGTTTCATTTTGTTGGCATCAAAAACATAGCTCACAGACTACATATAGCAAAGCAAAGTGTTTAAAATTAACCATTTCCAAAATGATAGACAAAAAGCATCCAAAGTTGGCTAATTTTGGCATTCTCTTACGGTTCTCTTTTCCCGCCCTCATTGTGCTTGGGGGTTAAATCTTGAGATTAAAAAGTAAACAGTAACTTTCTTCTACATTCATTGTTGCATCTATCGATACCGAAATAATTGCTACAACAACCTTGCAATTAGAGGAAATGAGTACAGATGTTTGCAAAATTCACTGAAAATCTTTTTTTTTTTTCTGACAGTGCCATTCTTTACATGGCCAAAGCTTATGTTGTGTTAAGCCCCAAAGCATAACTTACAGCAGAGGATTTGTTCATTAGGCATCTCTACCTATAGCAAAACAAAGTGTTTAGAATTAACCTTTTCCAAAATGACAGGAAGATGCAACCACAGTTAGCTAATTTTGGCATTTTCGATTGGTACTCTTACCCTCATTTGCTTGAGGGGTTAAAGATAAGATTAAAAAACTAAACAGTAACATTCTTCTGCAAGCATTGTTGCATGTATGCATACAAAATAATTGTTACAACAACCTCGCAATTATGAGGAATTTGCCCTTGAAGTTAGTAAATTTTGAAGATAAAATGATATATTCATATCATTTGTGGCCAATAGGGGTTAATTTTGAAATATTTGTCTGGTGATTTTAGTGTATCATATTATGCCCTTAATGTGTGAACATCAATCACAGATTGAGTGTCTGAAAAGAGGCATGTACTAATCTTGAATCTTGGTATTTGAATGAACATGTACAAGTTGAGGGTACTCCAATTCAAGGCCTGACAAGTGGATGAGGGTTAAAACTTGGAATAAAACATATAACAGCAAAATTGTTCTTGGATGAATGCCCTATCTTCTCATGGAAAAGGTTTTGAAACAATATAGCTCCAGTGCTGAGAAAGTGCATGTAAAAGTTGGCGAAAATAACAATTATTCCGACAGTACCCTTATGGGAAGTCTCAAATCTACTAAGGGTTAAACTTTTAATAATAACATATAGAACAAAATTTGTTATACTTTGACTGCCGCAAGCAGCTATAGAAAACATCCAGAGCCCAATCAATTAAAAATGGAGTAAATCGTCACCTAAACTTACCAAATTCTTAGTTTTTTTTATGGTACCTACTTTTATGCAACCAGAAAGGGATAGGGTTAAACTTTACAACCAAACTTACAACAGCAAATATGCTCGGTAGTCAATTGTGAATGCGTACATGAAAAGTGTTTGAAATTAACCCTTTCCGAAATGATAGAAAAAGCAACCAAAGTTGGCTAATTTTGGCATTTTCAAACGGTACTCTTATTCTCGCCTTCATTGTGTTTGAGGGTGAAATCTGAGATTAAAAAGTAAACAGTAACTTTCTTCCACAATTGTTGCATCTATCCATATCAAAATAATTGGTACAACAACCTTGTAATTAGAGACATTTGCCCTTGAGATTGGTCAATTTTGAAGAAAAAATCGAAAGTCATGTCATTTTTGGCTAATGGGGGGTTAATGTTGAAAGATTTTAGTGGTGATTGTGGTGTATCATATTATGCTCTAAATGTGTGGAAAATTTGAGCTAAATAACTGTCAAAAATTTTGAGACATTCGAAAAATGGTGAAATTTTGACGGTTTTGGCAGAATATTTTGAAAATACGCGGTTTTACAGACATGGCAAATGGGATTTTGCGAGTTCCCATGGTGCTACATATGTGTGCCAAATTTGATTGAAATCGTTTAGCTAGTTTTCGAGCTATGCCACAGACAAAATTGGGGGGGGGGGGGGGAGAAAAAAAAATAAAAACTAGAAAATTGTAATTTGTTGACCACATTACGGGCTTTCCCAACTTATTAATGTGAAAAAGAAGGCAGTTTTGTGTACACATGAAACTATCAGCCATATTAATAATTTAACCCGATTTTCCCGTACATTGATGAATCGTCAGGGTTTCCTTTGTGTGTACACACTTGTGTTTCTAAAATCTAGTCAGTCCCACCCACACTCCCTCGCCTTCCACTACACGGGAGGAGTGAGGAATTCATTAACCTGTTACTCAATGTAAATGAAGAAGAGTCTTGCAAATAAAATTATTGACTAACGTTTCATTTTGTTGGCATCAAAGACATAGCTTATGACCTCTCATTGCATCGAATATCATATTGAAATGAAAATCAAAGTTTTCCTGGTAGCACCATTAATTAAGCATCCAAAACTGTTGTAAGAGTAGGCCCAACTGCAAAACGTACAACAGGAGATTTGTTCAGTAGGCACCTCTGCAAACAGTGAAGCAAAGTGTTTCAAGTTAACCCTCACCAAATTGACAAAGCAATGGTGATTAAAATACACAAATTTCGGTATTTTCAAACAGTGCTCTTATTCTAGTAATCAGAATGTTAGTGGGTTAAATCACCCAGACGAAACGATAATGGCAACTTTCTTCCACTATCACTACTCCATATATCCATATCTAACGGAAAATGGTATTTGGGTGGCATTCAGTTTACACAAAAAAACACTGCACTGAAGACATTTAAATGGGATTTGTTGACCAAATTACGGGCTTTCCCAACTTTTAATGTGAAAAAGTAGACAAACTCATTTTTACTGGTAACAGTTATTTTGAATTCTTCCCAGTGTCTGTTGCAATTATTACATGCTGCCACGTGTAAAGAGGTTAATTTTGAAATCTAATGTTCAACAGAATATTTTGTTTCAGTGTAAACATTTGCCTGTTATTTCCTTTCTTTCTGAGGTAAAGGCATACAGAAATTTGAAAAGTTTTCACTTTTGTGACTGCACTCTTCCATGTAGCAGTAAAGTGACCTTAAACAACAATAAAGGAACTCTTCCATTATTAGCCATAACAGCATTGGGTTAAAGAGAAACAAACACTTCTAAAAAGTAAAATTTTCAAACAAAAAAGCCTATCTGGCATATCAATGGTGGGAACTTTCAGTTGCAGAAATGAAGACCATAAAATCCACCAAAGCATATCAAGGGAGATAACAACTTCAACTTCATTGCATGAATAATATCATATTGAAATGAAAATCAAAGTTTTCCTGGTAGCACCATTAATTAAGCAACCAAAACTGTTATAAGAGTAGGCCCAACTGCAAAATGTACAACAGGAGATTTGTTTAGTAGGCGCCTCTGCAAACAGTGAAGCAAAGTGTTTCAAGTTAACCCCCACTAAATTGACAAAGCAATGCTGATTAAAATATACACATTTCGGTATTTTCAAACAGTGCTCTTATTCTAGTAATCAGAATGTTAGTGGGTTAAATCACCCAACTGAAACGATAATGGTAACTTTCTTTCACTATCACTACTCCATATATCCATATCTAACGGAAAATGGTATTTGGATGGCACTCAGTTTTACCCAAAAATCACTGCATTGAAGACATTTGTGGCCGATGGGGGGTAAACATTTACAACTTGGTGTGGTAATTTTGGTGTATCATATTTTGCCTAAAGTTATGAAGCATTTGAGTTCAACAACACTGAAACTATTTTGAGAATTTTGAACTAAAGCTGATTTTGTTCTATGCGTATTTGCAGAATGATAGTACCATTAATTAAGCAGCCAAAACACTTATAGGGTTAAGCCCAACTGCAAAACGTACAACAGGAGATATGTTCAGTAGGCATTACTGCAAACCGTGGAGCAAAGTGTTTCAGGTTACCCCTCACCAACTTGACACAAAATAATGAATAAAATAAA
Source organism: Pictodentalium vernedei (assembly GCA_031216915.1). NCBI lineage: Eukaryota > Metazoa > Mollusca > Scaphopoda > Dentaliida > Dentaliidae > Pictodentalium > Pictodentalium vernedei. Next base: position 412,839,433 of record CM062296.1, read on the forward strand.
CAAATTTGGGTATTTTCAAACAGTGCAAAAGTCACTCGAAAGTGCGAGAGGACTCCAAAGCTTAACTCCAACCCGGAAGCGCCTAACACTGTGAAACAAAGACGTAAACGCTAAATAGAATGGATATACACACTGAAAACGCTCATACCACTCGGCTTGAACAGAAAGGACTTTTAGTCACTTTTTAATATTTTCAAACAGTGCTCTTATTCTAGTTATCTGAAGGCTAGAGGGTTAAATATCGCAGAAAAACGTTATTGGTAACTCTGTTTCACTATCGCTACTGCATCTATCCATGAGCAACTCTTCGTCACCTAATGCCCACATTAACGGAAAATAGTGTTTGAAAAGCATTCAATTTTACCAAAAAATCATTGCATTGGCATCGGTTGTGGCCAATGGGGGTTAACATTGAAAACTTTGTGTGCTAGTTTTGGTGTATCCTACTGTGCTCTAAATTTGTGGAACCTCTGATTTGAACAACATTGAAACTATTTGAGAATTTTCAGAAAAAGTTGATTTTTCAAGGTATTTTGCAGAATGAGCTCTTTAGAAGGGCGTAGCTCTTAAGCTCTTTGTGCCTAACTCCTGAAATTCATTATGCTAAATCGCTCTGAGCCATTCGAGGTAATTTTATAATTAAATGATGCTAATTTTATTATATTAGCATTAAATTAATATTTATTTCAAAAAGTACCTTAAGGCCCCTGGCCCCAAACCCTTGGGCGCCACGCCTAAAAATTCTTATCAGCTTAGCTTTACTTGATAGTGTCAAGAATATTGGTAGACAAAATGATGGATTTTCAAATCCACTAAAGATTTGAAAAATTTAAGTTTTTTAAAGTTTTGGCAGAATTTTGGGAAAACTATCATTTTCAGGCACATGCGGAGATAACTATCTCATGGGAGATATACTTTTTCAAATATTTCCTGAATACGAGTACAATCCTTCAGCTAGATTTCGAGGTATTAATGAAAACACAGAAAATGCTAATTTTCGAGGGTTTTGGCAGAATCTCTCAAAAATGGGCGTATTGTGGCATGTGGCAAATGGGATTTTGCGAGTTCCCATGCTGCTACATAAGTGTGCCAAATTTGGTTGAAATCGTTCTGTTAGTTTTTGAGCTATGCCACAGACAAAATTAGGGGGGAATTGCTTGAGGGTTAAAGTCGAGATTAAAAACTAAACAGTAACTTTCTTCTGCAAGCATTGTTGCACCTATGCATACAAAAATAATTGTTACAACACCTCGCAATTAAGAGAAATTTGCCCTTGAAGTTACTAAATCTTGAAGATAAAATGATATATTCATATCATTTGTGGCCAAAGGGGTTAATGTTGAAATATTTGTCTGGTGATTTTAGTGTATCATATTATGCTCTTAATGTGTGAACATCAATCACAGACTGAATGTCTGATAACAGACATGGCGGAATCTTGAATCTTGGTATTTGACATGTACAAGTTGAGGGTACTCCAATTCAAGGCCTTACAACTGGGTGAGGGTTAAAACTTGGAATAAAACATATAGCAGGAAAATTGTTCTTAAATGAATGCTCTATCTTCTCATGGAAAAGGTTTTGAGAAAACATGGCTCCAGTGCTGAGAAATTGCATGTAAAAGTTGGCGAAAATAACAATTATTCCGACAGTACCCTTATGGGAAGTCTCAAATCTGCCAAGGGTTAAACTTTTAATAATAATATATAAAACAAAATTTGTCATACTTTGACTGCTGCATACAGCTATAGAAAACATTCAGAGCTCAATCAATTAAAAATGGAGTAAATCGTCACCTAAACTTACCAAATTCTGAAAAATTGGATTTTTTTGGGACGGTACCTACTTTTATGCAACCAGAATGGGATAGGTTAAACTTTACAACCAAACTTACAACAGCAAATATGTTCGGTTGTCAATTGTAAATACGTACATGAAAAGGTTTTGAAATTAACCCTTTCCAAAATGATAGAAAAAGCAACCGAAGATGGCTAATTTTGGCATTTACAAACAGTACTCTTATTCTCGCCCTCATTGTCCTTGAGGGTTAAATCTGAGATTAAAAAGTAAACAGTAACTTTCTTCCACAATCATTGTTGCATCTAGCCATACCAAAATAATTGTTACAACTACCTTGTAATTAGAGAATTTTGCCCTTGAAGTTGGACAATTTTGAAAGAAAAAAGCTATATTAATGTCATTTTGGCCATAGGAGTTAATACTGGCAGATTTGAGTGTTGATTGTGGTGTATCATATTATGCTCTAAATGTGTGGACAATTTGAGCTAAATAACTGTTAACAATTTTGAGACTTTCGAAAAATGTTAAAATTTTGAAGGTATTGGCAGAATATTTTGAAAATACGCGTTTTCACAGACATGGCAAATGGGATTTTGTGAGTTCCCATGGTGCTACATAAGTGTGCTAACTTTGGTTGAAATCGTTCAGCTAGTTTTCGAGCTATGCCACAGACACAATTAGGGGGGAAGAAAAAAATTTAAAAAAAAACATAACAAGGAAATTTTTTTTAAAATTTTGAAATTTACTAATCACAAACGAAGTTTGGGAAAGCCTAAAAAAAAAGGAGAGAAGAAAAAATTTGAAAAAGAAAAATAACAAGAGACTTTCCCAAACTGGGTTTGGGAAAGCCTAAGGGTTCGGGAAAGCCTAATTAATAACAATTTTGAAAAAGAAAAATAACAAGAGTATTTCCCAAACTGTGTTTGGGAAAGCCTAAAAAAAGAGAGAGAAAAAAGAATGAACACATATTTTTAAAAAGAAGAATAAGAAGAGTCTTTCCCATTCTTTCTTAATTCTTTTTTTTTTAATTTTAATTTTTTTTTTAGGCTTTCCAAAACTGGGTTTGGGAAAGCCTAAAAAAAATTAAAAAAACGAATGAAGAAATGAATAACAAGAATCTTTCCCAAACTGGGTTTGGGAAAGCCTAAAAAAAAGGAAGAAAAAAAGAATGAAGAAAAATTTGGGTTTGGGAAAGCCTAAAAAAGAAGGAAGAAAAATTCTTGAAAAAAAGACTAACAAGAGTCTTTCCCAAACTTGGTTTGGGAAAGCCTAATAAATTCGTGTTGACAGACGGTTAAGTAAAGAGGCAAAACTCCGAATCGGTTGGATATCGAATTCACTGGCCGAATGAATGCAAATACATTATTTATTTATTTATTGATGTTTAAGGTCACATATTTCTGCACAATGGCTAATCGTTACCACTAAATGCATCCTTATATTTGCAGATAAAAAATTCAGCAATAGGCTACCCGGAAAATGAGACATTTGCATGCTCGCGATTAAAAAAAAACTGATAAAGTTGCTGACGTATCAGAAGAAGGCGAGGATGGGGGATTAGTTGAACACATGCCATTCCCGCCACCTTTGTATGTTTTTGTGAACTTGAATTTTGCGGACTCGTTATCAGACCATTAATGCTGCTTACTACGTATTATGCATATAAGCCGATAGGTGTCGCCGGGGGGGGGGGGGGAGGTGGCCCTTTTTACGCTTTTTTGTCAAGAACGGAGAATGCAAATAAATGTCCAAAAGGCAATCAGAAAGCTCCATTTGATACTAAATTTAAAAATGTTCCGGGGGGGGGGGGGGGCATGCACCCACACCCCCTGGTATGCTCGGCACTTTCGGCATCTGCCAAGTGTACCCCCGGTGCACCTTTTTCATCAAAGTCGAACCCCTTTTCAAAAATTCTGGTGACGTCCACGAAGCCTATCCCCCAACTATATTTTCTCTCAAATTAAAAAGTGTCACGAGTCGCGCGGGAAGCTCTGATTGGTTCGATGCCGCCCATTGGCCTAAACGCGTGCATTGTCTGGCGGGAAATAACTGCACATTCCCAATGCATGACGCCTCTGCACACACGTTGTATTTTTAACGAGCTTACGTTTTTTTTTATCAAGACGACAACATAAGGTACAAGGACCGGACTTCAAGAATTGATGGTAAGACTGAATTACGACATCATTTACTTTACATCCAACCAATAAGGGCAATATGATATCGGCTGAACACGTACGTGTTAGTTAAAAGAGTAATTTGCTGAAAATGAACGTCACGTGGAAGTGAACACCACCATCCAACGCTCTCGTGACTCTGCAACGGGATAATCACGTGGGTGGGAAAGGAGGACTCGCCCCACTTGTCCAGATAAATATCAGCCTTGTATACATTCATGCCTAGCCAGGGTTCTATAACAGGAGACCTTAAGCCATTTTGTTTTTTTGTTGAAAGGGTGGGGGTGGACATTTAAAATTTAGTGCTGTAAGGGCGAATCTGAGGCTTTGTAACGTCTTTAGCCCCTATGTTGGAGACCATTTTGGGCTCTGAAGTGTGAAACTTTCATTTTTTGGTGGTGGTGGTGGGGGGGGGGGGGGGGATAATTTAGGGCAGGGGCAAGGCCCTCAACCACTCCACTCCCAACTTCGCCACTGAACCCTCTCCTTCCCTCCCACCCAAACTGGTTCAGGTTCTCCCACCTACATTCCTTTGGTAATTTTGCTATGGTTATTCTAGCACTTTCTGGGTACTCCAGCCGTAAAAAGAGTTCCCAGGATGTTCCAGTTGTTAGAAGTGATTTTTTTTCCCAGGAAGACACTGGTCTTTCACCTAAGGAAACATCCCTCTAAGACATAAAACTTCATGACGGGCATAGTAAGAGAGAAGGCAGAGAAAGATCACAGCAACTCCCCTCCCCCCCCCCCCCCCCCCCCCCCCCATCTTTCAGAATAGGGTTACAATATAAGCTCTTCATTTCCAGGCCTGGTGATGAATGAATAAAATGAAAAGTGCTAAAGCAACTAATAAATATCCTAACATTTTCATACACTCCTCAAAGACACACTCTTCTCACCAATATGTATCATTTGATGGAAACAAGATAGAAAATGAGATTGAATATACAGATGGGAAATATACTGAAAAAACAAACTAATACCAATTTTTTTTTTTTTTTTTTTTTTTATTTGGGTTTAACGACACATTAACAGCCAGGGTCATATCATGTCGGTGACAGTTTTACGGGTGGAGGAAGCCGGAGTACCCGGAGAGAACCACCGAGCAACGACGAGCAGCTGTCAGCTCCCAACATCGTAACTCTGAACTCTGCACCGCAGCACAGGCAGGGTTAGATTGGTTGAAGACATGCGCACCATCGAAGTGCAGTACTGCCAAGGGTTAAACTTTTAATAATAATATATAAAACAAAATTTGTCATACTTTGACTGCTGCATACAGCTATAGAAAACATTCAGAGCTCAATCAATTAAAAATGGAGTAAATCGTCACCTAAACTTACCAAATTCTGAAAAATTGGATTTTTTTTGGGACGGTACCTACTTTTATGCAACCAGAATGGGATAGGGTTAAACTTTACAACCAAACTTACAACAGCAAATATGTTCGGTTGTCAATTGTAAATACGTACATGAAAAGGTTTTGAAATTAACCCTTTCCAAAATGATAGAAAAAGCAACCGAAGATGGCTAATTTTGGCATTTTCAAACAGTACTCTTATTCTCGCCCTCATTGTCCTTGAGGGTTAAATCTGAGATTAAAAAGTAAACAGTAACTTTCTTCCACAATCATTGTTGCATCTAGCCATACCAAAATAATTGTTACAACTACCTTGTAATTAGAGAAATTTTCCCTTGAAGTTGGACAATTTTGAAAGAAAAAAGCTATATTAATGTCATTTTTGGCCATAGGAGTTAATACTGGCAGATTTGAGTGTTGATTGTGGTGTATCATATTATGCTCTAAATGTGTGGACAATTTGAGCTAAATAACTGTTAACAATTTTGAGACTTTCGAAAAATGTTAAAATTTTGAAGGTATTGGCAGAATATTTTGAAAATACGCGTTTTCACAGACATGGCAAATGGGATTTTGTGAGTTCCCATGGTGCTACATAAGTGTGCCAACTTTGGTTGAAAAGCGTTCTGCTAGTTTTCGAGCTATGCCACAGACACAATTAGGGGGGAAGAAAAAAATTTAAAAAAAAAATAAGGAAAATTTTTTTGAAATTCTGAAATTTACTAATCACAAACGAAGTTTGAGAAAGCCTAAAAAAAAAAAGAGAGAAGAAAAAATTTGAAAAAGAAGAATAACAAGAGACTTTCCCAAACTGGGTTTGGGAAAGCCTAAGGGTTCGGGAAAGCCTAATTAATAACAATTTTGAAAAAGAAAAATAACAAGAGTATTTCCCAAACTGTGTTTGGGAAAGCCTAAAAAAAGAGAGAGAAAAAAGAATGAATACACATTTTTAAAAAGAAGAATAAGAAGAGTCTTTCCCATTCTTTCTTAATTCTTTTTTTTTTAATTTTAATTTTTTTTTTTAGGCTTTCCAAAACTGGGTTTGGGAAAGCCTAAAAAAATTTTAAAAAACGAATGAAGAAATGAATAACAAGAATCTTTCCCAAACTGGGTTTGGGAAAGCCTAAAAAAAGGAAAAAAAAAAGAATGAAGAAATATTTGGGTTTGGGAAAGCCTAAAAAAGAAGGAAGAAAAATTCTTGAAAAAAAAGACTAACAAGAGTCTTTCCCAAACTTGGTTTGGGAAAGTCTAATAAATTCGTGTTGACAGACGGTTAAGTAAAGAGGCAAAACTCCGAATCGGTTGGATATCGAATTCACTGGCCGAATGAATGCAAATACATTATTTATTTATTTTTTGATGTTTAAGGTCACATATTTCTGCACAATGGCTAATCGTTACCACTAAATGCATCCTTATATTTGCAGATAAAAAATTCAGTAATAGGCTACCCGGAAAATGAGACATTTGCATGCTCGCGATTAAAAAAAAAACTAATAAAGTTGCTGACGTCTGAGAAGAAGGCGAGGATGGGGGATTAGTTGAACACATGCCATTCCCGCCACCTTTGTATGTTTTTGTGAATTTGAATTTTGCGGACTCGTTATCAGACCATTAATGCTGCTTACTACGTATTATGCATATAAGCCGATAGGTGTCGCCGGGGGGGGGGCCCTTTTTACGCTTTTTTTGTCAAGAACGGAGAATGCAAATAAATGTCCAAAAGGCAATCAGAAAACTCCATTTGATACTAAATTTAAAAATGTTCCGGGGGGGGGGGGGGGGGGGGGGGGTGGGGTGGGGGGGGGGGGGGCATGCACCCACACCCCCTGGTATGCTCGGCACTTTCGGCATCTGCCAAGTGTACCCCCGGTGCACCTTTTTCATCAAAGTCGAACCCCTTTTCAAAAATTCTGGTGACGTCCACGAAGCCTATCCCCCAACTATATTTTCTCTCAAATTAAAAAGTGTCACGAGTCGCGCGGGAAGCTCTGATTGGTTCGATGCCGCCCATTGGCCTAAACGCGTGCATTGTCTGGCGGGAAATAACTGCACATTCCCAATGCATGACGCCTCTGCACACACGTTGTAATTTTAACGAGCTTACGTTTTTGTTTTATCAAGACGACAACATAAGGTACAAGGACTGGACTTCAAGAACTGATGGTAGGACTGAATTACGACATCATTTACTTTACATCCAACCAATAAGGGCAATATGATATCGGCTGAACACGTACGTGTTAGTTAAAAGAGTAATTTGCTGAAAATGAACGTCACGTGGAAGTGAACACCACCATCCAACGCTCTCGTGACTCTGCAACGGGATAATCACGTGGGTGGGAAAGGAGGACTCGCCCCACTTGTCCAGATAAATATCAGCCTTGTATACATTCATGCCTAGCCAGGGTTCTATAACAGGAGACCTTAAGCCATTTTGTTTTTTGTGGAAAGGGTGGGGGTGGACATTTAAAATTTAGTGCTGTAAGGGCGAATCTGAGGCTTTGTAACGTCTTTAGCCCCTATGTTGGAGACCATTTTGGGCTCTGAAGTGTGAAACTTTCATTTTTTGGTGGTGGTGGGGGGGATATTTTAGGGCAAGGGCAAGGCCCTCAACCACTCCACTCCCAACTTCGCCACTGAACCCTCTCCTTCCCTCCCACCCAAACTGGTTCAGGTTCTCCCACCTACATTCCTTTGGTAATTTTGCAATGGTTATTCTAGCACTTTCTGGGTACTCCAGCCGTAAAAAGAGTTCCCAGGATGTTCCAGTTGTTAGAAGTGATTTTTTTTTCCCAGGAAGACACTGGTCTTTCACCTAAGGAAACATCCCTCTAAGACATAAAACTTCATGGTGGGCATAGTAAGAGAGAAGGCAGAGAAAGATCACAGCAACTCCCCCCCCCCCCCTGTGAAAAGTGCTAAAGCAACTAATAAATATCCTAACATTTTCATACACTCCTCAAAGACACACTCTTCTCACCAATATGTATCATTTGATGGAAACAAGATAGAAAATGAGATTGAATATACAGATGGGAAATATACTGAAAAAACAAACTAATACCAATTTTTTTTTTTTTTTTTTTTTTTTTTTTTATTTGGGTTTAACGACACATTAACAGCCAGGGTCATATCATGTCGGTGACAGTTTTACGGGTGGAGGAAGCCGGAGTACCCGGAGAGAACCACCGAGCAACGACGAGCAGCTGTCAGCTCCCCAACATCGTAACTCTGAACTCTGCACCGCAGCACAGGCAGGGTTAGATTGGTTGAAGACATGCGCACCATCGAAGTGCAGTACGCCTTAGTACACAGCATCATCGTGCCCCCATGTAGGCAAGTGGGGTGAAGTGTCTTGCCCAAGGACACAATGCGGTTGCCGCAGGTGGGATTCGAACCGAGGACCTCTCGGCTTGCAGCTGCACCTCTACCTACTGAGCCACCGCGCCCCCAACTAATACCAATAGCATACGGATAATGAAAAAAACAAACCAAGCCCATCACTGAACACCGAAACGGTCTTAATTTTCATATTTTTCTTCATTCACTACTTATAAGGCCTTGTTAAGGTGTGATAGCAGGTGAAGGGTTCATGTTCATGACAGAAGGGCCTGATTTGCTTTTCAGTTTTGTTAACCCTTAAGGGCCTGGGATATTGTCCTGAATTCCCACTAGACAACAACCTGCATATTTCCATTTGCTCAGAAGAGATTTCTAGTGAAGTCTTGGTTGCCTGAACAGGCAGCCAAGACTTGACTAGAAATCACTGTTCAGGTGATTTCAGTGATGGCTCCAGGATTTTGATTTGGGGGGGGGGGGGGGGGGTGCTAAGTAAGATATTGGAAGTCCAAGGTCTAGATGCCAAAGACATCTCCTGAAGGTCGCAGCAGATGTGGATATAAGAGGTGAGCACTTACTCGTGCACGCCTATTTTGCGTCCAATTCCATTTTCTGGCAGGCTCCTTGCCACTCGCCTGGTGATTTTGATTTTGGTGAAGAAAGAAATGTGACGAATGCTTATATCATTGTAACCCAACAAAGTGGGGTTCCACTTCACAGTTTTCCAGGCATTTACAAAAATGACATGCCATGCACTCTCTTCAAATGCAAATATTCTCATTATTCTGTAACTTAGTTATCTAACACATAACATGTATTACATTTCCCAAATCCACGAAAAAGATGTAACATTATCTGACTAAGTAGAAATAAACAATCTGAATGTGGGTGAAATAATTTATTGTCAAAGGCAACACTTTAACCAGCAAAATTGCATGAAAAAATGCTGCAACCAGTAATTTTCAGCCACCCAGCAGACTCAAAAGCAGAATTTTCCCACCACCACCTACCTATCCCTGGAGCATAGCATCCCCTGTTTCTAAAATGCCCCCAAAATTTCTATGTGTCCATTTCATTTTTCAGTTACATGTCTGGTAACCAACCTGTGTAAAAATGACATTTTAAAAAATTGCCAATTTTTCGAAGCCACTGTTTCCCATAATTCATCTGGTAATTTACCCCTATGCCTCAGACTCTAAATTTGGGACCAAAACTTCAAATTCTGTTGTCCAACAAATAGCCTAGTGTAATCATATGTCTGATACTAAAAATATATCAGCAATTTACATGGCATTAGTTTCAACATCTGCCCTTGTTTAGAATTTCACCCCTGTGCAATAGTGCCAAACTGTGCGAAACTGTAGAGCGGAACCTTAAAAGAAAACAAGAGTGATCTCCCTGTGGATTTCACTCCGGCAAAAGAATCTGGAGTCTATCCTGAGTTGAATGAACAAAAACACCAAGTCTCTATTTCCAACCAGTAAAAAGATACAGCATGGCCGATTAGCTTTAGGGGCCAGTTTTTGCCTGATTTTCACAACCACACCAAACCACGCCTCAACCTTCACATTTCTCTGAGCCACTTGAGAGAGCATTTTTGTTATTAGCACCAGCCACATTGACTACCCAGGTCCTGTCAATAGCACTGTTAAATACAATCCAAATGTAAAACAATAAGCAGTAACAACCACTGCTGTGGGGGTGGGGTGTTGCTCTCTAGATATAAAAGTGCAAACAGATTAACGGACGGATGACACACAGACATGACACCAGTGACCAAAATGAAAAAGTAGACACCATGAATGCAATTCTGGGGTGAAGAATAACAACCAGGCTGTTCATAATTGCATATATCTATCATGAATACAAAGCAAGGTGTTTAGGAAAGGCAGTACTCTACCTTAACCCTTTACCCAACGAATCGCCCGCATCTGTCCGCGTAATTTGCAAATTCAACAGTTGAAAGAAATAAATTTTTTAAAATATTTCAGCAACACCATATCATCGAGATTGTTCCAATGAGGGGTCACATCAGGGACCGCCCTTGCCTAAAAAAATTACTAGCCAGTCTACAAGCCTAAATTTGAAAACTAGGAGCCAGATTAAAAATTTTGTGGCCATTTTTTCGAAGCCATTTGGTGGGGGGGGGGGGGGGGGGGGGGGGGCGCAGTGGGCAGTGAAAAAATCTGAGACAGCTATTTAAATTTTGTCTCGGAGGGTCTGTATTGTGTCAAGTATAATATCTAAAAATAGAGATGTATTAGACATATAATATGAGCTACTTACAGTACTGAACTGTCTCAAAGCCCAGGGGTGCATGCAGTGGACAAATAAAAAAATGGAGTGATGGGCTTCAGGACGACAAATCAAGTCTGCAAGTCAAGTAGGTGTGCATCGGGATGGGAGATAAGTAAAGTTCTATCCTTTGGGTATTATACGTTTTTGTAGAAAGCCAGCCAAGAAAGATAGAATAAACTCAAAAATAAAAAATATCCACCCAATTATCTCGCACATATTTGTCGACTGTTTTAACAAGTGATCAGTTTAAAATGCTGAACAAATTGAACATAATCTTGATGTTTTGACAACTGCAGACAGTACTGTCAAACCATATTAGATCCAGTTGTCACCTGCTTTGATTGTTATTATTTTGCATTAAAGTGAAAAAATTGATATTTAAAAAAAAATATAAATCTTAATTTCAAATATTTGGTAAATACATTTGAATTCAATAAAAAAAATAATAAAATTTTGATTATATTTAATTGTTTACTTGCTAGCTTTTCCCCAACTGTCAGTGTGATGTGAAGTTAACTGAAAGTCAAGTGGAGATCATGAGGGGCACAATGGATTCAATTAATCAAAATTACACTTAATATGATAAAATCCTGAAAAGAAATCTGGTGAGATTTTCTATGTCTTCAATAATAATCCCTGTCGGTGTATTCTATTTATGAACCCACCAATCAATCCTGCTATTTTTTCATACTCAAAAAAATAGAATATGCACAAGACAACAGGTGTACTTGAAATATACAGTTATTTCCCTTCCCCTGTATTTCAAACTTGGGTACTCAGTTTCTTTGAATTTCTGTCAATGTTTTAATTGGGATTCCAGGCCTGGCATTCTAGAGTGCAGAAAATTGCCCCCCTCAGATTGCTTAGGAGTGCAATTGCATACGCAAATTTCAATGCATGTGCAGGAATGCTACTTTGGTTTAAATACTCTTGGAAGTTATTACTAAAAACTGTAGAGTGGAACCTGGGAAGCTGAACAAAACCGGACAAAGGATTTACATGAAATGTTGTTTGCCAAAATATAAAAAAAACAATCTACTTTCAGGCAGACACCAAGATGTCAAGCAGTGATCAGCTGTTTTTCATGTCAATTTTTGTTCCCAATTTTCAAATTATTCAATATGTGAGAAGACAAAATGACAAACGGGGGCACAGAGTCAAATTGAGAACATATCCGAAGTGGGACGCACAGTTAACAAAAGTATTTTTGATTAAAGGATGTTATGACAAACATTTGTCAATCATATTCAGTGCAAAATGTGTTCACTGAATGCAAATGCGATAAAATCGCATGACGGCTGAACAGAGAAAGCCAAAAAAGGCATGCTGAATTACTTAAATGGGACGGATTATACCGGTATTTCAAAATATAAATTAATGCGGTACATAAGTGGCGAAGCACACCGAATTGCATTGCCATTAGTTAGTACTCCTCAAATTGATGAAGCAGCAGTGCCAGACTGCCAGTGGGGTCCCCATCTGGGTTCATTGTTTTTTTTTTTAGCTTTCTGAATCAAACCAAGTCATTGCTGATTTGCAGACTTCATTCCTTGCCATGATTTGACAAGTCACAACATGGAAGAATACTCAATATTGAATGAAGTGGAAAAAAGATGTAATTTAAAAGGCATCTTACATAACAGCATAATGTAACAGAGGTTTGGGTTTTGTCAGCTAGGTATTAATAAAATTAAATTCATCAAACATCATACTTTTCAATTAACTGATCTGCAAGAAGTAACAATAATAATTTAAGCTGCAGTCCTGGTCTGCAGCATATATTATTATTGCTCCTCACAAGTCCATTACATAACTTTTCTCTCAATGTGATGAGTGATTCATTAAATTGCTTGCCTTACGTCAATTTAGGAGAGCTGCTCTTTACTTGCTCAGAGCTGATTTTAGGAGAGCTCCTATTTGCCAGCCTTCATTTTGCTTATATCCAGGTCTGTCGCAGGCCTGAGCTGGGAAAGAGTATGGGAGGTGGTGTCCCCTTCGGTTAAAATTTTTGAAATTTGATTGGGGGAATTGGGGTGGGGGCTGGGCCCTCCCTAGCCCCCCTCCCCTCCTATGGTGTCGCCACTGGGTGATTTATCTACTGTCAGCAGGCTGCCCTTATGATAGGTTAGGACCACATGCCCTGAGATTGCAAAAGCCTGAAATAGGCTTCTAAAAATTGAGGTGTGTTTGGATCAAGTTACAAAATTACTATATGTATGATTTGTGTTGGCAAAAGAATGCCAATGTTGAGATAATTGGCAGTGGCATTTGTGACAAAATGGTAGAATAATATAAGAACAACTTATTCTGTATTTTCTTAGTGTTAATTGTCAAGAGCTGAAATGGTTTAAGGGGTTTCTGATCGATTAATCACATGGATTAACCTTTTTTAACTGATTAATCACTTGACCAAATAGATATCGGAATAATTGCTATACCGTTGATGATTTACAGCATAAACCCTTCACCCAACGTAACAAACAAAACCAACTTGGCCTATATACAAAAATCCCTATTCAAATTTATTATGTTTTCAATTTTTGTCTCAAAAACATAGCTTATGACCCCTCATTGGAACGAGATCATTGAGATCGTTCCAATGAGGGGTTCGTAATCTATGTTTTAGAGACAAAAATTGAAAAATTTGAGAAATTCATGAATTTATTTTGCAAGTATCGTCTGCTACCCGCAATGGGTAAAGGATTAAGAATGACCATTTCCTGCTACTGATACAGTATGATGATCATGCAAGTAAACAAGTATGTCAGCAAGTTACTTGCAAGCTTTACTCTGTCTCATATAATTGATGTGAGTCAGTGTGACATTGTTTGCCCGTTTTGGAGCAAGTTTGTTCCTTTGTTAACACATATAATACAGTAGTTCATTAATCGAACAATTACTTTTTGGATCAATCAAGATGTTGATCATTGATTAATTGATTAATCAGTTAACCATTTCGGCTCTAGAATTCTCCTTGAGTACGATCAGCAAATCTCTGTCAAATCATATTCAGAATACCAAACCTATACCATGGTACTCCCCTAAAAATACCGAAACCAATACTGAACTCGAAATTCCAATACCGCCTATTTTTACCCAGCATATTCTGTGTAACCCAGGTTGAGAATTTGACAGTTTTATCAGTTTCAGTTGATTCAGTGAGCTGATTGTTTGCTTTCACATCACCCAATGTTGGAATGGCCTCACAGAGTCCCTTCTAACAATATAGAATGTAAGTTGTGTAACAGCATTTTACCACAGAATCAAAGATACAGCAGAGTTCTACATTAATATTATATAAGTCATCTCACAGTAGTGGTTGAGATGTTAAGGTCCCCTCAAAGTAGATCATCTGTTTCTCAGGCCATTTTTCTAAAATTGCATGTGCGCAGATGTTTTTTTTTTATTATTTATTTTTGTAATTATTTCTTTGCCATCAAAAGTTCATATTCTTTTTTTATGTTTTAGGCCTCATTAACTACAGAACAGCATGGGTGGTGTGTATTTCGTCCCTTAAGTGCAAGAAGGCTTCACGGTGCTAAAGCATAGCAAAGCCTTGTTGCACTTGTGGGACAAATTATCAATTTTATTAAATTGGGCAAAATGTAAATCATTTAATTTTTATTTTTTTTAAGTTTGCATTGGTTATGAAAAGAGAGTATGTGGCAGCCCAAATGACCATGTGGGAGGGAATGAGAAACAGATTTTTAACTTTTAGGCCTGAATGTAAAGTTTTCAACAGAAAATGATGAATTCTTCTAACTTTAGAGTTATCTCCCTTTGAAGATGCCACCTGAAATTTCTTCATCAGCTGAACTGGTGGTGGGTGATTCGTTGTAGACTTCACACTGGCTGGTTTGGTTATTGATCACAAGTTAGGTGGAAATTATCTTCATATGAAGTTACTTGCTTTTTTTAGGCCAGTGAAATCTCAAGTAGCTCTTGAGCAAACTTTTAGTTTGGTAACTGCTGAACCAACACCAGGCTGACCAAACAATTCTGTTTTGCTTTTTGGTTTGTGATGTTTTCTCTAGTTTAGCAAGAAATCATTTGTGAAGAAAGTTCCCCCCATAGGGTGGCTATGTTTCAAATCCCCCTTGCATACTGTATTATACAATTACGTATACAGGATTGATTCAGTTAAATGTGGTCAAGTACCTTGAGTGATATGCTTATCACTAAAACAGGCCTGATGTTTTCAGAATTTTGCGTAAACTCATTTATCATTCACCTGGTCTGAGCTTTGGCAACCTATCGTTCATACCCCTGTACTTGATTCGGGTAACCTGTTAGGTAACCGAAATATATGTTGTATCAAAGCCAAGTTCTTGCTCCTGTGGGCAACATCCTGATGAATAGAGAAGAATCCTTAGGACAATAATGAGGTTGTGCTGCAGCAATTCAGATCAAATTAGTTGCAAATATAGCCGAATCTTGGCATGGGCTGGCATGCTGCAGAAGAGTATGGCGTCCATAATCACTATTTGTGGCAGAGACATGAATTATTGCCATTACCTGATTCTGTACCTATATTACATCTTAACATGATCAACAGCTTAAAATGATGTTGAGCATCAACCAATTCATCAGCATAGGTGCTTTCATCTGCCTGAAGTATTCTACTGTATAGCTGCTCTGTTGGTCAATAATTGGCCAACAGAGCAGCTATACTTCAGGCAGATGCAAGCACCTATGCAACTGATGATTGGTTGATGCTCAACATCATTCCAACATTTATTTATACTTGATCATTCAACTTGGCAAACATTTTGCGTGACCTGGCGACAATTTGGCATGACGCATTTTTCGTTCACATGTTTTTCATTTTAGGTAAAGTTCACATGACCCAAACGCTGTTCACCTCAAATCTACAGGTCTGCTAAAACACCAAGGTTCAAGCCATAGAATTTGGGAAGAGGCCTTTTTCAGGAGTGAGGACCTACAAGGGTCACCAAAACCTGTAAAGTTCAACTTGTAGAGTGCTAAATACACAGAATGACACACGTGTATGAATGGGTTAATCGATATGGCATGAGTGCCAGTACGGAAGGATAAAATGAGAGGCCGCAGGCCTAAAGTTTTACCCCTCTGTGATGGCACAAGTGCCATGTAAATTAACCCATTCACACTCTTGTTGTTCTGTGTTTGTTACATGCCTTCACATCTAAAAAAGCAATTGTTAAAAGGACACTCAGCAATTCATTTGATGACTATCAACAAAAAGAACACATTTTATCGCCAACCAAATTTGTGAGGGGAACCTGTGTTACTGTTTTGTCCCCTGAGTTCCAATGTGTTCTGTGTGCCTAGTCGGAACTCAGGGAATGATTTTTAACTATCGCTAGGGATTCAAATTGTAATTGCGGTGTACAATTTGTAGAAAATTTCAGTGAAATTTCACTTCTTTATAAAAATAGTCTATCTACGATTTCCGTTTATCACATGGTTTAGTGTTGTTGTGGATAGGAATTTCATACAACAGGTGTGTAATAAATTTTCATTGATCATCAGAATTTGTTCACATATCTTTGTCTTGTTACAATTTATGAGAGTGCCTAGATAAGAGGCACTTGTGCAATAATTGTAACATGGCTAATCCTCACAAAGTAAATCATTTCACTTCAAATATATATAATACATGGCACATCCACAGTAAATGAACTGTTTGAACTCCAGTACTGGCACTTTAGAGTAAAGCCCAAATATGGGCTCCCAGAACTTTACCAGTTAAACGAACTAAATAATATTCCTTTTTCATCTAACCTTCAAGAAATGGATTGTTGCCTGTCTTGATATGTCAAAAGGGGTAAGTGATTTTATTTTATTAAAATAAAATCCATTCCGAAGCAAAAACTGTTTATATTTTCACAAATTCACTTTGCTGAAGATCAATTCACAATAAGAAGCACAAATATTAACCCCCAGACTTTATTTGAACAAACCTGAATCTGGTCCACTACGAATCTGGTTTTTGCAGTCTGAAATTCAAGATGGCTGCCAGCAGCCATTTTGTACCAAAATTAGGTACAATCAGTTTTTTTGTACAGAACTTCCAGTTCTGATTTGAATAAATTTTTGTATGAATGTTTAGTAACATGGAATACATCACATATAATACAGGTTTTTTTCTCATGCATAAATTATGCGAATTAGATGAACTTTGTTTTATTCAGTGCTACTTACGGTATACACAGTACACATGTCAATATGACTCTGGCTGGAGGCTGTATTTATGAACTTCTTGGGTACCTCTGTTATCACCTTGGGACGAGAACGAGTCTTTTTTGGGTGCGGTCAAAAATTTCAATTGGACAAACTTTGATTTATTCAGTGCTAGTTATACACAGTGAATGCACATTTCAATATGACTCTGCCTAGAGACCGTATTTATGAACTGATCTTTACGGGTACCTTTGTTGTCACCGTAGGACAATAACAAGTGCTTTTGGGTTCTGTCCAAAATCCAAGATTGCTACCGTTGGCCATTTTGGGCCAAAATTAGGTGCAATCAGTTTTTTTTTGTACAAAACTTCTATATTTATTGATGACTTTTCCTTTGGAAGGAGTTGATGAGTTTATTTTTAGCTCAACTTTGACGTAGTAAAATCTGAGGCTTTGCCATGGCCCATTGTCCGTCTGTCCATCTGGATGTCTGTCCATCCATCAACATGGCTCAGGCTACAGGCCGTATTTATCAATCAATCTTTATGAAACTTGGGTACCTTTGTTATCGCTGTGAGACGAGAACGGGTGTTTTTGGGTGCGGTCCAAAATTCAAGATGGTCACCAATGGCCATTTTGTACTGAAATTAGGTGCGATCAGATTTTCGTACAGCACTTTTATATGAAAGTTCTGATTTGAATAAATTTTTGTATGATGTGTAGATTCAAATGTGTTGAAGTCAAGTTCCTGTGTTAATATCTGGTGTTGTTTCGGGAGGGTAAACATTAATAGCACAACCCGATTTTCTATTTCCAATGAGAAAAATAAAACCTCACCTGTGGGAACCCTATGAGCTAAAGATAAAAAATTCAAATACCTATATTTTAAGAAGGACTGGACAAATATTTATTAATTAGTATGACAACCTTAGAAGGGTTTGAATCAAACAGGCCAGAACAATTGCTAACATTTAGCTTATGGTGCACCATACAAGAATCCCCATTGTAACATTAATCCCAAGGAGATTTCTTTTCTAGTTTAGCATCTGTCATCCACCTTTACAATACTTTACCTGTACATTTGTTACAGGCTACGGTCAATATTTATGAACAGACCTCTACAATACTTTAAATGTACATTTGTTATCAGGTCTTTACCTAGATGTGTGTCATTGCTGTGTCACATACTATACATGTACATGTCTTGCACAAGTTGAGCCACAGTGTCATTGACACATTCATTAATTTTCTGCAACAGTTGGATAGTCTACATCCTGTGACAGCCAAGACATGCCGAGAAAAAACTACTTGGAATTGGGTCTTTATGTCAACTCTTTGCACACTGCTGGTAGATATTCCTGCCCAGAAAGGATTTCTCTTGCCACTGAAATAAGTATAATTAGGGCACATTTTGTCCAACTTTCTCCCTGTAAATTGAATGGATTTTTCCAAGCGATTTCATGAGTTAAATTTCTGTGAATTTTACATAAAATCTAGTAATGGCTGCTTTAGAGCAGCCATGACAAGATTTGATGAAAAATATTTTGAAAATACTCGGCTGGTTAAGAGTTGTTCAATTAAATCAACTTCAGTATCGCAGATAATGCTTTTAAAGCCACACACTAGATATAGCTCATCCTCATATGCGATCATTGCATGCTGTCTGGATCTGTAGTATTTCTTGCACCGTACCAGTAATTCAGTTTTCATCAACTTAGCAATATGCATAAAAATTATATGACATTAAAAAAAGCATTCCATTCCACTGAATAACTTTAGCCAAGTTACTGGCTACTTACAAGTATACAGGCACACAGCCATTCACTTAGTTTTAACCCTTTACCGGAGAGCGTGTTGACACTTTGGTTACTTAGGGCAATGGATTTCAAACCAAAAGGTCCATGGTTTGATCCTGACCAGCGATAGCTGCATTATGTCCTTGGACAAGGCACTTAATCCCGATTGTCCATGTGGGGATATGATGGTGCTGTGTACTAAGGAGTATTGCTATTGCAAGTTAATGGTGCACTTGTCTTCGACCAGTGCTAACCCTGCTTGTGCAGAATTAGAAATTTGGAGATCGAACGGTCGACCCTTCTTTAAATTTGGAGACCAAAATGTGCATTTTTCTCAATGGTAGAGGTGCTTTAGTCTAGTGTTGTGCGGTTTTATTTTTCTTGTTTCGGTTCGGTTTCGGTTCGGTTATTTAAAAAAAACTCGGTTTATAGGTCGGTTTTCGGTTTTTTATAGTAAGACATCCGCAGTTTCCAACAGAAACTATGTAGTGTCGATATAATGCCCATACTGTCATATTTGCAATGATGATTTAATTGGCATTGACTAGCATTTGTGCTAAGTGTATAAATGGCAGGCATTATCAAAACAAAATAATATAAAAGAAAATAAAATGTAACAGTGTTCGTAGAATATCACCACTCACTAATTCTAGGCACATGCCCCCCCCCCCCCCCCACCTCTGGTCTTTAAGTTCAGGCATAGAGAGTCTATGATGAATTGATATTAACACATGGGTGTGAAAAGAGCTAATTCACAATTTCCCAGTGCTCTGTTCAGTGCTCACTCATAGGTGGGCCCTGGGCAGCCTAACAAAATGACCCTACCAGGCATTGCAAATAATAACAAGCGTTGCCAAGTGGGTCACCTAGACACCCATCCTAACATATTTGACAATGAACTGATGTATGCACTCTTTTCAATACCCCCCCCCCCCCCCACACACACACACACAGTGGTGACTAGTGCCGCCACCCCGCCCTAGTAAAGTAATCAGTAATCATTTCATGTCAGCCTGGAATGGGAAAGTCATATTGTTTGTAGCTGGGTGGGCTTCAAAACGAACCACTTTACCAAATACCTATTGCCCCCCCCCCCCCCCCCCCCCCCCCCCCCCCCCCCCCACCTCGCGCACGCAATGGTCTTAGCTCAACGGAATTGATTTCACAAATTCACTGGTGTACTGTTATATATTGTAACTTTTTGCGTTTGCCTCTTGCCATTCCAATTTTTATTTATACCGCTGATTTGTTCCTTTGGTTGCCCCCTTAAAGTAAGTTGTGTGGGAATGCAACCGTGGCACGTTGACAGTGATATTATGGAACGCAGCTTTATCCCGTGGGGATGGACGATTCGGTCTTGGGACGTTTCGGCCTCGGGACGTTTCGGTTCAAGACGTTTTGGCCTTCATATATTGAACTAAATAGAATAACTTGCGGTTTCGCGTTTTAGTGGGCCGAAGCCTTCAGGACAAATCGTCTCGGGTCGGAACGTCCCAAAACTGAATTGCAGTAAATTCTCTTCCCAGATAAGCACATCAAGGGAGGCAACAGACAACATCCGATGCACGTGGTGACAAATGTTATTTTTGAATACGACAATGAAATACCAAGACCTTTTTCTGATATGATATTATTCCCTGTCCAACAGATTGTAGATAAGTAATTTTAATTAAACTGATTGACTATGTCATATAAACCTGTTCAAAAACGAAGCCAATTGCGCAAGGTATTTCATGTAATCAGTGAAATGTAGGCGTGTTGGCTGTCTGTTTTGTCATTCTCACAGAAAACACAACCCATTTTTACGTCAACGATTATTGATTGACAACTTGTCATACATAATTCTCGAGTGATCTGGACATGCTGCAGTGGCCTCTTTGCACCCAGAATGTGGCGTACGTTGACGACACTCTGTATCTGTATCTGTATAATAGTCGCAGTAACCAGGAATGGCGTATGAGCGACGGAGAGCAGCTGTTGTTATTGAAGTTGTTTGTTGAGCGATGATTTGAAGGTCTCAACTGAGTGCGCGTTCACTGTGCCTTCCTCTAGCTGGTTCCAGTCTATGACTGTTCTGACGAAGTAAGAATTTCTGAATTGTTCAGTTTTACTCGGAGGAACATTAAAGCACTTGGAGTTGTTTCTTGCACTTTTTTCGATTATGTTCTTGGTTTCGAAGCCTGTATAGTTTTTGGCTGTGATTTTCCTCCTAGGCTTGCTTTCTGTTAGGAATTCGGCTCGAGGTATAGCGGGTACTATCTCCTCAACCACCTTGTACATATAAGTTAGCCTGTTCTTTCTCCTTCTTTCTTGGAGTGATGGAATCTCAAGTTGATTCAGCATCTTGGTAACGCTACCTTCTTCTCTGCTCTTGTAGTCGTTTGTGATGAATCGTGCTGCTTTTCTTTGCACTTTTTCTAGTTTGTTTATATCTGTTGGTCTGTATGGATCCCGGACGATTGAACCGTATTCTAAGGTTGATCGTACCAGTGCCATGTACGCTGTTTTCTTGCACTCCTTAGGACAGTTTCGAAGATTACGTCTAAGGAAGCCTAGCGTGGAATTTGCTTTCCTTGTGATGTTGGATATATGCTGTTCCCATTTTAGATCTTCTGCGAATTGTACGCCTAGGTATGGGTTGCTTTGGACTTGTTCTAGTATGTGATTATCCAATGTGTAGAATTTGTTTGTTTTTGGTTGGATGCTCATGATGTAACATTTTTTTGCGTTAAAACGCATTCCCCAAGTTTGTGCCCATTCTTCCAGCTTTTTTAGGTCTTTTTGTAAGATGTCATGGTCTTTGTAAGATCTTATTGGTCGATAGAGAAGGCAGTCGTCGGCGAAGAGGCGGACTGCTGATTTAACTGAATCTGGCAGGTCATTTATATGGCAGAGGAAGAGTAGTGGTCCAAGTACAGTTCCTTGTGGTACGCCCGAATCGACATGAACTTCTTTGAATGATGATCCTTCTACAACTACTCTCATTGTTCTGTTGGTGAGGAACGATGATAGCCATTGGTGTATTGGCCCTTCAATGCCATATTGCTGTAGCTTGTATAGGAGGCGTTGGTGTGGGACGGTATCGAAGGCCTTGGAGAAATCCAGTATGGCAACATCCACTTGTAGGCCTGCATCGTAGTGCTTAAGTAGATCATGGGTTGTTGTTTGCAGTTGTGACTCGCAGGAATATCCTTTTCGGAAGCCATGATTTAGAGAGGTGAGGATGTCGTTCCTTTCTAGATGTTTAAGCATATGTTTGCAGACGATGTGTTCTAGCAATTTGCACGGTACTGATGTTAAGGATACCGGTCTGTAGTTTTCGGCTAGGTGTTTATCTCCTTTCTTGAAGATGCAGGATATATTGGCTGTCCTCCAGTC
Organism: Pictodentalium vernedei; assembly: GCA_031216915.1. Taxonomy (NCBI): domain Eukaryota; kingdom Metazoa; phylum Mollusca; class Scaphopoda; order Dentaliida; family Dentaliidae; genus Pictodentalium; species Pictodentalium vernedei. Next base: position 412,861,743 of record CM062296.1, read on the forward strand.
TGATGGTAGTGCACCGCTTTCTAAGGACTTTTGAAAAATTTTTGTCAGTATTGGTGCAATTTCGGCAGAACATTCTTTCAATATTCGATTTGGTAGTTGGTCAGGTCCAGATGATTTTGCTGGGTTAGTCTTTTTTAATAGTTTCCTCACTCCTTTCACATTGATGATCAATTTCGAGATTGGATGTTTTGCTGTTGTAGATGTTTTTGGTTTTGTGTCATCTGTGTCTTTAGTAAAGACCGATTGGAATTGTCTTACCAAGATTTCTGCTTTGCCTTCGCTGTCGCTCACCAGCTTTCCTTTGTCCTTCAAGGGGGAGATGCCTATGTTATCTTGTTTTCTTGACTTTATATATTTCCAGAATGGTTTTGAGTTGTTTTTGTTTAGTCCCTCTGTGATGGTTTTGTTGATATACGTCCATTCTTGTTTTCGAAGCTGTCGTTTGCATTCTTTTTGTTGTTTCTTGAACTGGTCCCAGGTTCCAGTTTCTTTTGCTATATTATATATTTTTTGTTTCTTTTTCAGCATCTTTCTTGTGTTTTTCTTTATCCAGGGTGTGTTTGTTTTTCTACCCAGTGTCTTGCTTGGTATGTTTTCTTCTATGGTGGCAAGCAGAGTGTTCTTAAATTTCAGCCATAGTTCTTCAATGTTCATGCCTTCTTTGGATGGATCCTTGAGTATGTTTGACAGTTTTTTCAGACACGATTTTATTCCACCCCAGTTGGCTTTCGAGTAGATGAGGCATTTTCTTGGTTTGTTTTTGTTGACATGTGGTTTTGTATCTATGTCTGTAACCACCAGGTCATGGTCCGATATTCCTGGCGCATTTACTGATGATTTCACTAGTGATGGGTTTGTAGTGAAGACAAGATCCAGTAGGTTGTTCTCCCTTGTCGGTTCCTCGTGTATTTGTGATAGACTTGCTTCTGTTGATAGTTCAATCAGGTAGTTCTGTACGTCACGATCCTGAGCTCCCTTGTTAGTTGACATGTAGTCCCAGTTTATATCTGGACAATTGAAGTCACCACATAGAATTATATTTTTATCTTTGGCCTCCATTTTATGCAATGATTTTTGTAATTCTTCCAGATGTTTATTCTTCCGGTGTGGCATGTAGAATACACCAATCAGTAAGTCTTTGTGGTTTTTAAGTTGCAGCTTTACCCACTCCATTTCACAGTCGGTTACGAGTTGGGGCTGTTCGACTGCTATGATGTCTTGGTGGACAAGGATGAATACTCCCCCGCCAGCTGATGATCTGTCATTTCTGAAAACTGCATAGTTTTCTGGGAATATTTCTGAGGATTTAATGGCATCTCTGGTTGGATTTTTGCCAGGCTTCACTCCCTTTAGCCAAGATTCTGTTCCACAGATTATATCCGGTTGTATATAATTTATTGCACTGTTATTTCCTGACAAAGCTTGACATTTCAGACATTGTTAGTGGAAACTGAATAAAGAAAACATCTCTTCCCGACATTTTAGGAAAAAACCGAAACCGTACTCATTTACCAGTTACACGGTTTCGGTTTCGGTTTTCAAGCAAAACCGAAACCGACTTATAAAACCGGTTAACCGTACAACACTACTTTAGTCCCTGACCATGGCTTTGGGTATTATATTCCTACCATCTCCCTAAGGCACACTAGCCACCACTGAGCCCTTGTATCACTATGCGTCTCCCCAGTTTGAAATACATCCTATACCCCTGCTTCCATAGCTCCAGGCTTATGTTCCCTCCACCTCCTTCTACCCATATGTCACAAGGGCTTATATTTCGACGATTCTGAGAATCGATTCACGTGAAGATTTGTGCAACAAAACCAGCGAGAATACTAGGGGTGTCACGATTAAATGGTAGTCGATTAACCGTTGACAAGGTGGGTAATCGATTATTATTTTTGGCCATCGATTATTGGTCTCTGAAGTGCAGGTTTCACCACTTGTTTTTCCATGATGTTTAGGTTTATATTTCTTCATATTTGACGGATATGATGCTTGTCGCTTGTCAGTAATTTTGCTCTGATAAACAGCGATCTTCGTCACGTTGGGTCAGTAGAGAAAGCTTCAAATTGGCAGCCAGGATGCCCAAAAGCTACTTCCCACATACGACTGGTTTTATAAATAAATCGTAAATACCAACAAAACTACCATATTGTTTAATTTGTTTTCACACAATAAGGGAAATCACTCTTTTGCAATCACTTTGAGTAACAGTCGGTCAGTCCAAACGTTCTCATTCTCAATACACTTTTACCGGTCTGTTGACTCGGACACTACAAGTACCAGTTGTATTGCTCTTGGATATGCTCTATCAGATTTGGTCTACAATCAAAGGGTCAACAATGACCTTCATCATAGAATTGTTATATTATAAATGAAAGACATCTTGCCCCTTTATTCAAAGTACATCCCGCAATATTCCTATTTCCTAGCTGACAAATATGGCCGGCCTGACCCTTTGATGTACGGAGTGTTTTGTTGTCTTGTCTGGTTAATCAGAGTTAACATTCGCTATTAAGCTTTGATCAAGTTCACTGCTGTAGTTTTCACAAGGAACTCAAATGACTCAAACCTTTGAAGTGATTCAAATGTGGCTTCTGAGTTGGTTGTTAATGAACTATGACAACAGGCAAGGGCAGATGAATTGAAAACTGATTGACAAATTCAAGGAGATGGTAGAGAAGGGTATGGTAATCTAGCTTTCAAAATTAAAAAAGCAACATGTTGCAAAAGCAATCAGAAGTATGGAAGTATTTTGTAAAGTTAGAGAAAACTGTTTCATGCAAGTTTTGTGATAAAGTGTTTGCATATCATGGATCTACAGCAATGATGATGGCTCACATGAAGTCTTTCCACAGTTCAAACATCAAATAATCAAGTGTAGTTCAACAGCCTCAAATTGATTCTGCAATTGCATCTATCTCACGATCAGTAAAAGTCAGTGATTCCCAGCAAGTGAAATTTGATGCGGAAATAGCAAAATTTGTTGCCTGTGATATGATGCCCATCAGTGTAGTGGAGGGTAAACGCTTCAGAGGGCTTCAGAGGGCTGCTTAACTCTGAGCTACCAGATCGAACACATATTCGAGATCTGTTATTGAAGATGAATGGTGAATGCAAGGAGTACTTGGTTACAAAAGTGAAGCAGGTGCAGGATAAAAATAAATCTGTTTTTTCTTAACCACTGATATATGGACCAGTAAGACAAATGATCCATACATCACAACCACTGTGCATTTTGTGCCCTCTGTTGGGAAATTGAAAGTTATGTACTGTCTACAGAACTCATGCAAGAGCAACATACAGCAGACAGAATAACTTATAATGTCGTCCCATCAGAGAATCGTGGGGCCAACTGAAGTGTTGTGGCACTACCATTGGCGCATCGATGCTCTCAAGGGACATGTTCATGCATAAAATAGTCCCATTTTGGATTCACTTTTAGAGCCATTATAATCTTGTGTAATTGCAATGGCCAATTATTCTTTTACATGAAGTCATTGTTTATAACCTTCACAATCATGATCAGTGTATATATCGCACTAATAACACTAAACTTTTTCCAATTTCCTTTGCCTTTTTTAACTCTTCTATACTCTACTTATTCTATCTCTGGGAAAAGCCCACCTGACTTATACAAGGCTGTGAAATTCGAACAAATAAGTCTAGAATTTGAATATATTATCAAACATTCAATCTGTAAATGCAAACCCCTTCACTCTGTAGGATACTACAGATATCAGTTTAAAATACCCTTGGAAAGTGAGCCACCGACGGTAACCCTTTTGCAGAGAGATAATCATTTTGCAGTTAGAAAAAAATATGGCTATCACAATTGAACAGTACAGAGCTGCAATTGGGGTTTTTGGCGGTGGCGTCAAGTGTTTCAAAGGGAAATCTTTGAGCCCAGCCTCTCGAAAAATTAGAAAGACTAGGCTCCCAAAAATGAGATTTCTATTCCTATTTTGTGCCCTTTCTTTGTTGCTTTCCGGTGACATTGAGACAAACCCTGGCCCACCCGACACAAGAAACAACCTTCCTGGTTCCCTGTCTATCTTTCACTACAATATACGTAGCATAAGACACAAGCTTTCACAAATTTCAGATATTATACATGACTTCAAATTTCTCTGTTTCACTGAAACGCACCTCAAAAGTTCAGTGCAATCGAGCAGTATCAAATTACAGGGTTTTTCTAATCCCATCAGGAATGATAAAAATCAGTATGGAGGTGGTATTGCCATATACCTTGATCAAAGTCTTCTGTATTTTCGTAAAACCAAACTAGAATTCGACACACCCATCATGTGCTTTGAAGTCACTTCTAAATCAAAAACATTTCTTCTAGCAGTTTCCTACAGATCGGTACAGTATGCACCGAGTGATTACTGGGACCTATTAGATAGTTTTGTGGAAACAGCACTTGATGCAAATAAACCCCTTGTATTGCTAGGTGATTTTAATTCGGACCTCACACAACCTACTGGGCGTCTCAGCGAAATTGTAACACTGTAGTCTATGCAATTTAGTAACAAAGCCAACTCGTGTAACTGCTACTACCAAAACACTTCTCGATCCCATTTTAGTAAGTGACCAAATTAATGACATAGAAAGCAATACAATAGACCTTGAAGTGTCTGATCACCTTGCCATTTACTGCTGTATAAAATCTGAATACTCACTTAATACCCCATACTTCAGAACTGTTCGGAATTACAAAAATGCTAATTTTGAATTAGCAAATACATTAATCCTTCAAACTGACTGAACATACTTAATCGAAAATGCTCCAAACATAAACACCACCTCGAATAATTTTACAGAAAAGTTCCTTGCTATCATTGATAAGTGTATTCCAAAATCAGTCCTTATACGCCCAAAAGACAAGCACTGGTTTACCTCTGGACTCAGAAAGGAAATTCGATAGCGCGACAGGCTAAGGAAAAAGGCAACTAAATCGCATTTATGTAACAACTGGACCAAATACAAGAAACAAAGAAATACCGTTACCAATACGCAAAAAATCAGTGCGAATCCAACCTTGAGCACACCCTTTCAGATCAACCTTCCCCCAAATTATTTTGGCATGTAATCAATGACCTTCTTGGTAAAAATAAATCTAAAAGGTTGCCACCTCTCTATATAACAAATAAAGACAACCCCGATATGATTGCATTTACAGACAAAGAGAAAGCTAATCTGCTCAATGACACATTTATATCTAACAGAGTTATCGACGAAACAGATCATATACTTCCAATGTTATCATCACGCTCCAGTATACATTTAGCTGAAATCCCTTTTGAAATAAACGATATTATGGAAGCCATCAAATCTATGCAGTTAAATAAAGCCCATGGTCACGATCAAATTAGCGTCAGAATGTTAAAAGCCACTGCTGCCAGTATCTCATCACCCCTAAAAACTATTGTTTGAATATTCCTTCCGGTCGTGTAAATTTCCAGAAGAATGGAAGAAGGCAAACGTGACCCCAATTTTCAAGAAAGATGACTCTTCAGACAAAAACAATTATAGACCCATTTCACTTTTACCCTGCCTTAGTAAAATAATAGAAAAAGTAACCCTTAAATATATTCTTCCGCATTTCATAGAAAACAATCTCCTGTATAAATACCAGTCTGGCTTTATTCCTGGACATAATACAACCTTCCAGTTAATGGAATTATATCACACTCTATGCAACTCCCTGGACAATAAACTACTAACCTGTTCAGTTTTTTGTGATATATCAAAAGCCTTCGAAAGAGTTTGGCACAAGGGTTTGGTTTTTAAACTCAGAGAGAATGGTATCACAGGAAATCTACTTCTGTGGATAGAAGATTATCTAGATAATCGACAATAGAGGGTTTTAATTAACAACGATTTCTCACAGTACAACAAGACAATGAAATCGGGAGTTCCACAGAGCTCAGTACTGGGCCCCTTTCTATTCCTAGTCTACATAAACAATATCGCTGACCTACTCGAGTCACATGCTCGGATGTTTGCAGACGACATGTGCCTGTCCACCAGTAAAAATAACCAAGTCGACCTTACTTGTGTCTTAAATGCTGATTTAGAAAAAATTAACACCTGGGCCATTCAGTGGTTGGTCTCATTCAACCCATCCAAAACAAAGTCAGTTTATTTTTCATTTTCCCCAGGCACAACCCCGCCTGTAATTAGTCCCCTACTGGCATCGCCGGAGGGGACTATAGGTTTGCACTCTGTCCATCCGTCAGTCACACTTTAGTTTTCCGGAGTTTTTTTGGAAACGCTTCAACGGAATGATTTCATTTTTTGTAAACTACTATAGAACGATGACTTACAGATCAAGTTTGAGTTTCATGCTGATTGCATTATTCTTGTGTGAGTTACGGCCCTTGGAAATATGGGAAAAAGCACCAAAATATCAGTTTTCCGGTAGTGTTGTACAGTTAACCGGTTTTATAAGTCGGTTTCGGTTTTGCTTGAAAACCAAAACCGAAACCGTGTAACTGGTAAATGAGTACGGTTTCGGTTTTTTCCTAAAATGTCGGGAAGAGATGTTTTCTTTATTCAGTTTGCACTAACAATGTCTGAAATGTCAAGCTTTGTCAGGAAATAACAGTGTCGTCAACGTACGCCACATTCTGGGTGCAAAGAGGCCACTGCAGCATGTCCAGATCACTCGAGAATTATGTATGACAAGTTGTAATCAATAATCGTTGACGTAAAAATGGGTTGTGTTTTCTGTGAGAATGACAAAACAGACAGCCAACACGCCTACATTTCACTGATTACATGAAATACCTTGCGCAATTGGCTTCGTTTTTGAACAGGTTTATATGACATAGTCAATCAGTTTAATTAAAATTACTTATCTACAATCTGTTGGACAGGGAATAATATCATATCAGAAAAAGGTCTTGGTATTTCATTGTCGTATTCAAAAATAACATTTGTCACGAATTTCCCCACCACGTGCATCGGATGTTGTCTGTTGCCTCCCTTGATGTGCTTATCTGGGAAGAGAATTTACTGCAATTCAGTTTTGGGACGTTCCGACCCGAGACGATTTGTCCTGAAGGCTTCGGCAATAGGTATTTGGTAAAGTGGTTCGTTTTGAAGCCCACCCAGCTACAAACAATATGACTTTCCCATTCCAGGCTGACATGAAATGATTACTGATTACTTTACTAGGGCGGGTGGCGGCACTAGTCACCACTGTGTGTGTGTGTGGGGGGGGGGGGGGGGTATTGAAAAGAGTGCATACATCAGTTCATTGTCAGATATGTTAGGATGGGTGTCTAGGTGACCCACTTGGCAACGCTTGTTATTTGCAATGCCTGGTAGGGTCATTTTGTTAGGCTGCCCAGGGCCCACCTAGGAGTGAGCACTGAACAGAGCGCTGGGAAATTGTGAATTAGCTCTTTTCACACCCATGTGTTAATATCAATTCATCATAGACTCTCTATGCCTGAACTTAAAGACCAGAGGTGGGGGGGGGGGGGGGGGGGGGCATGTGCCTAGAATTAGTGAGTGGTGATATTCTACGAACACTGTTACATTTTATTTTCTTTTATATTATTTTGTTTTGATAATGCCTGCCATTTATACACTTAGCACAAATGCTAGTCAATGCCAATTAAATCATCATTGAAAATATGACAGTATGGGCATTATATCGACACTACATAGTTTCTGTTGGAAACTGCAGATGTCTTACTATAAAAAACCGGAAACCGACCTATAAACCGAGTTTTTTTTAAATAACCGAACCGAAACCGAACCGAAACAAGAAAAATAAAACCGCACAACACTATTTTCCGGAGTTTTTTTGGAAACGCTTCAACGGAATGATTTCATTTTTTGGTAACCTACTATAGAAAGATGACTTACAGATCAAGTTTGAGTTTCATGCCGATTGCATTATTCTTGTGTGAGTTATGGCCCTTGGAAATATGGAAAAGCGCCAAAATATCAGTTTTCCGGACTTTTTTTGGAAATGCTTTAACGGAATGATTTCATTTTTGGTAACCTACTATAGAACGATGACTTACAGATCAAGTTTCATTTACACTCTGTCCATCCATCCATCCGTCAGTCTGTCAGTCATACTTTAGTTTTCCGGACTTTTTTTGGAAACACTTCAACGGAATGATTTCATTTTTGGTAACCTACTATAGAACGATGACTTACAGATCAAGTTTCATTTGCACTCTGTCCATCTGTCAGTCAGTCTGTCAGTCATACTTTAGTTTTCCAGACTTTTTTTGGAAATGCTTCAACCGAATGATTTCATTCTTGGTAACTTGCTATAGAACGATGACTTACAGATCAAGTTTGAGTTTCATGCTGATTGCATTATTCTTGTGTGAGTTATGGCCCTTGGAAATATGGAAAAGCGTCAAAATATCAGTTTTCTGGACTTTTTTTGGAAATGCTTCAATGGAATTCATGCTGATCACATCTAGGTTATAACATTTGTATAATTAATAATGCTCATTAGTCCGGTAGGGGACATTGTATTGCTTCAGCGATACGTGCGCTCTTGTTTACTTTAACAATAGCATGGTATCTGGATGTGATCACCACAAACACTTAGGCATTTATCTACTATGTAATCTTAAATGGGATATTCAAATAAATGAAATTTGTAAAAAAGTGTCGTCCAGATTATTGCAACTCTGAAAACTGAAATACCTGCTCTCTCGCAAAACATTGGAGAGAATATATGTATCTTACATACTCCCTACAATGGATTATGGAGATGTACTATGGGATTCAGCCCCCTCCTATCTTTTCAAAAGACTCGAACACTTACATCTCGATGCAGCCCGAATTATCACAGGTTTAACGAGATCATTATCATCAGAAAAGATCCTTCTTGAGCTTGGCTGGAATTCGTTGACACGCAGACGTGAAATTCACAAAATGAGTATAATGTACAGAATAGTTAACCACGAAGCACCAGAATATCTTACGCATTTACTACCCCCCGCAAATTTCACAATCCACTTCATATAATCTGCGACGTGTGGAACAATTTTCTACATACAAAATACGTACTGAACATTTTAAGAACTCTTTTCTGCCAGCCACAGTGTCAGCCTGGAATCAATTACCCAGTTATATATCACAATCACAATCCCTTGTAGAATTCAAAAAGAAATACATTAACCTGAATCCTGTAACGAAACCACCAGTTTATTTTGCTAGCACGAAACAAATGCTAAACATCACACACTGTTGTTCACGAAACCAGTGTAGTGACTTAAACGCCGATAAGTTTGCTAATTATATCTGTGAAGCTCCTAGCTGCAGTTGTGGACATGAACTTGAAAATGCCCAACATTACTTCTTTGAGTGTCAGTTATATGTAACACAGCGTAATACTCTGAAACAGCGGCTTTCTAGTTTTATAATGGTATCATCGGACAATTTATTGTACGGAAATCCAAATCTATCTGAGACAACCAATTTATTTTTAAGTGTGTCCAGTCCTTTATTTCAAGCACTCAAAAGATTTAATTATTGAAAATTGGGAAACGAATACACATTTGTGTTTGAGCAAAAATACCTTCAATTTGTGTGGATGGACTCTCACTGGGTTGCGATGGAATGGTTGCTCCAACCTACAAAAGCTGATGATTTTTCAAAATAATACTGGAAAATATTGTGTTTTCAGCTCGGGAATCACAGAGTGAAACCCCATGCTCCATGGGCGGTGGATCTACTCGTGCTTCGTTCCTTGTTTTCAGAAACTGTACAGATAGTATTCGGGGGGAGAGTCTACCCCGCCATGATTTGGGGACTTGGTCCAGCCCCTCCGTACTGTGTGCGAAATTTGAACGTGTATATAAACATGTTTATTATGCCAGTAATTGTTATTGACCAATCAGCTTCAATATCTAGTAACCGTATATGAGACTGTGTATCATCGAGCTGACCGTATTTTGAGCTTATATACGGTCAGTTCGGACATTTTGTTTTTGACATCCAATGCCCGCTTCGATGTTTTTCCTAATTTCGCGTGTTCAACGAACAACAAATAATTTTGCGTGTGTGTCTGTTGAACAAAGTATAACTATAATACATTTCTTCCAGTCTTTGAGAAATTTTAATAAACAAACTGAAACAAATGTAAATAAATACAATAAATAAACTACTAAAACGACATGTATAGAAACATTAATATCACCATTAATAACAAATAATGAATGAAACTGTTCCCACTTACCTTCTTGAAAGAATTGTTTATCCATTTGCTGCAGTTGTTTTATTTTTCCAGTACTTAACACTGAATTAAAGTTGTGAATTGTTAATATAAATTCCTCTTTATTGAGAAGAAAACTTGTTTCAGCACCTGCTACTAGGGTGACCTTCACATGACATAAAACCAGGAAATTCCCTGATAGTGATAATAGAACATTTGCGCTAGGAATCTGGGTATACTTATGGTTGTGTCTCTTTCAAAGGACTGGCATAATAAATATGTTATAGGGCTTTTAGTGGACGGATATGGTGTGATATAAGGCTCAGCAAGATCAGTATTAGGCTCGGCATTTGGCCTCGCCTAATATTGATCTCACTTCGCCTTATATCACACCATATCTGCCCACTGAAAGCCCCATAACTTATAGTGTATACGTGTGATTTCATGTACTTGTCCAAGTAAACTCCAGCGTTCTTAGATGGACCCTTACGAGCAGGCGGCAAATATTTCATTTCAGATATTTCATACTTTGGAGTGTCAGAGTTTGCATTTGCATTCATCAAAACTTTGTCCAGAAAAGCTGGTGGTTGGAGCTTGCCCACTACCTGATAAAATAAATTAAAACTTTTCTTTGATTGAAATATTGAGCTTAAAGCATTTTTGTTGAGTGGTGGTCAGGTTACAGCCTACTAAAACAAGCATTATTTATTTATTCTACTTTATATTTTCTTTTCCCACAATCTTTATCTTCTTTGTTGGAAACTTAAACTTTGTATTATAAGGATGTTAAAATGTTCACCTATGTATGTCGTTCTTGAACATTTTTGTTTATATTGTTATTGCATTATACAGGAGAGGAACGAAAATAAGTTGCTATAACTTGTGTTCCAATCCTTTTTGTCAACTATCATCAACGACAAATAAAATATGTTTAAACTAAACTAACATATACAGCCTTTCATATTGCAGAAAGACTTGATTAGCATGTTGGAATCGATATCCGATCCGTCTCCTGTAGTGCATGACAATGTTTCTAATGCTGTCGCTAGTATTCATGTCCTGAATGAGTTATTGTCTGAGAAAGCTAAAGAGCGTGGTGAACCTGATCATAGGGAGATAGTCAGTGTACCATGTGCTGCCCATACTCTGCAATTGACTGTGAAGGCAGGTTTGGAAAATCGCTAAGTATCTACGGCACTTGCAGCATACAGAAGGCTTGTGACGCATTTTAACCATAGCGCACGTGCCACTCAAGAGTTGCACAGAAGGCAGGAAATGATGGGAAAACCCAAACATAAACTGATACAAGAGGTGAAAACTAGATGCAACTCTAGCCTCCACATGATAGAAAGACTCATTGAAGAGAGATGGCCAATTGTGGCCGTCTTATCTGATGACACGGTGACAGATAGAAGTGATGCCCGTACACTTTAAGCCTGTCACGATTAATCGTTTGATCGATCGATTGTCGATTGGTTCTCGCCGAAATTAATTAGTATTTTTCGTTGTCGAAGAATCGGTAAATTTTACCTCGTTTCTGACTTTCAATAATTAAAAAAAATTGATGAAAAAACTATTGTTTCTAAAGGTAAAAGGTCAAGAATGTCGACGTTGAACAAGAAGCAGTTAGAAGCATTTGTCTTTTACTTGTGAAGTTTGTAACTGACGACCGGTCTTGATTATTACACTGACGGTTCAGAACATAAATGGTTTGAATGTATCTAAAAGAGGATGGTCTTCGTTGTTTACTTGAAGTAGGTCAATTTACTTGAACTTCATTTTTAACGACTTCAAAGCTAGGGGGAGAGGGTCATCTAGGTACGATTAATCGATTATTATCAATTATTTGCGACGATTAATCGATTCCTAAATTAAAAAATCGTGACAGCCCTAGTACACTTGACATGACCAATGACCAGCGGACATTAATTATGGACTTGTTACAAGTGTTGAAGCCACTGGAAGCAGCAACAATGCTCCTATCTTCTGAAACAGAAGTCAGTGTGTCTAATATACTGCTAATGATGTATGGGTTAATTGGTAGACTGGAATGTGATGAAAATGATTCCACTGACATCGGAAAAGGTAAAGACAGTATCAGCTTAGATATTGCTCAATGTTTTGGGTTGACACAGAATGCACCTCCTAACAGAATCCATTTAATGTCATGTGCAGTAGACCCCAGACTTAATGACTTAGGCTTTCTATCAGGTGACAGTTCAAAATGTGAGTCTTCTTTTGTGTCAACAGCTACATGGCTGAGAAATGAGCTTTTGGAAAACAGTGAAAGGAGCAAAACCAAATCTGATACTGCCTCTGAATCCCAGGCACAAAGTTCATTTGAGAGTGCCAATGACTCAGAAAAAGATGAGTCTGAAGTGTATGCCATCAGTACATCAGCCAGTCTGGACCTACTCAGAAAAAACGAACATTATCACCACTGGAACTGATCTTTGGGGTATTACCCCAAAAACGTGAATTAACCAATAAAGCGGACATTGGGAGTGAAATTGCTCAGTTTCACAAGGAATTACCCTTAGAATTTCATTAATCGCCTCAGAAATGGTGGTGTTCCAATGACCACTGCTATCCAAAGATAGCACCCACTGCAAGGAAGTATCTGTCTATTTGTGCCACATCATCCCCATCCGAGAGAGTGTTCTCATGTTCCGGGAACATTGTTTCCCCTAAACGTAGTGCATTGAAACATTACATTGTGGATATGTTGATGTAAGAATATGGATAAACTAATTAAATAAACTGCGATCAGTAATCCCACTTTACTTAATTAGTTTATCCATATTTTATAGCATGTTTTATTTTCCCGATTCTCTTGTTTTCTTACTGAGCACTGCTCAGGCTGGCTTTGATTTTGTTAGTTGTTTGCGCTCATCTCTAGAAGAAGTTGAACATTTGTGTTATATCGAGTCAAATTGTTTATCCTGTGAAGTGATTCTGTAATTTTAAATGACTTGACATGGAAACGGGTATTATTTGTGATGCCTGATTTCTTGGAAGTTAAAATCAATACCTTCATACATTTGCATATTGCGTTAACTTTTTGTGATCCAGACCCCAAATTGGAAACCCCTTACTTGGAACTTCATTCCCTAGATAATGGATTTTACACTGCGGTTTGGGCAAATTGATACTGGAACAACCTGACCGCGGGTCGGGGACAGCGGTGCAACATGGACTTGCTACAATTTTTGGCATTATGTCAAGTTCTTCATGCCATGAAACCAGAAAAGGAGCACTCCATACCAGCACACTTTTTTGCGACGTCGTAATTCCTGCCTGATAAAGTTTGCAACAGTCACCAATCATCAGCAGAAATGTATCTGAACAAATTGTTACGTATATATTTCTGTTGTTGATTAAAGAAAATTGCACTGTTTTGAGATAGTTGAAGACCCTAAAATGTTGCCATTGAACGCGAGGGTAACTGGCTATTGAAATGGAGAAGATTGACTGACATAACAGCAAGGCATTTCTTTGAGGTTAGTTGGTACGATTAGTCGATAACCGTTGATTATTTCTGGCCGATAATCGATTAATAAAATTAATAATCGTGGGAGCCCTAGAGAATGCATGTAGATTCTTGCTGCACCAGGATTTGCATGAAAATCAATTTAAACCTTTAACTATCATAGCGGCAGCAAATTAACCAATACAAGGCTAACGTGACCTGAAATATCCTGACACTTTTGTCAATAAAATTATACAAATATAGCTGTCATTGGAACCGGCTCAATATATCAAATTCGGTTTATGTTTTTAAAATTAAAAAGCTGTGTTGGGTAAAAGGTTAACATGTGTTATCAGTTTACAACAGGGGTTCAACCATGGTGGCCTCACAGGAACCAGGGACACTCATAGCAGGTATGGATTCTCGCAACCATTTTCGCAAGAATCCAAATAGATCCTGCTAAATTTAGATGAAATATAAGCCCTGGACCCAATTTACACTGAGCTGAGTTTGCAAAACTTTGAATTTTGTAGTTTGCACGTATATTAGCAACTTGTCTAGACAAAGAATCACGGGCTTCTGTAAGAGGATTTACAGTATCCATTATTCATTTGTGATTACCAATGAAATTAATACAAAGAATACTGTCTCCTCATTCAAAGCATTATATGCCCTTATTCACCTGTATCAACAACTAAATCTTACAGAGCAATGATTGAAACCTAAGATTTCTGATAAAATATTGGCCAGACAGGTCAATTTCAGAAATTGTAGTATTTACCTTTAATATATTTGAGAGAAATAATTTTTGTCTTTAGGCAGTATGAAAGCTATTAACTTAGGGTACTGCTGGCATGCAATTAATTAAAGTAGTTCAGAAAGAATCGTTAACCCTTGGAAAAATACCAATATTCTTTTTCGTATAATTGTTTCCTGTAGTCTGAAAATTCTTTTTTGATTGTGGAAGTTTAAAATTTGAAATGCTTAACAGATTTTTGTGTGTGCCACAAATATCAAATGCATGAATGATTAATCATGGAGCTGTTTAAATAGTTGAACCCACATCAGTTATCACTGATCAAGGAAGTCAGTGTGATGTTAATTTTCAAGATAATGAAAACAAAATACCTTGATAATTATTTTGAAATGGAGAATGATGATTTTGACTTTATCGCTGTATATTTTAGCGATAATGACAATCACAGTTTTCATTCATGGGTTTGGTTATGAAATCCCAGTGATTTGAAGCTTATTCCCTTCTCTGCGGTAAAAGAGAAGACCAATTAAAAAAAAAAATCCCGAGAAACCTGAAAGAAAATTAGATTTTGTTGCAGTTAAAAATGTTCTGAAGACGAGCAGAAATAACAATGCAAAATCAATGGCAACAAAATGCAGTGCATTACACATCAAGGGAGATAATTTAGAAAACATGAGATTCAAAACTAACCCCAAAAAGCATAAACCGAATAAGCTTTTGAATGAAAGTGGATCGGGAAACAAGTGCAGATCTTTGAACTCTTTATGAAGAGTTTGTGTGCTGGCTCTTGTGCCGGTCGTCTGATAAACTGGGATAAATTCAGTAAATTTCTTTGAAAAATGACCAGTCTATGATTAGGACAAAGAAAAAAAATGTTTTGGTTTGGGTTACCTGACCGACCCTGTTTTAAGCATGCGACTCCAGAAATTTTTATCGGCCTTTAAAAAATCGCGACCTTTATCTAGCACCATAAACATCGCTAAATTGGTACAGATTGTACCAAGTATGTTTCTCCATTGAAGCAGAACCTGCGCATTTCACGCTTTTAACTCGTCGTATTGCTGATTTTCGTCTGAACGATGTCAACAATCTTGGCTTTAATAAAAAAGAAATGCCTTCATTCAGGCGAAATGAATAATTTGAAATAATAATGCAGCAAATCACCATAGAATCAAAATTGATGCACAGGAGTGTATCATGATTTCTGCAGTGCAGAATTGTAACGCGCGATAACAGATTGTTATTCAGTACTTGTAACAGGCAATCAACAGTAATTAAGACACACCTACTGATATAAAGTGGCAATTAAATATTAGAATGCAGATACTCCGAGGACGAGATGATGTTCATTCATCTGTTTTCCCCCTTTTATCAATTCATTTCGCGACAAGAAGTAGTTAAAAACGCTCAATGCTGATTTTAGTTTTCGAAGATTGACAAGAAGATCATTCAGGTTGATTCAAGACTGCTAAATCTTTGAGATGGCAGAAGTAATGATGTTTTTCATATCGAGAATTTTTAGCCTGCTATCAATCACAGCCGTTGTTATGAAGGAACTATGGGAGAGGCAAGCGTGGTTGGAAACAAACAATACTCTCCACAAAATACCAAACTGACAGTGTATCGAAAGTATTGCGAGTGAAAATTTTACGAAGTCAGAATGCTCAGCTGTTTATAAAGAATGTTTCAATTTCAAGAGACAGTTGGTGTTCTGTAAAAAAAATATGCATTTGGGTGAAAGCTGAACAAGAAATTAATTATTCACTGGGAATTTTGAAAAACAGATCAACAGAACCCCCCCCACACACACACACACACACACTCCCTCCCTTCCCTCTGCTGAACCCTCAAATCCTCATGCTTGCATATCCCTACATAGAGGGAAGCATGGGTAGCAAACTGCCAATTCCTCAGACACCACAACCCTTCCTCCACTTCAAGCTTTTTTTTTAAGTAAAAGGTAAAAAAAAGTGTTCTAAAGTTGTGTGGATGGTGAATGTCATCTTTGATCAATGAGGGTTAAACAGGGATAACATTTTTAGTTTTTAAGGAACGTTGTATCAAAAACATTGATGAGTAATTATTTTTAACCATCACGGGTGCCTGTTTGAGTTTGTGTGAGGGAAAATAGATCTGTAAAATTTGCTTTTTCTGGCAATTATAACCTCCAACAAACATTTTTTACATGTGCGACTTGTAACATTCGCATTCATCTTTCCTCCATGTTTTTCGGCGTCTGCTCTGTGTATTGGTTGTTTTGGTATGCTTGTTTGTTCTGTTCCCGACATGGTCTAGGGTCAGTGTAGTGAGGGCTAGGGTTAGCTTACCGGTAAGCTAACCTTAACCCTCACTACACTGACCCTAGATCTACAACTGCCAGCCAAAGAGAAAACGAAAGTTATATAAACGTGCACTTCAAAATTGCGAGAATGCAGAAGAATCTCTGACACTGTAACATTGAAAGGGTTTAAATTATCTCTGATCTTAGTCAAAAGTGAATATCTTTTGGTCATTTTATCGAAAACATGACTAGTAATAGGAAAATGTAAAAAAAAGTGTGAGAAATGCATTGTTTTTACATAAAAAGAAAAGTCCCCCATTCTTCAGCTTTACCCAACTTTCTCGTCCATACCATGACACGCTGTTTGGGAAGTTGCAACATCTTCTCGCAGTTTCGTACTGCAGGCAACTCGACCCATCGTTCACGTGAATTCAACATTCTCAGACACAACGTGAACGACTGTACTTTTGATTGTGTATATCCTGTAACCTGTCTGAAATCCATCCGCGGTACATGGTGAATGCTTTGGTACAGAAACACCAACAAATTGAAATTTCCAGGCATACTGGATTGTGTTATGTGAAAGAAGCATTCTCAACTTCAAGTGAGCTTCAAACCAATATAAAAAGCCCAATCCACTGAACCATACTGTGTTCCTTGTGCTTGCTTTGCAAAGAAACAGAATATATCATTTGGGTGGATATTCCACCCCTTGGATGATTTCTCTTGTATGTAGTGGTATGTCCAGCTAAATTATTCATCTCAAAGTGTTAAAAAACAAAAAAAAACTAGACTTTATGATTCTGGAGAATCATGGCTTTTCCAGATGAGATTCCATGATTTTTCATGACCCCAGAATGTCTGATGAATTGTTTTTAACTGTCTCACTGAAGTTCCTTTATTGATGTTATGGGAAAGGTGGGTAGAATAGTCTCAAATGACTCAGTTTGATAAAAAAATGTTTACGAAAAACCATCATTAATGGTGGAGAGGGTTAATATCAATATCGTCGTTCGACAAGTTAATGACCGACAAAATGAGTTATGTTTGTTTGACACATACCCACTAAGTGCTGTGGCTATTTGAAACTGGTCCATTTATTCTCATATGTATCCAAAATATTGATGTCTGGCAGCTTGCAGAGGGCTAACAAGTGCTAACAGGAATATTTTTCCATGCAACTTGTAATGTCACACCAAGAACTGCGAATGGCCATTTTTTCTTTAAAATCTACAAGATGTTTTTAGAGAAATCTGGGGGAGAACATGAATTTTAAGCTTTTGATGGGTATAATTGTTTATCCAGTCCAAAACGGGTTAAGGGTTGTTTTTTTGAATACTTTTATTGCTTCCAAAAATAATTCTCGGTGAATTCTACTTCCACTTGTGTTGATCTCTCCTCTCAACTTTGGGTGCTGTGGGTACAGAAACACAGCCCATTTTATCAACATTTTGATGTTTGAGAACCTGCATAGGGTTAACAAATACTTACTGGAATATTTTGTACATGCAACTTGTAATGTCATACTAAGATCTGTGAATGGCCATTTTTTATTTAAAACCTGTGAGATGTTTTTAGAGAAATCCTCGGATAACATTAATTTTTAACCTTTTGAGGGGTATCGCTCTGTAACCTAAACAGGTAAATGCTTGGTTTTGTGAATACTTTCATTACTTACAAAAATGATCCTCAGTGAATTCCACTTCCAATGAAGGAGGTTATGTTTATCTCGCAGTTACATATTTTGTGTTATGGGTGCCCAAGAATAGCCCATTTTCTCAAAATGTCTATGCTTGGCAGCCTCTGGAGGGTTAACAAATGCTTACCGAAATATATTGTCCATTCAACTTGTAATGTCATACCAAGACCTGCGAATGGTCAATTTTTCTTGAATTATTTTTGGAGAAATCCACAGAAAACTGAAATTTTAAGCTTTTAAGGGGTATATCTCCTGAACTAGTCAAAAATGGGTTAAGACCTCGATTTTTGAATATCCTTACTACTTACAAAAATGTTTCCCTGTCAGTTTTGCGTCTGGTAAGAGAAGTTATGTTTCTCTGTGGCATTCCCATTTGATGTTGTGGGTGTCCAAACATAGACTTATTTTTTCAAAATTTTGACATTTAGCAGCCCATGGAGGGTTTACAAATGCTTACCGGAATAATTTATCCATGCAACTGGTAATGTGACACCAAGACCTATCAATGGCCATTTTCTCTTGAAAACCCAGCAAGATGTTTGTAAAGAAATCCGGGGAAAACATGAATTTTTTAAGCTTTGATGTGTATCACTATTAACTACCACAAAAGGGGTTAACGCCTGGTCTTTTGAATACCCTTATTACTTACAAAAATGGTCCGCGGTGAATTCCACTTTCAACAAAGGAGATTATGTTTATTTCTCGGGTATACATTGGATGCTGTGAGTGTCCGAAAACAGCCCATTTCAACAAAATTATGATGCTTGGCAGCCTGTAGAGGGTTAATAAATGCTCACCAGAATATTTTGTCCATGCAACTTGTAATGTCACACAAAGACCTGCGAGTAGTCAATTTTTCTTGAAAACCTACAAGATGTTTTTAGAGAAATCTACAGAAAATGGGAATTTTAAGATTTTAAGGGGTCTCTCTCTTTAGCCTGTCCAAAATGGGTTAAGACTTTGACTTTTGAATACCCTTACTACTTACAAAAATGTTTCCGTATAGATTGTGCGCTCGATAAAAGAAGGCACTTTTTTTGTGGCGTACCCATTGGATGCTGTTGGCGTCCAAAAACAGCCCATTTTATCACAATTTTTACTCTTAGCAGCCTGTGAAGGGTTAACAAATGCTCACTGGAGTATTTTGTTCATACAACTTCTATTGTCACACCAAGATCTGGGAGTGACAAATTTTTCTTGAAAATCTACAAGACTTGTTTAGAGAAATCCACGGAAAACATGAATTTTTGAGCTTTATGGGGGTATTGCTGTTTAACAAGCCCAAAATGGGTTAACGCTTGGTTTTTTTTAACACCCTTATTACTTACAAAAATGATCCTTGGTGAATTCCACTTCCAATAAAGGAAGTTATGTTTATCTCTCGTGTATCGTTTGGGTGCTGTGGGGGCCCGAAACCGGCCCATTTCATCAAAATTTCGATGTTTGGCAGTCTGTGGAGGGTTACTATATGCATCGCCTAATATGTCTTGTGTATCAATGGTCGTGTCACAGACAGGTGTAGCAATGATGAATGTTTAAAAAAAAATCTACAAGACGTGTTTCGAGAAAGTGCCGATAAACCCCAATTTTGGCAGTTTTTTGCTAATTCTAACGAAATAAGGGTTAAATAAAAAATTCTGCTTTGGTACATTTTTGTACACTCGTTTGAAAAATGGGACATATTATAGTATGGCGTTGTCCGTCTGTCCGTCCATCCGTCCGTCCGTCCGTCCGTTTGGTTTCTGAACAATAACTTTGGTATTTGTTTTCCGATCGGCTCCAAATGTGGTATGTGGTTTAATCACAACAAAATACAGGTCAAGTTCGAATATGGGGTCGGTCCGAACATTTTTCGCCTGAATTATGGCCCCAGTTGGACTTAGAATTCGTCAAATATTTGGTTTCCGGATGATAACTTTAGTATTTGTTTTCCGATCGGCTCCAAATGTGGTATGTGGTTTAATCACAACAAAATACAGGTCAAGTTCGAATATGGGGTCGGTCCGAACATTTTTCGCCGGAATTATGGCCCCAGTTGGACTTAGAATTCGTCAAATATTTGGTTTCCGGATGATAACTTTAGTATTTGTTTTCCGATCGGCTCCAAATTTGGTATGTGGTTTAATCACAACAAAATACAGGTCAAGTTTGAATATGGGGTCGGTCCGAACATTTTTCGCCTGAATTATGGCCCCTGTTGGACTTAGAATTCGTCAAATATTTGGTTTCTGGATGATAACTTTAGTATTTGTTTTCCGATCGGCTCCAAATTTGGTATGTGGTTTAATCACAACAAAATACAGGTCAAGTTCGAATATGGGGTCGGTCTGAACAATTTTCGCCTGAATTATGGCCCCTGTTGGACTTAGAATTCGTCAAATATTTGGTTTCCGGATGATAACTTTAGTATTTGTTTTCCGATCGGCTCCAAACTTGGTATGTGGTTTAATCACAACAAAATACAGGTCAAGTTCGAATATGGGGTCGGTCTGATCAATTTTTGCCTGAATTATGGCCCCTGTTGGACTTAGAATTCTTCATCAAATATTTGGTTTCTGGATGATAACTTTAGTATTTGTTTTTCGATTGGCTTCAAACTTGTTAGTCTTTTTCTCAAATGACTGAAAAATTTAGTCATTTCACAAAATCACTGATTTCAAAGTCTGACCGTAACATATATATATATGCCAGTATAAATTTCTCGCACTCTAAAAAAATTGCAAATGTGTTAAAATAGTACAATTTGAACAGTTCACGGGCGTATGATGCAATGCCCAGCGGTGCTCTTGTTAGATTTTGTGCCCTTCTATGAGTGTGCAAAATTTTGTGAAAATCGGTTCGAAAATGGCTTCTGAATCGTACAGACAAAATGTGTGGAAACCCCCCTCCCCCCCCAACTAATAATAATCCGTAGAAAAACAATAGTTTTTTCCAGAGGGAAAGAAAGCCTAAAAAGCTTACCTACCGACCTATTGTTTTCTGACATGTAACCCAAACCACAATATTAATTTTTTTTGGCCTTAATCAGATTGTTGGAGAATGTTCTTGATAGCAATTTTCCTTGAGCGAGAGTTGATGTCCCGAGATCTGAAGCTGATTTGGTGTCTTACAAAAGCTAAAAGTGGCAAAATAAACTTTTACTATTAATGAATTCTGCTTAGTGGGTGTTGTGCATTTTAATTGGTGCTGCTAACAAGGTAGTGTCTATGAGACAGCTACACCACCCCTCTCATACCTCCAGGCCTCTGCTAGGCCCAGATGTGCTGGAGAGGAAGTGTGGCCGTCTTACAGAGACCACAAACATGACAGAAGAATTATGTGCTTAAGGTTGGTACCTAACCAATGTAGTTCGTTTGGCTAAGTATTAAATTCAAGGGAAGTATATCATCAGGCTTGGAAATAAGGAATGGGTTTTGTAACCTGTTTAAAGTTATGGGGTGACCAATGGTCATCGGTACGACAGGCCGACCATGGTTCGGCACGTGTTAGGAAAATTTTGAATTCCTGTGTTCAAAAAACCCCATTTCCTTGCATCTGAGTGCCTCCACTGCCGTATTTTATCTAAATTTCCGGATATCCATATCCAAAAATATCGAAAATTGAAAAAAAATTGCCCAATGCCAAAAACAGGTTGGAAAATATTCAGTGTGCATAGCATACCTCGAAAATGGGAAATTATGGCTGTACAAAACAGGGCAAATTGCGGCAATGTCAACATTGGTGAAACATCACATTCAGGCATATCAAGGGAGCTAAATATCACACACTACAGGCCATCGGGCGGAGCAGTTTGCCATTCCCGAAATTTAAATGAGAAAAGAGCCATTTCAAATGATTAATTGAATGGATTTCTTTGCATTTGTCAGTAGCTTTCCCCATAGAAAGCCCTTTCAGTTGATGGGTCTGGACTATAAAGTTTATGAAAGAAGTTTGTCAGGTGTTTCAAGTTGAGGAGCTTGACACATCAGTGTTCCGTTCATGGTAAAATGCGATTGCGAATGGTTTAGAGGTTACGTTTTTTTTAAATCATTGTAATCTCCCCATAACCTGAATGATCATTCATGGCTTATTTCCAGGCCTGAGGCCAGTCATTCTTAAAAATAGAGTAGGGCTAAAAATGGCAAGTCTTGCATGGCCTTGGGGAGCGACTAGCTCCCCTCAAGCTTACAAAAGCTAAAAGTGACAAAATGAAGTTTTACTATTAACAAATTCTGCCTATTGAGCTTTGTACATTTTATTTGGTCCTGCTAACAAGGTAGTCTATGATGCGGCTCACAACCCCTCTCACACCTCCGGGCCTCGGCAAGAGGCCACGAACATGAAAGAGGTCTAAAATGATGTGAGATTTAGGAATAGGCTGTTGAGGTAACCATTATTTTTTCTAAGACCAGGAGGGCTAGATTTGCCCTCCTTAATTTTTGTTAAGGCGAGCAGTAAACGTCAAATTCCATGAGTGTATGGCAACTTTTAAGGTTCTTTCTTTTTCGTCAGATTATCAACAACATATGACAAAATAAGAGCGTGTTGAAACAAGTGAAATATTATTGGAAATATTGGCATGTTAATTGCTGAAAAGTTGAAAACCAGGTACCCTTAAAGCCTTGAATTGATTTTATGATAATCACCCCTGTATGTACATGTACCCAGCTGCTGGTGACTAAATAGTGTTTAGAACTACATCATTGGTGGCTGCCTATATGGGCAACCAACAATAATGTAATTTATTTATTTATTGGTGTTTAAGGTCACAATGGCTAATCGTGACCGTGACAGTTTACGGGTGGAGGAAGCCAGAGTATCTGAAGAGAACCACCGAGCAACTGTTAGCGCCTCAACATTCTTACTGTGTTCAAGCTCTGCTCAAGCAGGGTTACAGAGGTTGAAGACATGTGCACCATCGACGTGCAGTACGCCTCAGTACACGGCGTCATCATGCCCCCATGTAGCCAACTGGGATAAAGTGCCTTACCCAAGGACACAACGCGGGTCGTCCCAGACGGGGATCAAACTCGGGACCTCTAGAAGTCCAACAGTCAACCACTGAGCACCTTGTTCCCAACAATGATGTAAAACCACTGCCAAGATAAATGCAACTTACCGGCTGAGTTCTCGCAGGAAAAATACACTTGGAGGTACTTTTTCAAAGCAATGCTAAAATGCACGAACGGGAGGCACGTAAAAAATTGCATACATCAGATTTCTATAACTGAGCGACCAGTCTGTGTGGGCAAATCCATCAAAAAGCACAATATTTCAAGGTGGAATCAAAGTAGATTTGGAATTGGAACCTCCTTGAACTACCGTAAACTGGGGTGTATAGGGACAGGGGTATGAATAGGGACAGAAAACTGAGAAGTTATTTCAAGTTTTGTAAACACGCCTAGATAGATATTTTTTTCTTCACTTATAGACCCATTGGGAAATAATATATAAAGATTCTTAAAAAAATATCTAGGCATGTTTACAAAACTTGAAATAACTTTTCAGTTTTCTGTCCCTATTCATACCCCTGTCCCTATACACCCCAGTTTACGGTACTCGTCTTTTATAATCAGGTCTCCTGTACAGAAGATCTTATAATAGAATAAAAAATTAAAGAGGAGACACTTTAAAGGATTTCGAGAATACCTTCATGATTTGAAAGTTACAGCATCTATGTGACTTGATTCAAATCAAATTATTGGAACAATTCAAATCTTGAAGCTTTGGAGAGCCCTAGACTTTATGGTCTGAGAAGCCACCTGTCATTACGTGTACAGTACCCATATGAGACTGGTCAATAAATACCCCAGTTATTGATGCTAAATTTAGATTAGTGCTGTCTATTTATAGAGGAACTATTTATGAGTGGGCGTGTACAATTAATTACTTATCTTCATTGACAACAGAGCAACAATAACATGAATATTGGCTTTGATATATTTTATTTCATTCAGGTGTTCTAACTTTTAACGAGCAATGAACTATAGAAACATAATACACTGCACATAGATATTGACATAAATAAGTTTGTTTTTTGCACATTGATATTTACAAAAATGAGTTGTCTTTTTTTAATCTGTTAACTTCATGTGGTTTCTTATAATTAACATTGCAGTACGTTCAACGTGGATTGAAACAAAAACGCCGCCGCGGTGTGTTCTCCTTCGTGAAATTCCAGTGGACCGCAGTGTTTGATCAGTGGAAGACAGTTTTCAAAACACTGTGATCCACCGTGGTCACGAGCGTTAACAATTAGTTTAATTGCTTTCGCATGTCAGTTTCTCTGCTGATTAATAAATACTGCCTTGTGGCGTCAACTGGCAAGACAACTGCGTTTGTTACTGGTAATAGATAATTTATTTTAAATTAAAATTGGAATTTGGAGGAGGCAGACGGCGACTGTTGCTGTGGTTTGAAATTGTAAATTGAGAATAGAACAGTCAGTTCCATTTGGTTAAGTACAAAGTCCTCGTCACTTTCGAAACTAAACTGTTGTGTTTGCGCGATCGATTTGATCGAGGAAACAAATAAACCAGACTTGAGAAAAACAACTAATATTCGCGAAGTTCCGAATTTCACATTTTGTTTACAGCTGTAGGCCAACACGTAATGAACCGTGTTTTTCTTGGGTGGGAAGTGGGGGCGAAAAAGCCTCCTGCGCCACGAAAGCGCCCACGGCGCACGGCTAATGATCGAAGTGATACCAGTTCACGACATTGAGTCAACTCGACCAGCCCATCCTCTTTGGCTCTTTCCTGTCTTACTCTTGTCGGGAACGCAATTAAAGATTCTTATAAAAAGGATATAGTAAAAAGAAAATATAGTGTTTTTGAATGGATACCAAAAAGTATCTCACTCGAGACTGAAACTAATGATTATTTCACAGGGGGAGGGGGGGGGGGGGGGAGATATTTGCATACAGAAATAAATATCCTTCATCCAATTCTGTAGGGGTTTGTACATACTTTTATACTCTTTGCATTTGCAGATTTTTCAACGTTCCTCTACATTGTTGTTATTTGTATTATCAATTGAAATAGCTAAGCCTGTGTGTATGTAAGAATACGTGGGTGAATATAAGGGAGATGCCGAATTAAAATATAGGCGAATGTGCCATTCTAAGAGAGAGTACGCTTCAGTGGGAAAGAGATAGAGAGAGACAGATATACGGGATGGGGGGGGGGGGGGGGGGGAGAAAGTAAGAAAAAGTGAAAGAAAATTAGTACACGAAAGTATTCGCAAGTGCATGTGGGCGTATGTCTGCATATTACTCTCTGTGTGTTTGTGTGGGGGGGGGGGGGGGCGCAAGGGTGTGTATTTTGGTGTGCGTGCATGTGTTTTGGTATTTCGGGTTTGGGTTTTTTTTTTTTTTTTTTTTTGTTCTTTTTTGTTTTTTATGAACTACTGTAAAAAAAGACCTACCTCTGATGAAAATGTGTCTCATAAGCCTCCATAGGCTGGATTTCATATAAATATTTTGAAAATACTCTATGTATATTATGCATGTGTATTGAAATGTCACACTTAAATAAAATATTATTCTACTGCTACTACATTAAAGTAGTCGGGATTAAAGTGATTAATTAGGTGCAGTCGATTAAACAACCACTTGCACAAGGTGTGAAATGACATTTGAGTGGTGCGACAAAGCACAGAGCTGTCCTTCAAACCAACATCTGTTTTAACACCTCCGCACATGACAATCTTGAGAAAAAATAAGAGAAAAATCAAAATTTTCAATTACTTTTTATTAATTCAGTAATCATAATTATAACCATATGTAAATAAAATCAATAGAAAATAATATTTTTTATTTCTAATAATGACATGCCGATCGGCAAGCCAGACCACCATACATCGTAACCCTAGCTCAAACATGCCCCGAAATTTCGTATTATAATTTTTTTGTTTTGTCCCCCACACGTGTCTTGAAACCCCAAAAGTTAAAATAGGTCTTTCAGACAGGAGATTTTAGTTCCTCTATTGGAGATTTTCTGGCGCCACCCCTGATTTTTGCGTGCAGCCAGCACATCAAAAATTTCGGTGTCTTGGCAGTGTAAGATTCAGTCATCCATACCACCCCTAAATGGTGAAGTAAATAGCCCTCCCCCTCCCTCCCCATCCACGAAACGAGGCAATTGGACCCCAGTCTCCCCAAAACCCATACGCACAAATAGGCCGATATCATTGATTGATTGCCCATCTGCCCCCTCCCCCCCCCCTATTTTGGCCAGTTTTCCTTGCTAGTACATGCAGGCGCTTCAATATATGGATTCCGAAGCGTCTTGGGCTGAAACGTCCCAGGGCCACCACAAGCATTCCTTTTTCGTTAATGTAGTTTATTTATGTTAATTCCACTCTCAACATTTACATTTTAACATTCCACTCTGAACTTAACTTTTAAAATCGTAAATCGGATTCCCTTCCTCCCCAACCCACAATTTATTCAAAATTCAGTACCGGTAACATGATTCTTCTCCATCAATAGCTACAGTTAGGCAAAAGACCGTCGGGGAAATGTCCAGATATTGTGCTGGTCAAGTTATAATTTTTTCAACTCACATCCATGATTTCAGTACGGTATAATATTTATTTTTTCGTAATTCCTTGAGTTCTGAATCGATTTTGGTGAACAACATTCCGAATCGCAATAGCTTTCAATAACTTTTTCAAATATTGAACTATCTTTTTAATATTTCAAGTAAAAGTAAAAGTAATATTTCACTGACTGTGAAAAAAATGATCTAATTAAGAACCGGTGACTGAGAGATCAAAAGATAAACCGACGTCAGCCGAACATCCCATCACACAGTTTGACATATTCATGCGAGATTAAAAACACGATTCAAACTCCATATTTTGATCGTTTCTTCTGCCATATTAATGCTTTTTATTATCAAAAAACATGTATGGAGCATACGTATTCAATTTATACTTAAGTGCAATACCTAACAATCACTAAACAACAATGAACTGAAACTATTTTTGGTGGACGAATAAACCTGATTACCGCACTTGCAAAAAACACAAGTTAATTATAGACAAATTGAAGTCACGTGGTGGGGTTTTGAGACCCCACCTCATAGTGTAATTAGTGGGGTCTCAATTTCTGTGTTCATATGGGCAGCGTACACGACATGTAACTGTCTATGGTCAAAGTTCTGCAAGTGAGTGAACAAGTTTGACATTACCATATCAATAGTTAAGCCTTTATTTTATTACTGTTGTTAGAAAACTACCTACTGTGACGGGATTGATTTGTGTGAATCGATATTTTTCAAACCAGAGATCATTTTTTTTTTTTTTTTTTGGAGGGGAGGTTAGAATACATAATTTTCAAGATGATTTGTTTTTATATCCCCACTTGAATATGTGGCACTCATCTATTAGATTCTTGAGTTTTCGTTGGATATGTGATTAAAATTCGAAGTATTTTTGTTTCTTTGCAATTCAGTAGAATTTCAATTACGTGGCACTCATCTATTAGATTCTTGAGTTTTCGTTGGATATGTGATTAAAATTCGAAGTATTTTTGTTTCTTTGCAATTCAGTAGAATTTCAATTACGTCCACCATTTTGTCAAGCAAACCATGGTATTTTTAAAAGCCGCAATTTCATTGGTTCAAGGGTATCAGTAACTCCAATCGGAAAATGAATATCATATCTTTACCTGCACGTATTTTTCAAGTTGCATACTTCGGGTTTGATTGGGTGGCTTAGTTTTTAAATCAGCTCGAGTTGTCGAGTTATTGTCACTTCGGTAGAGTCTTGAGAACCTACAGGTTTGTTGGCTCTATTCGTGCCCCAATAGGATCTTAAAGTCCTTGTGCTTTGAATCTCATGTAATAAAATGTAATTTTATTCTGGGCTCCGCCGAAGTAATCATGTCTTTCTGCCAAGATTTGTTAGGTTGAATAGATGACTGTTTATGTGAATTCGTCCCATGTAGTAGTTCTCGTTGATTAAAGTCACAAAAACAATTACAACAAAAATAAAAGATTCGGTAGAACTTCTAAACCAGTTTTCTGGGTTGATTCATAAAATAAACTTGGAATGTATTATGTCCTGAATAATAGGGTAGTATACTGAGGTCTCATTGAAACTCCAATTGTAGGACAAATCAATATCTTTACTAAACTTGGAATGTATTATGTCCTGAATAATAGGGTAGTACACTGAGGTCTCATTGAAACCCCAATTGTAGGACAAATCAATATCTTTACTAAACTTGGAATGTATTATGTCCTGAATAATAGGGTAGTATACTGAGGTCTCATTGAAACCCCAATTGTAGGACAAATCAATATCTTTACTAAACTTGGAATGTATTATGTCCTGAATAATAGGGTAGTATACTGAGGTCTCATTGAAACCCCAATTGTAGGACAAATCAATATCTTTACTAAACTTGGAATGTATTATGTCCTGAATAATAGGGTAGTACACTGAGGTCTCATTGAAACCCCAATTGTAGGACAAATCAATATCTTTACTAAACTTGGAATGTATTATGTCCTGAATAATAGGGTAGTATACTGAGGTCTCATTGAAACCCCAATTGTAGGACAAATCAATATCTTTACTAAACTTGGAATGTATTATGTCCTGAATAGTAGGGTAGTATACTGAGGTCTCATTGAAACCCCAATTGTAGGACAAATCAATATCTTTACTAAACTTGGAATGTATTATGTCCTGAATAATAGGGTAGTATACTGAGGTCTCATTGAAACCCCAATTGTAGGACAAATCAATATCTTTACTAAACTTGGAATGTATTATGTCCTGAATAATAGGGTAGTATATTAAGGCATCTTCGAACTCCTAATTGTAGGACATGCTCAAATCATAGTTTTGATTAATTGCTGGTTTGCTCGGATTTGCTTATTGTGATTGGTTAAATTTTTGACTAATGTCGATTCACACATCTCAGTCCTTCTTGCACTTTCTCAGTTATCCTGGTGCAATATGTTATACATTTGTTAAAACAAGAATTGTTTTTTTTGTTTTCATTAAATAACAATATCACTTTTGAATTATTTGTTGATTCTTCCTATGTTGAAGTGGACATAATTCAAGAACACGGATCTGCAAATTCTTTAGGCGTGTAGGGGTGTCCTTCGGCTGTGTTCCCTAAGCTAGTAAAGGTTTGGAGTATTCCCTACCCACGCCCGGTTACATTTTTGGCGCTGCGAGCAGGGTTGCTTGAATAGAAACCATGTCTACTCCTAGGAATTTTGAAAGATCTACTACAGCACAGAGAAGGGCTGGTAGACAAATTGAGGAAATTGTTGTTGAGGGTCCAGATAATTTGGACGATGTTAGTCTTATAGAACTTGAAAGACAGTTTCAGGAATTGTCAGTTCATTACGATAAGTGTAAAGAAGATTTTGAAAAACAAAGGGCCCTTAAGGCTGAATCAAGACGGTTATTTTATAAGCCAAGAGTTTCAGATGAAACTTATAGGGTTTCTTCATCTCCAGGCTTGGGTGAAGAACAGCTTGAGAGGTCTCCTTTGTTTTCTAGTTCATTTTATAAAAATTTGCCCAAACAAAGGGGGAAGGGTGTGAGTGAAATATCATCCGCCCCTGAAGTGAACATCGAAAGGAGTAAAAACACTCCTGGAAGTTTTAGTACTCGGGGAAGAAATGTTCCTATTCGTCGTGAAAAAGAACCTGACAAATTTGATGGAAAAACGGTGGAATTGAAGGACTTTTTGGTCCATTTTGAGCAGGTTTCTGAGTGGAACAAATGGTCTTATTTGGAGAAAAGTCAACAGTTGGTTATGTGTTTGCGAGGAGAAGCACAAAAATTGATAGGAGACTTAACTGTGGCCCAGAGGACAGATTATGAAACCCTGAAATCTATTCTGATAAAAAGATTTAACCCACAGGAATTGCTCATAGCTCATCGTTGTGAGTTTCGTTCTAGGAAACGGAATAAAATGGAGTCCCCTGCTGATTATGGGTATACATTACGAAGATTAGGTTGTTTGGCATTTCCCCATATGATTTTTGAAGACAGAGAAATAAATGTGTTGGAGCAATTTATTAATGGGATTGGAAATTCAGCAATTCATGATCATGTGATATTCCATCACCCTACCTCTTGGAAGCAGCAATTTCTCTTGCCACAGAGTTTGAGGCGGTAAAGGGAAAACAAGTTGCCCTTTCTAAACCAAAAATAGAAGTAGATGAAGGGTTAGTTGGGGCAGTGAAAGAATTTTCTGATTCGGATATTGCTCAAACTGGTAGTAATGATTATAGTGATTTAAGCAAACTGGTTGGGGAAATGAAGGATTGTTTAGATAAAATGCTTAGGTTCCGTGGTAAAAAGAATAGGAAAAAGGGGTCAATCAATTTGTCCACAGTTGAATGTTTTCGATGTCATGAATTAGGTCATCTTTCATATGACTGTCCTTTGAAAAACACTGAAATGTTAAATGTAGAACAGCATTCATCAAAGTTAAACCTAGAAGGGTTACACCAGTGACCCATAGTGTAACCCCAGAACAGTTTAGTCAAGGGTCCACTATTGCTGTCAATATGATTAAGAAATCATGTATGTTTGCTGAAGTTAAATTTGGAAGTGAGGTCCTAAACTTTTTAGTTGATACAGGTTCTGCCTGTAGTTTGATATCCAAAGCTACTTTAAAGACAATAGGTGGAGAGTTTCTTCCCTTGTTGGAAGCTGATTTATCTTTACTTGCAGTGGATGGAAATTCTCTGAAGGTTTTGGGAAAGGTTAATTTACCATTTACTTTGGGAAATTTAGGATTTTGCCATGATTTTGTTGTGGTTGACTTGGAAGGTATATCTGGTATTATAGGAATGGATTTTTTGGAACATAATGATGTTGTTTTAAGTTTATCCAAAGGCTATATGCAAATAGCCGGGAAATTGATTGAGTTAAAAAGAGAAATGAACTTAGCTTGTGGTCGAGTAAAATTGCCTGGCAATGTGAGTGTTCCAGCAGACACTGAAATGGTTGTTCATGGGTATGCCGAGGGAAATTGTCCCAGTTGTGGGGATACTTTGTTAGAACCATACAATTATTTAAACAAGAAAGGCCTCTTGATTGCAAGGACTTTGGTAGAGCCAACTAGGGTTTCCTTTACAATTTTAAATGTAACTGCCAGGCCAGTTAAATTGAAGAAACATGCATTAGTTGGTACTTTACAGCCAGTTGAAATTTTAAAAAGGAATCAAGAAGAAAAGGCAATAATAAATGTTAACCTCCCTGATTCATTGGTTGATTTATATGAGAGATCTTCTGAGAATTTAAGTAAAGAGCAAAAAGCCAAGTTATATGAATTTTTGGTTGAATCTCAGGATGTATTCATGTCCCCTGATGGGAAGTTAGGGAGAACAAGTCTTGTTAAACATAATATTGATACAGGGTTGGCACGGCCAATAAAAATACCACCTAGGAGATTACCATTTGCCCAGAAGCCTATAGTAGAGGAGGAGATTTCCAAAATGTTGAAAAATGATATAATAGAGCCTAGTGGTAGTCCATGGTCAGCTCCTCTTTTGTTGGTGCGTAAGAAGGATAACTCATGGCGTTTCTGTGTGGATTATCGGAAGCTTAATACTGTAACAAGGAAGGATGCTTACCCCCTCCCAAGAATGAGTCACTGGATGCTTTAGCAGGGTCCAAATGGTTTAGTACCTTAGATCTTGCCTCAGGATATTGGCAGTGTGAAATGGATGAGAAGGATAGGCCTAAAACTGCATTTTCTACCCATTTAGGGCTATTTCAATTTAAGGTTCTCCCTTTCGGGCTCTGCAATGCTCCAAGTTGTTATGAGAGACTCATGGAGCTAGTTTTACGAGGTTTGAGGTGGGAGAAATGTCTTTGTTATTTGGATGATATTATCGTCTTTGGATCCACATTTGAGGAGGCATTTGATAATGTTCAAACAGTTTTCAATCGTCTTAAGGAAGCAAATTTGACCCTTAAACCCTCAAAGTGTACATTATTTCAGAACAGGGTTAAATTTCTTGGCCATGTTGTGTCCAGTGAAGGGATCCAATGTGATTCCGGAAAAGTGGAAGTTATTAAAAATTGGCCAGTTCCCAGCAATGTATCAGAAGTGCGTAGTTTTTTGGGTTTGGCTGGATATTATAGGCGGTTCGTTCCAGATTTCTCAACGGTGGTTACTCCCCTGACCCAATTTACAAGAAAAGGAAAGAGATTTGTTTGGACAGAAGAAAGCCAAAAAGCTTTCGATAAATTGAAGAGATTGTTGACTACGGCCCCAATTTTATCTTATCCAAATTCTGATGATGAATTTGTTTTGGACACTGATGCGAGTGCAACAGCTTTGGGGGCTGTACTTTCTCAGGTACAGAATGGTGAAGAGAAAGTAATTGCATATGCTAGCAGAATGTTGAATAACCATCAAGTTAAATATTGTACTACATATAAAGAATTGCTTGCTGTAGTTACTTTTGTTAAACAATTTCGCCATTTTTTGTGGGGGAGACATTTTTCAGTAAGAACAGATCACGCCTCTTTAAAATGGTTGAAAAATTTTAAAAATCCCGAAGGCATGCTGGCTAGGTGGCTCTCGGTTTTAGAAACATATGATTTTTCCATTCAACACAGAAGGGGTAATATGCATAGTAATGCAGACAGTTTATCAAGAAGACCTTCAAATTATTGTAAACGTCAAGATTGTTCAGATTGCCATATACCGAAGTGTGTCTCCCCAACACAAACATCATTTTCCGATAAAACTAAAGTCAGAAATAAAATTAAAACCAAAGTAGAGGTAGCTCCAGTAAGGATTGCTGAGGGAGCGTCCGACATGGAGGAGTCTAGTTCTTTGGAAAATTTGGATTCGGACTGGTTGCAAACTTGGTCGAGAGAAGAATTACAAAAATGGCAACAAAAAGATTTTGCAACTAATAAATTAATATCTCTTAAAAAGGACTTTTTGGGGAAGCCACCTAGAGCAGTTATGCTCGAGGCTTCTCAAGAAATTAAAACTCTGTGGGGTTTGTGGGAGTCTTTAGTAATTCAAGAAAATTTGCTCTTTTATAAATGGCATAATTCTGATTCCACAGAAATACTTCTTTTGGTGGCACCTGAAGAATTAAGGTTTAAAATTTTTAAACATTTGCATGAATTTAAAACAGCTGGACATTTAGGCAGAGATAAGACAATTTATTCTGTCAGACATAGGGTGTATTGGCCAGGAATGTCATCAGACATACAACGATGGTGTAGACAGTGTATACAGTGTGCAAGAGCTAAAACCGGCCCTGGTTTGGGACAATCTGCTCTTCGTTCATCAAAAGTTGGGGTGCCATTAGAAAGAGTTGCTGTGGACATAGTTGGGCCATTGCCCGAAACAGCAGATAGAAATATATATATTATTGTCCTTTGTGACTATTTCACAAAATGGACTGCAGCATATGCTGTACCAGATCATACAGCTCTCACAGTTGCTGATAAAATAGTAAATGAATTTATCTGTAGGTTTGGTGTCCCTAAACAACTTCATTCTGACCAAGGGAGGGAGTTCGAATCAGAGCTATTTGGGGCTGTTTGTGGAAAGTTAGGTGTAGAGAAAACCAGAACTACCCCTTATAGGCCCCAATCAGATGGGTTAGTGGAAAGATTTAACAGAACATTACAAACAATGTTGGCAATTTATGCCAATGAAAATCGGACAAATTGTGATGAAAATCTGCCATTTGTTCTCATGGCCTATCGTTCGACAGTTCAGGAAAGCACAGGTTGTTCCCCCAATCTCTTAATGTTTGGAAGGGAAGTGACATGTCCTCTAGATTTAATTATTGGGAACCCTCCTTGTTCCCCTTCTTATTCATGTCAGATTGAATATGTGGAATGGCTCCAAAGTGTCCTAAGAGACACGTATGAGCATGTGAGAAAAAATCTGTTGAAAGCTAGTCAAAAACAAAAGAAATATTATGATAGGGGACTTAAATCTAGGGTTTTTGAGCCAAATGACTTTATTTGGAGATGGCACCCACCTTCTGCTAATCTTAAGTTGGGAATGGGATGGGTAGGTCCATATAAGGTAATTAGAAAAATAACAGATGTCACATATGAAGTACAACAAAACCCAAAAAGCAAACCACTTGTTTTGCATGTGGATCAATTAAAACCTTATAATGGGACACTACCTCCCGAAAATTGGAAAGTTACTGTCTATACTGAGGAGGAAAATGAAATAATTTCGGCTGAAAGTGATCTGGATGATTTAGATCTCCACGATGAATTAATAAATGATAAAATAGAAACTCCTAAAACTCCAGAGGTCAAGAGAACTAGGTGTGGTCGTCATGTACGAAAACCAGTCATCTATTCACCCTAACAAGGCAGAATGTATATATGTATAAACTCATTTTTTTATATTTTTGTTTATATGATACCCTGTCTTCATTGGACAATTGATAACAAAGCACACAAACTACCCATTGTTATTGTTCTATGAAATTCGATATTTGGAATTTTGAAATAATGTTCCTTGAAGACATAATGATCTGAGAAAGAAGTTGCATTCCTTTCTTTTGGAACTTTGAAAGTGAAGTGTCTATGAACTCAAAAGAATTTATATGTTGCTACTGTGCTTTCTTTGACTGTTAGTAATGTAGCTTATATTATTATAATGGTTATTATGGACATCACTGGTACGACCAATGAGAGTAGTTGTATAGGAACAACTCCGTAGTTGGAAAATCAACTGTTACCAATGGTTCTGATAACCCCTCTATAGCACTCGTTTATGGGGATTATTCACTGAGAGTAACTGTTTTACAGTTCCGTAAGTGAAAGGTATTTATAATCCTAGCGTAAACTGAATAGATAACAATAACAGAAATAATTCTGATTTTAGCATTTGATTGAGAGAGGTAACAAGGGGAAATGATCATTGTCCGTTACCTATATCTCTATTGGGGAGATTGTGTAGTATGCTGATTGGCAAGCATATTGATATCAAATGCACTAGCTCTATTTAAATTTATTAAATCAAGCAGAAACAAATCATAAAAAGCACAGTGGAACCGATCAAAATTTGGCAGCAATGAAAATGGAAATTTTTTTTTTGGAATTCTAGATATGGAACCTCTGGAAATTGGTGTATCGAAAAGTGAAATGGCATCATTGGACAATCATATTAGAATGGAATGGCCTGATAGTGGGATGTCTTGCCCAGTCAGTGCTTGTGGTAACCATGTGTTTCAGCGGTTGACAGCATTCAGGAACCACTACCAAAGGTTTCATGAAGAATCCGTAGTGTTGTGGTGTTGTCCTGTGATGGATTGTCAGGTTGTAAATTTAAAACGTAGTGAGATTCGCCGTCACCTTATAAGACGTCATCACTGGTCGGAAGAAGAGGTTTCTGTAAAGGTTGAACAAATAGAGAGGGTATCTAGAGATAATTTAAAATATATAGATCCCTGTGGATTTCTTTGCCCTAGGCCTAGGGTACGTAGAGAAGAGAGGGAGGAAGAAAGAAGAAATCGGAAACGAGTGATGGTGGTTAGCCATGATTTAGAACGTGAAGAGGTGGACGCTCAAGATGTGAGGATTGTGGTTGCTGAGGATGGAAGCATGTCCAAGAAGCCATGTAATTTGTGGGCATAATAGACTATTTATCGTGATGTCATGAAGAAGAAGGGTATTTTCATTTTTTTTGGAGGGGGGTTTTAAGGTGGGGGAAGTGTGACGGGATTGATTTGTGTGAATCGATATTTTTCAAACCAGAGATCATTTTTTTTTTTTTTTTTGGAGGGGAGGTTAGAATACATAATTTTCAAGATGATTTGTTTTTATATCCCCACTTGAATATGTGGCACTCATCTATTAGATTCTTGAGTTTTCGTTGGCTGTTCAGACTAGAATTATGTGATTAAAATTCAAAGTATTTTTGTTTCTTTGCAATTCAGTAGAATTTCAATTACATCCACCATTTTGTCAAGCAAACCATGGTATTTTTAAAAGCCGCAATTTCATTGGTTCAAGGGTATCAGTAACTCCAATCGGAAAATGAATATCATATCTTTACCTGCACGGATTTTTCAAGTTGCATACTTCGGGTTTGATTGGGTGGCTTAGTTTTTAAATCAGCTCGAGTTGTCGAGTTATTGTCACTTCGGTAGAGTCTTGAGAACCTACAGGTTCGTTGGCTCTATTCGTGCCCCAATAGGAACTTAAAGTCCGTGCCTGGGTGGTTGGTGTGCTTTGAATCTCATGTAATAAAATGTAATTTTATTCTGGGCTCCGCCGAAGTAATAATGTCTTTCTGCCAAGATTTGTTAGGTTGAATAGATGACTGTTTATGTGAATTCGTCCCATGTAGTAGTTCTCGTTGATTAAAGTCACAAAAACAATTACAACAAAAATAAAAGATTCGGTAGAACTTCTAAACCAGTTTTCTGGGTTGATTCATAAAATAAACTTGGAATGTATTATGTCCTGAATAATAGGGTAGTATACTGAGGTCTCATTGAAACTCCAATTGTAGGACAAATCAATATCTTTACTAAACTTGGAATGTATTATGTCCTAAATAATAGGGTAGTACACTGAGGTCTCATTGAAACCCCAATTGTAGGACAAATCAATATCTTTACTAAACTTGGAATGTATTATGTCCTGAATAATAGGGTAGTATACTGAGGTCTCATTGAAACCCCAATTGTAGGACAAATCAATATCTTTACTAAACTTGGAATGTATTATGTCCTGAATAATAGGGTAGTATACTGAGGTCTCATTGAAACCCCAATTGTAGGACAAATCAATATCTTTACTAAACTTGGAATGTATTATGTCCTGAATAATAGGGTAGTACACTGAGGTCTCATTGAAACCCCAATTGTAGGACAAATCAATATCTTTACTAAACTTGGAATGTATTATGTCCTGAATAATAGGGTAGTATACTGAGGTCTCATTGAAACCCCAATTGCAGGACAAATCAATATCTTTACTAAACTTGGAATGTATTATGTCCTGAATAATAGGGTAGTATACTGAGGTCTCATTGAAACCCCAATTGTAGGACAAATCAATATCTTTACTAAACTTGGAATGTATTATGTCCTGAATAGTAGGGTAGTATACTGAGGTCTCATTGAAACCCCAATTGTAGGACAAATCAATATCTTTACTAAACTTGGAATGTATTATGTCCTGAATAATAGGGTAGTATACTGAGGTCTCATTGAAACCCCAATTGTAGGACAAATCAATATCTTTACTAAACTTGGAATGTATTATGTCCTGAATAATAGGGTAGTATATTAAGGCATCTTCGAACTCCTAATTGTAGGACATGCTCAAATCATAGTTTTGATTAATTGCTGGTTTGCTCGGATTTGCTTATTGTGATTGGTTAAATTTTTGACTAATGTCGATTCACACATCTCAGTCCTTCTTGCACTTTCTCAGTTATCCTGGTGCAATATGTTATACATTTGTTAAAACAAGAATTGTTTTTTTGTTTTCATTAAATAACAATATCACTTTTGAATTATTTGTTGATTCTTCCTATGTTTAAGTGGACATAATTCAAGAACACGGATCTGCAAATTCTTTAGGCGTGTAGGGGTGTCCTTCGGCTGTGTTCCCTAAGCTAGTAAAGGTTTGGAGTATTCCCTACCCACGCCCGCTTACACTACAAACTGTTGCGTTTTAAATTGAAAAATTCATTTTTCTTTAAAAAACAGTTTATGTTCCAACTTCCTCTTGTATTGAAGTTGATCTCCAGAGTTCATTCCACTATTGTGTTATAGGACAGTTGGGGAGATTTCTTTTTAGCTCACCTGACTGAAAGTCAGGGTGAGCTATAGTGATCACTCATCGTCTGTCGTCTGTGAATATGGTGTTTGCGTCTTCTCCAAAACCAATGAACCAATTTAAGTGAAATTTGAGATGCCTGTTTGTTATGACATCGCATTTTGATTTTGTTCAAATCCAGTTGCCCCGCCCCTCGGTAGGACCACACCTAAAAAGTGTGCCTAAATCTTAAAAAATCTTCTCATGAACCAGCAGTAGCAGAGACTTTGATATTTGGTGCGCAGCTTCCTTTTGAGGTGTAGACTCAGATTTGTTCAAGAGAAGTTTGTGAGGCTATATTTGCCGTCGTTATGGGAGGGTCAAGAATTTTTTCCCCGCCCAAAATTTCTATTTTCCAAACCAAGAGGATGATTTGAACCAAATTTGATATGAGGGCTTATTGGGTCATAAGTACTTAATTTATGCAAAAAAAAATTCCCGTTGCCCCATGGGAACATTAGTAGCTAGAAATAGAAAAAAATTTAAAACACCCATATCTCCAAAAATTCTTATTTGGTGTGAAGCTTCCTTAGGACCAACAGAATGGAATGGTCCAAAAAAAATTGCTATCGGTTTTATCATGGGATACTTTTTTGGGACTGAGTCAGCATTTTTTAACACTGTGGGTAATGGGGAAAACACTTAACACTATTCTTTAGTGCTGCCGCAGTTAAGACTTTTTTCTGACCGGTTAACCAGTGTGTTTGACCGTGGTTAACTGTGGTTAACCGCATATAAGGTACCTATATTTGTAGCGTGTTCTTGCTTCAACTGTAACTATTATATCGGGCCGGCCAATGTTATTTACATTGACCATAAATAATAATAAAGAAGTAATCTATTTAGTCATTGTTGTTCAATCGGCGCATGTGTTTACATCAATGCATGTACCGAAAATCAACAGGTTTGTGGGGCCAATATGGATGAAAGCATACAGAATACAAAATCATCAAAATAACAACGAAAAAATAAATAATAACACATTAAATATTTGCCAGCAATACCTGGAGAGACGTATTTATTCCATGAACTCCAATTCACTGATGTGTAATGTCCGGTTATAAATTACGCACACGTGCTCCAGGTAAAGTTAGTTTCAATAGCACCAACAATGCTTAAGTGGGACAACAATTTGAAAATAATTTGCGCTGTAACCTGCGCATTTGTTGTATTTTTATTGGTTTTTCCCGGAACGTTCTCGCATTCCAGAAAAACCAACTTAATCACAACAACTGCGCAGGTTACGGCGCAAATGGTGCTCTGATTCTGAAACTATGAAGTTTCAGTCACAAACAAGCGTTGGATTTTCTTGACAAGGAAGAAGACATTGGGGTGATAAACAAACAACGAAAAACAAATAAATGCGAGTATTTTTTAAATCTTTAATAATAATTTTCCTTTATTCTTTTATCTTATTCACCACGTGGTAACTCGTGAAAACTTACCTATTTCCGTTGCATCCCAAACTGCCCCAAATTGGCAAAACGTAACTTGCAACTAATTCTTTTTGACTGCATATATTTAAAAATGGGGGTGCGACTTATACATGGGCTTTAGGAAAATAGACTTATACACGGGGGCGACTTATACACGGACATATACGGTGAGTATAGTGAATGTAAGGTTAACTGGTTAAAACATTTTCTTGACCGGTCAAAGTTTTAACCACAGGTTAACCGGTTATCCGGATAACCGCGGCAGCACTACTATTCTTCTCCTAAATCACTGCTCCAAAAGCTTTCAAATTTCACATATAACATCTATAGAAGACTGTTTCACATGTGTATTGAAATCAAATCCCTGGGTCCATATTTGGGCTCTGTATGGGAGCCCAAATGTTCAAATTAGTGCAGTATGAGGAATATTCTTTAAAAATCTTCAACATCTTTTGATATTTGGTATGCAGCATCCATTGGGGGTGGGGAGGGGGAGTGGGGTGTGAGATTCAAGTTTGTTCAAGCCAAGTCCCTGGGTTCATATTTGAGCTCATTGGGGAGTGGTGGGGGGGGGGGGGGCAAATTACAACTTAGTTCAAAATGAGGAATTTTCTTTCAAAATTTTTTCAGATCCAGTAGTCAGAATCTATTGATATTTGGTGTACAGCATCCTTAAGAAAGTGAGATTAAAGTTTGTTCAAGCCAAGTCCTTGGGTTGATATTTGGGCTCCCTGTGGGAGCCCAAATTATAACTTAGTTCAATATGAGGAATATTCTTTAAAAATCCCATTTTTTCAGATCCCTGACAGAATCCATTGATATTTGGTATAAGCTTTTCTTAGGATGGGCAAATGCAACTTGTTCAAATCAATTCCTTGGGTGGATATTTAGGCAACCATGTCAGGTGAGCACCCTCAGGCCCCAGGAGCTCTTGTTTGTTAATGGGTTGATTAACCCCTTGCCTTGTGGAATAGCCATATCCAGCCAAAATTATGCAGTTCAAACAGTGCTTAGTGTCTGAGGCATGCAATCACATTTGCACACCTATCACACACCTCATTCATTCACAAGGAGTGTAATGAAAGTGTCAATGACACTGTAGCTCAACTTGTCAAGACATGTACATGTATAGTATGTGACACAGCAATGACAAACACCTAGGTAATGACCTGATAACAAAGGTACATATAAAGTATTGTAATGGCCGTAGCCTGTAACAAATGTATAGGTAAAGTATTGTAAAGGTGGGTGACAGTCAGATGCTAAACTAGAAAAGAAATCTTTGAGTCCCAGAGTGGGTCTGACTGAACCCCAAAATATTTGTTCTCATAGCACAGTGATAACAAAGGCACCCCAAAACACACTCATTCCTGTCCCAAGGTGAAAACAAAGGTACCCAAGAAGTTTCGTGAAGATCAGTTCATAAATACGAGCTGTATAGAAGTTGTGACAAAAAACTGATTGGACCTAATTTCGGTACAAAATGGCCACTGGCAGCCATCTTGAATTTTGGACCGCACTCAGAAACACTCGTTCTCGTCCCAAGGTGATAACAAAGGTACCCAAGAAGTTTCATGAAGATCGGTTGATAAATACAGCCTCTAGCCCGAGCCGTATTGACATGTGCACTTACAGTGTATAAGTAGCACTAAATAAATCAAAATTCATCTAATTTGCATAATTTCTGCATGAGAAAAAACCCGTACTGTATGTGATGTATTCCATTTTACTAAACATTCATACAAAAATTTATTCAAATCAGAAATTTGTATACAGAAGTTCTGTACAAAAGACTGATTGCACTAATTTTGGTACAAAATGGCTGCTGGTGGCCATCTTCAATTTTGGTCCACACCCAAAAACACTCGTTCTCATCCCACGGTGATAACAAAGGTACCCAAGAAGTTTCGTAAAGATCGGTTCATAAATACGGCCTCTCGCCTGAGCCGTATAGAAGTTGTGTACAAAAAACTGATTAGACCTAATTTCAGTACAAAATGGCCACTGGCAGCCATCTTGAATTTTGGACCGCACTCAGAAACACTCGTTCTCGTCCCAAGGTGATAAGAGAGGTACCCAAGAAGTTTTGTGAAGATCGGTTGATAAATACAGCCTCAGCCTGAGCCGTATTGACATGTGTACTTACTGTGTGTAAGTAGCACTGAAAAAATCAAAGTTCATCTAATTTGCATAATTTCTGCTGAGAAAAAAACCCATATTATATGTGATGTATCCCATGGTACTAAACATTCATACAAAAAAATTCAAATCAGAGCTTTCATGTGGAAGTTCTGCGCAAAAATCTGATTGCCCCTAATTTTGAACAAAATGGCTGCCAGCGGCCATCTTGAATTTCGGACCGGACCCCAAAACACTCGTTCTGGTCCCATGGTGATAACAAAGGTACCGAAGAAGTTTCGTAAAGATCGGTTCGTAAATGCGGCCTCTAGCCTGAGCCGTATTGGCATTTGCACGGACAGTGCTGAAAGTAACACTAAATAAATCAAAGTTAGTCTAATTTGCATAATTTAAGCATGAGAAAAAAACCTGTATGATATGTAATGTATCTCATGGTACTAAACATTCATACAAAAAATTATTCAAATCAGAGCTTTCATATCGAAGTTCTGTACAAAAAACAGATTTCTGCATCGTCGGCACAAAATGGCGGCTGGCAGCCATCTTGAATTTCGGACTGCACCCAAAAACACTCGTTCTCGACCCACGGTCATAACAAAGATACCCAACAAGTTTGTAAAGATCGGTTCATAAATACGGCCTCTAGCCCGAGCTGTATCCAATTGTTGACAGACGGACAGACGGATGACGGGCCATGACAAAAGCTGAAATTTGGCTTCGCCAAAGTTGAGCTAAAAATGAGCAAGCCTCAACCCTTCTGAAGCGCACCTCTGCACACTGGTGTGATGGTTGTTTGCTTGCCAGTGATCACTTTGTCAATAAAATGACAACTCATCAAATGTCATTATTCATGACTTCTGATCCATAAAACATGAAAACAGTGACCTAAGTTCAATGGCTGAACTCCCAGTAACTGGCACACCCCGGCTACATACATTCACTTGAAGACACTTTAGAAGAGCCTACACATCGGATCAAATGTCCAGACATTCTCCCACTTAAGACAATTACCCACCTCTTATGTAGATAATGGTATGAGATAAATTTATAGAAATGTTCACACTTCCATCATCTTATTCACCTACCCTTTGGTAACCAATTTGTGTCCTTGGGCAAGACACTTAATCCTGATTGCCTATGTGCGGGCGTGGTGGCATTGTGTACATTGCATACTGCACGTTGGTGGTGCACTTGTCTTGAACAAGTGCTAACACTGCTTGTGTGGAGTTCCTCCACCCGTGAAACTGTCTGACACGAGGTGACCTTCGCTGTTGAAAGTGTCATCAAACCCCAATAAATAAATAAATTTCACCTACCAACAATATAAGAATGTGATCTTCACCGGACAGTAACTACCAACAAATTCAATGAATAGGGTGAGGCACATAACCTTGAATAAAACAACAAGAAAATACAGCAGTGCTGTGTAAAAAAAGGATGATGATAATATGCCAATGCAATTTTACTGAAAAGGCCATCTTTAAAATAATAAGACTGAGTATCACAAATGTAGTTTCATGTAAAACGTTATGTTGAGGAAAAATGTGAAGAATAATTAATTTAAACATAAACAGATCAATTTGAAAACAAATCAAAATATATTTGATTCTCGATCAATATATTGTGGAAAACAATGAAGATGGGGGTTTATTTATTTATTTTTTTTAAATTTTAGTATCTTTCTTCAGTAAATATGCAGTTTTCAGAAACTTGTGCATGAGGAACATAGAACATTCTAGTGCTCTCGAAACAAAAGTTTTGCTGACAATTGTTAAGCCAAAAATGAAAGGGAATAAACCTTTTTTTCAAAGAATGCATCTGAAAGTATAGAAAAAAAGCATGACATGAAGAGCAAATATAAAGATTATTTTGTATGCAAATCTTGTAGACTTGATGATTTCGAAAATCACACACCATATTTTTTTTTATTCGCCGCTTTTCCAACAGCACTGAACGTTCTGAATACAAGTGGCATTTTCCATAAATGCGATCAGTTCTATCGGGGTATTCTGTCAATAACCTCAGACTACACATCGAATGTAACAAAATTAACTCGTTACATGGTCTCTGGACGATTAGGACCGTGTACGATTCGGATAAGATTTTTATAAAGGAAGTTTCGGCCCAGATGATGATGGCCAGATCCATTGATGATTCGGACCATATTTCTGGCTGATTCGGACCAGATTATTGGACGATTCGGATCATGTTTGTGGATGATTCAGACCAGGTTTCTGGGCGATTTGCCCAACAGACACGCAAACTACACAAGCCAGCACTGACATACACACTTCACAAGACAGCACAGACTTGTCTTTTGAATTAAATAGGCCTAGAGCTTTATGTGCCAATTACAATGAGCCATTTTCATTAATTTCACTGAAAAAAATACAGACGTACCGGTATTGTTTGCAGTTATCACAACAGATAATTCTGCGAGTAATTATCAAACAGCTAATCCTGTGCTTTTGTGTCATGTCAGGGAAGAGGAAAAAAGACGTGATGTCAGCATTGACCTGCCTGTTTTTATTTGCAATGCATTTTGGGTCTGTATACCAAATTTGGTCAAAATTGGCCCAGTAGTTGGCCCGTTGCTAAAGGGCGCTCTCGTTGCTGGGGAAGTCACGTGACATCACATTGACTGTCTGTTTTTATTTGCAATGCATTTTGGGTCAGTATACCGAATTTGGTCAAAATTGGTCCAGTAGTTAGCCAGTTGCTAAGGAGGAGCTCTGGTTGCTAGGGAAGTCAAGTGACGTCAACATTGACTGTCTGTTTTCATTTGCAATGCATTTTGGGTGCGTATACCGAATTTTGTCAAAATCGGCCCAGTAGTTAGCCCGTTGCTAAGGGGGTCGCTCTGGTTGCTAGAGAAGTCACGAGACATAAACTTTGACCAGTCTGTTTTCATTTACAAAGCATTTTGGGTTCGTATACCGAATTTGGTCAAAATCGGCCCAGTAGTTAGCCCATTGCAAAGGGGGCGTTCTGGTTGCTGGG
This sequence comes from Pictodentalium vernedei, assembly GCA_031216915.1. Taxonomy (NCBI): domain Eukaryota; kingdom Metazoa; phylum Mollusca; class Scaphopoda; order Dentaliida; family Dentaliidae; genus Pictodentalium; species Pictodentalium vernedei. The sequence goes on from CM062296.1 coordinate 412,906,525, forward strand.
GATGTCACCTGACGTCAACATTCATCTGTCTGTTTTCATTTGCAATGCATTTTGGGTCCATATACTGAATTTGGTCAAAATCGGCCCAGTAGTTAGCCCGTTGCTAAGGGGGCGCTCTGGTTGCTATGGAAGACACGTGATATCATGATTGATCTGTCTGTTTTCATTTGCAATGCATTTGGGGTCTGTATACCAAATTTGGTCCAAATCGGCCCAGTAGTTAGCCCATTGCTAAGGGCGCGCTTTGGTTGCTAGGGAAGTCACAAGACGTCAACATTGATCTGTCTGTTTTTATTTGCAATGCATTTTGGGTCCGTATACCAAATTTGGTCAAAATCGACCCAGTAGTTAGCCCGTTGCTAAGGGGACGCTCTGGTTGCTAGGGAAGTCACGTGGCGACACCATTGACCTGTCTGTTTTGTTTGCAATGCATGTTGGTCAAAATTGGCCCAGTAGTTTGCCCATTGCTAGGGGCGTGCGTTACTTGCTATGGACGTCACGTGACATAATCAGTGACCCATTAACCCCCCCCCTCCCCCACCAACACCCAATATATTAAGGGTCCCTTGACCCAATGAGGGTGAAAGCAATGGTGGAGAGCCATCACTTGTTCTAGCATCCGAGTATCCTTGAATAAATGTAACCTCATTTGTCCCTGGTTCCTTTGGGAAAAATCCCTAAACGTTGAATCAGCCAGAGTCATTCTCGTGAAGTCTCATCTCTTGAACTACTTCCTATGTTAAAAAAAGTGTGAAATTAGTATAAAGGACTCATGAGTTTCGATGTCGGTTTCGCCTCCGTCTCAACTCGGGCGCCTCTGGCGTCTTCGTCCTTTATAAAAATAACCACAGTTAACTGTGACTTCAAGAACTTGGCACCCAGACTGATCTTAAAACAAAATTGTCGATCGCCAGATTGCCGAGTCCTTCAACCTAACTCATGTAATGATGGGAGGGGCCTAGTTAGGACTATAGAAATAATCCCCCCCCCAAAGTGGGAGGAGAAGGTAGTGACCAGAAAGTCCTTGTTAAGACTATTCAGAGGTGGGATTTTTCACACCTCTATGTATTTTATGTAATCTAAGAACTTAATCAAATCTTATTATTCTTTCAATTTTTGTCTACTAAACAGCTTATGTACCTTAATTGGAATGAGCTCATCAAATTTGTTTCAATGAGGAATCAAATATTATATTTTAGGGGTAAAATATGACATTTTAAGATGATGATTAAAGAACTTTTTGCAAGTGTCGTCTGCAAGTCATGTTAGGTAAAGGATTAAAACCGTTGTCAGTTGTGTGAGGCCGTCTGATTTGTAATAATGGAAGAAAATCAAATAATTGGTTTAAAATTCTTGTATAGCATGGTTTGATGAACAAACTACTGGACTCAGAATCTTTTCAAAGCATGTTTCATTATAGAAATTCTATTAGCTTTCTGTAAGGGTTTGGTAAAAGTAAATGAGAATGTCTCTTGATTTGGTTCAGGATAAATCTTGATGAGGAGTTCAGTCAGTTCCAGTGTGAAGTAACTTTGTTGCTTTACCTCAGCAGTTTTTTTTCTAATTTGGCACTCAACGCATTTGATAGTTTGATATACTTCATCCCAATAACTTTGTAATCTGTCACAGGGAGAATTTCTTGATGAGTTTCCGTAATGAGGAAATAGGAATTCATTCCAGGGAAATTTGTGGTCTGATTTGACTCACAGTGTTCTAAAGTGGAATTATCTCATTAACTAATTTTATTACATCAGTTTCTAATTCTACCTATAAAGAGCTCAAAATCAGTTGCAGAAGGTTTAAACAAATTTATTTTCAGGGCTTAACCCTTTGAACTCTGATGAACTCTGGTGGTTTTTTCATATAAGTTCAATGGCAGTAATTGGAAGAGTCCATATTCATTATTTGATATTATTAGTTACACAGTTTGTTGGTGGCCAAATATGGTACATATGGTGTCAGTTAATTCCAGTTAATTTCATATTGGACGAGAGCGAATATGGTGTCAGTTAATTTCATATTGGACGAGAGCGAAGCTCGAGTCCAATATGGAATTAACTGACACCATATATACCATATTAGGCCACCAACAAACTGTGTAATGAATATATCTTACTGACTGCTGCATCGATGCACAGAACTAATAACAACAGCGATCAAAATTAAATGAGAGAATTCTCACAATGTGTTCACGTGTCTTTGCCTTGTTACAATTTATGGGAGAGTGCCTACAGGCACTTTCCCATAAATTGTAACAAGGCAAATTCATACATACCAAACAGTTTCATTTCGAAGGTAACATGACACACATCCACAGAATATGAAGCCTTTAAGTTGCCTAACCAGCACTTCAGACCAAATATGGGCTTCCAACACTCTATCTTTCAACTTGAAGCATTTATTGGCTGCCGCCATTTTGAATAATCAATGAACAAAGGGGAGATTACCCATAGCTGTCAGCGTATATTGATGTTGACAGGCAGTATATGGTTTTATATGCAGTCTGCATGTGAAGTCTTTGAATCAATGAAATTCCCAGATACTTGTAGGAGGTAAGATATAGTCCCAATTAATATTTTTCAACGTGCAGCCTTTGGATGCACATTGAAAATATTGTTTGGTCTACGCCACAGATTCATTTAGCAGCCATCCTACTTTATTAAATTATGACGTATCATGTTTCTGGGCCGGAAAAATGGCCTCTCGGGTTTAAAGGGTTGAAATTCATGCAAGACTCAGAATTCAATTTGAAAGTGTACTTGAATGCATGGCAAATTCTACTTATTTTTATATGATAGCACTTGGATTTAGCTTAGCCTATAGAGGTAGCCAAGACCTCTTGAAAGTACAGCCATGGTACTTAACTTCCATCTGCAAACACATCAAAGGCTTGAATGTTGGAAAGTTACCAACATGTACATGTACATCAAGAAACTCTCCAAAATTGGAACTTGGCCTTGATGAGTTCAACACAAGTAAATATACAATTACGAACTTTTGTGGTAGTGAATATGATGTGATATGAACCTAAAAAACTTATATTGGTTGAGGCATTAGCCGAGGTCAACATAATTTATTTAGGTTCATATCACATCATATGAACCTAAAAAGTCCACAACTTTTATTATATATACTATCCTCAAAGAAACAATCTTCTATTTGTCAATTATAAGTTCAATTATATCAACAAGAAATACATTTATTTAACAGTAAAATAGTTATTTTCTGCAGAATAACATAAAAATAAACAATGTTATAGAGATTACGTCGATCTAAATAGAACTAGAGAGGGGATTTCCAAAAGCTATATTTAGAAAGCTGTTATTCACTGGAAAACCGGTGTACATGGATTTTTGAGTACCAGTCACATGTATAAGATCCAGCCAGTAGAAATGATGTGATTATTTATAAAGTATATAATAGGCCACACAAAGTTGATGTTCTGTTTCTCAGGCCATTATTTGTAAAATTACATGCGGGCGAGCGTTTTTTTATTTTATTTTTTATTTCAGTAATTACTTCTTTGCCATCAAAAGTTCATGTTCTTGGTTCAAGTTTTAGGCCTCGAAATCTACAGAATAGCATGGGTGGTGGTGTATTTCATCCCTTGAGTGCAAGAAGGCTTTGCAATGCTAAAGAATTGCAAAGCCTTCTTGCACTCAAGGGACAAATTCATCAATTTTTTCAACTTGGGTAAAATATCAGACATAAACCATTTAATTTTTATTTTTTTTTAAGTTTAAATTGGTTGTAAAAAGAGAGCATGCGGCAGCCAAAGGGACCATGCAGGAGGCCCTGAGAAACAGATGTTTTATTTTTTTAGGCCATATATAAATATGAGGGCTGGTTTTTACAACGGAATTTGTACAGGTTGTACTAACTGATTTACAACAATACTCTCAAATTCTAAATTTTTTGAACCAGAGAGGCCGCTTTTCCGATCTAGGAACATGATACATCATACTTCCACAAAGTAGGATGGCTGCGAAGTTAAAGTGTGGGGTAGACCAATCAACATTTTCAACTTTTAGCTTAATAGGTCTACCCCCAAATAATAAATATGGACTCTTCCAATTGCTTCTATTGAAGCGACTTGGAAAATATCACCATTGTTCAAAGGGTTAAGAACTGAGAATTGATTCTTGCAGCAGGAGTTTGTGAGAATCAAATACCGATTCTTGTGAATTGGAACAAATTTTAAGCCCTGATTTTCAGAAATAAAATATGGAAAATAATTTAAGTCATTCATATTCATGCATGCTTTTAAAGTTTGAAAAAAAAGTTTTGATGATTTTTAAATAAATCATAACCCTCTTGAGTTTAGTAAGAAGGAACCCCTTTCTGTAATCACAGGTGCTTAGCGCAGGGTGCGAAATAAAAAAAATATCTGATAACATATTTGGATTGATTCTTCTTTTATCTTCCCTGATAATTAAAGCTAAAAAATAAGGATTTTGGTTTTCGGGCATTCCCTAACTGAAATTGAACTCCATCGTTGAAAATTTTTTGGCTTGCAGTATCTTTCAAAATTACTATGAAATCGACAGACTTTATAAGATTATTTGCCTTTTGATTGATGTATATTTATCTGTATGTGATTGCAACTAAAGCATGCTTAACATTCTGCACACTGAATTTTTTTCCACACAATGCAAATAGGAATTTAACCAATTGAGTCTTGTTTAACAGAGCTCAACGAGTTCTGTCAAACAAAACTCAATTGGTTGAACACTCAGTCTGTTAGGTGTATTTGTTTTGTAAACATCCAGCTTCCTCTGTTCTGCAGAAAAAGACCCAAATAATATGTGGACATTATTTATTTTTGAAAAAAGATACAAAAACATAACAAAAATAATAAAACCTCCATCCCTCAGTGATTTAAAAAACGAATTGCCTGTGTACCAGATGTATTTTTTTTTAGCTCCGCTGACAAAGTCAGCAGAGCTTTTCTTATACTGATTCGTCCGTCGTCTGTCGTCCATCTGTCCGTCTGTCCGTCCGTCCGTCGTCAACATTTTATTTGTCCGAGCCATAATTTCTAAACCGCTGAATATTTTTCCACCAAACTTCATAACAATATGTATTATCAATAGACAGTGTGTCATCAATTATTCTGCGGTCTGTAAATCCACAGGGTCAAGGTCACAAGTCACAGGATCAAGAAAATCTTAAGATATTTTTGATATTTTTTTCGGCTAAAGTTTGTAACAATATTAGTATTAGAAAACATGCCCATGCGATCAGTGGCCCTCAGCGGAGCTCTCTAGGCGTGACAGGCCTCTTGTTTTATTTGGCCTGAGACTTTTTTTTCTATATCTGTCTAAAGGGGTATTATAGAATCGAGAAACCTTTTTTTATCCCCCTGATAGGGAGGCATCTTAAATCTGGGTTGTCTGTCCATCCATCCCCATTCATTTATCTGTTCAACTTTATTTGTCTGTCCGGAGCCATAACTTGGTAATGCTTTGATAGGTTTCCATGAAACTTTACACAAGGGTAAAGACACATGGGAGATCTGTTGCACTGCAAAACCATGCTCGAGTGACAAAGGTCAAGGTTACAGAAATGTGAAAACTTAATTCTTAAACAGAGTGTATTTGTTTGTCCACAGCCATAATTCTATAATGCTGGGATGGATTTCCATGAGGCTTCATACTAGTGTAAAGACAAATTTAAAGTCTGTTACACAGCAACACCATGCTCAAGTGACAAAGGCCAAGGTCACAGCAATGTGAAAACTTAATTCTCTCACAGACTGTATTTGTGTGTAGCGGTTATCCTACAACTTTAATTTTCACTTGTTATGTTTACCAATCCAAGTGACATCCATATGAGTATGGTTCTGTTGAGAAAGTTCCAACATATTAGTGGCTGTATTGACCTTATGGAAATACATGTAAGGTCAATACAGCTTTTGTCTGCTATGTTCAGATGTATTTTATTAAATACCAAACTTTATAGACCATATTGAGCACCAAAATCGACATGAAACTTTTCGTTCCAGTATTATAAGCCATTTGGCCCTAGTTTTGTGGGCATCTGACCATGGCCAGGCAGTCACCATTAGTCTGGTTTTCATCAAATTTTCTTTTTCACTTTTAAGATTGTGCCAAGCACCTGTAATGAAAATGGTAGAACTGGCTTCATGTAACCACAATGCAGAAGGAAAATTACCATGTTTTGAAAAGTTTAAAAATCTTGGCCAAAGAAAAACTCAAGGAAAAATAACCTGAATCTTTTAGAACATGAAAGTCTGTTTTTCCATTCCAGGAACATGATACCTTGGTACCTTCTCCAGTACAGTAATCACAAAAGTGGACAGATTTCAACCGAGTCATGAATGGGTACTGCGAATCATAGAAATTATCTTTCCACTTTTCTTCCCACAGAGAAAATTTCATGAAACTGTTAACCCTTTACCCAATGCAAACGATTTCAAAATTTATTTTAAATATCATTTTTTAAATTTTTTCAAAAAATTTCAACAAAACCATATCATGTGACCCCTCTTTGGAATGAGCTCGCTCATTCCAAAGAGGGGTCACATGATATGGTTTTGTTGAAATTTTTTGAATAATAATATTTTTTCAGCTGCTGAATTTGCATATTATGCAGGCGGATGTGGGCGATTCGTTGGGTAAAGGGTTAATTTAAATCATCCATTCCATTGCTGATCAGATGGTAACCTCAGTCATAAATATGCATGTTTTAATTCACCATTTAAAATAAATTTAGAATTGTAACAGTTAACCCTTAAGGGCAAATTCTGACTTTGATAACTTTTTAATGCAAAGGAACAGGTTCCCTAACGTGCTTTGTTTGGGTAAACTCAAAACTTGTTTTCCAAGTTTCTTATCAGTTGTTTCTCGGCAAGTCACTGGAGGTATACTTTCAAAGTATAGCAAAAATGTATCAACATCTCAGGCCCTTAAGGGTTAACTTATCCTAAAGCAGAACTTGTCCAATATACCAAGGTATATACATCTGTAGGGAGGTCAGATTCAAGTTTGTTTAAATCGAGTCCCTGGGTTAATAATTGGGCTCCAACTTGGTGAAATATGAGGAAATTTCTTTAAAAATCTTCTTCTTCAGATCCTCCGGTCAGAATGCTTTCATATTTGGTACACAACATCTCTAGGGGGTCAGATTCAAGTTTGTTCAAATCGGGTCCCTGAGTTAGTATTCAGGCTCTCTATTGGAGCCCAAAGTTTAACTTGGTGCAATTTGAAGAAATTTCTTTAAAAATCTTCTTCTTCAGATCCACCACTCAGAATACTTTCATGTTTGGTGTACAACATCTATAGGGGGGAGGGGTGAGGGGAGTCAGATTCAAGTTTGTTCAAATCGAGTTGCTGGGTTAATATTTGGGCTCCCTATGGGATCCCAAATTTTAACTTTGTGCAATACATGGAATACTCTTCAAAAATCATCTTCTTCAGATTCACCAGTCAGAATCCTCTCATATTTGGTATACATCATCTCCAGGGGGGGCCAGATTCAGGTTTGTTCAAATTGAGTTCTTCGGTTAATTTTTGGGCTCCCTATGGGATCCCAAATTTTAAGTTAGCGCAATATGAGGAAATTTTGTTTATTTTGAGATGAAATTTTTTTTTTTTTGTCTGAAAATTTTGGGTGCAGTTCCGACTTGGAAATTTTGCACCAAAATACGGAAATTCTTTTTCAATTCTTTTCAAAATCGATTTCCTAGATGAATTAGAGTGATTTTATGCAAAAATGTTTTTACCCTATGTCCTCCCCTTCCTTCCTTGGGAGGTGGGGGGGGGGGGCAGTTAGATGTAAGATTTAGAGTGATTTTATGTACCCCCCCCTCCAAAAAAAACCCCAAAAAACATATGACCACCAACCCTACTCCCCAGTAGGGGATCAATTGAGCAGAGGAAAAAAAATTACTACAAAGTGCATTTTGAAGGATTTAGAGAGAATTTATGTAAAAAAAAAAAGGACCACTATAATAATTTCATGACTTCATTCCTCTGAAGTGTTGATGAGCCATGATTAGCTGAATGTGATGTGACCCTTCTACTTCTTTGAACAACTTGTCAGGTGAGCAATTATGGCACATCACAGTAGCTTGTCAACTGAACAGATCATGAGATGGCTTTTCAGTACGTCCAGTGGATTTACCTCAAATCTCAACGACACTGCGAATTATGTTTAGAATCAATTTTTAATGTGATAATCCTTCGAGTTTGGTGTTCCCTACAGGAAAAAAATTGAACATGTGCTTAAAAATTGCAACATTCCTGAAAATGGCTTGGCAAATTTATTACCTACGAAAATGGCTTTTAGGTTGGCAAATACCTCGGCAATGCATATTGCCTAGGGTTAATTAAATGCCCTGGATAATAAGCATCTGATATGGGCACCAGAGTTATGAATAATTTCATGATTTCATTCCTCTGTAGTATTGATGAACCATGACTAACTGAATGTGACTCAAAATACTTCTTTGAGCCACTTCATCAGGTGAGTGATTAAGGCCCCTTGGGGCCTCTTGTTTGTACAGAACTTCTTCTATATGAAGGTTCTGATTTGAATAAATTTTTGAATGAATGTTTAGGAACGTGGAATACATCACATGTAATACAGGTTTTTTCTCCTGCAGAAATTTTGAAAATTAGATGAACTTTGATTTATTCAGTGCTACTTATACACAGTAAGTGCACATGTCAATATGGCTCGGGCTAGAGGCTGTATTTATGAACCGATCTTCACAAAAAACTTCTTGGGTACCTTTGTTATCACCTTGGGACGAGAACAAGTCTTTTTGGATACAACCCGAAATTCAAGATGGCTCCTGACTCCCATTTTATACCGAAATTAGGTGCAATCAGTGTTTGGTACAGAACTTCTATATGAAAGTTCTGATTTGATTAAACTTTTGTATAAATGTTTAGTAACATGGAATACATCACACATAATATGGGTTTTTTCTCGTGCATAAATTATGCAAATTAGATGCACTTTGATGTATTCAGTGCTACTTATACACAATTAGTACACATGTCAATATGACTCTGTCTAGAAGCTGTTTTTATGAACCGATCTTCACGAAACTTCTTGGGTACCTTTGTTATCACCTTGGGATGAGAACGAGTGTTTTGGGGTGCGGTCCAAAATTTCAAGATGGCTACTGGCTGCCAATTAGACAAACTTTGATTTATTCAGTGCTACTTATACACTGTAAATGCACTTTTCAATATGGCTCTGGCGAGAGGCATCTAACTGCCACCCACCTTTACAATACTTTGCCTGTACATTTGTTACAGGCTACGGTCAGTATTTATGTACAGACCAGTACAATACTTTACATGTACCTTTATTATCAGGTCATTACCTAGATGTGTGTCATTGCTGTGTCACACACTATACATGTACATGTCTTACACAAGTTGAGCTACAGTGTCTTTGACACTGTCATTGTTCCTTGCTGTCATACACTCGGAAATGGTTTCAACTTATAAACAATTTTAGGGTTGGGATGATACATGATACACCAAATTCAGGGTACGATACGTATCGAGGTACACGAGTCACGATACGATATGTATCTAGATATATACATTGATAGTCATCCTGGTATTGAAGCTACAGATAAGATCACAGGGACAATGGTTGAGCCAGCAATTCATAGTTGGGGAGCACATATACATTTGGGAAGGGGGGGGGCGGGTCAACATCAGTACCCCCCCCCCCCCCCCCAATTTTCCATATTCTATCACATACTGCACTGACTGGTCACGTGTGTATGAGCTCATACTATAGCATAAGCCCATCACTAATTTTACAAATGAGTTACCAAATGGCCCCTCTGAGTGATGGTCATCCTTCTACTTTTCAGTTTTAGGATAAAGACGATTTTAGTCAGACAGGCGCTGGAATTATGACGAAAATAGGTAAGTAATCATCTCAAGATCACAACAACGAACCTTACCAAATACATAAAAAAAGTTGGAGTGCCTTGGTCCTGCAGGTTGGCAATGAAAAATAAATATATCAATGATTGAGACATGCTCTTGCAGTTCATGGTTTGACTTCCACTTTGCAATTTTCAAATTGATCCACCCGAATGGAAAAAGTCGTGGAAGATGATTACATAGAAAAACTGGTGCACAACAAGGGGGCTAATTAATAAGTTCCGACATCATAGAAAACACGAGTGGAGTTTTGTCTATAGGCAGCCAAGACTTCACTAGACACCAGTCCTAAGTCAAAGTGTTATTTTATTATGAGGAGCAAACAATAAATAGAATTCTCCAGGCCTTCAAGGTCACCTTTAGAATCTGTGACTAGAATCAAATGAAAATTTTGAGGAAATAAATGTTGATTTTCATTGTTTTCTTTGCAAGAATCATTTGCGCGATTCGATTCTGATTCTTGCAGGAATTTTAAGTCCAAAGAGTTTAGTGCTGTCGGATTCAAATTTGTTCAAACCAAACTTCAGGCTGAAGGATTAAATTATTACTGAACTTCCGAACAAACTCCCCAATTTGTGGTAGACCATATCACACAAGATATTTCATTTGAAGACCACATCTTGGAAGGGTTAAAAATTAGATCAAGTAATTTACATTACTTCAATGGATGTCAAGATTGCCATTGCGTTTTAGGGTATTGAGCATGCAATACTCATTATATAACTAACTTAGCTGTACACCCAAGCAAGAGTCATCTGAAGAATGTGGAGCTGTGACAAATATCTTTTGCGTTCTCTTAGCTTCAATGCAGTAGTATTATCTTGATTGCAAAACATTGCCAGAAACATCTAACATGATAATTTGAATCTTTGTCTTAACCCTTTGAAACCGAAAGGTTGCGTCACCAGTAGAAGATCATGATACGACCTGAATTCATAAAGTGGATAGTTTCTCGGTGAATTTGTGTGGTAGACCAATCAAGCTTTTCAACATGCATCCACAAGGCTGCACATTGAAAATATTAAACAGTCTTCCAACAAGTAATGAATATAGACTCTACCACTTAACCATTTACCTAACGAATCGCACGCATCCATCCACGTAATATGCAAATTCAGCAGTTGAAAAAATATTATTTTTAAAAAAATTGCAACAAAACCATATCATGTGACCCCTCGTTGGAACGAGCTTGTCCAGCTCGTTCCAACGAGGGGTCACATAATATGGTTTTGTTGAAATATTTTAAAAAAAATTTAAAAATAATATTTAAAATAATAAATTTTGATATTGTCTGCATTGGCTAAAGGGTTAATGGCTCTAAGTATATCATCAGGGTCCAAAGAATTAAAGACTTTGTAATGATTACCTCATGGGTTGCTGATTTTGAGTGCATAAAGTTTGATGCAAGACAGATTGAAGACAAGGTTAACTTTTACCTAAGGATTTTGAAAAGCTTCAAAGTTTTACATGTAGCATCTTAATAAGAATTATTTGGACGTTGGGTCAAATCAAGCCTTGGAGTAATGTTTTTAACACTATGGATTATGGAGAAGTATTTCTTCTCCCAAACCACTGCTCCAAATGCTTTTATAGTTATTTATTTTTTTTATTGGTGTTTCAGGTCACATATTTCTGTGCAATGGCTAATCATTATAGTTGATACATAACATCTATGTAGGGGTGTGAATTACAAGTTTGTTCAAAACAAGCTCCTGGGGTCATATTTAATTGTGTCATACACCACACTGTGGGTAATGGAGAATACACCAAACATTTTCAGCTCTCAAACCACTTCTTCAAATGCTTCCATTTTTGTCACGTGAATTGTTTGAAATGGCTATTTACAAGCTTGTTTAAATCATGTCCCGGTGACATATTTGGGGGTGTTGGAGATCAACATTATAATTCTGGGTAATAAGGGAAACACTAATAAAAAAAGTGTTCACACAATCATTGGTAGTCTAAATAATTTCATGTTTGACATATAACATCTTTGTAATGATAGTTTACTGCATGTATTTTGTAGGAACGAAGCTACTAAGGACATTGTGATTAATATTGGGTCATGATCTGCCACCCCAATTCTAACAATGTTGCTAATGGAGGAAACAGTAAGAAAAATGTCTCTCGAACCCCAGCAGTTCAACATTTCATATCGGATAAGTAATGAGAGAATGCTTCTCAAGAAGCGTGGAGTTTTTTTGGGGACCTCTTGCTGGTCTCTTATTGTGCCTCCGACTGGAAAAGTTAAAGGGGTATCTAGTGGTGACCTCTGTCTGTCTGTCTGTCTGTCCATTTGTCCTTCCGTCCATCCATCTGTCTGTCCATCCATCCATCTGTCCGTCCGTCCATCCGTCCATGCATGCATCCATCCGTCCGTCTGTTTGTTCGTCCATTATCCCTTGTATCTCAGCCACTGCTACTCTGATTGAATATTTGAATGATATTTGGTGTTGTGATAGAACATCATGGGGGACGGACAGTACCTGTGTAGCATGAGTTTCTTCCACACATTTTTTCCAGAGTTATGGCCTTTTTTCACTCTTTCGACTTAGAAAAGTTCTGGCGGGTTGGGGGCATTGGCACATGCTTTGCGTTGCCCCCCTTGTTCCTTGTGGGCTAAGGTAAATAAGATGTGCTGACATTCTATTAAAGATGCAAGTGTTTTTATATCATCTAGAGCCTACATTTCCAAACATAAACTTCTGAGAGGTGAAAATGTCTAATTATCCATTCCCTGAACTCTTTGAATGCAGTTTTGATTGTGATTTTGTGGTAAATATTTATGATTTAGCACATTATTCAAAACTTATTTTGATTTTATAAGACACAATTGGTTTTGGTTTATTCATAAAACTGAATCAGATTTACAAAACCAAAAATGTGGAGCTATAATAATCAGGTGCCAGTTCTGTAAACCTTTTACAGTTGTATTTTTCAGAATTGTATTTTTAGCTGCGACAAGCAGCTCTATATGTGGCAATGTCGGTCTGTCTGTCAGTCTGTCGGTCACCAACCAGTTTAAAAAACACCATAACTCCTAAAATACATGATGGAATGACACCATACTTGGAATGCAAGTGTATCTTCATGATATCTGCACCCTCTCTATAGTGCATGTCATTCGGATAATTTCTGTCACATTTATGGACTTGTCACCAACAAGTTTTTTTTGTCACCAACAAGTTTTTTTTGTCACCAACGAGTTTTTTTTCTCACCAATGAGTTTTTTTGTCACCAACGAGTTTTCAAACACCATAACTCCCAAGATACTTCATGGAATGACACCATACTTGGTATGCGAGTGTATCTTCATGATGTCTACACCCTCTCAATAGTGCATGTCATTCGGATAATTTCTGCCACATTTATGGACTTGTCACCAACAAGTTTTTTTGTCACCAACAAGTTTTTTTTTTGTCACCAACGAGATTTCAAATGCCATAACTCCCAAGATACTTCATGGAATGACACTATACTTGGTATGCAAGTGTATCTTCATGATGTCTAAACCCTCTCAATAGTGCATGTCATTCGGATAATTTCTCTCACATTTATGGACTTGTGGGAGCACGGTGGCTCAGTTGGTAGAGGTGCAAGCTGCAAGCTGAGAGGTCCTCGGTTCGAATCCCACCTGCGGCAACCGCGTTGTGTCCTTGGGCAAGACACTTCACCCCCATTGCCCACGTGGGGGCACGGTGACGTTGTGTACTAAGGCGTACTGCACGTCGATGGTGCACCTGTCTTCAACCAATGCTGACCCTGCTTGTGTGGAGTTGGTATGTTGGGGAGCTGACAGTTGCTCGGTGGTTCTCTCCGAGTACTCCGGCTTCCTCCACCCGTAAAACTGTCATAGTCATGATTAGCCACAGTGCAGAAATATACGACCTTAAACCCCAATAAATAAATAAATAAATTTATGGACTTGTCAGCAACAAGTTTTTTTTGTTTTTTTTTGTCACCGAGTTTTAAAACATCATTGGTGTTGCACGTATCATCACAGCTTCGGCACTGTGACAGTGCACTCTAGTTTCTTCTGTGAATATAAACTATTGAAATGAATCTTTAGCATTTTAAAAGACATGGCAATTTATCTATCGGTAAATTGCCATGTCTGTAAAAATGCTAATGAATTATTGGTAAATTGCCACATCTTTTAAATCACTAATGATTTATTTATTTTCATTGGGGTTCAGTGGCACATTGACAGCCAGGATCACCCCATATTGAACAGTTTTATGGGTGAAAGCTGGAGTACCCAGAGGGAACCACTGAGCAGTGGCGAGCAGCTGTCAGACATCCCAGTGTACCAACTCTGCACATGCAGTGCTGGCATTGGTTGAAGGCAAGAGCACCATTGATGCACATTAGAGCTCAGTACACAGTGCCACCGAGCCCAAACGTGGGCAATCAGGATTAAGTGCATTGCCAAGGGACCCACAGCATTTACCCCGGTCCTGAGCCACTACGTTCCCTAATGATTAATTTATGTAATTTCTAGTTAACCCTTTACCTAACATAACGTCCAAAACCGTCCAGCACTATTCACAGAAGTTGCCAAATGAATTTTCATTATTTTTTTCATTTTTTATCTCAAAAACATAGGTTATGACCTCTCTTTGGAATGATCTCAACGAGCTCGTTCCAAAGAGGGGTCACAACCTATGTTTTTGAGACAAAAAAATGAAAAAAATTAGTTATTCAAGAATTTTTTGTCAAGTGTCATCTGCTTTTCGTGTTAGGTAAAGGGTTAAAGGAATAAAATATAATACTGTAAAATGCAATTGTAAAAATATTCCATCCTGTTTTTACCTTTTGTATCTCTACTAATGGATATCATTTTGCTATACAATGCAGAAACTTTCACCAACATTTTCCAAGAGATGGTGGGTTTTCTCTCCTTGAATAAAATATAATTAAAGGATCAGAAAGGATATTGGTGAAATCCATAGGTTCATTTTGCTTATAAAACAAATGTTTCATTATGTGTCTTAAAAATAGTATTTCTGCTGTCTTGGTGTACAGGGACTGATATGGAAAATAATTGATATGAGATGAAACGATTACATAACAACGAATCAATAAATTATTGATAGCATTGCACACAAGAACAGGATAAGTATTTTCCAAGAGACCATCATTCATGTTTACAAATATCATTGCTGTCATTACCCATCTTATCTATCATTGTAATGTAGCATTGGTAGGAAAGAGGGAAATCTATTTGCTAACTGCTGCATTATTCAACTGTCTTTTCTCTAGTCGATCTTGACAGCCTATTTGTATTGTCAGCAGTCTTGTGTATACCAATAACTTCAGTAACATACTTGTGTTGGTAATACGATTTATTAAATTACAATATTTGCTGCATCCATTTGTATAGTATTAATACATGTTATTTTGCTTGGTTTCACATATACAGCGCAGGTGCACTTCATTCACAAAATTCAATGACTTAAGGGCCTGGACAAGGATCCTGAATTCCCACCAGCCTTAAAACATCCAGTGGCTTAGCAGTGATTTCTAGTCAAGTCTTGGCTGCCTTTACTAGAAACCACTGCCCAGCTAATTTGCCTGTTAGCAGAACCTCCTCATGATGGCATGTTA
Organism: Pictodentalium vernedei; assembly: GCA_031216915.1. Taxonomy (NCBI): domain Eukaryota; kingdom Metazoa; phylum Mollusca; class Scaphopoda; order Dentaliida; family Dentaliidae; genus Pictodentalium; species Pictodentalium vernedei. The sequence continues at coordinate 412,922,070 of CM062296.1, forward strand.
AGGGTACCTGTTTTGAGGTTGTAAAAATCGGAAATAGGCTTTTAAGTGTTAACATACCTGCTGTAATTACAGTTTTATTGCACTGTTGGAAATGTTCGCAACTTTTTTGACAATTGGGCGCAGACAAAGCAAAAACAACAATAGGAAAACCAATTAGCAAGTTATGAAAAACTCCCATAAACCATTCACATGCAAACAAATTTAATATCATTAAAGAAAATCAATTTATATTGCAGGGAAGCATAGTTTGTTTAGAATGTGGCTTTAAACTTAGCGTAGGCTAATGCCAGACAATATGCTGGATATAACATCTGGTATCTGTATCATACCAATATTGATTTACTAAGGGAATCTCAAAATACAAAAATTTCAAAATTGAAAAATACTCCTGCCATTAGCTAAAAGTAGTTCAGACATCAGAGCAGTAACTCAAAATAATATGTTCATTATTCATTAAATTTTCCAAGTCTTGTCATCATGATGCATTGATAGTTGAAAATGAGCATTTTGAAACTCTGACTACTATAGAATGATGACTTTATACTGAAAATACCATTTGGTATTGGAATTGATATTGATATTCTGACCATACTTTATACCATTCTAATACTGAGGTTAATCACCTCCCAAAATTCCGATAATACCAAGCCAGAAATTTAAATATAGCCCAACTCTATGTATAGAAAGGCATATTTCACATGTGATTGGTAAATATATTTTTTATCTGTCATCCTAAAACTCGACCCAGCCACAAGTAACTTTGCATTTCTTGATGATTAGCACACTATCAAGCTATGCACATATGGCAGAAATTGCTATGCTATTTATGCAATGCCAAGCTGTTGGTTTTCCTACAAAAAATTAGAGGATGCCAGGCAGGAGCCTCATATATATCTCTTTTTCTGGGTGTGCATCTGTCTAATATGGTCAAACATGGTTTCCAGACTCTGCCTTGACAATGCTTTGGCCAAGGATCAGGAAACTTTGATTTTGTTTCCGGACTCTAACTTGGCAGTCCTTTAGCCTATGATCATGAAACTTCACAGGTACACTGACTGTCTAGGGGAAAGGGATGAACCCTGTTGATTTGAGGGTCAAAAGTCAAAGTTCAAGGTCACAGGATACTTCGCACGGTCTCTGTGTCAATCCATCTAATTTGTTTTCCATACTCTAACTTGACAGACACTTACAGCTTTGGCTTAGGATGATGAAATTTCACAGGTACAGTGCCTAGGGGAAAGGGATAAACTCTATCAATTTGGGGGCCCAAAGGATCAAAATTACAGACCATGGGAGGCTTCTTTGGTTTTGGGACTCCAACTTGACAATTCTTTGGCATAGGGTCATGAAACTCTACAGATACATTGCCTAGCAAAAAAGGATGAACCCTATCAATTTGGAATCCACTGATAATTTAAATAAGTTCCACTTTATCACCATATTTGCAAGGTGTCCTCTCTTTATTCTGAAGAACTGATAGTCCAAATGGTTAGGTTTACTCAACCCTTAGCATATGAAGCCTTCAGAGAATTGGCCCATTGGTTTACTCTCTTTAGAATATTGGGTAGGCACAGTGGCTTGTGATGGGCCAGGTGGCTGAAAGCCAGGGGCCACCAACCTTATGGGGCCCCATTGGGAATGGGGTCCCATTGACTCAGTGTTGTTTTTTTATGATCATTATTCTGTTGATATGTAGTGAGTGTATCTGTCCGTCAATAGATAGTTATGAATTGTCAATTGTTTGAATGTTCAATTACCACACCATTTGCCAATTAACTGCTCATTTGTCAATAAATATATATTGATGCCACATATCGTGAGGGAAATATGTAGTATTCTGTTCAATATATACACCTCTCATTAGACTTCTAGAGTGAAGACTTCTGCTTCTTTTGGCACAAATTTTCAAAATGAGTTCCACTGGGTCAAACCATGGTTGGGCTGGTGCGTTAAGTATTCCATTGTCTTGTGCAAGTACTGGCCAGGGACCTTCTGCGGCATCCTGATGCCACTGCGTAGACACCATTGTGGAGCCCTTTGTGATGGTCACCATCGCAAAAATATCAAGTTTCATCTCTATGTGAAACCAATGTCCACTTACTGGGCTCTGTTTAAAACACCCATGCATAATGAATCAATCATGTGGCATCAACCAATGTTTAGCCTTTGTATTCACTTCAACAGGGATTTCCTCTACTGACTTGGCCTCAGTGGTGCATGGCAATTGATAAGCTTGTTGAAGCAATGCATTCGAGTTGGGTGTATAAGTTCTGCTTTACTGATAAAATAGGACCTGGTAACTAACGTCTGTGGTGGAAGTTCTCGGAAGTAGGTAGTATAGGTATAAACATTTGGGAAAACTTGTCTTCATACCCACATTCCGGTCATGATTAGTGATATAGCGATGATCCAAAAGGGGTTGTGAAGCCATGACCGATGATTGGAGACCATAATCGGATCATACTGTGAATCACTGAGTGGAGTTTGTCATTCAGAAATCCTTAGTTTTCATTGCTGCATTGATTCTGTCCGTCATCTCTCAGAAGCTAGAGGCATTTCTCAACTAATGTGAAATAGCTCTTGACACAACTTTGGACAATTCAGGCAGAACCTAATCATATGCAATTTGTGATAGCTTTTTATAGCTATTGCAATGGAATTACTCTATTTTTTAAGCATGATTATTCAAGAATATAAAATTTATCTTTCCAAAGACCCATGGTGTCCGTAAGTATTGGAACCAGGGAATAATTGGTTTAGGAATGGGTCCGTAATCCCAGCGTTAGTTAAGTTTATAAATACACAGATCACTCCCAATATTTCTTTTTCTTTCCAGGAAGGGAATCTATGGTCAGAGTAACCCTTGTGTCTTCTCGCATGAAAAGATATGCACCACCTTTGGTGAAATTTTTGAAAATAGTTGTTTTTTCTATTTAATTTATAGACAAGAGTTATTGCCTGAATATTAAATTATGATTGCAGTAATTAAATCAACCCGACTTGCAAAGGGCTATACAATTTTTTTTTTACCATCCAAATTGCCGGTGATTTGAAGTAAGTGCTGAACCGATGCTAGTAGGTCGACTTCGGCCAATGCTGATGCCAGTGATTGGTACATCACTAAACATGATGTAGCCATAGATGCTAAAAGTTACCTTAAATACCAATAAATAAATTTAGTTGTGTTTTTTTATAATGTATATGTGTATTGTATCATCATTTTAGTGTTTGTTAATTTAAATATATAATATTTCACTTTTAAAAGCCATCTGTCACATGCAACAAGTGATATAATTTATCTTCTTCTCCTTGATAAAAATCACCTGTTTGGAACAAATGGACATGTGAACATTTTTTGAGGTATCAAACTGTGTCTGGTAACATCAAACTATGTCTTGAGGCTTAACCCTTAAGGGCATGTAGACTTTTCTACATTTTCACTATACTTTGAAAGTCTACATCCAGTGGCTTTGCAGTTGTTTTCTAGTTAAGAGTCTTGCTTGCCTACAGCAGCAGCCAACACTTGCCTAGAAACACAAATGACAAGGTACATGTACTTGGAAAACAAGTTTTGAGTTTACCCAAACAATGTATGTTGGGGCACCTGTTCCTTTGCATTAAAAAGTTATCAAAGTCGGAATTAGTCCATTGAGGGTTAACTCTTGACATGCTGACAGCTGATATTCCTGCTTGGGACAAATATACTGGGCTACCTGGTGGAGGTATGTTACTGGATTTTGTGAACCCTTTACTCAATGTAATGGCCATGTCCAGCCAGCTTACAAGTGCCCAATTAATGTAAGGTAAAGGGTTAATAAGTTACAGTTCAGTCAGTGGAAGTTGTCCGCTTAATAAAGATTTCTTGAAGTCAGGCTATGTTGTTTTTTATGCCCCGACAAAAATATCGGGGGATATTGTGACCAGTCTTTTGTCCCTCGGGCCGTCTTGAGTAAGCCTGTCCATCTATCCATCTGTAGACAAGAAACAAAATTCACCATAATTCAATTCAAGACCACTCCTTTTGTGTCTTGATACAATGGTGCATATCAGTGAGATGGAAAGAATGTTGTATTTTGGGTTTTTACGGCTGTATTATCCCATTTTGTTCTAAAATTAGCTATTTCACTTTTTAACTCACCTGACTGAAAGTCGGGGGAGCTTAAGGGATCACTTTTTGTCTGTTGTCCGGTGTCCGTCCAGCATGATTATATTATCGACTTCTCCTAAACCCCTGGGCCGAATTGAACCAAATTTGATATGCATGGTCCATATCATATGTCAGTTCAAGTTTGTTCAAATAAAGTTGCCATGCTCCATAGGGTGGGGGGGGGGGGGGGGGGGGGGGAATGCTCCAGATTTCTAAAAAAAACTATTCTTCTCATGAAGCAGTGGATACTATGTCTTAATATTTGGTATGGAGCTTCCTTTTGAAGTGTAGAATCAAGTTTGTTAAAATGAAGTTTGTGGAGCAATATTTGCCTTCGAAATGGGAGGGGCAAGATTTTTGGCCCCGCCCAAAATTTCAGTTTTCGGAATTGATCGTCCGACTTGAATGAAATTTAGTATGTGGTATTGCAAAAAAACAAAAATTCTCATGTTCCCCATGGGAACTCCAGAGGCTAAAAATAGAAATATTTTCAAATGCCCATATTTCCCAAACCTAACGGAACAGAAAACTGTTGTTTGGTATGGCGTGTCCTTAGAACCAGTAGAATGGAAAGGTAAAAAAAATTACTATCGGTAACTATCAGGATGTTCTGTTGGAGGCATTGCAAAAAATGCTGAGTTACCATATTTGCAAATATTAAAAAAAAATTTCTTCTCCAGAACCACTGATCAGCAGACATGTTAAGTTCCACGATTTTGGTGGGAGACTCCCGATTTTGATTCTCCTGACCTCACAATCAGGGGACAAATTCTAGCAATATTGAGACCCCATGTTTTGTTTTGCAAACTTGAGTCTAGAGTTGTCAGTTTACTGTACTAACTACTATAAATAAGCTGAGTGGAACTTGGAAGGTAGAAAAAGTATTTCAAACAAATTGCATTACATTTGCCGGAAAAAGTATTTCAAACAAATTGCATTACATTTGCCTGGGCTGTAGATAATTCAGATGTGTGAAAGAAAAACTGAAAACTGTGAAAAAAATAATTAGGTAAAAAATGAACCTCTCTAGGAAAGATATGGCCTAAAAAAAATTAAAAATCTGTTTATCAGGCCCTACCACATGCTCTCTTTTTATAACCAATGTAAACTTAAAAAAATAAAAATGGATTATGTCTGATATTTTACCCAAGTTAAAAAAAAATTGATAAATTTGTCCCTTGAGTGCAAGAAGTCTTTGTAGTGTTTTAGCATTGCAAAGCCTTCTTGCTCTCTAGGGATGAAATACACCACTCCTTTGCTATTCCTTAGATTATGAGGCCTAAAACATAAACCAAGAATATGAAACTTTTGATGGCAAAGAAATAATTACAGAAATAAAAAATAAAATGAAAAACCGCTCGCCCGCATGCAATTTTACAAATAATGGTCTGAGAAACAGAAGATCTAATTTGTGTGGCCTATTTGTGAAAATATTGGGAGTGAGTAACCAACAAAAGTGATTTATATTCCACGACTTAATTCAATAAAAGTTAACAAAATCACAAGAAATATGATTTGTGTTGTGTTTCTTTTATTTCACTGGCATTTGAAGCGGGAATCATAAAAAAAACATGGCAGATTTTGGTGTTTCTTGAAGTGATGTCTAATAACTGAAATAAGCACAACTGCAAATTATCCCCCAAACCAGGGTAAAAGCTTAGTGATTCCTCAAAAAATAACAGAATATTGATTTTTGCTAAAATGTAGCTTTCTTTGAAAATTTTTGCATCTTGAAAAAGCACCTAATCTTACTTTCCAGTGATGGAGCCATGGTCTGAAATTCTGAGGGACAATGCTTGTGAAGAGTGGGGGGGGGGGGGGGGGGGGGGGGGATCTCTGAATTGAAGGCACTGTACTTGTACTGAGGGCAGGAAATCAAAAAAATTATTTTAAAATTTAGGGGTTGGTGTACCCCACCCCCCTCCTCATTTTTCTGACATGAATTTAGGGTATGTTTATGGAAGGGTGATTGGCTGTGTGTGTGTAGCGGGGGGGGGGGGGGGGGGGGGGGGGAGGGTGTTTTGAATTTATTTTATGCAAGTTTTATCCAACCTAATTTTTATCAATCAGATGAAACTGCATGTGTTCCCGCAACATTTCCAATGTTTTATTTATTTATATTTTGAGCAGGATTTATAAAAGTAATGGATGAGAGGGGGTGGGGGGGTTGGGGTTGGTTGTGCGGGGGGGGGGGGGGGGTGCAGAGACAAAATGTGTGAACATAGGTGGAAATTTTTATTCATATTTTTTCCTTAACATTTGGGGCATGCTCCCAATCCCCCCCCCCCCCCTCATACATTTTATATACAAAACTTTGGCACTTGAACACTAACTCGAAACGTGTAATGCACACTGATTCAATGCATATTTCTTATCAACCTACTCACAATTGTTTACTGCAGGCTTGCACTACAGTGGAAGTCCCTAACTCGGATAAAATACTCTCTATTTTTGTCTTTCCCAAGCAATTTGGGAAAGAAAAGTGGTGCAAAAGCACCAAGAAAAAATAAGCCAAAACTGGGTCGAGTGCAACCGGTGCAGACCCAGTACGGGACGCTCTCTCCCAAGTACAACTCCACGACTTCCGTTGCCAGTGCGCATATACCGTCGCTAAAGACTCATTCTTTTTATCATCCGCTCCGTGTCGAGATGTTTCTGCACGCTTATTAGTGTTTAACCAGCTCGTTGTTTGATGATTCCTGATTCATAGTGCATTAGTGTATCCTTTGTATTCTCAGGAACAGTTTTCTTTATATTCTCTTCAATATTATATATCCATAATGTATTTTAATTGTTCTCTCTCGAGTCGTGTGTGAATTTTGTGTGCCATGTGGTTCGGACTTATTATTTTTCACAATTATTGTTAATGCTTAATTTGCTAAATTTTCTAATTGTGTTAGAGTTAGGTGTCAGCGGGGTACCACTCCTACAGCTTTTCTTCTCTCTTTCGAGAGTAGTCATCCTGTTGTGTGGTACCCGGTCGACCGTCTGGGGTCTTTGTTTCTGTCACCTTTCTCTCTTCTTTGGGGGTGTTCTTCTGTTTTCTGATTTCACCTTCTTTGCTCCTCTCACCTCTATCATGCCCAGGACAATTCTTTGTGGGCAATGTCTGCTGCCAAAGCATGTGGATGATTTACATTCTTTTTGTTCCTCCTGTAATGGGTGTTCGGCCGAGCGGCCATGTGGTGTCTGTGGATCATGGTCATCCACTTTCTGGGCGTCAGTTAACCGTGTCGTTCATTCTCGTGGCCGTGCCTCTCGCTCCCACGGGAAAGGAGAACGTGGTTGTTCGGGGGTTCCGGAGCCGACCTTGTCTGGTGAGAGTTATTCCTCCTCCGTGGGGGATGTGCAGTCTTTTCCTGTAGTGGATACTGCGGGAGCCGTTGAGTGTTCTGGTGAAGAGATGCCTGGTTCCGGGACTACGGTCCCCCTCCAGTCGACATCTGAGGCTGTCACTAGGGTTGTGACTCCTCCTTCGGAGCCGAGCAGGTGTGCTCTCTCCATTATTCCACCAGCCTCAATGACTCCCGACGTATCTACTATTACTGCTGGTCTGTCTGCTTCGTCGTCAGTTTCAGCCGGCCTCGGCTTTTCACTGCAGGGGACTGCAGGAATCAGCCTCAGCCTTCCCTGACTTCAACTCGGCGAAGTTGGAAGGGGCTGCCGGCCGAACCCATCTCTGTGGTCTCTATGCCGTCGAGCACCACAGATGTGTCTTTGGATTCGGATGTTCTTAGTGGAGACACTATGAACTCTGTGGCATTTCCGTCCACTCATTCTGGCCACACGACCAGTTTTGGGGGACCAATGCCTTTTGTGCAGCCTGGACCTTCTGCCCCGCAGAGGTCCACGGTGACTCTCATGAGTTCTCACTATATTGATCCTTGGGGTGCCTCGTACCCCTATACACGTCTGCCTTCAGATGTTTTGGCTGCTGCCCGTCGTCCCGCATCGGGTGTTTTGGAGGATCGTGACCCTTCGCTGGTTAAGAGGGTCAGAGGTGAAGCCACTTTTCCGGTTCGCTCCCCTGTCGAATCGGCCAGTACGGGCAGTGAGCTTAGGGAGGCCCTCTCCTTACTCACTCAGGTTCTTTCAAAGAGCCTTCCTGTTGCTTCCAGCAAGGCAACAAGTGGTTTCCAGGTGCCTCCTATTGTGCCACCTCCCGGGATTGGAAACAGGCCGGTTTCTGATTCCCCTGGTGTCCCGACACCATGGGAGGCGTCGGCTGGTTTGCCCACGATGGGCTATGTGTCTTCCGACTCTGGGGAGGAGTCCGACATGCTTGATGTCGAGGGCCAGCAGTCTTCGGACTTTGGGGCAGCTCTTGACTTTGTGTTTGGGTTTCTGCCTGATCTCAAACCTACTAACCAGCCAACAATGTCAGCCAGGCCGCGATCATCGGTCGCGCGCATACAGCCTATGGAGCAACCTGCTTCTGGGTGCCTTGGACCGTGCCAGTCGGTACAGGTGGTTGAAGCTTTTTCAGCATTGGACTCCAAGCTGAATTCCAAGGCTCTGAAGACTTCATTCTTCACCAGAGTTGACACCTTTTTGCCTCCTGTGCGCTATCGTTCCTACGATTCCGCCAATCCGTCGGTCTGCCAGACTTTGACGGTTCTGGATCAGGACTCCATTTCCCTCGGGCTTTCCAAGCCCAAGTCTGCCGTCATTCCAATGACGACTCTGGAGTCCACGTTGGGCTTATCTAGAGAGATGCTTGGCATGCTTTCTCTCTCAGATCACGTCGTCTCAGCTTTGGCTGCTTATCTGCCTCCAGATAAGTTTGACGAGGTACAGGCTCCTTTGCGTGTGCTGTCCAAGGCGCTTATGCATCTTACTCACACGCATGCCTGTAACACGGCTAATCTGGAATTAGTTCGAAGGGACGCTGTGCTGGACACAGGACGATCCCTTCCCGAGGAGCAGCATGCTGCTCTTCGATCTGCTTCTTTGGCAGGTCCACAACTTTTCCATGGTTCCGTGTCGACGGTCCGGATGATGTTCTACGTCATTCCAAAGATCAGCTGCTGTTTCGTCAGCTTGATCAGCCTTCTAGGGGAGGCAAGGGCCGTTCCAAGCCTAACAAGTACCCTTCTGCTTCCTCTGTGAAGCAAAAGGCTGGTCCTTCTGCCGCCGCCTCTACTTGTTACTCAAGGGGTAAGGGTAAAGGTCGGCAGAATCGAGGGAACTCTCAGGATTCTTCATTTAGAAGAGGAGGTTGTTTCTCCTCTCGCGGGCCTCGTTGGGGCTCAAAATGAAGGTCCTCACCTCGACTCGTCCCAGGTTGGAGGAAGGATAGCAGAGTTCGCAGACCATTGGGCCACCATCACATCCGATCCGTGGGTGTTAGATGTTGTTCGGTCCTGGCTGCGAATATCCTTCCGACGGCACCCACTCTGCCAAGGGTGCCTCTTCCAACCACAGTTCCTTCAGACGTTTTACGTCGGGAACTTTTGTCCAAGGAGATTGGCAATCTCCTGGCAAAGGGGGCAATCGAGGTCGTCAAGAACATTCAGTTTCTATTCAGGTGGGTTTCTATTCCCGCCTATTCTTGGTGCCGAAGAAGGACGGCCGACTCTGACCGGTTATCGATCTGAGTATCCTGAACCAGTCTATCATTGCTCCCAAGTTCAGCATGGAGACTTTCAGGTCGGTCCGCCAATCAATTCACCAGGGAGATTTCGCTGCCAGCATCGACCTGCGAGACGCTTACTTCCACGTTCCGATGCATCGGGCGTCACGGAAGTATCTCAGGTTCGCTTTTCTGGGGCGAGTTTACCAGTTCAAGGCCATGCCTTTCGGCCTCAACCTGGCTCCTTGGGCCTTCACCAGACTGATGTCGCATGTGATAGCGTTCCATCGCACACAGTCCAGGGTGACTACTTCGGCATATCTGGACGATATCCTCCAGTGGCATTCCAATGCTGCCTTTCTGGAGTCGCCACTATGTTGAGCTTGCACGTCGCTAGGATTCAGAGTCAACGAGGAGAAGTCAGACCGGGTCCCTTCTCAGTCGTTTTGTGATCTGGGGATGGCTTTCCAAACCCAATTCAATTTGGTAGCAGTTCCCCAGGCCAAGGCTGTGATTCTCTCAGCTTTTGCTCTGACTCTGTCCCAGTCCACGTCCGCGACCGCTCAGAGTTTTCTCCGGCTGATCGGTCTCTGCGGTTCGGTGACGGATCTCATTCCTCTAGGTCGGCTGCATGACAGACCTCTCCAACACTTTCTGCTCAGTCGTTGGAGGCCGAATGTAGATTCTCTGGATCAGGTGCTTCCATTTCTGGAATCTCTTTATCCTCACCTTCTTCCCTGGACAGATGTTCAGTGGATTACGCAGGGACTGTTCCATTGGACTTACCTATGTCCGATCGCGTTCTGACGGCAGATGCCAGCGATCTCGGATGGGGTGCGACGTTGGATCCTCTCGGTCTTTCCCTACACGGGATGTGGGACCAGGATCAAGCAGCTCCACACATCAACCAGAAGGAGCTTCTTGCTCTTCTCTGAGTTTCAGGCAGTGGATCCCTCACCTGTCGAATCGCCAGGTCTTTCTGCTGTCCGACAATTCGACAGTGGTTGCTTACATTCGGAACCAGGGCGGCACGCACTCGGTTCCGATGTACGAATTAGCTCGGGATCTTCTACTGCTCGCTCAGGATGTTCATGCCGGATTGGTTGTTCATCACATTCCCGGTCGTCTGAACGTCCTAGCCGACTCCCTGTCCCGACAGGGCAGGGTTATTTCCACCGAGTGGATGCTCCACAGGGCAGTGTTCCAGTCGCTTTGCGATCTCTGGGGACGTCCCCACATCGACCTCTTTGCGACTCGTTGGAACCATCAGGTGGACACTTTCATGTCCCTGTGTCCAGATCCTCTGGCTTTTGCCATGGACGCTCTGTCACTCGATTGGAACGGTCTAGTCGGCTACGCCTTCCCGCCGGTTCCGATTCTACCTCAGGTTCTAGCCAAAATTCGAACCTGCAGTTGTCGAATCATTCTGATCGCTCCCCTGTCGCCTCAGCGGGTGTGGATCAATCAGCTCTGCTCGCTGATGGCGGCGGTTCCGGCACGTCTCCTGGTACGTCGCGACCTTCTTTGTCAAGGTCGCCCGAGGAGGTTTCACGTCGACCCGACTTCATTGTGCCTTCACGCATATCTTTTGTCAGGTCCTGTCTCCTCCGTAGAGGTTTTTCAAGATGAGCAGTGGAGTGCTTTTCTTCTTCAAGGAGGCACTCCACTGGTTTAGCTTATGCAGCTAAATGGAAGGTCTTCTGTCGATGGTGTGCTGATCACTCTGTTGATTATGCAAATCCTTCGATTTCACAGATTGCGGAGTTTCTGGTATATCTGTTTGATTCTCGGGGTCTCCAGCCTGTTACCATCAAGGGTTACAGGTCTATGCTTTCAGAGACTTTTTCTTATGTGGGGAAGCGTCGTATCGGCACTAATCCTTACCTCTCCAAGCTTGTTTGGCACTTTTCTTTGAAAAGGCCTCGGACTTTGCAGCTTACCCCACGATGGAATCTTTCGTGGGTGCTGCTTTGCTTGGGGAGGGGGGGGGGGGGGTGCCATTCGAACCTTTATCTCAGGTGGATATGCATTTTCTCACATATAAGACGGCTTTTCTGATGGCGTTTGCTTCGGCCAGACGGGTTAGTGAGCTTCACGCCCTCTCGGTTGACCCGGCCTTTTTTAGGAGCTCTCCCAACAGTGTTACTTTTACCACTGATTGCTCTATTTTGGCCAAGAATCAGTTACCAGATACTACTCCTCCTCCTATCTGTATCAGGGCTCTTCCTTCTGTTGAAGGTAATCGCCCTTTGCTCTGTCCGGTCCATGCTATTCGCATTTATCTCGATCAGACACGTTTCATACGGAAAGGCAGGAAACGTTTTTTTCTGTCTCTTATTCCGGGTCGACAGCAGATCTCTCCTCAATCCATTTCTCGATGGATTTGTCTTGCTATTCGTACGGCTTACGGTCGTTTAGCAGCTGGCGATTGAATTACCAATCATATTTCTGCCCATGAGGTGCGGGCACTAACCACCTCTTGGGCTTATTCTAACTCCGTCAAGTTGTCGGATGTTATGCAGGCAGCCTACTGGAGAAATGCCTCTACTTTCTCCACCTTTTATCTGCACCAGTTGCAGGAGCAGTCGGAGGACCTTTTTGCCCTGGGTCCTCATTCTTCTGCTCAGGCTGTTGTCTGCCATAGCCATTAGGCTTCTTGAAGGTCAGTTTCAGCCTTGTGCTGTTACTGCCCTTTTTTTGTCTGTGTCACACAGGCCCATATGTCTCCTTTCATTGTCCTTTACCAATGATTGCGACGTTATGGTTGATAAGCCTCGGGACCTCTTCCTTCTGCTTCACGGTTCCAGTGCACTGGGGTTATGTGTGGGTTGGTTATGCGATTCCCTCCAGCCTATTGTCTATTCAGCCTGTAATAAACAATTGTGAGTAGGTTGATAAGAAATCTAAATTTTATAGTAAATTTCCTTTCTTATTATACCTACCGCAATTGTTTACATGGAGGCCCTCCCGTCTTCTTTACGGGTAAGGAATCTTTCCTCCCCGCTGATCACATAACTCTTAACGGTGACGGATTCAAAAAGAATGAGTCTTTAGCGACGGTATATGCGCACTGGCAACGGAAGTCGTGGAGTTGTACTTGAGAGAGAGCGTCCCGTACTGGGTCTGTGCCAGTTGCACTCGACCCAGTTTTGGCTTATTTTTTCTTAGTGCTTTTGCACCACTTTTCTTTCCCAAATTGCTTGGGAAAGACAAAAATAGAGAGTATTTTATCCGAGTTAGGGACTTCCACTGTAGTGCAAGCCTGTAGTAAACAATTGTGGTAGGTATAATAAGAAAGGAAATTTACTATAAAATTTTGATTTTTATATGTCCAAACATGTTTCCATTTACTATATCAAATGCATTTTTCAAGACTTGCCAGATTCACTCAGGCCAAATAGGTCTATAACCAAAGAAAAGCTGGGGAGAGTCGGGATAATTTCTCGACATGTTACAATATTTTTTATTCAATTAACAGTTTACTCTATAACCTATATTTATTTAACAGGTCTAATTTGTACTGGAGGTATGGTAAATGGTTTTGTGTTGGGAAATTATATTCAATTAACAGGGATATACAATTAAGAGATATCCAATTAAGTGGCCTCCACTGTATTAGGGTGTCTATGTGGATGAGCTTGTTAGTTCCTCCAGTGGTTGGTGGATTCCTTGGGCCATCTAGTGGATGTGTTTGAATAATTCTTCCTTCATCTTGGGAACTAACAAAGTTGTGATATAGGCATCATATAGCCATAGTTATTGAAAGCGATTTAAAACCCCAATCAAACCAGATCAGACAATTGAGACAAACTAAAGGTGAAGCTTAATATTCTTGCATATCTAGTTTCTTGGTGTTTACCTTGCAAATAAGACTCAGTTATTCTTTTTCCCCAGAAACCTTTGATTTTGAACCAAATTTAAATGAGCTTTTCCTAATTTTATCTCTGATATGCAGTGATATGCACTTCAAACAGTCTAGTTTCTGTAAATCATGGCATATGCAGGCATATGTGAGCACTGTGCCTGCTGTGCCTATAATTAATTTACTACTGCTTATTCTGTAACTATGTATATGTTGCAAATATTGGTTGAGTAAATGGGAACTTATTTTTATTCTGGATCAAGAAGGGCAAACCTTGTGTTTTTGTTTTTGTTATCGCATCTGCATACCAGGATAGCGATCAAAAATACTTTTTTTGTTGAAATAAAAATTAATATTTTTAATTTTTTAATTTTGAAAAATCAGTCCCACCTAGCTATTATGACTCATAAGACAATATTATATATACTATGCTTTATTTTAAAGACTGTTCCATTAAAAAAAAATTTGATATGAATGAATTGTGTTGTGAATGGATATGTTTGTTGACTTTAGGAGAAAATTTCGGGCAATTTTTTTCCGCTCAACATTGGGCACCCACCCTAGTGTTCAACTGATTACCAAAAATGGCTGCTGACCGATTACTGGTTATTTGAGCTCACAATCGGCCGATTCCGAATGTAATACCATGCACTACTAGACAAGTCGAGGCTCGCAAACAAACTTCATTAAATTGAACATATTTTACAGTGTTTTCAGTCCGTTCACTACTAGATAAGTTGAGACTCGAAAGAACTACATTAAATTGAACATATTTCATAGTGTTAAACTCCTGACTCAGGTCCAGTAACATTATCAGACGTGCAGACTTGGGTGGTAAATGTGACTCTCAGAGCCATGTTTACCACCCAAGCGCATGCAACTGGTAATTTTTCCTGTGACCTGAGTCCATGGAGTGCAACCTTCACTTTTCCTGTATGAACTGGTGATTGCTGCAAGTACACTCATTTGTAAGCTTTACATGTCATTTAACTTGTATTTCTCGTAAAGGAGTGTCTAGAGAGATTAAGAATACACATTGTGGTGGTTTTTCAACTTTATTGAAAGGTATAATTGACATTATTTTACATTAACAATTGAACAATTGCAGAAGATAATAAAATGCCGTTTATTATTCATCATAAAATGCTTGGCAACAATCGATTGAACCAATGTTCAAGGAACCATTGCCGTTGTCATCCGATTGCCCATAATTGGCCGATTGTGGTGGCCGGATCTGATCATCAGTTGAACACTAACCCACCCCCATCCATAAGTCAGTTTTGGATGAAATTCTCCAATATTTTTATACTAAGGGGGGTTAGTTTTGTTAATAATGCTTCTAAATAGGCTTTTATGATCAATTGGGGACATTTTGTTACAGTTTGGAACACAAAAGATGCCATAACAGAGAAAACGGAAAAAAAAATGCATTAACTGACTTTGCTCATTTTTTTGCCACTTGACCACCCACCCAATCTTCTTCTCCAGAGCCATCAATTAGAATCATTTGATATTTGGTATGCAGCATCTCGAGAGGGGTCAGATTCAAGTTTGTTCAAATCAAGTCCCTGGAATAATATTTGGGGTCACTATGGGAGCCCGAAGTTTAGTTTAGTACAATATGAGGTAATTTCATTAAAAATCTTCTTCAGATTCACCAGTCAGAATCTTTTCATATTTGGTATACATTATCTCTGGAGGGGGTTAGATTCAAGTTTATTTGAATCGTGTCCCTGGGTTAATATTTGGGCTCTCTATGTGAAACCGAATTTTAACTTGGTGCAACTTGAGAGAATTTCTTTAAAAATCTTCTATTTATTTATTTATTTATTTATTTATTTATTTATTTATTTATTTGTGTTTAAGGTCACATATTTCTACACAATGGCTAATCATGACCAAAATCTTCTCCAGAACCATCAATCGGAATCTTTTCATATTTGGTATATAACATCTCTAATGGGATCAGATTCAAATTTGCTCAATTCGTGTCCCTGGCTTAATATTTGGGTTCTCTTTGTGGGAAGGGGGGAGGTTAGGTTCAAGTTTGTTCAAATCCATTCCTTTATATTTTTCCATAAAATTTGCCTTTCTAACTACAATGACATAATAACCCTTGGAAGTTTGGCAGTGCGTGTCTACTGCTGATAGAATTGGAAGCAATCATCTGACATGGACACCAGAGTTATGATTAATTTTATGACTTCATTCCTCTGTATTGTTGATGAACCATGACTAACTGAATGTGACCAAAATTCCTTTTTGAAACACTTTGTCATGGAAGCAATTAAGGCCCCTTAGGACCTCTTGTTAAGGAAGAACTTTATCGTGAATCGGATTTTGATTATTTTTGGTACAGAAAACACCTAGTACAATTTATTTTTTAAAACTCTAAACAAAAAATCAACCCCCAAAATCATCAAAATTATCAAAACTAAGTAAATCACGACCAACTATTTATTTATTTGGGTTTAATGACACATTCTACAGCCAGTGTCACCTCGTATCAGACAGTTTTACAGGTGGAGGAAGCAGGAATACCTGGAACGAACCACCAAGCAATGGCAAGCAACTGCCAGACTCCCCAATGTACTAACTCCACACAAGCAACGTTAACATTGGTTGAAGTCAAGTGCACCATTGATGTGTAGTACGCCTTAGTACACAGTGCCACCATGCGCCCACGTGGACAATCAGGATTAAGTGCCTTGCCCAAGGACATAATGCTTTTACCCCTGGTTGGGATCGAACACCGGACCTTTCAGTTAGAAGTCCAATGCAAAAAAACACTGAATCATTGCGCTCCCATAAAGACCACACTGTAAGGAAACTTAATTTAACCCTCTACACACTGATGTTGAAATCTCAAAATTTGCATTTTTCCCACTCTGCAACTTTGAATTTTACCAATTCAGTCTTGTTTAACAGAGCTCGTTCAGCTCTGTTAAACAAGATTGAATTGGTTAAATTTCTTGTTGCATTATGGGAAAAAATTGCTACTTGAAATATGGATATTTTGACATCAATGTGCAGAGGGTTAAGGTGTTTATTGACGAGATGAACAGGATATCACATTCTGGAATTTTACAGGCTTCAAAAATGGATACTGTTGGCCATTTTGGTCTAAAAGTAGTAGTTACATTTTTTAAGCAAGAACATTCAAATGGTGATTCAGATTTTTATTATTTTTGGTATGTAAGATAACTAACACAATTTACATAATATAGTACATGGTTTTTTAGCTCACCGAAGGGAGCTTAACTTATCACTTGCCGTCTGTCGTCGTCTGTCGTGAACTTTACATTATCTACTTCTCACAAACTGCTGAACCAAATTTGGTGTGCATGTTCCTTATCACATGTCAATTCACGTTTGTTCAAATAAAATTGGCGTGCCCACAGGGGGCACCACAAGGGGCATAACTCTCATAGCACCCATAAATTTGTTTCCAAAGTTAAAAAAAATCTTCTTCAGAACCACTAGTCAGAATCTATCGATTTTCTTCCATTTCCATAAAAAAATGTTGCTGCTGGCAGCATTCTTTGAACTTAGTTTAGTCAGACCTCAATATTTCCCTTTGGCACACCCTACAGGGCACATTTATCATCAGATTGCTTTGAAACCTGGTATGCTTGTTTGGGGTGACCCCTAGATGGGAGCTATCGATTTTCTTCCATTCCATCAAAAAATGTTGCCGCTGGCAACAACTATTGAACTCGGTTTAGTCAGGCATCAATATATTCCTTTGGCACGCCCTACAGGGCACATTTATAATCAGATCGGTTTGAAACTTGGTATGCTTGTTTGGGGTTACATCTAGATGAGAGCTATCGATTTTCTAGGATTTCCATCAAAAATGTTGCCACTGGCAACGACCTTCAATAAACTTATTGCAGTTATGCATCAATAATTCCCTTTGGCACACCCTGCTGTGCACATTTTTGACTGGATCGCTTTGAAACATGGTATGCTTGTTTGGGGTGACCTCTAGATGGGAGCTATCAATTTTCTTACATTTCCGTCAAAAAATCTTGATGCTGTCAACGACCTTTGAACTTAGTTTAGTCAGGCATCAATATATTCTTTTGGCACGCCCTACAGGGCACTTTTATGATCAGATCGGTTTGAAACTTGGTATGCTTGTTTGGGGTAACATCTAAATGGGAGCTATCGATTTTCTTCAATTTCTGTAAAAAAATGTTGCTGCTAGCAATGACCTTCGATGAACTTAGTGCAGTTATGTATCAATATTTCCCTTTGGCACACCCTGCAGTGCACATTTCTTATCAACCTACCTTACAATTGTTTACTACAGGCTTGCACTACAGTGGAAGGCCCTAACTCGGAAAATATACTCTCTATTTGATCTCTCCGAAGAGATTTGGGAAAGAAAAGTGGTGCAAAAACACCACGAAAAAATAAGCCAAAACTGGGTTGAGCGCCATCTGCGCACACCCAGTAGGGGACGCTCTTCTCTAAGTACAATTCCACGACTTCCGATAACCAGTGTGCAAAGCAGTCATCAATGAATCATTCTTTTTTAGTCCGCTCTCCGTGAAGGACGTGCAGCCATTTGCATTACGAAGCAATGATAATTCAACTTGTCGATAATGGTTTCCTGTGATTGGAATTATGGATCTGAGGATCGTATAATAACAGGACTGTGTTTTATATATTCTCGTTATTATTTTCAACCACATTTTCATTCTATTTTATATATTTTCCGTGTCGTGCGCGACTTTTGCATAAAGTGCAGTTCGGATATAAAATTTTTCGGTTGATAAATTTTATTATTATTATTGGAGTTAGGTATCAATGAGGGACTGTATGGACTGGATTTCTTCACTCTGTTGAGGGCTGAATTTCTGTTTTTTGGGTCCCTGTTGGCCATCTGGGTTCAGTTGTGTTCCCGCCGGTTCTTTTTCTGCCACCTGTCTCTTGTAGTTGAGGGTGTTCTTCTACTTTCTGTATCTGTTGAGTTCACCTGTTTCTTTTACTGCTCTCACCTCTGTTATGTCCTGTACGGTTCCTTTAGGGCAATGCCTTTTGCCCTCGCTTTTGGTGTGTTCTCATGGCCATTCCGGGGGGAATGTGCAGTTTTTTACTGTGGTGGATACTGCGGGAGCTGTTGAGTTGTCTGGTGAAGAGATGTCTGGTTCCGGGTCTATGCTCCATCTCCAGTCAACATCTGAGGCTGTCACTAGGGTTGTGACTCCTCCTTTGGAGACCGAGCTCGGTTGCTTTCTCCCATTTTCTGCCAGTTTCAACAGCTCCCGTCGTACCTGCTGCTACTGCTGTTCCACCTACATCATCATCGGTCACCATTTCAGCCGGCCTCGCCTTATCCCTGCAGGGGTCTGCAGCAATGTCTGTAGTGTGGATGTGGGGTA
Organism: Pictodentalium vernedei; assembly: GCA_031216915.1. Classification (NCBI taxonomy): domain Eukaryota; kingdom Metazoa; phylum Mollusca; class Scaphopoda; order Dentaliida; family Dentaliidae; genus Pictodentalium; species Pictodentalium vernedei. The sequence goes on from CM062296.1 coordinate 412,941,041, forward strand.
TTGGCCTCAGCCTTCCCTGACTTCAACTCGGCAATGTCGGAAATGGCTGCCGACCGAACCCCCTGCTGCGTCCTCTCAGCTGTTGAGCACAGCAGTTTTATCCCTGCAGGAGTCTGCAGAGGTGTCTGGTAGTGTAGACGTGGGGTATCGGCCTCAGCCTTCCCTGACTTCAACTCGACGAAGTTGGAAGTGGCTGCCGACTGAACCCCCTGCTGTGTCCTCTCAGCCGATGAGCACAGCTGTTTTATCCCTGCAGGAGGCTGCAGAGATGTCTGGTCATGTAGATGTGGGGTATCGGCCTCAGCCTTCCCTGATTTCAACTTGGCGAAGTCCGAAGGGACTTCCGGCCAAACCCTCTACTGTGGTCTCTCAGCTGTCGAGTACCGCAGTTTTTCTCATTAGATTCGGATGTTCATGGTGGGGTCACCATGAGCTCCGTGGCGTTTCCGTCCACACACTCTGGTCCCATGGCCAGTTTTGCGGGACCAACGCTTTTGTGCAGCCTGACCTTCTGGCCCGCAGAGGTCCGTGGCGACTCTCCGGAGTTTCCGCTCTGTAGATCCTCGGGGTATGTCATACCCCAATACACATCTGCCTTCAGATGTTTCGGCTGCAGCCCGTCGCACTGCGTCGGGTGTTTTTGAGGATCATGGCCATTCGCTGGTTAAATGGGTCAGGAGTGAAGCCACTTTGTCGGTTCGTTCCCACATTGAACCGTCCGACACAGTCAGTGAGCTTAGGAAGGCCCTCTCTTTGCGCACATAGGTTCTGTCCAAAGGCCTTTTCCATTGCTTTCAGCGAGGCTACGAGTTGTTTCTGGGCACCCCCTGTGGCACCGCCTCCCGAGATTGGAAACAGGCCACTTTCTGATCCCCCTGGTGTGCCCACACCATGGGAGGCGTCGGCTGGTTTGCCCATGATGGGCTATGTGTCTTCCGACTCATCCGACATACCTGACATCGAGAGCCAGCAGTCTTCTGACTTGGGGGCAGCTCTTGACTGCTGTGTTTGGGATCCTTCCAGATCTCAAAACATCAAACCAGCCGAAGTGTCAGCCTGGCTGCGAATATCGGTCGCGCGCCTACAGCCTGTGGAGCAACCTGCTTCTGGCCCCCTTCGACCGTGCCTGTCGGTACAGGTGGTTGAAGCATTTACAGCTTTGGACTCTTAAGTTGAGTCCAAGGCTATGAAGACGTCGTTCTTCATCAGGGTTGACACATTTTTGCCATTGGTGCGTTATCGTTCCTACGATTCCGCCAATCCGTCAGTCTGCCAGACTTTGACGGTCTTGGATCAGGACTCCCAACTCCCAAGCCAGCCATTTTTCATATGGAGACTCTGGAGTCCGTGTTGGGCTTATCGAGAGAAATGCTGGAATGCTTTCTCTCTTCGATCACATCATCTCTGCTTTGCTGCTTATCTGCTCTCAGGTAAGTTTGATGACGAACAGGCTTTTTGTGTGTACTGTCCAAGGTGTTCATGCATCTTCTCTCACGCATGCCTGTAACATGGCTAACTTGGAATTAGTTCGCAGGGACGCTGTGCTGGACACAAGCCGTTCCCTTCTTGAGGGGCAGTGCGCTGCTCTTCGATTTGCCTCTATCGGTATGTCCGCAACTATTCCATGGTTCCGTGGTGACCAGCTGTAGATCAGCTGCTGCTTAGTCAGCTTGATCAGCCTTCTGTTGGAAACCCGGGGGCTGTCCAAAGCCTACCAAGTTCCTTCTGCTTCCTCTGCTAAGCCAAGGCTGATCCTCCTGCCGCCACTTCTACTTATTCACAGGGTAAGGATAGGCGTCTGCAGTAATCACCTCGATTTTGTTCCAGGTTGAGGCATTCCACTCAGTCGAGAGTGCCTCTTCCAACACAAGTCCCTTTCAATGTTACATGTTGCGAACTTTTGATCACAGAGATAGGCAATTTCCTGTCAAAGGGGGCAATCAAGGTCATCAAGAACATTCTTTCAGTGTTATTTTGTTCTTGGTGCCGAAGAAGGACAGCCGACTCAGACAGGTTATCGATCTGAGTATCCTGACCCAGTCTATCCTTGCTCCTAAGTTCAGCATGGAGGCTTTCAGGTTCTCCGCTCCATTCACCAGGGAGTTTTCCAGTTCAAGGCCATGCCCTATGGCCTCAACCTGGATCCTTGGACCTTCACCCGTCTGATGTTGCATGTGTTAGTCTTACATTGCACACAGTGCAGGGTGTCTTCTTCGGCATATCTAGTCAATATCCTCCAGAGGCATTCCAATACTGCCTTTCTGGAGTCGGATGTTGACACGTCACTAGGGTTTGGAGTCAACGAGAAGTTGGACCTGGTCCCTTCTCCATCGTTTTGTCATCTGGGATTGGCTTCCGTACTCTGCTGGATACGGTGGTGGTTTCTGGGGCAAGGGCTGTGATTTTTTCAGCCTTTTGCCCTGACTCTATTCCAGTCCACATCCGCAACAGCTCGGAGTCTTCCCCAACTGCTCGGTCTCTGCGGTTTGGTGACGGATCTCATTCCTCTAGGTTGGCTGCATGTCAGAAGTCTCCAACACTTTCTGCTCAGTCGTTGGAGGTTGAATGTCGATCCTCTGGATCTGGTGCTTCAGTTACCGGAATCTCTCCCAGGTAGAGTTGTCCGACTTCTCCACATCCGATCGTGTTCTGATGGCAGTCTCCAGCGATCTCGGATGGGGTGTGATGTTGGATCCTCTTAGGTCTTTTCCTTCCCGGGTCATGGGACTAGGATCCAGCAGCTCTTCACATTAACCAGAAGGAGCTTCTTGCTCTTCTTCTAAGTTTCCGGCAGTGGATCCCCTACCTTTTGAATTGTCAGGTCCTTCTGTTGTCCGACAATTCGATAGTGGTTGTTTACATTCGGAACCAGGGTGGCACACACTAAGTTCCCATGTACTAATTGGTTCGGGATCTTCTACTGCTCGCTCAGGATGTCAATGCCGGATTGGTGGTTCATCACATTCCTGGTTATCTGAACGTCATAGCCGACTCCCTGTCCCGACGGGGCAGGTTCATTTCCACCAAGTGGATGCTCCACATGGCAGTGTTCCAGTCTCTTAGCGATCTCTGGGATCGTCCCCACATCGATCTCTTTGCGACTCGTTGGAACTATTTGGTGGACACTTTCGTGTCCCCGTGTCTAAATGCCCTGGCTTTCGTCGTGGATGCTCTGTCCCTCCTTTGGAAAGGTCTTGTCCGCTATGCCTTCCTGCCGGTTCCGATTCTGCCTCAGGTTCTAGCCCAGATATGAACCTGCAGTTGTCAAATCTTTTCGATCGAACCCCTGTCGCCTCAGTGGGTGTGGATCAATCTGTTAGCGGTGGTTCCGGCACATCTCCCTCTACGTCGCAACCTTCTTTACCAAGGTCACCCAAGGAGGTTTCATGTCGACCCGACTTCATTGTGCCTTCGCGCATGTCTTTTGTCAGGTCCTGTTTCCTCCATAGTGGTTTTTGCGAGATGAGCAGTGGAGTTGCTTTTCTTCTTCAAGGAGGCACTCCACTGGTTCAGCCTATGTGGCTAAGTGAAGGTCTTCTGTCGATGGTGTGCGGATCACTCTGTTGCTTCTGTCACTCCTTCGATCACACAGATTGCAGAGTTTCTGGTATACGTTTGATTCTGGGGTTCACCAACCTGTTTCCATCACTGGGTACAGGTCCATGCTTCGGAGACCTTTTCGTATGTGGAACAGCATCGTATCGGCTCTAATCCATGCCTCTCCAAGCTTGTTCGGCACTTTTCCTTGAAAAGGCCTAGGACTTTGCAGCTTACCCCAAGATGGAATCTTTCTTGGGTGCTGCTCTGCTTGGGGGAGGGGGCGCTGTTCAAGCCTTTATCCCAGGTGGATATGCATTTTTTCAGATACAAGACGGCTTTTCTGATGGCTTTTGCCTCAGCCAGACGGGTTAGTGAGCTTCATGCCCTCTTGGTTGACCTTTTTTCTGGAGCTCTCCCACCAGCGTTATGTTTACCAGTGATTGCTCCTTTCTGGCCAAGAATCAGATACCAGAAACTACTCCGCCTCCTGTCTGTATCGGGACTCTTCCTTCTGTTGAGGGTAAACACCCTTTTCTCTGTCCGGTTCGTGCAATTCGCTTTTATCTCAATCGGATGCTGTTCATTTGGAAGGGTAGGATCGATTTTCTGTCTCTTATTCCTGGTCGACAGAAGATCTCTCCTGAATCCATTTCTCGATGGATTTGTCTTGCTATTCTTGCAGCTTCCGCTCATCTAGCGACTGGCGATTGTATTACCAATCATTTTTCTGCCACGAGGTGCATGCATTGTCTACCTCTTGGGGCTTATACTAACTTAGTCATGTTGTCGGATGTTATGCTGGTAGCCTACTGGAGAAATGCTACTTTCTCCACTTATCTGCGACAGTTGCAGGAGCAGGCAGAAGACCTTTGTTCTATGGGCCCTTTCTCTTCTGCTCAGGCTGTTGTCTATCCCAGCCATTCGGCTTCTTACAAGGTCAGCTCCAGCTCTGTGCTGTTACTGCCCTTTCTGTCTGTGCATCGCACATAACCATACGCCTCATCTCTCATTGTCTTTTACTAATGTTTGTGATGCTATGGTTTGATAGGCCTAGGGACCTCTTCCTCTGTCCATGGTTCCAGTGCAATTGAGTTTTGTGTGGGTTGGTTATGTGATTCCCTCCATCCTATTGTCTATTCAGCCTGTAGTACACAATTGTAAGGTAGGTTGATAAGAAATTTAAATTTTATAGTAAATTTCCTTTCTTATACCTACCGCAATTGTTTACATGGAGGCCCTCCCGTCTTCTTATTCGGGTAAGAATCCTTCCTCCCCGCTGATCACATAACTCCTATGTTGGTGAACTCAAAAGAATGATTCATTGATGACTGCTTTGCGCACTGGTTATCGGAAGTCATGGAAATGTACTAAGAGAAGAGTGCCCCCTACTGGGTGTGCGCCGATGGCACTTGACCCAGTTTTGGCTTATTTTTTCGTGGTGTTTTTGCACCACTTTTCTTTCCCAAATCTCTTGGGAAAGATCAAATATATTTTCCAAGTTAGAGTCTTCCACTGTAGCGCAAGCCTGTAGTAAACAATTGCGGTAGGTATAATAAGAAAGGAAATTTACTATAAAATTTGAATTTTTGACCGGATCGCTTTGAAACTTGGTGTGCTTGTTTGGGGTGACCTCTAGATGGGAGTTATCGATTTTCTTATACTTCCGTCAAAAAATGTTGCCGCTGGCAACATTCTTAAAACTTAGTTTAGTCAGACCTAAATATTTCCCTTTGGCACAACCTACAGGGAATGCTTGTTTGGGGTGACCTCTAGATAGGAGCTATCGATTTTCTTACATTTTCATCAAAAAATCTTGCTGCTGTCAACGACCTTTGAACTTAGTTTAGCCAGGCATCAGTATATTCCTTTGGCATGCCCTACAGGGCACATGTTTGATCAAATGGGTTTGAAACTTAGTATGCTTGTTTGGGGTTACCTCTAGATGGGAGCTATCAAATTTTTTTCAATTTCTGTCATAAAATGTCACTGGCAACAACAACCTTCAAGGAACTTAGTGCAGTTATGCATCAGTATTTATTTCCCTTTGTCTCACCCTGCAGTGCACATTTTTGACCTGATCACTTTGAAACTTGGTGTGCTTGCTTGGGGTGACCTCTGGATGGGATATATCTATTTTCTTCCATTCAAAAAATGTTGCCGCTGGCAACATTCTTAGAACATAGTTAAGTCAGACCTCGGTATTTCCCTTTGGCACACCCTACAGGACACATTTATGATCAGATTGCTTTGAAACCTGGTATGCTTGTCTCGGGTAACCTCTAGATTGAAGCTATTGATTTTCTTCCATTTCGATCAAAAAATGTTGAAGCTGGCAACGTTCTTAGAACTTAGTTAAGTCAAACCTCAATATTTCACTTTGGCACACCCTAGAGGGCACATTTATGACTGGATTTCTTTGAAACCTGGCATGCTTGTTTGGGATGACCTCTAGATGGGAGCTACAGATTTCCTTACATTTCCTTTAAAAAATCTTACTTCGGTAAATGACCTTTGAACTTAGTTTAGTCAGGCATCAATATATTCTTTTGGCATGTCCTGCAGGGCACTTATGATCAGATCGGTTTGAAACTTGGTATGCTTGTTTGGAGTAACCTGTAAAAGGGAGCTATCGATTTTCTTCAGTTTCTGTAAAAAAATGTTGCCGTTGACAATGACCTTCTATGAACTTAGTGCAGTTATGTATCAATATTTCCCTTTGGCACACCCTGCAGTGCACATTTTTGACCGGATTGTTTTGAAACTTGGTGTGCTTGTTTGGGGTGATCTCTAGATGGGAGCTATCAATTTTCCTCTGTTCCCGTCAAAAAATATTGCAGCTAGTTTAGTCAGACCTCAATATGTCCCTTTGGCTCACGCTACATGGAACATGATCGGATTGCATTGAAACCTGGTATGCTTGTTTGGGGTGAGCTCCAGAGGGGAGCTATTGATTTTCTTCAGTGACCTTTGAACTTAGTTAAGTCAGGCATCAAAATATTCCTTTGGCATGCTCTGCAGGGCACCTTTATGATCAGATAGGTTTGAAACTTGCTATGCTTGTGTGGGGTTACCTCTAGATGGGTTCTATTGATTTTCTTTGATTTCCTTCAAAAAATGTTGCCGCTGACAATAAATAGCCTTTGATGAACCTAGTGCAGTTTTGCATCAATATTTCCCCTTGGCACTCCCGGTAGTGCACATTTATGATCGGATTGCTTTGAAACCTGGCGTTTCTGTTTGGGGTGACCTATAGATAGGAGCTATCCTCTTTCTTCTATTTTCGTCAAAAAATGTTGCAGCTGGTAACGACCTTTGAACTCAGTTTCGTTAGTCCTTAATATTTCCCTTTGGCACACTCTACAGGGAACATTTATGATCGGATTGCATTGAAACCTCGTATGCTTGTTTGGGGTGACCTCTAGATAGGAGCTATTTATTTTCTTTCTTGTCCATCAAAAAATGTTGACGTTGGCAATGACTAAATGGCAATGATATTGCAGTTATGCATCAAATTTTTCTTTGGCACACCCTGCAGGGCACATTTAAAATCGGATCACTTTGAAACTTGGTATGCTTGTTTGGGGTGGCCTCTAGATAGGAACTATTGATTTTCTTCGTTGTCCGTTATGACCTTTGATGAACTTCAGGGCTTATATTTCGTCTAAATTTGTGAGAATCCATTTGGATTCTCGTGAAAATGGTTGCGAGAATCCATACCTACTATGAGTGTCCCAGGATCCCATGACGCCACCATGGTTGAACTACTGTCGTATACTGATAACACACGTTAACCTTTTATCCAACACACCTTTTTAATTTTTAAAACTAAATTTGATAATTTTTAAACAATAAATAATAAATAAATGATAAAATAATTAAATGAGCAATATTCACCAATAAAATCTTACAACTATGGCTGTCGTTGGAACCGGCGCAATGAGCCGGTTCCAATGACAGCCATATTTGTAATGATTTTATTGACAAAGTGTCAGGATATTTCAGGTCATGTTAGCCTTCTATTGATTAATTTGTTGTCGGTGTGTTAGGTAAAGGGTTAAATTGACTCATTTTTTTCACGCGAATCATAGCAGAGGTGCAGCAAGAATCTACATGGATTCTCGCCGGTTTTATTGCGCGAATCTTTGTGCGAATCGATTCTCGGATTCTCATCGAAATTTAAGCCCTGAACTTAGTGCAGTTATGCATCAATACTTCTCTTTAACACACCCTGCAGGGCACATTTATGATTGAATCGCTTGGAAACTTGGTGTGCTTGTTTGGGGTGACCTCTAGATGGGAGCTATCGATTTTCTTCCATTTCCGTCACAAATAGTTGCTGTTGGCAACGACATTTGATGGACTTAGTAAAAACTTCGCACTGTTACGCATCAATATTTACCTTTGACACACCTTGCAGGGCACATTTATGATTGGATCGCTTTGAAACTTGGTGTGCTTATGTGGGGTGACATTTATATGGGAGCTATCGATTTTCTTCCATTTCTGTCGAAAAATGTTGCCACTGACCTTTGAACTTAGTTTTGTCATACCTCAATATTTCCCTTTGACACATCCTTCAGGGCACATTTATGATCGGATCAGTTTGAAACTTGGTATGTGTGTTTGGGTTGTTCTCTAGATGTGAGCTATTGATTTTTGTTCATTTCCATAAACGATTATTGTCGTTCTCACCAGCCTTTGAACTTACTGCATTTGTGCAGCAACTTATCCCTTTTGCACTCTCTGCAGGGTATATTTATGAATTTCCTTAAAAAAGAAAAAAAAAACATTGCCACAACCAATGACCTTCAAACTTGGTGCATTTGTGCTTTAACATCTTTCTTTGGCATGCATCAGAGAGAACATTCATTATCAGGTTGTTTTGAAACTTTGTATGCTTATGCAAGGTGACAAAGATAAGAGCTATTGATTTTCTTTTCCTTTCCATCAAATACTGTTGCTGTTAGCAACAATCTTTGAATTTATTGCATTTGTGCATCAAAATTCTTCGTTGACATGGCTTTCAGGACACATTTATCTTAGGATTGTTTTTGAACTTGTGCTCATTAGGCAGGACCTCTAGATAAGAGCTATTGATTAGCATTCATTTCTGTGAAAAAAGTTTCCATTTACAATAACCTCTGAACTTACTGCATTCATCCTTTATCCAGCCTTACAGTTTACATTTAAAAATGCATGGATTACTCTGATGTTGTGCACACAAAATGCTGTTATGTTTAAATTTCACCAAATAACTTTGGTACCAATGATCTTCAATTTTGCCATTTCACTTATAACTTACCAAGTTCAAGTTGTCAAGTTGAGATACAGTGTCATTGACACTTTCATTTGAATAAGGACTGAGATTGGGAAATTTTTTCAGTTGCTAAATTCTCCTGTAAGTGATATGTGATCATTGGCTGCCAATGCAGCTGCCAGAACCTAATCGCCTAACATAGATGTCAAAAACACAAAATTTCAAGCAGCAAATTTTTCCCATAATTCAACTAGGAATTGAACCAATTCAGTCTTGTTTGATAGACCTTAGTGACCTCTTTCAAACAAGAGTTGTATGATGGGAAAACATGGCTTCAAATTTTGATATTTTGATGTCAGTGTGCAGTAACAAGAGGAGTAATAAGGTATTTTCAGGCAAAAATAGCAAAAAATAATGAAATTTGAATGGTGATTCATGTGAAAGGCTCTAGCCAGGTATTGTTTGAGGTGTTTCCTAAGTAAAGGATTAAAGATGGCTGGATACAACTCTGTCATCTTGAACTTCTTTTAACTCTTAGAAGCCGGGAATCAGAATGAATTTATTGAACATGACATACCACGAAAACTTAGAGTAAAACAGGTGCTCCTAGTCAAGTGTCGTCTGACTCAAACACTTGACTAGAAGCCCCTGCTCAGTGTTTTAATTCTCCCCCAGTCCAAAGATAGCCAAACCGTCACAGTTAGATTACCTGCCGTATTTAATCACAGACAAGAAAACTTGACTCCTGGCTTCCAAGAGTTAACAGTGTACCCAATGGATTGACTTCATCCACCTGCATTATGTACAAATTTAGCCATTGAAAAAAATTATTAGTCCCCCATGGCACTGTCTGTTTGTCCTGTTACCACCTGTATCTCCGATGCTTTGATGCTTTTGTTTCAAATTTTCAGCATTGATCAGACAATTTGTGAAATTGATGCACGTCAATTTTTTCAAAAAAAACTTCAAACTGGCAACCATTTTTGTTGGGAGTTGTGTGTAATTAGTTTTCTTTCCTAGAACTGTTAAATGATATTCCCATTTTCAATAATGTTTGGTAGGAGGTGTAGCAGCAGAAGATAAATAACATATCATCGTGTTATTTTCTTGCACATAAATTATGCAAATTAGACAAACTTAAGCTTTTTTCATTCATATTTGAATATGTTATGTTTGTGTGTCTAGTTGAAACCTGTATCTCAGAGATGCTTTGTCGCATTTGTTTCAAAGTTTCAACAATGATCAAACATTTTGTAAAATTGATGCATGTGAATTTTTTTCAAAAAAAAATTCAAGATGGCTGGCAGCCATTTTTGTTGGAAATTGCGTGTAATTAGTTTTCTGCCTAGAACTTATCAACAACATTTCCAATTTTACCAATGTTTGGTATGGAGGTTTAGCAGCAGAAGATAAATGTAACAATAACATGACTTTGGAGGGCATTGTGGTTTATTAATGGCCCAGCAGGTGTGAATAACAGCCCAACAGCTTATAAAAGGTCTAAGACGAAATCGAGGGCCATTAATAAGCTGAAGGGCTGTTATTCACACCTGCTGGGCTGTTAATAAGCCACAAGGCTCGATAAAGTCATGTTACTACTATTATTACCACTGGGATTCTGAGAAAGTTTTAGCCCTATACTTACATGACATTTTTAAAGTTTTCAATTTTGACAGATGATAGTATTGTCTGTTGTCAAACAAACTTGTGTCACATGATTATCAGGTGCATTGGCACCGGTATGCTTTCAATTGCAAAAGAGTTAGAAAACTTGAAAACAAACCTGATATTTACCGCTTTTAAGTTGGGAATAAAGGCTAAAAATGTATACAGACTTACTATAGACAGCTGTTTATTCTTATGGAGCTAACTTTGCTGGACATTTTACATATTTAATAATTTAAAAAGATCATATTGTTTACTAGTTGAAACCATTTCAAGAAACCGTTTCCATTTACGAGTGTACGACAGCAAGGAACAATGAAAGTGTCAATGACACTGTAGCTTAACTTGTGTGTTGTGTTTGATGAAAAGGATAATGTTCAATATTTATGAAAGGATTATGAAATAAGACAAGAATTGTGATAATTGGGAATATGTTCATTTCTGTTCCCTGTATGCTATGTTTATAATAAAAATAATATGAGGTGTACACTACTAAAGAGCTGAAGGGTCGGTTAATACGACCTCACAGTTAAAGTATGTGGCCCTCACAGTTAACGTATATCAACACAAGTTACCAAGTTACAGTGAAATTATTCCAAAACGAGTCATCCTATCAAGTTACATTAAAATCCCTTCATAAATATGGCCTGTAGACTGTGCTAAAAGCTTTCGGGCTTCGGGCCCCTGTAGCCGTCAGTTTCCCAATTGCGTCCAAAGGGGACGTTCTCATCTAGACATTATATGAAGTCAACCTACCAAGTTACAATGAAATCCCTTCATAAATATGACCTGTAGACTGTGCTAAAGGTTTTTGGGCTTTGGGCTCTGGTAGCCATCATGGTTGAATGATCGCAACCAGAAGGGGACATTCTCATCTGGGCATCATCTGGAGCGATCCTACGAAGTTACAATGAAATCCCTTCATAAATATGACCTGTAGACTGTGCTCAAGGTTTTTTGGGCTTCGGGCCCCTGAAGCCGTCACAGTTGACCAATCACAACCAAAAGGGGATGTCATCATCTAGGCATTATATGTAGTCAGACCTACGGGTTACAATGAAGTCCTTCCATAAAGATGACCAATAGACTATGCTAAAGGTTTTGGGGTTTTGGGCTTGTACAGGCATCAAGGCTGAATGATTGCGACCAAAAAGGGATGTTCTCATCTAGACATTATTTAGAGTCATCCTACCAAGGTACAATGAAATCCCTTCATAAATATCACCTGTAGACTGTACTAAAGGTTTTCGGCCTTTGGGCCCCTGTAGCCATCACAGTTGCCTAATGGTGTCCAAAAGGGGCTGTTCTCATCTAGACATTATATGAAGTCAACCTACCAAGTTACAATGAAATCCCTTCATAAATATGACCTGAAGACTGTGCTAAAGGTTTTCGGGCTTTAGGCTCGGGCAGACATCATGGTTGAATGATCACAACCAAAAGGGGACATTATCATCTGGACATCATCTGGAGTGATCCTACGAAGTTACAATGAAATCCCTTCATAAATATGACCTGTAGACTGTGCTCAGGATTTTTGGGCTTCGGGCACCTATAGCCATCACAGTTGACCAACCACGACCAAAAGGGGATGTCATCATCTAGGCATTATATGGAGTCAACCTAACAAGTTACAATGAAATCCTTCCATAAATACTACCTACAGACATGCTAAAGGTTTTTGGGCTCGGGCAGCAATCAAGGCTGAATGATCACGACCAAAAGGGGACGTTCTCATCTAGACATTATTTAGAGTCATCCTACCAAGCTACAATGAAATCCCTTCATAATTATGACCTGTAAACTGTTCTAAAGGTTTTTGGGCTTTGGGCCCCTGTAGCCGTCACAGTTGCCCAATCGTGTCCAAAAGGGGACGTTCTCATCTAGACATTATATGAAGTCAACCTACCAAGTTACAATGAAATCCCTTCATAAATATGACCTGTAGACTATGCTAAAGGTTTTCAGGCTTTGGGCTCGACAGCCATCATGGCTGAATGATCGCAACCAAAGGGGAGAATCTCATCTGGGCATCATCTGGAGTGATCCTGCAAAGTTACAATGAAATCCCTTCATAAATATGACCTGTAGACTGTGCTCAAGGTTTTCGGGCTTCGGGCACCTGTAGCCATCACAGTTGACCAATCATGACCAAAAGGGGATGTCATCATCTAGGCATTATATGGAGTCAACCTAACAGGTTACAATGAAATCCTTCTATAAATATAACCTTTTGCCTATGCTAAAGGTTTTTGAGCTCGGGCACCCATCAAGGCTGAATGATCACGACCAAAATGAGACGTTCTCATCTAGACATTATTTGGAGTCATCCTACCAAGTTACAATGAAATCCCTTCATAAATATGACCTGTAGACTGTGCTAAAGGTTTTTGGGCTTCGGGCACCTTTAGCCATCAAAGTTGCCCAATCATGTCCAAAAGGGGACGTTCTCATCTAAACATTATATGAAGTCAACCTACCAAGTTACAATGAAATCCCTTCATAAATGTGACCTGTGGACTGTGCTAAAGGTTTTCGGGCTTCGGGTTTGGGCTCGGGCAGCCATCATGGTTGAATGATCGCAACCAAAGGGGACAATCTCATCTGGGCATCATCTGGAGTGATCCTACAAAGTTACAATGAAATCTCTTCATAAATATGACCTATAGACTTGTGCTCAAGGTTTTCGGGCTTCGGGTACTTGTAGCCATCACAGCTGACCAATCACGACCAAAAAGGGATGTCATCATCTAGGCATTATATGGAGTCAACCTAATAGGTTACAATGAAATCCTTCCATAAATATGACCTTTTGCCTATGCTAAAGGTTTTTGGGCTTGGGCACCCATCAAGGCTGAATGATCGCGATCAAAATGAGACGTTATCATCTAGACATTATTTGGAGTCATCCTACCAAGTTACAATGAAATCCCTTCATAAATATGACCTGTAGACTGTGCTAAAAGTTTTTGGGCTTCGGGCACCTTTAGCCGTCGCAGTTGTCCAATCATGTCCAAAAGGGGACGTTCTCATCTAGACATTATATGAAGTCAACCTACCAAGTTACAATGAAATCCCTTCATAAATATGACCTTTTGCCTATGCTAAAGGTTTTTGCGCTCGGGCACCCATCAAGGCTGAATGATCACGATCAAAATGGGATGTTCTCATCTAGACATTATTTGGAGTCATCCTACTAAGTTATTGTTTTGCACATAAATTATGCAAATTAGACAAACTTGAGCTTTTTTCAGTCATTTGAATATGTTATGTTTGTGTGTCCAGTTGCCACCTGTATCTCAGAGATGCTTTGTCGCATTTATGTCAAAGTTTCAATGATCAGACATTTTGTAAAATTGATGCATGCAAATTTTTTTCAAAAAAAAATTCAAGGTGGCTGGCAGCCATTTTTGTTGGAAATTGCATATAATTAGTTTTCTGCCTAGAACTTGTAAACAACATTTCCAATTTCAATAATGTTTGTTATGGAGGTGCAGCAGCATAAGATAACATAGCATACAGGGTTTTTTCAGTCATAATTGTGCATATTATGTTTGTGTGTCCTGTTACCACCTTATCCCAGTGATCAGACATTATACAAAATTGATGCATGTAATGTTTTTTAGATTTTGGTAAAACAATTTCAAAGCAATATTCCAAAATTTAGTGACACTGCTTACCATGGGAGACTAGTGTCTTGAGCATGGGTGATCAGCACTGCACTTGTTTTTCACAGAATTATAACAAAACCATTTCATTTGACACCACCTTGGAGCAAGCTCAATGAGCTAAATGCAATGAGGGGGTCACATGTTATGGTTTTGTTGACGTTTTTTGAAAAATTTGAAAGAAAGCAATGATTAAAATAAAATATTTTGAGATCATGTGAGTTGGGTAAAGGTTTAACCAGCATAAGAAAATGTCATACCTGGTACAATAAGGTGAAATTATGGAGAAATTACCAAGCTACTATGCTAATTGATCAGACGTTAGCTTTTTTTAAAAAAAAAATGTTAATCTCTTCCAAGAGGTTATTATGGATATGTGAATGTGAAAGTGACGCAGTGCAAGTCCTTAAAATGTTGAAGAAAAATGTGTCTCCTCTTTTGATGTAACAGGGTAAGAGACACCAGTGACAGTTCATTCTTGAAATTCTTTTTATAAGTCTTCAACACGGGGGAAAGAAATTTCAGTACAATAGAAAATAGGTATTGTAATCACATCCATTCCATTGCCATTCATTGTCTGTTGTGAACATTCATATTTTATTTATGACTTTTTCAAAAAATCCTTCTTTTTATGTGGGGGCACAGTGGCACTGTGTACTGAGGCGTATGGCACGCTGATGGCGCACCTGTCTTCAGTCTTCAACCAATGCTAATCCTGCTTGTGTGGAGTTAGTATGTTTGGGAGCCTGACGATTCCTCGCCATTGCCCTGTGGTTCTCTCCGGGTACTCTGGTTTTCTCCACCTGTAAAACTGTCTTGACACTGGCTGTCTAAAGCATTGTTAAACTCCAAGAAATAAATAAGTGAATAAATAACCACCCTTTTTATACCCCCCGCAAACAATAGGAATCACCCTGTCCATCCATCTGTTCGTCCATCTGTCCGTCCATCTGCACACACAAATGACTACTTATGTGGCTACGAGTTAGTAAAACAGGATACTTATATGGTTAAAGTCTGTTACGTGGCTAGCCACGTAACAGAATCTCTTGTGTGTGTGTGTGGGTGGGGGGGGGGGGGGGGGGGGGGGGGGGTGGATAAATGTAGAGTAGGGTTAGGGCATTCGGGGTGGGGGTCAGTGAAGGGGTGTTAGAGTTATGTGGCTAGGGTTAGGGTTAGCTTAAGGTTAGGGGTGGGTAGGGTTAGGGTCAGGTTAGGGTAGAGTTAGGGTTAGCTGACCCCCCAAAAATTTTCCCCCAAAAAACTTGTTTTATTATGTTGGACATGTGTTTTAGGTTAGCCATCTAATATGTCCATAAAATAGCCACATAAGTAGTCATTTGTTAGAACGTTTGTCCATCTGTCCGTCTGTCCATCCTTAAAAGCACAACTCCTCCTAAACTGTTAGAAGAATTTTCATGAAACTTCACTCAATGGAAGAATTCCATATGAAGATGTGCATGAAGTAATATAATTCCGTTCTGACATTTCCAAGGGGAGATAATCTAACTTATACATTCGGGGGGTATCACTTTGTGAGCTTGCTCACAGTACCTCTAGTTAACCCTAAAGTCCTCAGATTAATATCACATTTAGTAACTACTATATAAACATTCACAGAGTTGCAGATGTCTTAACAGTGTTTGAACATTATTGTTGGCTGGCTGTACAGACATCCAACAATGATGTAAAGACACTGTCAAGATAAATGCATTAAAGTTCTTAAGGAAAAGTATGCTTGGAACAACCTTTTCAGAGACAAAAGGGGCAGTTTGTGGGAATATGAGGTCTCAACGGTTATTTTTTTTTTCACAAGGACCATTGCCTGCAGTGGAAAGAGATATAAAACCTTCAGGTATGTACTGGGCTAAATCTTTTCATAACATGACCAGCTGACAGCATTTTACATAGAAAATTTAGGACTCAAAATTTTGGCCTTCAAAACATAGCTTATGACCCCCCAATCTAACAGAAAAAAAACCCCTAAGCTATGGACTTTTGAACAAATGCGAAAACATTAACTGTATGTTTTCAGCAGAATTTTCTTTAAAATATATTTTTAGTGAAGCTCAAGTGGAGCTTTAGTGATCACTTTCTGTCTGTTGTCCATCCGGTGTGAACTTTACATTACCGACTTCTCATAAACCAAATGGGCTAAATTGAACCAAACTTGATATGCATATTCCTTAGGATTTTTCAATTCAAGTTTGTTGAAATAAGGTTGCCATGTCCACAGTGGGCACCAAAAAGGGCATAATTCTGTTAGCACCCCACAAATTTAAAAAAAAAATGAAAAACTCATCTTTTACAGAACTACTATCAGAATCTTTCGATACTTGGTACACAACACCCTTAGAGGGGTCAGATTCAGATTTGTTTGAAACAAGTCCCTGGGTATATATTTGGGTTCCCTATGGAAACTCAAAATTTAACCTATGCAATATGAGGAAATTGATTAAAAAATCTGTTCAAATCTACTCGTCAAAATCCCTTAA
Source organism: Pictodentalium vernedei (assembly GCA_031216915.1). Taxonomy (NCBI): domain Eukaryota; kingdom Metazoa; phylum Mollusca; class Scaphopoda; order Dentaliida; family Dentaliidae; genus Pictodentalium; species Pictodentalium vernedei. The sequence goes on from CM062296.1 coordinate 412,957,666, forward strand.
TATTTGGTATTCTGCATCTTTGGAAGTGTGTGAGTGGGGTGGAGGGGGGGGGGGGGGGGGGTGATTTAAATTTGTTCAAATTAACTTCCTGTCATCATATTTGGGCTCACTGTGGGATCCCAAATTTTAACTTAGTGTAGCATGAGGAATGTTTTTGAAAAATCTTCTTCAGATCCATCAGTCAGAATCTTTTTTATACTTGGTTTGTAGTATCCTTACTGGGGAGAGATACAAGTTTGTTCAAATCAAGTCCCTGGGTCTTTATTTGGGCTCCCTATGGGAATCTGAATTTTAATTTTGTGCATTGTGAAGAAATTTATTTAAAAATCTGCAATATGAAGAAATTTAAAAATCTTCAGATCTACCAGTCAAAATCCCTTGATATTTTGTATTCTGCATCTTTGGAGGGGAGGGGAGCAGCTTTAAGCCTGTTCAAATTAAGCCTCCTCCCCCCCCCCTCCCCCCCCCCCCCCCCCCCCCTGTAAAATTTTCTCTGGAACAGGGAATTTCTGAAAATAACATTGTCTTTTTCATGTCCGGAAACCCTGGAAATCCAGGGAATTCCAGAGAATATCATGTCAAGAAAATCAGGAAAACCAGGATTCTGCAGTATTGGCCACCCCAGAATTCCAGGGAATTCCAGAGAATTCAGTGTTTTAAACAAACCTGTCTGAGAAAAAATTCCTGAATTTCCGAATTTCTAGGAATTCAACTGATGTTTCTTTGTTCACAAAATTCCGGATTTTTCTGGATTTCCCAGGTGGAGTACGATATCTTCCCCCCCTGTACATCTTTCCCCCCCCCCCCCCCCATTTAATCACAGATTTTTTTCTCGATTTCACTTCCTTACCTGTGTGTAATATTAGAAAAGTACTTAAGAGCACATTGAAAAACTCATCAGGCAGTGTGAGAGAGAGCTTGATACCCAAAAGGAAAAAAACACAAATTAAGCTCAAATTAGCATTGTGAGTAGAATTTTATACATTTTTGCCATTTTCAAGACTCATACGCACAGGCTGTGTTAACAGAAGAAATATTTTTGAAGAATGCATTTTTTCCTCAAATTACCACTGGGATATCATATAAAAAAATAATTTTTTAAAAAAACATGTCACCAATTTTTTTATTTTTAATTTTTTTTAACTACTATTTTGAAGAGAAATTCATCATTATTTTAATATTTTGAAGATCTTAAGAATAAGTTGGAAGAAGAAAAAAAAATCAGGATGGGGGAGGGGTGTGGGGGGAGGGATATTGTGACCAGTTTATCTTACCCTCACCTGAACATGAAGCTTCTACCTCAATCCACAATTTTGAAGAGAATTTCATTAATATTTTCCATTTTCAAGATTCTTTGCAGAAATCGTTAATAGATAATTCTTCAGGTGGGATGGGGGGGAGATATCCTGACCAGTTTATCTTACCCCCCCCCCCCCCCCTGAACTTGAAGTTACATAAAAATTCTTCTTTTTTTTTTTTTACCTCAAACCACAATTTTTGAAGAGAATGTCATCAAAATTTTCCATGTTTAAGACTCTTTTGCAGAAATTGTTAACAGATAATTCTTCATGTGTGGGGTGGGGGGGGGGGAGATATCCTGACCAGTTTATCTTACCCCCACCTGAACTTGAAGTTACATAAAAATTCCGTTTTTACCTCAAACCCCAATTTTGAAGAGAATGTCATCAATATTTTCCATGTTTAAGACTCTTTTGCAGAAATTGTTAACAGATAATTCTTCAGGTGGGTGTGTGGGAGGGGGGGTGGTGGTGGGAGTGGTGGCAGGGGGGGAGATATCCTGACCAGTTTATCTTCCCCCCCCCCCACCTGAACTTGAAGTTACATAAAAGTTCATTTTTTATCTCAAACCACAATTTTGAAGAGAATTTCATTGTTATGATAATAAAAGTACTCAACTGAAAGATAATTTTTAGCTCACCTGAGCAAAGGGGAGCTTTACTAATCACTTTCTGTCCGTCTTCCGTCTGGCGTTAACTTTACATTATCAACTTCTTCTCACGAACTGCTAGACCAAATTCAACAAAATTTGCTGTGCATGTTCGTTATATGTCAATTCAAGTTTGTTCAAATCAAGTTGACCAACCCCTTGGTAGGGCCACGCCCAAAAAGTGTGCTTAAATCTTAAAAAATCTTCTCATGAACCAGCAGTAGCAGAGACTTGATATTTGGTGTGCAGCTTCCTTTTGAGGTGTAGACTCAGACTTTGTTCAAGAGAAGTTCGAGGAGCTATATTTGCCTTCGTTATGGGAGGGGCAAGAATTTTTGCCCTGCCCAAAAATTTCTATTTTCCAAACCGAGAGGCAGATTTGACCCAAATTTTGATATGAGGGCTTATTGGGTCATAAGTACTTAATTTACGCCCCAATTTTTTTTCTCGTCACCCCCATGGGAACCGCAGGAGCTAAAAATAGAAAAAAATTAAAATGCCCATGTCTCCAAAACTACACGGCACTGAGAATTCTTATTTGGTGTGAAGCCTTCCTTAGGACCAACAGAATGGAAGGGTAAAAAAAAAATTGCTATCGGTTTTATCATGGGGTACTTTTTTTGGGACTTTGAAAAAGTGCTGAGTCAGCATTTTTTAACACTGTGGGTAATGGGAAAAACATTTAAGACTACTTTTCTCCCAAACCACTGCTCCAAAAGCTTTCAAATTTCACATATAACATCCTTGGAAGATTGCTTCACATGTTTATTGAAATCAATTCCCTGGGTCCATTTTAAGACAAAAAATTTTTTTTTTTTTTACACTGAAAATTTGGAGTCCGGTGGGACTTGGAAATTTTGGACCAAAATCCGGAAATTAGTTTTTTTGGTTTTTTAAATGTTTTGGTCAATTTTAAGAAGAAGAAAAAAAAATTTTAATCTGAAAATATTTTGTTTGGGACTTCGAAAATTTCCAAACAAAAATAAAAAAAAAATCTGTTTTTTATGCATTTATCTCAATTTTGGGACGTAAAAGTGCAGGAACTGAAAATAGAAAGAAAATCCTCTGTATTGTGTGGGCACAATTGCTTCATCTAGTTGGTATATGCTTTTCTTGGGAGGGGCGTATGCAGCTTATTCAAGTCAAGAGCCGTGTTTGATATTTAGACTACCATGTCCGGTGAGCACCCTCAGGCCCCCTGGGGCCTCTTGTTTCTTTATTCACTCAGAAATTATCTTACCCACCCCACACCTGAGTCACAAAAAGTTGGTTTTCTTCTGATTTTTTGCTATATTTTCCATTCTCCAGATTCCTGTGCTTAAGTTGTAAAATATGACAAATATATTCACATGGGGTGGGGAGGGGAGATCACAGGTTATGACTCCCCCTTCCCCCCCAACTGACATTCAAAATTGTAAATAATTTTTTTTGGCTCATACAACCATACTGAAGAGAATTTTATTCATATTTTCAAATAAAAAACTATATCAAATATAGGGTTTGTTGCTGCACTCTCAAGACCAGACTAACAAGTTTTCAAATTGCCCTTCATGCTCTTTAATATAACAGAGAGGTACTAAAGCAAATTCTTTAAAAAGTTCTGTGATTAAATTGAAAAATAAAAAAAAATCATGTTGGGAGGGGGGGGGGGGGGAGGGGGAGATAGACCAGTGGGGGGGAAGATAAACTAGTTTATCTTCCCCCCAGGGGGAAGATATACAGGGGGGGGGGGGGAGATAAACTGTTACATGAGATTTCAGTTTTATTTTGTTGGAACAGAAGTCCTGATTTATCCAGGTTTCCTGGAATTCAGTATTTGTTACTGTAGCTTGTTGCACTGAGATTACTACAAATATGGGTGTGTCATGGTACATGTACTTATATGCACCATGCAGTTGAGAAAAATTTATCCTTAGGAATTTCATAAAAAATACAGATAGCCGAACAATATTTTAGAAATGCATTCAAGATTCAATATTTAAAAGGGAATCATCAAAGACTTTTGGGAAAACAAGCTGGAATCAGGAATTATAAATCCAACTGATGAAACCACCCATGAGATGTGTTAAGGTGAGAAACAAAGATTTTGATGAAACAAATTGTTGAACAGTTAACATTTTCCCAAACTTTATCCATTAGGCTCTGAAGATTATTGTTTATAATTCAAAAGTGTATTATCAAGCTGAAAGGTTGAATACTCACACATATAAGTTTATTTCCTTTCAGAATAGTCTCTTCACCAAAAATACAACATGGCAGAGATGTGAAACTTTTCCCTCCAATTTTAAATTATCCAATGGGGACATGACATTAATATACATTATATATTTCTACACCAACAGAGTGAAAATTCCAGACTTTTCCGGGAAACCAGGAATTTAAAAGACAGTCATCAGATGCTTTTTATGAGAAATCCTGATTTTTTCTGGGAAATCAGGAATTTAAAATCATGAAAAATACAGGAATTCTCTGGAAAAAGGTTTTCACAAATAATTACTTCTTTTTCTTGATTTTTCCAAGCTTTGTCTTAGTTGTTCTCCCGGAATTCCCTGGAATTCCTGAATACCCGGAATAAAATTCACAGGCCTGGAGTCATATTTGGGCTCACTGTGTGAGCACAAATTTTAACTTGGTGCAGCATGAGGAATATTTAAAAAAAATCTTCTTCAGCTTCAAATCCATCTGTCCGAATCTTTTGATATTTGGGATGGAACATCCTTAGTAGGGTTAGATTTATTTATTTATTTATTTATTTATTTATTTATTTATTGGTGTTAAGGTCACATACTTATGCACAATGGCTCATTATGACCGTGAAAGTTTTACGGATGGAGGAAGCCGGAGTACCTGGAGAGAATCATCGAGCAGCCCCCCCCTCCCAACATCGTAACTCTGCACTGCAGCACAGTCAGGGTTAGATTGGTTGAAGACATGTGCACCATCGACGTACCCCCATGTGGACAATTAGTGGGGTTAGATTCAAGGTTGTTCAAATCAAGTCTCTGGGTTCATATTTGGGTTCCCTGTGGGCTATGGCAGCCCAAATTTTAACTTTGTGCAATATGAAGAAATTTATTTAAAAAAATTCTTATTCAGATCTACCAGTCAAAATCTCTTGATATTTGATATACTGCATCTTTGGGGAAGGTGGGGGAGGGTGGAGGGGTCTGCATAAAGTCTCTCCAAATTAAGTTCCTGGCGTCATATCTGAGGTGATTGTGGGGACTAAAATTTTAACTTAGTGTAACATCAGGCATATTTTTTAAAAATCTTCTTCAGATTCATCACTCAGAATTTTTTTATATTTGAAAAAACGAGGAGAGTTGAAAACAACACTTCTACAAGTCGCAAGAAGCGTGATTGCACTCACCCTTCTTAAGTTTTCAAGAAGAGTGAAAATATTTTTCATACATGTGAGCCTTCTAATTAGAATTTACCTTGCTGTAGTGTCTAGAAGAAATTCATCAACATTTTGATTCATGACTTTATGCTGTACCCAGGCAAAAAATAGGCTAACAAAAAACGCATCTCCCTTGGCAATATTAGCAATGGCGACATCGGATATGTTTAATTATGATAGCCTTCACTCAGATTTAAGGGAATGATAAAATGCAAGAATCATGAGATTTGTCTCTTTAAGTTTTACGGGGGACGTTTAAATTGCTGGAACCTCAAACCAGCCCAATGCAGAGCATGCATTCTTTAACTTTAAAAAGCTAACCAACTTGTTCCCATAATTAAAAAGGTTTTGGCATGAATGTGCGATGGGTTTGATCTGTTGAGCATTCTAATAAAAGACAGCAGAACTGTACTTTATGGAATTCCACATTGCAGCGATGATCAAAGGTGTGAATTGTCATGAAGGAAAAGTATTTATCATATAGATATAAAGGAGAATCAAACTTTCTCCTGACAATTCCCCTGTGCATTGTGGTCAAAGAAATTTCTGCACATTGTTGTTGTGCTAAAACTTTGAAATGAGAGAACAGGTTACTGAAGAAGTGTAAATGTACTCCGATGATGCAATTGTTCCATGACTAGAGATTGGCTGTTGTGATTTTTTCACTTCGGTTTTGGTTTTGGGGGGTGTGGGTGAAGATCCGGATTTCGGTTTCGGTTATGTTTTTTTTCTTCATGCATTCATGCATTCTCATCTAATTTTGGGAATTTGGATGTGAAGAACCAATAAAGATTTAAGGGAATGATAAAATGCAAGAATCATGAGATTTGTCTCTTTAAGTTTTACGGGGGCCGTTTAAATTGCTGGAACCTCAAACCAGCCCAATGCAGAGCATGCATTCTTTAACTTTAAAAAGCTAACCAACTTGTTCCCATAATTAAAAAGGTTTTGGCATGAATGTGCGATGGGTTTGATCTGTTGAGCATTCTAATAAAAGACAGCAGAACTGTACTTTATGGAATTCCACATTGCAGCGATGATCAAAGGTGTGAATTGTCATGAAGGAAAAGTATTTATCATATAGATATAAAGGAGAATCAAACTTTCTCCTGACAATTCCCCTGTGCATTGTGGTCAAAGAAATTTCTGCACATTGTTGTTGTGCTAAAACTTTGAAATGAGAGAACAGGTTACTGAAGAAGTGTAAATGTACTCCGATGATGCAATTGTTCCATGACTAGAGATTGGCTGTTGTGATTTTTTCACTTCGGTTTTGGTTTTGGGGGGTGTGGGTGAAGATCCGGATTTCGGTTTCGGTTATGTTTTTTTTCTTCATGCATTCTCATCTAATTTTGGGAATTTGGATGTGAAGAACCAATAAACTCATGTTCAAGTATGAAGGTATAGTCTCAGAATGTTTTTTTCCAGGTGAACTTGAATAGGGTATCAGAAAATCAAGATTAAGCACTTTTACGACTCTGACAATGATTTTATTTATAAGCTTGATGAGATTCAGAGACAGGAAAATTTTAACAATATTACCAATGCAAATCATTTAGAGTATTGTAATCATTACTTCACAGGTGTCTATAGAAAAAGAGAATTATTCCCCTTCGATGAGTGTATATACAAAATGTATCTCCATGTGCTTTTGTGCTATAAATAAATATATACACGCAATGTATGACAAGGGGTTCGGGGACAATTTTAGCGTAGAATGTTGCATTAAAACTCTTATATATTTGATATTACTATCTTACCACTAGCACATCTGGGTTTACAGGCTGCGTGTGCATACATTCGGGCAAACTTCAATTTAGTACTTACTGCAGATGATCGTTTTCGCCGATTTCTTCCAGACGATGTCTCATTCAGTAACTTTTTAAGCTTTGGGTAAATTTCTTTGTGCTTTGACTTTATATGTCGAATTAGGTGGCTTGTATTTACGTGTTTGGAAGCTATTTCTCTTGCAAATATAGCAGGTGCAAAATTTTTATTTCGGGTCATTTCATTTATAGTATTCCCACACTGGACTCGGATCTTTAGTCACCATTTTGACTCAAGAAAACAACTGTCCTGTGGTATACACGATTGGTTACCAAGTTCTACTTTCGTTTCTATAATGAGAAGATATCCGTTCATGGCACTCGACGCATTTCCCCCCCCCCCCCCCCCCCCCTTCCCCCCCTCCCCATGCAATTGTGGATGATATGGGTTAGTTCTAAGAAATAACACCTATGTTCTCAAATTAGCTTGACCGTTGTTCCAGTATACATAGATTATGCATTGTATTAATGATTAATAAAAAAAACTAACATCAGTTGTATGACTACAATTTCGGTGCAACTCGCGTTTTTTTTTCCACAACCAGAGCCGAGTTGTGTTCTCGGTTACCCGCCAGTCTCTGTCCATGACCTGCATAATGTAATCAACCCCCAACGAAAAGCTTGACAAACTGGAAACAATAGCCTCATCGAATATTAAATACATCACACGACCAAATGGTGCATTTTGTTTTGTCGGTTTGTGCACTGCCTAATGCGAGCTGTAAAACTTCATTCAATAGTAAATATCATTATGTGACATTTTGTTTTCTGACCAGTCTTATTAGGCTACTGCAACATTTATCCGAAACATTGTGTTGAAAAAGGATGGACTTTTGTAGATGCACTTCCAGTGTCAGTTTTAATTTAAATGACACAACAGTTTCCAGATGCATTTGTACTGTTCACACCTCATTTCTGTATTTTAATCAGTGTAATGTAATCTGGAATCTATTTTCATGAAAATTAGAGAAGCGCGAAAAACAGTTTTTGTTTCCAATTTAGAAGTGCGAAGAAGCGCAAGTGCGATAGCATTCCTCAAATCGACAGGACTGATGATAATTCATGTCTGTGCTCCCAATCAGAACCTGATTTTTAACTTTGTGCAATAGGAAGAGATTTTATTTTTATTTCTTCAGATTTACAAGTCAAAATCTCTTGATATGTATTACGCTGCATCTTTACAGGATCAGCTTTTAAGTTTGTTCAAATTAGGTTTCTGGAGTCATATTTGGGCTCACTCTGGGAGCCCAAATTTTAGCTAAGTGTAACATGAGGAATATTTTTTTAAAATTCTTCTTCAGATCCATCATTCAGAATCTTTTGGGTATTTGGTATGTAGTGTCCTTAGTGGATCAAGATTCAATTTGTTCAAACCAAGTCCATGAGTTCATATTTGGGCTCCCTATAGGGACCTGAATTTTAACTTGGTGCAATATGGGGACATTTTTTAAAAAAATCTTCATCTTCAGATCCACCAATCAGAATCTTTTGATGATTGGTATAGAGCCTTCTTAGTGTGATTCAGATTCAAGTTAGTTCAAATCAAGTCCCTGGGGTCATATTTGGACTGCCTATGGGAAGTCAAACTTTAATTTAGTCAATATGAGAAATCTTCAACAATCTTCTTCAGACCTGCCAGTCAGAATCTTTTGATATTTGATATGAAGCATCCTTAGAAGGTTCAGACTCAAGTTTGTTCAAATCAAGTCCCTATGGTCACATTTGGGCTTCCCATGAGAGCTTGAATTTTACTTTAGTCCAATATGAAGAATATTCTTTAAAAATCCTCTTATTCAGATCCATCAGTTAGAATCTTTTGATATTTGTTTGCAGTATCCTTCATGGGGTGTAATCCAGTTTGTTGAAATGAAGTTCCTGGTTTTATATTTAGGCTCCCTATGGCAATCTAATTTTAACTTAGTTCAATATGGGGGAATTTCTTTAAAAAACTTTTTCAGATTTACTAGTCAGAATCATTTAATATTTGATATGCAGCAACCTTAAGAGGTTCAGATTCCAGTTTGTTCAAATCAGGTGCCTTGGCCATATTTGGGCTCCCTGTGGGATCCCAAATTTTAACTTACATGTAGTGCAGTATAAAGACTATTCTTTAAAAAATATTCTTCTCTTCACATTCAGAAGTCAGATTTGGACATATCTGATAGTGGTAAATTTTGGTTTGATGTGAATGTGAGTTTACAAGATTAACGTTTGTTCAAATGGGGACAACCAGGCCACTTGAGGTCCTTGGGGGGGGGGGGGGGGGGGGGGGAAGGGGCAAGTTTATTGGGCAGAATTAATTTTTTTTGCTTTAGCAAAAGATTTGGAGGGCTTTGAGTAATTTTATGAAAAAAATGAACTTTCAACTGGGGGTGGGGAGGATTGGGAGGGAGTGCACTGGGACATTATTTTCTTTGTTTCAAAATGTGTTTTGAAGGTATTGAATGCTTTTACACCAAAAAAATTAAAAATTACCCAACAGACCCCAGCTGGAATAGATTAACAAGATTAACATGAAGATGATGACTGTGACCTTAAATCCTTCTTTGACCCTTTATACCTAACATGAAAAGCAGACGACACTTGCAAAAAAAGTTCTTGAAGAACTAATTTTCTTCATCGTTTGTTTCAAAAACATAGGTTCCAACGAGGGGCCATAACCTATGTTTTTGAGACAAAAAATGAAAAAAATAATGAAAATTAATTGGCGATTTTTGAGAATAGCGCTGGCCGGTTTTGGCCGTTACATTGGGTAAAGGGTTAAACAATTTTTATCAGGTGAGCAATTAAGGCCCTTGGTCCTCTTGTTCTTGCAGCAATGGTAGCCTTAGTCCACAAAATTTTGCTCATTTAAAACAATTTTGTTTTTACAGCTGAACAAACAAACAAACAATCAAATACATACAGCATAAAGCTACTAAAGTGGCTTTTAATACTTCTCAGTAGAGCCTTGATAGTGGTTTTGAGCTGATATTTCAAAACATCAATCAGTTCCAATTTGGTTAACCCTTTATCAACGAATCAACTGCATTCACACATAATTTACAAATTAACAGTTGAAAAAATCTGTTTTATAAAAAAAAACTCAACAAAACCATATCATGTGACCCCCTCATTGGTACGAGCTTGCCGGACTTATTCCAATGAGGAGTCGATGGTATGGTTTGGTTGAAAGTTTTTGAAATTTTTTTTAAAAAGTTTGATATGGCCCAACAAAGTAGCTCTTCTGTTTCTCAGGCTATTTTTTTGTAAAATTTCATGTTGGCAGGCAGTTTTTTATATTATTTTTTATTCATATTCTTGGTTTGTTTATCTAATAATCCACAGAATAGCATGGGTGGTGGTGTATTTTGTCACCTTGAGTGCAAGAAAGCTTTACAATGCTACAGAATTGCAAAGCCTTGTTGCACTCAAGAGACAAATTTATCAGTTTTATTACTTTGGGAAAAAAAATATCAGACATAAACCATTCAATTTTAATTTCTTTAAGTTTGCATTGTTTTTAAAAAGAGAGCATGCAGCACCCAAAAGGACCATGTGGGAGGGCCTGAGAAACAGATTTTTAACTTTTTTAGGCCTGTGCTTTAAGTGAAGGGTTAACAACGAATATGGAGTAAGAAGGATACAAAGGTCTAGTGAACGAATCAGAATAGGAAATGTTGACAACTGTAGTCATTTAACATGTTACATGTCAACCATTAAATCATTTGGACCAATTGCTTATGAGAATATTGCTTTAATGTTTCCCCCAATACCTACTCTACTGAATTATTGACCAGTTGTTTATGACCCCTTGTTTAATATTTCTCCCAGTTATAAGAAAAAGTCATTTTAATATTTCTTCAACATCCCACTGTGCTGAATTATTGGACACCATAACAACCCTTAAGACCCTAGGATCTTGATTTGAAGACACACTTATATATTATTATATGCCAACCATACTACTGATTTTTAAGAAATCTTTTTTAAGTTTTCTTTACTATGCAAAGTGATAAATTATCCCCCAGCCCCACCTCCCTCCCTGACACTTGATTATGACCCAAAGAGCTTGCCATAAAAACATTGTAAATAATCATGACAAAGATGTTATATTCCAAATGTGAAAGTATTTGGATCAGAGTATAGGAGACAAAGATGTTTCCCTATTATCCACATCATTAAGAGATACATGTAGGGGACCCACGACAAACCTAAATGTGCCTCCAGGAGCTTGAATTACACAAACTTGTAAATAATTGTTATAAAGATGTTATATATCAAATATGGACCAGTGGTTTCTGTGAAGATTTTAAAATGTTTTTTGCCCATGACCCAAATTTAAAATTTGAGACCACCATATGGGGTCCAATGATGTCAAAACAAAATTTCTGCCCAGTTTGGTTATATTTTTCCTAGGAATGCACCATTTCAAATCTCGATTACTTGTGCTATGCAGTTCAGGGAGAAAACCCCAGGTGGTGCCCGACCAAGATGCCTGCTGGGTTTCTTAGTCCCCTACCGGCATCGCCGGAGGGGACTATAGGTTTGCACTCCGTCCATCCATCAGTCTGTCCATCTGTCCGTCTGTCAGTCTCTCAGTCACACTTTAGTTTTCCGGAGTTTTTATGGAAACGCTTCAACGGAATGATTTCATTTTTGGAAAACTACTATAGAACGATGACTTACAGATCAAGTGTGAGTTTCATGCTGATTGCATTATTCTTGTGTGAGTTACGGCCCTTGGAAATATGGGAAAGAGCACCAAAATATCAGTTTTCCGGAGTTTTTTTGGAAATGCTTCAACGGAATGATTTCATTTTTGGTAAACTACTATAGAACGATGACTTACAGATCAAGTTTGAGTTTCATGCTGATTGCATTATTCTTGTGTGAGTTACGGTCCTTGGAAATATGGAAAAGCACCAAAATATCAGTTTTCCGGAGTTTTTTTGGAAACGCTTCAACGGAATGATTTCAATTATGGTAAACTACTATAGAACGCTGACTTACAGATCAAGTTTGAGTTTCATGCTGATTGCCTAATTCTTGTGTGAGTTATTGCCCTTGGAAATATGGAAAAGTGCCAAAATATCAGTTTTCCTGACTTTTTCTGGAAACGCTTCAACGGAATGATTTCATTTTGGTAACCTACTATAGAACGATGACTTACAGATCACGTTTCATTTACACTCTGTCCATCCATCTGTCAGTCTGTCAGTCAGTCTGTCAGTCATACTTTAGTTTTCCGGACTTTTTTGGAAACACTTCAACGGAATGATTTCATTTTTGGTAACCTACTACAGAACGATGACTTACAGATCAAGTTTCATTTACACTCTGTCCATCCATCCGTCAGTCTGTCAGTCAGTCTGTCGGTTATACTTTAGTTTTCCGGACTTTTGTTGGAAACGCTTCAACGGAATGATTTCATTTTTGGTAACCTACTATAGAGTGATGACTTACAGATCAAGTTTTATTTGTACTCTGTCCATCCGTCAGTCTGTCAGTCAGTCTGTCAGTCATACTTTAGTTTTCCGGACTTTTTTTGGAAATGCTTCAACCGAATGATTTCATTCTTGGTAACCGGTTATACTATAAAACGATGACTTATAGACCAAGTTTGAGTTTCATGCTGATTGCATTATTCTTGTGTGAGTTATGGCCCTTGGAAATATGGAAAAGTGCCAAAATATCAGTTTTCTGGACTTTTTTTGGAACTGCTTCAACGGAATTCATGCTGATCACATCTAGGTTATAACATTTGTATAATTATTAATGCTCATTAGTCTGGTAGGGGACATTGTATTGCTTCAGCGATACGAGCGCTCTTGTTTAAACATAAATCATGCACATGTCACACACTCATATTGTGTTCAAAATTTCTTTCAAATTGGTCAAGGATTTATGACAACTGAAATCTGTGAATTGAAAATGTGTCCCCCCCCCCCTCTCATAATAACACCAAATACTACTGCCCCTCAAATTCTTTTCAAATTATTTTGTACACCTAAAAATGAAGCTGAATTCTAAATCCTAATTAATTGCATTGATAACGACATTTTTAAAAATTGGTCTGTGTGTGTTGGGGGGGGGGGGGATTTTTTTTTGGTTCGAGGCCTATTGCCTTCCCATAGAATGCATTAAGTTCATCTGAACTAACTGAAATATCCCCACCCATAAGGCCCCACAAAGTAGGTCAACAATTTCTCTGACCATTTTTTGTAAAATTGCATGTGGGAAGGCATTTTTTTAGTTTATATTTTATTTGTCCCCTATGGTTTTACCGTTTTGGGGGACTATTGGATTGCACTCCGTCTGTCCATCTGTCTGTCCTCATTTATGTTACCACCTGTATCTCATATATGCTTCGACACTGTACTTTCATTTTTATACCATTGGTGACACATAATAGGAGGATGATGCACGTCAAAAATTCTTGAAAAAAAATTCAAGATGGCCGATTGGCAGCCATTTTTGTCATCATTTTTTGCTTCATTTGATGTTACCACCTGTATCTTAGACATGTTTTGATATATTTGCTTCAGGTTTCTAACAGTGTTCATAGATGCTATGAGAATGATGCACATCAAAATTGTTTGAAAAAAAAATTCAAGATGGCCAAATGACGTCCATTTTTGTTCATTTTTTGCATTCTCAAGTTACGTTATCACCCGTACCTTAGAGATGTTTTGAGATATTAGTTTTAAATTATCAACATTTGTCAGACATCACAGGAGGATGATGCTTGCCAAAATCTTTTGAAAAAAAAAATTCAAGATGGCTGAATGGCAGCCGTTTTTGTTGTCATTTTTTTGCTATATTTGATGTTACCACCTGTATCTTAGTTAATGTTACCACATGTATCTCATATATGCTTCGACGCTGTACTTTCATTTTTATGCCATTGGTGACACATAATAGGAGGACAATGCACGTCAGAACTTTTTGAAAAAAAAAATTCAAAATGGCCGACCGGTGGCCATTTTTGTCATAATTTTTTGCTTCATTTGATGTTACCACCTGTATCTTAGACATGTTTTAATATATTTGTTTCAGGTTTCTAACATTGTTCATGGATCCTATGAGGATGATGCATGTCAAAATTTTTTCAAAAAGAATAATTCAAGATGGCCGGGCCATGTTTGTTCATTTTTTGCATTCTCAAGTTACGTTATCACCCATATCTTGGAGTTGTTTTGAGATATTAGTTTTAAGTTTTCAACATTTGTCAGACACCATAGGAGAATGATGCATGCCAAAATCTTTTGAAAAAAATGTCAAGATGGCCGAATGGCAGCCATGTTTGTTGTTATTTTTTTGCCATATTTGACGTTACCACCTATATCTTCGACATATTTTGAGCTATTACTTTCAGATTTCTAACATTGGTCAGAGATGCTAGGAGGGTGATGCACGTCAAAACTTTTTGAAAAAAATTCAAGATGGCCGAAATCTTTTAAAAAAAAATTCAAGATGGCTGAATGACAGACTTTTTTGTTGTCATTTTTTTGCCATATTTGACGTTATTACCTTTATCTTAGACATGTTTCGAGCTATTACTTTCAGATTTCTAACATTGGTCAGAGATGCTAGGAGGATTTCTAACATTAGTCACAGATGCTAGGAGGATGATGCACATCACATTGTTGTTGTGCTAAAACTTTGAAATGAGAGAACAGGTTACTGAAGAAGTGTAAATGTACTCCGATGATGCAATTGTTCCATGACTAGAGATTGGCTGTTGTGATTTTTTCACTTCGGTTTTGGTTTTGGGGGGTGTGGGTGAAGATCCGGATTTCGGTTTCGGTTATGTTTTTTTTCTTCATGCATTCTCATCTAATTTTGGGAATTTGGATGTGAAGAACCAATAAACTCATGTTCAAGTATGAAGGTATAGTCTCAGAATGTTTTTTTCCAGGTGAACTTGAATAGGGTATCAGAAAATCAAGTTTAAGCACTTTTACGACTCTGACAATGATTTTATTTATAAGCTTGATGAGATTCAGAGACAGGAAAATTTTAACAATATTACCAATGCAAATCATTTAGAGTATTGTAATCATTACTTCACAGGTGTCTATAGAAAAAGAGAATTATTCCCCTTCGATGAGTGTATATACAAAATGTATCTCCATGTGCTTTTGTGCTATAAATAAATATATACACGCAATGTATGACAAGGGGTTCGGGGACAATTTTAGCGTAGAATGTTGCATTAAAACTCTTATATATTTGATATTACTATCTTACCACTAGCACATCTGGGTTTACAGGCAGCGTGTGCATACATTCGGGCAAACTTCAATTTAGTACTTACTGCAGATGATCGTTTTCGCCGATTTCTTCCAGACGATGTCTCATTCAGTAACTTTTTAAGCTTTGGGTAAATTTCTTTGTGCTTTGACTTTATATGTCGAATTAGGTGGCTTGTATTTACGTGTTTGGAAGCTATTTCTCTTGCAAATATAGCAGGTGCAAAATTTTTATTTCGGGTCATTTCATTTATAGTATTCCCACACTGGACTCGGATCTTTAGTCACCATTTTGACTCAAGAAAACAACTGTCCTGTGGTATACACGATTGGTTACCAAGTTCTACTTTCGTTTCTATAATGAGAAGATATCCGTTCATGGCACTCGACGCATTTCCCCCCCCCCTTCCCCCCCTCCCCATGCAATTGTGGATGATATGGGTTAGTTCTAAGAAATAACACCTATGTTCTCAAATTAGCTTGACCGTTGTTCCAGTATACATAGATTATGCATTGTATTAATGATTAATAAAAAAAACTAACATCAGTTGTATGACTACAATTTCGGTGCAACTCGCGTTTTTTTTTCCACAACCAGAGCCGAGTTGTGTTCTCGGTTACCCGCCAGTCTCTGTCCATGACCTGCATAATGTAATCAACCCCCAACGAAAAGCTTGACAAACTGGAAACAATAGCCTCATCGAATATTAAATACATCACACGACCAAATGGTGCATTTTGTTTTGTCGGTTTGTGCACTGCCTAATGCGAGCTGTAAAACTTCATTCAATAGTAAATATCATTATGTGACATTTTGTTTTCTGACCAGTCTTATTAGGCTACTGCAACATTTATCCGAAACATTGTGTTGAAAAAGGATGGACTTTTGTAGATGCACTTCCAGTGTCAGTTTTAATTTAAATGACACAACAGTTTCCAGATGCATTTGTACTGTTCACACCTCATTTCTGTATTTTAATCAGTGTAATGTAATCTGGAATCTATTTTCATGAAAATTAGAGAAGCGCGAAAAACAGTTTTTGTTTCCAATTTAGAAGTGCGAAGAAGCGCAAGTGCGATAGCATTCCTCAAATCGACAGGACTGATGATAATTCATGTCTGTGCTCCCAATCAGAACCTGATTTTTAACTTCGTGCAATAGGAAGAGATTTTATTTTTATTTCTTCAGATTTACAAGTCAAAATCTCTTGATATGTATTACGCTGCATCTTTACAGGATCAGCTTTTAAGTTTGTTCAAATTAGGTTTCTGGAGTCATATTTGGGCTCACTCTGGGAGCCCAAATTTTAGCTAAGTGTAACATGAGGAATATTTTTTTAAAATTCTTCTTCTGATCCATCATTCAGAATCTTTTGGGTATTTGGTATGTAGTGTCCTTAGTGGATCAAGATTCAATTTGTTCAAACCAAGTCCATGAGTTCATATTTGGGCTCCCTATAGGGACCTGAATTTTAACTTGGTGCAATATGGGGACATTTTTTAAAAAAATCTTCATCTTCAGATCCACCAATCAGAATCTTTTGATGATTGGTATAGAGCCTTCTTAGTGTGATTCAGATTCAAGTTAGTTCAAATCAAGTCCCTGGGGTCATATTTGGACTGCCTATGGGAAGTCAAACTTTAATTTAGTCAATATGAGAAATCTTCAACAATCTTCTTCAGACCTGCCAGTCAGAATCTTTTGATATTTGATATGAAGCATCCTTAGAAGGTTCAGACTCAAGTTTGTTCAAATCAAGTCCCTATGGTCACATTTGGGCTTCCCATGAGAGCTTGAATTTTACTTTAGTCCAATATGAAGAATATTCTTTAAAAATCCTCTTATTCAGATCCATCAGTTAGAATCTTTTGATATTTGTTTGCAGTATCCTTCATGGGGTGTAATCCAGTTTGTTGAAATGAAGTTCCTGGTTTTATATTTAGGCTCCCTATGGCAATCTAATTTTAACTTAGTTCAATATGGGGGAATTTCTTTAAAAAACTTTTTCAGATTTACTAGTCAGAATCATTTAATATTTGATATGCAGCAACCTTAAGAGGTTCAGATTCCAGTTTGTTCAAATCAGGTGCCTTGGCCATATTTGGGCTCCCTGTGGGATCCCAAATTTTAACTTACATGTAGTGCAGTATAAAGACTATTCTTTAAAAAATATTCTTCTCTTCACATTCAGAAGTCAGATTTGGACATATGTGATAGTGGTAAATTTTGGTTAGATGTGAATGTGAGTTTACAAGATTAACGTTTGTTCAAATGGGGACAACCAGGCCACTTGAGGTCCTTGGGGGGGGGGGGGGGGGGGGGGGGGGGGAAGGGGCAAGTTTATTGGGCAGAATTAATTTTTTTTGCTTTAGCAAAAGATTTGGAGGGCTTTGAGTAATTTTATGATAAAAATGAACTTTCAACTGGGGGTGGGGAGGATTGGGAGGGAGTGCACTGGGACATTATTTTCTTTGTTTCAAAATGTGTTTTGAAGGTATTGAATGCTTTTACACCAAAAAAATTAAAAATTACCCAACAGACCCCAGCTGGAATAGATTAACAAGATTAACATGAAGATGATGACTGTGACCTTAAATCCTTCTTTGACCCTTTATACCTAACATGAAAAGCAGACGACACTTGCAAAAAAAGTTCTTGAAGAACTAATTTTCTTCATCGTTTGTTTCAAAAACATAGGTTCCAACGAGGGGCCATAACCTATGTTTTTGAGACAAAAAATGAAAAAAATAATGAAAATTAATTGGTGATTTTTGAGAATAGCGCTGGCCGGTTTTGGCCGTTACATTGGGTAAAGGGTTAAACAATTTTTATCAGGTGAGCAATTAAGGCCCTTGGTCCTCTTGTTCTTGCAGCAATGGTAGCCTTAGTCCACAAAATTTTGCTCATTTAAAACAATTTTGTTTTTACAGCTGAACAAACAAACAAACAATCAAATACATACAGCATAAAGCTACTAAAGTGGCTTTTAATACTTCTCAGTAGAGCCTTGATAGTGTTTTGAGCTGATATTTCAAAACATCAATCAGTTCCAATTTGGTTAACCCTTTATCAACGAATCAACTGCATTCACACATAATTTACAAATTAACAGTTGAAAAAATCTGTTTTATAAAAAAAAACTCAACAAAACCATATCATGTGACCCCCTCATTGGTACGAGCTTGCCGGACTTATTCCAATGAGGAGTCGATGGTATGGTTTGGTTGAAAGTTTTTGAAATTTTTTTTAAAAAGTTTGATATGGCCCAACAAAGTAGCTCTTCTGTTTCTCAGGCTATTTTTTTGTAAAATTTCATGTTGGCAGGCAGTTTTTTATATTATTTTTTATTCATATTCTTGGTTTGTTTATCTAATAATCCACAGAATAGCATGGGTGGTGGTGTATTTTGTCACCTTGAGTGCAAGAAAGCTTTACAATGCTACAGAATTGCAAAGCCTTGTTGCACTCAAGAGACAAATTTATCAGTTTTATTACTTTGGGAAAAAAAATATCAGACATAAACCATTCAATTTTAATTTCTTTAAGTTTGCATTGTTTTTAAAAAGAGAGCATGCAGCACCCAAAAGGACCATGTGGGAGGGCCTGAGAAACAGATTTTTAACTTTTTTAGGCCTGTGCTTTAAGTGAAGGGTTAACAACGAATATGGAGTAAGAAGGATACAAAGGTCTAGTGAACGAATCAGAATAGGAAATGTTGACAACTGTAGTCATTTAACATGTTACATGTCAACCATTAAATCATTTGGACCAATTGCTTATGAGAATATTGCTTTAATGTTTCCCCCAATACCTACTCTACTGAATTATTGACCAGTTGTTTATGACCCCTTGTTTAATATTTCTCCCAGTTATAAGAAAAAGTCATTTTAATATTTCTTCAACATCCCACTGTGCTGAATTATTGGACACCATAACAACCCTTAAGACCCTAGGATCTTGATTTGAAGACACACTTATATATTATTATATGCCAACCATACTACTGATTTTTAAGAAATCTTTTTTAAGTTTTCTTTACTATGCAAAGTGATAAATTATCCCCCAGCCCCACCTCCCTCCCTGACACTTGATTATGACCCAAAGAGCTTGCCATAAAAACATTGTAAATAATCATGACAAAGATGTTATATTCCAAATGTGAAAGTATTTGGATCAGAGTATAGGAGACAAAGATGTTTCCCTATT
The DNA here is from genome assembly GCA_031216915.1 of Pictodentalium vernedei. Classification (NCBI taxonomy): domain Eukaryota; kingdom Metazoa; phylum Mollusca; class Scaphopoda; order Dentaliida; family Dentaliidae; genus Pictodentalium; species Pictodentalium vernedei. Next base: position 412,977,281 of record CM062296.1, read on the forward strand.
ATCCACATCATTAAGAGATACATGTAGGGGACCCACGACAAACCTAAATGTGCCTCCAGGAGCTTGAATTACACAAACTTGTAAATAATTGTTATAAAGATGTTATATATCAAATATGGACCAGTGGTTTCTGTGAAGATTTTAAAATGTTTTTTGCCCATGACCCAAATTTAAAATTTGAGACCACCATATGGGGTCCAATGATGTCAAAACAAAATTTCTGCCCAGTTTGGTTATATTTTTCCTAGGAATGCACCATTTCAAATCTCGATTACTTGTGCTATGCAGTTCAGGGAGAAAACCCCAGGTGGTGCCCGACCAAGATGCCTGCTGGGTTTCTTAGTCCCCTACCGGCATCGCCGGAGGGGACTATAGGTTTGCACTCCGTCCATCCATCAGTCTGTCCATCTGTCCGTCTGTCAGTCTCTCAGTCACACTTTAGTTTTCCGGAGTTTTTTTGGAAACGCTTCAACGGAATGATTTCATTTTTGGAAAACTACTATAGAACGATGACTTACAGATCAAGTGTGAGTTTCATGCTGATTGCATTATTCTTGTGTGAGTTACGGCCCTTGGAAATATGGGAAAGAGCACCAAAATATCAGTTTTCCGGAGTTTTTTTGGAAATGCTTCAACGGAATGATTTCATTTTTGGTAAACTACTATAGAACGATGACTTACAGATCAAGTTTGAGTTTCATGCTGATTGCATTATTCTTGTGTGAGTTACGGTCCTTGGAAATATGGAAAAGCACCAAAATATCAGTTTTCCGGAGTTTTTTTGGAAACGCTTCAACGGAATGATTTCAATTATGGTAAACTACTGTAGAACGCTGACTTACAGATCAAGTTTGAGTTTCATGCTGATTGCCTAATTCTTGTGTGAGTTATTGCCCTTGGAAATATGGAAAAGTGCCAAAATATCAGTTTTCCTGACTTTTTCTGGAAACGCTTCAACGGAATGATTTCATTTTGGTAACCTACTATAGAACGATGACTTACAGATCACGTTTCATTTACACTCTGTCCATCCATCTGTCAGTCTGTCAGTCAGTCTGTCAGTCATACTTTAGTTTTCCGGACTTTTTTGGAAACACTTCAACGGAATGATTTCATTTTTGGTAACCTACTACAGAACGATGACTTACAGATCAAGTTTCATTTACACTCTGTCCATCCATCCGTCAGTCTGTCAGTCAGTCTGTCGGTTATACTTTAGTTTTCCGGACTTTTGTTGGAAACGCTTCAACGGAATGATTTCATTTTTGGTAACCTACTATAGAATGATGACTTACAGATCAAGTTTTATTTGTACTCTGTCCATCCGTCAGTCTGTCAGTCAGTCTGTCAGTCATACTTTAGTTTTCCGGACTTTTTTTGGAAATGCTTCAACCGAATGATTTCATTCTTGGTAACCGGTTATACTATAAAACGATGACTTATAGACCAAGTTTGAGTTTCATGCTGATTGCATTATTCTTGTGTGAGTTATGGCCCTTGGAAATATGGAAAAGTGCCAAAATATCAGTTTTCTGGACTTTTTTTGGAACTGCTTCAACGGAATTCATGCTGATCACATCTAGGTTATAACATTTGTATAATTATTAATGCTCATTAGTCTGGTAGGGGACATTGTATTGCTTCAGCGATACGAGCGCTCTTGTTTAAACATAAATCATGCACATGTCACACACTCATATTGTGTTCAAAATTTCTTTCAAATTGGTCAAGGATTTATGACAACTGAAATCTGTGAATTGAAAATGTGTCCCCCCCCCCCCTCTCATAATAACACCAAATACTACTGCCCCTCAAATTCTTTTCAAATTATTTTGTACACCTAAAAATGAAGCTGAATTCTAAATCCTAATTAATTGCATTGATAACGACATTTTTAAAAATTGGTCTGTGTGTGTTGGGGGGGGGGGGGGGATTTTTTTTTGGTTCGAGGCCTATTGCCTTCCCATAGAATGCATTAAGTTCATCTGAACTAACTGAAATATCCCCACCCATAAGGCCCCACAAAGTAGGTCAACAATTTCTCTGACCATTTTTTGTAAAATTGCATGTGGGAAGGCATTTTTTTAGTTTATATTTTATTTGTCCCCTATGGTTTTACCGTTTTGGGGGACTATTGGATTGCACTCCGTCTGTCCATCTGTCTGTCCTCATTTATGTTACCACCTGTATCTCATATATGCTTCGACACTGTACTTTCATTTTTATACCATTGGTGACACATAATAGGAGGATGATGCACGTCAAAAATTCTTGAAAAAAAATTCAAGATGGCCGATTGGCAGCCATTTTTGTCATCATTTTTTGCTTCATTTGATGTTACCACCTGTATCTTAGACATGTTTTGATATATTTGCTTCAGGTTTCTAACAGTGTTCATAGATGCTATGAGAATGATGCACATCAAAATTGTTTGAAAAAAAAATTCAAGATGGCCAAATGACGTCCATTTTTGTTCATTTTTTGCATTCTCAAGTTACGTTATCACCCGTACCTTAGAGATGTTTTGAGATATTAGTTTTAAATTATCAACATTTGTCAGACATCACAGGAGGATGATGCTTGCCAAAATCTTTTGAAAAAAAAAATTCAAGATGGCTGAATGGCAGCCGTTTTTGTTGTCATTTTTTTGCTATATTTGATGTTACCACCTGTATCTTAGTTAATGTTACCACATGTATCTCATATATGCTTCGACGCTGTACTTTCATTTTTATGCCATTGGTGACACATAATAGGAGGGCAATGCACGTCAGAACTTTTTGAAAAAAAAAATTCAAAATGGCCGACCGGTGGCCATTTTTGTCATAATTTTTTGCTTCATTTGATGTTACCACCTGTATCTTAGACATGTTTTAATATATTTGTTTCAGGTTTCTAACATTGTTCATGGATCCTATGAGGATGATGCATGTCAAAATTTTTTCAAAAAGAATAATTCAAGATGGCCGGGCCATGTTTGTTCATTTTTTGCATTCTCAAGTTACGTTATCACCCATATCTTGGAGTTGTTTTGAGATATTAGTTTTAAGTTTTCAACATTTGTCAGACACCATAGGAGAATGATGCATGCCAAAATCTTTTGAAAAAAATGTCAAGATGGCCGAATGGCAGCCATGTTTGTTGTTATTTTTTTGCCATATTTGACGTTACCACCTATATCTTCGACATATTTTGAGCTATTACTTTCAGATTTCTAACATTGGTCAGAGATGCTAGGAGGATGATGCACGTCAAAACTTTTTGAAAAAAATTCAAGATGGCCGAAATCTTTTAAAAAAAAATTCAAGATGGCTGAATGACAGACTTTTTTGTTGTCATTTTTTTGCCATATTTGACGTTATTACCTTTATCTTAGACATGTTTCGAGCTATTACTTTCAGATTTCTAACATTGGTCAGAGATGCTAGGAGGATTTCTAACATTAGTCACAGATGCTAGGAGGATGATGCACATCACTAGGAGGGTTTCTAACATTGGTCAGAGATGCTAGGAGGATGAAGCACGTCAAAATTTTTGGGAAAAAAAATTAGTATCTCCAAAGAACGACCATTTTCATTGATTTTTGTGTTCCTATTTTACAGTTACCACCTGTATCTAATTTATAGATGCTTCGAGACTGTACTTTCATATTTATACCATTGGTGACACATAATAGGAGGATGATGCACGTCTATAATTTTTGAATAAAAATGCAATATGGAACTAGACTTTATGATTCTGGAGAATCATGGCTTTTCCCGATGAGATTCCATGAATTTTCATGACCCCACAGTGTCTGATGAATTGTTTTTAACTGTCTCACTGAAGTTCCTTCATTGATGTTATGAGAAAGGTGAAGATAGTAGTCTCAAATGACACAGTTTGATAAAAAATTGTTTAGGTAAAAAACATCATTAACGGTGGAGTGGGTTAATGTCAATATCGCCGTCCAACAGGTCAATGACTGACAAAAGGAGTTATGTTTGTTTGACACATAGTCACTGAGTGCTGTGTCAATTTAAAAACGGTCTATTTTATCTCAAATGTATCCAAAATATTGATGTCTGGCAGCTTGTAGAGAGTTAACAAGTGCCAACAGGAATATTTATTCATGCAGCTTGTAATGTCACACCAAGAACTGTGAATGGCCATTTTTTCTTTAAAATCTACAAGATGTTTTCAGAGAAATCCAGGGAGAACAGGAATTTTAAGCTTTTGATGGGTAACATTGTTTTTCCAGCCCAAAACGGGTTAAGTGTTGTTTTTGGAATACTCTTATTACTTCCAAAAATAATTCTCAGTGAATTCTACTTCCACTTATTTTGATCTCTCCTCCCAACTTCGGGTGCTGTGGGTACGCAAACACAGCCTATTTTATTAGGCTTTTCCCTCTGGAAAAGACTATTGTTTTTCTACGGATTATTATTTTTTTTTTTTTTTTTTTTTAGGCTTTTCCCTCTGGAAAAGACTATTGTTTTTCTACGGATTATTATTTTTTTTTTTATTTTTTATTTTTTTTTTTTTGGTTTTTTTTTTTTTTTTTTCCACACATTTTTGTCCGTACGATTCAGAAGCCATTTTCGAACCGATTTTCACACAATTTGGCACACGCATAGAGTGGCAAAAAATCTAAAAATGTACCAAAGCGGAATTTTCGATTTAACCCTTATTTCGCCAGAATTGGAAAAAAACTGCCAAAATTGGGGTTTATCGGCACTTTCTCGAAACACATCTTTAGGATTTTTTTTAAATATTCATAATTACTAGACCTGCCTATGACACAACCTTTGATACACTCGACATGTTAGGCGATGCATATGGTAACCCTCCACAGGCTGCCAAACATCGAAATTTTGATGAAATGGGCCAGTTTCAGACCCCCGCAGCACCCAAACGATACCCGAGAGGTAAACATAACTTCCTGGAAGTGGAATTACCGAGGATCATTTTTGTAAGTAATAAGGGTGTTCAGAAAACCAAGTGTTAACCCGTCTTGGGCTGGTTAAACAGCAATACCCCCAAAAAGCTCAAAACTTCATGTTTTCCGTGGATTTCTCTAAACGAGTCTTGTAGATTTTCAAGAAAAATTGGTCACTCTCAGGTCTTGGTGTGACATTACAAGTTGCATGGATAAAATATTCCGGTCAGCATTAGTTAACCCTCCCCGAGCTGCTAAACGTAAAAATTGTGATAAAATGGGCTGTTTTTAGACACCAACAGCACCCAAACGATATACCACAGAGAAAGGGACCTTCATTTATCGGACGCAAAATTGATCGGAAAATATTTTTGAAAGTGGTAAGGGTATTCAAAATTTGACGTCTTAACCCATTTTGGGCTGGTTAAAGAGAGATACCCATTAAAATCTTAAAATACCCGTTTTCTGTGGATTTCTCTAACAACATCTTGTATTTTTTCAAGAAAAATCGGCTATTTGCAGATCTTGGTGTGACATTACAAGTCGCATGAACAAAATATTTCGGTCAGCATTAGTTAACCCTCCCCGGGCTGCTGAAGGTCAAAATTGCGATAAAATGGGCTGTTTTTGCACACCAACAGCACCCAAAGGGTACCCCACAAAGAAAAATACCTTCTTTTATCGCGCGTACAATTTATACGAAAACATTTTTGTAAGTAGTAAGGGTATTCAAAAGTCGACGTCTTAACCCATTTTGGGCAGGCTAAAGAGAGATATCCCTTGAAAGCTCTAAATTCCCATTTTCTGTGAATTTCCCTAACGGTAACTTGTAGGGTTTCAAGACAAATTGACTATTCGTAGGTCTTTATGTGACATTACATGGACAAAATACTCCGGTGAGCGTTTTTTAACCATCTACAAGCTGCCAAGCATCGTAATGTTGTTAACATGGGACTGTTTTCAGACACGCACAGCACCTAATGTATACATGAGAGATAAACATAATCTCCTTTGTTTGAAGTGGAATTCACAGAGGACCATTTTTGTAAGTAATAAAGGTATTCAAAAAGTCAAGCGTTAACCCCTGTTGGGGAGGTTAACAGGGATACCCATCAAAAGCTTAAAAAATCGTTTTCCCTGGATTTCTACAAACATTTTGTGGGGTTTTCAAGAGAAAATGGCCGTTGATAGGTCTTGGTGTCATATGACCAGTTGCATGGATCAATTATTCTGGTAGGCATTTGTTAACCCTTCATGGTCTGCTAAATGTAAAAAAAATTGAGGAAATAGTCTGTTTTTGGACACCAACAACATCAAATGGAAAAGCCACAGAGAAACGTAACTTTTTTTACCAGACACAAAACTGATAGGGAAACATTGATATTGATATTAACCCATTCTACCATTAATGATGGGTTTTACCTAAACATTTTTTTATCAAACCCAAACCGAGTCATTTGAGACTACTATACTCACCTTTCTCATACATCAATGAAGGAACTTTAGTGAGACAGTTAAAAACAAATCATCAGACACTGTGGGGGTCAATAAAAATCATGGAATCTAATCGGGAAAAGCCATGATTCTCCAGAATCATAAAGTCTAGTTTTGGGGGTTTTTTTGGGGGTTTTTTTCCACACATTTTTGTCCGTACGATTCAGAAGCCATTTTCGAACCGATTTTCACACAATTTGGCACACGCATAGAGGGGCAAAAAATCTAAAAATGTACCGAAGCGGAATTTTCGATTTAACCCTTATTTCGCCAGAATTAGCAAAAAATTGCCAGAATTGGGGTTTATCGGCACTTTCTCGAAACACGTCTTTAGGATTTTTTTTAAACATTCATCATTTCTAGACCTGCCCATGTCACGACCTTTGATACACACGACATATTAGGCGATGCATATGGTAACCCTCCACAGGCTACCAAACATCGAAATTTTGATGAAATGGGCCGGTTTCAGGCCCCCAGAGCACCCAAACGATACAAGATAGATAAACATAACTTCCTTTATTTGAAGTGGAATTCACCGGAGATCATTTTTGTAAGTAATAATGGTGTTAAAAAAACCAAGCATTAACCCGTTTTGGGCTGGTTAAACAGCAATACCCCCAAAAAGCTAAAAAATCAGGTTTTCCGTGGATTTCTCTAAACGAGTCTTGTAGATTTTCATGAAAAAATTGTCACTCCCAGGCCTTGATGTGACAATAGAAGTTGCATGGACAAAATACTTCGGTGAGCATTTGTTAACCCTCCACGGGCTGCTAAAAGTCAAAATTGTGATAAACTGGGCTGTTTTTGGACGCCAGCGGCACCCAACGGGTACGCCACAAAGAAAAGTGACTTCTTTCATCGAGTGCACAATCTATAGGGAAACATTTTTGTAAGTAGTAAGGGTATTCAAAAAACGAAGTCTTAACCCATTTGGGGCAGGCTAAAGAGAGAGAACCTTAAAATCTAAAAATTCCCATTTTCTGTGGATTTCTCTAAATACATTCCATAGGTTTTCAAGAAAAATTGACTACTTGCAGGTCTTTGTGTGACATTACAAGTGGCATGGACAAAATATTCCGCTGAGCGTTTATTAACCCTCTACAGAATGCCAAGCATCATAATTTTGTTGAAATGGGCTGTTTTCGGACACACACAGCACGCAATGTATGTCCGAGAGTTACACATAATCTCCTTTGTTGGAAGTGGAATTTACTGAGGACCATTTTTGTAAGTAATAAGGGTATTCAAAAACCCAAGCGTTAAACCCTTTTGGGGTTGTTATTAGCGATACCCATCAAAAGCTAAAAAAATATTATGTTTTCCGTGGATTTCGTTACAAACATCTTGTAAGTTTTCAACAGAAAATGGCCATTGATAGGTCTTGGAGTCACATTACCGGTTGCATGGATAAAATATTCCAGTAAGCATTTGTTAACCCTCCATGGGCTGCTAAATGTCAACATTTTGAAAAAATAGTCTGTTTTTGGACACCAACAACAACAAATGGGAATGCCACAGAGATACATAACTTCTTTTACCGGATGCAAAACTGACAGAGAAAAATTTAGTAAGTAGTAAGGGTATTCAAAAAATCGAGGTCTTAACCCATTTTCGCCTGGTTAAGATGTACCCCTTAAAAGCTTAAAATTCCAGTTTTCTGTGGATTTCTCCAAAAAATCTAGTAAGTATTCAAGAAAAATTGACCATTTGCAGGTCTTGGAGTGACATTACAAGTTACATAGACAAAATATTCCGGTAAGCGTTTGTTAACTCTCCAGAGGCTGCAAAGCATAGAAATTTTGAGAAAATGGACTGTTCTTGGGCACCCATTGCACGCAATGTGTACCTGCAAGATAACCATAACCTCCTTCTTTGGAAGTGGAATTCATCAGACCAAGCATTAACCCATTTAGTGCTGGTCTTAACCTGTTTTGGGCTGGTTAAACAGCGGTACCTATCAAAGACTTAAAATTTCATGTTTTCCCTGGATTTCTTTAAAAACATCTTGTAGATTTCAAGAAAAAATGGCCATTCACGGGTCTTCATGTGACATTACAAGTTACATGGACAAAATATTCCGTTGAGCATTCGTTAACTCTCCACGAGCTGCTAAACATCAAAATGTTGATAAAATGGATTGTTTTCAGACACCAAGAGCACCCACTGGATATGTAACAGAGAAATATAACTTCTTTTACTCGCTTAGAATTCACAGAGGATCAGTTTTGTAAGTAGTAAGGGTATTTAAAAGAATGAAACTTAACCTATTTTAGACTGGATAAGGAGAGATATCCCTTAAAAGCTTAAAATTTACATTTTCTGTGGATTTCGCTAACTGCTTGTTGACGATTTTCAAGAACAATTGGACATTGGCAGGTCTTACAAAGTGCATAGATAGAATATTCCGCTAGTCGTTTGTTAATCCCGCTACAGGCTGCTAAACGTCAAAATTTTGATAAAATCGGCTGTTTTCGGGCAGCAAATGGGTATGTAATAGGTAAACATAACCTCTTTTATCAGACTCAGAATTCATGAGGGATAATGTATGGTAGTGTTAAGGGTATTCAAGGGAGCGTGGTGGCTCAGTGGTAGACTGTTGTACTTCTATGCTAGAGGTCCCGAGTCCGATCCCCGTCCGGGACAACTCACGTTGTGTCCTTGGGCAAGGCACTTTAGCCCGGTTGCCGACATGGGGGCACGATGACGCCGTGTACTAAGGCATACTGCACGTCGATGGAACATATGTCTTCACCCTCTGTAACCCTGCTTGAGCGGAGCTTGAACAGAGTTAGAATGTTGAGGAGCTGACAGTTGCTCGTCGTTGCTTGGTGGTTCTCTCCGTGTACTCTGGCTTCCTCCACCTATAAAACTGTCACGGTCACGATTAGCCATTGTGCATAAGTATGTGACCTTAAACACCAATAAATAAATAAATAAATAAATAAATAAATAAATAAATAAGGGTATTCAAAAAGCCAAGCCTTAACCCTGTTTATAGGATTAAAGACAGACAGCCCATGCGGTGTACGCTGCCTACATTACTTGTAAAATCGACACCCCCACTAAATCTACTTCGAGGTGCGGTGTCGGACCCGACCACCTGACGGTTCTGACCTCATTAGATAACACTCCTTCGTTGTATTTAGCAGCATGGATTTCCCCAAGAAGCAAAGACAAAAATACGTCTGCGGAAAATAATGGCAAATATTTTATTTAGTCTGTATTTTGTCCGTATAGAAAATGTCTCGCCCACATATACCTAAACATGATTCAATGATACAATTGGACATATTTCTCTCGTAAAACCTGAAAAAGACTTGATTTATTTCATTTTAGGGATTGGGGGCGTGTGTATATTCTTAGAAGATTCTCTGTGTGTTATTAATATACAGCGTCAGTCTTTGATCTCGTTTGGGACGATCAGTGATTAACACCTTTTCGACAAGAGCCATTGAAATTGAAAATAAAAAAAAAATCAAATTTCACTAAAACCTTTTGCAGAATCGTGTTTTTCAGAAAACTCTTTCGCGATTGCATGTGTCGTTTTCAAAATTCCGATCAGTAATCACGAAATTATAAATATGTTGTTGTCAATAACAAAATTGAAAGCATGTCCGTCAAACTTGCATGACGTCAGAACTCGACTCGGGTGAAATACTGCAGTGATGCAGTGAAAGTTCGAGAGTAATAAACACTGATATCGCAGTAGGCTTTAAACTGTCCATGGAATGGTCCTAAAATCATGTTTATATTTGCAGCTTTACTGCAAATAGGTTTCCCGTTGTTTCTTGTTGAAGTGTTGTTTCCGTCAAGGCCAAGTACCATAGAAAATTTGGAACACCGAGCAGTGGGCCTGCCCCATGAACACCTGCCTGTTATTAAAATTAATTAGCGGGGACATCTGCCCCCCCCCCCCCCTTCCTGCTGTTTTTTTTTACCTAGGACACCTGCCCCCTATTGTTTCTTTTACCTAGGCCACGTGCCCCCCCCCCCCCCTGCTGTTTTTCACCAACTACACCTGCCCCCGTTTGTTTGCTAATGGGCCCCTCCCCATTGACCTTTCTATCTTTAGAAGCACCCGGGCCGATGGGGAGAGGGCGTGGTTGTGAGCATGGCTAGATTTCGCTGAAGGAAGGTACCCTCAAATCTGGGTCGAAAGTGGCGAAAATGACAAAAGGCTACTTCAACGTATGGTAACGGTATAAACTTCAGACGATCTGGGCGATGTACAGACGAAAGATCATACCTTGGAGCCGGTTAGGTAATTTGGCACAAAAAAACTCCGATTTTATGCTCAATCGCTGCTCTACAGTAGTCTACAATAGTGCCCAATTCCATTCCAAACTGATAGAGTCGGGACGAATAGTACTCTCACTTTCCACGCGGTCTCGACACTTGCTACAGATGCCAAAATGTCGGCCAGGGTGCGTAGAACAAGTTCTGAAAATTAGAAGTCGCTGCCTTCGGCGGTCTGGACACGGTTCGTGTTTGTGAGAAGTGCAATTTTAATGTCAAATTGGCAAATTTTCGTTAATCGTTTCCTGCCAAAACACCTACTCACCGCCGATTTCTTTTCGCTGCAACTTCTTCCGATTATCTAAGGTTTAAAGATAGTGTCAGGATACACCCCCCCCCTCCCCCGCACCGAAACCTGGGACTTTAAGCTCAATCGCAGCTCCACAGTCGTCTACAACACTGCCCATTTCCATTCTGAACTGATAGAGTCGGGACGAATAGTACTCTCTCCTTCCAAGCGATGCGTGGTGTTTTCCAGGCGGCTCGGACGCTCCAAACAGATCCCAAAATGTCGGCCAGGGTTCGTAGAACAAGTTCTGAAAATTTCAAGTCGCTGCCTCCAGTGGTCTGGACACGGTTCGTGTATGTCAGAAGTGCTATTTTAATGTCCAATATGCAAATCTTCATCAATCTTTTCCTGCCTGCCAGAAACCCAATCATCGCCAATTTCTTTTCACTTTAAACTTCTGACGATTCTCTTAGGTTTAAAGGTTGTGTTGGGATCCCTGGGTGGCGGTCTTAAAGAAGCAACTTCCATTTACAGAGAGAGGGGGGGGAGGGCTCTAAAGGAGTCTGCGCCCATTCACGACGTCTTTTTTCGAACTGGCTTGAAAAGGAAGGACCAAATTCAGACAGTTACCTCCTCTCTTCAAAACGCTATATCCCAACCAATTCTAGGCAGATTTCCATGAAATTTTCACTCGTTATTCATGGATAGTTGCGGCATCACTTTCCATGAAGAGCGATACGAATTTCGCATTTCGTCACGTCGAATTCGAAAAGAGCGCATGCGCATGGATTTCTCTGAAAACATAGATTTTAAGTAAAAATGGCCATTCGCACTTTTTGGTTTGAAATTGCAAGTTGCATGAATAAATATGCTTGTTAGCACATGTTAACCCTCTACAATTGGCCAGACATCAATATTTTGGATACATTTGAGATAAAATTGACCATTTTCAAATAGACAGAGCACTCAAAGGGTATGTGTCAAACAAACATAACTCCTTTTGTCGGTCATTAACTTGTGGGACGACGATGTTGATATTAACCCACTCTACCATTAATGATGGTTTTTACCTAAACAATTTTTTTATAAAACTGAGTCATTTGAGACTACTATAACCACCTTTCTCATAACATCAATGAAAGAACTTCAGTGAGACAGTTAAAAACAATTCATCAGACACTGTGGGGGCATGAAAAATCAAGGAATCTCATCGGGAAAAGCCATGATTCTCCAGAATCATAAAGTCTAGTTTTTTTGGTTTTTTTTTTTTTTTGTTTTTTTTTTTTCCACACATTTTGTCCGTACGATTCAGAAGCCATTTTCGAACCGATTTTCACGAAATTTTGCACACGCATAGAGGGGCACAAAATCTAAAAATGTACCAAAGCGGAATTTTCGATTTAACCCTTATTTCCTCAGATTTGGCAAAAAACTGCCAAAATTGGGGTTTATCGGCACTTTCTCGAAACACGTCTTGTAGATTTTTTTTATACATTCGTCATTGCTAGACCTGTCTGTGACACGCCCTTTGATACACACGACATATCAGGCGATGCATATCGTAACCCTCCACAGGCTGCCAAACATCGAAATTTTGTTGAAATCGGCCGGTTTCAGGCCCCCACTGCACCCAAACAATACACGAGAGATAAATATAACTTCCTTTACAGGGAGTGGAATTCACCGAGGATCATTTTTGTCAGTAATAAGGGTGTTCAAAAAACCAAGCGTTAACCCGTTTTGGGCTGGTTAAACAGCAATACCCCCATAAATCTCAAAAATTTGTATTTTCCGTGGATTTCTCTAAACGAGTCTTGTGGATTTTCAAGAAAAATTTGTCACTCCCAGGCCTTGGTGTGACAATACAAGTTGCATGGACAAAAAACTACGGTGAGCATTTGTTAACCCTCAACGGGCTGCTAAAAGTCAAAATTGTGATAAAATGGGCTGTTTTTGGACACCAACAGCACCCACTTGGTGTACCATCGAGAAAGGTTCCTTCTTTTATCGGACACAAAATTGATGGGGAAACATTTTTCATAGTGGTAAGGGTATTCAAAAGTCGAAGTCTTAACGCATTTTGGACTGGTTAAAGAGAGATACCCCCCAAAAGCTTAAATTTCCCATTTTCTGTGGATTTCTCTAAAAGCAACTTGTAGGTTTTCAGGAAAAATTGACTATTCGCAGGTCTTTGTGTGACATTATAAGTTGCATGGACAAAATATTCCGGTGATCATTTATTAACCCTCTACAGGCTGCTAAGCATCGTAATTTTGTTGAAATAGGCTGTTTTCAGATGCGCACAGCACCCAATGCATACCCGAGAGATAAACGTTATCTACTTTGTTGGAAGTGGAATTCACCGAGGACCAAATTTGTTAGTAATAAAGGTAAAAACCAAGCATTAACCCCTTTTGGGATGGTTAATAGAAATACGCATCAAAAGCTTAAAAAATCATGTTTTCCCTGAATTTCTTTACAAGCATCTCGTAGGGTTTCAATAGAAAATGGCCATTGATAGGTCTTAGAGTCACATTACCAGTTGCATGGGTAAAATATTCAGATAAGCATTTGTTAACCCTCCATGGGCTGCTAAATGTCAAAATTTCGTAAAAAATAGTCTGTTTTTGGACACCAACAACATCAAATGGGAATGCTGCAGAGAAACATAACTTCTTTTACCGGACGCAAAACTGACAGCGAAATTTTTTAGTAAGTTGTAAGGGTATTCAAAAATTGAGGTCTTAACCCATTTTCGCCCGGTTAAGGAGATGTACCCCTTAAAAACTTAAAATTCCCATTTTCTGTGGATTTCTCAAACAAATCTAGTAAGTATTCAAGAGAAATTGACCATTTGCAGGTCTTGGAGTGACATTACAAGTTGCATGAACAAAAGATTCCGGTAAGCGTTTGTTAACCCTCCAGAGGCAGCAAATTTTGAGAAAATGGGCTGTACTTGGCCACCCATTACACCCAATGTGTACCTGCGAGATGAACATAACCACCTTCATTGGAAGTGGGTTTCACCGAGGATCATTTTTGTAAGTAATGAAGGTATGCATAAAACCAAGCATTAACCCGTTTAGAGGTGGTTACAGGGTGGTACCCCTCAAAAGGTTAAAAATTCATGTTATCCGAGGATTTCTCTAAAAACAACCCGTAGATTTTCAAGAAAAATTGGCGATTCTCATATCTTAGCGTGAATTACAAGTTGCATGTACCAAATATTTCAGTAAGCATTTGTTAACCCTATGCTGGTTCTCAAACATCAAAATGTTGAAAAAGTGTGCTGTGTTTGCATACCCGCAGCACCCAAAGTTAAGAGGAGAAATCAACATAAGTGGAAGTAGAATTCACTGAGAATTATTTTTATAAGTAATAAGCGTATTGAAAAACAACCCTTAACCCGTTTTGGGCTGGATAAACAATTACACCCATCAACAGCTTAAAATTCATGTTCTCCCTGGATTTCTCTGAAAACATCTCGTAGATTTTTAAGTAAAAATGGCATTCACAGTTTTTGGTGTGAAATTACAAGTTGCATGAATAAATATTCCTGTTAGCACTTGTTAACCATTAACAAGCTGTGAGACATCAATATTTTGGATACATTTGAGATAAAAAGGACCATTTTCAAATAGATACAGCACTCAGCGGGTATGTGTCAAACAAACATAACTTTGTCGGTCATTAACTTGTTGGACGACGATATTGATATTACCCCTCTCCACCGTTAATGATGGTTTTTACCTAAACAATTTTTTTTTTCATCAAACTGAGTCATTTGAGACTTCTATACTCACCTTTTTCATGACATCAATGAAGGAACTTTAGTGAGACAGTCAAAAGCAATTCATCATACACCGTGGGGTCATGACAAATCATGGAATCTCATCGGGAAAAGCCATGATTCTCCAGAATCATAAAGTCTAGTTTTTGGGTTTTTTTTTTTTTGGGGGGGGGGGGGGGGGGGGGGGGGGGGGGGGGGGGGGGGTTTCCACACATTTTGTCCGTACGATTCAGAAGCCATTTTCGAACCGATTTTCACAAAATTTTGCACACGCATAGAGGGGCACAAAATCTAAAAATGTACCCAAGCGAAATTTTTGATTTAACCCTTATTTCCTCAGAACTGGCAAAAAACTGCCAAAATTGGGGTTTATCGGCACTTTCTCGAAACACGTCTTGTAGATTTTTTTTATACATTCATCATTGCTAGACCTGTCTGTGCCACGCCCTTTGATACACACGACATATCAGGCGATGCATATGGTAACCTTCCACAGCCTGCCAAACATCGAAATTTTGATGAAATAGGCCGGTTTCAGGCCCCCACCGCACCCAAACAATACACGAGAGATAAATATAACTTCCTTTACTGGGAGTGGAATTCACCGAGGATCATTTTTGTCAGTAATAAGGGTGTTCAAAAAACCAAGCGTTAACCTGTTTTGGGCTGGTTAAACAGCAATACCCCCATAAAGCTCAAAAATTTGTATTTTCCGTAGATTTCTCTAAACGAGTCTTGTAGATTTTCAAGAAAAATTTGTCACTTCCACGCCTTGGTGTGACAATAGAAGTTGCATGGACAAAATACTGCGGTGAGCATTTGTTAACCCTCCACGGGCTGCTAAAAGTCAAACTTGTGATAAAATGGGCTGTTTTTGGACGCCAACAGCACCCAATGGATACGCCTCAAAGAAACGTGCCTTCTTTTATCGAGCGCACAATCTATACGCAAACATTTTTGTAAGTTGTAAGGGTATTCAAAAGTCGAAGTCTTAACCCATTTTGGACAGGCTAAAGAGAGAGACCCCTTAAAATCTTAACATTCCCATTTTCTGTGGATTTCTCTAAAAACATCCTGTAGGTTTTCAAGAAAAATTGACTACTCGCAGGTCTTTGTGTGATATTACAAGTTGCATGGACAAAATATTCCGGTGAGCGTTTATTAACCCTCTTGAGGCTGCCAAGCATCGTAATTTTGTTGAAATGGGCTGTTTTCAGGCACGCACTTTACCCAACGTGTACCTGAGAAATAAACATAATCTCCTTTGTTGGAAATGGAATTCACCAAAGACCATTTTTGTGAGTAATAAGGATATTCAAAAAACCAAGCGTTAACCCATTTTGTGGTTGTTAATAGTGATACCCATCAAAGGCTTAAAAATTTATGTTTTCCCTGGATTTCTGTACAAACATCTGGTAGGGTTTTCAAGAGAAAATGGCCATTGATAGGTCATGGTGTCACATTACCAGTTGATTGGATAAATTATTCCGGTAAGCATTTGTTAACCCTCCATGGGCTGCTAAATGTCAAAATTTTGAAAAAATAGTCTGTTTTTGAACAACAACAACAACATCAAATGGGAATACAACAGAGAAACGTAACTTCTTTTACCGGGCGCAAAACTGACAGGGAAACATTTTTGTAAGTAGTAAAGGTATTCAAAAATCGAGGTCTTAACCCATTTTTAACTGGTTAAGGAGATATACCCCTTAAAAGCTTAAAATTCCAGTTTTCTGTGGATTTCTCAAAAAAAAAAAATTCAAGAGCAATTAACCATTCGCAGGTCTTCGAGTGACATTACAAGTTGCATGAACAAAATGTTTCGGTAACCATTTGTTAACCCCCTAGAGGCTGCCAGGCATTGACATTTGGAGAAAATGGGCTGTTCTTGGGCAACCATAACACCAAATGTGTACCTACGAGATAAACATAACCTCCTTCATTGGAAGTGGAATTCACCGTCGATCATTTTTGTAAGTAATGAAGATATTCACAAAACCAAGCATTAACCCTTTAGAGCTGGTTAAAGAGAGATACCCCTCAAAAGGTTAAAAATTCATGTTATCTGAGGATTTCTTTAAAAACATCCTGTAGATTTTCAGGACAAAATGGCCATTCTCAGATCTTAGTGTGACATTACAAGTTGCATGTACAAAATATTCCTGTAAACATTTGTTAACCCTATGCAGGTTCTCAAACATCAAAATGTTGATAAAATAGCCTGTTTGCGTACCCACAGCACCTGAAGTTGGGAGGAGAGATCAAAATAAGTGGAAGTAGAATTCACTGAGAATTATTTTTGGAAGTAATAAGAGTATTCCAAAAACAACACTTAACCCGTTTTGGGCTGGAAAAACAATGATACCCTTCAAAAGCTTAAAATTCCTGTTCTCCCTGTATTTCTCTGAAAACATCTTGTAGATTTTAAAGAAAAAATGGCCATTCACAGTTCTTGGTGTGACAATACAAGTTGCATGAATAAATATTCCTGTTGGCACTTGTTAACCCTCTACAAGCTGCCAGACATCAATATTTTGGATACATTTGAGATAAAATGGACCATTTTTAAATTGACACAGCACTCAGTGAGTATGTGTCAAACAAACATAACTCCTTTTGTCGGTCATTGACTTGTTGGACGACGATATTGACATTAACTCACTCCAGCGTTAATGATGGTTTTTACCTAAACAATTTTTTATCAAACTGTGTCATTTGAGTCTACTATCTTCACCTTTCTCATAACATCAATGAAGGAACTTCAGTGAGACAGTTAAAAACAATTCATCAGACACTGTGGAGTCATGAAAAATCATGGAATCTCATTGGGAAAAGCCATGATTCTCCAGAATCATAAAGTCTAGTCATCATTTTGATGTTTGAGAACCTGCATAGGGTAACAAATGCTTACAGAAATATTTTGTACATGCACCTTGTAATGTCACACTAAGATATGAGAATGGCCATTTTTTCCTGAAAATCTACGGGATGTTTTTAAAGAAATCCTCAGATAACATGAATTTTTAACCTTTTGAGGGGTATCTCTCTTTAACCAGCTCTAAAGGGTTAATGCTTGGTTCTGTGAATATCTTCATTACTTACAAAAATGATCGACGGTGAATTCCACTTCCAATGAAGGAGGTTATGTTTATCTCGTAGGTACACGTTTGGCATTATGGTTGCCCAAGAACAGCCCATTTTCTCCAAATGTCAATGCTTGGCAACCTCTGGGGGGGGGGGGGGGGGGGGGGGGAGGGGGGGGGGGGGGGGGTAACAAATGCTTACCGAAACATTTTGTTCATGCAACTTGTAATGTCACTCGAAGACCTGCGAATGATCAATTGCTCTTGAATTATTTTTTTTTTTGAGAAATCGAGAAATCCACATAAAACTGGAATTTTAAGCTTTTAAGGGGTTTATCTCCTTAACCAGTCAAAAATGGGTTAAGACCTCGATCTTTGAATACATTTACTACTTACAAAAATGTTTCCCTGTCAGTTTTGCGTCCGGTAAAAGAAGTTATGTTCCTCTATTGTATTCCCATTCGATGTTGTTGTGGTTCAAAAACAGACTATTTTTTTCAAAATTTTTACATTTAGCAGCCTATGGAGGGTTAACAAATGCTTAGAGGAATAATGTATCCAATCAACTGGTAATGTGACACCATGACCTATCAATGGCCATTTTCTCTTGAAAACCATACTAGATGTTTGTAAAGAAATCCAGGGAAAACATAAATTTTTAAGCCTTTGATGGGTATCACTATTAACAACCACAAAATGGGTTAACGCTTGGTTTTTTGCATACCCTTATTACTTACAAAAATGGTCTTCGGTGAATTCCACTTCCAACAAAGGAGATTATGTTTATTTCTCAGGTACACGTTGGGTGATGTGCGTGCCTGAAAACAGCCCATTTCAACAAAATTACGATGCTTGGCAGCATCTAGAGGGTTAATAAACGCTCACCGGAATATTTTGTCCATTCAACTTGTAATATCACACAAAGACCTGTGAGTAGCCAATTTTTCTTGAAAACTTACAGGATGTTTTTAGAGAAATCCACAGAGAATGGGAATTTTAAGATTTTAAGGGGTCTCTCTCTTTAGCCTGTCCAAAATGGGTTAAGACTTCGACTTTTGAAGACCCTTACTACTTACAAAAATGTTTGCATATAGATTGTGCGCTCGATAAAAGAAGGCACGTTTGTTTGTGGGGTACCCATTGGGTGCTGTTGGCGTCCAAAAACAGCCCATTTTATCACAATTTTGACTTTTAGCGGCCCGTGGAGGGTTAACAAATGCTCACCGCAGTATTTTGTCCCTGCAACTTCTATTGTCACACCAAGGCCTGGGAGTGACAAATTTTTCTTGAAAATCTACAAGACTCGTTTAGAGAAATCCACGGAAAATACGATTTTTTGAGCTTTATGGGGGTATTGCTGTTTATCCAGCCCAAAGCGGGTTAACGCTTGGTTTTTTGAACACTTTTATTACTGACAAAAATGATCCTCGGTGAATTCCACTTCCAAAAAAGGAAGTTACGTTCATCTCTCATGTATTGTTTGGGTGCGGTGGGGGCCTGAAACCGGCCTATTTCATCAAAATTTCGATGTTTGGCAGCCTGTGGAGGGTTACCATATGCATCGCCTGATATGTCGTGTATATCAAAGGGCGTGTCACAGACAGGTCTAGCAATGACGAATGTATAAAAAAAATCTACAAGACGTGTTTCGAGAAAGTGCCGATAAACCCCAATTTTGGCAGTTTTTTGCCAATTCTAAGGAAATAAGGCTTAAATAGAAAATTCCGCTTGGGTACATTTTTAGATTTTGTACCCCTCTATGCGTGTGCAAAATTTCGTGAAAATCGGTTTGAAAATGGCTTCTGAATCGTACGGACAAAATGTGTGGAAAAAAAAAAAAAAAAAAAAAAAAAAAAAAAAAAACCCCAAAAAATAATAATCCGTAGAAAAACAATAGTCTTTTCCAGAGGGAAAAGCCTAATGATTACATTGTTGTTCCCGTTGGAAAATGGTAGGTGCCTGAGAACAGATAAATGATGAAAGAGAGAGGACTTCAATTCCCACTTGCTGTTGAAATCTTTCATCCATTTCATAACGTACAACTTATTTTTTAAATGCCCAACAGGCCAAAAAAATATTTTTACATGTTTTATAGAACAGACCATCCACCGTGGGTGACTAGAATCTGATCGCCTTCGATCGGCATTGCACTTGTTTTTGTAATTATTTCTTTGCAATCAAATGTTCTTGTTCTCAGCTTGTTTTATGTTTTAGGCCTCATAATCTACAGAATAGCAGGGTGGTGGTGCTAAAGCATTGCAAAGCCTTGTTGCACTCTAGAGACAAATTTATCAATTTTATTAACTTTGGGTAAAATGTCAGACATAAACCATTTAAATTTTTTTTTAAAGTTTGCATTGATAATAAAGAGAGCATGTTGCAGCTAAAAGGACCATGTGGGAGGGCCTGAGAAACAGATTTTTAACTTTTTTCAGGGCTAACCATCACTCGCTTGAAATCAGGTCAGGCCTTTTGTAAAGACCCCACAAAGTAGATATTCTGCTTCTCAGGCCATGTTTTTTAAAATTGCATGTGGGTGGGCATTTTTTTATTCTATTTTTGTAATTATTTCTTTGCCATGCCTTGTACTCAACTTGTTTTATGTTTTAGGCCTCATAATCTACAGAATAGCATGAGTGGTGGTGCTAAAGCATTACAAAGCCTGATTGCACTCAAGGGACAAATTTATCAATTTTATTAACTTGGGTAAAAAAATATTGAACATAAACCATTCAATTTTAATTTTTTATCCACCCGTTTGAAGAACGGGACGTATTATGTAAATGGTCTCGCTGACTGTATGTCTGTCCGTCCGTGGACACATTTCGTTTCTGGACGATAACTTTAGTTGTAATGGTTTGAGCTGAGTTAAATTTGGCTATGGATTTAGTACAACAAAATACAGGTTGGGTTCGATTTTCGTCTTTAGCGGCCCATTTTTAGTAGAGTTATGGCCCTTTATTTATGAGAATTTTGCTCAAGTTCTTGTTTCCGGACGATAACTTTAGTTGTAATCGTTTGAGATGAGTTAAATTTGGCATGTGGATTTAGTACAACAAAATACAGGTTGGGTTCGATTTCCGTCTTTAGTGGCCCATTTTTAGTAGAGTTATGGCCATTTATTTATGAGAATTTTGCCCAAGTTTTGAATGCCCATTAGCAGTAGAGTTATGGCAGTTTGGTGATGAGAATATAGCCCAATTTTTCATTTTCCAATCACGGTT
Source organism: Pictodentalium vernedei (assembly GCA_031216915.1). Classification (NCBI taxonomy): domain Eukaryota; kingdom Metazoa; phylum Mollusca; class Scaphopoda; order Dentaliida; family Dentaliidae; genus Pictodentalium; species Pictodentalium vernedei. The sequence goes on from CM062296.1 coordinate 412,998,318, forward strand.
CATTTATCGTTTCTGGGAAATAACTTTGGTAATAATGATTCACATGGAATAAATTTGTTATGTCGGCTTTTTTTTATTTTGTAAAGACCTCAGATCGCTTAATATGAAAATGTGAAAACAGGTGAATTACTCTTTACCCTAGACAGGGCTGGGGAATGGGCAATGATTGGGGGGGGGGGGGGGCAGACATAGTCGAGTCAACAAAAAATTCAAACTTTACACCAGAGAAACTTGTGCGTGTTCCAGTTTTGACGAGCGTATGTTGCCCTGCTGGGCGGTGCTCTTGTTTAAGTTTGCATTGGCTTTAAAAAGAGAGCATGCGGCAGCCAAAAGGACCATGCAGGAGGGCCTGAGAAACAGATTTTTAACTTTTTTTATGCCTATCCTGTGCATTGAGTGAAGGGTTAGCAATGAATATGGAGTAAGAAGGATACAAAGGTCTAGTGAACCTATCAGGACAGGAAATGTTGACAACTGTAGTCATTTAATATGACATATAAAGAAGTTTGCGTGTTAGAAGAGAATTCCTGTGCTCATTAGTTTGTCTATCTGTCGAAATGGTGATCAATAACGGTGATTTCCAAATCCTTTCAGATGAAAGATATTTTTATTGAAAATTACCTCTTCTTTGACACATCAGCTTTCACAGGAAGACTGTTAGGTGTCTGCGTGCTTGATGATATTAATAGCCAGTCTTTACATTGCATCACCACATTAATGTTTCTTTTTGTTCTTAGGTAATATTTACTTATTGCATGAAGCCATGCTATGTTGCTCGGGAGGGATGTAAAAAAAACAGTCCTTTAATACTTTTCTTAATGTAATGGCCATAATGAGCCATCAGTATTCACAAAAATAATTATTCAGAGTTTATTATTTATAGTTTGCTGAAATCGGTGTGCGCAAGCAGGCAGATGGATGGGCTGGCAGGTTGATGGATGGGTGTTCTGTTGGGTGGTTGAGTGGGCTGTCATAACCTTTCTTGTTTTCTTGTTAGCATGATAACTTGAACAAATATCAATGTATTTGGTCAGTATTTGGTTTGTGAGTCTTAATGTCTTGAATGAGTTAGAAAACTAGTACAGTTCAGCCATACGGCATGGAGTTATAGGCCCTTAATTAGTTAATTATACCACCCACTTGAAAAGTGGGAGGTATATAGCATTCACTTGGTCTGTCTGTACGTCCATCCGTTCATCCATCTGTCCATCCATCCATCTGTCTGTCCGTCCGTCCATCTGTCCGGCAGTCTGTGTCGGTCCGTCCATTACGCTTTAGAAGGATACACATCTGCTATCCGCAACTCCTCCTAAACCAGTGAATGGATTTCATTGAAACTCACAGACATTCTTTTACATACATTGAAGATGTGCACCTCCTATTTTCTTTTCAGATATTTTCATTTTTAGCTCAACTTTGGCGAAGCCAAATTTGAGGTATTGTCATGGCCTGTCGTCCGCCTGGCCATCTGTTCATACGTCACGCAATACACACGGCCCGGGCTAGAGGCTGTATTTATGAACGGATCTTTACGAAACTTATTGGGTACCTTTGTTATCATTGTGAGACGAGAACGAGTGTTTTGGGGTCCGGTCCGAAATTCAAGACGGCCACTGGCAGCCATTTTGTACAAAATTAGGTGCAATCCGATTTTTGCACAGAACTTGCATATGCATGCTCTGATTTGAATAATTTTTTGTATGAATGTTTAGTACCGTGGGATACATCACATGTAATACAGGGTTTTTTCTCGTGCGTAAATTACGCAAATTAGACTAACTATGATTTATTTAGTGTTACTTTCAGCACTGTTACTGCAAATGCCAATACGGCTCGGGCTAGAGGCTGTATTTATGAACCGATCTTTATGAAACTTCTTGGGTACCTTTGTTATCAACGTGGGATGAGAACGAGTGTTTTGGGGTCCGGTCTGAAATTCAAGATGGCCAATAGCAGCCATTTGGTACAAAATTAGGTGCAATCAGATTTTTGCGCAGAACTTCCATATGAAAGTGCTGATTTGAATAATTTTTTGTGTGAATGTTTAGTACCAAGGGATACATCACATATAATATGGGTTTTTTTCTCGTGCATAAATTATGCCAATTAGACTAACTTTGATCAATTTAATGTTACTTTCAGCACTGTAACTGCAAATGCCAATACGGCTCGGGCTGGAGACCGTATTTATGAACCGTTCTTTACGAAACTTCTTGGGTACCTTTGTTATCACCGTGGGACGAGAACAAGTGTTTTGGGGTGCGGTCTGAAATTCACGATGGCTGCCAGCGGTTATTTTGTACCAAAATTAGTGCAGTCAGTTTTTTGTACAGAACTTCTGTATGAAAGTTCTAATTTGACTAAATTTCTGTATGAATGTTTAGTAACATGGAATACATCACATATAATCCAGGTTTTTTATGTGTACCCATACTATGTATGGTACACATAATGCCGGCATCCGGGGTGGCCATCTGTCGTTTGTCCATCCTTTGTCCGTCTGCCCCTCTGTCCGTCCGGCATGCGTATCCATTTCTTTTGCATTTGATAACTTGAAAAATATTGATTGGATTGTCAAGTTACTTGATATTTGTGTTCAGGTTACTGATGTGCCGAGCTGTATAGTTTTTGGTGTAAATCTGATAATTTGATCCTGAGATATTAACTGTTTATCCTTCAAATTGAGAATTCTTCCAATCCCTTTGGCATGAGATAGCTCAAAAAATATCAATCCAATTGTCATGTTACTTTATATGTATCTTCAGGTTACTGATGTTCCGAGCTGTATAGTTTTTGGTGTAAATCTGTTATTTTGATTCTGAGATATTAACACCTTATCCTTCAAATTGAAAATTCCTCCAGTCCCTTTGGCATTCGATAACTTGAAAAATATTGCTTGGATTGTCAAGTTACTTTATATTTGTGTTCAGGTTACTGATGTGCCGAGCTGTATAGTTTTTGGTGTAAATCTGATAATTTGATCCTGAGATATTAACCCTTTATCCTTCAAATTGAAAATTCCTCCAATCCTTTTGGCATTCGATAACTTTAAAAATATTGCTTGGATTGTCTAGTTACTTTATATTTGCGTTCAGGTTACTGATTTGCCGAGCTGTATAGTTTTTGGTGTAAATCTGTTATTTTGATACTGAGATATTAACCCTTTATCCTTCAAATTGAAAATTCCACCAATCCCTTTGGCATTCGATAACTTGAAAAATATTGCTTGGATTGTCAAGTTACTTTATATTTGTGTTCAGGTTACTGATGTGCCGAGCTGTATAGTTTTGGGTGTAAATCTAATAATTTGATCCTGAGATATTAACCCTTTATCCTTCAAATTGAAAATTCCTCCAATCCCTTTGGCATTCGATAACTTGAAAAATATTGCTTGGATTGTCAAGTTTCTTTATATTTGTGTTCAGGTTACTGATGTGCCGAGCTGTATAGTTTTTGGTGTAAATCTGTTATTTTGATCTTGAGATATTAACCCTTTATCCTTCAAATTGAAAATTCCTCCAATCCCTTTGGCATTCGATAACTTGAAAAATATTGCTTGGATTGCCAAGTTACTTTATATTTGTGTTCAGGTTACTGATGTGCCGAGCTGTATAGTTTTTGGTGTAAATCTGATAATTTGATCTTGAGATATTAACCCTTTATCCTTCAAATTGAAAATTCCTTCAATCCCTTTGGCATGAGATAACTCAAAAAATATCAATCCGTTTGTCATGTTACTTCATATATGTCTTCAGGTTACTGATGTGCCGAGCTGTATAGTTTTGGGTGTAAATCTGATAATTTGATCCTGTGATATTAACCCTTTATCCTTCAAATTGAGAACTCCTCCAATCCATTTCTTCAGCATGCGATAACTCAATAAATATTAATCTGATTATCAGGTTACTTTATATATGTATTCAGGTTACTGATGTGCTGTGTTGTATAGTTTTTTATGTAAATCTAATAATTTGATCCAGAGATATTAACCCTTTATCCATCAAATTAGGCACTCCTCCAATCCATTTCTACATGTACCCATACCATGTATTGTGTACATAATGTCGGCATCCAGGGTGGCCCTCCGTCATACAGCTTTCTACTAGTGGCGAGTATGGGTACACATCTGACGATTTCATCGGCCTATTTTTTCTCGAGCAGAAATTATGCAAATTAGATGAACTTTGATTTATTCAGTGCTTCTTATACATTGTAAGTGCATGTGTCAATATGGCTTGGGCTAGAGGCTGTATTTATGAACCGATCTTCACAAAACTTCTTGGGTACATTTGTTATCACCTTGGGTTGCGAACTAGTGTTTCTGTGTGCAGTCCAAAATTCAAGATGGCTGCCAGTGGCCATTTTGTACTGCAGTTAGGTCCAATCAGTTTTTGTACACAATTTCTATACGGCTCAGGCTAGAGTCCGTATTTATGAACTGATCTTTACGAAACTTCTTGGGTACCTTTGTTATCACTGTGGGATGAGAACGAGTGTTTTTGGGTGCGGTCCAAAATTCAAGATAGCCGCTAACAGCCTTTTTGCACCAAAATTAGTGCAATCAATTTTTTGTACAGAACTTCTGTATGAAAGTTCTGATTTGAATAAATTTTTGTAGGAATGTTTTGTAACATGGAATACATCACATATAATACAGGTTTTTTTCTCGTACAGAAATTGTGCAAATTAGATGAACTTTGATTTGTTCAGTGCTACTTATACACAGTAAGTGCACATGTCAATACGGCTCGGGCTGGAGTCTGTATTTATGAACTGATTTTCACAAAACTTCTTGGGGTACCTTTGTTATCACCTTGTGACAGGAACGAGTGTTTTGGGGTGCCTTTGTTATCACTGTGCTATGAGAACAAATATTTTGGGGTTCAGTCAGACCCACTCTGGGACTCAAAGATTTCTTTTCTAGTTTAGCATCTAACTGTCACTCCACTTTTACAATACTTTACCTATATATTTGTTACAGGCTACGGTCAGCATTTATGTACAGACCGTTACAATACTTTGCATGTACTTTTGTGATCAGGTCATTACCTAGATGTTTGTCATTGCTGTGTCACACACTATACATGTACATGTATTAAACAAGTTGAGCTACAGTGTCATTGACACTTTCATTACAGTTTCCCATATTGAAAAATGAACTTTGTGAAATTCAATTGACATTCTGTACAGATCTGCTATCCGCAACTCTTCTTAAACCATTGAACAGATTTCATTGAAACTTTCAGACGTTCTTTTACATGCATTGCAGATATGCATCTCCTATTTTCTTTTCAGATATTTTCATATTTACAGTTCCCCATATTCAAAAATGGTCTTTGTCAATTCAGGTTTCAATAGGGAGGGGTACAGATCTGCTATCCGCTACTCCTCTTAAACCATTGAACAAACTCCATTGGAACTCGCCGACCTTCTTTTACTTACATTGAAGATGTGCACCTCCTATTTTTCTTTCAGATATTTTCATATTTCGATGTCCGTCCATCTGTCCATCCATCCATTACGCTTTAGGGATGTACACATCTGCTATCCGCAACTCCTCTTAAACCAGTGAACGGATTCCATTAAAACTCTCAGATGTTCTTTTACATACATTGAAGATGTGCACCTCCTATTTTCTTTTCAGATATTTTCTTTTTTACAGTTTTCCATATTGAAAAATGAACTTTGTTCAATTCAATTGACATTCTGTACAGATCTGCTATCCACAACTCCTCTTAAACCATTGAACAGATTTCATTGAAACTTTCAGACATTCTTTTACATGCATTGTAGATGTGCACCTCCTATTTTTGTTTCAGATATTTTCATATTTACAGTTTCCCATAATAAACTAGAGCCCCGCGTAGTGGGACAATATACGCCCGTTTTGTATTTTTGAAGGGTTGGGGTAAGGATGGGGGTGAGGGTGAAAATTGTTTGGACCAACCCCATATTCGAACTTGATCTGTATTTTGTTGTGATTAAACAACATACCAAGTTTGGAATCAATCGGAAAACAAATAATAAAAGTTATCATCCAGAAACCAAATATTTGATGCATTCTGTGTCCAACAAGGTCCATAATTCTGGGAAACTTCGAAGTTTGAACTGACCCCATATTCGAACTTGACCTGTCTTTTGTTTTGATTAAACCACATACCAAGTTTAGGAGTCAATTGAAAAAAAAATACTAATGTTATCATCTGGAAACCAAATGTTGAAGAACGGACAGACCGACGGATGGACAAATGGATGGACAAATGGACAGACAGACAGACTGATTCCATAATTCGACGGTTTTTCAACAGGTGTATAAAAAATCAGTTAGGCCATACTAAAGTTATAATCCGGAAAACACAAAATGCACAAATTCAAGAGGAATAACTCTGGAAAGGTACATGCGATTTTGGCCGAAAGTGAACTTGAGCTTTGTGGTCATAAACAAAATCTGAGAATTTGAAACAAATTAGTCGAGGCAAACTAAAGTTATCCGGAAACCACATAATTCACAAATTTGCAATCATTCAAGGGGAATAACTATGGAACGGTACATGTAATTATGGCCAAAGGTGAACTTGAGCTGTGCTTTGTGGTCAAAAACAAAATCTGAGAATTTGAAAAAAATCGGTCAAGGCAAACTAAAGTTATCATCCAGAAACCACAAAATCCACAAATTTGCAATCATTCAAGGGGAATAACTCTGGAAAGGTATATGTGATTGTGGTCAAAAGTGAACTTGAGCTGTATTTTGTGGTGAAAAACAAAAAACTGAAAATTTGAAATAAATCGGTCAAGGCAAACTAAAGTTATCGTCTGGAAATGAAAAGTTAGGCTAAATTCCCATAAAGAGCCATAACTCTACTGCAAATAAGCCGCTAGAAACGGAAATCGAACCCATCCTGTATTTTGTCATACTAAATCCACATGCCAAATTTAACTCAGCTCAATCCATTACAACTAAAGTTATCGTCCGGAAACGAAATGTGTCCATGAACGGACAGACAGACAGACGGGTGGAAAGACCATTCACATAATACGTCCCGTTTTTCAAACGCGTGTATAAAATCAACATCTGAAAAATTTGGTGTCAATCCATCAAGGCGTTCGGCTTTAAATGAACGGAAACCAATTTTTTTTTCAAAAATTGTTTTCAAAGGGCCATAACTCTGCAGCAGATGGACTGAGAAACACCAATATCGAACTTGACCTGTATTTTATTGCTACAAACAACATCTGAAAGTTTGATGTCGATCCTTCAAGGCGTTCGACTTTAAATGAAGGGAAACCAATTTTTTTCGAAAGATTGTGTTTTCAAAGAGCCATAACTCTGCAGTGGATGGACTGAGAAACACAAATATCGAACTTGACCTGTATTTCATTGCTAAAAACAACATCTGAAAAATTTGGTGTCAATCCGTCAAGGCGTTCAGCTTTAAATGAACGGAAACCAATTTTTTTAGAAAAATTGTGTTTTCAAAGGGCCATATCTCTGCAGCAGATGGACTGAGAAATACCAATATCGAACTTGACCTGTATTTTTATGCTAAAATCAACTTCTGAAAGTTTGATGTCGATCCGTTAAGGCGTTCGGCTTTAAATGAACGGAAACAAAATTGTTTATGGACAGACAGACGGACAGACTGATAACATAATAGGACCGTTTTTTAAACGGGCGTATAAAAATGGTCTTTGTCAATTCAGGTTTTAGCAGGAAGGGGTATAGATCTGCTCTCCGCTACTCCTCTTAAACCATTGAACAAACTCCATTGGAACTCTCAGACATTCTTTTACATACACTGAAGATGTGCACCTCCTATTTTTACTTCAGATATTTTCATATTCCGACATACGTCCGTCTGTTATGCTACAGGGGTGTTACGCTTTGGGGGGGGGGGGGGGGAGATACACATCTGCTATCCACAACTCCTCTCAAACCAGTGAATGGATTTCATTGAAACTCTTAGACATTCTTTACATACATTGAAGATGTGCACCTCCTATTTTGTTTTCAGATATTTTCTTTTTTCCAGTTTCGCATATTGAAAAATGAACTTTGTCTAATTCAATTGACATTCTGTACAGATCTGCTATCCGCAACTCCTCTTAAACCATTGAACAGATTTCATTGAAACTTTCAGACATTATTTTACATACATTGCAGATGTGCATCTCCTATTTTCTTCTATTCAAGCTTTGGGGTGGAGGTGAGGGAGGAGGTGGGGGTGTCAGTGTTTGTGCTCTCTACATTAAACACACTTTTACTGTTGTAAAATGTTTCTTGGTGGGAGTGGGTGGTATCATTTAGTGAGCAGTGCTCACAGTTTTTCTAGTTTTGGCCTGTTTTCAGCTCTGCAGTGCAATAACATGAACAAATATTATTAATGGATTTGGTCAACATTTGGTATGTGAGACTTGCTTAATGTTTAGAATTAAAAAATTGTGGTTCGGCTATACTGAGTGCAGTTATGGCCGTTAATTAGATAATTTTTTTTACTGTTTTCAGCTTGTTAGCACAATTACTTGAGCAAATATAAGTGGATTTGATTTTCTTATAGTGACAAGCCTTACAGGTATGCAAAACCTTGACCAGGCATTGGCAATATGTAATCCTTGTTTCCCTTTTCGCCTAAAATATAATTCATCTAACTCTATTTTTGGCAAAAAATGAATTTTTTTTTATTTATTCCAGAATTTTTATGCACATCTTCTCTATTAATGTTAGTAGAATTAACAACTGCACAATAATGTCAAAATTTCAATTGGAATGTTTTTCCCATAATACAACTAGGAATTGAACCAGTTTAGTCTTGTTTAACAGATCTCATTGAGCTCTGTCAAACAAGTTTGAATTGGTTAAATTCTTATCCACATGGGAACCCTGGGAAGTGAAGCAGTGCGTGTTTACTGTGGTAAACAAACCTGGTTTTTACATATAAAATAAGACCCACTCACCAATGCTCAGGGTGGAAGTCCTCTAAAATGGACAACATAGGGATAAACAATTGGCTGGACTTTACGTCATATCCATGTTGTGGTCACGATTATCCATTGTGCAGAAATGTGTGACCTCCTCAAACACCAATAAATAAATTCAGTATTATGAGATTTGCTGCTTGTAATTTTGTTTTTTTTTTATATCAGTGTGAGAGGTTTAACCCTTTACCCAACACACAGGATTTCAAAATTTGTTATTAGTTCACCTGGCCTAAAAGGCCATGTGAGGTTTTCTCATCACTTGGCGTCCGTCGTCGTCCATCGTCCGGCGTCCGTAAACTTTTCACATTTTCATCTTCTTTGTAACCACTGAGCCGGTGTGAACCAAACTAGGCAGGAATGGTCTATGGGAGGTCCTCTTCAAACGATCCTCATTTTGTTCCTGTCCGATGAAAAACATGGCTTCCAGAGGCATTCTTTGATTCTGCTTGGTGGATTTTCAAAAATCTTCTCCTCTGAAACTGCGAGGCCAAATGTTTTGAAACTTCACATAAATGATGACTGGGACCCCCTCTACCAACGATCCTCATTTAATGTTGATTAGGCACAAACATGGCTGCAATTGCGGCTTATAGTTACTGTAGAAACCCTATGGGAAATCACATTTTCCTCTTCTCTGGAAAAACCGAGGCGACGTGAAAACAAACCTGGCAGGGATAGTCTATGGGAGGTCCTCTACAAACGATCCTCATTTTGTTCCCGTGGGTTGAAAAACATGGCTGCCAGGAGGCAGTCTTTGATTCTGATTGGTAGATTTTCAAAAATCTTCTCCTCTGAAACTGCCAGGCCAAATGTTTTGATACTTCACATAAATGATGACTGGGACCCCCTCTACCAACTATCCTCATTTAATGTTGATCGGATTGCAAACATGGCCACAATTGCAGCTTATAGTTACCATAGAAACCCTATGGGAAATCACATTTTCATCTTCTCTCTGGAACTACTGAGCCGACGTGAACCAAAACTTGGCAAGAATGGTCTATAGGAGCCCCTCTACAAATGATCCTCTTTTTTGTTCCTGTTGGTTGGAAAAAAATATGGCCACCAGAGACATTCTATGATTCTCTTTGGTGGATTCATATATTTTGAAACTTCACGTCATTGAAAACTGGGACACCAACCAATGATCCTCATGTAATGTTGATGTAATGTTGCAAACATGGTCACAATTGCATCTCATAGTTACCATGGAAAGACTATGGGAAATTAATTTTTATATGTAGTTCCAGGTGAGCGATTACAGGCTCTGTAGGGCCTTTAGTTTTTATTACTGTTTTTTTTTAAAGAAAATTTCAGTTAATTTCAGTAAAACCTTATGTGATCCCTCGTTGGAACGAGCTAAATGAGCTCATTCCCATGAGGGGGTCACATGATAAAGTTTTGTTGAATTTTTTAAGGGCAGATGTGGTCGATTCGTTAGGTAAAAGGTAAACTGATTTGTTAGGCACTATTTGGGCTCCGTTGAAGAGGTGTGCTGCCACTATGTGGCAACTTTATATTCTTTGGATTTTCTCTAAATTTTGCCATTTGTTGTGTCTCACTGTCCTACATTACTCTGATTACAAAAGGGGACAGAATTTTCAATGTGAAGATACAATGGCAGGCCTAAAAAATTTGTCCCGATTCCTGAGAAAAAGTTTTAAGTCTCATGAACTCTTGCCACGAGAATCAATTTTCAGTTCTCAGTTTAGAATTTGATAGTACTGTTATACCCTTGTACTTGTAAGTGCAGCCAGTTTATAACCAATGATAAAAACAAACTCCATGTTTATATATTTACTACAGTTTAACCCACAATGTCCTAGTTCGAGTTTTTTGGAGTTTCTTGTATACATAGAATATACCCATAGGAGCTTGGTGTACCAAATGTTCACCACGAATGGTGAAGTGGTGTTAACTGCGAGCCTTTGACGAACAGTTAACACCACTTCACCACGAGTGGTGAACATTTGGTACACCAAGCTACTTTGGGTATATTTTATTTATACCATGACCGTCAGATTAATAAGAGTTTAAATGTTTAATAAATCAATATTCACACATGCGAATCTGTTTTTGTATACATGGGCACTTGTGGGCAGTACTTCTGATGGCAATTTTATCGCTGAAACGAAATAGAAAACAAAACGTGCAAATTACAGGGCCTTTTTCATTTTAATAACATACTATCTTGAGTTATAGTTGCTTTATTACATGCGGTAATGCATATTTGTTAATATTTGGTGTCTTATGAGGTAAACTTATTTAAAAACGTAATAAATAATTTCTGGTTTCAATTCACTCTTCATGTGGTGACAACTGATAAATTTAGACAAATTTGCTTTCAAGGCAATGTCACCAAAGGTCAGCTTGGATGTAATTCCACTGTAGGTGTAAATTTTAACTATTAAAATCCCATTGCTGGCATGTTCATTATGGTTGGTGTGTGAAGCTAAAATTTATGTTATAGGATTTTTATATACAGTAGAATAGGTAATCATGGTATAAATACATGTAGAACACCTATTCCAACATGAAAGCTTTTGGTGGTCTTGCTGATGAAGTTACAGTACCTTGACTGTGGTGCCTTTACAGGCACCCAAGACTTCAGTAGACTGCCAAGTCAGTGTGTTACTTATTATGAGTGAGCAAAAAATAAGTGGAATTCACCAGGCCTTTAACCCTTTATCTAACATGAAAAGCAGACAACTCAAAGAGGGGTCATAACCTATGTCTTTGAGACAAAAAATGAAAATAATAATGAAAATTAATTGGCGATTTTTGTAAATAGCGCTGGCAGGTTTTGGCTGTTATGTTTGTTGGGTAAAGGGTTAAAAACACGAGATGAGAATCAAATGAACATTTTGCGAGAATCAAAGTTTATTCTCATTGTTTTCCTTGTGAGAATGATTTGCAAGAACTGATTCTGATTCTCGCATGAATTTTTATCATTTAGTGGAACCCACTTAATTGGATATCTGTTAACTGAAAAACACTGTTAATTGAATAAAAAATCTTGTAAATGTCGAGAAATTACCCAGGCAATCATCAAACTCTGCTTGTTTATAGGCCTCTTTGGCGGCCACAATGCAGCCAATACAGTCATTTAATCTATTTTTTCTTGCGGGAGCATGGTGGCTTAATGGTTATGGCATTGAACTTCAAACCGAGAAGTCCACGGTTTGATCCCCGCCAGGGGTAACTGTGTTGTCTCCTTGGGCAAATTATCCTGATTGCCAACGTGGGGGCACAGTGGTGCCGTGTTCTAAGGCTTCCACCACCTGTAAAACTGTCAGACACGAGGTGACCCTGACTGTCGAAAGTGTCATTAAACTCTTAATAAATAAATAAATTATATCTTGTTTGACCAAGCTCCATGAGATATAATAGAAGAAATTCTCAGTTTATCTCCAAAATACCAAAAGGTGACCAAATTCTTGTTAATTGAATACTCCTGTTATTATTCTGCATTAGTTACTTTTTCTTCCACTTCTCCATGCCTGCTTGCTTTTGGAGTAGAGATGGGCAATTTTCCGAAAAACCGAACTAATATCATAGGGATACTGAAAAACCTAACCTCATCAATCATTGAAGACTGATTCTGTATGAGTTTTCAAATTTTCCTACATTCACTCTTTATTAGTTCCTGTTAAGGCTTGATAGCAGTTGAAAGGTTCATTTTCATGTCCGAAATGACTGATTTTCTTTTCAGTTTTGTTAACCTTCAATGGACTTGGAAACTGTCCTGAATTCCCATTAGACTACAACTTTACATGTCCAATTGCTTAGCAGTGGTTTCTAGTAAACAGGCAGCCAAGACCTGTCCAGAAATCACTGCCCAGGTGTTTTTGTCTATTGTCAGCAGGACCTCCTAAAGATGGCATAGTCCGGGCACATGCTCCGAGTTTGCAAAGGTCTTAAATAGGTCTTTAAACATTAAGGTTTGTTTAGAACAAGTCACAAAATTACTGTAGATATGATTTGTGATCGAAATGATTGCCACTCTGGAGCTCATTGGCAGTGTCATTTATAGCGTTGTGGTAGAATGATACTGCAACAACTTATTCTCTTTTTCCTGATGTGAATTCTTCTTTGCACTATCGGCAAGTCTCAGTCAAGTCTGACACCGAATACCGAACCGATACAGAGGTATACGCCCCTAAAAACACTGAAATCGATACCGAACTCAAAATTCCAATACTGCCCATCTCTATTTTGGAGACTAAGGGCAAGGGGACAATGCCTCTACTTGGAATGGGGTACAAGTGCCCCTGGAAATCACAGCTAAGCCTCTCTACTCAGTGGAATTTCAAGAAAAATTATCCATCCTCTAAGGGTTAACAACTAAATAACCTTTAAATTGCAAGGAGTCTTTCTTTTATATGAGGTACTCATTATCACATGTGGTCAGAAGAAAATTCGCACTCTGAGAGGGTTCCTTATTCTTATGTGTTGAATTAATTCTCTTCTGTTCATAAGTGGCTGTGCTTTGTGAAAGACCTTGTCCCACCATAAAGCTAAAATGTCTTCTATAAAGCTGAGTATTGATTCTGTCTAGAGAAAATATTTATAGAAGGGATTTGAGAGCCATGAAATAGTTTTGCTGGTCAGAATGGAATTAGATTTCTGCTTGATGTAATTGTGCCTTTTATAATTGAATATTGAGATAAGGAAGTTATCCTGAGCTATAATAATTTGTTTGTCAGCTGTCTGAAGGCAGATTGAAATGATGTGTGCCTAGACTTATGCACTGAGGTATTGCGTTTATTGCGCGGTCTTGCGTATTCAGTGTTCGATACTTTAGCAATATACAAGACATTATAGTAACTGACCATTAGAGTGAGTTCACAGGTCAGACAAATCATTCCTAAATTTCATTAATAAAATATCTATTTCACCTTTTGTGATTGTTGCATAACTGTATTCTGGGGTAAACATTAACTGGGAGAGTGCTAGATTACTTTTGAGTGTTGGAAATCCTGCTTGTGGAATTGTCTTGTTACATTTTATTGGAGAGTGCCCATAGGCACTCTCCAGTAAACTGAAACTAGACAAATCCATGTGATTGAGGTGAACACAATGGTTTTGCTTCTAAAATAATTTAAAATACAGCTATAGAATGTGAAACCCCTTCGATGGCAGTACCAATACTTCTCCGTTGAACTCAAACTCTTTGATGGCAGTACCAATACTTCTCAGTGGAACTCCACCTCTTTGAATGCAGTACCAATTCTTCTCAGTGGAATTCAAACTCTTTGATGGCAGTACCAATACTTCTCAGTGGAATTCAAACTCTTTGATGGCAGTAGCAATTCTTCTCAGTGGAACTCAACCTCTTTGATAGCAGTACCAGTACTTCTCAGTGGAACATGACCTCCTTGATTGCACTGCCAATACTTCTCAGTGGAACACAAAGGTGGCTTTCCAGTACCCAGCTGGTTAATTGAAAATTGGTTTAGTGCAATTTTATTTCAATTTAGTTATAAAAAGCAGGAAATGTATAACACGTTTTTCAATATCTGTTGCCACAGAGATGTAAGAGAATATCTTTTTGGAAGTGATACTTATGTTTCCTTTCATTCACTCTTTTGAGATTTTGTGGTACCTATTCAAAAACAGGTGTCTTCTGTGTATCAGTGTCCAAGAATTTTAAGTTGATGTACTAAATAACTGTAGGGAAAGTGTGTGTGTGTCTCTGTGCATGTACATGTATGGGTGTGTGTGTGAGTGTTTGCATGGAATAATGTAATATAGTGGAGCCTACCATTTTGGAATTTTTTATTATGCCCCCCCCCCCCCCCCACCCCTGTGTGCCCAAATTAGAAAATGTGTGAAGACATCAAGAAAAATATATAAATTCTCTCTGCCTCTTCTACATTTGAGAATAACTTGCATCATAATATGGCTATAGAAACAAAAAGACAGGCATGACAATAAAACATAACAGGATAAGGCTGTTATTTTTTATTTTAATGTGCCCAAATTAGGGCAAAAGGGTGTACCCAAAATAAATGAATTTAAAGTGAAAAAGCATTAATTGCCTCTGTTTCAGGGTCAGGTTTCCAGAACAAATACCGGGAAATGTGACAATTTAGCCACAAGGCAGACATATCTATCTCTGGCATTCCCCAAATAGATACAATGGTGTTAAAATACCCAGGATAAAGCTGTCATTCAGTAGTGTCGTGAAAACAGCGAGACAAAGTATTTGCTTCATTGTTGTGACCAGAAATGTGGGTTGCTGAGAGACAAATAGACCTGTTAACACATCATTTCCAAATATGGATTGCCATTTGTTGCAAGGGGAAGACTTTGGCATTTCCCGAAGGCTGTAGGCCTGAGCTAGGGGTGAGTATGGGATGGTGCATCCCCCACTCATTAGTTTGGGATCTGAGGGCCCTTCCCCAGGAAAAAAATTTCATATTCGGATAATTTGGATGTCATGGATGGGAGTGATATCTGAGTGTTTCTACAATGCCTGACGTCTTCAAAGGTGCCCAGATTGTGTCAGATAGCAATTTGAAGTTTGGTTTTGGGGGCCCTGAGGGAAAAGTGGGGGTGGGGGGGGGGTGCTCCCCCCCCCCCCTGCACCGCCACTGATGTATAGCATGTACCAAATAGAGCAAATACAACAAGAATATAAAGAAAAGAAATACAATCTATCCCAAATTCATATTAATACTTCGTCAGCTGAGTGCTAGTGAAGTGTGCTAAGTCCCAGTACTGCCAACAGGACATAGCACACTTTAAATAGCTCTCAGGTGACATTTCTATGGTCTTTTCTAGTAAGACATAATGATTTAAATTAATTGAAGGGCCTGGAAATAATACCGGAAAACCAAACCGAAACTGAGGTTTTAAAAAAAATAAAACAGAAACTGAAACCGAACCTGGAAAAAAATCATCCATGCACTACTTTCCCTTTGGAAGAAGTTGACGGAAAAATGTTGTCTTTGTCACTGGTTTTGTGTGCCATTTTTGGATAGGCCATACCGTCCACAATCAAACTTATTTCCAGCAACAACAATGTTGTAAGTGTGACACAAAAATATAAAAAGTACACTACCTCGTCATGTACTAAGGCACAGATTCAACAACTAAGTTCCATATGAAACTGTCCAAACTATAGAAAATAGGTTGTCACAATAAAAAACGACATGTTGCATCATCATGGCCGCCAACAGACCGTGTCCGTCTGACTCAAACTCTCATGCCTTGTTGTATTCTGTCACAATATTTTCATAATCTATATTTTTGAGCCAAAAATTGGAAAAAAATTATGGCAATTTTTGTGAATAGCACTGAAATGTTACGGCACTTACATAAGGTAAAGAGTTAAGAATCGAGAATATCTAAAATTTAAGACTATGGGCACATTTCTCATATATTCACAGAGTTTCATGTAATTATTCCCTGACATGGTTTACAATCATATCCTCCTCCTTTAATTGTCTGACAAAATGACGGAGTTTAAGAATAAGTACTTTAATAAACCTTCTTTCTTGACATGCAGATTACCATTAATGGCTCTCTCAGAGGTATAATTTCACTTTACTAGGCACTTGTAAGGCAATTCAGTTCTTCAAAAATCACACAAGATAATCCCGATATAGCTAGAGTTAAATTACAAGTGTTGCAAACTACTCTTTAGGTTTAATAATGTATCATGCATATTGAACTGAAATGCCAAATTCATTTATTTCAAGGGAAGATTTTCGAGTATTTTCTGCTGTAATATTTTATTTTATCCTGAAATATTCTTTTTTAACCCTTAAAAGTATTTTTACAATTTTGTTGTACTTTGGCAGTAAACACCCTGTGGTGTTGCAATTATTTCCAGGAAAGTCTTACCTGCCTGTATAGAAAGCGAAGACTTGCCTAGAAACAACTGCCAAGGTACTTGGAATACAATTAACAGTTGAGTTTACCAAGAGACTGTGTGTTGGGGCACCTATTCTGTTGCAATGATAAGTGATTACAGTTGGAATTCAGCCCCAAATAATTTAACCATTTTCCAAATTGCACAGGAACATTGTTTTGCTATGGTCACTCATTAGTTTTCCTTTCCTTATTTGTTTTTATGCCCCCATGACTAAAAGTCGAGGGCATATTGTTTTACTCATCTGCCCATCCATTCATCTGTTCATCCATCCACATATAATGTACAAGATTTGTCCACCTAACTCCTCTCACAGTTTTCAAGCTAGAGCTTTTTTATTTTATAGGATTTTTAGTTGAGTTGTGACGAAGTCAAACTCGACTTATAGTTTGATGAATGGCAGGCAGGTAGGCGGGCATAAACAATTGGTTTCCGGATGATAACTTGATAATGGTTCAACCCATGTTCATGAAATTTCATAGGTAGGTTGGTATCGGTGAGAGGAAGAACCTTTTTAATTTTGGACTTGCTTGGTCAAAGGTCAAGGTCACAGTGACCTTGAACATAGTAAATTATAAACAATTGCTTTCCGGATGATAACTTGACTACAGTTCAACCCACATTCATGAAACTTCATATGTAGGTTGGCCTTCGTAAGAGGAAGAACCCTGTTTATTTTGGACTCCCTAGGTCAAAGATCAAGGTCACAGTGACCCTGAACATAGTAAATCAAAACAATTGGTTTCCAGATGATAACTTGATAATGGTTTGACCCATGATCATGAAACTTCATAGTTAGGTTGGCATCAGTGATAGGAAGAACCCTTTTTATTTTGGACTTGCTAGGTGAAAGATCAAAGTCACAGTGACCTTCAACATAGTAAATCATAAACAATTGGTTTCCGGATAATAACTTGGTAATGTTTTGACCCACGTTCATGAAATGTCATAGGTAGGTTGGCATTAGTGAGAGGAAGAACCCTATTTATTTTGGACTTGCTAGGTGAAAGGTGAAGGTCACAGTGACCTTCAACATAGTAAATCGTAAACAATTGGTTTCCTGTCGATAACTTGATAATGATTTGACCCACATTCATGAAACTTCATAGGTAGGTTGGCCTAGGAAGACCACTATTTATTTTGAACTCGCTAGGTCAAAGGCCAAGGTGACCTTGAACATAATAAATCGTAAACAGTTGGTTTCCAGATGATAATTTGACAATGGTTCCACCTAGGTTCATGAAACTTCATAGGTAGGTTGGCATCGGTGCAAGAGGTCAAAGGTCAAGGTCACAGTGACCCTTCACATAGTAAATTGTAAACAATTGGTTTCCGGATGATAAGTTGATAATGATTAAACCCACTTTTGTGCTGTCACAACTCGACATTGGATCGGTGATCCTATCAGCATTTTTATACATATACCAAAGGTGTGCATATTGCCAGGAATTTGATTTTGTTAAATTTTTCAGAAAATTACGGGTTGTTGAATTTAGTAAATTTTTATGAAATTTCGAATATTTGTCCAGCTTCAAGCAAGAACTCTTATTTTACAGGGTATTTGTACATATACCATAATACCAATGATGTGCATGTACATATACCAAAGGTGTGCATATACATATATTATGTTATGGTATCTTAGTGTCCATCCATCTGTCTGTCAACCTGTCTCTGTTAACTTTTTATATCCCTGTTTTAGCATAGGTATGTACTTGTGCATATTGTTGCTGCACCTTATTATGCCCCCGAAATTTTTTTTCGAGGGCTATATAGTGGAGGTCACCGTCCGTCTGTCCGTACGGACATTTTGTATTATAACTCGAACATCAGTTGTCAGATTTTAATGTTCTTTGGTATTGTGATAGGGCAGCTTGGGGGAACCGATGCTCTTGTACCTAGGGTTTCGTCCGACAAATCTTACAGGAGTTATGTCCCTTATTTACTTTTTCCGTCCGTCCGTATGAACATTTTGTATTATAACTCGAACATCAGTTGTCGGATTTTAATGTTCTTTGGTATGGTATAGGGCAGCTTGGGGAAACAGATGCCCTTGTACTTAGGGTTTCGTCTGACAAATCTTACAGGAGTTATGTCCCTTATTTACTTTTTCCGTCCGTCCGTACGAACATTTTGTATTATAACTCGAACATCAGTTGTCAGATTTTAATGTTCTTTGGTATGGTGATAGGGCAACTTGGGGGAACGGATGCCCTTGTACCTAGGGTTTCGTCCGACGAATCTTACAGGAGTTATGTCCCTTATTTACTTTGAAAATTGATGATTTTTTGGTTTCCTACCAATTGAAATTGTTTGGCTGAACCAATGAGTTTTGAATTTTATATGCTGATTACTCATGTCAAAGTACAGGTCGGTTTCAATTTGAGGTTTGACTCGGCAATTTTTGATGCAGTTATGCCCCCTTTTTCACTTGGAAAAGATGCAAGACCAGTTCTACTTTTTCACTGGTTTGAGAATTTTTAACAAAGGTATGTACTATTCCTATTTTTGCCTCTTTCAGTTATTATTCAATATGGCACCATTCAAGTCATCTGCAATTATTTTTATAACTTTTTCTCTATTACTCACTCCTTAGTGCTGTTCTGCAATGTAGCAGCAGTGAAGCTGTTGTCTGTTGTTACAAAACATATTAACAAAATATAAGTAATAATAATTTTATTGGCACTTTGCCATTCCTTACTGTTGTTCTGCAATGTAATGTTGTTCTGCAATGTAGCAGCAGTGAAGCTGTTGTCTGATTATCCACATGTGAGTATGATTTTCCTACCTTCGGGGGCATTAGCACACGCATTAGGGTTGCTCTTGTTTTTCAAGAGTTATTGCCCTTTTTTAGATTATTGAACAAGCCTGGCTTGAACTTTTATCCGCAACTAATCTCAGACTTTTTATCGACTATTTTTTTATTTTGGATCACTGATGTTCGAACAACACAACCCTGCTCTTGTGGAAAACCAGGTTTGGCAAGTCAACAACACGTAATGATATTTGAAATGAACCATACATGGCGGGTACATCATCGCATGAATGGCCTAATTTATTAACCAAACAAAAGATATGAAATCTACTAGTCTGTCTATGGCTAGTGGAATCATGTAAAATATAGATATAAATATATAGACAGTATGTGATGTGTGTTTGAATCGGTGGGTGTTTTACATAATGAGTTGGAATGGCGTAGAATCAAAACAACTTTGTTTTGGGAACAGTCTAAATTACCTTCATTTTCTTTTCTACAAGGAGTATTTGTTGAAATTCATATTGGTGTTTCTCTTCTTCGGCTGGTGTCCATTCATGCCTAACCATTTGGTGGCTGTTACTGATAGTAAAAGTACAAATTTGGGCAGATTTGCAAAACAGCTGACAGAAACTTTTTTACAAGAAGTTCGAAGCATATCAGAATGTCCAAAGATTTACCGACGGGACTGTGTTAATGTTGTGGTTGGAAATTATTGGTTTTTTTAATATTATCTCATTTTTGGTTAACTAATTTTTTGTGAACCAACTTTATTTTGCTTTGGATGTTTTCATTTTTCACCTACGAGACAGACGATCAATAACTGTATAACGAAATTAGGAAACTATTTGAAGTGTAAATAATGACTCAACGGGAAAGGAACTAGTATAAATGGTGCTGGGAAAAAAGTTCTGGCTTGTACATCACCAGTTGAATACAGAACCATTTATGTCATGGCAGCGATTCCGTTAAATACAAGTGTTTCAAGTTGAATGGACGTGTAATAAAAGTAAGTTACTTAAGCTCCTATATCTTAAGAAACAAATCCGTCCATAAACAGCGGATATGCAATTTTTACCAATTTCGGCTCATATATCTAAAGCAGCACGATGAAACCTTCAGCAGTAGATGTATCGGAAAATAACTTCCACATATATATCTGAAGCCAATTAACATTCAACACACAGTATCTTGCCAAAGATGTTGCAATTCCCGCCATAGATCCCATTACTTCAGCTCATATATCTGAAGCTTGTGAGGGAAATAATGATTTAAAGAACCACAAGTAATGGGACACTCATAAGAATAAGTTAAAGTTACACAACAAAACAGTAAAGAAGGTTATACTACCCCGACCATGGAATTATGTGTGTATGTATGTACTAGCATCATATGCCACATCAGCATCAAAGGTTATATCATGGATAAACCTTGGAAATGACAGTCCATTAAGAGGACCAAATACGCCCCCACAGAATTCCAAACAGAGCAAGAAAAGGGATGTTAACAACCTTGTTAATACATTATGACAGCCTGAATAGGAGACATGAAGGTACCCAATGGATACAATGTCTAGCAAGTGGAAGAATAGATAGTGAACTAGACCCAAATACTTATAACAAAAGTGTGGCAAGTCCCAAAGAGGAAAATGAGAAAGAAACCCACAGTATCTGTAGAACCAGCTGACCCATGGAACTTAGCCATGGGCAGAGAGAATAGTTAACACACCAGACCATGTAGGGAGGCAACTCAAACTACTGACTTGGATACCGAGAAGCGAGGATTTGATAATGGACCGAACAATATCAGGCTTGTGCAAACCCTACAAGAAAAAGATGACCATCGAATCCTACAGACGGAAAGATGGACAGGGGAAAGAAAGATGATTAAGAGTGGTGATGAGGAGGAGTGATTAAAAAACCCTCAGCCACATGAACAGATCATTTATGAAATGACTGCAAAGCAATTAATTTTATAGTGCAGTGAAAATCTCCCGTGGGAACCCTGGGAATTGAGGCAGTACTTCTTTATTGTGGTAAACAGGCTCTGCTTTCCTGTTAACATAGGACGCAGTCACCAATGCTTGGGGTGGAAGTCATCTAAAAAGGGCATCATGGGTATAAAGGATTGACTGGATCTGACTTTCTCTCCATGTTGCGGGCACGATTAGCCATTGTGCAGAAATGTGTGACCTTAAACACCAATAAATAAACAAATAATAGTGCTGTAAAAATCTGATACAGCATGGGCACTTGAACAGCACAGCGAAATGTTTGTTATTTTGTAGAACGAATAATCATAATATGAACTTGTGTATATTGTTAAGCTACGTTGTTTTTGTGTTTTTAGCTCACCTGAGCGAAGCTCAAGGGGAGCTTTACTAATCACTTTCCGTCCATCGTCCGTCCATCGTCCATCCGTCGTCTGGCATTAACTTTACATTATCGACTTCTTCTCACAAAATACTCAACCAAAATGAACCAATTCTGGTGTGAATGTTCTCTATCATATGTCAATTCAATTTTGTTCAAATCAAGTTGACCCGCCCCTTGGCAGGACCATGCCCAAAAAGTGAGCCTAAATCTTAAAAAACCTTCTTCTCATGAACCAGCAGTAGCAGAGACTTGATATATTAGGTGTGCAGCTTCCTTTTGAGGTGTAGACTCAGATTTGTTCAAGAGAAGTTCTAGAGTCTATATTTGCCATTGTTATGGGAGGGGCAAAAATGTTGGCCCCGCCCAAAATTTCTATTTTCCAAACCGAGAGGCTGATTTGAACCAAATTTGACATGAGGTTTTATTGGGACATAAGTAGTTAATTTATGCTAAAAAATTTTTTCCTGTCGCCCCATGGGAACTACAGGAGCTAAAAATAGAAAAAATTATAACACCCATATCTCCAAAACTACACAGCACTGAGAATTCTTATTTGGTGTGAAACTTCCTTAGGACCAACAGAATGGAATGGTAAAAAAAAATTGCTATCGATTTTATCGTGGGGTACTTTTCTGGGACTTTGAAAAAGTGCCAAGTCAGCATTTTTTAACACTGTGGGTAATGGGAAAAACATTTAAGACTACTTTTCTCCCAAACCACTGCTCCAAAAGCTTTCAAATTTCACATATAACATCTTTGGAAGATTGTTTCACATGTTTATTGAAAGCAATTCCCTGAGTCCATATTTGGGCTCTCTATGGGAGCCCAAATGTTTAAATTAGTGCAGTATGAGGAATATTCTTTAAAAATCTTCTTCTTCAGATCTACCAATAAGAATCTTTTGATATTTGGTATGCAGCATCCTTAGGGGGGTGAGATTCAAGTTTGTTCAAGCCAAGTACTGGGTTCATATTTAGGCTGAAAATTTGGGGTCCCATTCCGGACTTAGAAATTTTGGACCAAAATCTGGAAATTTTTTTTTTGTTTTTTTTTATGCATTTCGGACAATTTTAAGACAAAATTTTTTTTTTTTTTTTTACACTGAAAATTTGGGGGCTGGATGGGACTTGGAAAATCTTGGAACAAAATCCGGAAATTTTTTTTTGTTTTTTTTATGCGTTTTGGTCAATTTTAAGACAAAAACAAATTTTTTTTTTTACACTGAAAATTTGGAGGCCGGGTGAACTTTGGGACCAAAATCCGGAAATTTTTTTTTTGTTTTTTTTATGCGTTTCAGCCAATTTTAAGACAAAAAATTTTTTTTTTTTTTTTACACTGAAAATTTGGGGGCCGGGTGTGACTTATGCATTTTGGTCAATTTTAAGAAGAAGAAAAAATTTTAGGCTGAAAATATTTTGTTTGGGACTTAGAAAATTTCCGAACAAAAATAAAATAAAATCTGTTTTTTATGCGTTTATCTCAATTTTGTTATGCATTTATCTCAATTTTGGGGCGTAAAAGTGCAGGAACTGAAAATAGAAGGAAAATCCTATGTATTGTGTGGGAACAATCGCTTCATCTAGTTAGGCTTTCCCAAACCCAGTTTGGGAAAGACTATTGTTATTCTTCTTTTTCAAAATTTTTCTTCTCAATTTTTTTTTTTTTCCTCCCTGAATTTTGTCTGTTGAACTGCTCGAAAAGAAATTGTATGATTTTGACGAAATTTGGCACACTCATGTAATGTCATAAAATCTAGTGAAATGCGGTATCGTCATATCTGTGAAAACGTGTGGTTTCAAAATATTCTGCCAAAACCTTCAAAATTTCACCATTTTTCGAATGTCTCAAAATTGTTTACAGTTATTTAGCTCAAATGTTCCACACATTTAGAGCATAATATGATACACCACAATCACCACTCGGATCTTTCAACTTTAACCCCCACTGGCCCAAAATGACATGAATATAGAATTTTTCTTCAAAATTCACCAACTTCAAGGGCAAATTTCTCTAATAACAAGGTTGTTGTAACAATTATTTTGGTTTGGATAGATGCAACAATGATTGCAGAAGAAAGTTACTGTTTACTTTTTAATCTCAGATTTAACCCTCAAGCACAATGAGGGCGAGAATAAGAGCACCGTTTGAAAATGCCAAAATTTGCCAACTTTGGTTGCTTTTTCCATTATTTTGGAAAGGGTTAATTTCTAACACTTTTCGTGTATGTATTCACAATTGACTACCAAGCATATTTGCTGTTGTAAGTTTGGTTGTAAAGTTTAACCCTATCCCATTCTGGTTGCATAAAAGTGGGTACCGTCCAAAAAAACTCCAATTTTTTTCAGAATTTGGTAAGTTTAGGTGACGATTTACTCCATTTTTAATTGCTTGAGCTCTGAATGTTTTCTATAGCTGCTTGCAGCAGTCACAGTATGACAAATTGTGTTCTATATGTTATTATTAAAAGTTAAACCCTTGGCAGACTTGAGAGTTCCCATAAGGGTACTGTCGGAATATTTGCTATTTTTGCCAACTTCAAGAGCAAATTTTTTTCTAATTACAAGGTAGTTGTAAAAATTATTTTGGTATGGCTAGATGCAACAATGCTTGTGGAAGAAAGTTACTGTTTACTTCTTAATCTCAGATTTAACCCTCTAGCACAATGAGGGCGAGAATAAGAGTACCGTTTGAAAATGCCAAAATTAGCCATTTTTGGTTGCCTTTTCTATCATTTTGGAAAGGGTTAATTTCAAACACTTTTCATGTACGTATTCACAATTGGCTATCGAGCATATTTGCTGTTGTTAGTTTGGCTGTAAAGTTTAACCCTATCCCATTCTGGTTGCATAAAAGTAGGTACCGTCCAAAAAATTTCCAATTTTTTCAGAATTTGGTAAATTTAGGTGGCGATTTACACCATTTTTAATTGCTTGAGCTCTGAATGTTTTCTACAGCTGCTAGCAGCAATCAAAGTCTAACAAATTTTGTTCTATACGTTATTATTAAAAGTTCAACCCTTGGCAGATTTGAGACTTCCCATAAGGGTACTGTCAGAATAATTGTTATTTTCGCCAACGTTTACATGCACTTTCTCAGCACTGGAGCCATATTGTCTCAAAACTTTTTCCATGAGAGGATTGGGCCTTCATTCAAGAACAATTTTGCTGTTATATATTTTATTCAAAGTTTTAACCTTCACCCAGTTTTCGAGCCTTGAATTTGAATGCCCTAAAATTCTTCCTAAAATTGGCTAATTTGGAGCTCACTTTTCTTCCATTTTCGAAAGGAATATCGAAAAATGATTTACATGTTCGTATTTACAATTGCCTACAGAGCATATTTGCTGTTGTAAGTTTGGTTGTAAAGTTTAACCCTATGCTCGTTCTGTTTGCATAAAGATAGGTGCAGTCCAAAAAAACTCGCGTTTTCAGAATTTGGTAAGTTTAAGTGACGATTTACTCCATTCCTAATTGATTGAGCGCTGAACGTTTTCTATGTCTGTATGCAGCAGTCATAGTATAACAACTTTTGTTTTATATGTCATTATTAAAAGTTTAACCGTTGGCAGATTCGAGACTGCCCATATGGGTATGGTCGGAATAATTGATATTTTCATAGAATCACTGAATATTGATAAGCGTGCAGTGGTAGTTTGGAATAGAATATCCGAAAATGCTTTCGAAATTCGGCTTCACAGTTCAATTCCAAGAATATTTTCTGTTATAAGGTTGCTGTAAAGTTTAATGCAATCCCTGTCTCCGATGCATAATGGGAGATGCCGTCGAAAAAAACTCATTTTTTCAAAATTTTCGTAGGTTTAAGTGACAGTTTACTCCATTCCTAATTCATTGAGAGCTGAATGTTTTCTATGCCTGCATGCAGCAAGCATTGCATGACAACTTCTGTTTTATACGTCATTATCAAAAGTTTAACCCTTGGCATATTTAGGAGTTCCCATGTGGGTATAGTCGGAATAGTTGTTATTTTCGTAAAATCAATCCCTGAATATATTGGTAACCGTGCAGTGGCCTTTCAGAGGTGCTACATGAAGCCGCAAATAGTTAAGGTTGAAAAGTTCATCAAATAGACAAATATAATACCTAACTCAGCCGGTGACAGGTAAATAATGAATGGAAAAGTCGTTGAGTTGAGAATAAAGTAGGGATGAATCCACCTGATCCACGGTATTTCCACGCGGTCTCGGCACTTGACAAAGATACTAAACTGTCGGGCAGGGACAGTAGGAAACATTCTGAGAATTTCAAGCTGCTGCCTTGCATGATGGGGACATAATTGGAATATATCCGACATTGTATCTGTCGGATATATTCCAATTATGTGATCACTTCACCCCGACTGTCCGCATGGGGGCACCATGACGCCGTGTACTAAGGCATACTGCACATCGATGGTGCCCATGTCTTCAACCAATCTAACCCTGCCTGTGCTACAGTGCAGATGCACTATGTTGGGGAGCTAGCAGCTGCTCATCATTGCTCGGTGGTTCTCTCTGGGTACTCCGGCTTCCTCCACCCATACAACTGTCACCGACATAATATGACCTTGGCTGTTAATGTGTCGTTAAAACCTAATAAATAAATAAATAAATAAATCCAGTACCAGTTTTGCTCATACAAATATTGGTACCGTCAGACAAAATTCATTTTCTGATTAATTTCGTACTTTTCTGTACTCACCTTCCCTGAGGAAGACTGGTATATCTTTTCAATCACAGATTTTACCGTCAAGCACAATGAGAGTAAGAATAAGTGTACCATTTGGAAATACCCAAATTATCCAACTTTGGTTACTCTCTGCTATCATTTTGGAATGGGTTAATTTGAGACACTTTGCTATATGCAGAGATGTTTAATCAATAAATCCGGCTTTAGTCATGTTCTTGGACTTAATGAAACATGTGCTTTGGCCACTTAAAAATAGCACTGTCTGCAAAAAATGACTTTGAGTGAATACTCACTTGTCCAAAAACAAAAACAAAAAGGAAAGAGCTCTTTGAGCTTTTCATAACTGCTTTCAAAAATCAGTGGGGAACAAATTTTGTGTTATATGTTTTGGTGTTCCGTGTTATCCAACACCAGTTTGGCCGTACAAATATGAATACCGCCAGGAAAGAAAGCACATTTTCTCAGTGGTACACTGTTTGACTTCCATGATAGAGGCCTGAGTTTAATCCTTATCTGGGACGACCCACGTAATGTCCTTGGGCAAGGCACTTTATCCCGGCTGCCAACATGGGGGCACAATGATGCCATGTACTAAGGCGTACTGCATGTCAATGGTGCACATGTCTTCAACTGCTGGTACCCTGCTTCAGCGGAGCTTGAATATAATTAGAATGTTGAGCTGACAGTTGCTTGTCGATGCTCGGTGGTTCTCTCTGGCTCCTCCGACTCCCCCCACCCGTAAAACTGTTATGGTCACGATTAGCCATTGTGGATAAGTATGTGACCGCAAACACCAATAAATAAATACTTCCAGGGAAACCCCCTGTGAAATCCTTCTGTCAATAAATAGCAAAGTAGTAATGTAATGCAAGAAATATTAACAAGCTGTTCAACATCCCTTTAATCAACTCATTTTGACTTGAACTGTACCCATCACGGTGTATACTAGCTCCCTAGATGGTTTAAACCATATCAAATAAACAACTAATTTGTGTGTGACAGTAACTCATATTACATGTATTTCATTGTATCTGAAACAGATATGTTGGAAAAATTGTGAAATCATGGAGTAGGAAGCTTACCCTCGTTTGTTGACAAATCCCACACATTTTTTTTTTTTATTTTTATTGGTGTTTAAGGTCACATACTTATGCACAATGGCTAATCGTGACCGTGACAGTTTTACGGGTGGAGGAAGCCAGAGTACCCGGAGAGAACCACCGAGCAACGACGAGCAGCTGTCAACTCTCCAACATCGTAACTCTGAACTCTGCACCACAGCACAGGCAGGGTTAGATTGGTTGAAGACATGCGCACCATCGACGTGCAGTACGCCTCAGTACACAGCGTCATCGTGCCCCCATGTAGGCAATCGGGGTGAAGTGTCTTGCCCAAGGACACAACGTGGTTGCCGCAGGTGGGATTCGAACCGAGGACCTCTCGGCTTGCAGCCTGCACCTCTACCAACTGAGCCACCGCGCCCCCTAATCCCACACATTCACAAACAGACAAAATGATAGAGAATAAATTAATTATTGATATTCAAGGTCACTTTCAGCATTTACAGCTATATCATGACCATAATATAGGTATTTATTCAAGTCCAGGTATTCATTGCATAGGCGTACAGGGCTATTTTTCAGGGAGGGGGGGGGGGGGGGAGGATGAACCCTTTTAGCCCGAAAAAGTTGAATCTCTGGAGGAAATGCCAAATGTGGGTATGGGAAGGAGGGGGGGGGGGGGGGGGGTTCTCCCTCTCATTGAGTACCTGGAGATACCACCGAGCAATGGCA
Source organism: Pictodentalium vernedei (assembly GCA_031216915.1). NCBI lineage: Eukaryota > Metazoa > Mollusca > Scaphopoda > Dentaliida > Dentaliidae > Pictodentalium > Pictodentalium vernedei. The sequence goes on from CM062296.1 coordinate 413,026,781, forward strand.
AGTAACTCAGACTCCCCAACATACTAACTCCACAAAAGCAGGGTTAGCATTGGTTGAAGACAAGTGCACCCTCAAAGTACCCTTAGTACACATCGCCATCATGCCCCCCCTCCCCCCCCCCCCCCCCCCCCCCCCCCCCCCCCCCCCCCATGTGAGAAATTAAATTGGGATGAAGTGTCTTGTTCAAGGACACAATGTGGCTGCCACAGGTGGGATTCGAACCGAGGACTTCTTGGATTGCAAGAGCCACCGTGCTCCCGTAATATGCAGTAATAGAGCTCTTTATGTGTACTTGTGTGATTATAAATAAATAATATTAACGTGGATACGGTTCCACTGAATCAACTTGTACAGTATAATGGTCAGTTTACTTGCAACTTCTAAGTGATGAGATAGGAAAACATTTTGTGTGGAAAACCAAAATGTTTTGTGGTCATTTCTGGCAACTAAATTGTCCGAAATTTTCTGGCATATTGGCCGAAAAATCGGCTCCTTCCTAACTCAGGGGTGGGTTGGGGCACAGTCCTTCATGAAACCCCGTCCTGTACGCCCATAATTCATATGTACTAATTTTTTTCCTAAGCACAAAGGACATCGCTTGTTTTGCTTTCTATGAAAATATTCTATAATTATTGAAGAGCAAATTTTCTGTTAAATGTTTTGGTGTCCTGCTGTATCTCAAATATCTGTTTTGGCTGCATAAAAACTAGTAGCATCACAAAAACTTTGATTTCCACTAAATTTTCTGTTTTCAAAACTGATCGATAGTTTTGTGTACAATACAGTTTACCTTTTCACATTAAAAAGCTGGGAAAGCCCGTAATTTGTCCAACAAATTACAATTCTCTAGTTGGTATATGCTTTTCTTAGGAGGGGCGTATGCAGCTTATTCAAGTCAAGTCCCTGGTTTGATATTTAGACTACCATTTCAGGTGAGCACCCTCGGGCCCCCTGGGGCCTTTTGTTTTTATTGGGGTTTAACAGCACTTTTGACAGTCAGGGTCACATTGTGACAGTTTTATGGGTAGAAGAAGCTGGAGTACCTGGAAAGAACCCCAAGTAGTGGCAAGCAACTGTAAGTCTCCCCAAATACAAACTCTGCACATGCAGGGTTAGCATTGAAGACCAGTGCACTGTTAATGTGCAGTAGACTTTAATACACAGTACCATCATGCCCCCACATGGGCAATCAGGTTCAGTTGCCCAAGGACACAACACAACTCTCCCTGGTGTGGAAAGAACTGTGAATCTTTCAGTTTGAAGTCCAATGCCATAACCACAGAGCAACCATGCTCTCATTAGGCTATGTTGCTGCACCCCATTTTCAAAGAGTTACTACCCCCTTTTCACTTGCATTATTATGCCCCCGACTTGAAAAGTCAAAGGGGTATCTAGTATCTAGTAGAGCCCTCCGTCCATTCGTTTGTCCATCCATTCGTCCAACATTTTCCCTTGTATCACCGCCACTGTTACTCAGATTTGAATGATATTTGGTGTTGTGGTAGAGCATCATTGGGGAACAACACCTGTATAGCGCAAGTTTCTTCCACTCATTTTTTCCAGAGTTACAGCCCTTTTTCACTCTTTCGACTTACAGTTTGTTGTGGTTGGGGGCATTAGCAGTGCTTTGTGATGCAGGCCTCTTGTTGAAGTCTTCTATGACTCCAGTATCTGCAACTAGTTTTAAAATTTTAATCAGATTGATTTGATATTTTTTGCACTGAACAACCGTGATTAGAACATCCATGCATTGTTGACATTTGCGGATTTGCACTCTGTGGTGCAGCATTGGAGGTAGTGGGGGTGTCTTCGTGAGATTTCCAGGCCCTTCAATTAATCTAAATCACTATCGTCTTCCTATTAAAGACCATAGAAATGTCACCTGAGAGCTATTTGAAGTCCTACTGGTAGTACTGGGACATAGCACACTTCACTAGCACTCAGATGTCAAAGTGTTAATATGAATTAATGTGGATTGTAAGTATTTTGTTTATGTTCTTGTTGTATATGTTGTATTTGGTAAATGCTATACATCAGTGGCTCTGACCTAGCCCCCCCCCCCCCCCCCCCCCCCCCCCCCCCCACGCCTCCAAAAGAAAACTTCAAATAGCTATCTGACACAATCTGGGGCAGGCGTTGTGGAAATGGTCAGATATCCCTCCCATGTGGTCCAAATTATCAAAATATGAATTTTTTTCCTGAGGCTGGGCCTCAGATTCCAAACCAATGGGTGGGGACACACCCTCCCATACCCACCCCTAGCCCAGGCCTATGGCCTTCGGGAGATGCCAAAGGCACCTTGACCTTCAGTTTTAATTTCGATAAAATAAATAATTTGGACTTGTAATTTATCTGTTATGTTTAACATCGCTATAATACAGTGACTCCATTCACTGTCTTGTTCCTCGATCCCTCACTGGTCCTTTCGCCTCCTTTCGAAGTACTGAGTATGATCACTCCCTTATGTTGTTTTGTGCAAAATATAATTTATTTACGGCATCAGCGAGTATCACATGGAAAGTAAATAACACAAAATAATTTTTATTATTATTTTATTTCATGCATTTAATATGAGATAAAAATGACTGAAATGAGAGAAAAAAAAAAGTTCTCGTACTCTGACACTCACCTAATTTTGTGCAGTAAAAAAAGCCCACGTTCACTGGCCATAATTGTTCTTGTGCTGACCCCATCGGCTATTCTAACAGATGGGGTGCGACTTATACAAAGGTAATAGTCGCAGGGGAGGTATTTTGGCTGAAAAATTTGGTGCGCCGTATTCGTGGGAGTGACTTATACTCGGACATATACAGAAATAATTATACCCCCACAAAACAAAGTTTTGGGGGGTATATAGGAGTCAGCTTGGTCGATCGTTTGGTCTGTCATTGCTCCGTTGCACATGTAAACTTGCGAAGCGAACTACTAACCACAGTTTTAGCCGCATTTTCATGTAACTTCACAAAAATGATCAACATAATGAGGAGCAGAGCGTGGCATCATTGTTTTCCTAATCAGATTCAAGATGGCCGACTGGGGACATATTGGATTTTTTTTCTGGAAATTTGTGGAGCGAACTACTTCCACAGTTTTAGCCGCATTTTCATGAAACTTCAAAACTGAACAACATGATGAGGGGAAGTGCGTGACATAATGTTTTTCCCGCTCAGTTTCAAGATGGCAGACTGGCGCCATATTGGATTTTTTTAAATCTAAACTTGTGGAGCGAACTACTTCCACAGTTTTAGCCGCTTTTTCATGAAACTTCACAAAAATTATCAACTTGATGAGCGGAAGTGCATGGCATAATTTTTTTCCCACTCGGTTTCCAGATAGCTGACTGGTGGCCATATTGTATTTTTTTTTTACATAGAAAAATTGAATGCCCCTTTTCAGTCACCCACACCAGGCAGTATGCCACGGTGGGGGTATAGAAGGCGACAGCCCATTTCTACTTTTTTTGGATTTGCCCATTCTGCTAACATTTATTGCCATTTTCAAAATGAGATTACGAGGGGGGGGGGGGGGGGGGGGGGCATTGTAAATTTTGAAGTTTAATAATGTCGAAAGTATACAAAAAACCGTGTGGCCATTTTTTTTGGTGCCTGTCGGTTCGGTTTTTCTGTTTGCAGCATGCACTATTCTCAGATTTCTTTCTGTTACCATTGTTGTTATTACACAACTGTAACAGCTTTTACTTATGCCTTGGTCATGAGAAAGGGTGGGGGTGGGGGAGAGGGATGGAGAATTTGCCTTTTTTCTTGTCTTTGCCAGTGTCGTCTTCAAGTCATTTTAGGTACAGCATTGAACTGATTCGCTAATCCTTATAGAACACAAATGTTTAAAGGGAACTAAATCAGTGTTGAGAAGGTTAAATTGTCATCAAAAGTTCTGTTTGAAGTCTTAAGAATGGGGGAACAAATAATTATTTCAAGTGTGTGATTAGGGTATCAGAATTAATGTAATTGCAAAAAGGAACCAATTTCAGTACCTTTTCACATGCATTTGATTGCCTGATTGGTGCTCATTTCTGAAGAAAATTTACAGTTATTTCTCTTGGATGAGTGCCACCAACCATAATTTTGTGTGACAAAACGATGTTATTCTTGTTGTTGACAGTTGAAGAAATTCTAATTAAAACTTCATTACTGCCTAACAACTCTATTAAATAGATATTTCCTTTGGAATGAAACTGGATTGATTTTCTTGCTAAATTGATTTACCTTAGATAGGGAAAAATGGGGTAACCCATACTTTGTAAATAAATGAATCAAGTTACTTACAGCACAGGCACTAATACATTGTGTTAGTAAGCCAAGCTATTTGGATTTGATTTAACTTTTTAATGATTTTCAAGTTTTCTGGAATTTGTTATTAAATGTTGTCATGACTACCAAAGAGAGAAAAACTTTCACAGTGGGTCCTATTTATTTTATTTATTGGGGTTTAATGACATGTTTGACAGCCCTAGTCACCTTCTGTTGGGCAGTTTTAGGTGTGGAGGAGGCCTCAGTAACCAGAGAAAACCAGAGCAGCTGCGATTAACTGTCAGGCTCCACAATGCACCAACTCCGCACAAGCAGGGTTAGTATTGGTTGAAGGCGAGTGCACCATCGATGGGCAGTGTGCCTCAGTACACCATGCCACCAGGCCCCCACATGGGCAGTCAAGATTAAGTGCCTTGCCTAAGGACACAATGCAGTTACCTCTGGTCAGGATTGAAGCATGGAGATTTCAGTTTGAAGTTCAGTGCTCTGATCACTGAGTCACCACATTCCCATACAATGGGTCCTACTTAACAGGTAGAGTGCTGGAAGCCCATATTTGGGCTCTATTCTGAAGAGCAGGCACCTCAACGTAAAGACTTAAAATTCAGTGGGTATGATTCATATTATCTTTGAAGTAATATTATTTAGTCTGTTAGGATTAGCCTTGTTACAATTTATGGGAGAGTGCCAACAGGCACTCTCCCATGAATTGTAACAAGGTAAAAGACAGTTGAACAAATTTCAATGTTCAAAAATAATTGAGCACTCTACCAGTTAACTGGATATTGTGTGATAAATTATTTTTGGTCACTAAAGTTTGTTCACATGTCGTTGTCTTGTTACAATTTATGAGAGAATATGAACCCCTTAAGTTATGGTATCGGCACCTCAGCCTATACCAGTTAGGACAGTGACCGTGTTAATTGTATAAAACTTTCCAACATCAAAGCATTGATTATATATTTGGTACATATTTTACCTGTTACAATGTTTCATTTCTGTCAACACAAGGCGGCTAACAAATAGTACACCTTAAATTATTCTCCTGTGGGAACCCTGAGAAGTGGATCAGTGCGTGTTTACTGTGGTAAGCAAGTTCTGCTTTACTGGTAAAATAGGACCCGGGGCCAATGCCTAGGGTGGGCATCCTCTATAGTGGGCAGAATAGGTATAAATGATTGGCAAAATTGACCTTATACCTATAATGCAGTTCTGATATGGCCAAAGGCACTAAAATTACCTTAAACTCCAATAAATAAAAAAAGTAAATTTACCTCAACTGGGTAATTGAATAGTTGTGTTAATAAAATATATTTTATTTTCAATGCAGCATTTAGTTGATAAGATTTTCATTGTAATTTAAAAAAAAACTAAGGCCAACAATATTTTTTTTGTCTAGATGCAACTTCATATCAAAACTTTTTTTGGCCACCTCTTCGATTGGATCGAAATTACTGACAAGTAATTTATGAGTGGTTGTTGTTTTCTAGGGCATGTTAACTGAATCCGTATTTTTATCACAAAGTAATGACCTCAGGTCTATTTTTACACCAAACTATTCAACATGTAGAATTGCGAATGTGTATGTGATCAGAACTTAACAAATTGGAAAGAGGAAGCTCAAATCATATTAAAAGGCAACCTGCCCCATTCAGTATCTTTGAAACTCAGACCTGGATGAGTTTCAAAGATACTGAATGGGGGCAGGTTGCCTTTCAAAGATACTGAATGGGGCAACCTGCCCCATTCAGTATCTTTGAAATCCATGAACATCGATTTAGGTTTATGCTAGTTTCAGGCCGCTCAGGAGGACAAATGCTTGCCAGGATACACATCGTTATTTGCATTCCATTTGTTCTCTCTCCCAGTGGTGAGATAGAACAGAATGGAAATCAGGTGACAACATGTTTAAGGAAGTCTTCTTGCTTCATACAGTAAGTGTAAGAATAACAAGATTGACTACATCTATCCCCAGTAGTATTGTTGGGGAAAGTACAATTCTACCTCAACAGCATCTTGAGGTAGAATTGTAGTTTCCCCAACAATTTTCAAATATTATTCTACATCTAACTGGTGACATTACGATATGAGAGAGTCACATACCACCAGCACCATGAATGTGACAATGTTTGGACATGAAGCCCAGTGGTGCAGTTGAGTTTTATTTTTGAGCAAATTATATAATCCTTTTTGTCATATGGATAAAGTAATCATAGAAATTGTGCACATAAAATAGAAGTAGTACTACAAAACAATTTCTGATGTGTTTAATTAGCAAGATGCAGGATGGCTAAAAATAGCCCTCCTAAAAAACATTTGCAAGGGCTCTAGGAGGGCAGCCCTCCTTGAGAATGCCAGGCCCGTGGTGTTACTTCAATTGCAAAAGATCCAAATGAACTACTGGTTATAACAAAATAATACAAAAAATTTAAATTCTTAATCCCACCTGTTTTGCCTGTCAGACCTGTCAATCTGTTGGGATGAACTTGACTTAAAAGGTTGTGCATTGCATCCATGTGTGAATAGAATAGCATGATGTTGACTTCTTAACAGAATTGTTGCCAAAAGAAATAGCATCTATTAACTTGTATGATGGAATATTAATTGCTGCTCTTTATTTTGGGTGAAAGTTTGGTTAAAACGTAAATAGCATGGTTAGCCATGGCTGGCCAAGGCTGGCAAAGTAAAACAGAGGAGGTGGCAAATCATCCCAATACTTTTTCCTATAGGTTACCACCATGTTATTTAGTATAACCTGCTGAGGATTAAAATGTAATGATCAGTTGAATAATCATTGTCGATTGCCATTGCCACCACTTAACCCTTATCCACTGCACAGGATATCAAAATTTATTATTTTAATAATTGTCCTTTAATATTTTTCAAAAAAATTCAACAAAACCATATCATGTGACCCCCACTTCTCACTGGAATGAGCTTGAGAAGCTCATTCCAGTGAGAAGTCACCTGATATGGTTTTGATGAAATCTTTATGCTCCCCCCAAATATTACACAGGAGCATATAGTCACCGCTTTGATAACTAGTTTGCCTTGATGCATAACCTTATAATTTTGCAACCTTACTACCTACCACGAAATGCATGTCAAGTTCAATTTCACCATTATGGCATTTACCATTCCCGAGTTATGCCACTTGAAAAGTCGCAAAATAGTAAAATCAGTGGTTTCCGGATGATAATTCTAGTTTGCTTTGATGTACAACCGTATAATTTTGCAACTTTACTACCTACCGTGAAATGCAGGTCAAGTTCAGTTTTTTTCCACTGTAATAAAGTGTTAAAACATTTTGAATGGTATATTAAATGACCAGGACATGTATAATCAAACCTGCTTATGCATTCACCCTAATTAAGTAGTGGCCTATCTTCAGCAGTTTAATCTTCTTCCCAAGGAGCGTTTATACAGGTTTACTGTGTACTGTTACCCTTGTTTTTTTTTACAGTTCTGCATAAAATCAGCCTTGTTTCCATCAGTTTGCGTTTCAAGGAACATCTGTTGGCTGTGCTAACTTTTTACTTGTTTTTCAATAGATTTTTTTTAACTGTTTAATTTGGGCAGATGCGGCTGATTTATTAGGTAAAGGGTTACTTTTATTTGTTGAATGGCCCACATGAACTCTTCCAAAAATTGTAACAAGACAAATTCTTACGTACTACAAAAGTTCTCTTCTTAAATAATATGATGCATATCCATAGAAAATGAAGCTTTTTAATTGTGGTACCTGCTCATTGGATTAGCATTGAAATAGTGGCTTCCAGCACTCAATCAGTTGAGTAACGTTTGACAGGCAAATGATGTCATGTTCTGAGTCCTTTGACCTTTGGCAAATTATGATACTTTGATCTACACTGGCCACCCAACCAGGAAATATAGTATTCAGCGTTATTGTTGTGAATTAAAAGTTCGGCAGCATGTATTTGACTTCACTGCTAATACTGTTAATGTATTTCATATGTGCTCTTTGTCAAATGTCTTCAAATTTACCTTGAGGAGAAATGTGTGCAGGTACATTTCACATGTTGAATATAAATTATATTATAATCTCACATGTTACATCACATGCAGTTTGGGATTATGGAATATTTTATAAATGACAACAAAAACAAATTGTATTTTCTACTGATATGGTAAGAACTTTCCATTCACATTCGATGTTTACCAAAACATGAGAATCCCCTAGATCAACTTTAAAAACAAAACAATGTTGTATTGTCAAATGTTATTTGCCCCTTCACCATATATTCACTCATGTTTTAGTGTTCAACTGATGATTGGAAGCGGCCATCACAATCGGCCGATTGTGGGCAATCGGATGACAATGGCAATGGCTCCTGGAACATCGGTTTAGCTGATTGTTGCCAAGCATTTTGTGATGATTCATTAACCTCATTTTATTATCTTCTGCAATTGTTCAATTATTAACGTAAAATGATGTCAATGATATCATTCAATAAAGTTGAGAAACAACCACAATGTATATTCTTAATCTGTCTAGACACGCCTTTATGGGATATTCAAGTTAAATAACATGTAAAGCTTACAATTGAGCGTACTTGCAGCAATCGCCGTTTCATACCGGAAAAGTGAAGGTTGCACTCCATTGACTCAGGTCACAGTTAAATTACCAGTCGCACACACTTGGGCAGTAAATGTGGCTCTGAGAGCCATGTTTACCATCCAAGTATGCGCAACTGGTAATTTTACTGCGACCCTAGTCAACGATGTTTAACACTGTGAAAAATGTTCAGTTTAATGTAGTTCTTTCAAGCCTCAACTTGTCTTGTAGTGCACGGTATTACATACAGAAATCTTAATCCTATGAGTAGAATAAATTTTTTACTTGAAAACACTATACGTTTATTTTGTTTATCCCATAAATCTTTTACAAAGAAGTTGAGGCAAAATCGTGCTGTTATTCGCTACAAAACATGGCTCGAAGTGAGGAGTACATTGGTCCATTTTGATCGACAAGAGAACATTGTAGAAAATAAATAAGGCGCAGTGATACATTTCTGTCTAAAAATAATTCCCCAACAAACGTCAGCTAAACTTGCAAAAATCCTTTATTAAATGAGCAATCTATATTCTTTTGTGCTGGCATGGTGTAATACTTTCAAACCTTTTAAAGAAAACTACAATTGAACTGTTAATTATGCTACATTACAACACGTTCATGTAGCATTGAGTGGGTGAGAGCAATTGGGCCAATTTCAAAGCAGGCCACGAATGTCAGTTCATTTTTGTATGTTGATGTTTAAAGTGTTAATGTATGGTACGTCCGTGAAATAAACTATTCAATAATATGCTTGGATTCGAGAGGTCAGTATGCAGCAAATGGAAGTTGTTAATGTTAACACTTGTGCCACTATTTCGTTCTAATGAGGAAATAGTTATTGCGGTTACCCGGGATTCGTGTGTGGAAGCCATGGGTTCAACAGCATGTGATACAGGTGCGTTCAAATTATTTTGACAATGTGTGAATTCAGTTGTATTGGAATTGTGCAGAGTGTACTTCGTGTTACGCGTTGCTGTGCTGGGAGGAGAGGTAAGGTTACTCATAATTAAAGAACATCGTTCACGTTCTTTCTCTCCTGAAACAGAATAATTGTTTATCGATGCGAGGTACCGCCCATCGAGCATATGACATGTATATCCCCAAAATCCAAATTAACACTACACCAGTCGCTACTGGCATTAGGTATTTCAAAATCGAGTTTTATTTTTGAATACTTTTGTTAATTAATTATGAGTATTCTTTATTGTTTGCTCGCATTGAACGTCTTACATGCCGCATATAATCTTATACCGTTACAACTCATTTAATTATGTTTAAGTGATGATCGCTTCGTTTCCACAGATTTCTGACACGCGGAAATCAGGTCATGATATCCCAACCTTTCGAATGGAACGCCAGAGGTCAACATAGTATAGTCCATTTCCAACTCCCTACTAGGGTGATAAATTTTTCATGTGTTAAACCTACGGGGAAAATTTATCACCCTACTAGGTAATTAAAGCAAAAATTTATCCAAGGACTTTATTGTTCAAATAAACGGCCATTTATGGGATCAAATCTGAATCGGCATCAGATTGTGAGCTCCAATAACCAATAATCAGTCAATGACCATTTTTGGTAATCGGTTGAACACAATCATGGTTACAATTAACAATTTTGGGGCTTACAATTAACAATTTTGGGAGTGCATTTTCCCTCACCATGGACAGTTTCCAATACCATTCATTGGGACCCTAATAATTTTGATGTTTTATCTTTATGTTATATCATGTATATAATATGGTTGATTAATCAACCAGCCATCAACTATGACAACTGATTAGTTGATTCAGAAAACTGATAGACGTGGCAGCTCTAATAGTTATGACACCTCATAAGGGTGAAATCTATCTTTTTTTGTTTTTTCACCAATAAAAGAAAATTTCTAGTTCTGTAACTTAAGGAAAAATGCTATTCAAATTGCAGGTCATGGATTAAACTGGGAAATGTCTGTTCTTTTGGTGTAGTAAAGTGGCAACTTTCAAAGCATCACTTGAAGGTGAATACAGGTCAAATTATCACTGAAAATTATCAGTTTGTTATAAAAACATGTAATGAAAAGAAAATCTAGAGTTTTTGAGTGGATCCTGATCATTTCCAGCAATAATTTAACACATATTCACTTTGAATTGATGCACGAAACCCACCAGCTGAATCAGATTGCAAGACGCTACTGAATGAAAGTGTCAATGACACTGTAGCTCAACTTGTCAGGACATGTACATGTATAGTATGTGACACAGCAATGACAAACATCTAGGTAATGACCTGATAACAAAGGTACATATAAAGTATTGTAACAGTCTGTACATAAATACTGGCTGTACCCTGTTATAAATGTATAGGTAAGGTATTGTAAAGGTGGGTGACAGTCAGATGCTAAACTAGAAAAAAAATCTTTGAGTCCCAGAGGGGTCTGATTGAACCCCAAAATATTTGTTCTCATAGCACAGTGATAACAAAGGTACCCCAAAACACACTCATTCCTGTCCCAAGGTGAAAACAAAGGTACTCAAGAAGTTTCGTGAAGATCAGTTCATAAATACGAGCTGTATAGAAGTTGTGACAAAAAACTGATTGGACCTAATTTCGGTACAAAATGGCCACTGGCAGCCATCTTGAATTTTGGACCGCACTCAGAAACACTCGTTCTCGTCCCAAGGTGATAACAAAGGTACCCAAGAAGTTTCGTGAAGATCGGTTGATAAATACAGCCTCTAGCCTGAGCCGTATTGACATGAAAATTACAGTGTATAAGTAGCACTAAATAAATCAAAATTCATCTAATTTGCATAATTTCTGCACGAGAAAAAAAACCCGTACTATATTTGATGTATTCCATGTTACTAAACATTCATACAAAAATTTATTCAAATCAGAACTTTCATACAAAAGTTCTGTACAAAAGACTGATTGCACTAATTTTGCTACAAAATGGCTGCTGGTGGCCATCTTGAATTTTGGACCACACTCAAAAACACTCGTTCTCATTCCACGGTGATAACAAAGGTACCCAAGAAGTTTCGTAAAGATCAGTTCATAAATACGGCCTCTAGCCTGAGCCGTATAGAAGTTGTGTACAAAAAACTGATTAGACCTAATTTCGGTACAAAATGGCCACTGGCAGCCATCTTGAATTTTGGACTGCACTCAGAAACACTCGTTCTTGTCCCAAGGTGATAACAAAGGTACCCAAGAAGTTTCGTGAAGATCGGTTGATAAATACAGCCTCTAGCCCGAGCCGTATTGACATGTGTACTTACTAAGTAGCACTGAAAAAATCAAAGTTCATCTAATTTGCACAATTTCTGCACGAGAAAAAAACCTGTATTATATGTGATGTATCCCATGGTACTAAACATTCACACAAAAAATTATTCAAATCAGCACTTTCATATGGAAGTTCTGTGCAAAAATCTGATTGCCCCTAATTTTGTACAAAATGGCTGGCATCGGCCATCTTGAATTTCTGACCGCATCCAAAAACACTCGTTCTCGTCCCATGGTGATACCAAAGGTACCCAAGAAGTTTCGTAAAGATCGGTTTATAAATACGGCCTCTAGCCCGAGCCGTATTGGCATTTACACTGATTGTGCTGAAAGTAACACTAAATAAATCAAAGTTAGTCTAATTTGCATAATTTACGTACGAGAAAAAAACTTGTATGATATGTAATGTATCTCATGGTACAAAACATTCATACAAAAAATTATTCAAATCAGAGCTTTCATATGGAAGTTCTGTACAAAAAACAGATTTCTGCATCGTTGGTACAAAATGGCGGCTGGCAGCCATCTTGAATTTCGGACCGCGCCCAAAAACACTTGTTCTCGTCCCACAGTCATAACAAAGGTACCCAAGAAGTTTCGTAAAGATCGGTTCATAAATACGGCCTCTAGTCCGTGCCGTATCTAATTGTTGACGTACAGACAGATGGACGACGGACGATGGGCCATGACAAAAGCTCAAATTTGGCGAAGCTAAAAACGGTAAAACTACAGATAAACAGTGTAACAATACACCAGTTTATTATGAACGCCTGTTGGTCATGCGAAATGATAAATTTAACCACCATTTGACGAGTGTTTTCAAATCAGTTGACAAAACTCCACCCATGTTTTCTATGATGTTGGGACCTATAAATTATCTCCCTTGATGTGCACCAGTCATTCTTTTGTAATCATCTTCCATGACTTTTTTCGTTTGGGTGGATCGATTTGAAAATTGCAAAGTGGAAGTTGATTCATGACCTGCAAGACCATGTTTCGATCACTGATGTATTTATTTTTCATTGCCAACCCATGGGACCAGGGTACTATAGCTTTTTAGTTGAGTTGTGATGAAGTCAAACTTGACTTATAGTTTGGTGAATGGCGGGTGGGCGGTTGGGTGGGTATATGTAAACAATTGGTTTCTGGACGATAACTTGATAATGGTGCAATCCACATTCATGAAACTTCATAGGCAGGTTGGAGTGGATGAGAGGAAGAACTCTATTTTGGACTCACTAGGTCAATGGTAAAGGTCACAGTGACCTTGAACATACTAAATCATGAACAAATGGTTTCCGGATGATAACTTGACTGTGGTTGAACCCACATTCATGAAACTTTATATGTAGGTTGTCCTTTGTGAGAGAAAGAACCATATTTATTTTGGACTCACTAGGTCAAAGGTCAATGTCACAGTGACCCTGAACATAATAAATCAAAACAATTGGTTTCCGGATGATAACTTGATAAAGGTTCGGCCCATGTCATGAAACTTCATAGGTAGGTTGGCATCAGTGAGTGGAAGAAACTTATTTATTTTGGACTCACTAGGTGAAAGGTCAAGGTCACAGTGACCTTCAACATAGTAAATCCATAAACAATTGGTTGCCGGATGTTAACTTGATAATGGTTCAAACAACGTTCAGGCAACTTCGTAGGTAGGTTGGCATTGGTGAGAGTAAGAACCCTATTTATTTTAGACTCGCTAGGTCAAAGTCCAAGGTCACAGTGACCTTGAACATAGTAAATCGTAAGCAATTGTTTCTGGATGATAACTTGACTATGATTCAACCCACATTCATGAAACCTCATATGTAGGTTGGTCTTCTTGAGAGGAAGAACCCTATTTATTTTGGTCTCACTAGGTCAAAGGTCAAGGTCACAGTGACCCTGAGCATAGTAAATCAAAAAATTGGTTTCCGGATGATAACTTCATAATGGTCCTACCCACTTTCATGAAACTTCATAGGTAGGTTGGCATTAGTGAGAGAAAGAATCCTATTTATTTTGGACTCGCTAGGTGAAAGGTCAAGGTCACAGTGGCCTTCAACATAGTAAATCTGTAAACAGTTGGCTTCCGGATGATGACTTGATAGTGGTTTGACCCACATTCATAGGTAGGTTGGCCTTGGTGAGTGGAAGACCCCTATTTATTTTGGACTTGCTAGGTCAAAGGTCAAGGTCACAGTGACCTTGAACATAATAAATCATAAACAATTGGTTCCAGATGATAATTTGACAGTGGTTCCATACTCGTTCATGAAACTTCATAGGTAGGTTCGCATTGGTGCAAGAAAGAGCCCTATTTATTTTGGAATCATTAGGTCAAAGGTCAAGGTCACAGTCACCCTTCACATAGTAAATTGTAAACAACTGGTTTCCAGACGATAAGTTGATAATGATTAAACCCACTTTTGTGCTGTCACAACTCCACATTGGATCGGTGATTCTATTGGCATTTTTATGTATTTGGTAAGGTTAGTTGTCATGATCATCAGATGACTACTTACCTATTTACGTCATAATTACCAGTGCTTGTGACTAAAATCGTCTTGATTCGAAAACTGAAAAGTACATGTAGAATGGTGTGCTTAGACTCAGAGGAACAACTTGGTAACTCATATTTGTAAAGTTAGGGATGGGCTTATGCTAGAGTATGAGAGTTCAGACACGAGTAACCAGACAGTGCAGTATGTGATAGATATTGGGAAATTGGGGGGGGGGGGGGGGGGGGGGGGGGGGCTGAAGTTGAAATTGCTAATCAATTTATGTGGGCAATTCATTGGATGTCAAAGTAATTCTTCGGCAGGTTATAAGATTTTTATTCTATTAACAGAAGTTTACTCTTTTATATGCAATTATTAGGTCAAATTTGTACCGAATGTATGGTAAATCTCCTGTGGGGTCCCTTTGAAGTGGAGCAGTGCTTACTGTAGTAAACAAGTTCTGATCTTTTTAGCTCACCGAAGGGAGTTTAACTTCTCACTTGCTATCCGTCGTCGTCCGTCGTGAACTTTACATTATCGACTACTCCTCACAAATTACTGGATCAAATTGAACCAAATTTGGTGTGCATGTTCCCTATCATATGACAATTCAAACTTGGACAAATAAACTTGCCACACCCACAGGGGGCACTACAAGGGGCATAACTCTGATAGCACCCATGAATTTCTTTCCAAAATTCAAAAAAATCTTCTTGTTCAGATCCACCAGGCAGAATTCTTTCCTATTTGGTATACATTATCTCTATGGGGGTCAGATTCAAGTTTGTTCGAATCGGCCCCCTGGATTCATATTTGGGCTCACTATAGAAGCCCGAATTTGAACTTAGTGCATTTCAGGCAAATTTCTTAAAAAATCTTCTCCAGATCCAGCTGGCAGAATCTTTTGATATTTGGTATGCAACATTGTGGGGTGGATCTGATTCAAATTTGTACAAATCTGCCCACTGGGTTTATATTTGGGCTCAGTATAGGAGCCCGAATTTGAACTTAGTGCATTTCACGCAAATTTCTTTAAAAATCTTCTTCTTCAGATCCAGCAGTCGGAATGTTTTGGTATTTGGTATGCAGCATCCTTAGGGGGGTGAGATTCAAGTTTGTTTAAGCCATGTCCCTAGGTCCATATTTGGGCTCACTGTGGGAGCTTGAATTCTAACTTAGTTCAAAATGAGAAATTTTCTTAAAAAATCTTCTTCAGATCCAGCAGTCGGAATGTTTTAATATTTGGTGTGCAGCATCCTTGGGGGGGGGGGGGGGGGGGGGGGGGATTTAAGTTTGTTAAAGCCAAGTCCCTGGGTTCATATTTGGGCTCCCTGTGGAAGCCCGAATTATAACTTAGTTCAATATGAGGAATTTGGCTTTAAAAATCTTCTTCTTCCGATTCAGCAGGCGGAATGTTTTGATATTTGGCATGCAATATCCTTAGGGAGGGGTTGAGATTCAAGTTTATTCAAGCCATGTCCCTAGGTCAGTATTTGGGCTCACTGCGGAAGCTCGAATTGTAACTTAGTTCAAATGAGGAATTTTCTTAAAAAATCTTCTTCAGATCCAGCAGTCGGAATGTTTTGAACTTTGATGTGCAGCATCCTGGGGGGGGGGGGGGGGGGGGGGGGGGGGGAGGGGGGATCAAGTTGGTTAAAGCCAAGTCCCTGGGTTGATATTTGGGCTCCCTGTGGAAGCCCAAATTATAACTTAGTTCAATATTAGGAATATTCTTTAAAAATCATTTTTTTTTAGATCCACCAGTCAGAATCTTTGGATATTTGGTGTAAGCTTTTCTTAGGAGGGGCAGATGCAACTTGTTGAAATCAATTCCCTGGGTTGATATTTAGTCTACCTTGTCAGGTGAGCTCCTTCAGGCTCCCTGGGGCCTCTTGTTTGTAAAATAGGATCTGGTAACTAATGCCTGCGGTGGAAGTCCTCAATAGTGGGCAACAGAGGTATAAGTGATTGGGTGAACTTTACTTCATACCTATGTTGCGGTCATGATATAGCTGTAGATGCTTACTGTGACCTTGAACACCAATAAAAAAAAAATATATATATGGAAATGGTTTGGGGTTTATTAGTTGAATACAACTAGTGGGCTAGCTGCATACCAAGGGAGATAATCAAAGTATGAATTTCTAGCTGGACACGGACATGTATGGAGTCACAGAATCACACACTTCCCATTTATATAATAGATTAACAGGGTTTTTGAATTAAAAAATATACAATTTTGTGTGCTAAAATTACTTTATATGGGCCTCATTACAGCCATCAATGCAAATGAACTACAAAAAAATGAGTAACAGATTTGAACAACTTATCACTGAAGAGTTTCTTCCCTTGTATCAATAAAAAAAGTGTTTTGTCTTCAACTTATGAAAAATTAACATTTTTCCTTCAGCTGTGTGACTGCTGATTTCTGGCATTTCACTTCAGAATTCTTTTCTGATGTTGGTGTCTTGTTTTAATACAGTGAAACCCTGTTAATTGAATACCTTCTTTCTGAGATAAAAATATTCAGTTAAAGGAACATAATAACTTTCCTTCATTCCAGTTATAAACTGAGCATTCAATTATTTCTTGTTTGAAAGAGCTTTGTTAAACAAGATTTAATAGATGTACAGAGTGGGTAGTGCAGTGGTTATCGGCATAATTCTTGAATAGATCATGAGATATTTTACTCGATAACTGGGGTTTATTCCATAACCTTTTTGCAGTTAACAGGTCAAATTTGTATTTATTTAATTATTTGGATTTAACGACACTTAAAACAGCCATGGTCACCTCGTGTCGAACAGTTTTATGAGTGGAGGAAGCCTGAGAACCCAGAGAGAACCACTGAGCAACGGCGGGCAACTGTTAGACTCTCTTAGTACACAATGCCACCATGCCCCCTCGTGGGCAACTGGGATGAAGTGTCTTGCCCAAGGACACAACATGGTTGCTGCAGGTGAGATTCGAACCGAGGACCTCTGAGCTTGCAGCCTGCATCTCTATCTACTGAGCCACCATGCTCCCTCAAATTTGTATTAAGGGTATTGTAAATGGTTCAGTGTTTGAAAGCTATATGCAATTAACAGTTATTCAATAAAGAGATATCCAATTAAGTATGCTCCCCCTGTGGGAATGGAGCAGTGTTTGTTTACTGAAGTGAACAAGCTGTGCTTTACTGGTAAAATAAGACCTGGAACCAATGCCTGGCATGGAAGTCCTCCAAAGAGGGCAGCATAGGTATAAATGATTGGCTAACCTTGACTTCATATCTGTGTTGCAGCCATCATATATCCAAAGATGCTGAAAGCAATCTTAAATACCAATAAATAAATAAATTAAGTGCGCTCTTCTGTATATATGTATACTCTAACCAAGCCTGGACACAAACAATGCCATTTGCAGAATGAGGTCCCCAGAGGGTGAATTCGCTAATGATATCCCATACATATTGAGTCTTCCAATTTATCCTCTGAGTACCTCTTTGTTAAGGCCTGAGACCTTGATTCAGATTGAGGTCCACAGAGGGTACATTTAGAAAAGCTACCCTGCTTTGCAGGGTAGCCATTACCAAATTCACCCTTTGGGAACCTTATTCTGCAGATGACAGAGTGCTTACTTCCAGGCTTGACTCTAACCAGTGTGATACAATTTCATGTTGTGGTTAAACAGTCATTGGTCAAGACTCCAGAAGAAAAACAATGAGAATAAACTTTGATTCTAACAGAGCAGTCATGACTAGATTTGATGAAAAATATTGTATTGGTGTCCTGGCAGGAATATCTGCCAGCAGCATATAAGGAGTTAAATTCATGCAATTATAGAAATATGAAGCTTGTTTTTTTTACTGTGGAACATGTCCAGTTGCATTCACAGGCATGCAGATTTAATTTTCCATGCAGGTTCCGTCAGGACAAAACCATGGAACCAAAAAATAGGTTTCCACAAATTTTTTTTAGCATTTAGCTTTTCATCAAGAGGCACATAAAACACACTAAAAGTTTTCTGCCAAGACTAAAATTGCATTATTTATCATCGATGAAACTGATCATAACAGTAACAACATTGCACTCATTTTGACAATCTCAGTCAATCCAGATTGTTGAGCATATGTGTTTCCAACATTTTCTGATTCTTAATTACTAAAATCGAATGCATCCAATTGCAGTGTGTTTGATAACAAAATCGTGTGAAGCCAAACATGAAACTGTATCATTGAAAACAATAACAAAATAACTTTCTGAAACTCAAACTGATGATGAGAAGAAAATGTCTGCTAAATGCAAGATATTTTCTTCCAATCCTACAGTACTCTGTGCAGAACAAAGGAGAAAAGGTGTGTTCATGCTTTATTTATGATCAAGGTTTACAGACATTTTGTCCCAATCAATTCAGTAGACAATACCGTTCCTTTCATAAACGGGACATTTAGTACTTGGACGTTTCGGCCCTCACGAATCAGAATACTCGAAGAATTTTTATTTAATTATTTTTTTGTATTTGTTCAACTTTAAAGTAAAACCCGAAATAATTATTTCATTGTCCTACAATTGATTGTTTTTTAGCGAAGCTCAGTGGGAGTTTTACTGATCACATTCTGTCCGTTGTCCGGCGTTAACTTTACATTATCGACTTCTTCTCACAAACTATTCAACCAAATTGAACCAAATTTGGTGTGCATGTTCCCTATCATATGTCAATTCAAGTTTGTTCAAATCAAGTTGACCCGCTCCTTGGTAGGGCCACGCCCAAAAAGTGAGCCTAAATCTTAAAAAATCTTCTCATGAACCAGCAGTAGCAGAGACTTGATATTAGATGTGCAGCTTCCTTTTGAGGTGTAGACTCAGATTTGTTCAAGAGAAGTTCTAGGGGCTATATTTGCCATCGTTATGGGAGGGGCAAGAATTTTTCCCCTCACCCAAAATTTCTATTTTCCAAACCGAGAGGCTGATTTGAACCCAATTTGACATGAGGTTTTATTGGGACATAAGTGGTTAATTTATGCCAAAAATTTTTTTCCTGTCGCCCCATGGGAACCGCAGGCGCTAAAAATAGAAAAAAATTAAAATGCCCTTATCTCCAAAACTACGCGGCACTGAGAATTCTTATTTGGTGTGAAGCTTCCTTAGGACCAACAGAATGGAATGGTCAAAAAAATTGCTGTCGGTTTTATCATTGGGTACTTTTTTGGGACTTTGAAAAAGTGCTGAGTCAGCATTTTTTAACACTGTGGGTAATGGGAAAAACATTTAAGGCTATTTTTCAAACCACTGCTCCAAAAGCTTTGAAATTTCACATATAACATCTTTGGAAGATTGTTTCACATGTTTATTGAAATCAATTCCCTGGGTCCATATTTGGGCCCTCTATGGGAGCCCAAATATTTAAATTTGTGCAGTATGAGGAATATTCTTTAAAAATCTTCTTCTTCAGATGTGCCAATAAGAATCTTTTGATATTTGGTATGCAGCATCCTTAGGTGGTGAGATTCATGTTTGTTCAAGCCAAGTCCCTGGGTTCATATTTGGGCTCACTGTGGGAGCCTGAATTATAACTTCGTTCAATATGAGGAATATTCTTTAAAAATCTTCTTCTTCAGATCCAGCAGTCAGAATGTTTTGATATTTGGTATGTAACATCCTTTTGGGGGTGAGATTCAAATTTGTTCAAACCATGTCCCTATGTCCATATTTGGGCTTACTGTGGGAGCTCAAATTATAACTTAGTTCAATATGAGGATTTTTTCTTTAAAAATCTTCAGATTCAGCAGTCGGAATGTTTTGATATTTGGCATGCAGCATCCTTAGTGGGGTGAGATTCAAGTTTGTTCAAGCCATGTCCCTAGGTTCATATTTGGGCTCACTGTGAGAGCTCGAATTATAACTTAGTTCAAAATGAGGAATTTTCTTTAAAAATCTTCTTCTTCACATCTACCACAGTCAGAATCTTTTGATATTTGGAAAACGGCATCCCACTGGAGGTGATATTCAAGTTTGTTCATGCCAAATCCCTGGGTTCATATTTGGGCTTCCTATGGGAGCCCGAATTATAACTTCGTTCAATATGAGGAATATTCTTTAAAAATATTTTTTTTTAGATCCACTGGTCTGAATCTTTGGATATTTAGTATAAGCTTTTCTAAGGAGGGGGCAGATGCAACTTGTTGAAATCAATTCCCTGGGTTTTATATTTAGGCTACCATGTCAGGTGAGCACCCTCAGGCCCCCTGGGGTCTCTTGTTCTTTATCTTTTTCACTTGCAAGTAATGTTGAAAACACTCATCTGAGTTACCATTGTCACAGTTCATCTGTCGCAATTAAATTGATTGTTCAAGGGCACAAAAGACATAAATGAAAACAGAGATAACTTGTTTCACTGTTTTTATTTCATCAGGTGTTTTCACCCTCTCATTAATAACAATCCACAGCATATTCTAGGTCCTTCTTAAACATTTGCAGATCTTAAACTGGAAATCAAGAAAAGAAAATGGTAATCCAAACATGGCCTGAAAGACCGTATTTTAATTTTTTTTGTTCGGGATGTACTTTTTATGTTTCAAATAAAAGTATGGGGTGGAATAATTATCAAAATTAAATAAATAGTACAGACCAAATAATAGTACAGGGTGGAAATCCATTGAGGGGGTGGGAGAGTAATGCTAGTTAATTTTATCTAAAAGCCAACTTATTTTCTAGTATTGCAGTTGGTTTTATTTAAGAAAACTAAAAGGCATTTAGATTTAGATTATTCATTTAACGGTATAGTTAGGAATTACAGCAATGCATGTATAATAATACAAGATTTAGAAGACACTAAGAACATTAGTACAATATGAGAATATGAATAAATATCTATACCGTAAGGAGATGGCATAGCCAGATTGGCTGTCTACCTGTCATCTCCCACTAATGTTTGTTCTAGGGTGAGCATTGTACACTGATTACGGATGTGAATTATAGGCATATTGTCCAATCACATTCAGATTTATTTTCTGGTGTTGAAAGTGTCGGACTTGGCAGTTAAATCATACTTTTCTGTTGGGCAAGATTAACAGACAGAGTATATTACTTGATGTTATCACATGCAAAGAGCACACAATTCGGAAAATGACCAAAGTATAGTGAAGTGCCAAGTTAATGGCTGTGCAGACATTTAGATATTTTTCAGAGGTTTGAATCCATAATTATCTGCCAACATTAAAATTACAGTCTCGACAATAGGGACTGTCACAATCCTCACTACATGGGTACTGAGAGATGAATTTTTGTGTCAATAATTTTATGAATAGATTTCTGTTAGTGATAGACCTTAAATCTTGATCCAATTCATTCCACACCCTAGGAAATGCATGGATCTGTAACCTATCGAGGGCTTTAGTACACATTCTATTCATATGTAATAAGTCTGATTTTCTCGTAACTCTTTGTGAAGTATTTTGTGTTGGGTTAAAAAAGTCATTAAACGACGACGGAAGTTGTCCCATTTTCTAATCAAATATGAAGAGACATGCTTGGAGTTTGAACAAGTCATTAATTTTTAAGTAGTTTGTCTTTTACAAATAAGGGATCAGTATGGGCATTGTAATTTGAATTATTAATGATACAAAGTGAGCGTTTCTGCATAATAAGAATTTTACTAATTGCCCGAGCATTACCCCATGCATGGATGCCATATAACAGGTGGCTATATATAAGGGCAAAGTATAATGTCTTCAAAGCCTTATGTGGCAATACTTTTTTTTACTTTATTCAATGCATAATTTACTCTTCCAATTTTGGAGCAAACATGTGAGATATGGGCACTGTATGATAGATTGTCGTCAATGCTAATACCAAGAAATTTTAATGATTTATCTTGTTCATGGCCTCCTATTCTTTTTATCGTTTGGTTTTGTAATTTGATAGTTAAATTTTCTGTGACTAGCATGCTGCGGGTCAAATTTATAAAAACGTACTTAGTTTTATTTGTGTTCAAGACAAGCTGGTTGGCTGAACACCATTTATTTAATTTGCTTAATTCATGATTTATCTATTCAGCCAATCTACTTGCATTTGGATCTGAAGCATAGGCTGTTGTGTCATCTGCAAACGATAGGAGGTTTAATAAAGTTGAGTGACGAATGTCATTATATAAAGCAGGAACAAGATTGGCCCAAGTATGGAACCCTGTGGTACTCCACATGTTATTTGGGCTTCATTCAAATTATTTTCACCACATTTTACGTATTGGGTTCTGTTGGATAGATAACTTGCAAACCAGTCAATGCTAATACCTCTGAACCCATATCTTTCAAATTTACTTATTAGAATACTATGATTTATCGTGTCAAAAGCTTTTGAAAAGTCTATAAATACTGCTAGAGTTAAATCTTTTGTTGGTTTGTTGTTTTCTATAGCAATATGTCTTAAGAAGTTGCATCACAGGATGTTTGGTGCTGTGATTTTTTCTGAAGCTATATTGATGCTGATAAAGAATATCAAATGTATCCAGGTAATTAACCATTCTATTAGCCATTAATTTTTCTAAGATTTTAGAGAAGGCTGGAAGAATACTTACACTATAGTTATTAAATCTATTTTCATCCCCGGTTTTATAAATTGGGATAACTTGGGCGATTTTCATTCGGTTTGGTACAACACCGCTGATAAAGGACTGGTTGGCGATATGGGCAAACAGGCGGGCTAATATATCTATAGAATTCTATAGAAGATATGCTGAGGTACCATCACAGTCTTCTGACCATTTGGCTTTCATTCGTTTGGCCACATCCATCACTTCACAAGGGGTAGTGGGTGTTATGTAGAAGTTATTTGTGGAAGACGGACCCATGAAGTTTCAGAAGGATTTATCTGTTTGCATCAATTCTGCACTAGCACGTCTTCCCGTGTTTACAAAAAAGTTATTAAATGCACATGCCATGTCGTGTACACTGCCCATATGAACACAGAAATTGAGATCCAACTAATTACACTGCGAGGTGGGGTCTCAAAATCCCACCATGTGACTTAAATTTGTCTATAATTAACTTGTGTTTTTTGCAAGTGCGGTAATCAGGTTTATTCTTCCACCAAAAATAGTTTCAGTTCATTGTTGTTTAGTGATTGTTAGGAATTGCACTTAAGTATAAATTGAATACGTATGCTCCATACATGTTTTTTGACAATAAAAAGCATTAATATGGCAGAAAAACGATCAAAATATGGAGTTTGAATCGTGTTTTTAATCTCGCATGAATATGTCAAACTGTGTGATGGGATGTTCGGTTGACGTCGGTTTATCTTTTGATCTCTCAGTCACCGGCTCTTAATCAGATCAAATTTTTTCACAGTCAATGAAAAATTACTTTTACTTTTACTTGAAATATTAAAAAGATAATTCAATATTTGAAAAAGTTATTAAAAGCTATTGCGATTCCAAATTTTGTTCATCAAAATGGATTAAGAACTCGAGGAATTACGAAAAAATAAATATTATACCGTACTGAAATCATGGATGTGAGTTGAAAAAATTATAACTTGACCAGCACAATATCTGGACATTCCCCCGACGGTCTTTTACCTAGCTGTAGCTATTGACGGAGAAGAATCATGTTACCAGTACTGAATAAATTGTGAGTTGGGGAGGAAGGGAATCCGATTTACGATTTTAAAAGTTAAGTTCAGAGTGAAATGTTAAAATGTACATGTTTTGAGAGTGGAATTAACATAAATAAACTACATTAACAAAAAAGGAATGCTTGTGGTGGCCCTGGGATGTTTCAGCCCAAGACGCTTTGGAATCCATATATTGAAGCACCTGCATGCACTAGCAAGGAAAACTGGACAAGATGGGGGGGGGGGGGGGGTGGGGAGGGGGAGGGATGGGCAAGCAATCAATGATATATTCCTATTTGTGCGTGTGGGTTTATGTGAGTTTGGGGTCCAATTGCCTCGTTTTGGGGGGGGGGGGGGGGGGACTATTTAGTTCACCATTTAGGAGTGGCATGGATGACTGAATCTTACACTGCCAAGACGCTGAAATTTTTGATGTGCTGGCTGCATGCAAAAATCGGGGGTGGCGCCAGAAAATCTCCGATAGAGGAACTAAAATCTCCTGTCTGAAAGACCTATTTTAATTTTTGGGGTTTCAAGACACGTGTGGGGGAACAAAACCCAAAAATTATAATACGAAATTTCGGGGCTTGTTTGAGCTAGGGTTATGATGTGTGGTGGTCTGGCTTGTCGATCGGCATGTCATTATTGAAAAATAAAAAAAAATATTATTTTCCATTGATTGTATTTACATATGGTTATAATTATGATTGCTGAATTAATAAAAAGTAATTGAAAATGTTGATTGGTCTCTTAATTTTTTCTCAAGCTTGTCATGTGCAGAGGTGTTAAAACAGATGTTGGTTTGAAGGACAGCTCTGTTTTTGTCGCGCCACTCAAATGTTATTTCACACCTTGTGCAAGTGGTAGTTTAATCTACTATATTTAATTAATCACGTCAATCCTGACTACTTTAATGTAGTAGTAGAATATTTTATTTAAGGGGCACATTTCAATACACATACATAATATACATAGAGTATTTACAAAATATTTATATGATATCTAGCCTATGAAGGCTTATGAGACACATTTTCATCAGAGGTAGGTCTTTTTTTTACAGTATTTCATAAAAAAAAACACCCAAAACCGCCAAAAACCCAAACCCGAAAAACCCAAACACATGCACGCACACCAACACAAACAAACAACCTTGCGGCCTCCCCACCCCACCCCACACACACACACACAGAGTAATATGCCGACATACGCCCCCATGCACTTGCGTATACTTTCGTGTACTAATTTTCTTTCACTTTTTCTTACTTTCTGCCCCACTCTCACCCCCCATCACATATATCTGTCTCTTTCCCACTGAAGTGTACTCTCTCTTAGAATGGCACATTCGCAGATGTTTTAATTCGGTATCCCCCTTATATTCACCCACGTATTCTTACATACACTCAGGCTTAGCTATTTCAATTGATAATATAAATAACAACAATGTAGAGGAACGTTGAAAAATCTGCAAATGCAAAGAGTATAAAAGTATGTACAAACCCCTACAGAATTGGATATTTGTTTCGGTATGCAAATATCTCCCCTCCCCCCTGTGAAATAATCATCAGTTTCAGTTACGAGTGAGATATTTTTTGGTATCCATTCAAAAGCACTATATTTTCTTTTTACTCTATCCTTTTTATAAGAATCTTTAATTGCGTAGCCCGACAAGAGTAAGACAGGAAAGAGGATGGGCTGGTCGAGTTGACTCAATGTCGTAAACTGGTATCATGCACTTCCATCATTAGCCGTGCGCCGTGGGCGCTTTCGTGACGGAGGAGGCTTTTTCGCCCCCACTTCTCACTCAAGAAAAACACGGTTCATCACGTGTTGGCCTATAGCTGTAAACAAAATGTGAAATTAGGAACTTTGTGAATATTAGTTGTTTTTCTCAAGTCTGGTTTATTTCTTTCCTAGATCAAATCGATCGCGCAAACACAACAGTTTAGTTTCGAAAGTGACGAGGAGAGGACTTTGTACTTAACCAAATGGAACTGACTGTTCTATTCCCAATTTCAAACCACAGCAATAGTCACCGTCTCCCTCCTCCAAATTCCAATTTTAATTTAAAATAAATTATCTGCTACCAGTAACAGACGCAGTTGTCTTGCCAGTTGACGTCACAAGACAGTATTTATTAATCAGCAGAGAAACTGACATGCAAAAGCAATTTAGCTAATCCTTTACGCTCGTGACCACGGTGGGTCACAGGGTGTTGAAAACTGTCTTCCACTGATCAAACACTGCAGTCCACTGGGAACTCCATGGTGGAGAACACACCGCGGCGGCGTTTTTGTTTCAATCCACGTTGAACGTACTGTAATGTTAGTTAGAAGAAACCAAATGAAGTTAAAAGATTAAAAAAAGACAACTCATTTATGTAAATATCTATGTGCAAAAAACAAACTTATTTATGTTAATATCTATGTGCAATGTATTATGTTTCTATTGTTTATCGCTTGTTAAAAGTTGAAACACTTGAATGAAATAAAATATATCAAAGCCAATGTTCTTGTTGCTCTGTTTGTCAATGAAGATAAGTAATTAATTGTACACGCCCACTCATAAATAGTTCCTCTATAAATAGACAGTACTAATCTAAATTTAGCATCAATAACTGGGGAATTAATTGACCAGTCTCATATGGGGACTGTACACGTAATGCTATTTCCTTTGGGTCATTTATTTCGCAATTATGGTCTTTGATAAAAGTAGAAGGCAAGCTAATTGTACGTTTTGCTTTGTTTATTGTTTCATTTAATATTTTCCAAGTTTCTCTTAAATTGTTCATGCTATCATTAGGCTTTTCCCTCTGGAAAAGACTATTGTTTTTCTACGGATTTTTTTTTTTTTTGGGGGGGGGGGGGGGGGGGTAGTTTTTTTTTTTTTTTCCACACATTTTGTCCGTACAATTCAGAAGCCATTTTCGAACCGATTTTCACAACATTTTGCACACGCATAGAGGGGCACAAAATCTAAAAATGTACCGAAGCATAATTTTCGATTTAACCCTTATTTCGTCAGAATTTTCAAAAAACTGCCAAAATTGGGGGTTTATCGGCACTTTCTCGAAACACGTCTTGTACATTTTTTTTAAACATTCATCATTGCTAGACCTGTCTGTGACACAACCTGTGATACACACAACATATCAGGCCATGCATATGGTAACCCTCCATAGGCTGCCAAACATCGAAATTTTGATGAAATAGGCCGGTTTCAGGCCCGCACAGCACCCAAACGATACAAGAGACATAAACATAACTTCCTTTATTGGAAGTGGAATTCACCGAGGATCATTTTTGTACGTAATAAGGTTAAAAAAACCAAGCGTTAACCCATTTTGGGCTGGTAAAACAGAAATACCCCCATAAAGCTAAAAAATTCATGTTTTCCGTGGATTTCAAGTTTTGTAAATTTTCAAGAAAAATTTGTCACTCCCAGGCCTTGGTGTGACAATAGAAGTTGCCTGGACAAAATGCTGCGGTGAGCATTTGTTAACCCTCCACAAGCTGCTAAAAGTAAAAATTGTGATAAAATGGGCTGTTTTTGGACGCCAACAGCACCCAATGGGTACGCCACAAAGAAAAGAGCCTTCTTTTATCGAGCGCACAATCTATACGAAAACCTTTTTTTTTGTAAGTAGTAAGGGTATTCAAAAGTCAAAGTCTTAACCCATTTTGGACAGGCTAAAGTGAGAGACCCCTTAAATCTTTAAATTCCCATTTTTTTTGATTCTCTAAAAACATCCTGTAGGTTTTCAAGAAAAATTGACTACTTGCAGGTCTTTGTGTGACATTACAAGTTGAATGGACAAAATATTCCGGTGAGCGTTTATTAACCCTCTACAGCCAAGCATCGTAATTTTGTTGAAATGGTCTGTTTTTGGACACGCACAGCACCCAAAGTTTACCTGAGAAATAAACATAATCTCCTTTGTTGGAAGTGGCATTCACCGAAGACCATTTTTGTAAGTAATAAGGGTATTCAAAAGACCAAGCGTTAACCCCTTTTGTGCTTGTTAATAGTGATACCCATCAAAAGCTTAAAAATTTATGTTTTCCCTGGATTTCTTTACAAACATCTGGTAGGGTTTTCAAGAGAAAATGGCCATTGATAGGTCTTGGTGTCACATAACCAGTTGATTGAAAAAATTATTCCGGTAAGCATTTGTTAACCCTCCATGGGCTGCTAAATGTCAAAATTTTGGAAAAAATAGTCTGTTTTTGGACACCAACAACATCAAATGGGAATGCAACAGAGAAACATAACTTCTTTTACCGGACGCAAAACCGACAGGGAAACATTTTTGTAAGTAGTAAGTGTATTAAAAAATCAAGGTCTTAACCCATTTTTGACTAGTTAAGGAGATGTACCCCTTAAAAGCTTAAAATTCCAGTTTTCTGTTGATTTCTCAAAAAAAAACAATTTTCAAGAAAAATTGACCATTTGCAGCTCTTGGAGTGACATTACAAGTTGCATGGACAAAATATTTTCGGTAAGCATTTGTTAACCCTTCAGAGGCTGCCAAGCATTGACATTTGGAGAAAATGGGCTGTTCTTGGGCAACCATAACACCAGATATGTACCTGCGAGATAAACATAATCTCCTTCATTGGAAGTGGAATTCACCAACGATCATTTTTGTAAGTAATGAAGGTATTCACAAAACCAAGCATTAACCCGTTTAGGGCTGGTTACAGAGCAATACCTCTCAAAAGGTTAAAAATTCATGTTATCCGAGGATTTCTTATCAACCTACTCACAATTGTTTACTTCAGGCTTGCACTACAGTGGAAGTCCCTAACTCGGATATAATACTCTCTATTTTTGTCTTTCCCAAGCAAGTTGGGAAAGAAAAGTGGTACAAAAGCACCAATAAAAAATAAGCCAAAACTGGGTCGAGTGCAACCGGCGAAGACCCAGTACGGGACGCTCTCTCCCAAGTACAACTCCACGACTTCTGTTGCCAGTGTGCATATACCGTCTCTAAAGACTCATTCTTTTTATAATCCGCTTCGTGTCGAGATGTTTTTGCACGCTTATCAGTGTTCCACCAGCTCGATGTTTGATGATTCCTGATTCATTGTACCACAGTGTATCCTTTGTATTCTCAGGAACAGTGTTTTTTTATATTCTCTTTTCTATTATATGTCCATAATGTATATTTATTTGATCTCTCTCGAGTCGCGCGCGAATTTCGTGTGCCACGCGGTTCGGACTTAGATTATTTCACAATTATTGTTAATGCTTTTTTTGCAAAATTTTCTAATTGTGTTAGAGTTAGGTGTCAGCGGGGGTAACACTCCTACAGTGTTTCTTCTTTCTTTTGAGAGTAGTCTTCCTGTTGTGTGGTTCCCGGTCGACCGCCTGGGGTCTTTGTTTCATTCACCTTTCTCTCTTCTTTGGGGGTGTTCTGTTTTCTGATTTCACCTTCTCTGCTCCTCTCACCTCTATCATGCCCAGGACAATTCCTTGTGGGCAATGTCTGCTGCCAAGGCATGTGGACGATGTGCATTCGTCGTGTTCCTCCTGTAATGGGTGTTCGGCCGAGCGGCCGTGTGGTGTCTGTGGAACATGGTCTTCCACCTTCTGGGTGTCAGTAAACCGTGTCGTTCGTTCTCGAGGCCGTGCCTCCCGTTCCCGCGGGAAAGGAGAACGTGGTCGTTCGGGGCCTCCCGAGCCGACTTTGTCTGGTGAGAGTTATTCCTCCTCCGTGGGGGATGTGCAGTCTTTTCCTGTGGTGGATACTGCGGGAGCCGTTGAGTGTTCTGGTGAAGAGATGCCTGGTTCCGGGACTACAGTCCCCCTCCAGTCGACATCTTAGGCTGTCACTAGGGTTGTGACTCCTCCTTCGGAGCCGAGCCGGTGTGCTCTCTCCACTATTTCACCAGCCTCAACGACTCTCGACGTATCTACTACTACTGCTGGTCCGTCTGCTTCGTCGTCTGTTTCAGCCGGCCTCGGCTTTTCTCTGCAGGGGACTGCAGGAATGTCCGATACTGTAGACGTGGGATATCGGCCTCAGCCTTCCCTGACTTCAACTCGGCGAAGTCGGAAGGGGCTGCCGGCCGAACCCATCTCTGTGGTCTCTTCGCCGTCGAGCACCACAGTTGTGTCTTTGGATTCGGATGTTCGTAGTGGAGACACTATGAACTCCGTGGCTTTTCCGTCTACTCATTCTGGCCACACGACCAGTTTTGGGGGACCAACGCCTTTTGTGCAGCCTGGACCTTCTGCTCCGCAGTGACTCTCATGAGTTCTCGCCATATTGATCCTCGGGGTGCATCGTACCCCTATACACGTCTGCCTTCAGATGTTTCGGCTGCCGCCCGTCGTCCCGCGTCGGGTGTTTTGGAGGATCGTGACCCTTCGCTGGTTAAGAGGGTCAGAGGTGAAGCCACTTTGCCAGTTCGCTCCCCTGTTGAACCGGTCGGTATGGGCAATGAGCTTAGGGAGGCCCTCTCCTTACTCACTCAGGTTCTTTCTAAGAGCCTTCCTGTTGCTTCCAGCGAGGCTATGAGTGGTTTCCAGGCGCCTCCTATGGCGCCGCCTCCCGGGATTGGAAACAGGCCAGTTTCTGATTCCTCTGGTGTTCCGACACCATGGGAGGCGTCGGCTGGTTTGCCCACGATGGGCTATGTGTCTTCCGACTCTGGGGAGGAGTCCGACATGCTTGAGGTCGAGGGCCAGCAGTCTTCGGACTTGGGGGCAGCTCTTGACTTTGTGTTTGGGTTTCTGCCAGATCTCAAACCTGCTAACCAGCCGACAGTGTCAGCCTGGCCGCGATCATCGGTCGCGCGCCAACAGCCTATGGAGCAACCTGCTTCTGGGTGCCTTCGACCGTGCCAGTCGGTACAGGTGGTTGAAGCTTTTTCAGCATTGGATTCCAAGCTGAATTCCAAGGCTTTGAAGACTTCGTTCTTCACCAGGGTTGACACCTTTTTGCCTCCTGTGCGTTATCGTTCCTACGATTCCGCCAATCCGTCGGTCTGCCAGACTTTGACGGTTCTGGATCAGGACTCCACTTCCCTCGGGCTTTCCAAGCCCAAGTCTGCCGTCATTCCAATGATGACTCTGGAGTCCACGTTGGGCTTATCTAGAGAGATGCTTGGCATGCTTTCTCTCTCAGATCACGTCGTCTCAGCTTTGGCTGCTTATCTGCCTCCAGATAAGTTTGACGAGGTACAGGCTCCTTTGCGTGTGCTGTCCAAGGCGCTTATGCACCTTACTCACACGCATGCCTGTAACACGGCTAATTTGGAATTGGTTCGAAGGGACGCTGTGCTGGACACGGGACAATCCCTTCCTGAGGAGCAGCGTGCTGCTCTTCGATCTGCTTCTTTGGCAGGTCCGCAACTTTTCCATGGTTCCGTGTCGATGGTCCAGGATGACGTCCTACGTCATTCCAAAGATCAGCTGCTGTTTCGTCAGCTTGATCAGCCTTCTTGGGGAGGCAAGGGCCGTTCCAAGCCTAACAAGTACCCTTCTGCTTCCTCTGTGAAGCCAAAGGCTGGTCCTTCTGCCGCCGCCTCTACTTCTTACTCACGGGGTAAAGGTAGGGGTCGGCAGAATTGAGGGAAGTCTCAGGATTCTTCATTTAGCAGAGGAGGTGGTTTCTCCTCTCGCGGGCCTCGCCGGGGCTCGAAATGAAGGTCCTCACCTCGACTCGTCCCAGGTTGGAGGAAGGATAGCAGAGTTCGCAGACCATTGGACCACCATCACATCCGATCCATGGGTGTTAGATGTTGTTCGGTCCGGGCTGCGCATATCCTTCCGACGACACCCCACTCTGTCAAGGGTGCCTCTTCCAACCACAATTCCTTCAGACGTTTTACGTCGGGAACTTTTGTCCACGGAGATTGCCAATCTCCTGGCAAAGGGGGCGATCGAGGTCGTCAAGAACGTTCAGTCAGTGGGTTTCTATTCCCGCCTGTTCTTGGTGCCGAAGAAGGACAGCCGACTCCGACCGGTTATCGATCTGAGTATCCTGAACCAGTCTATCATTGCTCCCAAGTTCAGCATGGAGACTTTCAGGTCGGTCCGCCAATCAATTCACCAGGGAGATTTCGCAGCCAGCATCGACCTGCGAGACGCTTCCGATGCATCGGGCGTCACGGAAGTATCTCAAGTTCGCTTTTCTGGGGCAAGTTTACCAGTTCAAGGTCATGCCTTTCGGCCTCAACTTGGCTCCTTGGGCGTTCACCAGACTGATGTCGCATGTGATAGCGTTCCATCGCACACAGTCCAGGGTGACTACTTCGGCATATCTGGACGATATCCTCCAGAGGCATTCCAATGCTGCCTTACTGGAATCAGATGTCACCACTCTGTTGAGCTTGCTCACGTCGCTAGGATTCAGAGTCAACGAGGAGAAGTCGGACCTGGTTCCTTCTCAGTCGTTTTGTCATCTGGGGATGTCTTTCCAAACCAAATTCAATTTGGTGGCGGTTCCCCAGGCCAAGGCTGTGATTCTCTCAGCTTTTGCTCTGACTCTGTCCCAGTCCAGGTCCGCGACCGCTCGGAGTTTTCTCCGGCTGATCGGTCTCTGCGGTTCGGTGACGGATCTCATTCCTCTAGGTCGGCTGCGTGTCAGACCTCTCCAACACTTTCTGCTCAGTCGTTGGAGGCCGAATGTAGATTCCCTGGATCAGGTGCTTCCGTTTCCGGACTCTCTGTATCCTCACCTTCTTCCCTGGACAGATGTTCAGTGGATTACGCAGGGTGTTCCACTGGACTTACCCACGTCCGATCGCGTTCTGACGGCAGATGCCAGCGATCTCGGATGGGGTGCGACGTTGGATCCTCTCGGTCTTTCCCTACACGGGATGTGGGACCAGGATCAAGCAGCTCTACACATCAACCAGAAGGAGCTTCTTGCTCTTCTTCTGAGTTTCAGGCAGTGGATCCCTCACCTGTCGAATCGCCAGGTCCTTCTACTATCCGACAATTCGACTGGTTGCTTACATTCGGAACCAGGGCGGCACGCACTCGGTTCCAATGTACGAGTTAGCTCGGGATCTTCTACTGCTCGCTCAGGATGTTCACGCCGGAGTGGTTGTTCGTCACATTCCTGGTCGTCTGAACGTCCTAGCCGACTCCCTGTCCCGACAGGGCAGGGTTATTTCCACCGAGTGGATGCTTCACAGGGCAGTGTTCCAGTCGCTTTGCGATCTCTGGGGACGTCCCCACATCGACCTCTTTGTGACTCGTTGGAACCATCAGGTGGACACTTTCGTGTCCCCGTGTCCAGATCCTCTGGCTTTTGCCGTGGACGCTCTGTCACTCGATTGGAACGGTCTAGTCGGCTACGCCTTCCCGCCGGTTCCGATTCTTCCTCAGGTTCTCGCCAAAATTCGAACCTGCAGTTGTCGAATCATTCTGATCGCTCCCCTGTCGCCTCAGCGGGTGTGGATCAATCAGCTCCGCTCGCTGATGGCGGCGGTTCCGGCACGTATCCCGCTACGTCGCGACCTTCTTTGTCAAGGTCGCCCGAGGAGGTTTCACGTCGACCCGACTTCGTTGTGCCTTCACGCATATCTTTTGTCAGGTCCTGTCTCCTCCGTAGAGGTTTTTTGAGACGAGCAGTGGAGTGTATTTCTTCTTCAAGGAGGCACTCCACTGGTTTAGCTTATGCAGCTAAATGGAAGGTCTTCTGTCGATGGTGTGCTGATCACTCTGTTGATTATGCCAATCCTTCGATTTCACAGATTGCGGAGTTTCTGGTATATCTGTTTGATTCTCGGGGTCTCCAGCCTGTTACCATCAAGGGTTACAGGTCTATGCTTTCAGAGACTTTTTCTTATGTGGGGAAGCGTCGCATCGGCACTAATCCTTACCTCTCCAAGCTTGTTCGGCATTTTTCTTTGAAAAGGCCTCAGACTTTGCAGCTTACTCCACGATGGAATCTTTCGTGGGTGCTGCTTTGCTTGGGGGGGGGGGGGGGGGGGGTGCCGTTCGAACCTTTATCCCAGGTGGATATGCATTTTCTCACATATAAGACGGCTTTTCTGATGGCATTTGCTTCGGCCAGATGGGTTAGTGAGCTTCGCGCCCTCTCGGTTGACCCGGCCTTTTTTAGGAGCACTCCCAACAGTGTTACTTTTACCACTGATTGCTCCTTTTTGGCTAAGAATCAGTTACCAGATACTACTCCTCCTATCTGTATCAGGGCTCTTCCTTCTGTTGGGGGTACTCGCCCTTTGCTCTGTCCGGTCCGTGCTATTCGCATTTATCTTGATCGGACACGCTTCATACGGAAGGGCAGAAAACGTTTTTTTCTGTCTCTCATTCCGGGTCGACAGAAGATCTCTCCTCAATCCATTTCTCGATGGATTTGTCTTGCTATTCGTACGGCTTATAGTCGTTTAGCAGCTGGCGATTGTATTACCAATCGTATTTCTGCCCACGAGGTGCGGGCACTGTCTACCTCTTGGGCTTATTCTAACTCTGTCAAGTTGTCGGATGTTATGCAGGCAGCCTACTGGAGAAATGCTTCTACTTTCTCCACCTTTTATTTGCGCCAGTTGCAGGAGCAGTCGGAGGACCTTTTTGCCCTGGGTCCTCTTTCTTCTGCTCAGGCTGTTGTCTGCCATAGCCATTAGGCTTCTTGAAGGTCAGTTTCAGCCTTGTGCTGTTACTGCCCTTTTTCTGTCTGTGTGTCACACAGGCTCATATGTCCCTTTTCATT
This sequence comes from Pictodentalium vernedei, assembly GCA_031216915.1. Classification (NCBI taxonomy): domain Eukaryota; kingdom Metazoa; phylum Mollusca; class Scaphopoda; order Dentaliida; family Dentaliidae; genus Pictodentalium; species Pictodentalium vernedei. The sequence continues at coordinate 413,061,664 of CM062296.1, forward strand.
GTCCTTTACCAATGATTGCGACATTATGGTTGATAAGCCTCGGGATCTCTTCCTTCTACTTCACGGTTCCAGTGCACTGGGGTTATGTGGGGGTTGGTTATGCGATTCCCTCCAGGCTTTTGTCTATTCAGCCTGAAGTAAACAATTGTGAGTAGGTTGATAAGAAATCTAAATTTTATAGTAAATTTCCTTTCTTATTATACCTACCACAATTGTTTACATGGAGGCCCTCCCGTCTTCTTTACGGGTAAAGAATCTTTCCTCCCCTCTGATCACATAACTCTAACGTTTACGGATTCAAAAAGAATGAGTCTTTAGAGACGGTATATGCGCACTGGCAACGGAAGTCGTGGAGTTGTACTTGGGAGAGAGCGTCCCGTACTGGGTCTGCGCCGGTTGCACTCGAGCCAGTTTTGGCTTATTTTTTATTGGTGCTTTTGCACCACTTTTCTTTCCCAACTTGCTTGGGAAAGACAAAAATAGAGAGTATTATATCCGAGTTAGGGACTTCCACTGTAGTGCAAGCCTGAAGTAAACAATTGTGGTAGGTATAATAAGAAAGGAAATTTACTATAAAATTTAGATTTCTCTGAAAACATCTCGTAGATTTTCAAGAAAAAATGGCCATTCTCAGATCTTAGTGTGACATTACAAGTTGCATGTACAAAATATTCCTGTAAGCATTTGTTAACCCTATGCAGGTTCTCAAACATCAAAATGTTGATAAAATGGGCCGTGTTTGCATACCCACAGCGCCCGAAGTTGAGAGGAGGGATCACAATAAGGGGAAGTAGAATTCACTGAGAATTATTTTTGGAAGTAATAAGAGTATTCAAAAAACAACACTTAACCCGTTTTGGGCTGGATAAACAGTGATACCCATGAAAAGCTTAAAATTCATGTTCTCCCTGGATTTCTCTGAAAACATCTTGTAGATTTTAAAGAAACAATGGCCATTCGCAGTTCTTGGTGTGACATTACAAGATGCATGAATAAATATTCCTGTTAGCACTTGTAACCCTCTACAAATGTCAGACATCAATATTTTGGATACATTTGAGATAAAATGGACCATTTTCAAATAGACACAGCACTCAGTGGGTATGTGTCAAACAAACATAACTCCTTTTGTCGGTCATTGACTCATTGGACGACGAAACTGATATTAACCCTTTCCACCGTTAATGATGGTTTTTACCTAAACAATTTTTTTTATCAAACAGTCATTTGAGACTATTATACTCACCTTTCTCTTAACATCAATGAAGGAACTTCAGTGAGACAGTTAAAAACAATTCATCAGACACTGTGGGGTCATGAAAAATCATGGAATCTCATCGGGAAAAGCCATGATTCTCCAGAATCATAAAGTCTAGTTTAATATCTTGTTATAATACATTGCTTTACTTTGTTTTTTTATTTTATTAAAGATTTTACAGTAGTTTTTGTAGTAGGCATTTAGGCATCATGATTACAACAATTAATACACTCACTGTGCTAAACAAAAGACTATCACACAATCTAGTGAAAATTTACTAATTTGAAGATCTCTCTCCCCCCCCCCCCCCCCACCCCCTGTTGGAAGGAAGAGCAATTTTAATAAACATACAGGCCCAAATAAGGTGCATACAGGGTGGAAACATTCCCCAAAATTAATAAACATACATGTATGTACACAAGAGTACCAAACAAAAAAAATAAAATTTTGTTTGGACAAACAAAAGGGGTACACAAATCAGTAAAAAATAAAAATAGATTCTCCGATAGCTTGTGTTGGAACCCAAAAGTAGGTTCCGTGGGTTCCCAGACATCAAATACACGGAACCTGTTTTAAGGTTCCGTGAATTTCTGAAATCTGCATGCCTGCATTCACAATTGTATAACAGTATTCTCAAGTTCTGAATTATTTAGGAACTGAAAATTGATTCTCACGGCAGGAGTTTGGAAGAAACAAAACTGATTCTCATGAATGCGGACAATTTTTAAGGCATGTCAGCCAATACGATAACCGATACAGGCCTGGCATTTTCAGGAGAGTGATTTATTCGCTCGCCTACTTCTCACCTTAAAAAAATAAGGAGGGCATAAACTAGCCCTCCTGGCCTTAGAAAATAATAATTACCATAACCGCCTATTCCAAAAACCCACATCTTTTCAGATCTGTGCTATGTTAGTGGTCTCGGTAAGATAGCCATGCTGCCCCTCCCACACCCGTAGGCCTTGCCAAGGCCCTGAGGTGTGGGAGGGGCAGTGTGGTCATCTCACGGAGACTATCTTGATAGCAGCACCAAATAAAATGTACAAAGCCAACTAGGCAGAATTCATTAATAGTAGAACTTCATATTGCCACTTTTAGCTTTTGTTAGCTTGAGGAAAGCTAATCGCCCCCTTAGGTCATGCGAAGGGAGCGATTTTTAGCCCTCCTGCATTTTTAAAAATGCCAGGCCTGCCGATACCGATAATCAGCCCATCACTCAAATGCCATTCCAATTTGGTGTCGGTCAACTGTGCAGTTTTTTCTTCCAAAATGTAGCATATGACAGCTCATTTGAATGAGTCATTGGGCTTGTTCCACTCAAGGGTCTTACTTTATGTTTCAACATGTCTTTAGATTAGTCTGATTTGGGCACAGTGGCAAATCCACTGTATTAATTGTGCCTGGTGGGAGAGAAAAACACTAGTATTTTTTGCTTCTTGGCTTGCATATACTTTGGAGGTTTTTTCTTAGTTTTCAGACTTATTACAGGCCTTCACAGTTTTTATTGCCTCTCATCCTTGAGCTAAAGTTTATTGGAGAAGGCTTCTTAGTTTTCCAATGCCAAGCCAAAATCCTATTTACATATAAATTACACATGACGTTAATAAGAAATGCCACTGATATGAATATATCGGATCTCGACTTTAAGTACATGCTCATACCCCCTGCGGTAATGCCAGGAAGTAAAACAGTGTTTTTAGCTCACCTGACTGCAAGTCAGTGAGGTATTGCCATCACTTGGCATCCGTTGTCCGTCGTCCATCATTGCACAAACCATCCCTGGGGTATACCCTTTCTATTTTGTTCAAATGGAGTGGCTGCCTTCTTCGGGCTCTGGGCAATGATGCCAAAGCTTAAAAATCTGTAAAAACCTTCTTCTCATGAACCACCAGAGAGATTGCCTTGATATATGGTATGTTGCACCCTTTGGTGTTGAAGATTAAAGTTTGTTCAAGAGAAGTTGGTAGATTAATATTTGGGCTCTCTATGGGCATATATCCATTTTGGGTGGAGCCCAAAATTTCTATTTCAAGAACCAATGGGCCGATTTGAACCAAATTTGGCATGTAGCATAAGTGGGTCCAAAGTACTTGATTGATGCCCGAAAATTTTTTTTTCGTTTCCCCATGGGTACCCCAGGGGCTAAAAATAGAAAATAATTCAAATGCCCATATTTTCCAAACTACACGGAACAGAGAACTGTTATTTGGTATGAAGCATCCTTTTGACTGGTAGAATGGATTAAAAAAAAAAAAGGCCATCGGTTGTTCTGTAGGGGCATTTGAAAAAATGCTGAGTCCGCATATTTGCAAAAATTGAAAAAAATGTTTTCAGAACCGCTGATCAGAATCTTTTGATATTTGGTATACAGCATCCATAGGATGGTCAAATACAAGTGTGTTAAAAACGTCCCCCTCAGTTCATATTTGGGCTCAACAGAGGAGCCCAGATAATTAACTTAGGGCGCTATGGGGAATAAGCTTTAAAAATCTTCTTCTTCAGATCATATAGTCAGATGCTTTTGATACTTGGTATACAGCATCTCTACAGGGGTCAGATTGAAGTTGGTTCAAATTGAGGCCCTGGGTTAATATTTGGGCTTCCTATGGAAGCCCAAATATTAACTTGGTGCAATATGGGGAATAATCTTTAAATATCTTCTTCTTCACAGGCCTTGCATTTTAAAATAACGAGGCCTAAAAATCGGCCCCGTAAAAGCACTTATGGGGCCTATTTTTATAGGTAAGGGCTGATTTCTCCAAAGTGCCTTATATTCAGCATGAAATGTAGTTTTTTATATGGTATTTTAATTTATATGACATATATATTACCAGATCATTTCCAAGATATATGTTGGAAATGATCTGGTAAATTATATGTAATATAAATGCCATATAAAAAATGACCAAGATAGATAAAAAGGTAATGGGGTGAGGGAATGAGTCTGGAGTGGGGGGGGGGGGGGGGGGGGGGGGGGGAGGGGGGGTAGAAGATGCCATATTAACATAATAATATGATGTTTAAATAATTTTTGAGTAACTTGGTGTAAGCTGAAAAGTTAAAACTTTGTTTCTTGTTTTATTGACTCTTGCTCCTTAGTATAATTGCAGGGGACAACAGTGTTGTACATTGTATTGTACGAAATTCCAATCCTATAAAAATGAAAGTTGTGTACCAATAATTGAATATAATGATTTATTAATTTAATAAACAAAATGTTACAAAATTTTCTTGTTCACTCCTAATTGTCACCCTGACCCACAGCCACTTTGGAGTTCAACTGCTGAAATAAAGTAAGTTATAAGAGTTCCAATCCACTACCCAGAAAACCTCTTGGGCAGTAAGAACAAAGGAATTTTCGAAAAGTAAAACGAACACAAGCAAGCAGTCTGGTGACTGCTTATAGACTCCTGAGTCCTCTGGAGCATTCTAAACTTACTGTTGCACTTAACTAGTATTAAAAATGTCACACTTGAAGTCATTTCAAAAACTACAGAAATGTTGCGTGAAAATTTACTGCAAAAAATAAATCTTTAGTTTGATTGGAGTTTAACTGAAATTTCTTGTTTTTTTCAAATGGACAAATATGGTCAGTCACCATCTCTATCAGAACACTCAATGTTAAAATCACTGTCAGAAATGTTCAAAGGTATGTCATGCTCAGCCACATCATCACCTGAACTCTCCAGTTCACTTTCGGAAGAATCACTGCAAAGTGAAGTGGAGGGATCAATGGTATTTGCAGCACCTGCATCACAATATTTATCTAAAATATTAAGTTTCCTTCTTTTTGTGTTTCTGTACAGGTCTTTGTGTTCTGAATCAGTTATTTTTTTCTTCCTTTTTTTTTCTAAATATTTTGAAACAGCTGACTCAATAATATCATTTTTTTCATCAAAGGACCACACTTTATCATTTGCTGCAACAATTATTTGATCTCTTACAGCGGAGTGGTGCATGGATAACCTTTTATCAGTTAAAATGTTTATAAGTAAAGAAAACCCCCTCTCAGTTGTGGAATTCGAAATTGGGTTACTCAAACAAATTTCTGCAATTAGACATATATTTGGGAACAGATCCCTTCTGTAAACAAGAATATTTCTCCAAAAAGGCAAACATTTCACCCCAAGGTATTTTCGGTCCCTTAAATTTTTCAGGTCATTCCATTCATTCTGAGCGGCATTTTTATCAAAATCTCTGTGCTCTAAAGTTGCTTCAAAATGTTCTGCTATCTTATTCAAGTCATCAACTCCAAACAGTTTATCAGATGTGATTCAATCACTTGGATCCATAAAATTTCCCATATTTAAAAAAATATTTCATTATCAGAAAATGAGCGGAAACGCTCACTGATTTTGTCAATCATATTTGGTACAATGTTGTGTTTGATGGTCGAAATAATATTTGCTGATGCACTTTTGTCAGTGTGTGTCATATGATTCAATACGAGCTTGACAGTTTCTCGATTGTTAGGTTTTCGATGCATATGACCTTGTTTATGAATGTCAGCAGCAATGGAAAAGCCGGTAGAGGAATCACTGTCAGAGACTAAATAATACGGTCCTGCAGAATGATCATCAACAGTACAAGTTAATAAATCATTGAGATTTTTCTTGGCATTGGTTACTACTGGCTCTACAGTCCAAGCTAAAACATCACCTTGCTCAAAACAGAGTGAGATCTCAACTAGTGCCTGTAGAAGTTCTTTGTAAGTGTGAACTATTCTGAGGAATGAAAAGCTTTGCAGTTTTTTAGAAAACCTGTTATTTTTCCACGGGTGCCAGTGGCCATTGGCATACCACTCTGAAGAGCTTCACCAAAACTGTTTGCAAGAGGAATCCAACCATGAAGGAGTGTACGCAAACCACAAAGGCGGTGGGCTACAAATCTTGTTCCGTGTATACGGAGAATAGTGTATGCATCAACATTCATTGCATGACAAGCATTATTGTACATCCTTCGCATTTTCCCTGATTTTTTATGGAGATAGTAAATGTTTTGCATAAAATTGTCAGCCGTCTTGATGTGTTCATTTTTTAATAAAGCATCCTTTAGCGCCAACTCTGCTCTGTGGTTCACACAGTGAATACCTAGTAACCAAGGCCGCTCAGCCTTAAGTCTAGTTAAGAGCCCACTGTGAATACCAGTATTAACACTTGCACCATCAGATGTTGCTGAAACCATAGATTTTATATAATCACAATCAGAGACGAGAAGGTCCTTAAAAGATTTGTCAATGCATGATTTGAGACCCTCAGCATTTGCACCCCCGTGATCCTTCACATCCTCCAGTCCAACACAAAAGTATACTGGCATGCCCTGTCTTAATGTTCGAACATACACAAGTTCCTTTTCACTACATGTTTTTTTTTGGCTCGCTTCCATCAGTAACAATTCCAAATCCTGTCTGGGAGCGAAGAAAACATGAAATTTTGTCTTTAATGACTCCTGCAAGAACACTAGTGTATTCGCGTGCAACACGTCCATCCATTTTACCATCAATTAGTTTGACACCACACTCTTTCAAACATTTCAGTAACACATGGAATTTATTGAAAGGCAACCGTTCTGTCACAAGATTGTTTGCTGTTCGGAAAATTTTGTTGTATACATCTTTCGTAAACTTATCAACAACAGATGATATGGTTGGCTGAAAAAGAGCTGCTGGACTGGAGAGTGTTGAACCTGACGATGACCCAACCGCAGAATCATCACCTCCCGCAACATCTACTGCCATACTATCTTCTCTGGCTCTTTTGTGCCCTTCACTTTCTAAGTGCCGTAACAAGTGATGCTTGCTGATGAACCCAGATAGGCCATTAACGTACCTCATAGCAGTTTCACCTGAAAAAAATAATAATAATAATTACCCAGAGAGAGAGAGAGAGAGAGAGAGATTAAGCAGGAGACTGTCAGACGACAGAGCGAGGCGGGGGGGGGGGGGGGGGGGGGGGATGAGAGAAAGTATGACACAGAGTCAGACAGACAGGCCAACAGACAGTCACACCTGACACTCAAACAGACACAGAGTCAAATAAATTATATTATCAAAAGTTTATAACAAAACTACCCCTTTGTGGAAGTTGGGGCGAAATGAACAGGTGTGAGAAATTGGGATGAATCGACTTCGGGGCAGGGCTCGATTTAACTGGATTAGCATAGCACTTTGCTCTCCAATTTCTGAATTTTGCTATTCAAGATTTATTAGTTTCAAGTGCTTTTGGATCAACTGCTAATCAATTTTCCAGGGTGAATAGTAAATTGCTATTCAAAATTTTCAGATTAAATCAATCCCTGCTTCGGGGCGAGTTGAACACCGAGCGAAACGACCTATGCTCGGTTACCCTGACAACCAGTGAACTGTTTTGCAAGATCAACAGTGAGTGCACGCGCAAACTGGCATAATTTAGGTTTTCTGTGTAAAGATTTTGTTAACCTGAAGTGGTGGGCCATTACTGCAACTGCACAGAAATATAAATGGCCCAAAAATCATATTTGTCATTGCAGTTACTTCAGAAAATAAATATAATTGGAAAAATAATAATGTACTTACGTATTTTCCCTTTGGGAGCCGCCCGCATCACTGCCTGCTGAATGTCTGCTGCAAAGCTTTCAGGTAACTTTCGAAACATGTGATTTTCCATCATCATCCTGTTGCGTTTCAACTTCATTTTGATTTGCGAATGAAAATTTGTTGAATGTACTGACAAGAATAGTTTTATTTGATTTAAATTTCGACATTGAATTTGATGACAGTCTCAAAGTTTTCAATTTTTATCATCATGCACTCGGGTTGCGTTCCATTCGCTGAGCGGATACCAAAGTTGTTAGAATTTCGTTCGCACCAATATACAAAAACCAAAATGGAGACAACCCGTTCAATTCGTCAATAACGTGTTTGGGATTTAACTTTTTTTGCCGGGCCGATTAATCGGCCCCGTAATTTTTTTTCAGGGGCCGTTTACGGGGCTGGGGCCGATCGGCCCCGTCAAAATGAAAGCACTGTCTTCAGATCTTCAAGTCATATTCTTTTGATATTTGGTATGCAGCATCTCTAGGGGGGTTAGATTCAAGTTTGTTCAAATGGGATCCCTGGATGAATATTTGGGCTCTTTATTGGAGCTGAAATTTGAACTTTGTGCAATATGAGAAAATTTCTTAAAAAATCTTCTTTTTCAGACCCACTAGTGAGAATCCTTTCATATTTGGTATGTGACATTTCTAGAGGTGTAAGATTTGAATTTGTTCAAATCTACTCCCTGAGTTTATATTTGGGCTTCCTATAGAAGCCTGATTATTAACTTGGTGGAATAGGAAGGATATTCTTTAAAAATCTTCTTCTTCAGATCCACCAGTCAGATTCTTTTGCTATTTGGTATGCAGCATCTTTAGGAGGGGTTAGATTCAAGTTTATTCAAATGGGATCCCTGGATGAATATTTGGGCTCTTTATTGGAGCCCTAATTTTAACTTAGTGCAATATGAGAAAATTTCTTAAAAATTTTTTTTTTCCAGACCTGCTATTGAGAATCCTTTCATATTTGGTATGTGCCATCTCTAGAGGTGTAAGATTCGAATTTGTTAAAATCGAGTCCCTGGGTTAATATTTGGGCTTCTGGTGGGAGCCTGAATATTAACTTTGTGCAATATGGGGAATTATCGTTTAAAATCATCTTCTTCAGATCCAGCAGTTAGATTCTTTTGATATTTGGTATGCAGCATCTCTGGGGGGGTTAGATTCAAGTTTGTTCAGATGGGATCCTTGGATGAATATTCAGGCTCTTTATTGGAGCCCAAATTTTAACTTAGTGCAATATGAGAAAATTTCTTTAAAAATCTTCTTTTTCAGACCCACTAGTGCGAATCGTTTCATATTTAGTATGTGACATCTCTAGAGGTGTAAGGTACAAATTTGTTCAAATTGAGTTCGTGGGTTAATATTTGGGTTCCCCAAGGGAGCCCAAATATTTACTTAGTGCAATATGGGAAATTATTGTTTAAAATCATCTTCTTCAGATCTAGCAGTTAGATTCTTTTGATATTTGTTGTACAACATGTCTGGAAGGGTTAGATTGAAGGTTGTTAAAATCAGATCCTTGGCTTAATATATGGGCTTTTTATTGAAGCCCAAAGTTTAACTTGGAGCAATATGAGAAAATTTCTTGAAAATTCTTCTTCTTCAGATCCACCAGTGAGAATCCTTTCATATTTGGTATGTAACATCTCTAGGGACGTCAAATTCAAGTTTGTTCAAATCGATTGGGTTGTTTTTTCTTGTTTTTTTATTTTTTAAATCTTTTTTTGGGGGGGGAGGTGTGGGGGGGGACGCTAGAGAGAACACAGTAGTTTAAAACAAAACAAAAATTTCTTTTGGTTGTTCATAGAACAGAGTTTGCTAGGAAGCTTTCCTAGGACCAGCAGAAATGAATGGCCAAAACAGTTGCCTTTGGTTGTGTCGTAGCAAATCAAAAAACTGCTCTTGCTGCTAATCACATGCTGATACACTCATCTGTTTTGACAATTTGAGCCAGGTGAGCGTTTTAGGCTCACTTGAGCATCTGATTTTTCTGTGGTAAACAAGTTCTGTTTTACAAGTAAAATAGGACCCAGTCACCAATGCTTGGGGTGAAAGTCCTCTAAAATGGGCAACATGGGTATAAACATTGGACTGAACTTTGTCTCCATATTGTGAGTACGCTTAGCCGTTGTACAACAGTATCTGATCTTAAACACCAGTAAATAAATAAATAAATACAGGCTCAAACAGTGAAAAGCAATCTGCATTGTCAGTATCATATATGTACTTAAAACCAGTTTTAAGTACATGCTCAAATAAAATTTGTTACTGAAAAGCAACCATCATCGACAGTGTTGTATATGACACTGTTGATGCTGATTGCTTTTCAGTGGCAAACTCAGTGCTTTTTTGAAGACTTCTCTGTTGCATTGTTTGATTTGACAGGTAGGCTCCAAACTATATTGCATGAGATAAACTTGACCAAACTATATATTGCTGAAACACTGGAAAAAGTTTACGACACAATTATCTTGTTTGGCCCAATTTGGGGGAAGTTTAAAGGCCTGCTTGGTTTTCAAGGCAAAAAAAACAATTTCAAGTATATTGGTAAAAAATACCATCATCTTCTGGATGTGTTAGTTAAAAGGTTAATTCAATAACTTCTTTGCTTGAAATGGAATTACAGAATTCCTTGTTTGTTTAAATTAAAGCATTGGAATTCTAAGATCTTTTCTATTCCATTAAGAGAAATGTCCTATTACAAAGTTGCAATACGAATAATGGCTCTATAAATCTCGAAAAGTTCCATTTGTTCCTGCTTAATAGTAATAAAGTCGTATTTTTTATCCACTATAAGAGTTAAGTGTTTTTTAGCCTTTTACTTTCATACTAGATTTGATACCACAAGTTAGAATTTGACTTTTTCAATTTTTTTATCTATCATTTGGCTTGCGAGTACATAATTATAAAAGTGCACTAAGAGTAGTACTTTCTGTCCCTCTGAACTTTTTCTCCCAAAATTTGAATTGACATCAATGCTTCGGTGACAAAGTGCAGTTCTGTGATTGCAAAAGCAGACAAGTAACCTTTGACGTATCACAACTTTGTCATGCACCAGACAAATTTTTCTATCTGCTAAAATTTCAAGCCCATAACACTGTAAAGCATCACAGGTCTGCTCAAAAAAGAAATACAGAAACATTGCACTCAGATAATACAGGTAAGCCCCATTTAATTGTATATCTTTTAATTGAATAACCCTGTTAATTGTATGCAACTTACAAACACCAAACCATTTACCATATGTTCAGAACAAATTTGACCTTTTATTTATTTATTTATTATATCTTTTAATTGAATAACCCTGTTAATTGTATGCAACTTACAAACACCAACCATTTACCATATGTCAGAACAAATTTGACTTTTTATTTATTTATTTATTCAACAATAAACAAAGAGACTGCAGGTCAATAATTTGTTACAGAGTTAATTTGAGTGTATCGCTTGGCGCTGACACAGCCATTGGCTGTCTTCCTGCTATCCTGAAAGAAAAATAATAAAGTATGTTAACGAAGCCTTGTGATGACTATGTCATGAGGCAAAACCTATTTACAGATAGTTATAGCATATCCGATGTCCAGGTATCTATTTCTATTAGCATAGTAAGTGAAAATAGTGATTCAAAAACTGAGGTGAGGATACAGGATTATTTTTATGCTCCCCAAAAATTTTTGGGGGAGAGTATATAGTCGCCGCTCAGTCCATCTGTCCATCCGAAACAAATGGTTTCTGGATGATAACTCTAGTTTACTTTGATGTATGACTTTATAATTTTGCAACATTACTATCTACCATGAAGGGGGGCGCGGTGGCGTTGTGGTAACTGGTTCTCGTCAGTTCACCGAAGTTAAGCAACGTCAAGCCCAGTTAATCCTTGGATGGGTGACCGTCTAAGCGATCGAATTTGGACTCCCATGTTGTGTCTTTGGGCAAGGCACTTAACCCCGATTGTCCACATGGGGGCATTGATGCCATGTACTAAGGTGTACTGCACGTCGGTGGTGCGCCTGTCTTCAACCAATCTAGCCCAACCCTGTACTGCTGTGCGGAGTTATGATGTTGAGGAGCTGGCAGTTGCTCGTCATTGCTCGGTGGTTCTCTCCGGGTACTCTGGCTTCCTCCATCTGTAAAACTGTCACCGACGCAATATGACCTTGGCTGTTAAAGTGTTGTTAATTAAATAAACCCTTAATAAATAAAATAAATCTACCATGAAATGCAGATCAAGTTTGATTTAAAGTCGATTTTTCACCATTATGGCATTTACCATACGAGATTAATGCCCCTTGAAGTCACAAAATGGTAAAATCAATGGTTTCTGGATGGTAACTCCCAGTTTGCTTTATTGTACAAACCTTATAATTTTGCAGCATTACTACCTACTGTGAAATACAGGTCGAGTTCGATTTTCACCATTACGGCATTTACCGTTCCTGAGTTCGGCCCCTTCAAAAGTCGCAAAATTGTAAAATCAGTGGTTTCCGGATGATAACTCCAGTTCACTATGATATACAACCTTAAAATTTTGCAGCATTACTACCGACCGTGAAAATACAGGTCAAGTTTATTTTTTTATAAACGCTCGGCATTTTTTGACGGACGTATTATGTTACTGGCATTGTCTGTCTGTCTGTCTGTCTGTCTGTCTGTCTGTCTGTTTTTGTGTCGCCTACTCCTCCAAAGGTTTACATGCTATATCATTCAAACTTTACAAACATGTTGACCAGTAATTTCCGTTGTGCTTGTGACAAGAGCAGGTAACTCTGTTTTGTATTTCCAGAGTTATGCCTCCTTTTAGTACTTGAAACATCACAGAATTGTGTCGCCTACTACTTCAGCATTTTACATGCTATATTGTTCAAACTTTGCACACATGGTGATCACCACTTGCCGTTGTGCAGGTGACAAGAGCAGGTAACCTCCCAATTTGTATTTCCAGAGTTATGCTCCTTTTAGTACTTAAAACATTACAGTATTGTGTCGCCTACTCCTTCAACATTTTGCATGTTATATTGTTCAAACTTTGCACGCATGTTGATTACCAATTGCCGTTGTTCATGTGACAAGAGCAGGTAACTGTTTTGTATTTCCAGAGTTATGTCCCCCTTTTAGTACTTAAAACATTACAGTATTGTGTCGCCTACTCCTTCAACATTTTTGTTCAAACTTTGCACACATATTGATCACCAATTATCGTTGTGCATGTGTCAAGAGCAGGTAATCTCCATTTTGTATTTCCAAGTTAAGCCCCCTTTAGTACTTGAAACCATCACAGTATTGTGTCGCCTACTCCTTCAACATTTTACATGCTATATTCAAACTTTGCACACGTGGTGATCACCATTTGCGATTGTGCATGTGACAAGAGCAGGTAACTCCATTTTGTATTTCCAGAGTTTTGCCCCTTTTAGTACTTAAAACATTACAGTATTGTGTCGCCTTCTCCTTCAACATTTTACATGCTATACTTGTTCAAACTTTGCACACATGTTGATCACCAATTGCGTTGTGCCTGTGACAAGAGCAGGTAACTCTCTTTTGAACTTCCAGAGTTATGCCCCCTTTTAGTACTTGAAAAATTACACCTATTGTGTCAGCTACTCCTTCCAACATTTTACTTGCTTTATTGTTCAAACTTTGCACCCATGTTGATCATCAACTGTCGTTGTGCATGTGACAGGAGCAGATGACTCCATTTTATTTTTAAACAACGAGAATCCTCACCATTTATGGCTGTTATGATCCTCTCAAAATATCCTTTTCCTTGGTGCCATCTATCGGCAATCATTATCAGTGAAGTTAACCTGTCAATGAATGGATGCTACCATTGTAAACGGCGAGGAGAATCTTCTACACCTAAACATTGTTTGCATTTCCATTCTGCACATTAAAATTTCACAAAACATTATGAAATGTGTGCACACAAGCATACAATTAAAACCCTTTACACCAGACAGGGCAGGGGAATGGGCAATGATTGGAGGGTGGGGGGGGGGGGGGGAACAGAATATAGCCGAGTCAACAAAAATTTCAAACTTTACCCCAGAGAAAACATGTGCATGTTCCAATTTTGATGGGCGTGTGTTGCCCCGCTAGGTGGTGCCTCTTGTTACCATTATGACATTTACTGTTACAGAATATGCATCTTCAAAGTGGCAGAATAGTAAATCAGTGGTTTCCAGATAATACTTTTAGTTCACTTTGATGTATGACCTTATAATTTGGAACATTACTATATACCATGAAATGCAGGTCAAGTTTGATTGTCATTGTTATGGTACTTACTGTTCCAGAGTTATGCCCCTTGGAAATTTGCAAAGTGGTAAAATCAATGGTTTTTGGGATGATAACTAGTTCGCTTTGATGTACATCCTTATAATTTTGCAACATTACTATATATCCTGAAATGCAGATCAAGTTCAATTGTCATTATTATGGCACTTTCTGTTACAGAGTTATCCCCCCTTGAAAAGTCTCCAAATGGTAAAAAAACAATGGTTTCCAGATGATAACTCTTGTTCACTTTGATGTACAACCTTATAATTTTGCAACCTTACTGTATACCATAAAATGTAGGTCATGTTCGACTTTTCACCATTATGGCATTTACCGTTCCAGAGCTTATGTCCCTGGAAATGTGGCAAATTTAAATGGTAAAGTGATAAACATTTCTTATGGTATCTTATTAAATGCCTAGCGCATGTATAATCAAACCTGCTTGTATATTGACCCTAATTAAGCAGTGACCTGTCTTCAAAGGCCAGTTTAATCTCCTTCCCAAGGAGCTTTTAACACAGGTTTACTGTTATTCTTGCCCTTCCCCATGTTTTTTAGTTGAGTTTTCCAAATAAAACCTCGTCTGTTGGTATGGCGAGGGTCGCGTCGCCAGAGAGGAAGGTCTTCGTCAGTCAGGTGGGCATGCTGAAGGCCCGTTTTGCTTATAACTTAGTTGTTTCTGGACAGATTTTGATAATATTGGTATGGTATGGTATGTGACTTGATATTAAGGCTGTCACGATTATGAATTTTCATAATCGATTATTTTGTCATAAAAATCGACGGTTATTCGATTATTTATGGTTAATATTTCTGTTTCGTTTCCTAGAACTTCATCTATGAAATAACTTGGGAGGTGTTAAAAATTAATATCCTAATCGTAAATGAAGCAAATGAACACCATACCTTAAAAAATTTGACAAAACAGAATCTACATAGATTCAAACTTCAAATCATAGAAAAATGCATACTAAACTCACTAATAGCCCCATCCGTGCTCAGTGCGTAATGATTATGAATTTAGCCTCAGGGAATGTCAAGTCATCAAAGCTTTACACGTAGAAATGAAACTTCTGGTTGCGGTACGTCGGAGAACAAAATAAATCATCATACTTTAAAAATAAATAACATGGCATTTCGAGGTTTTTCCCTCTTTACTTTCCGTATGTTAAAATTGCTTATCAAGTATCAAATTGATAAAAACAAAAACAACTCAACACTCGACGATGTCTTATTGGCAAGGAATACAATGTAGCCATTGACAGTAAGGCTTCATTGAGTGTTATGTTATTTTTGTTAAATTGTTTTCACCACTAATGGTAGTGAGACAGCGATGCTGGAACCGGAAAGTTCGGCCCATGTATGATAATGATTCAGCCCCTGTTCAGTGTGAAAATACTTTCCCTTTGGGGGGCTCTATCTTTCCAGGGATTTATTTTATTTATTTACTCATTTATTTATTGGTGTTTGACACTTGAACACTTTGGAAGGTAGGGTCATATCAGGTTGGTGGCAGGTGCCGGGTTTACGGTTGGAGGGAGCCAGAGTACTTGGAGAGAACAACCGAGCAACTAGAAGTACCTGCCAGCTCTTCAATGTCATAACTCAAGACTTTACTGTGCACTGCACAGCAGTACTACTACACAACACAGGCAGGGTGAGATAGGTTTAAGACGTACAGTCTGTCTCACCACACAGTGTCTGTACCGTTATCTTTGTATAGATAAAATGTGTGGGAAGACCCTGCCCAAGCCCAAAGACACGTAATTAAAGACTTTAAAAACTTTAAAGCTGCACTTTGCCCTGATAGTCCACTGCTCAGCGTCATCATGCCCCCCCCCCCCCCCCCCCCCCCCCCCACGCCATGCAGTGGGTTATTGGGATGAAGTGCAGCTTTATTAAAATGTCTTGGCACTTCTGGGGCTTTTAGCGTAATTGTGCCCGTGCCCCTCCCCCCCCCCCCCAAACACCTTGCTTGTCAGTAATGTATGCTATAGGACTACCTGTGAAAACTGGAAAGAAAGGTCAATGACGTGTTTAAAACTTGAAGGCATTAAACCGAAAAGTCGCATTTCCAATGTTCTTGTTCATAAAAACCAACATGTCAACAGTTTCAGGTTTTAATGAGCCGCGTTTTGGACAAACTATCTGTCCCGAACAAGAGAACACTCTTTCCGACGGCGTGGATGTCGAGACTATCGACAGATATTTCCGTGCAAGGTTAGCAATCTTAGGCTATCTCCTCTCGTTTACACTCCACCAGTTCAGTGGATTCTGGTCTAGTTCTAAAGGTAATTCACGACGGAATTGTTCAAATTCATCTGAAATAGTACAAGTTCCTGTCTTCTTCAGACGATCTGGGGAAATTCCAAAGATGAGCTCTAATGGACTGAGTTTGGGTTTTTTGGGGGTTTGGGACAAAACTTCATCAGTTGACGTACTTGTGCTTGGGTGATTTTCTGGTTTATCATAATCAGATTCAATGGTAGTGTCTTTTTTACTGTTGCTGTCAGATGTTTTCGCTGCGTCCCCCATCTGTTCTTTGCGTGGGTTCAATTTCGGCACTAAGCTGGTGTAAGGAAGACTGTAAAGTTGACTCCTTTTGGTCACCCATAAAAGAAAGACTGCTATGGCGTGGGTCCACAGCACATGACAACATGTGCAGTGGATTCGGTGACTTTCCCTGTTGTTTCAGTCCGCATCTTATTTCTATGTCATTTCTGATTGTAGCTTTAACTGCAGAAGTGTTCGCTGAATCGTTCTCATCACTCTGTAGTCTTTCGGTTAAACTAACCATCATCGGTAACACAAATGACAGGCTAACCTCCGTCTCCGAAGATAAAAGCGTAGTTGCTGCTTCAAGCGGCTTCAGAATAGGAATGAGATCCCCAAGAAGCACCCATTGCTCATTTGTCATTTCGAGAGTCCTAGCATCACTACGACTAGTCACAGTATCGTCGGACAACACGGCTAAGATGGGCCACCTTTCCTCAACTAATCTCTCGATCATAAACAGTGTCGAGTTCCATCTGGTTTTAACTTCTTTCATGAGCTTCATTTTCTGTCTTCCCATTAACTTTTGACGTCAATATAACTCCTGTGTTGCCCTGGCACTGTGACTGAAATGCCCAACTAAACGCCCACAAGTAGCGAGCGCTGTTGACACTTTTCGAACTTTGATACCAGCTTTCACACATAACTGCAGCATATGTGCGGCACAAGGAACGCTGGCTATTGCGGGTGATCCTTCTGGAAGCAGATGATTCAACTCTCGAATACTTGCAACTGCATTTGATGCGTTGTCGTGTATAACTGCACTCACAGAATCAGGTTTTATTCCAAACTCTTTAAGGATACTAAGGAGTTTCTCTGCTATATTGATAGCAGTGTGCTGTTCTGGCATGAACTTTGTGGCTAACACATTCGATTCCATTTCCCAACTTTTGTCTGGTACAAAATGAGTAGTTACTGTTATATATGGGTCGTTTGTGCGACTTGTCCAAATGTCACTGGTTAAACAAAAAGAACACCCAGACTCTTGCAATGCGGAAAATTTCTTGGTAAGAGCCGTCTTGGTTTCAGCATATTTGTTCTTGATCAAATCTGTCACATGTGCGTGGCTTGGAGGTTCATATCCAGGAACCAGGTAGGCCAATAACTCTTTGAAGCCTTTGCCTTCAGTGATGCCTATGGGCCGGAGATCTAAAATGACGAACTTGGCTAGCAATTTGTCAATGGCATTTTTCTTGGCATCTGAAAGCGGGGCTGAGATTTTCAAGGCCTTAGAAATCTTGGGTTGCTCTTGCTCTGCAGCCAGCTTCATTCCATGGATATTTTTGCAATGGGCAATCAAGCTAGTCGTCGATCCATGATACGCAAATATCTTTTTACAGTGTTTGCACTCGGCACTTTTTTCTGTGTTTTTTTTTTTAAAATGCTTCCAGATTTCTGACTGTCTTTGCGAGGACATTTTAACAGAATATTTTTCAGGCACGTTTTAACTTTTTCTTTGACTTTTATAAATTTTATGTATCGATTGGAAATTGAGTAATTTGAGTTCAAAAAGAGGGGAAAGATCAAAGACATGCAATCGACAGCATGCTATTGATACTCGGCAGAAGAATACAACCTCGTAACAATGTTGATGTTTTTTGGCAGGTCACATGACTCACATCAAAGGAATGAGAAGTATTGGGAACTGAGTGATCACGCATACGATGATGACTGGGTTTTGGCTAACTTTAACTCGCGTGGTGCCGTGACTTGAAGCTATATATTGGTTTTATGTTTTAACTCCGTTCACACACACATTTCTTGTCGAAATAGGTCCTTTATGTGAAACAATAGCTTGTGAATCAATATTTCTCCTTTGTTTAACAAAAAGGTATGACAGCACATGTCTAGTCAAGTAATCGATCATTGAAAAAAATCGTCGATTATGACCTCAATCGACAGTTGATCGATTTTTCGATCATTCGTGACAGCCTTACTTGATATGCATGTTCAAGACCCGATGATGCAAAATAGGGGTGCCCAGGGTTTTTAGTCCCCTACGGGAACTGTAAGGGGACTATAGGATTGCACTCCGTCCATCCGTCTGTCTGTCTGTCTGTCTGTTTTTTTATGTTACCACCTCTCCCTCCAACATAATTTAAGCTACACCTTTCATATTTGGTACATGGATAAATGGTTCTGAGGGGATGATGCACGCTCAAAATTTTTTTTTCAAAATCCAAGATGGCGGAATGGCGGTCATTTTTGTTGTGTTTTTTAAGCTTTTTTTCTCTATTTTCATGTTACCACCCCTCCCACCAACATGGTTCAAGCTACACTTTGCATATTTGGCACATGGACAGAGGATTGGGAGGGAATGATGCACGTTCAATATTTTTTTTTCAAAATCCAAGATGGCGGCATGGCGGCCATTTTTGTTGTGTTTTTTAAGCTTTTTTCTCTATTTTATATTACCACCCCTCACTCCAACATGGTTCAAGCTACACTTTTTATATCTGGCACATGGATAGAGGGTTGTAATGGGATGTTGCACGTTCAATATTTTTTTTCCAAAATTTGTCCGTCCGTCCGTCCGTCCGTCCGTCCATCCGTCTGTCTGTTTTTTATGTTACCACCTCTCCCTCCAACTTGCTTTAAGCTACACCTTTCATATTTGGTACATGGATAAATGGTTCTGAGGGGATGATGCACGCTCAAAATTTTTTTTTCAAAATCCAAGATGGCAGAATGGCGGCCATTTTTGTTGTGTTTTTTAAGCTTCTTTTCTCTATTTTCATGTTACCACCCCTCCCACCAACATGGTTCAAGCCACACTTTGCATATTTGGCACATGGATAGAGGATTGGGAGGGGATGATGCACGTTCAATATTTTTCACCTCTCCCTCCAACATGCTTTAAGCTACACCTTTCATATTTGGTACATGGATAAATGGTTCTGAGGGGATGATGCACGCTCAAAATTTTTTTTTCAAAATCCAAGATGGCGGAATGGTAGCCATTTTTGTTGTGTTTTTTAAGCTTCTTTTCTCTATTTTCATGTTACCCCCCCCTCCCACCAACATGGTTCAGGCTGCACTTTGCATATTTGGCACATGGATAGAGGGTTGGGAGGGGATGATGCACGTTCAATATTTTTTTTTTCAAAATCCAAGATGGCGGCATGGCGGCCATTTTTGTTGTGTTTTTTAAGCTTTTTTCTCTATTTTATGTTACCACCCCTCACTCCAACATGGTTCAAGCTACACTTTTTATATCTGGCACATGGATAGAGGGTTGTAATGGGATGTTGCACGTACAATATTTTTTTTCCAAAATTCAAAATGACACCATGGCAACCATTTTTGTTGTGTTTTTTAAGCCTTTTTCTCTATTTTATGTTACCACTGCTCCCTCCAACATGGTTAAAGCTGCACTTTTCATATATTGTACATGGATAAAGGGGTTGTGAGGGGATTATGCACACTCAATTTTTTTTTTCAAAATCTAACATCTGTCTGTCTGTCCATCTGTCTGTTTTTATGTTACAACCTCTCCCTCGAATATGCTTCAAGCTACACGTTTCATATTTGGTACATGGATAAATGGTTCTGAGGGGATGATGCACAGTCAATATTTATTTTTCAAAATCCAAGATGGCAGAATGTGGCGGCCATTTTTGTTGTGTTTTTTAAGCTTTTTTTTCTCTATTTTCATGTTACCACCCCTCCCACCAACATGGTTCAAGCTACACTTTGCATATTTTGCACATGGATAGAGGGTTGGGAGGGGATGATGCACGTTCAATATTTTTTTTCTTCAAAATCCAAGATGGCGGCATGGCGGCCATTTTTGTTGTGTTTTTTAAGCTTTTTTCTCTATTTTATGTTACCACCCTTCACTCCAACATGGTTCAAGCTACACTTTTTATATCTGGCACATGGATAGAGGGTTGTAATGGGATGTTGTACGTTCAATATTTTTTTTCCAGAATTCGTCCGTCCGTCTGTTTTTTTTATGTTACCACCTCTCCCTCCAACATGCTTTAAGCTACACCTTTCATATTTGGTACATGGATAAATGGTTCTGAGGGAATGATGTACACTCAAAATTTTTTTTTTCAAAATCCAAGATGGCGGAATGGCGGCCATTTTTGTTGTGTTTTTTAAGCTTTTTTTCTCTATTTTCATGTTACCACCCCTCCCACCAACATGGTTCAAGCTACACTTTGCATATTTGGCACATGGATAGAGGGTTGGGAGGGGATGATGCACGTTCAATATTTTTTTTTCAAAATCCAAGATGCTTATATACTCTAGTGTCTTTTGTGACAAAAACACCTTTTGTCACAAAAGCGCCGTAGGGGACTAATACCACCTCGGTGGTCAAACACTTGTTCACAAGAGTTATGGCCACTTGTTAAAATTGACTAATTTTGAGCTTGATAGCTCAATAACTTCAACAAATGTCAACCGATTTGACTGATATTTGGCACATGGTTTTATAGGAACAATATCTTGATCGAGTTCGAAAACGGGTTCGGTCCGATGTACAGCAGCAGAATTATTGGCCTGACTTGATCATTTTTTGCAAATTTTGTGCTTGATAGCATGATAGCTTAAACCATTTCACAGTTTGGCATTTAAAAAATCAGTATGTTATTTCCATCAATCTGTTGGCCGTACCAACATTTTACCTGTATTTATTGGGGTGAAGGTCATTTTCTGCATCTTTGGCTATCTCATGACCGCAACATAGTCAATTTTAACCAAGTGTTTATACCTTTGCTATCTACTTTACAGAACTTGCACCCCAACTATTGGTTATGGGTCCTGTTTTAGCAGTAAAGCAGAACTTGTTTAACACTGTCAACAAGCACGACTTAACTTCCAAGGGTTCCCACAACCCAACAGAATTTGACCTGTTAACTCCTAACATGCTGATGGCTGATATTTCTGCCCAGAACAGCAAATTCCTTGCCACTAGAATAAGTATAATTTTGGCTCTTTTAACCAAATTCTCCTTCAAGTTGAATCACTTTATTAACTCTGATGATTTTGTTATTTGAATTTTTCATTAAATCTATAGTCATGGCTGCTTCAGAGCAGCCATGACTACATTTGATGAAAAATATTGTTAATAATACCGAGAAGGTTAAGAGTTAATTACATGTAGGTTATCAAGTTTACTCCTGTTAGCTGAATAAATAGTGATTAACTGATGTTCGGCATTCACATCTGACATCTGCTGATTTTAAGCCATCGGTTGACCATCAGTAGAAGTGTTTGAACATCGGTTTGTGCCAATGGTTACATGGAACACCACTGGATCAAATTGTTCATATTTACGTTTGACTCATGACCTTATACAAGCAGTAACAAGCTTAGTAAGTTGCCACAATGATAGGCAGTAGTGTTGAAACGATTTGTCGATTATTCAACAGTTTTAATATCCCACTCCCAGTGCAAGTTACACTGACATTTGACAGCACCCCACCAGTAGTGAGAATTGCTGTTTCATTGTCTGATATCACTGTCAGTTCATTTGTAAACAATCTTGTTATCCAATTTTTCTTTAATCACAAAAAACACAAAGTGGACAGTAACAAATGAACATAAAATACACTCATTAGCCGATTGTTTTCACAGTTGGAGTAAATCTTCAATCTGTTGTGCATGTTACTTATTTATGTAAACAATTTAAAAATAGTGTATGGCCATTTTGTGCATGGTCTCCTGGGATTGGTTATCATTTGTGAAACATTTTTCCATTCAGAATTTTCTGGCACTGGATGCATGAATATGAATCTATGAAATTGAGTGAATTGTAGTGTTAGAAGCTATTTGAAAACACAGCCATTATGAATGTATTTTCAGTCATTGATTTCCACTCCACAACGAAAGCAATTTGAATTACTGTGTACAAAACAGGACTTGCTTTTGTTTTGACCTGTATATCTACGTGGTTTTGAATCGAAAATTTGAATTAGAACATAAATCAATAATTGAATCAAGTAAATAAATATTTGTTATTTATTTGCCCTTTGATAAATAATTTATTCAATTTCATCTTGAAACTAAATTTAAATGGAGGTGAATTTAAAATTGTATGAGGGTAAGTCACCTATTTTCGCATTGATCAAAGGTGCTGTGCTGTTAACTTGTTTCCGCTGATGTCATATTTTTATTTTGATACACATAGTGACTTGCTCTTGAGGTCATCAAAAATATCAACTTAACTGTACTGTAAAATTAATCCTCTTCTATGTGTTCTTGATCCTACTACTCCTTTTAGTTGTGACTTCTGACATCGGCACTCACAATCAGCGAATTGTGCACTAATCGCCAAGCAGATGACTGTTGCAAATCCTTATTGGTTAATCACTGAATAAAAAATATTCTATTCTGTCAAAGAATTACTCTGACATCCACTGAATTACACGCATTTGTAGACACTTTTGGCCTCACATAACACTCAGTACAGTGGAGCCCACTTAATTGGATATCTCTTAACTGAATAAGCCTGTTAATTGAATATATTTTCCCAACACAAAACCATTTACCATACCTCCAGTACAAATTTGACCTGTTAATTGAATATAGGTTATAGAGTAAACGCCTGTTATATTTATTTATTAGGGTTTAATGACACTTTAACAGCCAAGGTCATATTGTGTCGATGACAGTTTTACGGGTTGAGGAAGCTGAGTACCCGGAGAGAACCTCTGAGCAACGACGAGCAGCTGTGAGCTCCCCAACATTGTAACTCCACACTGCAGCACAGTCAGGGTTAGATTGGTTGAATACATGCACACCATCGACGTGCAGTACGCCCTTAGTACACGGCATCATCGTGCCCCCATGTGGACAACCCGGGTTAAGTGCCTTGCCAAAGGACACAATGTGGGAGTCTGAATAATTGCTCAGATGGTCACCCATCCAAGGACTAACCGGGCTCGACGTTGCTCAACTTCGGTGATTGAACAAGAACCGGTTACCAGTAAACTCCTGATAACTGAATACAAAAATCTTGTAACCTGTCGGGAAATTACCCTAAATCTCCCCAGTTTTCCTCTGTTTATAGACCTATTTGGCCTCAGTACATCCAAACAGGTATTTAATTTATTTTATCTTACAATCAACATGTATTTTGTCTGTATTAACTCTGCAAGTGTCGTGTATCCGACCCTCTGATACAGATGTTTGTATCAGGGGGTCGGATAAAAGCATGTTCCTTTCGCGTGAGTTCCATTTTTTTTTCTTTTTGGGAATCCATATGAATAAATAATTCGGTATATATTCGTCTACATTCTTGACTTATCCCCAACATATTGTAAGATAAATAGATTATTACCATTTATGTGGATGTACAAAATATTATCAGAGTCTCGCTCCGGTTTCTAAGGATAGATCGTCGTGATCTGCCCTTAGAAGCCGGAGCTTGACTCTGATACATATTTTGTACATCCACATAATGGTAATAATCTCTATTTATCTTATACCTTTTGAAGATATAGCCCATACGTTATAGATTATCTATAACACATACCCCTATGTCATATAGATTGGAGAACGGACTATAGTCTTTTTCTATATTATAATATAATGATGACATTCGCAAAATTGTTTATAAATCGTGTCAAATCTGGTGAAATTGATTATCAAACATATTTTTGTCATAAATCATAAGAATTGAGGTGTAAGCATATTTTCTGTAATTGTTTTCCCAGTTACAGGGCCACTTTCTAAGGGGAACTATACTCTATCATTCACTTGAATTTGTAGCCTTGTTATGCACCAACAGCTTTTCCGGGCACATCACATGTATTCATGCCCAACAAGAGAAAGCAGTCGACTCCACTCCAGATGAGTCGACATTTTGACACGAAATCATCCCCAAAACCCTTTTAAAAATGCAGAAAAGAACAAAAATGGTCGGTATAAGATAAATACAACAATACCATAGTGTGTTTTGATATGTTTGATATCTCAACTCATTGAAAGTGAGTTTTTTTCGCTCGGCAAGCCTCGCGAAAAAAACTCACTTTCAACTCGTTGAGATATCAAACATATCAAAACACACTATGGTATTATCATATATATATCTTGTTTGACAGTGCTCATGGAGCTCTGTCAAACAGATATAATAGAATAAATGCTAAGTTTATCTCTATAATACAGGAAAGTGATACAATCCCTGTTAATTGAATACTCCTGTTAACTGAATAATTTTCAATGGCAAAGTGGCTATTCAATTAACAGGGTTTCACTGTATAGGCATTTAATCTGTTATATCTTGTTTGACTGAGCTGCTCTGTCAAACTAGATATAACAGAATAAATGCTCAGTTTATCACTCCTGTTAATTGAATATTTTTCTCAGGAAAAGTGGCTTTTCAGTTAACAGGGTTCCACTGTATTTTCATTTACTTATCATGATTTAGACATGATTTTGCAATTATTATTTAGGAAATCTCTCTGTTCACTGCTGTAAATGGGTCAAGTGCATAATTCTATTATGGCTCTGAAACTCTCAGATTTCGGGTCAAAATGAATCCCAAATTGAATCAGGGAAAGGATTTGAAATTGCATCGAATCACAAATTGAATCTGATGGCTCTTCAAACTATAAATATTGCACCTTTGAATGATAGCAAAATATTTTAAGTCTCCAAGTGTTGTATTCAGTTCTGTTTTGGGCAAGTCGCTCAAAAAATGTGGAATATTCCCAAACTTTACTGATTTCTGATTAACTGAATTTTCCAATTTTGGATTTTGATAAATGTTTTTGCCTCAAAGATGGTGCCTCAATTTCAGTCATAAGAATATCATTCAGGTAATTTACCATGCCAAAGGGTTTGAGTCAAGTCTGTGTCGAAATCACTGCTAAAGCTGTAGTCAAAATTCTGGGATTTTGTCCACGCCTTTGAGGGTTAATAGAATACCCCTGTTAACCCTTTACCTAATGTAATGGCCAAAACCAGCCAGCATGTTTCACTAATTTTGCTATTCATTTTTTGTGTCAAAAACATAGCTTATGACCCCCTCATTGGAACAGGCTCGTTAAGCTTGTTTCAATGAGGGGGTCGTACGCTGTGTTTTTGACATAAAAAATGACAAAGTTAGTTATTCAATAATTTTGTATGCAAGTGTCGTCTGCTTTTCAAGCTAGGTAAAGGGTTAACTGCATATTTTTGCTGATTCAGCATAATAAATTATCTCTTGGTATTCGAACGTTGCGTGATTTCAGCTGAATTCTTCTTTCGAGATATATAAAAGTTTAGATGTGAGATATGATGAATGGGTTAACTGATGCCCGACAGATTGTCATGCCATTGAATACTTTTTGTTTGATGAGCATGGCTGGTCATTAATGTTTCGCACCATTAGTAATATGCCAATGAAACTTCCTGAGATTTTATATTGCCATAAGCAATAAAACCAAGGCAATAAATATGTAGAATCTTTTCAGGATATTGCAGTAATGTGATTGCAACTCAGTCTACAGGAAGTTTTATAGCTGTTTGACCAGTCAGATAATGTTGAATTATTAATGCAAGTCAATTATTTCATTTATTTCTTACATATGACTAGACAACATGAACTTTTTATAAACCCACCTGTTTTTGATATTGATTGGCTCTTACTATTATTGCCACTGTCTAGCTCTCACTTGCATTCTAGAAAGGATTGCTTTGATAATGCTTGAGAAGAAAATAAAACTGGTGATGGGTACCCATTTACTTCATTGTAAAACAAGAGATTTTTGTAAATGCTTGAGAATAAAGCCCCATCTAAAATTTAACTCTTTGAATACGAGGGGCCATTTTTCCGGCCCAGGAACAGGATACGTCAAAACTGTATTACCTGGGTGGCTGCTTAGTGAATGTGTTGGGTAGACTAATTCTTGGGGCTGCATGTTAAAATATTAATTGGTCTTCCCTCAGATTATGATTTTGGACTCTTCCAATTGCTGCCATTGAAATGACATGGAAGACACCACCAGTGTACAAAAGGTTAAGATAACCCCAAAAAGGGTTATGTAAAAAAAAATTGCATGATGTTTTTGAGCCAAGATAACCCAGTCAACTTGTCAGTGTTTTTTTTTTCTTACTGATAGAGTGCTGAATTATCTTGATCATCAAAATTTGCTCATTGGCTTGGACTAGAGGTGCTCTCTCATCAGTTGTGACAAAGCAAATGCACACAGACTTAATTGCACTTAAAATATACAGTGGAACCCACTTATAAGCGCAACTCCTCCTAAACCGTTTGAAGAATTTTCATGAAACTTTACACAATGGAAGAACTCCATATGAAGATGTGCATAAAGCAATATAATTCCGTTCGGACATTTCCAAGGGGAGATAATCTAACTTATACATTTTAATGTACCAAAAAGGCTACAAATCCTTATAAGCGCAACTCCTCCTAAACCATTTGAAAAATTTTCATGAAACTTTACACAATGGAAGAACTCCATATGAAGATGTGCATGAAGCAATATAATTCCGTTCTGACATTTCCAAGGGGAGATAATCTAACCTATACATTTTAATGTACCAAAAAGGCTACAAATCCTTATAAGCGCAACTCCTCCTAAACCATTTGAAGAATTTTCATGAAACTTTACACAATGGAAGAACTCCATATGAAGATGTGCATGAAGCAATATAATTCCGTTCTGACATTTCCAAGGGGAGATAATCTAACTTATACATTTTAATGTACCAAAAAGGCTACAACTGAGGCGCGGGGGGTATAACTTTGTGAGCTTGCTCGCAGTACCTCTAGTTTGAATAATTTTTCATTGGTAAAGTGGCTATTCAATTAACAGGGTTCCACTGTAATATACTATTCAAAAAAAGTAGGGGATATTTGATAAAAGTGAGAAAAATGAAGAAATATATTTATATTTTCACCAAAAGACAGTTGAAGCATTGCACTGTGACATCTGGTGAATGATTTCAGCGAAAGTTGGGTGCCTGACAAGCACACGTTCCACGCACTGAGCTGTAGAAGACATGGACGGCCAGTCAGAGAATTTGCCACATTCAGTCCAAGACCTCCATACCTTGTAAATCCTTCTCGGTTTGCGGATCCGATGTAGTATACTCCTCACCAAACGTCCAATATCAGCTTGACTGATGTTATTCCATTCTTCCTACAGTGCAGCGGCAAGTTCCTGGACATTGGTAGGGGGCTGTTGGCATTGTCGTAGGTACCTGCCAAGCATATCCCAGATGTGCTCGATTGGTGAAAGGTCTGGACGTAGTGATGTTCTGCTCCTGGAGGAACTCTGTAGCGACACAGGCCCTGTATCCGCTTGCATTGTCATCTTGGAAAATGAATCGATGCCCATGACATCGCACAAATGGCACCACATGAGCTGCTAACATGTTGTCAAGGTAGTACTGCCCTGTGACACGCCCTTGGATGACATGTAATGCTGTTCTGCTTGTCATGGTTATGCCTCTCCACACCATAACCGATCCACCACCAAAACGACCATGCTACCTAAGTTTACATCATGGTATCATTCGTTCTACCACCGCCACCACACTCTGTTTCACCTGTCGTGGAAGTTGAGAGTGAACCTTGATTCATTGGAAAACATGACGTTGCTCCATCGACGATTGTCCCAGTGCTGTCATGCTCCACACCAATTACGCCTTGCTGCGATGTGACATTCAGTCAAATGTGGAATTGTTCGAGGTCGTTGAGCATATAAATTCCAGCTGTGTAGGCGCTTTCGGATAGTCTGACCACTGACTCACGCATCTGTTTCTCGGCGTAGCTGCTGTCCAATTTATGAGGCACTTTGATGGTGGTTACGTAATGCTGTGGTTCAGATGAAACAATCCTGGTTAGCAGTTGTCGCCCCTGGACAACCTGACCGACATCTGTCATCAACATTGCCTGTCTGACAGTAGCGTGACCACAACCTGCTAATCACTGATTGAGCAACGTTGAGAATTTGAACCACTGCAGTCTGTCTGTTGCCAGCTTCCAACATGCCAACGGCACATAGACTTTCGCCACATGTCAGTCTTCGCATACCTCAGATGTTACGTTTTGACCAGAAACTATTGATGAATTAGTTTATACCAAGAAAAGAACAATGAGACCTCCGAAAAAGCTTGACCAGTACAAATAAAAATTACAAAACGTACCCCACAGACATTAATGCGGCACTCGTGCATAAAACCTGCATGAAGTTTTTGTGGGCCGGTGACATTCATGATCCACACTAAACTTGGTAACATATTGATGTGTCCAATCATGAGTATCCAATACCATTTTCTGAAAATATCGACATCAGTTTGGATATCCCCTACTTTTTTTTAATAGTATACATACATTACGAAGCACATCCACAGAATATGAAGCCCTTTTGTCAA
Organism: Pictodentalium vernedei; assembly: GCA_031216915.1. Taxonomy (NCBI): domain Eukaryota; kingdom Metazoa; phylum Mollusca; class Scaphopoda; order Dentaliida; family Dentaliidae; genus Pictodentalium; species Pictodentalium vernedei. The sequence goes on from CM062296.1 coordinate 413,090,666, forward strand.
CACCTGCACTTCAGAATAAATACCAAAATATGGACTTCCAGCACTGTACCAGTTAATGAACACAAAAATAAAATGTCTGTCTTTAGCATTTTTCTGTTGATCTTCTTTCTGTGAGTACATCGTCATTTCTCCACCACCTACATCAATCTTAATTGGCCAAGTATATAACTTGTCAGAAGTATCACCTGGGTCAACATACACCACCTGTAAGGCAGGTGAAAGCATAATCCTTTGAATTCTGAGTAACCCTCAACTACTGACAAGCAACAAATATCAAACAACAACAACAACAACCCCAAACAACAAGAACAACCCCAAAACAAATATGGAAAGAGAATAATTGACAGTTGGAAAGTGATTATGATAAATTTATTTGAAACACTTAACTTGAACTGGGCGATTTTAGAAGAGCCAAAAAGGTTATCCCAGAAAATTTTGTCGAACCTTTGGAGCAACTTAATGCAGTGTTGTCCATTTTGTGCATCCCTGGTTCAAATGTACTAGAAACAAATTGTGGACAATTATCTGATTTTTTAAAATTTTTAATCTGACTTGAAGCAAAAAAATGGCTCTTTGTGATCAATTTTATTTCAGAAAATGGTTAAAAGACTCAGTTGAAATGGGAAATGGGTGTCATTATCAGTTGGATGTATTTTGAAAGTAGAGACAATGGTGCTTTTTTTTTAATCATCACACTTGCTGTTTGCCACTGCTCAGTGGTTTTCTCTGGGTACTCAGGCTTCCGCTGCCCATAAAACTACCAACACGATGTGATTCTGGTTGTTGAAAATGTCATTACCCCAAGAAACAAACTCAGCACACTTTCTGATTTCAGCCAATTCATGATCAAAATACTGAAATTTCTTATTTTTGGTTCAGTTGTGTTAACAACCGAGACCTATTGTTTTGTGACGGTCGACATGTGTCTGGGTGGGCATCCAGGCATCCTCACACTGTTAGGGTAATAACTTGAACAAACATTCTCCAATTTGACTAATATTTGCCATACAGGTCTTTTGAAATAATATCTCAAGTGTGTTCAAACACTGGCCTAGCCCCATTTTTTTTACAGAGTTATGGGCCTTACTTAGTCCGTTTTTACGAACTTTGAGCTCGTTAGCGCAATAACTTGAGGAAGTGTTCTCCGATTTGACTAATATTTGCCATACAGGTCTTTTGCAATAATATCTCAAGCGAGTTTGAAAACTGGCCCTGCCCAATCTTCTGTTACAGAGTTATGGGCCTTAATTAAATAAATTTTACAAATTCTGAACTTGTTGCCATTATAACTTGAACAAAGATTCAAGATTTGACAACTGGGATATGATTGATGACCGGGTTATAGACATGCAACACTCTCCGTTTGCCATCCCAACTCAACACCTACCATTATATCTTGAACAAAGGTTCCAGATTTGACAACAGGGATATGATTGATAACCGGGTTATAGACATGCAACACTCTCCGATTGCCATCCCAACTAAAACGCCTGCATCTCTGATGCGCACACCTCCTGTTAATAAATTTACATGAAAATGGTCTTTCAGTTCACTTTCATGTAAATATATGGAATAAAATATCTGATAATAAAGAATTTAACACTATGTCTTTTTATTTTATAAAGAAACAGAATTTTCATAAATTTTTAGAGATGTGGTGCTGTTCATCTGCCTTACCATCCATCTGTCTCCTGTTAGATGGAGTTGGTTTCTGCTCTCTAATTAACGATCCCCTTGGCTGATTGAAATCAAACTTACATGTGTGTGGCAACCACTTTTGTTACAACAAACCACTTTTGTTACAGCTCACCACTTTTGTGACAACACTTGCCCACTTTTGTTACAAAATCAGACACTTTTGTTACAAAATGAGCTCACCACTTTTGTTACAATACGCCCATTTTTGTAACAAAAAAAACTCGCTCACCACTTTTGTACCAAAAATTACCCATTTTTGTTACAATTTTTGTCAGTGTGAAAAATGAAGTAATCTGCTTGGACGTGACTTTCAGTCATGATTATCAAAACCTAAACCTGTTGCACATGTCCGGTACCAACAACATACACCCATGAGTTCTAAAGTTGACTATTTTCGGAAAATTCTAACTTTTAGGGCAATGGAACTGCTGTTTCTTTCAAGAGGTTTTGGACGCAGTTGTCTTGGATGAGTGCCTATCAGTGCCAATTAATGTCTCGCCATTTCTCTTCTTTTTTATCGATAGAATAGACTTAGTTGAGTAGGGCCTTTTGTCAATACTCTTTAACCCATCACTACAGTATTTTAGGAGGGCGTGGTGGCCCATTGGGGAAGCGTGTCAGCCTTGTGATCGAGAGGTCATGGGTTCGAATCTCGCAAGAGTCACTCGCATTGTGTCCTTGCACAAGCCACTTAACCTCACTTTCTCGAACGGGATCGCGGATAAAGATCTAGAAGGCCGATATCGAGTGAGAAAACATATAATGGTAGTCTGTGGTCAGTGCAGGAGTGGGGTGGGTGGGTTGGAGAAACACTGATTATACTCCAGTACAATATAACAATTTTCTTTAACCCCCTCATCCATAATGGTATTCTGTTTTAAAAAAAATCTTATGTTGCAGCAAGTCTCACTTTCCTTCATCTAAAGGCCTGTTACATGGCATGCCTGTTACTTCGAAAATCTTCGAAATGCTATATAACAACAATAAATCTCCGTATCTATCAAAAATATGAGCTGGAATTCAAGGGAAATAGTCAGGGCTGTAACTTCTGGGCCACCCCTCCCCCCACCAATTTCTCGAAAGGTCCCACTCATCTGGCACTATTTGAATTCCAGCCGAAATAACCCATGTCAAACTGCCCTAAATTTGTGTAAAGAAAATGTGATAGTTGGTAGTTGTGAAATTTTCTCAGGGGTGGTCCCCCCTGACCTCACCATAAGAAGAGAGACACCCCTTCCACCCCCACCCCCCACACACACACACATACACTTATGCCTACTGTCTTTGTGATATGCCTGCTGCATATCATACTTTTTTGTCAGGCAACTATGTGCTGTCGTTGGGCAAAATAGGGCTGCACCCTCTCCCCCCAATAATAGCTACTGAAATCTAAATTCTACCTAATTACTTTGTCTGCCACAGGGGAATTGCATGCACACCAGATAAACTGGTGTATGGAATAGTACCCGGGGACATTTGCACTTAAGTAAATGATACCAAATTGCAACTGAAAATAATAAATTTCTTGCAATGTGATAGAGTTTGTTTCAAATATAAGAAATATTCCTCAGATTTTTCATTTGAGTCTATGGAGAAGTCTACAGGGAACTGTCCAGGGTAAATATGAACTATTCGGGGATAATATTTGGTTATCTGCTGGGTAATATACCCGGCAGTACTCTTTTTGAGGGGAGGGGTCATCTTCATCAGGGTTTACTCTACAGGTGGAACTCTTTGGGGTGGGGGGGGGGGGGGGGGGTACTCTTGTACATTTTCAAGACATCCGCGACTAGTAATACATCTATATGACTGCATTCTCTTGTAGTGTAACATGCATTCGGAGTTATGGACATAGTTGAGTAGGGGGGGGGGGGGGGGTACTCTTGTACATTTTCAAGACATCCGCGACTAGTAATACATCTATATGACTGCATTCTCTTGTAGTGTAACATGCATTCGGAGTTATGGACCTTCAGAGGTATGTACCTTCTGAGCAATAGGTTTTTGGTGTAAAGAGCCTTCGTTAGGGGCCTTTGGAGTAATGGGCTTTCACAGTTACACGCTATTGAAAATCGGCCTTCGGGACAATGGTCCATCGGAAAAACGGATTTTCAGAGTAATGGGTCTTCGGAATATAGCTATGTAGCCATTTGTATAATGTCGTTGCGAGGTTATTTCTAAGGGATGTGGTGCAACAGTAGTAATAAGAATAGTGTTAAATAGGGATTATAGTAGAAAATTGATCAATTCGCCAAGTTCCTGAATAGAAAAAGCGGTGATCACTAGTGAGGTGATCCAACTGGACAAGTGAGAGTGACACAGTCGCCCTTCTTCCAGAAGCCCTTGCCTTCCACATATGACCCAACACCTTAATACCCCTTCCGAGGAAGACCTGCTCTAGGACCCTACTCCCGCATGCCGACCATGAGCAACACAGTTTCCCAGTGACCCAAACCCAGCAGAGAAACTTTGAACAGAAGACCCCCCCCACACACACACATGGCCCACAATCCCATCCAATGCGTGACCAAGTGACCCTATCTCTAGCTTCCCCTGTCATCCATGGGGACCTGTCCTGGGACCATTCCAAATGACCCTGCACCAGACACCCTGGCCAAGAGCGACACAGTCACCCTCCCTCTCCAGAAGCCACATCCTCCTCCACCCAGTGACCCGGGCCTCACCTCACACCCCTCTTATCCTCATACAGGGAGATGATCACTTGTGATCACCACAGGCAATCACTAGTGATCACCACAGGTGATCACTAATGAACACTCAAACCGAGATGAGAACAAGAGGGGTATGAGGTGAGGCCTCACGTCATAGACCTCATCCTCATACAGGAGATGTTCACTAAAAGGCTGTGAGGGCAAGATGAGGGCATGGGATGAGGGCTATGAGTCAGGGAAGGCCGTGAGGTGGGGACTAAGAGGGCAGGGGGTGGGGGGGGGCTTGAGAGCTATCAGTTATGGCTTCATTGAGACCTCTCCCCATAGGCTTCTTGTACTTGTGTGGGGCAAAGCTCACAAAGGTCTGTTTGGGTAAGTTTTGGTGGAGATTCGGTCCAATAAAAGGTCTGTTGGGGTAGGTTTGGGTCGTTGTTGGGTTGTTTGTGGTGATTCGATGTACTCCCGCTGAACTGAACACACCCTCAGAACATGCCCCTGTTCAACAAGAAGGCCATTGGGCTCCATAGCAGTCATGTGCTACCCCTAGCAGCCAAGATGTCGGCGCCCATACTCAAAATGGCTAGCGGAAGAGTGTGTCACCTTAGAAACACGAGCTTACGCAGTGGGACCCCATGTCACCATATGAATGATGTCACAAGATGGTCACTCACACGGGCTACCATGGCAACTTCACCCCACCTTTCTGATCACATGACTGATGATGTCAGATGAGAACCTGCTATAAGGCCAAGAAGTCAACATCTCATATTACTAAGGTCCAAGGCTCAAGGAGTTGGAATCTCCTATAATTTGCAACGATAGGCACATGCCCTTTCATATATATGTGTGAGCATGCACACGACACGCTACGTATCACCACGACAATGATGCCGCAAGGTAGCAGGTTACTATATCACCCAATAATAAGCAAGGGTATGGCATTACCACTGAATATGCACGACAATGGTTTGGTTATTATTGGATTGTTGGTGTTTTATAACACTTTAATAGCTGAGGTCATATTGTGTTGAAGATAGTTTTATGTGTGGAGGAAACCGGAGTACCTGGAGAGTACCACTGGGCAGTTACGAGTAACTGTCAACTCTCCAACGTACTAATCCCGCAGGAGCAAGGCTGTCATTGGTTGTAGACATGTATGCTATCAATGTGTGATAAGCCTCCGCACATGGCGCAACCATGTTCCCAAGCGGGCAGTTGGGATTAAGTGCCTTGCCCAAGAGCACAACACAAGTTACCCCGGCCAGGCATCAAAGTCCCAACCTTCCCATCTCAAGACCAACGCTCTAACCACTGAGAAACCGCTCTCCTGATAATAATGACAGAACGTCATGTCTCGCTTGCAGATTTCCTCATTTTTCACACAGACAAAATTGTAACAATGTAGATGGTGGTCAGATTCAAGATTGTTCAAATCGGTCTCTGGGTTAATATTTGGGCTCTCTATTGGAGTCCAAAGTTTAATTCGGTGCAATATGAGGAAAATTCTTAAAAAATCTTCTTCAGATCCATTAGTCAGAATTCTTTCATATTTGATATATAACATCTCAAGGGGGATCAGATTCAAGTTTGTTCAGTTTGAGTCCCTGGCTTAATATTTGGGCTCTCTCTAATTTGGGGTCAGGAGGAGGGGAGCAGGTTTGGTTCAAGTTTGTTCAAATCCATTCCTTAGTGTTTTTCCATAAAATTTGCCTTTCATAACTTCATTCCTTTGTAATGTTGATGAACCATGTCTAACTGAATATGACCCCAAATATTTCTTTGAACCACTTTGTCAGGTGAGCGATTAAGGCCCCTTGGGGCCTCTTGTTCAACTTGGAATTTGACTGTCTGTTAACATTTTTGGTTTCCGACCAATAACTCCAGTTTTGATAATTTGATCTCATCCTAAGTTAGCATGTATATTACCCAGCTAGTAATACAGGCCAAGTTCGAATATGGTTTCCGTCCAATTATTTTCACATGAGTTACTGCCCTATTTCGACTTAGAATTCGACTGTCTATTGACATTTTTGGTTTCCGACCGATAACTCCAGTTTGGATCATTTGATCTCAACCAAAGTTGGTACAGTTCAAAATGGCTAATTCAAAATGCTGTGAAATAAAATGAAATGAATTAAAAATTGAATTTGTGAAAGTGCAACTGGCACTTGAAGAGGAAAGTTGTTCATAGCTTTTTATACGGTATCAATTATTTTAGAAGAACTGGTAGAGAATTCATTATAATTTTTTCTTTTTCTCGAATAAATATATCAGTTACATATTTTTCATACATTCATATTGAAACTAGATTTAATAAAGATCATGTCAAACTGTCAACGCTAGTCTAATACATTACTGATGATTGAATATGCTTCAGTTCACATTCCAGACAGATTCTCTTCTCTTTTCTTATTGTCAGTTGTGGTAACGAATAAGGTCTTCTTCCTGTCATATTGACTTCCAGCCAATTTGTTACTGAAAAATTGAAAATTGGATAAAGGGCAGAGGAATCTAATATTTAAACTTGAATGATCTAAGATTTCAGAAAACTTGATGGAAATAGTATATATGCTTAACTCTCACCTAACCATGTTTTCAGAAAGTAGTGCCATTACTATCTCTAAATAATTTACAAATATTCAAAATTTTGCTCATTTCTGAATTGATGATTCCACTGCAGGGGCACAGGCAATGTGTTTAACCCTTTGAAGACTGATGCTTTCTTCCAAGTCGGTTCAATCACAGCAATTAGAAGAGTCCATATTCATTACCTGGGGGTAAACCATTCAATATTTTCAACGTGCAGCCTTCATGCTACATGTTGAAAATATTGATTGTATTGTTTACCCTGCACATTCACTGAACAGTCATCCTACTTGGTGAAATTATGACATATGGAACGGTGGCTACACTGGAAATATTTATTTATTTATTGGAGTTCAATGACACTTACAGCAACCAGGGTCATCTTGTGCCGGACAGTTTTATGGGTGGACGAAGCCAGAGTACCTGAAGAGAACCACTGAGCAATGACAAGCAACTGTCAAGACACCCCAACATACTAACTCCACACAGGCAAGATTAGCATTGGTTGAAGACAAGTGCACATGGATGTGCAGTATGCCTTAGCACACAGTGCCACCATACCCCCACCTGGGTAATCAGGATTAAGTACATTGCCCAAGGACATGCAGTTGCCCCTGGAGAGGATCGAACCATGGACCTTTTAGTTTGAAGTTCAATGCCATAACCACTGAGCCACCGCATTCCTGGCTGGACTGGCTAAGCAGCATTTTTGGTTCAAAGAGTTAACCCTTTACCTAACATAGTGGAAAAAAATGGCCAGATTTCATTAGAACTGGCTCAAGGAGCCGGTTCTAATGATATCCATATTTGTATGGTTTTATTAAAAAATTGTGAGAATTTTTTTTCAGAAAATGGGAAATTTCATTTATTTTTTTTAAAAGGCTGTGTTAGATAAATGGTTAAATGAAAAAAATGAATTTTAAGCTGTGTATGTTCATTATTTGCATGCTGCAGGTGGATTTCCATCCCGTACAAAAATACTCATTAACAAGATCAGGTATAATTCATGTGCTCTTGGTAGCAAAATATACCTTTATAAATTGGAGAAGACCTCTTAACGAATCGACTGCCTCCAAAGACGTAACTTTCAAATTTAGCAGTTGAAAAAAAAAAAAAATCTTCAAAACATTTCAACAAAACCATATCATGTGACCCTTCATTGGAACGAGTTTGTTCCAGAGTGGGGGACACATGATATGGCTTTGTTGAAATTTTTATAAAATGTTTAAAGAACAATAATTAGAATAATAAATTTTGATATCCTGTGCATTTCAGTAAAGGGTTAACTCTTTGATTTTCAAATGTCTAAGTCTACTAGTTTTTTTTTTTTTTTCAAATTAAGTCATTGCTGCTTTACAGCTGCCAAGATTTTAATTTATAAAAAAACTGAAGAAAATACATGGCATGTTAAGAGTTGAATAGACCCTGTGGGTACCCTTGGAAGTAGAGCAGTTCTTGTTCAGTGATATAAACAGGTTCTGCTTTACTGGAAAAAATCAAGAAACCAAAGCCTAGGGTGGAAGGCCTCTGAAGTTGGCAGGATAGGTATAAATATTGACTAATCTTAATTCCATACCTATGTTGAGATAATAATAGAGCCATAGATGCTGAAAGTGACCTTGAACTTAATAAATATTATTGAATATATGAATTATTTCGGCCGAAAACATCAGAAAAATGTCTCCTTATCAGGATCTATTTTCACAATAGATACACGAGAATATCTCCAGAAATGAAGAGAAGTATACACAATACATTTGGATCTCACATTTTTTTTACCTTCTCTGCATTTAATTGCAGTTAAAACATGTTAAACAATGATGCTATTATAACAAATCCCTACTGAGTAGATACCAGAATTATATCATTTGTGACTGCAAGGAAAACTAAGTTTCAACTTGTGGTATTCTGATGCTTGATATAATTTCTCAATCCTCCACCTACTGCAGGCCTCAATATTTCAAAAATCATGAGAAACCGTATTTCGTTTCCGTCATTTGCATAATGGGAAATGACCGATAACGATTTCCCCGTTCCGTCAACTGGGGTGTAAAAATACAGCGAAAGTCACTCGCCTTTCAGGACTAGTAGACTTTAAAATGCACTCGCCCGCCCTTATTTTCCACTCGACCCACATTTTGTCACTCAATCACGGTTTCAACTATATTTCTTTCATCTGAAAAAAAGAATAAATTAAGCCACAGTTAAGTGACTGCACAGAGGACGTTTTAAGGCTGGAACCCCAAACCAGCAATCCGCCTGAGAGACTGCAATACTGGCTTTTAAACTTCGCTTGAGGTGAAAAGGTTTGTTCTGTTGTTGTGACTTGTCAGCTTAATGACACTGCAATGGTGACCAACGTGACCTTAAAGGCTTTAATGACCAAAACTCAATAAAAAATTGAAAAGGTTTATGATATCAAAGTCTGAGATCAATTATGTTATTTAAAATCAGCCATGGAATGAAGCAAATTAAATTTGGTGAGAGATATGGGGCATCACGTATCGCGAAAGCCCTGTCAGCAATTTTGAAAATAGCTGAGTTCTTTGATAGCTAATTTGATTACCTCCCTTACTAGACTAGAATTACCTTTCTACATTACATACATTTTTATGCTTCTGGTGAGTTCATTTGCACAGTCGTTACATCCCAATACCGGTTCAGAGTTGGTTGAGTGGCGGATGAAGGACTTTACGAAAAACTGTGGGGCCAGGGCAGGGGGGAGGCGCACCTAGGCTCAAGTTTACCGGCGTGTACTGTCAACCAAATTTTGAAATTTAATCCGAAAAGATGCGATCACCTCACACCCGATGCAGATATCCACAATGCACAACCCATCTCCGGGAAAAGCTAGTGGGGGAGGGGGGAGCATACCAAGTGCGTCGATGCCTGGATTCGCCCTCGTGGTAAAAAAAAGATTTTAACAGCACATAGCTTTTCAAGTTTAATCTGAAACTCAAGCCAAAAATAGCACTTGTTGCCCCGGGACAAGCGATTCTATTTTTTGGTTGTCGCTGGTAGAAATTACTTGTCAGCGACAAGTAGACAAGCGTTATTTCGACCCCTGCGTAGGGGGAGGGCTCATCTTGAGAGACACCGCTTCGTTCTTCCGTTTCTTCACTGTCGACATCATGGTTGAAATATGGGGCGATGACAGACAACAGTATGATTTTGAACTGGTCACCATATTCCTATAAAATTATGAACATGTCATGGAGTCCGAGTGTGCATAAAATGCATGGGAAACGAAAAATCGTTTCCGTGTTTTTGCTGTGATGGTAACGACATGGAAACGAAACGATTGTTACCGTGAAATATCCAAGCCTGCTACCGGATTGATGTCACATGATATGGTTTTGATGAAATTTTGTCAACAATTTTAAAATAATATTTAAAATAATAATTGATATTGTCAGCATTTCTAAGGGGTTAATGAAATTAAAGTTCATTTGGTAAGTATACCTACTCCTAATGAATCGAGTGTGGAAGTTATTAATCACCTCAAACTTATGGTCCTAGTTTTATAAGTACAGCATAACACATACACCTTGTCTTGCATCTGCATCAAGTTCTTCATAATGTGTATGGTAGGTCTAACATTTGAGTAAAGAAATGTTTTTCTTCATTATACCCCTGCAAACAAAGAAAAAAGTGACAAAAAGTGGTATTGTATTTTCAGGGATATTATGTTTGGGTAAGGGTTAGGGTTAGGCTCAGTGAGCTGAAAGGGTTAGGGTTTGCTACCACCCAGAAATTAGACTTAAAAAAAAGAGTTTTAGTGGTTGTCCATGCATTTTAAATTCATCAAATACTTTAACCACATAAACCTGATCTGTAGGAGCATCCATCCATCCATCCATCTGTCTGTCTGCCTGTGAAAGTCATGTCCGGCTCCAAATTTTTGATGGCCTTGAAGGATATTAATGATACTTGGTATTAATGTTCCTCACCACCAGACGGTGTGTCACGAATAATGTTAGAATGCCTGTCTACACGGTCATGGTCACAGACTTAGTTCAAGTTCCCCACATCCAAATCCAACTAGAACAAGTCGTGTCCAGGTCAGAACTTTTGATGGCCTTGAAGGATATTGATGATACTTGGTGTTAATGTTGCCCACCACCAGAGGGTTTGTCGCAAATAAGGTTGGTTGGAATATCTGTCTACAAGGTCAAGGTTACAGACTTAGTTCAAGTTCACATACCCCCACATCCAACTCCAACTAGAACAAGCAGGTCCTGACTGGCTCAGAACTTTTGATGGCCTTGAAGGATATCAATGATACTTGGTCTTAATGTGGCCCACCACTAGAGGGTGTGTCATGAATAAGGTTGGAATGCCTGTCTACACGGTCAGGGTCACAAACTTATTTTAACTTCACATACCCATATCCAAATATACAATGTCGTATCTGCCTCAGAACTATTTATAGACTTAAAGGATATTAGTGATACTTGGTATTATTGTTGTCCATTATCAGAGAGTGTGTTGCAGAGGGTATTCTTGGTCCCAAGTTGGGATAGGCCACATCGAGTCTGTTTCTGCAATAAAGTTGTCTTCTTAGTCTAAAGAAAATTAATCTTATGATTCTCAGGCAGCGGCGCATTCATTTTTTCGACCCGCATTTGTCATATTTGTTTTGAAAACATAATTCAAAATGTCTAAAACTATTATAGTTTGTGATTTTAGCAGTATGACATTGTGATTTGCAATGTAATATGTCGTATACATTGATACAGTATTGTTATTCTCTTCGTGAAATGCGACACAATTCTCATATGTATATACAAAATAACTATTTATTCAGCTGGTTGAGAGCTAGATTAGTTTTGGTGGTCTGAATTTGTTCATCAGAAATTGTTTTATTACAAATTAATAATTACAAAGGCACTGTACAATAATTTGTAATTCAACAAATTTGTATAAACAAACTATTATTTACGTTTGACTGAATACGAAACATGGGTAAGGAATATGTTGGCTTTTGCACTGGTACCCTCATTTTTTGGGGGAAGGCCTAATTGTGGCTTCTAGCACTCAACCAGTTCAAAAACTCATTATTATTTTTTATCTACATTTTTAGTTGTTCTATATTGATTTAGGATTGTATGATCACTGTTACAAAAAAAAAATGGTGAAATCAATATAGAAGCTCTAGTATTTAATTTTAGGCTGTCACAACTGGATTTTAGGCATCGGCGACCATTCCATTAGGAATAAAAAATGAAAATAAAAACTTCCCTTCCTGATTCATTTTAAAAAAAAAATGCCTGAGAATCAGTTATTTAATTTTGTTTGGCCTAATTCCCATTTTGTTAACTCTTTAGTGAAACAGTCTAATGACTTTGAATTGAAATTCTTTTCAGAGGAGGTGTGATTTACTTCAGTAAGAACCAGAACCTTTTCAAAACCTTCACACTAATATCAGACAATCAACAGACATTGTCAAACCAAAGAAACTGTTGTTCAGATTGTTGTTATGAGGATACAATACAGCCAGTATGGACAGTTAATTTTCCATGTGCCCACAGTGGACTTGGGCATATGTCTTGAAATGGGAATTGACCATGAGCAGAAATAATTTTATTGCATGCCTATGCTTTTTTTTTCATAAAAATACACTCTTTTTCTGCAAAAACTGAAGCAAACAATAAATATTTGTATTGTCCTTGAACAATACGGATCACATGCGTGGCCTGTTTAACTGTCTTTTTTTTACATTTTGGTTACTTTTGGCAATAATTTGTGTTTATAATATTTTTTTTTAGTAAAATGCAGGCATGCAATAAATACATAACAGCATACATGTTCGAACTATCATTTTTACCACACTCAATCGATTTTGGTGGAGGGATAATATTGAATAAGAAGCCGAAGGCCTGAAGTTCAATATTATCCCTCCTCCAAAATCGATTAATAATTTTTGAGTAAACTGTAGGCATGCAATAAATACAGAACAGCATACATGTTCGAACTGTCATTTTTTACCACACTCGATTGATTTTGAACACAAATGCTGTTCTGTCTATGTACTGCATGGACATGTTTCAGCTGTCCAAAGCTTCAATGTGCATCACAAGGATTTCCATGTTTGAGATTAAAGTCCCACAGATCAGCTGTCCATCACTCTTGTCAATGGAAATTTTTTAGGTTACATTTTTTTCCTTACGTAATTTTAACGTTGATTTGTAGACATGATGCTTCATTGTAAAAATAAAGCCAAAACAAAGTAGAAACAAGCTGACATGACAATCATGAATGAACATGAGCATTGACAGGGCATCACTTTGGGCAATGATCAAAGCAAATTTATCAAATAACTAGTTTTTACTAGTTAAATTGCTTTTACTGTTAGAACAGGACTATAAGCCTGATGGAACTTTCACGTCGTTAGATTGGAATCCCCTACAGATGGGCGGTTAACCGAAAATTTGGTTCTGTTTCGGTTTTGTTATCAAAACCGAAACCAAAATAATTACAGAAAACTTGTCGTCTCTGTTTTCAACTTCAGTGTAGAAAAAGTCAATTCGGGTCTTCACTTCTCAGAATAAAGAGAAAAACAACCTAAAGTCAACCTTGTTTTCAAATTTCAGAGTTGTGATACCCGTTTTTCAGAACAGCTGCACTAATTGGTATTGCGTTCAAGCGTGGTATTTACCACGAAAATAGGTGACAAAATTACTTTTTACATGCATTGTGTTTTAAACGTTCGTCTGTTCATCAACTCCGATTTCCTTTGCAGAACTGAAACTTATCACTTGTTCCACATTTATAATGACAAATATATTTATTTCTACATGCAATTTTGAAAGCTTGAACTCCAAAGCCAGCGTCAAAATAACAGTTGAAGTTGGATGGAAATTTAGGGTTACAATGACCTATATGATTGACTTGACTCAATAAAATTTTTATGGGTGGCATAATTTTTTACGGTGTGTCGGGTTACCCTAAACACGGGCATGGGGGGGGCGGTAATTTTTCAACAGACTCAGGGCAAAAATCATTTTTGAAACTCTTGAGATAATTTATGCAAATACATTATGCACAGGAAATCAGAGTACCGGTGTCACACGTCATCTTCCCCCGCGGGGCATATATCCTAGGATATCTTCCCCTCCGGGCGTGGGGGAAGATATCCTAGGATATCTTCCCCTCTGGGGGGGGGGGGGGAAGATATCCTAGAAGATATCCTAGGATATCTTCCCCCCCCTGAATATCTCTCCCCCCTCCCCCCCTCCCCCCCCCCCCCCCCCCACCACCCCGAAACATTTTTTGGGATTAATTTAACATTATTTGATGATGAAATGGCGAGAAAAATGTCTTTTTTTTGGCAGAATGTTTTTTTTTTTCAGGTTCAACCTGGATATCTTGCTCTCATCCAGTTGAAAACCTGTGACAAAAAATCATTTCAATATTTTCTCAACTATTCTGGTTCATGTTGTCATGTGACATGAAGTGTAACTGTTTTGGGTAGAGAAATTGGTTTCGGATATAAACACTGAGTTAGGGTTGGTTGGAATGGAAGGTGAGGGGGAAGATATCCAGGCCTGGATATCTTCCCCCACACCATGACAAAAATTTTTTTGTCAAACATTTGACACTAATTGATAATGAAATGGTGAAAGAAATAGATTTGGGACTTTAAAAATGGTTTCGGATAAACACTGACTTAGGGTTGGTTGGAATGGGAGGTGGGAGGGAAGATATCCAGGCCTGGATATCTTCCCCCCAACCATGACAAAAATTTTTTTGTCGAACATTTGACACTAATTGATAATGAAATGGTAAGAGAAATAGATTTGGGACTTTAAAAATGGTTTCGGATAAACACTGAGTTAGGGTTGATTGGAATGGGAGGAGGGGGGGGGGAGATATCCAGGCCTTGATATCTTCCCCCCCCCCCCCCCCACCATGACAAAAACATTTTTGTCGAACATTTGACACTAACTGATAATGAAATGGTGATCCCCCCACCTCCCATTCCAACCAACTCAGTGTTTATATCCCAAAGCAATGTTTCCACCTTAAACACTTTTTATCCCCATTTCATTGTCATTTTTATCATAGGTCAGTTACTGGGTGGGGGAAAGATATCCAGGATGGTCTTAAAAAAAAAAAAATTCTGCAAAAACTCTTTTTCTCACCATTTCATCATCAAATAATGTCAAATTAATAAAAAAAAATGTTTATGGGTGGGGGGGGGGGGAGGGGGGAAGATATCCAGGGATGGGGGAAGATATACTAGGATATCTCCCCCCCCCCTTCCCAGGGGGGGATATCCAGGGGGGGGGGGGGGAGGAAGATATCCTGTTACACCGGTATATTACACACACAGGTGTGTTGCTCAGGAAAGGGATTCCCTGTGACACTGACTGGTGCCAAATACATCTTCTTATATGCAAATGCAATATATTGTTATGTTTGTACAATGAAAACCGAAAATCCAACTCTTTGAATGAAACCGAAACCAGAACCGACATGAAATTTGAAAACTGCTCATCTCTAGAATCCCCTGCCTACCCCCAGGAAATTTACCCCAATATCCTGATCATGAATTGTGGATATCATGGTATTTCATACAGTACAACCATGAATAACCATGAAAATTCATGGTTGTTAAATTGTCTATACTCATGAATATTCACAAACCATGAATAAACGTTATTTATGAAGTATGAATATTTATGAATTGTGAATATCTATGCAGATATGAATGGACCATGCATATCATGATTATTAATGTATACCCATTTAGCATACTCACAAAACACAAAACCATGAATAGCCATGGTTATTCATGAACTGTAGACATTCACAAAGTGGATATTCATGAACCTCGGATATTCAGGATTATTAATGCAAATAATGAAATATTGGAAATATCAATTTAAGTGGGCTCTTTTGTTTTTTTTAAGCCTAAAAAAGGACAAAAGTCTGTTTCTCAGGCCCTCCAACATGGTCTGCAGCACACTCCATTTTATTACCCATGCAAACATACCAAAATAAAAATAATTGGTTTCGGTTAGATACATTTTTCCAAGTTAACAAAATAGATAAAACACACCAATCTGCATGTTATTCTGTATTTTATGAGGCCTAAATTACAAAACAAACTAAAGTATAAGAACCTCTGAGGGAAAAGAATAATTTAAAGAAATAATTTTTTTTTTTTAAATGTGTACCCGCATTTTTTTTTTTAACCCTTTACCTAATGAATAGGCTATATCTGCCAGCATAATTTACAAACTTGAGTAGAAAGCACAAAAAACTCCCCAAACTTCTAAAATTGTAACAAAACCAAATGTGACAATTCATTGCAATATGCTTGTTGAACTCTTTCCAGTGAGGGATACATGATATGATTGAAATGTACTGAATTTTAAAAAAAAAAAAAAAACATTAAAAAAAAATATTGGGATCTTGTGCATTGGATAAAGGGTTAGAACATAATTTGGCCTGAGAATCAGATGATATACTTTGTGTGGCCTTAACTGATATAGACTGCTGAATTATTTTTGGTCATCAAAATTTGTTCACATATCTTTGCCTTGTTACAAGTTATGGGGAGTGCCAATAGGCACTCTCCCATGAATTGTAATAAGGCAAATCCTAAAAGACTAAATAATTTCACTTCAAAGTTAATATGAACAGCATCCACAAAATATGAAACCTTTAAGTTGTGATACCAACACTTCAGACAGATTAAAGCCCAAATATGGGCTTCCAGCATTCTACCAGTTATCAAAACATTGTTTTCAAACCCCTAGTGACCATTGTTATTCAGGCACCTTTGGATTAATTGTGGGTGCCAATATGATGTTCAGGAGAATTATATTAACTATTGTACTTCTTGTAAGTTTGTGCTTTGCTGAAGGCAGAATATATTTTCACTGGACAAAGTAAATTCCCATCTCTTCAGCCAATGTGATTGTGTTTTTCTTACTTCTTCAGGCCATCCACAGTAATGACATGTCATTTGTCTTTGGAAAACACTGCCAAGAAGTTCTGCTGAAAGTTAATTAGTCAGAAATTGATTAACAGTCCTCGAAATAGACTGTTTCATGGCTGATAAATTTGTTTGAAGATATAGAGAGGAGGAATTGAACTAAATGCTATTGATGTTGACAAATTGTGTGGTAGCTTACAGTTGCAGCCAAAGCTAAAACCATTTTCATGCTGTAGAATAATACTTCATGGCAAGGCTTGAAATATTTTGGTTGAAATTACAGTGAATCGAACATACTAAAAAGAATAATCCTGTTAAAATCATATATTTTTAAACACTACACCATTTCTCATTCTACCATTAATACAAATTTGAGCAGGTGATGCAAGCATGTGAGCATTGTCAAACAAGATATAATATACCAAATTTTTAAGTTATCTCTAGAATGTAAGAAAGTGTCCAAATTCTGGGCAAGCAATATTCCTCAAGAGAAGATTGATAAATGGCTGATGACCTCTCATGATAGGGCGATAGTAGAAAATTTTGATACTTTCTTAATTGGTGGAGTGCTTAATTATTTTGGTCTCCAAAATTTTTTCATAATTCTTTGCCTTGAATCAAATTATGGGAGAGTGCTTACAGGCACTCTCCCATAAATTGTAAGAAAGCAAATCTACACTAACTAAACAATGTCACTTTGAAGATAATGTGAAAGACATTCACTGAATATGCATCCTTTTAATTTGCAGTGCTTGCATTTCAGAATGAAACCCAAATATAGTTCACCAGCACTCACCCAGTTTCTTTCATTTCTTATGCAGTGAATAATGTTTGTGGGAACCCTGGGAGTGAAGCAGTGCTTGTTTACTGTGGTAACTAAGCTCTCCTTTACTGGTAAAATAGGACCTGGAAATCAATGCCTGGGGTGGAAGTTCTCTAAAATGGACAACATGGGTATAAACGATTGGCGATTTGATTTTATATTCATGTTGTAGTTACGATTAGCCATTGAACAGAAATATCTGACCTCTGATGTTCGAACAATATACATTTTGGGCAGATTAGTTTTATGCACGTAGTACATATAACAAATTGTGTTGTAAAATGGTGTGCTAGGTACTGTTCAGTTACTGTTCATTTAAGGCAGCTGGACACTAGAGTAATCAGGCTTAGCTATGTTGCTTGTAAGGAATATTGCTCAAGTGTGTGGGGCTATGTTTCCTGCAGCAAACAACTCCCTGAGTCATATGCATCACACATCAAACAGTTTTTGATATTATTTGTCTTGCAAGTCTGATTGCTCATAGTGTACAGGGATGCAAGACAGATTACTTAACTATGTTATTTCTTATCAACCTTCCTTACAATTGTTTACTATAGGCTTGCACTACAGTGGAAGACCCTAACTCGGAAAATATTCTCTCCATTTTGATCTCTCCCAAGGGATTTGGGAAAGAAATATAGTACAAAAGCACCAAGAAAAAATAAACCCAAACTGGGTCGAGTGCTACTGGCACAACCCAGTAGGGGACGCTCTTCTCCAAGTATATATCCACGGCTTCTGGTAACCAGTGCGCAGGTAGTAACTAATGAATCATTCTTTTTTTGTCCGCCATACATGGCGTGACGTCCATTTGCATTCAGAAAAAGTGATAATTCAGCTCGTTGATAATGGTTATGGATCTGAGGATCGTTTAATAACAGGACAGTGTTTTATATATTCTTGTTATTATTTTCAACCACATTTTCATTGTATTTTATATATTCTTTGTGTTCGCGCACGACTTTCGCGTACCCTGCGGTTTGGAAATTCATTTTTTGGTTGATAAATTTATGTTATCCTTTTGGATATTATTATTATTATTGGAGTTGGGTGTCAATGGGGGGTGGGGGGGGGGGGGGGGGCGGTGGTATGGACAGGATTTTTCCTCTGTTGAGGACAGAATTTCTGTTTTTTTGGTTCCTGTCAGCTGTCTGGGTTCAGTTGTGTTCCCGCCGGTCCTTTATTTTCTGCCACCTTTCTCTTGTAGTTGGGGGTGTTCTACTTTCTACATCTGTTGAGTTCACCTTTTCTTCTACTGCTCTCACCTCTGTTATGCCCAGGACTGTTCCTTGAGGGCAATGTTCTCGTGGCCGCACCTGTGGTGAGGGGGTACGCTGTCGTTTGGGGCCTCCCGACATGACAAGGTCTGGTGAGAGTTACATCCCCTCCATGGGGGATGTGCAGTCTTTAACTGTGGTGGATACTGCAGGAGCTGTTGAGTTGTCTGGTGAAGAGATGCCTGGTTCTGGGACTGTGGTCCCTCTCCAGTCGACATCTGAGGTTGTCACTTGGGTTGTGACTCTTCCTTTGGAGCCGAGATCGATTGCTCTCTCCACGTTTCCACTGGTTTCAGCAGCTCACGTCGTATTTGCTGCTACTGCTGTTCCGTCTGCTACGTCATCGGTCACCGTTTCCGCCGGCCTCGGCTTATCCCTGCAGGGGTCTGCAGAGATGTCTGGTAGTGTGGACGTGGGGTATCGGCCTCAGCCTTCCATGACTTCAACTTGGTGAAGTCGGAAAGGGCTGCCGGCCGAATCCTTTTTGTGCAGCCTGGACCTTTCTGTTGTTCTGTCTGCTACACCATCAGTCACCGTTTCAGCCGGCCTCGGCTTATCCCTCCAGGGGTCTGCAGAGATGTCTGGTAGTGTGGATGTGGGGTATTGGCCTCAGCCTTCCCTGACTTCAACTCAGCGAAGTCGGAAGGGGCTGCCGGCCGAATCCTCTGCTGTGGTCTCTCAGCCGTCGAGCCCAGCAGTTTTCTCATTGGATTCGGATGTTCATGGTGGGGTCACCATGGACTCTGTTGCATTTCCGTCCATGCACTCTGGTCCCATGGCCAGTTTTGATGCTTTTTGTACAGCCTGGACCTTCTGTCCCTCAGAGGTCCGCGGCAACTCTCCTGAGTTCCCACACTGTAGATGCTCGGGGTATGTCATACACCTATATGCATCTGCCTTCTGATGTTTCGGCTGCAACCTGTCGCCCCGCATCAGGTGTATCTGAGGATCGTGACCCTTCGCTGGTTAAAAGGGTCAGGAGTAAAACCACTTTACCGGTTCGTTCCCACGTCGAACCGGCCAACACGGACGTGAGCTTCCTTGCTCACTCAGGTTCTTTCCGAGAGCCTTCCTGTTGCCTCCAGCGAGGCTACTAGTGGTTTCCAGGCACCTCCCATGATGCCGCCTCCCAGGATTGGAAGCAGGCCGCTTTCTGATCCCTCAGGTGTGCCTACACCATGGGAGGCATCGGCTGGTTTGCCCATGATTGGCTATGTGTCTTCCGACTCAGAGGATGGGTCAGACATACCTGATGTCGAGAGCCAACAGTCTTCTGACTTGGGGGCAGCTCTTGACTTTGTGTTTGAGTTCCTTCCAGATCTCAAACCGTCAGACCAGCTGACGGTGTCGGCCAGGCCGCGATCATCAGTCACGTGGCTGCAGCCTGTGGAGCAACCCTCTTCCAGGCACCTCCGACCGTGCCAATCGGTACAGGTGGTTGAAGCGTTTACAGCTTTGGACTCTAAGCTGAGTTCCAAGGTTATGAGGACTTCGTTCCTCATCAGGGCTGACACTTTTTTTTGCCTCCAGTGCGTTATCGGACTCCACCTCCCTTGAGCTTTCCAAGCCCAAGTTGGCTGTTGTTCCTATGGCGACTCTGGAGTCCCTGTTGGGCTTATCGAGAGAGATGCTGGGCATGCTTTCTCTCTGAGATCATGTCATCTATGCTTTAGCTGCTTATCTGCCTTCAGATAAGTTTGACGACATACAGGCTCCTTTGCATGTGTTTTCCAAGGCGCTCATGCATCTTACTCACACTCATGCCTGTAACACGGCTAACTTGGAATTAGTTCACTGGGACGCTGTGTTGGACACAAGCCGTTCCCTTCCTGAGGGGCAGCGCGCTGCTTTTCGATCTGCTTCTTTGGCGGGTCTATTCTCTGTTCTGTTCTGTGGCGACGGCCCGGGATGACATTCTACATCATTCCAAAGATCAGCTGCTGCTTCGCCAGCTTGATCAGACTTCTGTTGGAGGCAGGGGACATACAAAACCTAACAAGCGCTCTTCTGCTTCCTCTGCAAAGCCAAGAGCTGATCCCCCTGCCGCCACTTCTACTTTTTATTCACTGGGTAAGGGTAAGCGTTAGCAAGCTAGAAGAAGTGGTTTCTCCTCTCGCGGGGCCTCGCTGGGGCTCGAAATGAAGGTCCTCACCTCGATTCGTCCCAGGTTGGAGGAAGGATACCAGAGTTCGTAGACCAGTGGGCCACATCACTTCCGATCCTTGGGTGTGAGATGTTGTTCGGTCTGGGCTGCGGATATCCTTCCGGAGGCATCCCTCTCTGTCGAGAGAGCCTCTTCCAACACAAGTTACACGTCTGGAACTTTTGATCATGGAGATCGTCAAGAACATTCATTCTGTGGGATTTTATTCCCGCCTGTTCTTGGTTCTGAAGAAGGATGGCCAATTCCAACCGGTTATCGATCTGAGTATCCTGAACCAGTCTATCATTGCTCCAAAGTTCAGCATGGAGACTTTCAGGTCGGTTCACTGCTCCATTCACCCAGGAGATTTCGCTTCCAGCATCGACCTGCGAGACGCTTACTTTCACATTCCGATTCATCTGACTTCGCGAAAGTATCTCAGGTTTGCTTTTCTGGAGCGAGTTTACCAGTTCAAGGCCAAACCCTTCAGCCTCAACCTGGCTCCTTGGGCCTTCACCCGACTGATGTCACATGTGATAGCCTTCCATTGCACACAGTCCAGGGTGACTACTTCCAATGCTGCCTTCTGGAGTCAGAAGTCGACACACTGTTGAGCCAGCTCACGTCACTAGGGTTCAGAGTCAACGAGAAGTCGGACCTGATCCCTTCTCAGTCGTTTTGTCATCTGGGGATGTACTTCCATGCTCAGCTGAATATGGTGGCAGTGTCCCGGGCAAGGGCTGTGATTCTCTCAGCTTTTGCCCTGAAACTGTCCCAGTCCACGTTCGCGACAGCTCAGAGTATTCTCTGGCTGCTCAGTCTCTGTGGTTCGGTGACGGATCTCATTCCTCTAGGTCGGCTGCATGTCAGACCTCTCCAACACTTTCTGCTCAGTCGTTGGAGACCGAATGTCGATCCTCTGGATCTGGTGCTTCAGTTACCAGAGTCTCTTCATTGTCACCTTCTCCCCTGGATGGATGTTCAGTGGATTATGCAGGGAGTTCTGTTAGGCTTACCCACGTCCGATCGTGTTCTGACGGCAGATGCCAGCGATCTTGGATGGGGTGTGACGTTGGATCCTCTAGGTCTTTCCCTTCACAGGGCATGGAATCAGGATCAAGCAGCTCTTCACATCAACCAGAAGGAGCTTCTTGCTCTTCTTCTGAGTTTCTGGCAGTGGATCCCCCACCTTTCGAATCGCCAAGTCCTTCTGTTGTCCGACAATTCGACAGTGGTTGCTTACCTTCAGAACCAGGGCGGCATGCACTCGGTTCCCATGTACGAATTGGCTCGGGATCTTCTCCTGCTTGCTCAGGATGTCAACGCTGGAGTGGTGATTCATCACATTCTCGGTCATCTGAATGTCCTAACTGACTCCCTGTCCCGACGGTGCAGGGTTTTTTCTACTGAGTGAATGCTCCAATGGGTGGTGTTCCAGTCGATTTGCGATCTCTGGGGTCGTCCCCACATCGATCTCTTTGTGACTTGTTGGAACCATCAGGTGGACACTTTCATGTCCCCGTGTCCAGATCCTCTGGCTTTTGCCATGGATGCTCTGTCACTCGATTGGAACGGTCTTGTCGGCTACGCCTTTCCGCCGGTTCCGATTCTGCCTGAGGTTCTAGCCAAGATATGAACCTGCAGTTGTCGAATCATTCTCCCCTGTCGCCTCAATGGGTGTGGATCAATCAGCTCCGCTCTCTGTTGGTGGTGGTTCCGGCACGTCTCCCTCTATGTCGCGACCTTCTTTTCCAAGGTCACCCGAGGAGATTTCACGTCGACCCAACTTATTGTGCCTTCACGCATATCTTTTGTCAGGTCCTGTCTCCTCTGTAGAGGTTTTTTCGAGACAAGCAGTGGAGTGCATTTCTTCAAGGACACACTCCACTGGTTTAGCCTAAGCGGCTAAGTGGAAGGTCTTCTGTTGGTGTGCCGATCACTCTGTTGATTAGGAAAATCCTTCGATATCACAGATTGCAGAGTTTCTGGTATATCTGTTTGATTCTCGGGGTCTCCAGCCTGTTACCATCAAAGGGTACAGGTCCATGCTTTCGGAGACCTTTTTGGCAGTTTTCATATGTGGGACAGCATCGTACCGCCACTAATCCATACCTCTCCAAGCTTGTTCGGCTCTTTTCCTTGAAAAGGCCTAGGACTTTGCAGCTTACCCCAAGATGGAAACTTTCTTGGGTGCTGCTTTGCTTGGGGGGGGGGGGGGGTTGCTGTTCAAACCTTTATCCCAAGTGGTTATGCGTTTTCTCACATACATGCAGGAAATGCAATACAGCCTTTATGTAGATTTTTTTTTACTCTTATGTTCTGGGGATACCATTAACTCTTTACTTGCTGTATAGTTTTTTAAAAAAATTTCATCAAATCCAGTCATGGCTGCTGAAAAACCGTCATGACTACATTTAATGAAAAATTCATAGAAAATGAACTAAAAAAATAATTGGTGTAAAAGTTGTGTCAAATTGCATGTACAGATAAAAATTTGATTAAAGCTGACCAAAGTATACTTATTCTGATGGCAAGAGATTTTCTCTCCTGGAGCAGACT
Source organism: Pictodentalium vernedei (assembly GCA_031216915.1). Classification (NCBI taxonomy): domain Eukaryota; kingdom Metazoa; phylum Mollusca; class Scaphopoda; order Dentaliida; family Dentaliidae; genus Pictodentalium; species Pictodentalium vernedei. The sequence goes on from CM062296.1 coordinate 413,114,370, forward strand.
ATCCGCCAGCAGCATTTAAGTTAAAAATTACAGGAATCTTAGCTCAGATGATCTGCAGGATGTTTCCAAGGTGGGGTAATACTTTCAGTGTTCAGTGCCAGCTAGGTGCACCTGGTACTCCCATATTTCTGACTATCGCATTTGGCACCAGCTTCATTTTAATCACCACCAAGTCTCTCCAGCTGAGCATTTTTCACCTTGGTGGTGTCTTTTGGCCTTCTATTTTGCATTGAATGATTTCTGGTTAGAACTCTGTCAGATTTGGTTTTGGGGATTGTAATGTTTTAATATTCTCATTGCAGGTTAGGAGTCCAGTTGTCTGATTAGGTGAGAAGTGCCATTCAATAATACAAATTATTTTCTACTTAGATGTGCCTCATAGTTTGATTTAATTAGTAAATTTCACCACATAAAAGAAAATTCATTTACTTCACTTTATTTGATGATTGCTTTTATATATCTATGCTATCAATGTTTTCATTAGTCTTCTATTGATTTGGTTCTCAACATGGCTGTATGTGAAGACGTGACTCCAATAATTACATCTAAACTCAAGTCTACAGGCTATAATGAAATGACCAAAGTATTGGCATATGCCAGACCGTAGTTAAATTCTCCCCCCTTGGGCAAAACTTACCAAGCTGTGGTTTATAAATAAGTAATGATTAGTAAATAATATATTCTTTACCAAACACAAAATTCTCAAAATAAAAAAAAACAACATTTGGTTCCTGTTGGTGCAAAGGGCATGTAGCGATTAAACAGTATCTTCACATCTTCGAAATAATTAATGCAATCTCAACTGGCAGTACCATTTAATGTTTCAGAATTGTAATTAACAACTAATTAACTAACTGTACATTTTATTTTATAGAATAACTTCCTGATTCTGTATCTTTAAAGTCCATGTCAGACTTTGAGCTAAAAGGTAACATTAAATCAATTTAAATATGCAAATTGTGTTGCCAGCAGTACCTGAAATTCTATTGTATTCAACATTCTGAATATTTACAGAAGAATGGGGTGTTAGTTTGCATACAGTCTATAAGTCTGTTCTAATTCAATAAAATTCAAAGGCATATTTGCTTGTCATAGGTCAACCCTACCCTTGTGATGTTATGAAGTTTCAGCATTGCAAGTAGAATTACTGATTAAAATTTTTGTCACCTTTTTCAGAAATGTTGATATTGAGAAGTATATGCAGAAAAACTTCAACAACATCAAGGGTGTTTACAAACCCTCTGTGGTGACTTTGGCTAGAGTCAAACTCATTGATTTCCAATCTGAAGTTTTCATAGTTGTGTAAAAATTGTATCAAAGAAATTAATTAATCCCAGGAAACTTAGCTTGTGTGAGTTCATAGACCAACCAGACTGATATCAGCTATTTTGGGCTGCAATAGCAATGGCTGAGCTTAACCCTTCATACACACCTGCAGATTGACAGGCGCTGTTCACAAGCTTTCCACATGACCTTCGAAAATTCATCTTGTCCTTGTTCATCACCTTCAGATAATCTTTTGAACCACCTGTACCCTGGTGATGACCCTGCTGCCAATGAAAACACAGTTACAGTCAAATGACTCATTTTGTGTCATACTCTTTTAACACTTTCTTCATCAGTTACTCTTCAGTCATTGCTTTATTATTCAAATTGTGTCTGCTTTTTCTTTGTCTTCTCATGATATGTGCATTTGTGTCCATCTAGCTTCAGTAATAGTAGATATTCACATATTCCACTCATATTGACATTGTTACAACATTTTTTCAAAAGAGTTCTTCCAATTCCGTGCAGTAATGCACTCCAGTGTTACCAAAGTAATGCACTCCAGTGTTACCAAATTGTCCTGATTGTTATCTCCCTTGAGCAATAGCTATCATTCAATGCTATCATCCATTTCCAGATAAAATTGTACCAAAACGTGTGTTCCAAATTTTATTTGGGGTGTTTTATTGACCGATTCAGTAAAATGTGTTGCTTGATGATGAGATTTTGGGTACTAAAATAACAATTGTCACTAAACTACCACATTTAACTTGAAATATCCCCAAACTATTACTGTTTCTGTGAGAAAAAGAACAGTTTACTTCTGTAACACACTGAAATCTAGAATAGATGCCAAATAATGGGCGATCCCTCTTGCTGACGGAATCCTAACTTCCTATCTCCCTCCCATGGGAGTCCCAGGAAATGAAGCAGTGCTTGTGTACCATTGTAAAAAAGCTTTATTTTACTGGTAAAAGAGGATCCAGCCACCAGTGCTTGGGGCGGAAGTCCTTTAAAATGGGCAACATGGGTATAAACAGTTGATTGAACCAGTGACTGACCTAGTAAGTAGCCAGTGTGAATTTGACTCCAAATATTCTGATTTATCTCCTGAATCTTAAATATAGGCTTCTAAGTTGGCTTGTAACAGTAAGACTGCATTTCCTCGATTGGTCACCTTGGCAGACCAGACTTGACTAGGAACTACTGTAAAAATGCATTATTGTGATGTAATAAAAATCATTTGAGAAACAATTTTAATTATGTCAAACAACAATATAATTATTTGCACAAAGGTATGTCCTGTTGAAAGCATCCAACAAGAAGATCGCCAGTTTACTGGTGGGGTGCTTGAAGCCCATATTTGGGCTTCGTGAAGGTGCTGTGTCAAACACCTGTATCCACATGGGAGGGGTGACATGGGGTTGTTTAGCCTCTCCAGTAAAAATATTTGGGGGACGAGCTGACAAGGAGGGTCGGAATCAGGGCACGGGCCAAACTCGGCTTGCAGGGCTGAGTTGGGACCGCACTATGATTTTTTTTCCTTTCCTGCCGAGTGAACTCACCATATATAGGTTTCTTCTTCATTAGGTGTGATTCCTAATCACTTCATACTGCGGAAAGAAACAATGATTAAAGTAACAACGATTCTTTTATTTACATTTAAAATAAACTCATTTTCATATTCAACACATTTAACAATTTGATCAACATGGTAGAAGATTTATCACAGGGGTTAATGGTTTTTCATCAATTTCAGTTTATTTATAGCCCTGTACTGGTGCTATCATACACTTTCAAAATGTCACTGTCGCAGGCTCGCATCAGGAGCTTTAAAACACCGAGACTTAATCTTTTGCATCTATGTGTGTCTCCTAGCAATGTTAATTACCTTGTGGCAACATAGTTCTGATTTGGATTCGGTTCATCCACTCTGTCGGCTAGTTTAGCAAGTCTATGTCACATACATTATAATGTTTCCTTTGATAGAACTCTCCTTGAATGTTCTTGTCCCTTTTGAAATCCACACAGTTCATGTAGAACTCACAACTTCAAAACGCACTTTCAAGTTTGCGTGAATTGTCACTTGTCGACCTTGAATTGATATTCACAACACTGATACTAAAACAGGCTACTATGCGATCAACCTCTGCATTCCTAAGGGTTAATACCACAATACAATAGCCTACACTTTGAGACAGATGCGAGGCGATCCTCGCTAACGACATCTAAGCTTTGCCTTTACTTGGGTTCATAATCTATTCTCTAAATTCGGGTTTGTAGCCCTCCTACGTCCACCTAATCTGACAATAGCAGTGTACAACAGAGCTTCATGGACTGCCCAGCAATTTCACTCACACGAGACCCTATATGGCGTCTCCTATTCCGCTGAAACCAAAGTCTCACTCAAATGGCTGGAACCCAAGGCTTACTTAAACGGCCGGACCCAAGTCTCTCTGAACTAGCTAGTTTTCCACACTTTTATATCTGGTCTTGAGATGGTCAGATAACAATATTTCAAGATGCCAAAATATGGCACGCAACATTTCTGAAGACAAAATCACCACGCGCCAATGCATATGCTGTCAAGCGTATCCAGAGAAATAATATTCTTGATAGCTGTGGTGATTGAAATCAATCTATAAATGTCAGTCACTTCTAGATTAATTAACTGCTAGCATGGAGTAGTCATTCTATTCTGACAAGTAATATGCCAGAGCAGTATCCCACTGTGAATCGCCTAAGGCTAATTATCTAATTAAAACGTGTGCTTACAACACAGAGAGAAGAAATATATTCATATATCTGAACTTGAAAGTAGGCGGGAGGGGTTCTCATCCCTTTTAGACTGGCTTTGCCCTGAAATGCTGCAACTTAAAGACTTCTCGTTCTGCAAATGTACTTTATATTATCTTCAAAGTGAAATTATATCATCTATGTGGACTTGCTTTGTTACAATTTACGGGAGAGCGCCCAACTGTAACAAGGCAAAATACATGGACTAATTTTGACAAACAACAATAATTTAGCATACTGCCAGTTAAGTAAATCTGGCTTCTAGATTTCAAAAGTAGGCTCCAAGTCTGGCTTTTCTTTTTTAAATGCTCAGGTCGGTCCCTGGATTAAACTTTACTTTATGTTGTGGTCCTGATTAGCCATTGTGAAGAAATACATGACCTTAAACACCAAATAAATAAATAACTTCCTGTCTGTGAAAATGTCACTTTTCCCCAGGAAGTAAAATAAATTTTTTAGACTGCTCGATACAATAAACTCTCAAAATTAGTCTTCAGGTAGTGGACATCTCATGTGTATTGTTAGCTCGCCTGACTTTCAGTCAGGGGAACTATAGTGATCACTCACCATCCGTTGTCTGTCGTGTGTGATCATTAAATTTTTTTAGTAAATTTGGTTTCTTAACATACCTACCACAATTGTTTACAATTGGCTGTAACATAAGTGCAAGCCCTACTTCGGAACTAACTCAAGCTTAAGAAACTTTTCCAAACAAGTTGGAAAAGTAATAGAGTGCAAAAGCACGAAAAAGATTGAAAAAGGGTCGAGCGAGACCGGCGCTCGACAGTACAGGTACTCTCTCTGCACATCTCTTGCATTTACCGAGCACATGCGCAACAACCATGACGTCAATTCCGTATTTCCGCCAGCGAAAAGTTTGTGATTTAGGGGGGAGGCATCGATATCACCAAGGTGGGTGGGTCTCCGGTAAACAATTGTGATAGGTATGTTAAGAAACAAAATTTACTAAACAATTTTAATTTCTTTTCAACCTACTTACAGTTGTTTACAATTGGCTGAATAAACAATAGGAGGAGGTGAATCACATAACCAATACCAACAAGAGCAGCAGAAAGAAAAGCAAGGAGGGCAGAGAATAATAGCGAAACCTGTAATGAAGATAGAGAGAAGGCACCTGAAAAGAACAAGGCTGAGAGAAGCACAAACCCGATAAAAACAAATTTAACGAGGGTGCACAACAGCCTGAGCAGCAACGAGAGGGCCTAAAGAATAAAGGTCCTCAGATTGAGGCTGTAGGTGGCGGAGATAAAAGGAGGAGAAGGTAGAAGCATCCTCCAGTAAGCCGCCTTCATAACATCCTGGAGCGAAACAGAATTGGCGAACGCTCAGGATGTAGAAATGGCACGAACTTCATGAGCATTAAACCAGTTCGAAACAAGATCTGAAGCAGACAAGCTGGAATAAGCCAGCTTGATTGCAAGACAGATCCACCTGGAAATAGAATGGGAAGAGATAGACTGCCTCCTAGGAATGAGAGACAGAAAGAATCTCTTCCGACCCCTCCAAATGAACTGAGTGTGATTAATGTAAGTCTTGATCGCACAAACAGGACAAAGAAGAAGCCTCCGGCCATCGACAGCAGGGAGAGCCCGAATGCAGATGGGAGGAGGTACCGAATCAGGAAGTTGATTCTTGGCCAGAAAAGAGCAATCAGTAGTGAAGGTGACACTGTTAGCCTCATTTCTGAAGAAAGCAGAATCAACAGATAGCACATGAAGCTCACTGACACATCGGGCAGAAGCAAACGCTAGAAGGAAAGCCATCTTATAGGTGAGAAAATGCATATCGGTCTCAGATAAAGGCTTGAATGGCGCCCTCCAAACAGTGCAACACCCATGTCAAGTTCCACTTGGGTGTAAGATGCAAAACTTGAGGCCTCTTCAAAGAAAAATTCCGAATGAGTTTGGAGAGAAAAAGATTACGACTGATGCACCGCTTTCCCACATAAGAGAAAGTATCAGACAGCATAGACCGATAGCCCTTAATCGTAATAGGCTGGAGGCCCTTGGAGTCAAAAAGGTATACCAGAAAATCTGCAATTTGAGCGATTGATGGATCACGGTAATCCACATTTTGATCTGTACACCAGCAGCAGAAAACCTTCCACTTTGCAGCATAAGTCATGCCAGTGGAATGTCGCCGCGATGCAGAAATGCACTCCACTGTTCATCTCGAAAGACCTCTATGTCGGCGACAGGACCTGATAAAAGACAGGCGTGAAGGGACAGGCTCGCCAGGTTGTTGTGTTACTTCCTGGGACGGCCCTGGGAAAGAAGATCATGACGTAGAGGTAGACGAATTGACCGATCTGCCAATAGAGGCCGCAGCAGATTGATCCACACTCTCTGTGGAGACAGAGGTGCTATTAGAATGATCCTGCAACTGCAAGCACAAATCTTTGCCAATACTTGAAGAATCGGTGCAGGAGGGAAGGCAAAGCCAATCCAACCTGTCCAGTCCAGAGACAGAGTGTCTACCGTAAATGCCAGAGGATCTAGACAAGGAGAGACAAAGGTCTCTACCTGATGATTCCAGCGAGTGGCGAAAAGGTCGACCTGAGGATGCCCCCCCCCCCCCCCTTCCACTGCTCTCAAATCGTCTGAAACACTGACAGATGCAGCATTCATTCGGTTGGAAGGACACTGTCGCGTCGGGACAGGGAGTCTGCTATGACGTTGAGATGCCTGGGAATGTGCCGAATAGTCACCCGAGCGTTTACATCCTGTGCCAACAGTAGAAGATCCCAAGATAGCCGATACATAGGAATCGAATGTGTGCCTCCTTGATTCCGTATGTAGGCCACTACTGTCAAATTGTCCAAAAGAAGTAGAACAATGTGGTCCGACAGGTGAGAGATCCAAAGCCGAAAACTCAACAGAAGAGCAAGGAGCTCCTTCTGGTTGATATGAAGGCCCAACTGCTCGCTGTCCCACTCGCCGTGAGTGGACAGACCGAGAGGATCCAATGTCGCACCCCAGCACTGGCATCCGCAGTAAGGATGCAATCAGCCAAAGGAAGATCCAACGGAACACCCTGTGTCAACCAGAGAACATCGGACCAAGGATGGAGGTGACAAAGCAGGGACCGAGGAATAGGAAGTTCCAGGTCCAGAGGATCTACATTCGGATGGCAATGATCCAACAGGAAGTGTTGGAGAGGTCGGACAAACAAGCGACCGAGTGGAATGAGATCTGTCACCGAGCAGGTTCCGAGTCAAGGCGGAAAGAATTGTCGCCCGAGCATTGGGAACCAACACCACATTGTGAAGTGTGTCGAAATCCATTCCCAAATGACGAAATTGCTGAGAAGGAAGGAGATCCAAATTCTCGCGATTGACTCTGAAACCCAGCGACGCTAGTAGGCAAAGAAACTGCCGGACATTGAACTCCAGAACAGCAGCATCGTGGTGCCGTTGGAGGATGTCGTCCAGGTAGGCTGACGCAGTCATAGCTGACTGAGTACAGTGAAAACCAAGCACATGTGACATCAGTCTGGTGAAGGCCCAAGGAGCCAGGTTCAAACTGAACGGGAGAGTTCTAAATTGATAGACTTGATCCCGAAATGAAAACTGAAGGTATTTCCGTGATGCCAGATGAATGGGTACATGGAAGTAGGCTCGATACTGGCAGCAAAGTTGCCCTAATGAACTGAACGTTGAGCCGACCGGAAAGTCTCCATACTGAAATGAGGTGCTGTAATGTACTCATTCAGGATACTCAGATCGATGACAGGACGAAACTGGCTGTTTTTCTTCGGCACCAAGAAAAGTCTTGAGTAAAACCCCGGTAAAAGGGTGTTCCTGACCACCTCGATCGCCCCTTTGGAGAGGAGATTGTCGATCTCCTGCACCAGAAGGTCCCGACGTAGAGAATCGGAAGGGACCGGAGTCAGGAGGGGCACCCGAGATAAACAGGGGTTCCGATGGAAGGACAGTCGCAGACTGGATTGGATGACGTCAACCCAAGTGTGACGTTATCTCTGTCCAACGGTTGTAAAACAGCGACAGCCTTCCCTTCCCCCGACTGGAGGCGAATCGAGGTGAGGACCTTCATTTGCGGCCTTGACGAGGCCCCCGAGAGGAGAAACCACCCCCTCTGGAAGCAACAGAGTCCTGAGACTTTCCTCCCTGAGGCTGCCAGCGAGTCTGGCCGCGTCAGCGCTACTTCTGTGCAGAAAGAGCGGATGGAGCCGAAGGCATAGCCGATGTTGCCGACATGGCAGATGCAGCAGGATACTTGGCGGGCCTGGAATGACCACCACCCGTGGCAGCAGGTTGGTCCAGCTGTCGTAGCAAAAGCTGGTCTTTCGAATGACGAAGAACCTCACCACGGACAGCTTCCACGGAACCATGGAACAACTGAGGTCCAACCAAAGAAGCAGACCTCAGAACAGCACGCTGTTCAGAGGGAAGGGATGGAGAAGAATCCAACATCGCATCCCGGCGTGCCAGCTCCAAATTAGCCGTTTTACAGGCGTGAGTGTGTGTCAAGTTCATATGAGCCTGTGACAAAATGCGAAAAGGTGCCTGAGCATCATCAAACTCCCCTGGTGGAAAATATTCAGCCAGAGCAGCGACAACATGGTCTGCGAGAGATAACATACCCAGCATCTCTCAGGACAGGCCCACCATAGACTCAACTACCGACTTCGGGAGAACTGCTGACTTAGGCTTAGTCAATCCGAGGGAAGAAGAATCCTCATCCACAGTAATCATCCCTTGTAAGACTGGTGGACAGACGGAATCGTAAACATGAAATCGCGATGGAGGCAGAAAGGCATCAACTCGTGAAAAGAAAGAACCCTTGAGGGCCTTAGAATGCATTTTGACGTCCAAGACCTGGAAGGACTCCACAACCTGAGCCAATTGCAGAGGATGCAAAGCCCCAGTGCTAGAAGGCTCAACAGGGTTACGACGCTCCACAGAGGACCGCGGCCTGACGGTCACTGATGGCTGGTCCGAAGGTTGAATGTCTGGCAATAAGCCAAAGACAAAATCCAAAGCCTGCCCCAAGACTGACGAGGAGGGGGGGGGGGGGGGGGCCCATCGCCTTCAAGAAAATCGTCATCCTCTGTAGCAGAAGAGACGTAGCCCAACTCGGGCTGACCAGCAGAAACCTCCTGTGAATACTGTGCAGTATCCAAAGGGCCAGGTGAGACATCTCGGCGACCGACCAAAGGAGGTTGTGCCTCAGGAGGCACAGAGAGCCAACTTGAGCGTTGCTAGAAAGCAACCGGGTGAGCGCCGAAACGGCCTGACACAGCTCACCCTGAGAATCCGTCATAGCAGCATCATCCGATGGAGTGTCTTCCTAATGGACCCTTCTGTCAGAAGAACCCAAATCCTCAGAAGGGACTGATGACGAACGTCGATCGGCAGACAGAATAGGGAGACTGTGAGAAGACAGGGAGGATAGTCCTGATTGTGATGCCCAGTGGCAATCACTGACCTCTGCGGAACAGAAGACCCTGCCTTCAAATCCTCTAAAGAGACCGACGACGTACGTCGATCGGTAGCTGGACCTGGGACATGATGAGAAGACACCAGAGGATTGTCCCAAGAATGACAGGAACCTGCCATTGGCCTCTGCACGGCAGAAGGCCCCAAGTGCCCATCCTCTGAGACCGACGACAAGCATCGATAGACAGCCAGAATCGGAACACAGTGAGGAATCACCGGAGGAAGGTTCCAAGAGTGACAGCTAACCGGAGCTGTCACTCAACCTGCCGAACAGCAGGCCCTGGATGCCAATGTCCCAACCCCATCCTGCTAGTCGGCACACCAGCAGGGAAGGAGCAACAAACAATTTGCTCGAGGGGCGAGGAATCATTGCCGAAGCGACCGAACGGCTCAACCAACCAAGAGCAAACCTAGCCAGATAAGACGGAGCAGACAGCAAGCCCACACAGCTTCACTGCGAAGCCAGGGGAGGCTGAGAGCTCAGAAACACACCAGCAGATATAGTCTCGAACCCCTGAGACTGTACACCATCCCCAGAAGAGATGGAAGAGCCACCATCATACAGAATAGGATCTGTAGTAACAACTTCCTCAGCAACTGTTGACGGCGCAGGAGGCAAATCGGAGAGTGTAACCGAGCTGACCTCGGAGAAGCTCTCGACGAAAACAGATGCCTCAAGAGTGACATCAGAAGACAAAGAGACCACAGTCTCCACTTCAGGTATCACCGCACTAGCACCGTCAACAGTTGCAGAAGAACTCGCCACAGAAAGAGACAGATCAGCTTCCTGTGTGACAGAGTCACCACGTGCACTCACAGAAATGTCTGATAAGGCACGGCTACCCTTACCCCGAGAACGAGGGGTTCTAGCTCTAGAAAGAACCAGCTTGTTTACAGATGCCCTGAATTTTGAGGATCAAACCCCACAAATACCACATGATTGGGCCTGTGTACAATTGTTGCAAGTGACACATGTGGAATGAGAGTCGTCCACATGTTTCACCTGCAAGCTAGAGGTACAAGGAATAGTCTTAGGCATAATATGAATATGATAAATGAAATTAAGCTTCCCACCGACGGAAAACAACAATGGTTGTGTTAACACGTGGGGGAAAAACAAGACTATGTGTGAGAAAACAAGCAAAAATGATCAAAAATATCATCAAATAGTAAATAATTTAGAAGCTTGAAAAGGATACAGTCCACTTGCACATAAACAGACAAGATAGCACCATACAAATAAGTTGTTCATGAAGATAACAGCTAAATAATAGCACAAGTCACAAAATTTTCAATGGCGGAAATAAAAGGAATTGACGTCACAGTAGTTGCGCATGCGCTCGGTAAACACAAGAGGTGAACAGAGAGTGTACCTGTAATGTTGAGCGCCGGTCTCGCTTGACCCTTTTTCGATCTTTTTCTGCACTCTATTACTTTTCCAACTTGACATTGACCTTTGACCTCAAGGTCAAATTATTGATTTTTTGGCAAGTAAGCATGTCCAGGCAAGAACTTATTTACCTTTTCACCTTGGCGTATGATATTAGGCATGTGAGTGTATCACAATTGACATTATTGAATTGTTCAGCTAGATTTATTATATTTGGCATATGGATGCAACAGCCAGGCTGATGTTTCACCTTTTCACCTTGGCTTATGATAGGCATGTGGGTGTATCACAATTCAAATTATTGAATTGTTCAGCTAGGTTTATGATATTTGGCATATGAATGCAACAGCCAGGCTGATGTGTCACATTCTGTCTTGAACTTACGCGATCTTGACATTTAACCTTTAGTTTGATCTTTGTTAGTCGTAAGTTGGAAGCATGGAACTAATCAAAGGGGAGACATGTGTTTTAGTTCACTAACACAGTTCCCTCTAGTTTTCTTTAAAAATCTTTTTCTTCAGATCCAGAAGTCGGAATGTTTTGATATTTGGTATGCAGCATCCTTAGAGGGGTGACATTCAAGTTTGCTCAAGCCAAGTCCATGGGTTCATATTTGGGCTCACTGTGGAAACCCGAATTATAACTTAGTTCAATATGAGGAATTTTCTTTAAAAATCTTCTTCAGATCCAGCAGTTGCAATGTTTTGATATTTTGGATGCAGCATCCTTAGGGGGGTGAGATTCACGTTTGTTCAAGCAAAGTCTCTGGGTTCATATTTGGGCTCACTGTGGGAGCCCAAATTATAACTTAGTTCAAAATGAGAAATTTTCTTTAAAAATATCTTTCTTCAGATCCAGTAGTCAGAATCTTTTGATATTTGTATACAGCATCCTTACAGAGGTGAGATTCAATTTTGTTCAAGCCAAGTCCCTGGGTTCATATTTGGGCTCACTGTGGGAGCCTGAATTATAACTTAGTTCAAAATGAGGAATTTTCTTTAAAAATATTTTTCTCAGATCCAGTAGTCAGAATCTTTTGATATTTGGTATATAGCCACCTTTACGGAGGTGAGATTCAAGTTTTTTCAAGCCAAGTCCCTGGGTTCATATTTGGGCTCCCTGTGGGAGCCCGAATTATTACTTATTTCAATATGAGGAATATTCTTCAAAAATCTTCTTCTTCACACCCACTAGTCAGAATCTTTGAATATTTGGTATACAGTATCCTTAGGGAGGTGAGATATAAGTTTGTTAAGTTCAATATGAGGAATATTCTTTGAAAAGCTTTTTTTTTTTAGATCCTCTGGTCAGAATCTTTGGATATTTGGTATATGCTTTTCTTAGGAGTGTCAGATACAACTTGTTCAAATCAATTCCCTGGGATGTTATTTAGGCTACCATGTCAGGTGAGTGCCCCCAGTCTCCCTGGGTCCTCTTGTTTGTAAATGTCTTTTATGTAAGGCAAATTTTATTGTCATGACGTGGAAATCACAAAATTAAAAATATTGCTCTATGAAGATGTTTTTGTGTACTTTTGATTTCTACAATTTCGTGGTACTCAGGGAAAGAACATAGACAATGGCATACATTAGTATTTTTCTCCCATAAAAATCCCAACTATAACAGCATAAAACATGCAAGCAGTAACATAAATTGTTACAGAATGTAAACTGCTGCAAAAACCTGTAAAAGTTTTCAGTTCCCCTTTTTGTAATAAATGGTTCTAAACAATGTTTTTGTTGCTTTGATTAGATACCAGATGGAAATGATTTTTTGTTATTGGATATACACATATGGTATGGGAGAGACGGTAGATGAATCTTGGTAGATGATCAACTTATTAACCCTGCACCAGCACTATTAGCAGTGGTAGAATGGAAGTGCACCATTGATGTGCAGTATGCCTTAGTAGACAATGCCATTGTGCAACCAAATTGGCAATCGGAATTAAGTGGCTTACCTAAACTACCAAGGACTACCTTGCAATACTACACTAGACGACCATGTATTACCCCCACTCACACCACAATACCACCTGGCATAGCATTACATACTACCTATACCAGTCACAGGATGGTATAAAGCATTAGGTGGGTTAGTAGTACCACAGGCAAATGGGACCAATGGGGGTATATATCACCCATACTATACTACCATATTGGTCTAGTATGAGACACCCGGCATCCCCTGCCTCGAACATTGTTATGTCAAACTGTACAGTGGACAACAATGACGGTCAATATCTTCATGATGTCTCATGCACATCATGACACCATGACCTCATTGGGAATGTTAACTGTTTTGTGGAGAAACTTTACTTTCAAGAAAAATCTCGCCTTCCCCATCAACTTTCCATCACATACCCATACGATATACCCCAAAGCATACCCATGCATATATCACTATATATACCATATCATACTATTCATGCAGTATGTACACCACTTGCCAGATCTAGATGGATAGAGCCAAAGTTTTTCTCAGGAAAAAGTTGCTCCCCCAAAGCTTGGGTTTCTATTGGAATTTAACACTAGCTGCTCTTCCAAAGCTCCGGGTAATGAGGCACGATCAGGTACATACTAACTACTGATGTATATGGGGATCAAAAACCCGCAGCTCAAGGATTTCTTCTAAAAAAAAGGGCATTTCATTTTAGAAGCGTCAAATTTCATGTAAATGGACTGAAATTATCCAAAATAATTAGAAAAAATGACAATTAGGAACACCCTCCTCCAAAATTCAGTAGATTTCACAGGTGGAGTGGGTGAGTGGCACTGACTGCTTCATTAGCATCGGGCCTAATCTATATTCCCTTGAAACTTATTCATTTATCAATAGCTTATCCACTCACAGATGGAGTTGTCAACACACAATGGGATGCTATCAGGTGTGCTGTATAGTGATGAACCGATAATCGGCAATCGGAACCGGCCGATTATGGGCCATCGGCCAATTATGACAACCGGTAGTTTCTGGTTATTCTCTATATTTAACTCTGACTATTAAAATCTCATTGATTTTTTGATTTTTTTATTGGTGTTTAAGGTCACATACTTGTGCACAAGGGCTAATCGTGACCGTGACAGTTTTACGGGTGGAGGAAGCCGGAGTACCCGGAGAGAACCACCGAGCAACGACGAGCAGCTGTCAGCTCTCCAACATCGTAACTCTGAACTCTGCACCACAGCACAGGCAGGGTTAGATTGGTTGAAGACATGCGCACCAGCGACGTGCAGTACGCCTTAGTACACAGCGTCATCGTGCCCCCATGTAGGCAATCGGGGTGAAGTGTCTTGCCCAAGGACATAACGCGGTTGCCGCAGGTGGGATTCGAACTGATGACCTCTCGGCTTGCAGCCTGCACCTCTACCAACTGAGGCACCCCGCCCCCAAAAAATCTCTTTGATATCTGGCCACTTCAATAAAGTTTCCCCATTAAAAACGTGTGTAGTTCATATCAGAATATTTAGGGATTTGCAGAGCATTGATATTACAGAATTTACCATCTGCAATCAGTATGAAATTGCCACTATTCCCAGCTGATTGAAGTCACCAGTCTTCAATCAATGTGCTGTACAACGTTGTATTGGGTACATGTATAAATAAAATGTGTTCAGCCATTGGGCTGTAGACTTCATGATGCAAGCATCCCAATACAATAAGAAATGAAAATTGGAGAAAAACTAAAAAAAAACCACTCTTTTTTCGATGGTAGATGATTGTTACGCAACATGCAAGTCACAAACACGTTTTCAGTTTGTCAAGTTCATTTTTTTATTCAGTTACCTCCCTTGAAGAAATACACCAAGGGAGGTAACAAGTTGAACAAAGAACATTAAATAATATATTCTGACATCGCATAAACAATGCGTCATACAACTTCACAACACACATTAACATCGAAGTTATTATTCAAGACACAAAAGTATGTGTGCTCAGTATCTTCCTGGTTAATATAGTCAAGTGTATTGTATTCTTACACAAAACTGTATTAACACTGTTTACCAGAATAACACACATTCGTCACAAGAGAACAATATCATGTGATTGGATCATTTATAATGATCTTCCCCCAACCCAAGTTCCAAAAATGCAAATATTATTATACCCCCCACAAACAAAGTTTGGGGGGGTATATAGGAATCACCCTGTCCATCCATCCGTCTGTCCATCTGTCCGTCTGTCCATCCTTATAAGCGCAACTCTTCCTAAACCGTTTGAAGAATTTTCATGAAACTTTACACAATGGAAGAACTCCATATGAAGATGTGCATGAAGCAATATAATTCCGTTCTGACATTTCCAAGGGGAGATAATCTAACTTATACATTCAGGGGGTATCACTTTGTGAGCTTGCTCACAGTACCTCTAGTTTTGGCTAATATTGCCCAGCAGTAAACATGCATACTCTGAAAACTTATTTGGTACTAAGCTTTCGTAATTGGCGATTTATCAACGAAATGCTGCAGTATGACAGGCACTAACAGATTTTCTTCTGGATCGTATTTCAACCATCGGAATCGGTATAATCGGCAGAGAAATAATCGATAATTGGTTCATAGCAAGTTTTGAAAATTGGTTCATCACTAGTTCTGTAAACAAAGCGAAAACATGCTTTGTTTACATCTGGGGACTTTCTATTGGTGTGGCCGACCTATAGCTTTGTTGTCAATACTAGATGTTTCTCTTTAAGCTACATCCTTTGTGTTTTCATTTCAATCAGTGTTCGTTGCACCACAAATTTGATTAAAACACTCGTTATCAATTTATTTTTTTTGTTTCTGTGAACTCTTTGCTTTTGACCAAATCTTGTATTGACTCTTACAACATTATTATTGGGGGCAGATTCATGTTTGTTCAAAGCAAATCCCTGGGAGTCATATTTGAACTTCTTCCATAAGCTCAAGTTTTAACTTGGTGCAATATGAGGAAAATACTTTGAAATCTTCTATAGATCCACCAGGCAAAATCTAGTGATATTTGGTATACTCATAAAATCATCTTTTTCTCCTCAACCAGTCAGAATCTTCTGATATTTTGTTTACTGCATATTTATGGGCATCATCTTCAAGTTTGTTTAAAGTCCCCGGATTCATGAAGAAGCTTGAATGTTAGCTTGGTGTGATATGAGGAATTTTCTTTTCTTCAGATCCACCTTCCACCTGTCCTAATCTTTTCATATGTGATGAACATCATGATTGAAGGGGAGAGGATTGGGGGGGGGGGGGGGGGGGGGGGGATAGATTTAAGTCTGTTAAAATCAAGTCCCTGGGTTCATATTTGGGCTCTCTGCTCAGTGCATTTTGAGGAATATTCTTTCAAAATCTTGTTTTTAGATCCACTAGTCAGAATCTTTTAAAATTTGATGTACAGCATCCTTATAGGGGTGGGGGGGGGGGGGGGGGGTAGGGGTGGGGAGGCAGATTCTTCTAAATTCTTCAAATTTATATCCACCAGTCATAATTATTTGATATTTGGTATACATCATCCTTGTCTTGGTCAGATTCATGTTTGTTCAAATCAAGTCCCAGGTTCATATTTGGGCTTCTTATGGGATCCCAAAATTTAACTTTGTATAATATGAGGAAAGTTCTTTAAAAATCTTCTTATTCTGACCCACCAGTCAGAATCTTTTCATACTTGGAATTAAGTTCCTTCCTATCAGGCCTTCAGTTATTTTAACGCTTTCAACTTTATTACTATGTATTTTGTGGAAACTGGTTATTTTCTGTTCAAATAAAGTATCAAGGCTTAAAATTCATGTGATAATCAGAAGAGAATCTTTCAAATGATTCTTATGCAAGGAAAACACTTTGACCTAGCAGTGGTGGCTAGTAAAATCTTGGCCACCTTCAAAAGAAGTCAAGCCTTCACTAGAAATCACTGAAAAAGCTCTGCAACCCCATCATTATCAAGACCATCAGAAGCCTTCTGTTGGCATGTGTACATGTAATATGTACAAGAAACACACCAAATTGGAACTAATCCTTTATAGGTTAAACTCCAGTAACTACATGATAAATATGAAGTTCTTTTTTACTATGGAATTTGTTCTGTTTGCACTCACTAGGGTACAATGGTATTCCCAAATTCTAAATAGTTTAAGAAATGAAAATTGATTCTCGCTACATGAGTTCACAAAAAAGTCCCTAAATCTCTTTGTGAAGAATCAATGAGTCTTCATTATGCAAGACCTTCAGGCGTCCTATTTGTTCTAGGCATTTATGTCCTCTCTGAAGCAGATGACAATTTCAAATGAAGTGATTTCACCAAACTATCAATGAATTGGTTAAGCACATACTATCTTGTTAACAGGTAGAGCACTGAATTAATTTTCAAAGGTGCTTTGTAACATGACTGTTTTTTTCAAGGGTACCATGCCACCAGCAAAAGCAGCCCCTTTTTAGTAAGATTTTGTTCATAAACAATAGTTTTGTTTCAATTTATTGGAGAGTGCACTTGGCACTGTCCAATAATTGTAACAAAACAATTTTGTTTAATTGGTTGAGTGCTGGAAGCAACTATCAGGGCTCTACTGAAATGTGCTGCAAGCCACTATAGTGGCTTTATGCCATTTTCATTAATTTGTTGTTGGCTCAGCACTGGAAGAAAAATATTAATACAAAAATGTTTTGTTACAATTTGTTGGAGAGTGTCAACTGGCACTCTTCAATAAATTGCAACAAAACAATTATTTATGGGCAACATCTTTCTAATTTAAAGCTCCTTTTGTAGTAGTGTGATATCTTTGAAAAAAAATACTTGTATTATAAATGACCATTGAAAAGTAATTTAGCACTCTACCAGTTAAACAATTTTTGTGTTCCAGTGGCTGGGCTAATGAGATAATTACAGTGTAAAACCACTAGTCCTGGATTCTTTTGGGCATCTACAGCGGCCATTTATGGGACCCTTTCCCAATGACACTTTGGCATGATTTTTCCCAATTCTCAATCTCGGATTTCCCCAATCTCAGTTCCCACTCAAACTAAAGTTTTATGCACATCTGGTCACCTGAGCCGGGTAGTCATAAGGTCTCGGAAAGCCATTGGTTTTCTTAGGCCTTATGACCACCCAATTCAGGACACCAATTGTACACTAAATTTAAATAGCTTGCCTTACAAAGTCTCTTAATTCAAAGACAAATGACAAGTTCTTTAATAGTATAAGAATTGTTTTATAAAGACTGCAGAGACTGTGTGAACATGATTCCATGTGACTGTTTGTCATTAAACTGACTTATTATGCCCCCGACTTGGTCGGAGGGGGTATCTAGTGGAGAGCTGTGTATGTTCATACATTCGAGCATAATGCAAATATGTCCGTCCAACATATTTGCTGCTCTAGCACGGTCATTATTTGTCGGATTCAAATAATTTTTGCCATGCTTGTCCGTCAACATGGGTGAATGAATCCTACAGCAGAATTAATATCTTCGCATAAACATTGACAGAGTTATTTTCCCTTGTTTAACTTAGGGGATTATTATTGAAAAATGATTGAAAAATGTGTCCGTCCAACATATTTGCTGCTCTAGCTCTGTCATCATACGTTGAATTCAAATAATTTTTCCCATGCTTGGTCCTCAGCATGGGGGAACAGATCCTACAGTAGAATTAATATCTTCACATGAGCATTTACAGTGTTATTTGCTCTTGTTTGACTTAGGGGATGATTGAAAAATGTGTCCGTCCAACATATTTGCTGCGCTCGCTTTGTCATCATACGTTGGATTGAAATAATTTTTGCCATGCTTGTTTATATTAGTACAGATTGCTGCAGGCACATGTCATGCTTTTGATGGCATAATGCTATCCATGGTATTGCAGGAGGAGGCATATGCCCCGCTTCGCGTTGCTCTTGTAATATACATGCATTTGCATAGGTATCAGTCTTAATGTTCTCTACTCAATTCAAATGTAAAATTTCGTAGTCTTTGTATGTCTTTTCTCTCCAAAAGAAATTCCCAACTGGAGCGCCAATGACGCAGATTTTCCTAATGGCATAGGCACCAGACCCTTCCTTTCGCAAAGAGGGAAAAAGAATTGCTGAAAGTGGCTTTAAGCACTTTTTAGTAGAGTCCTGATAGTGGCTTGTAGCACTCAACCACTTAAATTACAAGATAATTTTATAGTCATTTTATAAAGAAAGTCTGGACACTAATACTCAGACAAAAGAACACTGTTGGTCTAGGTGAATGAAGACTATAAAACAGTGTCTTTGCAGGAACACAAATTGTCTGTTAATGTCTTGGATCTAATTTTTCTCCATCCCCCTATGTTTCGACCTTTGTTTTTCTCATTTTGTATTGAGCTTAATATGTGTCTCTTGGGTGTTCTTGGCAAACTGTAGCTGTGTCATTGGTACTATTGTATTAAAGTGTGTTCAATAACCACTCCATAAATGAAGAATGATATGTCTGAAGTATCCAGTGATACCAATATATATTGACTAAATACAAAAAATTTACTCAATTCTAAATAGCATTATTTGAAAAAATCTTGCCCATGGTAGTTTTTTTATGGACAAAGGCGCACATCATGTACAGTTTGATAATATTGCTTATTGACTGTCCCAGTGGTGGAAACCAGTGCCATGTCTCCAAACTTTCAGGCCACCAGTCTAATTCTGTTTGGAGTTTGACACTGTTATGGGCTTTTTGTTGACCTACTTTTCGTAGAGTTTGCATGCAGACCACCATTGATTAAGATATTCAGATTTTCTCTCGGCCACCAGGGACCAATACTATAAAACTTTTACAATTATATTTTCTGGAATTGTATTTTCTACTTATTAATATAACTGACTAAAATGGACAATTAGCATTTAAAAAAGATATGGCAATTTGCCAACTGGCAAATTGCCACATCTTTTAAAATGCTAATGGTTCATTTTCAACCCATTTAAAGTTTTCACTAAAAAGTACAATTCTAGAAAATACAATTGTGAAAGTTTCTATAGTACTGGGCCCTGATATAGATATTCCAATAAACAATATGTACTTCACCTTGAAAACTGCAAGATATTAACATAATTGGTGGAACTGCATAGGCGTACATGTAATCATTAAACTTTGCTGAGGTGTTTTTTTGTCGGCTCACATGACTGAAAGTTAGGGTGAGCTGTAGTGATTACTCTCCATCTGTTTTCCATTGCCCATGAACATGGTATTCATGACTTCTCGTCCAATACACCAAACCCATTTTGGTGAAATTTGAGATGATTGCTTATTAAAATTAAGATGCCCCCACCCCATTGGGAGGTGGTGGTGGAAAATGTTCCCAAATTTTGAAAAACATGAACAGATTTGTACAATGACTTGTTATTTGGTACTCAGCTTCATTTTTGCGGTGTAGAATAAAATTTGTTCAAAGTTTGTAGGGCAGTATTTGCCTCTGTATTGGGAGGGGCAAGATTTTTGGCTAGCCCTAAATTTCTGTTTTCTGAACCGATAAGCCAATTTGAGCAAGATTTAGTATATGGTATTATTAGGTCATAAGTACTTGATTCATGCAAAAAAAAAATTCCTGCATGTATGTGGAATCCCCAGGAAGCAAAAAGAGGAATCAAGTCCCTGGGTTAATATTTGGGCTCCTTGTTGGAGAGCCCAAAATTAACTTAGTTCTATATGGAGAAATATTCTTAATAAATCTTCTTCAGAATCACCAGTCCGAACCTTTTGAAATTTGCTACACAGCATGGGGTGGTCAGATTCAAATTTGTTCAGATTAAGTTCCTGAGTTCATATTTGTTTGGTTTCCCTATGGGAGTGCAAGTTTAACACTCCAACAAGGCGATTATTCTTTAAAAACCTTCTCTAGAAGCACAAGTCAGCATCTTTTGATATTTGGTATACAACATTTTTAAATTTAACGATCTATACAAAGTGAATGTCTCTCTATTCATGTACGACTGGAAAAACGATAGGTTGCCTGACTCATTCAGAACTTTTTTTAGTGTACACTCATCAACTGGACTTCAAACAAGACAAGTTGGCACGATACAGTCGCAGAAAGCTAGAACCCAATTCTCAGCCAAACTGCCAAAACATAGCTTCCCAAAGATTTGGAATGGAATTGATTCTGACTTACGAGCCCTACCTTCCAGATATGTTTTCAAGAAACAGCTTACTAATGAATGCTTAACACACTACTCCTCACATGTTACCTGTTCGTATCAAATGTGTCCAGATTGTAGGCCTAATGCTCATTGATACTCACATGTCTCGTCACTCGCCCGTGGGACCCATTATATGAGAGAGAGAGGGAAAGATGTCGTCGCCTGGGTGCTTGAATGCTTTATGTGCCAGTGGGACATAGGACACTCTAGCACTATGGTATATCTTTAGTCTCCATTGACGTCCATACCTTAAGTATGACGTCAATGGAAACAGGAAATCGTTCTATTTGCCAATAACATTCCCTCCTAGTTACAAACGAGCCTTATTCTAAATACTTCTGCTCAAGGCGCCGACTGTTCGAGTCTTTCCTGTCAATAAAAAAGCTTTCTTAATCGTAGGACGCCATTGTCAGCCCATGTCGGTGACTTCTCCAGTTATCTCATCCCACCCGACCTCAAATTAATCTCCCAATCATACATTGCCCCACCATCTCATGTCTAATCTTATATATCCAAATTTGCAGTCTACTGTCAAATTGCACTCGCGTATATCGGGTGCAGTCCTTCATGTACACTGGGAAGGGGCTAGAATATAGTTTCGAGGTCTTCCTTCCTCTCATCATTCATTCAATAGTTGAGCCATAGGCAGTGGTACTTATGAACAAAAATATCCAGCCAACTCCATTTCTGTGTAGTCATTTCTGTATAGTCTTTCGCTCTTCCTGGGGGCAACAGGAAGACAGCCAATGTGGCTATGTTGTCTCCGAACAATTTACCATCGTATCCTATATACGTAAAACTCTCTGTACAAATCTAACTTGTAAATTTGGTATTTTGTTGAATAAATTTCATTTCATTTCATTTCATGATTAGGGGGGACAAAATCAAATCCCTGTGTTCCTATTTGTGCTTTTAGTGCTGTAAGGAGAATATACTTTAAAAATCTTCACCAGAATCTTTTGATATTTGGTATACAACATCCTTATGAATGTCAAATTCAAGATTGTCTTGGTTGTTTGTTTCTAAGCTTTGTGTAAATTATATTTTGGCAATTGAAATCTGGGTGAATAGTCAAAAATCTGTGGGCAAATGTAACTGTATGATTTGTAAGACAAATTACAGATGCTGGGATAAGCCAATGCTACAGAGATGCAGTTATGAGTGCAAAATAGTTGTAGTATTGCACTTGTGCTTGAGGAAAAATATGAGACAAGGATCTTGGTCAGTATTTTTAAATTATACAGATGCCATGCAGCCGAGTTTTTCTCCCTCAAAACAACTGTAGAAGTATAGGTAATATTTGATGTGGGACATATAAACCATTCATTGTGCTATCATGCCCTGAGTAACAGAATATTCTGTGTCCATTTTTTGATTGTGAGAAAAAGAGGTTCAGAGTTTGGACTGATTATTCCAAAATCTGTTAATAACTTCCCCTTTAATGAATTGGCCACATCCACATAATTTTCAAATTGTGCATTTGAAAAAAATTCCAACAATACATTTTATGTGAACCCCCCCCCCCCCCCCACACACACACACACACCCATTGGAACAAGCTCATTCCAATGTGAGATCACAAGGCATGTTTTTGTTGAAAGTTTTGGAAAAATTTGAAAAGAAAAAAAAATTTGACATCATGTGCATAAGGTAAAGGGTTAAAGAGTATTTCACTCATCAAAGTATCTTTTCCGATTGATGGCACGATGGCTTTGTGTACTAAGGCGTACTGCACGTCTATGGTGCACTTGTCTTCAACCAATGCTAACCCTGCTTGTGTGGAGTTAGTACGTTGGGGAGCCTGACAGTTGCTCACCATTGCTTAGTGGTTCTCTCCATGTACTCTGGCTTCCTCCACCTGTGAAACTGTCTGACTCGAGGTGACCCTGGCTGTCAAAAGTGTCAAACCCCAATAAATAAATAAATAAATCTTTTCCGATTGTTAGCAACAAAAAACATTTTTCTTAACTGTTTATATTCATCTGTAATGAGAATGTTTTTTTTTAGGTCTACCTGAGCAGAGCTTTTCTAATGCTAATTTGTCCATTCGTCAGTGTCTGTCCATCTGTCCATCGTCAACATTTTGTTTATCCGTGCCATAATTTCTTAACCACTGAATATTTTTTAACAAAACTTTGTATTTGTATGTATTGTATTGTGTGTCATCAATTATGAGGTCTGTACCCTCACCTCAAAGTGAAGGTCACTGGCCCGATAGATCAGGTAACAGTCAAGAAAACTTTGATACTTTAGTATCATTTTTGTCCGGTCCATATAATTTGATCTAATTGGTAGATGTTGTTCACAGGTGGTACAATTATTGCTCATGACTCAAAGGTGTGCTGCGACTATGATCCAAGGTCATATCATCAGGGTCAAGGTCACAGACAGCAAAACTTGATATTGTTATACAGCCCTTGACCGGTCCATATAACCTGGTATGATTGACAGATCTTATTTATACTTTGTACAATTATTGCTCATGACTCAAAGCTGTGTCGCAGCTTTGTTCCAATGTCATATCAAGGTCAAGGTCACAGGGAGCAAACTTTGATATTGTTATACAGCCCTTGTCCGGTCCATATAACTTGGTTTGATTGATAGATCTTATTCATAGTTGGTACAATTATTGCTCATGACTCAAAGGTGTGTCGCGACTTTGATCCAAGGTCATATCAAAGTCAAGGTCACAGACAGCAAAACTAGGATATTGTTATGCAGCCCTTGTTCCGGTCCATATAACTTGGTATGATTGACAGATCATATTCATACTTGGTACAATTATTGCTCATGACTCAAAGGTGTATCATGACTTTAATCCAAGGTCATATCATGCAGGTCAAGGTCACAGGCAGCAAAACATTCATGTTATGCAGCCCTTGCCCGGTCCATATAACTTGGTTTGATTGACAAATCTTATTCATAGTTGGTACAAGTATTGGTCATGACTCAAAGATGTGTCGTGACTTTGATCCAAGGTATTATCATCAAGGTCAAGGTCACAGACAGCAAAAATTTGATATTGTTATACTGCCCTTGTCTGGTCTGTATAATTGGATCTATTTGACAGATCTTGTTCATACTTCAGACAATTGTTATCCATAACCTAACATGTCATGACCATAACCCATTGTCATATTATGTAGGTTAAGGTCACAAGCAGTACCATATGGATTCTGGTCTTGTAATTAGCTCCCCCAAAAGCAGTGACCCTGGGTAGAGCAGTCTAGGCTGTGAGGCCTCTTGTTTGAACATAAAACATAATGGCTCAGCTGATATGAATTTTACATTGGAACAGTAGTGATGTTGTACTTGTAGAACTAAGAAATTTCTTTCTGAGTGGTGTTGTGTGTACATGTAGAACTAAGAAGTTTCTTCCTGAGTGCACATTTTAAATTATAAATTTTCCTGCTCACTGTGATTTCCTCAAGCACTCTAAACACACATGTGAGAAATGTGCACACTTTCTCCTCATTAACATGTTCAGTGTTCATACAGGTCCTGGAAAGTTCTAGAAAGTGTTTGAAGTTCAAAACTGAAATTCCAGGATCTTGAAAATGATTGAAATTGAACATTTTTGGAAAAGGTCCCGGAAAGTGCTTGAAAAATGTTTCTGGCCCATTTTAGTCACAGCTAGAGTGTGCATATAAATTGTGGCAAATATGTGTTTTGAGAGTTTCTGTACCCAGCAAACCATTTAGACATAAACTCACTTGGCATCATTTTCCGGGAAGCTCTCTCTTTAGAACTCCCCAAGAAATAGTGACAAGGGTTGGAATTGGGTAAAAGTAACTGAAACTCATTTTGACTGATACTGTAGTATGTCTGTGAACATCAGAGATGATTCAAATAATTCAGTTGTGGAAAGTGATTGAAAAATTCTAAAAAAGATCCTGAAAAGTCCTGGAATTTCTTTCTCAGTGGTTTAAAAATCCTGATATTGGTTTTACACACAAAATCAAAAATCTGACAAATCCACCACAGAACCAAATTCTTGTCAAATTCATTCTTTTTGGACCTATTAAAATGATCATCAGGGGCATCAGTTTAGGTCAACAAGGAAAAGGGGGTTCCATCACAAACACCTAGGTCACAAACTTTATTAAATAATTTTAAGATAAATAACTAAATGGGATGATATATCATAATTCCATCACTAATGCCTTTTACTAATTTGTGAAAATGTTGTAAATTAGTTGCTAATGTATTTTAGTAATTTAGATAAAAGAAAACTGTTTTTATCTCACCTGAAACGAAGCTCAGTAGGAGCTTTAGTGATAACTTGTCGTCATTCCATTCTGCATGAACTCAACATTATCAACTTCTCGTAAACCACTGGGCCGAATTGAACCAAATGTATTATGCATATTCCTTACCATATGTCAATTCCAGTTTGTTCAAATAAACATGCCACACCCACAGGGCCCAGCACAAGGGGCATAACTGTTAGCAATCACAATTTTTAAAAAAAAATACAAATTAAAAAAATCTTCTGCAGAACTAGAAAACAGAATTTTTTGATACTTGGTATACAACATCCTAAGTCAGATTCAAGTTTGTTCGAAACAAGTTCTTGGGTTCATATTTGGGCTCCCTATGGGAACCCAGATTTTAACTCATTCCAATATGAGGAAAAAGTTTTTAAAATCTTCACCAGATTCATCAGCAATATGAGGAAATTTATTTAACCCTTTACCTAACATAACGGCCAAAACCGGCCAGTGCTATTCTCAAAAATCGCCAATTAATTTTCATTATTTTTTCATTTTTGTCTCTAAAACATAGGTTATGACCCCCTCATTGGAACGAGCTCACCGAGCTCATTCCAATGAGGGTCATAACCTATGTTTTTGAGACAAAAAATGAAAACTATAATTATTCAAGAATTTTTTTTGCAAGTGTCATCTGCTTTTCATGTTAGGTAAAGGGTTAAAAATCTTCTTCAGATCAACCAGTCAAAATCTCTTGATATTTAGTATACTGCATCTTTGGGAGGTCAAAATTAAGTCCCAGGAGTCATATTTGGGCTTCATGTGTGATCCCAAATTTTAAATTTGTGTAATAGAAGAAATATTCTTTAAAAATCTTCTTCAGATGCATCAGTCAAAATCTTTTGATATTTTGATATGTGGTATCCTTAGTGGGTCCCTGAGGTCTTATTTAGGCTCCCTATGGAAACTCTAACTTTAGCTTAGTGCAAAATGAGGAATATTCTTTAAAAATCTTCTTTCTTAAATCTGCCAGTCAGAATCCTTTGATATGTAATATGCAGCATCATTAGGAGGTTCAGATGCAAGTTTTGTTCCAGTCAAGTCCCCAGGGTGACATGGGATCACAAATTTTAACTTAGTGTAATATTCTTTATAAATCCTCTTCTTCACATCCATAAGTCAAAATCTTTTGATATTGGATATGCAGTATCCTCAGGAAGTTCAGATTCAATTTTATTCAAATCAAGTCCCTGGGGTCATATTTGGGCGCCCTGTAAAATTATAAGTTAATGCATTATGAGGAATATTCTTTTAAAAACCATCTTCGATCTCCCAGTCAGAATCTTTCAATATTTGGTTTGTGGCATCCTTAGTGGGGTCAGATTCCAGTTTGTTCAAATCAAGTACCTGGGTTCATATTTGGGCTCTCTATGGCAACCCAAATTTTTATTTAGTGCAATATGGGGAAATTCCTATAAAATCCTTTTCTTCAGATCCGCCAGATAAAATCTTGAGATATTTGGTATGCAGCATCCTTGCTCAAAACAAGTCATTGAGGTCATATTTTGAGTTTTGAAGGGATATGAGTGGCTTTACACAAAAAAAATTAAAAAAAAACACTTCATCAAACAGACCCTTCTCCACCAACCCTCACTCCCCTAGCTAAAGTAGATTACCTATATTAACATGTAGCTGCAGAATGTGACCATCAATCATTCTTTAAACAATTTATCAGACGAGTGATTAAAGACCTTGAGGCCTCTTGTATTATGATGGTCACAGTATGATATAAGCACTCTATTCAGCCACATCATTGACAATTGGAAATAATTTCCATATATACTGATGGAAAAAACCCCCGCAAGTTCAGTTTTGGTAATATAATTTTTTTATCCGTTGACCAAATGTAGTAAAATTTGACACATAGCTACCTCATTGTAATGTCTAAAGAGTCTTGGGTTAAAATTCAGTCAACCATGACCACATGCGATGCTGCACGCTTTCAACAGATTTTTTGACAAAGCGTGCTTCTGGAGCACTTCCACATGCTGTGGTCTTGAAAACCATACCAAATTGAAGTTTTAAACAGTACACCTTGAATACGCTCGACTCGATTGAAAAGCAAAATGCCGTGAATGTTCGAAGTTGAAAGGGGTAGGGCTATTGCTATTAATTATGCAGGGCCAACCGCAACATCTCGTAGCCCAGCAATTTGGGGTCCATGAGTCAATGATGGCTTGTTCAGTTGGGCATCTCCGAGCTACAGGAAGATTAGCTGACCATCCCATCCGCACGTTACGTTGCCACGTCAAGATTGAAGCATACGTCTCTCACACCTCCGTAACTGATTTCAGATAGCAACAGAGTCAGGTTGCAGGCACTCATGGTCACCAAATATTTCCAAGAACAGTTAGGAGTCGGTTTAAGACCATGACGTCCCTACATTGGTCCGCAACTTATAACCAGGCGATGTCAATGATGTTTGCAATGGCTGCAGGCACATGCACCAAATCGGTTTCACTTGGCCCATTGGAGACGTGTTATTCACTGATGAGTCTTGGTTCACGCTTTAAGGGTCAGATGGAAGACACCATTGCTATCAACATCGAGGTAAGCGATATTCTGATGCATGTGTTAACGTCGCTCAGCTCATGCAGGCCCTTCTTCAGTAGTAGAATAACATCCCACAAAGGACTATAAACAACTTGATGGGATCAGTGGTAAGGAGAGTGAGAGCAGCGACTGAAGCCTGAGGTGGGCACACCCGCTATTGATTTTGATCAGGAAATGGTGTAGGGTACCCACATTTGAACATTACCCATGCAAACGCTGTCTGTGTTAAAACAACAAAACTCATCAAAATTTAATCAGTAGTGAAGAAATAACACCAAAATCCAAACAATGAAACAATCATCCATAACACATTTGAAATATTTCTACAGAAAAAAACTTGCGTTTCTTTTTTCCTCTAGTAGAGTTTGAAAGTGTTGTCTGAAACAAACAACTCCAATGATTTTTCTCTGTTAGTGTGTTAATGATAATTTGAATTGGCTCACATGTTGTAACTGGTATAAACCGGTAAGAGTAACAGAACATAGGCATGACTTGTATAAACAGGTAAGGGTAACAGAACATAGGCAATTATTGCCATCCTATAAATGAAATGTAAGGATGCTGCCATGCTTGTAGGAACATTTTCAAGTCACATGCCTTTCATATTTATCTTCTCATAATCCGATGGATGGAATATATTGATATTTGTTATTGAGCTTCCGTTTGAGGTGTACACTATAAATAATTCAAGGGAAGTTTGAGACAAATATTTTCAGTTCTGGGTGTGGGAGAAATATGGTCTCGCCTGAGATTTCTATTTTCTGAATCGATGGACCAATTTAAACAAGTTTTGGTATGGGGTGTTATTGGGTCAAAAGTACATTAAAACAATCCGCCGTAGGAATCCCAGGAGCTAAAAATAGAAAAATTTTCAAAAGGTATTTGTGAAACTGCACAGAGAATTGTTTGATATAAATCATCCTTAGGAACAGTAGAATTGAATGGAAAAAGTAATTGTAATCATTTGTCATAGGGCACTGCAGGCCTGGAAATAGGGAATCAGGTTTTTAACCTATTTACAGGTTTTGTCTGATTTAATGGTTGTAACCTCTTTTATCAAGTTGCCCTGTGATTTATATTTTATCACTTTTTGTGATAAATCAGTGAAATGATGTTGATTTTACTCAGAAATTAAATTGTTCATATTATTTTTAACCTTGATGATGTTGAATCTTAACTCTCACACTATTGAGTTGTAGGAAGTTTCTGGGATGAAGACATATACAGGACAATTTGAAAGTTGGACGAGTTGAACTAGATGATTCGAATATAAAAGTTGATGTCCGAATTGTTCCAAGGTCTGATTTGTCAAAGGTGCAAATCATACAGCATCCAAATCTTCCAAAGTCTCTATCATCAAAGGGCCAAATCATTCGCAAACTGTCAACTTGTACAAAAAATTGGACAACTTTACAACAATTTAATCCCCAGAAAATTTTATAGATCATTCTCCTGGTTTCATACTGATTACTGTAACACCTGTGTTGTTCATCAATTTGAGAATTATGAACTGAAAATGTGGTGAAACTTTGTCATTATAACATCACAGAATTGCGACTTTAATGATATTTTTGGAAGAGAGCTAATTCCAAATAACCAACCTTCGATGATTTTGCATGATAGCATTTATGCTGTGTTTTTACACTGGTGAAAAGTAGGTGACCTGGTAGCTTACTCCAAATGTTAGTGTCCGACTCCAACTCTGAGTGCAGAGAATGATAGTGCTGTATATGGTACTGCAATAATTCTCATCAAATATCTGCAATAATTTTGTTTTTCCCAAAACTGTCCAGCCCTACTGTGTGGGCAGAATAAAAAGGTCAATGTTGGGATGGATAGGCCTGAAAATAAGCAGTCTGACATTTGCAGAATGAGGTCCCCAGAGGGTGAATTTGATGATACAGTTGGCCAGTTTATCCTCTGGGTACCACTTTCTGTTCAGAGACCCTGATTCAGATTGAGGTTCACAGAGGGTAAATTTAGTGATCCTACCCTGCTATGCAGGGTAGCATCACTAAATTTACCCTCAGGGGACCTCATTTTGCAGATGACAGTCTACTTATTTTCTGGCTTGGCGGATGGAGCAGTATAGTGATGATAACTTTATAGTTCTGCAAAGGGTAAAATGTGATCGCAAACGGTTTGCAGGTTACATTTTTAGCTCACCTGAGCAAAGTTCAGGGGCAGCTTTACTAATCACTTTTTGTCCAGCATCCAGCATTGACTTTACATTATTGACTTCTCCTCAGAAACTACTGGACCAAATTGAAAAAGTCTTCTTCATCAGATCCACAAGGCAGAATACTTTCATATTTGATATACATCATCTCTAGGGGTTCAGATTCAAGTTTGTTCAAATCGAGTCCTTGGTTAATATTTGGTCTTCCTATGGGAGCTCAAATTTTAACTTCACAATATGAGGGAATTTCTCTAAAAATCTTCTTCTCTAGAACCTTCAAACAGAATCTTTTGATATTTGGTACACAACATCTCTAGGTTGTCACCTGTCAGATTTAAGTCTCTTCAAATCAAGTACATGGGTTAATAATGGGGCCGAATTTTAACTTGGTGTAATATGAGGAAATTTAAAAAAAAATCTTCTTCTCCAGAACAATCAATTAGAATCTTTTGATATTTGGTATACAACATCTCTAGGGGGTTAGATTCAAGTTTGTTCACATAGAGTCCATGAGTTAATATTTCGTCTCCCTGTAGGAGCCCGAATTACAACTTAGTGCAATATGAGGAAATTTCTTTAAAAAATCTTCTTCAGATCCACCAATCAGAATCCTTTTATATTTGGTATGCAACATCTCTAGGGGAACCAGATTGAAGTTTGTTCAAATCAGGTCCCTGAGTTAATATTTGGGCCCTCTATTGGAGCCCAAAGTTTAACTTAGTGCAATATGAGGAGATTTCTTTAAAAATCTTCTTCTTCAGATCCACCAGTCAGAATCCTTTCATATTTGGTATATAACATCTCTAGGGGGATCAGATTCAAGTTTGTTCAATTTGAGTCCCTGGCTTAATAATTGGGCTTTCTATGGATGGAGTGTGGGGGGGGGGGGGTTGGGAGGCATGGAGGGGGCAGGTTGGGTTCAGTGTTCTTCAAATCCATTCCTTTGTGTTTTGCCATAAAATTTGCCTTTCAAATTGCAATGACGTAACAACCCTTGGAAGTTTGGAGTGCTTGTCTACAGCTGACAGAATTAGAAGCAGTCAGGCAGACATATGATAATAATCATCTGACATGGACACCAGAGTTATGATTAATTTCATGACTTCATTCCTCTATAGTGTTAATGAACCATGACTAACTAAATGTGACCACAAAATACTTCTTTGAACCACTTAGTCAGATGAGCAATTTAGGCACCTTGGGGCCTCTTGTTTGGAATCCTCATAGCCTCCACATAACCTGAACGACAGTTCATGACTTATTTCCAGGCTGGCCACCATATGGGAAAGCCCATTTTAACACTGTCAGTATTGGCAAATCGCTGAGACAGCAGTTTTTAAAAATTAAAAAAATCTCCATAAACGCTAGTCAAAACCTTTTGATATTTGGTATACAACATACTTGGGCGATCAGATTTAGTTTTGATCAAATTAAATTTTTACTTCATGCAAAATGAAGAAATATTTTTGTGAAGTCTTTGTTATCCATCAGCCAGAATATTTTGATACTTGTAGAATAGAATAGAATACTTTATTGCACTACCAATATACATGATCTGGTATGGCACAGATGATGTTTAAACATGTGAAAATACAAAATACTGCTCATCTAACATCTTACCTAGGAATAATACAAATATTTTCACATAAATCAAGCAAACAAAAATATATAGCATATTGTATATAGCATCCTCAGTTTGTCAAGATAAAGTTCCTCTCAACTTGGCCTTCATTTTAACCTGTTCAACTTTATTTCTCTGTTTTTTTGGAAATTGCTAAATTGCTGTTCACATACAGGATCTGTAATAATGGGAGTTCAAGGTGGATAGATCCACTTTGTGTGGGGTTTATGCTCCAAAATAACTTTGCCTGACAACTGTCTACTCAAGAACCCATCAATACAGAGCAGTCCACTTTCTGAGAATCTGGCTTGTCATTTCACAGAGGTCTTCATTTCATTAAGATTAGTCCACTTCTGAGAATTTGACTGGCTGCAAGAGGTGTTTCTATTTATAGCAGGCATGCTATTAAATCTCTTTGTTCTCAACTGCTGTACTGTTAACATGCTTTCTTTCCTACTGTGTGCAATTACAATCTGAGCACAATTATTGAAAAAAAATCCACCACCATCCCCTCCTCCACATCTGCAGTATGCGCCCTTCCTTAATTGGACTGAGACATCTCTTGACACTCTGGATGAAGAGGGGCCATTTCACACCTTTGCCATGTCACTGTGAAGTGACAAAGCTGCCAATGGTCCTCAAAATGAATTTCTTGGTATGTCCAACCGACACCATAACATGTATGCCAACCACGTGGCATGCTCTTAGATACATTGGTCAGGGCTTCATACATTGCCCATGTAGCCACTGGTAAGGAGACAGCCATTCTTGGGGAATGTCCTGCATGTACATTCACATGTGTATGTAGCCAGCTGGATACTGAGTCCTGGTTACATGCATCAACGCATTTTAATACACATGTACTCCCCATTAACTTGGCAGCTGACTCCGATCCAAGGTTTCATATGTGGGCAAGTGCAGCCTTTCAGGACTGGAGCTTCCCAGGACGTGTAGATACATGCATATGTAGCCAGATCATACTATTTTACACGCTGGTTCTATACATGTGCATGTGTCCTTACATGACTGGCTCCTCCAGCCAAAAACACTTATCAGCTATAGGTTCCACACAGAACTAACAAATTTGGGTTTGTAGCCACAGTGGATACAGTTTCCTGTAAGGTCTCCTACGTCAACCCATCATGGCACCTGTAGCGACACGTATTAGCATCAGAGTGTACAAGAGTCTGTCTTAGGTTAGGCCAAAGTTGTTTAATAAAAGTATATTTGCAGTCTAATCTGTCTTCGAGTCATTTGTAACATAAATAGTTGTTAGGCAGTGCTTGTTCCCTATCACTACCTCAATCTGTGAAAATGAAAGTGATTAATAAGTGACTTATTTATTATTTTTTTTAAAAATCTTTAAATCACTTTTAGAAGAGTCATGGAGCCTCTGTCAGGTGAGCACTTAGGTTCCTTGGGGACTCTTGTTTTGTTACGTTTATATTGTGTTTAAAATCCTGTCAAACATGTTTCTTCAAAGTAGATTTATCATATATTCACCATTAAATAGTTCATTATGAAAAATATCATTCACAACATGTCTAATTAATATTTTTTTTATTTTGATGATAAACAAATAAATACGTGAATTATATTTATTTTTATCTGATAACCATAGAGTATAATGCATGTTGTATATACTTGAAGTATATACTTGAAGTATATACAATGGGTGTAATTTATGCAAATGACCTTTGACCTCGTTCGATTCCATTTTCATTCGTTCATAATCTTCATAATGCAGGTTTGAATTCTTCATTGAAGGGGCAAGTGATATTTTATCGAAATAATATGAAATATTTTCTATAAGTATAAAATGTAAACTTTAGGTTTATTTAGCTGAAATAAAGAAATAATTACAAACTACTTTTTTCAAAACCTTATCATGTAGTCTACATAAGGTTTTGAACGAAGTAGTTTGTAATAATTTACATTACATTTGTACAAATTCCTAGGGTGTCCGTAATGAGTAGGGCACTATTTATAGTTATGACTACGTCCACTGCCCCAATTACAAGTTCGTCTGCTACCTAAAAAAAACATTTCGAACAAATTGTAAACAAAAACAAAATTGGACCATAATTAATGGAAATTGGAAGCTTCTCGATTGAATACACATTATTCCAACATACTGTCTGAACACGGTAGAAAATCAACGTGCCCCTCAGCTTCAAGTTTCCTTGCTTCAACAATAACATCACCAATTCAGTAGACAAAGGATCATATTACACCACTCCATCAACTGCAGCAGCACCCTTATACATTCTAAATCACGAAGAAATCTGAAATGACAATGTGAACGAACAATGTTCCACAATTATTCTATGGAGCAACATTAAATGTACAAAGTATAAACATATACACTTACCAGTTCACAGAAAATACTACAGTGACACCACCAAGAAAATGTAGATTTCAGGAGAGTTATTCTTTAACTCTTTTGTTAGCTCTGCTGACAAAGTCAGCAGAGCTTTTCTTATACTGATTCGTCCGTCGTCCGTCGTCTGTCGTCCATCTGTCCGTCCGTCCATCCGTCCGTCGTCAACATTTTATTTGTCCGAGCCATAATTTCTAAACTGCTGAATATTTTTCCACCAAACTTCATAACAATATGTATTATCAATAGACGGTGTGTCATCAATTATTCTGCGGTCTGTAAATCCACAGGGTCAAAGTCACAGGTCACAGGATCAAGAAAATCTTAAGATATTTTTGATATTTGTTTGTCCAAGCCATAATTTCTGAACCGCTGAATATTTTTACACCAAACTTCATAACAATATGTATTATCAATAGACGGTGTGTCATCAGTTATTCTCAGCGGAGCTCTCTAGGCATGACAGGCCTCTTGTTTCAGTGTAGTGACAAATCCTTGAAAGTGTGAATCAATCGCCGTCATCGGTTTGGTGGTATAAGGGGTGCAACTCTGTTTGTCTTGTCCCATTTGCTTTGTCTCGTTTTCTATGGAGGCCCGTGTGAATCAGGATAAAAGTGAATATAAGCCTCAACGAGTGAAACTGCTGTTTATTATCAGATAAAAAACAATATACATATAGTGTTTTTTATGTCTGGTTTATACAACTCATTGAAATATAGTTAATATTTTCTTGGCAGAGCCTCAAAAATATTAACTATATTTCAACTTGTTGTTGTATAAACCAGATATAAAAAAACACTATATGTATATTGTCTATATATTTACTATTAATATAATTTTATTTTATCTCACTATGTGAGATATTTATAATGGGAAATACTACAATGCACAGCAGACTCTCAGAAATAACACAACTGTATAAATCTGTGTGGCATTGATGTGCGACAAGAAGATCATACAATAATTTAATTTATCACATAGTCAAAGCTCAGAATGGAAATATCGTTGGCAACACATCTGATAAACTCATGACGTTAGAAGTTAACGTAACATTGTGAGTGGTTTTCAGAAGTAGAATTAATCTTCTCTTACTATTCATTAACTTGTCAAATAGCAGACATTTGCAGAAACATTTCCAAAATCACAAAATATTTTCATTTTTGGTTTCGAAAATATGGCTTATGACCCCTCATTGGAATGAGCTTATTCCAATAAGGGGTCCTAAGCTATGCTTTTGATGCAAAAAAAAAAAAATAAAATAAAATTGGCTGGAGATTTTTGTGAACAGTGCTGTCCAGCCTTAGTCATTAAATCAGCTGAAAGGTTAAATAAGATGTGATAAAAAGAGAATCTCAAATATATCATGATTTGACATGAAATTTCTGAACCTTGTTCAGTAAAACCGACCTGTGCCTTGGTAACCCTTGGCTCAAATCGATTTTAGTGAACTCAGTACAGAAATTTCATGTGAGATTGAGACATCCTTGGAGATCCTTTATATATACTCTGTCTGGTTTGGGCATATATCTTAATACTGTTTTTGAATCATTGTGTTTTTTATGTTCCCAGAAAAAATTTTGGGGAGAATATAGTCGCTGCTTTATCTGTCTGTCTATCTATCCATCCATCTGTGTGCATGCATCCACAATATCTCAACAGTGAGTGGATGGATTTCAACGAAATTTGATATGAGGGATTTTGTGACAAGCTGCTCCTGCACATGTTATAAAAAGGTTGCCCGCGTATTTTTCACCAGAGTTACAGTCCTTACTTTGTCAATTTTTCACATTTTTTTTCCCATACGCAGCGATATCTTACCAGTGTGTCAATGGATTTCAATGAAATTTAGTACGAGCGATGCTTGTGAGAAGCTGCTCCTGCACATTCTATAAAAAAGTTCTCCATCCATCCATCCGTCCATCCGTCCATCTGTCCATCCGTCCGTCTGTCTGTCCAACCAACCAACCAACCAACCAACCAACCAACCAACCAACCAACCAACCATTTACCAACCAACCAACCATCCATCCATCCATCCATCCATCCATCCATCCATCCATCCATCCATCCACCCACATCCATCCATCCATCCATCCATCCATCCATCCATCCATCCATCTGCAGCAATATCTCAGCAGTGAGTGGATGGATTTCAATGACATTTGTTGTGAGGGATCCTTGTGACAAGCCGCTCCTGCACATGTTATAAAAAAGTTGCATGTATATTTTTCAACAGTTACGGTCCTTGCATTTCAAAGATATGTGACAAATGATTTCCCATAGTGGGGGACCACAATTTTACGAATCTGCTTGTTAACTAAGTCAGTTGTAGGGGAGTATCCATCAGTTTTACTGATTTTCTTGTTTTCTGAGAGTCGGTCTTTTTAACGACAAATTTTATTGTTTGTCAAATGGCTAATGTCAAATTATATGGTTGCATGGTATTGCTTTTGACAGAAACCTCTCAAAAGGTCAACTGTTAAAAGATTTATTCGTCCACTGCCTTTTGCAAAAGCAATGGACTTGAGCATTCGCTTTCCATAACTCCTTCATTCCCTTCCTCTCCTAACTCCTTCCCCGCATATCTCAAGAACTGTCAGAGATGGCTTGACAAAATTTTATATTCTTATTTGTGCCTATTGTAGTTTTGGTGTCAACAGTGCTTTCCTTTTAGTCTCTGTTAGATGAAGTCTGGTTTTAACAACCAGTTCTTTTCAAACTTCTGGAGCATTTTAGGTTTGAAGGAAAGGTCAATTTTCGAAGTTCTGCTGAATGTAGTTTTGTAATTTTGTCCATTGAAGTCTGGGAAGAGGGGGGAATTGCATGAACATAGGTGGGGGGTAGGTGGGTTGCAATGGTCAAGTGCCCAGAAAAAAATGTACGCAAACATTAAATGCTTTTTTTTCTTTTTCACTGTTATAGTATCTTTTGTGTCCCAAACAGTAACAAAATGTCACCAATTGACCATAAAAGACCTTTCAGAAGCATTATTACCAAAAGTTACCCCCTTAATATGAAAAATATTGGAGAATTTCACCAAAAACTGATTTGAGGATGGAGGTGGATGTCCGATAATCATCGGAAAAAAATTGTTCGACAATTTTTTCCTTAACTTGACAAAAGTATTCAAGTGTTTTTTTATGGGGAACATTCTTTAAAATGAAGTATAGGATATCTAATGCTGTCTAATGAGTTAGAATAGCTAGGTGGGAATGATTTTTCAAAATGAACAAATTGAAAATATTAATTTTTAATTCAACAAAAACCAAAAAGTTTGATTTAACAAAAACAAAAATGTCTTTGATAGCTATCCTGCTATGCAGACCTGTCACATTATATACGGCTGATTTGCTGGAATAATCTGCTGAACTTGAAGGAACTTGTGCAGAAATTTTGTCAGCAAAGCTTTAGTGGGACATAAATTATTACATAAACAGGGAAATTCCCCCGAGTATTCCTTAATTATTATGTGTACTATGGTAAATGCATACCAGTTTTTCATGTGTGCATCAGCCTTTTCAAGTTGATGTTCGAGTGCCGAAGTTTTGTATATAAAAATGTATGAGAAGGGGGTGGGTCACAAAAATGTCCTGGAAAAAATATGTAGGAAAGGATGGGTGGGTAAAAAAATCTGCAAAATAAAAATTTCCATCTATGTTCACACATCCCTCCCCTCTCATCCTCCCACCCCCCCCCCACCCCCCCTGTTGAGGTGAGAAAAAAATTTGTAAAATTTGTGTTTTTCTTTAGTTTCTGTAAGATAAAATCAGTTTACAACAACTGTTTGTTTTCCGACCTCAGGAGCATCTTTGGATAAAATACAGGTCAAGTTCAATTTTCACACTTGCCTCTATTGTAGTTTAGGAGTTATGGCCGTTTCATCAGATAAAAATTTCAAAATTTTAGTTTTTTATGGGATTTATCAGATAAAATTCATTTTCAAGAACCAATTGTTTTCAGGCTCCTGGAACATTGTTTTATGGAATACAGGTCTCGATACAGTTATTCAGGTGAATATGTCGGTTTTTCAAGACATAGGTTGTCATTAACACAGTCAAGGATATTTTGCATTTAAATTACCTCCCCTATTCACAGTCCTCACAATTTATACAGTTTTTGGAAGCGTTTAGTATGGCCTTTCCTGGAGAAAACTGCACACAATCAGAGTCTTATAATATCACTCAAATACACTCAGCTGAATGACACAGTTGATTACTTGAAAAAATGGGTCAAAATTTTCTCATTTTGGTGATAAATTTCCAATTTTTGTGCATCGGTAGCAATAAAACTATGTTATAGGAATTCTTTATTCCCCCACTGATGATTTTACAGCATAAGATGAACATTCTGACAAAGAAAAACATATGGGTTTTATATTTATTTTTTCAAAAGGCTTTCTCAAAGAAAATTTACACAAAAATTGTCTCACTTGTCACCTGCAAAATGTCAGCTCCCAAACATTACTAGTTTTAGTCATTAAACACTCTTGTGAGATGTTGACCTCCAACTGAAATGCTCTTGGTAGTACACAGTTTGAATCAAGACCATCAACAACTTATTTTGGCCATATCACCATTAATGAGCATTATTTTGCTACCTACCTCCGAAGGAGGATTAGGAGGTATCTAGTGAAGCCCTCTGCCCATCCGTCTGTCCATCCATCTGTCTGTACAAACATTTTGTATTATAATTTCAAAACCTTTAGTCAGATTTGCATCTCCTTTGGTATGCTGATAGACCTGCATGGGGGAACGGATATGCATAAAGAACAGGTTCTGTCCAGTAATTTTTCTTAGAGTTATGGCACTTTTTCGGCTTAGACAATTCTTCTCAAACCTCGATTGTATTCACTGCATGTTGGATTTGAAAACCACTTATTTGATCAAAACAACATTTTTGAGATTACTTGTGGTCTGGCTAGCCAATTCAATATGGCCACCATGGCATTATGACAATGTTGGGGGCATTTGCTACACTTCGTGCTGCTCTTGTTTACTAAATCCACACCATCACAAAATAAAACTATAGCCCAAAATGGCCATTTGGCCGAGGATATCCAGTAACCCTGGATATGACCTTTTAGTAGGAAACAAGGCCTGCAGGTCAAGTTTGATTTTTGCATTTGTGCCTGTTGTAGTTTAGGAATTATGTCTATTGAACCAGAAAAAAAATGTGAAATCAGTATTTTTCTTTGGTTTCTCTCAGATAAAAACTATTTCACATGACAAATTGTTTTCAGACTTCTATATAGAACATCTTAGGTTTGATGGAATACGGGCGAAGTTCAAATTTTGCATATGTGCTCCGTGTAGTTTTGGAGTTGAGCCCTTTGTTTTATAATAAAAGCTTTTTTGTTTTTGGTCTTTACCAGATAAAATCTGTTTCAAACAACATTTGTTTTCAAAGTTCAAGAATATTTTACCTTTTTATGCCCCATATTTTACAAGTGAGACTGGGATTATATAGTAATCATTTTGTTGGTTCATCTTTCTGTTTATTTGTATGTCCATCCATCCTGCTCTTCTCCAGACATTTCCTTTGTCCTCTTGATTGCACAATACTCATATTTCTTACAAAGGTTGCCCAGAAAGAGACATGATTGGGATTGCATTTGGAATCTGAAGGTTGAAGATCAAGGTCGCTGTACTGTAAATATATTTTGGGTGTCCGTGCAAAATCAATTGTTTCCTTTTGCAAACAAAACAACTTCACACACACATAGCCTATAAGATATTGATCGAGATTGTGTTTGGGAGGTCAATAGGTAAAAGGTCAAGTTCACTTGCTAGAAACAGATTTAGTTTCCTTGCAATAAATTTATTGGTGAAGTTGTGTCAATTCCACCTATGTTTTGATGAAGGTTGGTTGCATCCATTAGTCTGTCTCCATTTGTCCATCCATCTGTTCTTCCGTGTGCAGTGTCAGTACAGTACCTTGAACAAACATCAGATTTTTATCAAATTTAGTCTGTGAGTTCTACTCGAGGATGTCTTGGATGAGTTCGAAAATTGATCTTGCCCAAATTTTATTTCAAGTGTTGTGCAACTTGGATTGAATTTCTGACTTGTAGGCAATGTTAGCATGATAACTTGAACAAACATTATCCGATTTTTACGAAATTTGGTCTGTGGGTTCTACTTGAGAATGTCTTTGATAGGTTTTTCAGAAGTTATGCCTCTTAAATTGAATTTCCGGCAGTGTCCACTCGATAACTTGAACAGAAGTTGTCAATTTTTTACTGAATTTGTTCTGTTGGGTCTATGCGAGAATGTGCTGCCAAATTTTGGGCCAAACTGGGTCAACAATATGACCTATGTCCTGTTAAAAGGTCGGGGGGGAGGCATCCATTTGTCTGCCCACCTATGCATCCATCTGTCTGTCCATCTGTCTATCCATGTCACAATGTCAGCACAATAACAAATTTTTACCAGATTTGGTCTGTGAGTTCTCAAAGAGTATCTTGAATGAAAAGAAAACGATTCCTGCCCAAATTTACTTTCAGTAGTTATACCCTTGGGATTGTTTTCTTGTTTAAATGTGGGTTCTGTCAGCACTGTAGCTTGAATGAACCACTCATTATTCAGGTCTCACTCAAAACTCAGAAACGAATGAGATGGCAGTTATAAAGTTCATACAAATGTTAAGGACAGTGAGGTATGTCGCATAGAATAGTTGCTCCTGCATCTTGAAGGTCAAGGTTATATGTGATCTTCAATGTTCTAGGTCACAAATCATGTCTCAGGCACTACTCAGAAACTATTGGAGCTACAACCATCAAACTTCACACAATTATAAAGGACAATCTGGGTCTGTAACTTCAAGGTTAAGGTCACATTTCAAGGTCATGCTTAAAATCAGCCAATATTCGGGTCTCAGCCATAACTCAGATAAGAATCAAACTACTATTATCAAACTTCAACTGTAACTGCTGTATAAGTTGCAGTGACATTCAGTTATCACTTCAAGAACTCTGTAGCTGTGCAAGTTGCTAAGTATACCCATACCAGCAATTTGAAAATTACGGGTGTGCATCGAATTCAGGGAATGAATGAATACTTTAACAAAATCATTATAGCGATTGTTTGTTATATCCCCCACAATGAGTTGGAGGGGGGGGGGGGGGGGGGGGGGGTATAGTGGAATCGTCTGTAGACATAATTTTGTCTGGAGATTTTCTCAGATATTTTGCTCGAAACTTTGTATGAATGTTCACCACCATGGGAACCAATGCACCTGTGATTATAGTTCCATACGGATTATTTTTGCCAGGATTATGACCCTTTTCGACTTGAAATAGCAGTTGCATAGGCCTGAATTTTGTCTGGAGATTTTCTCAGATGTTTATGGGTTGATACCTTTGAAACTGCATATGGATGTTCACTATTATAGGAACCTGTGCACCTGCGATTATAGTTCGATCCAGCTTTTTTTTGCCAGAGTTATGCCCCTTTTTGGCTTAGAATAGTCATGGCGATGACGTATGGAGAGACCCAGCTGGGATAGTCACACGCCATTTTATTTATTCTATCCACCTCAGAAACGGATAAAACCTGGAGCCAAGTTGATCAACATTTCCATCAACACTGTCATTGTGAACTTATGAATAATAATAAGCTGCTCAATGGCAATGAGGATGTAGGCAAGACATTCCTGTCACTTTTGTTACCAGTTGTAAACAAATGACAATCAGCGATATCAAACTGAACTTTTTTTGTAATTTCTAATATTTTGTTTACAAATGTTATATCTCAGAAATTAATAATGAATTAAAATAAACCTAGTATTTAAATCTTAGCTATCTAAGAACTGTGATATCCATGTATCACATCGTGTGCAGTTTTGGGGGTATGTGTGTACACAGTGCAGAAACAGAAACAAAGGGAAAGGGAAGCCTGCACAATAATAATCCATTCAGATGTTAATAATGGCCGCTTACGTGAACATTAATTACTAACACAAACATACCACTGGGTATATCTATCAACATTTAAAATACACTAGGTCATAAGAAGAGGGAGAGGAAATAAGGAGAGGAAAACGCAGAGTGTGAAGTGCCCACACTCCAGAAACAACTGTATTCATTAATATTCATGAACAAAGGAAAATAAGCACTGCCGTGATGAATTATGTAATAT
Organism: Pictodentalium vernedei; assembly: GCA_031216915.1. NCBI lineage: Eukaryota > Metazoa > Mollusca > Scaphopoda > Dentaliida > Dentaliidae > Pictodentalium > Pictodentalium vernedei. The sequence goes on from CM062296.1 coordinate 413,156,559, forward strand.
TTTAAATAAAGTCGTGACACTTAAATGTTTCCCCTCATGTCTGAGCTGGCTGTGTATTGTGATTTTAAATCCAAATAAAATAACGCTGTGCATGTTTGTAAAAAAATGCTTTATGAAAGATATTGGTTTCAGCTGAACAGAAAGTAGCGAGTCACGTAAATTTTATTCAATTGTTAATCACCCAAAATATAACTGTGTTATCAACTGTTTACGAACTCATCTGCCCAGAACATCGCCTGAGTTTTTCACCCTAAATTTGGATAGTCTATCCTACTGATGTATAAGATGCACCCTTAATTTGAGGATCTTTTTTAGCTCAACTCAACAAAGTCAAACTGAACTATTGCCATCACTTCTCGTCCTTCGGCGTATGTACATCCACAATTTCCTTTGACACACCGCACAGGTCGCATTTATGATCAGATCGCTTTGAAACTTGATGGGAGCTATCAATTTTCTTCCATTTTCATCAAAGAATGTTGCCGCTGGCAACATTCTTAGAACTTAGTTAAATCAGACCTCAATATTTCCCTTTGGCACACCCTACAGGCTGCATTTATGATCGGATTGCTTTGAAACCTGGCGTGCTTGTGTGGGGTGACTTCAAGATGGGAGCTATCGATTTTCTTCCATTTTCATAAAAAAATATTGCTGCTGTCAATGACCTTTGAACTTAGTTTAGTCGGGCATCAATATATTCCTTTGGCAAGCCCTCCAGAGCACATTTATGATCAGATCGGTTTGAAGCTTCGTTTGCTTATTTGAGGTAACCTTTAGATGCGAGCTATTGATTTTCTTCAATTTCTGTCAAAAAATGTTGACGCTGGCAATGACCTTCGATGAACTTAGTGCAGTTATGCATCAATATTTCTCTTTGGCACACCCTGCAGTGCACATTGTTTGACTGGATCGCTTTGAAACTTGGTGTGCTTGTTTGGGGTGACCCCTAGATAGGAGGAATCAATTTCCGATTTCCATCAAAAAATGTTGCCACTGGCAACAACCATTAAACTTGATGTAGTCTTGCATCATCCTTTGGCACGCTCTACAGGGCACATTTATGATCAGATCGGTTTGAAACTTCTTTGGGGTTACCTCTGGATGGGAGCTATCGATTTTCTTCTATTTCCGTCAAAAAATCTTGCTGCTGGCAACATTCTTAGAACTTAGTTTAATCAGACATCAATATTTCCCTTTGGCACACCCTACAGGGCACATGTTTGCTTTTGATTGCTTTGAAACCTGGTATGCTTGTTTGGGGCTACCTCTAGATGGGAGCTATCGGATTTCCATCAAAAAATGTTGCCAGTGGCAATGACCTTCGAGGAACTTAGTACAGTTAAACATCAATATTTCCCTTTGGCACACCCTGCAGTGCACATTTTTGACCAGATCACTTTGTTTAGTTAAGTCAGACCTCAATATTTCCCTTTGGCACACCCTACAGGGCACATTTATGATCGGATTGCTTTGAAACCTAGCATGCTTGTTTGGGGTGACCTCTAGATGGGAGCTATCGATTTTCTTCCATTTCCATCAAAAAATGTTGCCACTGGCAACATTCTTAGAACTTAGTTAAGTCAGACCTCAATATTTCCCTTTGGCACACCCTACAGGCCACATTTATGATCGGATTGCTTTGAAACCTGGCATGCTTGTTTGGGGGGGACTTCCAGATGGGAGCTATCGATTTTCTTCCATTTCCGTCAAACAATCTTGCCGCTGTCAATGACCTTTGAACTTAGTTTAGTCAGGCATCAATATATTCATTTGGCAAGCCCTACAGGGCACATTTATGATCAGATCGGTTTGAAGCTTGGTATGCTTGTTTGGGGTGACCTCTAGATGGGAGCTATCAATTTTCCTCTATTCCCCTAAAAAAATATTGCAGCTGGCAACAACCTTTGAACTTAGTCAGACCTCAGTATTTCCCTATGGCACTCGCTACAGGGAACATTTATGATCGGATTGCATTGAAACCTGGTATGCTTGTTTGGGCTGACCTCCAGAGGGGAGCTATCGATTTTCTTCAGTGGCCTTTGAACTTAGTTAAGTCAGGCATCAATATATTCCTTTGGCATGCTCTACAGGGCACCTTTATGATCAGATAGGTTTGAAACTTGCTATGCTTGTTTGGGATTACCTCTAGATGGTTGCTATTGATTTTTTTCGATTTCCATAAAAAAATGTCGCCGCTGGTAATATAGCCTTCGATGAACCTAGTGCAGTTATGCATCAAAAAATGTTGCAGCTGGCAATGACCTTTGAACTTAGTTTAGTTACACCTTAATATTTCCCTTTGGCACACCCTACAGGGAACATTTATGATTGGATTGCATTGAAACCTTGTATGCTTATTTGGGGTGATCTCTAGATAGGAACTATTGATTTTCTTCATTGTCCGTGAAAAAATGTTGCCATTGGCAACGACCTTTGATGAACTTTGTTCAGTCATGCATCAATATTTTCCTTTGGCACACACTGCAAGGCACATTTATGATCGGATCCCTTTGAAACTTGGTATGCTTGTTTGGGGTGACCTCTAGATAGGGGCTTCTGATTTTCTTCCTTGTCCGTCAAAAAAGGTTGCCGTTGGCAACGACCTTTGATGAACTTAGTGCAGTTAAGCATCAATATTTCCCTTTGACACACCCTGCAGGGCACATTTATGATTGGATCGCTTGGAAACTTGGTGTGCTTGTGTGGGGTGACATCTGTATGGGAGCTATCAATTTTCTTCCATTTCTGTCAGCTGTTTCTGACGAAAAATGTTGCCGCAGATCTTTGAATTTAGTTTAGTCAGACCTCAATATTTCCCTTTGACACACCCATCAGGGCACATTTATGATCGGATCACTTTTGAAACTTGGTATGTGTGTTTGGGGTGACCTCTAGATGTGAGCTATTGATTTTTTTTCATTTCCATAGAAAAGTATTGTCGTTATCACCAGCCTTTGAACTTACTGCATTTGTGCAGCAACTTATCCCTTTTGCACTCTCTGCAGGGTATATTTATAAATTTTCATAAAAAATTAAAAAAAAACCATTGCCACAAGCAATGACCTTCAAACTTAGTGCATTTGTGCATTAACATCTTCCTTTGGCATGCCTCAGAGGGCACATTCATTGTCAAGTTGTTTTGAAACTTTGTATGCTTATGCAGGGTGACAAAGATAGGAGCTATTGATTTTCTTTTCATTTCCGTCAAAAACTGTTGCTGTAGGCAACAATCTTTGAATTTATTGCAAAATTATCAAAATTCTCTACAGGGCACATTTATCTTAGGATTGTTTTTGAACTTGGTGTGCTCATTAGGCGGGGCCTCTAGATAAGAGCTATTGATTAGCATTCATTTCTGTGAAAAAAGTTGCTGTTTACGATAACCTCTGAACTTACTGCATATGTGTATCAGCATTCTTCCTTTAGCCAGCCTTACAGTTTACATTTAAAAATGCATGGATTACTCAGACGTTGTACACACACAATGCTGTTATGTTTAAATTTCACCAAATAACATTGGTACAAATGATCTTCAATTTGGCCATTTCACTTATAACTTACCAAGTTCAAGTTTGTCAAGTTGAGCTACAATGTCATTGACACTTTCATTTAATAGTCAATAAAACTGATGATTGTTCTGCTTCATGAGTCACAGTTGAGGCGTCTATTCCCGGAAAGCTCCGAATGGTATTTGCTCAGTTCAAAACAGAATTATGAATTACTGAGGATGAGAAATAAACTCGATCCCCAAAGGCTGAAACGTCCCCTCATAGAAATTGGTGCATATAAAGAAACACCACACACAACACTAAATAAGGGGAAGTTGGATTAAATTGTGCGCGTCATGAAAAATGGAATTACACTTCATTGCCCATTCCAGAAGGGAATTATATGACTGCAAATTTTAACCACAGATGGTGGTGGATTGGTGGTGATGTGTGTGTGTGTGTGGGCAGGGGGGGGGGGGGAGGGGTGCGAGACATTGAAGTATTTGAACCAATGATTTTTAGCTCAACTTTTGACATAGTCAAATTTGAGGTTATGCCATGGCCTATCATCCTTCGTCTGTCTGTGCATCTGGACGTCTGTCCATCCATCAACAATTCAATACGACTCAGGCTAGAAGCCGTATTTATGAACCGATCTTTACAAAACTTCTTGGGTACCTTTGTTATCACCATGGAACGAGAACGAGTGTTTTTGGGTGTGGTCTGAAATTCAAGATGGCCACCAGCAGCCATTTTGTACTGAAATTTTAGTGCAATCAGTTTTTTGTACAAACTTCTGTATGAAAGTTCTGATTTGAATAAAATTGTTGTATGAATGTTTAGTAACATGGAATACATCACATCTAATACAGGTTTTTTTCTCGTGCAGAAATTATGCAAATTAGATGCACTTTGATTTATTCAGTGCTACTTATACACAGCAAGTACACATTTCAATACGGCTCAGGCTAGGAGCTGTATTTATTAACTGATCTTCACGAAACTTCTTGGGTACCTTTGTTCTTGTCTTGGGATGAGAACGAGTGTTTTTGTGTGCAGTCCGAAATTCAAGATGGTTGCCGCCGGCCATTTTGTATCGAAATTAGGTACAATCAGTTTTTTGTACAGAACTTCTATATGGCTCGGGCTAGAGGCCATATTTATGAACCAATCTTTACAAAACTTCTTGGGTACCTTTGTTATCACAGTGGGACGAGAACGGGTGTTTTTGGGTACTGTCCAAAATTTAAGATGGCCACCAGCTGCCATTTTGTACCGAAATTGGTGCAATCAGTTTTTTGTACAGAACTTATGTATGAAAGTTCTGATTTGAATAAATTTTTGTATGAATGTTCAGTAACATGGAATACATCACATATAATACAGGTTTTTTTCTCATGCAGAAACTATGCAAATTAGATGAACTTTGATTTATTCAGTGCTACTTATACACAGTAAGTACACATGTCAATACAGTTCATGCTAGGGGCTGTATTTATGAACCGATCTTCACGAAACTTCTTGGGTACCTTTGCTTGTTTTTGGGTGCGGCCCAAAATTCAAGATGGCTGCTGATGGCCATTTTGTACCAAAATTAGGTACAATCAGTTTTTTGTACAGAACTTCTATATGAAGGTTCTGATTTGAATAAATTTTTGAATGAATGTTTAGTAACATGAATACATCACATATGAAGAAATTATGCAAATTAGATGAACTTTGATGTATTCAGTGCTACTTATACACAGTTAGTGCACATGTCAATATGGTTCAGGCTAGAGGCTGTATTTATGAACCGATTTTCATGAAACTTTATGGGTACCTTTGTAATCACCTTGGGATGAGAACAAGTGTTTTTGGGTGCAGTCTGAAATTCAAGATGGCTGCCGGCGACCATTTTATACCGAAATTAGGTGCAATCAGTTTTTTGTACAGAACTTATAGGACTACATTTGTTATCATTATGGGCTCGTCCAAAAATTCAAAATGGCTGTCGGCAGTCATATTTACGGGAATTGTGTGTACTACATTTTTTGTACACAACCAGTAAGAAGATTTTTTATGTCATGAATGTTTGCTATAAATTTATTGGGTGCCTTTGTTATCACTGTGGTATGAGCAGGGTTCGTACGCAAGTCTGGAAGTCTGGAAAAAGTATGGAATTTTTAAAAACGTTTTCCAGGCCTGGAAAAGGTATGGAAAATGACGTTTTCATATAAATGGTATGGAAGAAGTATGGAAATTTAATTAAATATATTCAGAATCACTTTCGCTGTCCATGAAATTCAAATTTTGTACTAAATTTCTTTTTATTTTAGTTTTTATTTCGTTTTGAATAAAATTTCAGAACTCATAAAATTTAGGCTTTTGTAACCCAACACAGAAATAACCGATCTGACATGAACATTAACGACCATTAATTGATCTATATATTTGCGTGATCAAAATGGCTGCTCCCAGTGATAACGTGTTTATGTTGTGAACGTCCAGAAAAACAACACACAAACATCAAAGTTTAATCTACTAAGCTGAGGTATTGTGTAATACTGTCAACAAATTAACGTGCAAGAAAATGTGGAAATATTTGTTTTCAGAAATGTGGTTGGAAAATCCCAAACACACACACTGGATTCGCAGGAACACAAAATTCAAAACAAAGTCAGAGGCAAAATGTCTCGTCTTTGACAAGTCTTTTGACGTCTCAAATACCAGGAAGTGGCATTAACAAGACATAAGGCCTCCAGAAAACATACTATTTTGGAGCAAAAACGCTCAAAAGAAACCCCCAAAACACAGCACATCCAACAGTTGTTGATTGACTTGTTACTAAAGAATTTTAATAGTTTTGGTTCATGACATTAGTTGTGGTGATTGGTGGTAAAACTCGAGAGATCTGACAGTGAGGTTAAACTCCACCACATTGCATGTACATGTGTTTTGTAAGATATATTTTTGATTTATCTGGTCACCCCAGAGGTAAAAAAACAACACTGCGATGGCTGCGAAGGGTATGGAAAAAATAGAGGAGGGTCTGGAAAAAGTCTGGAAAAAATATGGAATTTTTTTTCTTGGTAGGTGTGGGAACCCTGTATGAGAACAAATATTTTGGGGTTCAGTCAGACCCACTTGCTTAAAAAGGGAGATAATTAAAAATCTTTTCGAAAAACACCAGACAAAATAATGTTTTTTGAATTCAGTATCCCTAGGATGTGTATATTCAAATGTGTTGAAGCCAAGTTCCTCTGTTAATATTTGGTGTTGTTTGGGGAGGGTAAACATTATTAGAACAAGCCCATTTTCTATTTCCAATGAGAAAAATAAAACCTCCTCACCCGTGGGAACCCTATGAGCTGAAGACAAAAAATTCAAATACCTATATTTTAAGAAAGACTGGACAAATATTTATTAATTAGTATGAATCAACCTTAGAAGGGTTTGAATCAAACAGGCCAAAACAATTGCTAACATTTGGCTAATGATGCACCATACAAGGATCCCCATTGTAACATAAACCCTATGAAGATTTCTTTTCTAGTTTAGCATCTAACTGTCACCCACCTTTACAATACTTTACCTGTACATTTGTTACCAGCTACAGTCATTATTTATGTACCAACCTTTACAATACGTTACATGTACCTTTGTTATCAGGTCATTACCTAGATATGTGTCATTGCTGTGTTTCTTAAAAAATCTTCTTCTTCAGATCCATCAGTCGGAATGGTTTGATATGTGGTGAGTAGCATCCTTGGTGGAAGGGGGGTATTTTAGTGTGTTGAAGCCAAGTCCATGGGTCCATATTTGGGCTCCCTGTGGGAGCCCAAATTATAACTTAGTCAATATGAGGAATTTTTCTTTAAAAATCTTCTTCTTCAGATTCAGCAGTTGGAATGTTTTGATATTTGGCATGGAGCAACCTTAGGGGGCTGAGATTCAAGTTTGTTCAAGCCAAGTCCCTTGGTTCATATTTGGGCTCACTATGGGAGCCTGAATGACAACTTAGTTCAAAATTAGGAATTTTCTTTAAAAATCTTCAGATCCAGCAGATGAATGCTTTTGATATTTTTTATGCAGCATCCTTAGGGGGGTAAGATTCAAGTTTGTTCAAGCCATGTCCCTAGGTCCATATTTGGGCTGATTGTGGGAGCTCGAATAGATCTTATCAGCTATCCTCCATGCGCAATGCATTTCGGGACGCCACCCAAATATAAACGTAAACATAAACACAAACGCACCTGGACAGCAAACTGCACACAGCCATATTAAAATTCAGAATGAATACGTTACTGCACGATTTGGACTTGTGAAAGTATTTTAGGTTCGTAAACCGAGTAGCAACATTAAAAAACAATTATAGGTATATTTGCAAGCATTATGTTGTGGTATAAATTGGGGTTTGGGCACATATTGGGCATGGCAGACGTCACTAACTTGTAAGAGTCGCTGTCAAATTACCAAAACAAACCATTTTGACACTTCGTCTTACTCCAGTTTCTGCACAGTGGTATTACGGTACACCATTCGAATATGCCTTCCAGGTAACTGCGCCATTTCAAGATTACTGATACTGGTGGCTGAACACCATAATATAATTAATGCTTTTGGCAAGACAAAGTAAGTCAATTCTATGAGTCGCCCTCCAGATAGTGGAAACTTCATAACATTCAAGTTCAACAACCCAGATATACAATTATAATGACAAAAGTAAGACCACTTGGCAGGGCCACCAGATTGGGGGGTGGGGGGGGGGGGACTCCTGTCTCCAAGTCACACTACGTACCGGTACATGTACAGTGAAACCCTGTTGATTGAATATCCACTTTGCCAGTAAAAAATATTCAATTAACAGGAGTATTCAATTAACTGGGATTTGGTTATTTTTCTGTTGGTTATCTTGTTTGGCAGAGCTCATAGAGCTCTGTTAAACAAAATATAACAGACTAAATCCCTGTATTGCATGTACTGAGGCCAAATAGGTCTCTAGGAAAGGCAAATTTGGAGAATTTGAGGAAGGAAGGCAAATTTGGAGAATTTGACACATTTTTTAATATTACAAGATTTTTTATTCAATAACCAAGAGTTTACTCTACAATCTATATGCAGTTATCAAATGAAATTCATACTAAAGGTGTGGTAAATGGTTTTGTGTTTGGAAATTATATTCAATTAACAGGTTTATACAGTTAGATTTTTTATACAATTAATAGGAGTTTACTCAATAACCTGTATGCAGTTAACCGGCCAATTCATACTAAAGATATGGTGAACGGTTTTGTGTTCAGAAATTATATTCAGATAACAGGTTATTCAAGCAAGTGGCTCCACTGTATTAGTAAATCATGCTAAATGTATTACCCAGCAGTACAAGAACAGTGTGCAGATTTGATCCATGTATCCTTTTTATGGATCAGAATCCAGGCCTCATGGGGTGTGTCTGCTGATCTTTGAAATGGCCGCACTTTGCCTTTAAGAAATATGAAGTCTGAGTTTGCAGGACAAGTGAATAAAGTTTCCATCCTTCATGTATTGGGTGGCTTTGAGTGCTTTCTTAGATTTTAAACATTCATTGTTAAAATCACCAGGTGTATTGATCAAATAGGAATAAATATCTGAATAGTCAATATCGGGCATTTTGTGCAAATCATCTGACCAATTGATAATAAGGTTTGGGTCTGGGAGTTTGACCCCACTTTCCAATGTCAGCTTTTCAATGTATCTTAACTCTGCTTCCGCCTTTTGTTGCCCAGGAATTGGATATGTCTGTAGGTTGAGTTTATCAACCCAATAACAGTGTTTTAGTAGTTCTCTTTGAGTACCGGTCTGTGGTACACTTCTTGATTTTAAAATTTCTTTCATTTGAGAAACACTGAAATTTGCTGTTTTCTTCCATCTTGATATTCGATTAATTATGCAAAATGCTACCTTATTTTACACAAATTGAAATTAAGATATTTAAAATGGTTCTATTTTTGTTAATTTGGTACTTTACATTTTTCTCTGTAATGAGAAAATAAAATTCAATTAGCATAAATAATGGTGTTATTTTAAGTAATCATTGACTGAACCAACCCAGACAATATATTGAATGATTTTTTTCCCCCAAGAGGTGGGGGGGGGAGGGGCAATAAATTTTTCCCACTAGGTACAAAAAAGTTTTTTCAAACTTTTGGGAACCCACTCACTCCTTTAGGGAAGCAAAAAAAAAATAAATTCTAATTTTCAGATAGGGACCCACCCCCTTACACCATAAGCAATGTCTATTTTATCCATTTCGTCATGCCAACCTTCCGTCAAATGTTTATTGCTGCATTCGAAAAAGCTCAAAGTTTAATTTAATGCAATGTGAGGACATTTTTTAGAAAATCTTTTTAAGTTCCACCAGACAGCACCATTCAGAATTCTTAGCTTACCGGTACTTGACAGAAAGTCCGGATGATTTGTAATCACCCCCCCATCCGTCGTCTGTCTGCCATCATCCACCATCCTGTGTGAACTTGTGAAGGTGCTTTTTGTGCCTTAATTAAAAAAAAACATTGAACTGATTTAAAAGATAGTTTAGGAAATGATTGGTTGGGGAGTTGCCTATTGGTTTTGTACAAATCCAATTGCTGCCCCATAGGGAGTGGTGGGAAAAATGCACTAACATTTTTTAAAAATCTTTTCACAAACAGACACATACAATGTCTTGATATATGGTATTCAGCTTTCTTTTGGGGTCTACATGCATTTACGTTTGTTGAAACAAAAGTTGTGGAGCAATATTTTTCATTGTGTTATAAATGAGAGGAGGAAGGCAAGATTTTTCCAAGTTGACCTGGGCCCCATCAGCTCTCATTCCTAAAGGATTGTCAACTCAACCCTCCACCTGCCGCCTCAAGTTCACTCAGAGGAGATAAATACATGTCGAAACAGTAAACACCATAGAAGCATGCCTGAACAATTTGGCTCCATCATTTTCAAGAAAAATAAACACGAGAAAAAATTTGCAGGGCCATACAGGGCCAAGATAAAATGTGTTTTCTGGGCTGGTGACCCACCCACCCCCGGCCTCGTGTTCGAAAGAAATTTTCAGACCCCCCCCCCTACTTTCCACCATTTTTCCAGCCACATAGTATATGTGAGACTTAGATATGATCGGGCCTACCTGACTCTCACATCTTGGGGGATTGGGAATATCTAATACGATGTGTGTGTGTGGTGGTGGTGGGGGGGGGGGGGGGGGAGGGGGTATAAAAAGACTTTCCAAGACCTCCAGGCTTCTAAATGTGGAGGAAGGACTGGTCCCACCCGCGAATTACCCCCACCTGCATGCCTAGTCCAACCTTGGAGCCACAGTCTATAATATATTTTGTTTGTTTTGGTACGTGCACAGGACGTACCAAAACTAGACTATAAAATTAACATTAACATTAATTATGTATCATCTGGGAGCCGAAGGTCCCACGGCGAACACAGAGATTTCAGCCGATAAATGTTGAAATAAATCCTGTTGTTGGTTATTCATTTCGCTCAACAACTAAAATCCTGCATAATTATGATTCGATTTATCTTTATTTGTGATTATTAAATGTGAAGTTGACAATATTCACGAGAACATACATTGAAACTTAAACTTTCGAAGCGAGTCGGTTCTGTTTGCACACGTGCGTTCGTGTTTATGTTTACGTTTTCATTTGGGTGGCGTCCCGAAATGCATTGCGCATGGAGGATAGCTGATAAGATCTATTGTAACTTGGTTCAAAATGAGGAATTTTCTTTAAAAATCTTCTTCTTCAGATCCAGCAGTCGGAATGTTTTGATATTTGGTGTACAGAATCCTTAGGGGTGTGAGATTCAGGTTTGTTAAAGCCAAGTCCCTGGGTTCATATATGTTCTCCCTGTGGGAGCCCGAATTATGACTTAGTTCAATATGAGGAATATTCTTTAAAAATCTTTTTTTAGATCCACTGGTCAGAATATTTGGATATTTGGTATAAGCTTTTCTTAGGAGGAGCAGATGCAACTTGTTGAAATCAATTCTCTGGGTTGATATTTAGGCTACCATGTCAGGTGAGCGCCCTCAGGCCCTCTGGGGCCTCTTGTTAATTATGCAAGTATAGAACATCAGGGTAGGGTAAGAAACTTGTTTCTCAAAAGCATTTCTCGCCCAGAATGCACATAATTCAGGGGTATGGGATGGAAGAAAAACATATCTCACCTGTCCACATTGCACAGTGTCACATGAGCACCATTAATGCTCTGCTCTCTAATGTCAAAATGGCAAAGTTTTCAGCAGCAAATATTACCCATAATGCAGTTTGATATTTAACCAAATATAGTTTGTTTGATAGAGCCCTGTGAGCTCAGTCAAACAAAATATAATTGGTTAAATTCATAGTTAAAGCAGAGAAAAACAGATTGATTGGAGAAAATTCTGTTGCAATACCAGAGTGCTAGCATTTCTCCGCGATTCACCACTTGAATCCTGCCTCCTTGTAGATTGCTGTTTGTTTTCCAAGTAATATACACCAAACAATTCATTGCTCATTCAGAATATGTCAGAGCAAAGCCAGCCTAAATATAGGGGCAAGGTGCCTCATATATAAAGATAGTGTAAGTTCAAAAGATATTCCGCATCAAGGCGAAAAACCCTACGTGAATTTCACTTCTGTGAAGCTGGACATGGAAAAAACACACATGGTGTATATCCAGCTTCAGGGCAGGGACCCAGGGGAGAAACGGTATGTTAGATAAGGTCCAATCTCATTTAAGTTATACAGTAGTTGCGAGTCCTACGAGACGTAATCGGTTGGTGGCAGGATATCGTCACGGCCAATTGAGAAACGAGATTCTAAAAGATAGAAATGTCTGTCGAGTCGTTACCTGATCATTAGTATAGCAATGATTGGCAGGAACAAATCGGTTCTCTTGACAAGTGAAATCACCGTTAAGTCATGCGCGAGATGACTTGTATTGATTCTGCATCGATATACGTCATCTCCCACTGTTTTGGCAGATGGACAGATGAGCGTTTGTCCACCTGACAGTTTAGGGTAAAAAGTATATAGACCTTGAAGAGCAGAGCATTAGACACACACTTGGGGTCACAAACACGTTGGTGAAGTCCAGGGCAGGCGGACTGTGTTTCCTGGCATAGGTGTACCTTCGATCACAGGACCCTGAAACGGCTGGAATCGCCAGACAGGGCATTCCACGATTGATTTAGCTTAAGGTTGATAGGCGGCTACAGTGCCAAATTCGTTGAGAAGGAAACCCCAAGGTGAAACGTTAAAGTTTAGATTGTCGAGTAGCAGGTATCAGCCTGCAATAGTCAGAAGTTTAGGGTAATTGTATTGTGCGTATTAACCCTTTGAAGCGTTAGACTGATTGGGTTGTGAGTAGTTTGTTTTGCTGTCGAAGCATCATAATACCGACAGGAGATCGGTGTGAGTGACAATTTCGCCCTAGCACAAAAAGGGGCATTTGTGAATCGTGAATTCAACCAGGAACAGTGAACATTTCAATAGGACTTTCATGGAGGACTTTCAAAAGGCACATAAGGTATGAGTAGACAATATCTGACCCAAACCAGAAGTACGGTGGCTTTATGGATGACAAACATTGCTGGTCGGAACCATCCAACAGCCAGAGGTATAGTTATGCGCAGACGTTGACATTTGAGCCTAAGCGGGTGAAGCTCTTATGGCAAGCTCACGGTAATAATATTTCAGATTTGTGAAGCTCTTATGGCGAGCTCACAGTAATAACATTTCAGATTTGTGAAGCTCTTATGGCGAGCTCTCCATAATGTAATTTCAGATTTGTGAAGCTCTTAGGGCGAGCTCACGGTAGTAACATTTCCAGTGTGTAGACTATAGTGCCAGTACAGGGCTATAGAATGACTATATAATTGTTGAGAATTATTTAACCCTAGCAACCCATTTTCTGTGAAAAGAATCAAATTGTTGATTGTTGAAATATTGAAACGGCTTTATTTTTATGTGTAAATAAAAGAATCGTCGTTACTTTAAATCATTCTTTCCATTACACAGCCTGAAGTGATTAGGAATCACACCTAATGGAAATCGAACCTATTTCAGGTCAATTTGGCAGAGAAGGAATCACGGCATCGGTCTAACTCAGCTCCTAGCGCCGAGTTCGCGACACTTGGATTCCGACCCTCCACGTTGGTCTAATTTTCCCGCAATTTCATCAGCGGGACTAAATAACCCCACGTCAGCCCAGGCCTTACGGGGCCTCAGGTGTCCTGACAGAATATGTGTTTCATTTTTTTTGTCAGTGACTGCGATACTATCTGGTACATGTGGTGCCACATGACTAATCTTTGAACCCAAATAATGTTGAGTGGGCAAAAATGATCCATGATTGGTTTTGGTTATGGACTGTGGAATTCTCGCCCTTGGAGCAAGATATTTTCACCATACAGTCACTGTGTCTGGCTCAGATATCTTGATCTTTGGGTGAGAAATTTCCCCATCTCACATTCATACCAATTGAGAGTAATATTATTCTCATTTTTGTTAAAAGTCTGTGCTTTGAAAGAAAAAAGATTTTAAAATTATTTTGAAAATGTACTGGTCAAGTTTTCTAAAATTGTATTGGCTGAAGAATTAATCAGAGCTACTTGAAAGGCAAGTTTAGAAAATAGGAAGTCTTGAGGGAATTGCTGTCCATTTCATGGTAATTTGGCTAAATTATTCAGAGACATATAGCTGTTAAGGATTCAGTTAGTAATACTTGTACATTATCAACAAACATTATGAACAATTTATTGTCTCAGTTGTCTCACAATAAAGACTACAAATTGCATAAATTGCCTTTTCACTCTTAACCCACTGTTTAGGTAACAAAACAACAAGAACAAGGAATACTGATAATTGTATTTATTAAATAACTTTGGGAAAAATATTTTTGGCAGGCTCATCTGTTAAATTTTTCTAACTTCATGCTTGTTAGAAAACATTTTTAATTTCTCAAGTTTCAAATTTATAAGGGCCACTAAGGCCTAGACTTGTAGATAAGCCTCCTGTTCTGTTAGGCTAACTGGTTGAGCCTAAATTGGTACACTGCATGCTGTATGGCTTTCTCTGTCTACCTGCATTAGAATGACTGTGGTGATTCTATGACAGGCCCTCATGAATAGCCTAGCATGCAGTTAGTAATTGTTGTATGTTTTTTGAGAGGCTTAATCACATCCTGGGTCTCTTGTAAGGCCCAGGATGTGAGTGGGCCTCTCGTGGATAGGGCGTGTGAAAATGTTAGTGAAAGCCCTTTGTGGATGGGCTTGTGACAGGTTAGTGAATGCCCTTCCTGGATAGGCTTGTGAGTAAGTTAGTGAAAACCCTTCATGGAAAGGCTTGTGGAAAGGTTAGTGGAAGCCCCTCGTGGACAGGCTTGTGAAATGTTAGTGAAAGCCCTTCATGGATAGGCTTGTGAAAATGTTAGTGAAAGTGCTTCATGGATAGGCTTGTGAAAATGCTGTGAAAGCCCTTAGTGGATAGGTTTGTAACAGGTTAGTGAATGTCCTTCATGGATAGGCTTGTAATAGGTTAGTGAAAGTCCTTTGTGGATAAGCTTGTAACAGGTTAGTGAAAGCCCTTCGTGGATAGGCTTGTAATAGGTTAGTGAAAGCCCTTTGAGATAGGCTTTTAATTCCCCGTGGGAACCCCGGGAAGTAAGCAGCACTTGTTTACTGTGGTAAACCAGTTCCGCTTTACTAGTAAAATAGGACCCAGTCACCAATGCTTGGGGTGAAAGTCCTCTAAAATGGGCAACATGTTGTCAACGATTGACTAAACGTGACTTCATCTCCGTGTTGTGTCACGATTAGCCATAGTGCATAAATATGTGACGTTAACCACCAACAAACAAACATAGGCTTTTAATAGGTTATTGAAAGCCCCTCATGGATAGGCTTGTAACAGGTTAGTGAAAGCCCTTTGTGGATAGGCCTGTAATAGGTTAGTGAAAGTCCTTCATGGATAGGCTTGTAATAGGTTAGTGAAAGGCCTTTGTGGATAGGCTTGTAACAGGTTAGTGAAAGCCCTTCATGGATAGGCTCGTAATAGGTTGGTGAAAGCCCTTCGTGGAAAAGCTTGTGAGAAAGCTAGTGAAAGTCCTTTGTGGATAGACCTGTAAAAAGTGAAAGCCCTTTGTGGATAGGCTCGTGAAAAGGCTACCATATATTTCCGTGTATAAGTCACAATTTTTTACCTGAAATGTTATGTCAGAATCGGGGGTACATCTTATACAGGTTTGTGGGGCCAATATGGATGAATTGAAACCATAAAAAATACAAAATCATCAAAATAACAACAAAAAAATAAATAATAACACATTAAATGTATGCCAGCAATACCTGGATATAAGTATTTATTTATTCCATGAACTCCAATTCACTGAAGTGTAATGTCCGGTTATAAATTACGCACAGGTGCACCAGGTAAAGTTAGTTTCAAAAGCACCAACAATGCTGAAGTGGGACAACGTCAACAATTTGAAAAACAATTTGTGCTGTAACCTGCACATTTGTTGTATTTTTATTGGTTTTTCCGGAACTTTCTCACGTTCTGGAAAAAACAACTTAATCACAACAACTGCGCAGGTTACGGCACAGATGGTGCTCTGATTCTGAAACTATGAAGTTTCAGTCACAAACGAGTGTTGGATTTTCTTGACAGGGATGAAGACATTGGGGTGATAAACAAACAACGAAAAACAAATAAATGCGAGTATTTTTTAAATCTTTAATAATAATTTTCCTTTATTCTTTTATCTTATTAACCATGTGGTAACTCGTGAAAACTTACCTATTTCCGTTGCATCCCAAACTGCCCCAAATTGGCAATGCATATATTTAAAAATGGGGGGTGCGACTTAAACATGGGCTTTAGGCAAAAGGGAGGAATTCCAAGTGTGAGTTTGGGGGGGGGGGGGGGGGGGGACTTATACACAGACATATACGGTAATGGAAGCCTTTCGTGGATAGGCCTATAAAAAATTAGTGAAAGCCCTTCATGGTAAGACATTCAAGTAGGTTTATGAAAGCCTGTCGTGGATAGGCTTGTGAAAAGGTTGCTGATGAGAAGTGATTAGAAGCCCTTCAAGATGATGTGCTCATGGGAGACGTGGAAATTTAGCTTATTCCAAATACATGTATTTATAATAAAACGACTCTTTCCAATAGTACCCGATATTTGAAAACCCATAACAGAACGTTCCTGGGGGTGGAGGTGGGTTTGTGAGTTTACTGCTTGACAATCAAACTTGTTGCAGGAAAAATCCAGTCTGACCACAGAACAAAGAAGTATTTGATTTCTAAATTGAGAATTGATAATGACCACCATCTGGCATTTATCAAAGTTGACATGCCTGACCTGAAGTTACCCTCTTGGAGACTGAGCATGGTGAGAATTGAGTTTTGTTACATAAACTACATTCAACACATACATGTATGTCTTGAATTACATAATGTTTTTCAAAAAATCAAATCTAGTCATGGCTGTTCTCAATAAAAATTATCAATTTCATGAAATAAAAATTAAATAAAATTATGAAAATTTAACTCATTGGTCACAAAGTTGGTTCAACTTACAGTGGAACATCAGTTTGAACACACCCAAACATTACTTAATGTATTGGCAAGAGACTTTCTGTCTGGACAGGAATATTTGCCAGCGGCATGCAAAGAGTTAATTCATTCAAGGTCGGCAAGACATTAAGACATATTTTTAAAAAAAATCTAAGCTTTTGGGTAATAAATTTCACAAACAAATCTCATTTAACTGAAAAATATAAACAACATGTGGACCAATTACCACCTGACAGTCTCATCAAAGAAGCAATCGAAGCATGGGAGGAAAACTCCTGGTTGGATTCTCTCCAGGGGTGTAGGCAGCTCATCTCACCACCATGTTCCGAACAACATCCTTTGGAAACAAAAACTATCGCCTCGTTTTTCGACAACGCTATTCACACGGAGTTGAAGAAAGACGAAATGGTAGGAACAAACTGAGGACATTTCGAATATTCAAAGAAAACCTTTTTCTGGAACCTTATCTAGAAGAATGCAACATCACAAAGCAATGCAAAGCTTTGACAGAGCTAAGGATAAGCTATCATAATCTTGGCATTGAAAGAGGGAGGTACGTTGGGATAACAGAGGACCGTAGAACCTATGAGAGTTGCAGTGCCGTAGATAACGAAACTCACTTTATCCTGGACTGCCATCGTCTGACGAAAAAAAAAATGTTTTGGGACATAAGTATATTACTGAAAGCATCTTCGACAGTTTTGACGAAGCAAATAAAATTAGACATATAATGCAATCCACGGATAAAGTGTTCCTAAATAATCTCGCCCACTACACATACCATGGCTTAAAAAAAAAGGAACATGGTTACCGCCAGATCAATGAGATCTTAATGGCCCTCCATAAGACATGGATCATTAATTATCCAACGATAGCAGTAAAGTTGTTAATGTCCACCCAAGCATCACAACACTGGCATCAAACACAATTAATATTATAAGATCGAATTACGGCAACTGTCTAAATGGAGTCTGGTATTACACATATCTACAGGCACGAGAGAGCTCAGATAATAAGCTGATTTCAACTAACTGTTGACCAAGAAGCTAAAATTTGATTTTCCATGTATTTTCATTAAAATGGTCTTTTTCAGGGCTCGCAAATAGGGTCGCCCGACGTCCTGGGACAACCAGAAATTTTCTCGGGCAACCAAAAATGCTATTCCCTTTGCCCGACGGGCAACCAGATTTTTTCTGTCCGATTTTAAAAGATAATTCTTTGAGAAAATTAAAATATAAAAACGAGCAGGAATTAATGATTAAACAACTGTTAAAATAGGTGAATACATGTTCCGCTTGTTAGGGAAAGTGCTTTTCAGACAGTGGCGGCGGCTCAAAAACTTCAACAGCTACACAATTCCTTTTCTGATCTATGATATTATCGGTGACACATGCTGGGATTGGTTGTCAATAACGCACTGCTTTAAGTATTCAACAAACCTAAACAAATGGTCACCACGTCGGTACTGTTTAGCCCTGTCCCACACTGATACTGTTAGCAACAGGCTGACAGCCCCCCATGCACACACACACTCACAACTCCCACAGCGACATTCAGGGCAAATTTTGATATTGTTCAGTAATGCTCATGAGTGGAGTCTGGTTATATTTGAATCAATGTTCCCAGATATCGGCAGAGCACCGGTACGATAAGTAACCGAGAACGGCATGACGTCATATCCCTGTAGAGACAATACTGTATGCTCATAATGTCCTGAACAACGATTCAAACACAACCATTACCTTCCCAGAAATCATATTTTGAAAGTGAAAGTGGATGTTGCGCTCATTCAGCATTGCAACGGTCTCTGTTGCTGATCTTCCTCTCGGTCAGGTACTTATTTATTTTTTGTTACTGATTTGAACAAACGATATAATATGTTTGAGATTAGTTCTCAGTTGAGATAGTAAGTTAATGTAGCGCAGTGAACCAGGACACTTTCCAGGCTGTAATGGGGGGGGGGGGGGGGGGGGGGGGGGTACTACGGTGCCGTATCCAAAGTGCTAGTTGTCATGACGCATGGTTTTTTTTTGCACAACTGAATCTTGATCTGTCCTCATCTTTCAACACCTGTTGTTATACATCGTTTGTTGTCATATCTGATCAAGTCACATTGAAATGTGTATAAATTGAGCAATCAAATATCAGTCCTATCGCCGGGCCATCATTTTCTGGGGTGGGCAACCAGATCTCCAAAGAAGCCTGCCCGACAGGCAATCATGTTTTTTCACTATTTGCGAGCCCTGTTTTTGACCATTTTCATGTGAATGTTTCGAGGTAAAATGTCTGTCACTTGATAACTCGGCTATATGCCCTTTGATTTATGGGAACCCTCCCCCCCCCCCACCCCCCCCCCCCCCCCCCCCCCCCCCCCCCAATAATTTGTTGTTGAAATATGAGATTTTCAACTCATTTAGTTGCATTTCACTCTCATCCCTGTATATAAATTATGCAATCAATTCATCTCTTATATAGTATAATGTCATGTGCTTATTTCATAATTCTATTTTTGTATATTTTTAATATAATGTTATACTGTACATTTGACCGACATGTTGTAGAAGTACAATAAACTGAATTTGTTAAAATCAAATACTAACATTTTTTGAGAAAAAAAAAATCGGAAAGAAGGTATCTGATCTTAACATTCCTCCTGCTGCATGTGCGATTTTCCTGCCCAGTAGACATATTCTTGGCTCTTGTAAAAAAAAAAATCACCTTCTTTGGAGCAGTTTTCTCACAAATGATCTCTTAATGCAGACTCATTGAAAATTCTCATCAAATCAAATCATGGCTAATGTATGAGAAAAACAAGAAAATACTTGGCAGGTTAAAAGTTAAACCAAATTTTTCATATAGACATTATACACTAGAAACTGTACTATAAGTCAGAGTTTTAAACCATTGGGTTAGAAGGTGGGGATGGGGGGTTGTAGGAAGGAAGGTGGGAGGGTGGTAGGAAGGGAGGAGGAAGGGAGAAATTAGAGATCTGAAAGATCCTGGCACTGTAGAGATGAAAAGTTGAGAGGGTTGATTGGCCTTTGGCCTTCATTGAATGCTATAAACACTTATGGTTAAATTAATGAACAAATAGTGAAGTAGAAGCAGCAATTATCTAACACTACAGGTCCGAAGGCCTGATTAAATTATTTGTTCGTTTAGACAGTGCAGTGAAACTCTTGTTAGTTGAATTGCTACTTTTCTAGAGGAAAATCATTATATATTGGGTATTTAATGACACTTTCAACAGCTAGGGTCACATCGAATTGGACAGATTTATAGGTCAAGGAAGCCAGAGTTCCCAGAGAGAACCACTGAGCAATGGCAAGTAACTGCCAGATTCTTCAATTTGCTAAACGGTTCAAATTCAGTTAGCAGCGGTTGAAGGCAAGTGCACCATCGACATGCAGCATGCTTTAGTAAAAATGTAGAATGTGCCGGCAGAGAACAATTTTCAATTAACACAGTATACAATTAACAGGAATTGAGTCATTTTTTTGCAGGTTGAAATTTCAGTATTTTGACATCCGTGCACAGCTGTTTAAGAGGCCAGAATGGTGAAAAAATTATATTTAAATGCCCCACATGGGCAATCAAGATGAAGTGCCTTGGGCACTGAGCCACTGTGCTCCCATCTACATCAACAGTGGTCTGTACAGATACTCCACGAAAAGTGGATAAACAAACCATCCATAACATCATCAAATTCCTTACAGAATTCGACTGGTGGTCTGAGAGTTTGGGGATCTTGCTTTTCAAGAGTGTGCCTCAGATCTCTCGTCATACCAGAGAAATACCATTTTCACATGGTTAGTGATTAACCAATGTTCAGCAATTGCATCTGACATCGGCCGATTTTAAGCCATCGGTTGACCATCGGTAGAAGTGTTTGAACATCGGTTCATGCCGATGGTTACATGGGATCAAAATTGTTCATATTTACGTTTGATTCATGACCTCATACAAGCAGTAACAAGCCTAAGTTGCTATGGTGATTGGCAGTAGAGTTGAAACGATTTGTCGATTATTCAGCATAATATCCCACACCCTGTACAAGTTACACGTGCACTGACAGCACCCCTCCAGTACTATGAATTGCAGTTTCATCGTTTGATATCACTGTCAGCTCATTTGTAAACAATCTAGTTACCCCCAATTCTTCTTTATTCACTGTCAACACAAAGTGGACAATAACAAATGAGAATAAAATACACTCATCAGCCGATTGTTTTCACGGTCGGAGTATAACTTCAATCTGTTGTGCATGTTACTTATTTATGTAAACAACCTAAAAATAGTGTATGGCCATTTTATGCATGGACTTCTGGGATTGATTATCATTTGTGAAACATATTTTTCCATCTGGGATTTTCTGCCACTAGACTCATGAATACGAATCTATGAAATGGAGTGAATTGCTGTATTAAAAGCTATTTGAAAACACAGCCGTCATGAATGTATTTTCAGTCATTCATTTCCGCTCCACAACGAAAGCAATCTGCATTGCTGTGTACAAAAGGGAACCTATTTTTGTTTTGACCTGTATATCCACATGGGTTTTGAATCTAAAATTTGAATTAAAACATAAATCCGTAATTAAATCAAGTAAATAAATATATGTTATTTAATTGCACTTTGATATATTTTATTCAATTTCATCTTCAAACTAAATTTAAATGGAAGTGGAATTTAAAAATAGTATGAGCCTAAGTCACCTATTTTAACATCAGTCAAAGATGCTTCGCTGATAACATGTTTCCAATGACGTCGTACTTTTATTTTGATACACACAGTGACTCACTCTTGAGATCAACAGACATATCAACCTGACTGTACTGTAAAATTAACCCTATTCTATGCGTTCTTGAATCTACTAATCCTTTTGGTTGTAACTTTTGACATCAGCACTTGCAATCGTCTAATTGTGGACTCAGCTAATCAGTAAGCAGATGACTTGCAAATCCTTATCGGTTAATCACTACCCTTGGTCATACTGTAATGAGTCACTCTGCTCACAGGAAATGTTACCTGATTTCTGCATGTTATAATTTTTTTTTACGTTGATGTAAACAAACGTACAAGGTTTTATATGTGCAACAGGACGAGATCGAGGGGTACCCAAAATGTTTGCACCCTGGGCATGACTGTCTCGAAGGCTCACCTACCTGGACCACCATGATCCTGAAACAATTCTAGATTTGTATTTTTTTGGGCTATGCCCACTCAAGAATTTAAAGTTCTTTCATTTATAATGGATTTGGTAACAGCAGTTGAAATATAATATACAACAAAAGTTCTAATTTACTCTGTTATTATTTGTCTGCTCATAACACAAGTTTAATTCAGTTTTTTGTTGGCCTCTAAGTTTTTTCTTATCACCCTATCTTACAATTGTTTACTACAGGCTTGCACTACAGTGGAAGTCCCTGACTTGGAAAATATACTTTCTATTTTGATCTTTCCCAAGTGATTTGGGAAAGAAAAGTAGTGCAAAAGCACCAAGAAAAAATAAGCCAAAACTGGGTCGAGTGCTACCGGCGCACACCCAGTAGGGGACGCTCTTCTCCTAGTACAGATCCACAGCTTCTGGTACCAGTGCACAGTCAGTAACTAATGAATCATTCTTTCTTCGTCTGACAGGATTTTTCCTCTCTGTTGAGGGCAGAATTTCTGTTTTTTGGTGTCCCTGTCGGCCGTCTGGGTTCAGTTGTGTTCCCGCCGGTCCTTTATTTTCTGCCACCTTTCTCTTGTAGTTGGGGGTGTTCTTCTACTTTCTACATCTGTTGAGTTCAACTTTTCTTCTACTTCTGTCATCTCTGTTATGCCCAGGACTGTTCCTTGAGGGCAATGCCTTTTGCCCAAGCATGTGGTGCATTGTCGTGGCCATTCATCCTGCACCTGTGGGGAGGGGGAACGCTGTCGTTCGGGGCCTCCCAACACCACCACGTCTGGTGAGAGTTATACCCCCCTCCGTGGGGGGTGTGTAGTCTTTAACTGTGGTGGATACTGCGGGAGTTGTTGACTTGTCTGGTGAAGAGATGCCTGGTTCCGGGACTGTGACCCCTCTCCAGTTGACATCTGAGGCTGTCACTATGGTTGTGACTCCTCCTTTGGAGCCGAGCTCGGTTGCTCTCTCCACTTTTCCACCGGTTTCAACAGCTCCCATCGTATCTGGTGCTACTGCTGTTCCATCTACTACGTCATCGGTCACCATTTCACCTGGCCTCGGCTTATCCCTGCAGGGGTCTGCAGAGATGTCTGGTAGTGTGGACATGGGGTATCGGCCTCAGCCTTCCCTGACTTCAACTCGGCGAAGTCGGAAGGGGCTGCCGACCGAATCCTCTGCTGTGGTCTCTCAGCCGTCGAGCCCAGCAGTTTTCTCATTTGATTTGGATGTTCATGGTGGGGTCACCATGGACTCTGTTGCGTTTCTGTCCAAGCACTCTGGTCCCATGGCCAGTTTTGCGGGACCGACATTTTTTGTGCAGCCTGGACCTTCTGTCCCTCAGAGGTCTGTGGCGACTCTCCTGAGTTCCCACACTGTAGATCCTCTGGGTATGTTGTACCCCTATACGCATCTGCCTTCAGATGTTTCGGCTGCCACCAATCGCCCTGCGTCGGATGTATTTGAGGATCGTGACCCTTCGCTGGTTAAAAGGGTCAGGAGTGAAGGCACTTTGCCGGTTCGTTCCCACGTCGAACCGGCTGACACGGGCTGTGAGCTTAGGGAGGCCCTCTCCTTGTTCACTCAGGTTCTTTCCAAGAGCCTTCCCGTTGCCTCCAGTGAGGCTACTAGTGGTTTCCAGGCACCCCCAAAGGCACCGCCTCCCGGGATTGGAAGCAGGCCGCTTTCTGATCCCTCAGGTGTGCGTACACCATGGGAGGCATCGGCTGGTTTGCCCATGATGGGCCATGTGCCTTCCAACTCAGAGGATGGGTCAGACATACCTGATGTCGAGAGTCAACAGTCTTCTGACTTGGGGGCAGCTCTTGACTTTGTGTTTGAGTACCTTCCAGATCTCACACCGTCAGACCAGCCGACAGTGTCAGCCAGGCTGCGATCATCGGTCACTTGCCTACAGACTGTGGAGCAACCCGCTTCTGGGCGCCTTCAACTGTGCCGGTCGATACAGGTGGTTGAAGCTTTTACAGCTTTGGACTCAAGCTGAGTTCCAAGGCTATGAGGACTTCGTTCTTCACCAGGGCTGACACTTCTTTGCTTCCAGTGCGTTATCGTTCCGATGATTCCACCAATCCGTCAGCCTGCCAGACTTTGACGGTCTTGGATCAGGACTCCACCTCCCTCAGCTTTTCGAAGCCCAAGTCAGCCGTTATTCCTGTGGGGACTCTGGAGGCCCTGTTGGGCTTTTCGAGAGAGATGCTTTCTCTCTCAGATCACATCGTCTCTGCTTTAGCTGCTTATTTGCCTCCAGATAAGTTTGATGACATACAGTCTGCTTTGCGTGTGCTTTCCAAGGCGCTCTTGCATCTTACTCACACGTATGCCTGTAACACGGCTAACTTGGAATTTGTTCACCGGGACGCTATGTTGGACACAAGCTGTTCCCTTCGATCTGCTTCTTTGGCGGGCCCGCGACTCTTCCATGGTTCTGTGGCGACGGTCCGGGATGACGTCCTACGTCATTACAAAGATCACTTCCGATCCTTTGGTTTTAGATGTTGTTCGGTCCGGGCTGGGGATATCCTTCCAGAGGCATCCCACTCTATCGAGAGTGCCTCTTCCAACACAAGTTCCTTTAGACATTACACGTCGGGAACTTTTGATCATGGAGATAGACAATCTCCTGTCAAAGGGGGCGATGAAGGTTGTCAAGAACATTCATTCAGTGGGATTTTATTCCCGCCTGTTCTTGGTGCCGAAGATGGACGGTCGACTCCGACCGGTTATCGATCTCAGTATCCTAAACCAGTCTATCATTGCTCCCAAGTTCAGCATGGAGACATTCAGGTTGGTTCGCCGCTCCATTCACCAAAGAGATTTCGCTTCCAGCATCGTCCTGCGAGATGCTTACTTTCACGTTCCGATTCATTAGACATCGCGAAAGTATCTCAAGTTCGCTTTCTGGGGCGAGTTTACCAGTTCAAGGCCATGCCCTTCAACCTCAACCTGGCTCTTTGGGCCTTCACCTGACTAATGTCTCATGTGATAGCCTTCCATCTCACACAGTCCAGGGTGACTACTTCGGGATATGACTAGACGATATCCTCCAGAGGCATTCCAATGCTGCCTTTCTGGAGTCAGATGTCGACACACTGTTGAGCCTGCTAATGTCGCTAGGGTTTAGAGTCAAACAAGGAGAAGTCGGACCTGGTCCCTTCTCAGTCGTTTTGTCATCTGGGGATGGACTTTCGTACTCAGCTGAATACGGTGGCGGTTCCCAGGGCATGGGCTGTGATTCTCTCAGCTTTTGCCCTGACTCTGTCCCAGTCCACGTCCGCGACAGCTCGGAGTATTCTCCGGCTGCTCGGTATCTGTGGTTCGGTGACAGATCTCATTCCTCTAGGTCGGCTGCATGTCCGAGCTCTCCAACACTTTCTGCACGGTCGTTGGATGCCGAATGTCGATCCTCTGGATCTGGTGCTTCAGTTCCTGAGTCTCTTCATCATCACCTTCTTCCCTGGACAGATGTTCAGTGGATTATGCAGGGAGTTCCATTGGACTTACCCACGTCTGACCGTGTTCTGACGGCAGACGCCTGCGATCTTGGATGGGGTGCGACGTTGGATCCTCTAGGTCTTTCCCTTCACGGGGCATGGGACCAGGATCATGCAGCTCTTCACATCAACCAGAAGGAGCTTCTTGCCCTTCTTCTGAGTTTCCGGCAGTGGATCCCCTGCCTTTCAAATCGCCAGGTCCTTCTGTTGCTCGACAATTCGACAGTGGTTGCTTACATTCGGAACCCATGTATGAATTGGCTCGGGATCTTCTACTGCTCGCTGAGGATGTCAATGCCGAAGTGGTGGTTCGTCACATTCCTGGTCGTCTGAACGTCCTAGCTGACTCCCTGTCCTGACGGGGCAGGGTCATTTCCACCTAGTGGATGCTCCACAGGGCAGTGTTCCAGTTGCTTTGCGATCTCTGTGGTCGTCCCCACATTGCTCTCTTTGCGACTCGTTGGAACCATCAGGTGGACACTTTCGTGTCCCCGTGTCCAGATCCTCTGGCTTTCGGCGTGGACGCTCTGGCTCTCCATTGGAACGGTCTTGTCGGCTATGCCTTCCCGCCGGTTCCGATTCTGCCTCAGGTTCTAGCCAAGATACGAACCTGCAGTTATCGAATCATTCTGATCACTCCCCTGTCGCCTCAACAGGTGTGGATCAATCAGCTCCGCTCTCTGTTGGCAGCGGTTCTGCCACATTTCCCTCTACGTCACGACTTTCTTTGCTAAGGTCACCCGAGGAGGTTTCATGTCGACCCGACTTCATTGTGCCTTCATACATATCTTTTGTCAGGTCCTGTTTCTTCCGTAGAGGTTTTTCGAGACGAGCAGTGGAGTGCTTTTCTTCTTCAAGGAGGCACTCCACTGGTTTAGCCTATGTGGCTAAGTGGAAGGTCTTCTGTCGATGGTGTGCCGATCACTCTGTTGATTATGCCAATCCTTCGATATCACAGATTACAGAGTTTCTGGTATAGCTGTTTGATTCTCGGGGTCTCCAGCCTGCTACCATCAAAGGGTGCAGGTCCATGCTTTCGGAGACCTTTTCGTATGTGGGGCAGCGTCGAATCAGCACTAATCCATACCTCTCCAAGCTTGTTCTGCACTTTTATTTGAAAAGGCCTAGGACTTTGCAGCTTACCCCAAGATGGAATCTTTCTTGGGTACTGCTTTGCTGGGGCACCGTTCGAACCTTTATCACAGGTGGATATGTGTTTTCTCATTTTCTAACATACAAGATGGCTTTTCTGATGGCTTTTGCCTCAGCCAGACGGGTTGGTGAGCTTCACGTCCTCTCGGTTGATCTGGCCTTTTTCATGAGCTCTCCCAACAGTGTTACGTTTACCACTGATTGCTCCTTTCTGGCCAAGAAGATACCAGAAACGACTCCACCTCCTATCTGTATCAGGGCTCTTCCTTCTGCTGAAGGTAATTGCCCTTTGCTCTGTCCGGTTCGTGCACTTCGCATTTATCTCAATCGGACGCAGTTTATTAGGAAAGGCAGGAAACAATTTTTTTTTCTGTCTCTTATTTCTGGTCGACAGAAGATCTCTCCTCAGTCCATTTCTCGATAGATTTGTCTTGCTATTCGCACGGCTTACGCTCATCTAGCGACTGACGATTCTATTACCAATCATATTTTTGCCAACGAGGTGCGTGCATTGTCTGCCTCTTGGGCTTATGCTAACTCCGTTAAGTTGTCAGATGTTATGCAGGCAGCCTACTGGAGAAATGCTTCTACTTTCTCCACCTTCTAACTGCATCAGTTGCAGGATCAGTCGGAGGACCTTTTTGCTTTGGGCCCTCTTTTTTTCTGCTGAGGCTGTTGTCTACCCTAGCCATTAGGCTTCTTACAAGGTCAGTTCCTGCTCTGTGCTGTTACTGTCCTTTCTGTCTGTGCGTTGCACAGAACCATACACCTCATCTCTCATTGTCTTTTACTAATTATTGTGATGCTATGGTTTGATAGGCATAGGGACCTCTTCCTCTGTCCATGGTTTCAGTGCAATTGGGTTATGTGGGGGTTGGTTATGTGATTCCCTTCATCCCATTGTCTATTCAGCCTGTAGTGAACAGTTGTAAGGTAGGTTGATAAGAAATTTAAATTTTATAGTAAATTTCCTTTCTTTTTATTCCTACCACAATTGTTTACATGGGGGCCCTCCCGTCTTCTTATTCAGGTAAGAATCCTTCCTCCCCGCTAATCACATAACTCCAATGTTGGCAGATTCAAAAGAATGATTCTTTAGTTACTGACTGCGCACTGGTACCGGAAGCCATGGATCTGTACTAGAAGAGCGTCCCCTACTAGGTGTGCGCCGGTAGCACTTTACCCAGTTTTGGCTTATTTTTTCTTGGTGCTTTTGCACCACTTTTCTTTCCCAAATCCCTTGGGAAAGATCAAAATAGAGAGTATAATTTCCGAGTTAGGGACTTCCACTGTAGTGCAATTTAAATTTCCATGTTCAAAATGAATCAATGTACCTTATTGGTTCATCCCATATTGCACTTTGCTGTTGTTTCATTCGTCGGGGTGAAAGCGAGGGATCAATCAGACCCCTGTATTCGAAATCATTCCCTGCAAAATTATCCTATACATGACGTGTACACTCCATACCAAAAAATTATCCAAAAATCGACTGAGTATGTTATGTGTAATTACATAATGTCAGACGTTCACTCACTAATCAGTGTTCTTGTACTGTATCGGGTAAAGGTTTGCCAATTAGCATATTAATTTCT
Source organism: Pictodentalium vernedei (assembly GCA_031216915.1). Lineage (NCBI taxonomy): Eukaryota > Metazoa > Mollusca > Scaphopoda > Dentaliida > Dentaliidae > Pictodentalium > Pictodentalium vernedei. The sequence goes on from CM062296.1 coordinate 413,185,058, forward strand.
GTTCACTAAATCTTTTTTTTGTACCTGATTCATTTTGTTTGGAAATTTTGTATATCAAATAAAATCTTTAAAGGTGAAAATCGGTTTGGTAAATCCCGTTATTTTGTGTGATAAATTTGACCCCAAAAATGAGAATTTTGCTGATCACGTGCAAAAGTGTGGCTCTTCCGTCAATTGGATCTGCATTGCATGAAATATTCTGAAGTCATTTGAGACCGGCGAACAAACTCAGGGGGGAATCCAAATCACATATCGGCGAAAATTTTATTTTAATATGAAAACAAATCGAAATCTCACGAATTAACAAATGGATTTTTTCAATTCCTATATTAAACCATAGTACAGAGTTCTGGAAATGAAAGATATGGCATTTGTATCAGAATATTTTATTAAATGTAGGTTTTAGAAATTTTCTGACTGAAAAATATAATTGCTAATCAGGGACAGTCTCTGAAAGATTTTTCTCGCGAAACATTAATTGGTTATGTAATCCTTCTCACGTGACCGCGCTAAAACAGCTTTTCATACCTGGTCATTTCTACACAAACGATGGGGTATTAACAAGTGCGGTTTTGTATGCAATGTACACATAATGATAAGAGTGGTCCCTCTCATAATGCGTCGTCCACTTTACGTTTGGAAAAAAGGCTTTGATCTAGCAGGCCAAACTTAAACCTATACACTAGGTTAGTTATGGGGACACTTTATAACCTGTAAAAAGGTTAACCCTAACAGATACCATAATTTTTTGGACCCATTCAACTCGGCCCTGGTGAGAATCAATGTTTGTAAAAGTGATTCTCTCCAGGTCTGTGTTCTCGGGGAATCATTCACAGTTAATGGACTTGTTGGTTGGAATTGAAACATCTTTTGGGTGAAAGTGTTGTAGGCCCGTGGTTTTTGATCCATTATTCATATTCATGTCCATTTCATATCATACTCTTTGGGGGTGCGGTGGAGTTGCGGTAACCAGTTCTCGTCAGATCACCAAAGTTAAGCAACGTCGAGCCTGGTTAATCATTTAATGGGTGACCGTCTGAGCGATCAATTTGGACTCCCGCGTTGTGTCCTTGGGCAAGGCACTTAACCCAGACTGGCCACATGGGGGCACCATGATGCCGTGTACTAAGGCGTACTGCACATCGATGGTACGCATGTCATCAACCAATCTAACCCAGCCTGTGCTGCAGTGCGGAGTTATGATGTTGGGGAGCTGGCAGATGCTCGTCGTTGCTTGGTGGTTCTCTTCGGGTACTCCGGCTTCCTCCACCCAAAGAATTGTCACGGTCATGATTACCCACTGTGCATAAGTATGTGACATTAACCCTTTCGAGACTCAGCCAAACCGACGCCCAGACTTGGGATATTAGGGTTAATTTCGGGATCATCTCATCCGTTAGATAAAGGTATAAAACGTTCCATTCATTTGAATTGTCAGGTAAGTCAAGATTTATCTTCCCAGCTTCATAACATGGGATATCTTGTGGAACAAAATCTGTGCATTTTTCTCATTGAAAAATTGGACCAATTCCACGACCACGCCAGCTCCTCGTATTCTGCCATGTACCTGACCAGCACTTCTTTTTCTGCCGCGTCCCCTCCCACTGGCCAGTCCTATTCCACTCCGTCATCTGGATCATTACTGGCAACATCATCTGGACATCCAACACTCATAGTAGTGTCATATGTGTTAGCTTGATTTGAGCGAGACTGTACCGCAGAATCCTTTTTCCACGTTGCTATCAATTGTCATCTTCGTCCGTGGAATTACTGTGAGGTGCAATATGCGCCAAAACTGTAGCCAATCAACTAAAGGGAAACAACTCTAAATTCATTTGGGCATGAAATTACTTTTGTGGACTGATAGAGATAGCACACGTGGACTGAGGTGAGAGTAGATGCATTACTATGCCATCGGCGCACAGCGCACCGGCGGGTTTGTAGTGTCAGTTTACCACTCGCGCGGTACGCGCCGACGAGTCATGAAAGGGTTAAACACCAATGAATAAATATCATACTCTTTCATGGCTTCTTAATAAACCACATATAAACTGTTGTTGTGCCTATTTTATTGTGTGTTCATCCAGACCACAACACATAACTTAATGTTTATTCAACCTCCGGAGTTGAATTATATTCTATCCATGCATCCATGGTTTTCTAGTTGACCCAGATCCTCACGAATCTGAAGACCAACAGGGAAATTCCAGCCATGGTTCTAGCCCCTGGGGAATCGTTCAACCCACCCCCTGTTACACATTAATGAGTGTGACACAAACACAGAAAGGTAATTTGCCATGATTTTTAATTTTCAAAGTTTCAACAACTGTAAACAGAAATAAAAAATAAAATCTATATAGCACACCTGAATTAATTGAAGCTGAGTGAGAGGTTAAATTATATGAATCAACGTCTTTCCTCAAACTATAATCTATCTATTACCTCAAGCCTTTGTAAAGGTTATACAAAACATGACTTCAACTTGATGAGTGATATAAAAAAGAATATCTGTATCGATCCATATCTGGAAGGTAAAGGGAACAAATCCATTTATAAATTGAATTATCAAAACTCCATTCCAATCCTCAACACTTGTCCAAAGTAACCTAGTATACTAGTATACTACCCAATGATTTTGGTGTTCACTCAAACAAGATTTTCATGTCACAAAACATGGGTTTGTAGAGACCTGGTATATTACCCTACAAATCTGATGTTCACTCAAACCATATTTTTATATCCCAAAAAGTGAGTTTGCAGAGACCAATACACCAATCCACGATTCTGAATAACAAAAGATTTTTTCTTCGAATGAACCCACTATGAATCTTTATCTCTGATTTGGGGGAAAAACCTTTTGAACTTTTACTTTATTTTTATACGCCCGTCATTTTTTGACGGATGTATTATGTTATGGCGTTGTCCATCTGTCTGTCTGTCTGCCTGTCCGTAAACAATTTTTGTGTCGCCTACTCCTCCAAAGGTTTACATGCTATATTGTTTAAATTTTACAGGCATGTTGATCAGTAATTGCCATTGTGCATGTGACAAGAGCAGGTAACTCCATTTAGTATTTCCAGAGTTGTGCCCCTTTTAGTACTTAACAGATTACAATATTGTGTCGCCTACTCCTTCAACATTTTACTTGCTATATTGTTCAAACTTTGCACACATGCTGATCACCAATTGCCATTGTGCATGTAACAAGAGCAGGTAACTCTGTTTTGTATTTCCAGAGTTATGTCCCCCTTCTAGTACTTAAAACATTACAATATTGTGTCGCCTACTCCTTCAACATTTTAGATGCTATATTGTTCAATCTTTGCACACATGCTGATCACCAATTGTCGTTGTGCATGTGACAAGAGCATGTAACTCCGTTATGTATTTCCAAAGTTATGCCCCCTTTTAGTACTTGAAACATCACAGTATTGAGTCGCCTACTCCCACATTTTATAGGCTACATTGTTCAAACTTTGCACACATCTTGATCACCAAATTCCATTGTTCATGTGACAAATGCAGGTAACTCCATTTTGTATTTCCAGAGTTATGCCTCCTTTTAGTACTTAAAATATTACAGTATTGTGTCGCCTACTCCTTCAACATTTTGCATGCTATATTTTTCAAATTTTGCACACATGGTGATCACCAATTGCCGTTGTGCAGGTGACTACATTTTGTCTTTCCAGATTTATGCCCCTTTTAGTACTTAAAACATTACAGCATTGTGTCGCCTTCTCCTTCATCATTTTACATGCTATTGTTCAAAGTTTGCACACATGTTGATAACCAATTGCCATTGTGCATGTGACAAGAGCAGGTAACTCCATTTAGTATTTCCGGAGTTGTGCCCCTTTTAGTACTTGAAACATTACACTATTGTGTCGCCTGCTCCTTCAACATTTTACTTGCTTTATCGTTCAAACTTTGCACCCATGTTGATCATCAGTTGTCATTGTGCATGTGACAGGAGCAGATAACTCCATTTTATTTTTAAACGACAAGAATCCTCGCTGTTTATAGCTGTTATGATCCTCAAAATGTCCTTTTCCTTGGCGCCACCTATCGTCAGTCATTATCAATGAAGTTAACCTGTCAATGGATGGACGCTACCATTGTAAACGGCGAGGAGAATCTTCTACACCTAAAAATTGTTTGCATTTCCATTCTGCATCCTAAAATTTCACAAAAACAATATGAAATGTGTGCACACAAACATACAATTTGAAACCCTTTACCCCAGACAGGGCAGGGGAATGGGCAATGATTGAAGGGGGGGGGGGGGGGGGGGCAGACATAGTCGAGTCCGCAAAAATTTCAAACTTTACCCCAGAGAAACTTGTGCATGTTCCAATTTTAGTGGGTGCATGTTGCCCCGCTAGGCAGTGCTCTTGTTGAAAGAATGAATTATTAAAAGAAACTGTGTCATCTACTCTTCTAAAAGACAGATGAGAAAATTTACTTCAGTCGGGCCTAGAATGTTTAACTACATAATTTAATTCAAAGCACTTTAACCACCTAAAGTCGGACTTATAAGTCCTTGTCAGAGAAAGTAAAGTTGGAAAACAACCAATAAAATTTCAAGGTACCTGTGGCGTTTTTGGGTGGCCGTGGTGGTGGCAGGGCAAGTTGTAACACGAATAAGGAGGGTAGGATACTACAGGTAATGTAGTACTGGCACTTTGAGGGTTAATCTTCAACCAAAGACGTCTAAACTTCCCAATTCTTTTCCCACGACCTCCTATGAGGGTGGATTTGATAACCAATACTTCAGTAGCCGAGCGGTCAAGGTGCCACATGTACTGGTTTTCTGTTAGACAAAGGGTTAATATTTGGACATAAATGTACTGTACTGGCAGAGTGACCAAATAAACCAGGTCTTGAAACTTAACAGTTTAATTTATAGTTATCACTAAAGCAATGATAAACAAAATGCAACAAAACAAGTGTATAATTCATATATGCTTTGAGAAGCAATCATCAATCGCTATGTTGAACCTCATTTTCTTTTCCTCGCTTCAAGTTGCAGGGGTGAGCTTGAACACAGTTCAGATTATTCATGGCTTGTGCAAAACAAGGGAGCTAACTACACCGGAGAAGAGATAAATAGCTTAACACGTTCAGATGGTGTTCTGCTATCGATATCATCTGTAACGCCACAGCTCAGTGAAAGATTGCAAAGTTGACAGATATCCTAATAAGTATTATTCAGTGTCTATACGACTGGACGCTATAAATCACCTTCGATTCCCGGTCCGAGTCCCAAAACTCAGCGCATCTTCGCAAGTAATATTTATTTACTTGCGTTATCATTAAGGATTTACTCAATTACCAAGTAATTATTACCTTTACTCAACAGTGATTAATTTACTCAAATTGCTGCTTAATACTGGCCAAGGCTAATTGCTTTGTGCAAGCATTGTTCGCAACTGAAGGCAAACAAAAGGTTTAGTGCCAAAAAGCAAGAACAGCAATATGAAAACATTTGCGCTTAAATAGACGGGCAAGTATTAACCAAACACCCTGATTGGTTTATTTAGTTAAAGTATAAATATAAGTACACGATAGGTTAATTATTACGTGAGTAATTAAGCTCTGCACTAATAGGTGCGGAACATACGTACGTAAAAATACCAAGTGCTGATTGGTGGAGGATGACATACCCACATTCAGCACAAAGAAACATGGCTGAAGTATGCCAAGTGAAAACTTTTGAATCGCAAACCACAAACCTTGAAGCGTAACGAAATACAAGATATGTGACACTAAGTTAGAAGGTTCGTATTGAATTCTGTGATAAGTGAGGATTAACAAAATCAGATTACTGTGATTTCCAACAAGAATAATTTGAAACTAAAACCTGATTTCGATGCACGAAATTTGGTAAGTTAATAACATTATGACAACATCGCAAGATTGTTACAGTACCCATCGACTTGTGACAGGCATGAATCTGCATATAAAAATGTAACAGCTGCTTACTGATTGGAGCTACTGAATGTCTTGAACCAGGAAAATTACAGCTTTTATAAATTCTTCAGTTTACTTCACAAAATGGTAGTAGTTGTTAGTTTTCCCTGAATGATATGGCAACGGAAATTGTTTAAATAAAAATTACAAGTATATATTTATCAGAAAGCCAAACTGAGGGATAAATATACTGAATTATTAATAATAACATGAACAAGGGCTCCACAAGAACTGACAAGGAATGTGTGAATATCGATTCACAATACTCTACCCCGTCATACCGGTATATGAAATAACTATCTGGTAATTTCTGTCACTTGTACAATTGTTTATTATCCCAAACCAAAACGAAGTTTCCGGGCGATATAGAAATGGGGTCCGTCCATCCGTCCGTCCGTCCATCCGTTCGTTCATCCATCTTCATTTGTCCGTCCATCCATCTGTCCATCGTTCCGTAACAACTTTGGACCGTCATATCTCAGTCAGTGGATGTTTGATTTACATGATCTTTGGTATGCTGATAGACCACCATGGGGGAAAAGATATTCACAAGTAACATGTTTTGTCCATTTTTATGCCCCCGACTTAAGTCAGGTGGCATTTAGTGATTGAAGTGTCCATCCATCCGTCCGTCTGTCCGTCCGTCCGTGCGTGTGTGTGTCTGAACCAATAACTTGAAAACTGTTAGGGCCACAGTCATCAAACTTCACACAATTACAAAGGACCATGGGAGGATGTGTCACACACCATAGCCGGGTTTGTACCTTCAAGGTCAAGGTCACATTTCAAGGTCACACTACAAATCGGTCAATATTCGTGTCTCAGCCATAACTCAGAAACGAATCATAGTACAATTGTTAAACTTTTTACAAATGTTAAGGGCAGTCAGAAGGTGTGTCGCGTATAATAGTTTCTGCCGCATCTGCAAGGTGAAGGTCACAAGGGGGGGGGGCATGTGTTACCTTAGTAACATTCTTGTTTTTCTAGAGCTATGGGCCTTTCCCCACGTTTTTCAACTTAGAAACCATTCAACTTAGAAACCCTTGGCGGGGGATACCGGTGACGTTGCACTTTGTTTAATCTTTTACCAAACACCAATAGCAGACAACACTTGAAAAAAAATTCTTGAATGACTGAACATTTTCATCTTTTGTCTCAAAAACATAGCTTATAGCACCTTCAGTGGAATGAGCTCAACATTTAATCTCGTTCCAATGAGGATCATAAGCAACTATTTTTTTTCTGCAAAGCCTAAAAAAGTAATAAAATTTCTATTTCAATTTTTGTGAAAATAGGTGGTTGGTTGTGATATTACATTAGGTGAGCGTTAACCCTTGTGGTCTCATTTTATAGTCTATTGGCCAGGCACTATACAGGCAGTGAAAACTATAAGAGAAATCACTGTCAGGAAAATTTGATATTTGTCTCAAAAAAACCCACTGGTGTGGTAAAACAAGTTCTGCTTTACTCGTAAAATTTGAATCCCACCTGCGGCAACCGCGTTGTGTCCTTGGGCAAGACACTTCACCCCCATTGCTCATGTGGGGGCACGGTGATGTTGTGTACTAAGGCGTATTGCATGTCGATGGTGCACCTGTCTTCGACCAATGCTAACCCTGCTTGTGTGGAGTCAGTATGTTGGGGAGCTGACAGTTGCTCGCCGTTGCTCGGTGGTTCTCTCCGGGTACTCCAGCTTCCTCCACCCATAAAACTGTCGCGGTCATGATTAGCCATTGTGCAGAAATATGTGACCTTAAAACACCAATAAATAAATAAATATACTGGTAAAATAGGACCCGGCAATCATTGCCTGTGGTGGAAGTCCTCTAAAGTAGGCAGCATAGTTATAAACGACTGGTGAAACTTGACTTTGTATCCATTTTGTGGTCATGATATAACCAATAATGCTTAAAGTAAGTTACACCAATAAATAAATAAATGATTTCATAATGGACCCCCCTGTTTTAAAGCCACAAAATTAATTAGAAGTGGACTCCAAGGCTAAGGTTAAAAACAAGCCTGCTGAAATGAGGATTGAAAAATGATGTTTTAGAAGGAAACTTAAATAATTTTGAAATAACCATGTTTGATTTTAGGTATGATTGAATCATTGTCTACCACAAGTAGTTTTTTCACCTTGACCTTTTGTTTTATCAGTTTGCCATGAAAGTAAAATAACATTTTGCCAAGTAAAACAAACCTCCTCCCTACACCACCCCACCTCCATCCCCAGTAAAGAATAATAATGATAATTATGAGAATCAATGAAATGTTTCTCTACCATGTTTTGCTTATTTAATGTCATCTGTCGTCCATTATCCAATGTGATGGTCATGTTTGAGTCTTCATATCCAAAAACCCTGACCTGATTTCAAGTGAGTGATGGGTAGCCCTAAAAAAATTAAAAATCTGTTTCTCCGTCCGTCCCACATGGGCCTTTTAGCTGCCACATGCTCTCTTTTAGATAATCAATGCAAACTTAAAAAAAAAAAAATTAAATGGTTTGTCTGATATTTTACCCAAGTTAAAAAATTGATAAATTTGTCTCTTGAGTGCAACAAGGCTTTGCAATGCTTTAGCACCACCACCCTGCTATTCTGTAGATTATGAGGCCTAAAACAAAACAAGCTGAGAACATGAACATTTGATTGCAAAGAAATAATTACAAAAATAAAAAATAAAATAAAAAAATGCCCGCCCACATGCAATTTTACAAGAAATGATCAGAGAAATTGTTAATCTACTTCATGGGACCTGTCGGGTGGGGATATTTCAGTTTAGTTCAAATGAACTTAATGCATTCTATGGAAAGGCAGTAGGCCTCAAACCAAAAATAAAATACTCCCCACCCCCCAAACACACACACTCCAATTTTTAAAAATGTCCTTATGAATGCAATGAATTGGTATTTAGTATTCAGCTTCATTTTAGGTGTGCAAAATAATTTGAACAAAATTTGAGTGGCAGTAGTATTTGGTGTCATTATGAGAGGGGTGACACATTTTCAATTCGCAGATTTCAGTTGTCATAAATGCTTGACCAATTTGAAAGAAATTTTGAACATAATATAAGTCCTTAACATGTGCATGATTTATGTTTAAAAAAAAAACCAGCAGGCATCTCAGTCGGGCACCACCTGGAGTTCTCTCCCTGAACTGCATAGCATAAGTAATAGAGATTTGATATGGTACATCATTCCCAGGAGAAATATAACCAAACTGGGCAGAAATTGTGTTTGATAATATCATTGCCCCCCCCCCCACCCCCCACCCCCCCCCATATGGTGCTCCCAAATTTTAAATTTGGGACAGGGGAAAAAAAGATTTAAAAATCTTTTTCACAGAAACCACTGGTCCAAATGCTTCCCATGTTTGATATATAGACAATAAACATATAGTGTGTTTTTATATCTGTGTTATACAACGAGTTGAAATATGGTTTATTTTTTCGAGGCTTCGCCGAGAAAAAATAAACCATATTTCAACGAGTTGTATAACACAGATATAAAAACACACTATATGTTTATTGTTTTTATCTGATAACAAACAGACACCCGTCTCGTGCGTCTACCTGACTTATATATGCTTCCCACGGGCCTCCAAAGAAAACCAGTCTACGAGACAAAAGAAATAGGACAAGATGCATAGAGTTGTGTCCCTTACATTACAAAATCGATGACGGCGATTGTAAAGTGCGATTGCACTTCTTGCATCATGTAACTGCGCTGGAACAAAATAAATTTCAACTATTTTATTAACAGTAACTAAACGGTGTTTCAGTAGAGTTATTCTTTTTTTGACATAGTTCCAGTTTTCTTCCGTGTTTTATGCTGTAGTCCCAATATAACAAATAATTTTGCGTTTGTTTACAATTTTTACGAAGTTTTTTTTTTTCAGGTAGAGCAGACGAACTTTTAATTAGCGCAGTTCTGCGAGTACTTTTGATCGAGGCCGTGACTATAAATAGTTCGTAGTCGCCGCATACTAATTACTATTAACATTCAAGTAATTTCTACAATGTTTTGAAGCAAAATTTTAGGTTGCCTTTATTGAAGCAAAATAAATAAGAAATGACACCATCAGAGGATTTTGACAAAGTGCAATAAGCGTACAATTAAAACCTGCCCTGTGATATAACGATGTTTCATGAATGAATGAATGAAAATGGAATTGAAAGAGGTCAGAGGTTGTTCGCATAAATTATAATTATATACAACACCCGTTGTATATACTTCAAGTATATACAACAGTTGTTATACTCTATGGTTATCAGATAAATAACATCCTTATAACAATTATTTACAAGTTTGTGTAATTCAAGCTCTTGGAGGCACATTTAGGGTTGTCATGGGGCCCCTATCTCTTAATGCTGTGGATTATGGGGAAACATCTTTGTCTCCTATACTCTGATCCAAATACTTTCACATTTGGTATATAATATATTTGTCATGATTATTTACAACTTTTTTACAGCAAGCTCTTTGGGTCATAATTAAGTATGTCAGAGATGGAGGTGGGGCAGGGAAATAATTTATCACTTTGCATAGTAAAGAAAACTTAAAAGATTTCTTAAAAATGACTAGTATGGTTGGCATATAACAATATACAAGTTTATGTTTAAATCAAGGTCCTTGGGTCTTATTAAGTGGTGGTAAGGTTCCCAATAATTCAGCACAGTGGGGTGTTGAAGAAATATTAAAAAGACTTTTTCTTATAACTGGGAGAAATATTAAAAAAGGGTCATAAACAAGTGGTCAATAATTTAGAACAGTAAGTATTGGGGGAAACATTAAAACAATCTTCTCATAAACAATTGGTCCAAATGGTTTAATGGTTGACATGTAACATCTTTATAATAAATTTGCAAGTTTATTATAATCGAGCCCCCAGTGTCATATTCAGGGGTATCATGGGACACACATTGTAGCTCTGTGGATAATGGGAAAACATTAAAAAAAATCTTATCCTCCAATGTATAACTTCTTTGTAATGAAGATTTAAGAGTTTGTTGGTATTCATGGGATCATATTTAGGGGTCTTATGGGACCAATATTTTAACACAGTGCAGGCCTTGTGTTTTAGGGCGAGTGATCATTTGTCTTCACCTAACACGCTCCTGAAACATATCTAAGGTGACTGGTACACATCCCACCTCAGTTTCCACATCACTTGCCTTAATTGGTAATGTGATAAATTTTGAGCATCAAAATTTATTCATAATTTTTTGCCTTGTTACAATTTATGAGAGAACACCTACAGACGCTCTTCCATAAATTGTAATAATGCAAATCCAGACGGACTAAATAATTTCTTTTGGAAAAATATGAAACCTTCTAATTGCAGTACAGTGGAGGCCACTTAATTGGATATCTCTTAACTGAATAACCCTATTAATTTCCCAAAACAAAATCATTTACCATATCCCCAGTACAAATTTGACCTGTTAATTGAATATAGGTCATAGAGTAAACTCCTGTTAATTGATTAAAAAATCTTGTAACATGTCGAAAAATTATACTGATTCTCCCCAGTTTTTCTTTCTTTATAGACATATTAGGCCTCATTACATCCAATACAGGCAATTAATCTATTATATCTTGTTTGACAGAGCTCGTGGAGCTCTGTCAAACAAGATATAATAGAATAAATGCTAAGTTGATCTCTAAAATACAGGAAAGTGACACAATCCCTGTTTATTGAATGCTCCTGTTAATTGAATAATTTCCATTGGCAAAGTGGCAATTCAATTAACAGGGCTCCACTGTACCTGCATGTCTGAATTAACCCCAAATATGAGCATTCATTTCTCAACTAGTTAAAACATGTCAACAGCAGAAAATATTTGGCTCTTAGTGTAGTGATTCTGAATATCACACAGAAATTTTAGAAACTGATGTGAGCACTAACCTGAACTTGCTCTGAAGTATGTTATAAACAAACACTGCATAACTATGACTTATATTTTCATGCTTAACTACACAACATTTCTTTCTGGGTCTTATTTTAAATATTATTCGAACATATGCCATGAACCTTTATGGTATCACAGCAAGCCTGAAAATAAGCAGACTGTAATCTGCAAAATGAAGTCCTCAGAGGGTGAATTTGGTGATGCTACCCTGCATAGCAGGGTAGCATCACAAAATTTACCCTCTGTGAACCTCAGTCTGAATCAAGGTCTCAAGCCAAAACAGAAAGATGTCCCTGGAGGATAAATTGGCCCACTGTATGGGATAGCATCAGCAAATTCCCCCTCTGGGGACCCCATTTTGCAATGACAGGTTGCTTATATTCAGGCTTGTATCACAGCACTAAATACTTTCCCATTGTCGACCATTATAACGTTCAAGCGAAAAAAATTGTGATCGCATCATTTTAATTTTGGCATTCAAATATCTTTTGTCAATTACAGCCCTTCAAACAACTTTTTCTGACCCCAAAACAGGGGGTCATGCAACAAATAAGAAAAAAAAAAAAACTGACAGGAAGGGAAGTACCTGTCACGGAACACATATTTTAAAGGGAATTCCCAACAAAACCACACCAAAAGTCAGTTATATTTTTTAGGTCTGAAAGTCATCAAATCACCCTCTTTATTTATCTGGAATATTCAACAATAATGAAAGATGTCATTAGAATGTTTCAAATGTTTATTGAAACAATATATTTTTCCAAGGCTGCTTATTTTTAGAGATTGCATCATTTCTGAGTGCAACATTTCAAGGCGGGTAAATCTAAATCAAATATTTACTGCAGTGATACCTATAATCATCCCCAACTCTACCGAAGTTACATTTTACCACTTACATGAGATAAAAGAGTCATTTCTGCAACAGAATTCAACTTTTGGCTTCTGTTGTGTCAAAAACATGGGAAATTTGTTCTTTTAAAGAAAAGTGTCCAAACTTTGTCAAATAGGTTTAAAAACTGGCATTGCCCCCCCCCCCCCCCCCCCCCCCCCCCCCTCAAATTTTTTCTATCTTGTAACATAATAAGTAGGCTGAGAGGGATGAGAATTCCCAGCTTCCTTTGAAAACTATCTTGATGCAAAAATAAAACTAAAATCTGCATCAGCACGTCATATTTGGGGAAAAAATCTGTCACATTTAACCACACAGTAAGAGAAATAGTGTTCCAACCCCCCACAAAACAATATGAATAGTAATTTTGTTGAAAAAATTGGGGTTGCAATTATAAATTTCACCAATATCAAAGGACAGTGCCTTTTTATTCCAACAATTGATGTCAAATTTTCTTCCTCCTGATGTGGTAAAATATAGACATGAATGTGCTCCCACCCCCTGGTATGGCTCTTTTCATTTTACATTTTTTCTAAGAAAAAGCCTCAGTTTTCTCAGTTAAGGCACCTAGAGTCATTGGTATGGCACTAACAAAACATAAAACACAGTTTTTTCCCAACAGTATGACCAGTACTGCTACTGTGGTATCTCATAACACTGTTAAAATGTCTAAAACTGACTATTGATTCTATAGTGCAATGCTTGTGCTGCAAATACCCATAAGTGCACGTTCACAAATTTAGTTTCAAGCCTCACTGACATCCCTTCCGACAAAAACAGGGAAATTGTAGAAAGTATTTTTCCAAAGAGGATGAATCAGATATTTGCTTCTAGAATCGAGTGGTCTTTGATGTTTAATGTATTTGTGTGTGTGTTGAGGGGGCTGTGGGGCTGAAAGATAGTCAACAGCCAATTATTGAAAATGTACAGGAAGGCAAACGAAAATCAAAAAAAACCAAAAAAAAACACCTTGTCTGATGGAGAGACAGACACACAGATAGACTTGCAGTCACACATTTTGGAAGAGTACTGAATGACATATGATGAAAAATATAATAAGAAGAGCAAGGACAAGGTTGTCAAATAGAAAAAAGCTCAATGGACCATGAGTGCTGCAGTCCCAAGGCAAATCATAAAAAATTGAAAATGTATGATATTAAATTCAGTCTCCAAAAAAATACACTGTACAGTCTTTCCAAATATTTCCCATCAGCTGAGAGGTTCAGTATGGGTGGGAGGGGGACTTGGTTCAAGCAGTGAATATTTCACAACTGCCATTGTAGTTTTTTGCTGTAACAGAGCAACCGTGACAGCACTAGACTACTATATTGGTAGCTATGCACAAATATCATTCATTCACATTTGCTTCTTTATTATACCCCCGCTTCGAAGAAGTGGGGGCTATATAGGAATCGCCCTGTACGTCCGTCCGTCCGTCCGTCTTTCCGTCCGGACAAATTCTTGTGTGCGCAACTCCTCCTACATTAATGAACCGATTTTGATGAAACCTTCATCTCTACTAAGTGAACATGTGCATATTCCAAACTTTTTGATCTGCGACAATTTTAACCAGGTTATCTCTCTTGAACTTTGATTTAATATGGGTTTCTGTATGAAATTCTTGTGTGCGCAACTCCTCCTACATTTATCAATCAATTTGGACAAAACTTTTCAGACATCATCACTACTAAGTGAACATGCACATATTCCAAGATTTTTGATCTGCGACAATTTTAACCAGGTTATCTCCCTTTGACTTAGATTTATTGTGTCTTTACATCCGAACAAATTCTTGTGTGCGCAACTCCTCCTACATTAATGAACCGATTTTGATGAAACCTTTCAAACATCATCTCTACTAAGTGAACATGTGCATATTCCAAACTTTTTAATCTGCGACAATTTTAACCAGGTTATCTCTCTTGAACTTTGATTTAATATGGGTTTCTACATGAAATTCTTGTGTGCACAACTCCTCCTACATTTATCAATCAATTTGGACAAAACTTTTCAGACATCATCACTACGAAGTGAACATGCGCATATTCCAAGATTTTTGATCTGCGACAATTTTAACCAGCTTATCTCCCTTTGACTTAGATTTATTATGTCTTTCCGTTCGAACAAATTCTTGTGTGCGCAACTCCTCCTACATTAATGAACCGATTTTGATGAAACCTTTCAAACATCATCTCTACTAAGTGAACATGTGCATATTCCAAACTTTTTGATCTGTGACAATTTTAACCAGGTTATCTCTCTTGAACTTTGATTTAATATGGGTTTCTGCATGAAATTCTTGTGTGCGCAACTCCTCCTACATTTATCAATCAATTTGGACGAAAGTTTACAGACATCATCACTACTAAGTGAACATGCGCATATTCCAAAATTTTTGAGCTGTGACAAGTTTAACTAGGTTATCTCCCTTTAACTTAGATTTATTATGGGTTTCTACATGAAATTCTTGTGCGTGCAACTCCTCCTACATTTATCAATCAATTTTGACGAAACCTTTCAAACATTATCACAACTAAGTGAACATACGCATATTCCCAAATTTTTGATCTGCGACAATTTTAACCAGGTTATCTCCCTTTAACTTTGATTTATTATAGGTTTTCAAATGGGATTCTTGTGTGTGCAACTCCTCCTACATTAATGAACCGATTTTGAATACATGTTGCACATTGTAAATGTGTTTTTCCAAATGTAAACCATATATGTGTGGGCTCTTTAAGTATTCAGTGCTGTTCTGTGGAAGGTCACATGCAAATACAAATTTCAACAACAAAAAATGATCTTTATGTATACATTTCCTTATGGCCTTCGCCTACATGATCAGAAGTGCATTCCTCTAAAAACCCAAAGCGGGGGTATTAATCACCTTCAGTGATAGTTCTAGTTATGTTATTTTTTCCACTGTAAAAAAAAATCCATTTCAAAATACCTTTTCAATGAAGAAATGTTTTTTTAACATCTTTAAAAGCATAATATAGAGAAACACTTCTATTTAAATACCAGTGAATAGCAGCACAGTATAGGTTTTCAGGCTGCATGTTTGAGTGGTGATTTGGGAGGGGTTGGATGATTGGAATCCCCCTGTCCCTACTACAATGAGGGGTAACCATGGTTTAAACAAATGTGGTATCTACTACGGTAAGATAGGCTGTCAGTTGGCACTTGCATGAGGTTATAGTGTGCTCCTGGGAACTACACTTGCTCAAGCTAGGAATTTACTTGTATTAACAGCCTCATTTTGGTAATATATAGCCTTTATTGCTGACTGTGTCAAAAATATAACTTTTCAAAACAATAAAACAGTGTTGTAAGGTTTGTGGTCCCCCAGTGAACATTTATATGTGAAATAATCTCAAAATATAATAATTAAGTCCGATTTGGAAGCAAAAAATGGCAAAAAAACATTTCCTATAGGCATCACAGCACTAATGTCTTTTTGCATTATAACTTCAACATTACTGCTCAGATTTCGATGAAATTTCATACATATGTTAACTATCAAGAGGTCTTTAAGTAGCATCAGCCATTTTGCTGTTGGAATATTTTTTCTGTGAGTTTTGGCCCTTTGAATACACAAAAATAGGCTATTTTTTGTCTGTTTGCCGTGTATCTCGGGTTTGGTTTATTGGATCTCAATGAAATTTGAAATGAAGATTGTTTTTGGGAAAGGCTTTCAAAAGAGTCATGTCCCTGCAGTAAAACAAAGAAAATACATGCAAATCACCTCCCCACATTTGGCATTATGTCTTTGTTCTACATCTCTTACGTGAATGGTCCGATCGTTACTAGACTTCAGTAAGATGTGTTTCTGGCCTTCACAATTACCTTGCTGTAAAACAAAGACAATAATTTTACTGTTTGCCTTGTAAAATAGCCAATTTTTTGTCTGTACGACTCGTATCTCTGGTTTGGGTGTTAATGGCTCTCTCTGAAGATTGTTTATGGGAATAGCGTTCACAGTAACATGGTTCATTTCTTCTCTTGTCATTGTTTGGTGGTATGGCTCCCCTCTTGTTAGAGATTGCATCATTTCTGAGTGCAACATTTTAAGGCTGGTAACTCTAATTCAAATATTTACTGAAGTGATACGTCATGGGTAGGGCCTGTAATGCCTCATTATCCAAAGGTCAGTTATGAAGCAAATCTGTGAACCACTCAACTGGTAAGAGTGCTGGAAGTCCATATTTGGGCTTTATTCTTAAGTGTATGTACCACAACTTAAAGGCATCATATTCTGTGGGAGTGTTTCATATTGTCTTTGAAGTGAAGAATTTTGCTTGCTTGGGTTTGCTTGTTACAATTCATGGGAGAACAAAATAATTTAGCACTCTACCAGTTAAGCACTCTTAGTGCAGAATATCTTTTCCAAGTCATATTTCAGATATGACTGATGAACGTGGTGAGGGGGAGTGGGGAGTAGGGTCCTGTGAATCTCAAATTTGGGGTTGAATTGGATCGCGAATCAAATCAGGTACATAATTTTGAACTAATCACATCTTTAATCTAATCTCACAACTCTTCAAGTTGTAGATTTTGCAATTTCTTTTTTTTGCAACCATTCATATTGTCTGCCCCCACTCAAGTATTCTATTCATCCATGACTCATCTGTTTGGGCAAGTCAGTCAATTTCAAATCTTTGTAAGGCCCGGGTGTGTGTGGAGGGGAATCTAACAAAGTAATGCTTTCTAAATGTTTATTTTTTTTTAAAAATGAAGAGAAAAAACTTCTTCAGAGATGAATATTTGGTTATTCATTCTCTTGTATGAGGATTATATTTATATTTTCTAAATTATAATGCTTACTAAACATCTAGTTTTTCTTGAAAACAAATGGAGAGATAAAAATTCTTCAGGGTTGAATATATGACAGTTTATTCTCTTGTGTGAAAATTACATATATATTATACCCTGCTTTAAACAAGAGGTCCCAGAGTGCCTGAGGGCGCTCACCTGACATGGTAGCCTAAGTGTCAGCCCAGGGAATTGATTTGAACAAGTTGCATCTGCCCCTCCTAAGAAAAGCTCATACCAAATATCAAAAGACCGGTGGATCTGAAAAAAAGGATTTTTAAAGAATATTCCTCATATTGAACTAGGTTATAATTCGGGCATAATCTTGAATCTCATCTCCCTAAGGATGCTGTATACCAAATATCAAAACATTCTGACTACTGGATCTGAAGAAAAATATTTTTAAAGAATTTCTCACAGGGAGCCCAAATATGAACCCAGGGACTTGGCTTGAACAATTTTGAATCTCTCTCCCACCCCCCCACCCCCACCCCCCAAAGGATGCAGCTTACCAAATATCAAAAGATTCTGATTTGTGGATCGGAAGAAGAGGATTTTTAAAGAAAATTCCTTATATTGCACTTATCTGAACATTTGGGCTCCTGTAGAGAGCCCAAATATGGACCCAGGGATTTAATTTCAACAAACATGTGAATGGATCTTCCAAAGATGTTATATGTGAAATATGAAAGCCTTTGGAACAATGGTATGGGATAAGAAGATTCTTTAATGTTTTTCCCATTACGCACAGTGTTAAAAAATGATGACTCAGCATTTGTTCAAAGTCCTGGAAAAGTACCCTATGATAAAACCGATGGCAATTTTTTTTGTCCATTCCTTTCTATTGTTCTTAAGGAAGCTTCACACAAAATAAAAATTCTGAGTGTTGTGTAGTTTTGGAGATATGGGCGTTTTAAATGTTTTCTATTTTTAGCTCCTGCAGTTCCCATGGGACGACGGGCAAAATGTTTTTTGCATAAATAGGTACTTATGACCTAATAAGCCCTCATATAAAATTTGGTTCAAATCGGCCTCTCAGTTCGGAAAACAGAAATTTTGGTACAATTCAGGCTCCCACAGGAAGCCCAAATATGAACCCAGGGACTTGGCTTTAACAAACTTAAATCTCAACTCCTCAAGGATACTGTATACCAAGTATCAAAAGATTCTGACTCGTGGATGTGAAGAAAAAGATTTTTAAAGAATATTCCTCATAGTGAACTAAGTTATAATTTGGGCGCCCACAGGGAGCCCAAATATGAATCCAGGGACTTGGCTTGAACAAACTTGAATCTCATCCCCCAAGGATGCTGCATACCAAATATCAAAACATTCCCACTGCTGAATCTGAAGAGGATTTTTTAAAGAAAAATCCTTATTTTGAACTAAATTATAACACAGTGAGCCCAAATATAAACCCAGGGGCTTGGCTTGAACAAACTTGAATCTCCCCACCCCCCTCCTCACCCCCAAGGATGCTGCATACCAAATATCAAAAGATTCTGATTGATGTATCTGAAGAGAATATCCCTCATACTGCACTAATTTAAACATTTGGGCTCCAAAAGAGAGCCCAAATATGGACTAATGCACTTGGCTTGAACAAACTTGAATCTCACCCCCCTAAGGATGCTGCATACCAAATATCAAAACATTACGACTGTTGTATCTGAAGAAGAAGATTTTAAAAGAAAGTTTCTCATTTTGAACTAAGTTATAATTTGGGCTCCCACAGTGAGCCCAAATATGAACCCATGGACTTGGCTTGAAGAAACTTGAATCTCACCCCTAAGCATGCTGCATACCAAATATCAAAAGATTCTGATTGGTGGATCTGAAGAAGATTTATAAAGAATATTCCTCTAACTGCACTAATTTAAACATATGGGCTCCCATAGAAAGCCCAAATATGGACCCAGGAATTTGATTTCAATAAACATGTGAAACAATCTTCCAAAGATGTTATATGTGAAATTTGAAAGCTTTTGGTGAAGTGGTTTGGGAGACGAGTAGTGTTAAATGTTTTTCCCATTACCCACAAAGTGTTAAAAAATGCTGACTCAGCACTTTTTCAAAAGCCCAGAAAAAGTACCCTATGATAAAACCAATAGCAATTTTTTGGAACCATTTCATTCTGTTGGTCCTAAAGAAGCTTCACACCAAATAAGAATTCTCAATGCTGTGTAGTTTTGGAGATATGGGCATTTTAATTTTTTCTATTTTTAGCTCCTGTGGAACCCATGGGTGACAGGAAAATTTTTTGGGGCATAAATTAAGTACTTATGACCCAATAAGCCCCCATATCAAATTTGGTTCAAATCAGCCTCTCAGTTTGGAAAATAGTAATTTTGGGCAGGGCAAAAATTCTTGGCACTCCCACAATGAAGGCAAATATAGCTCCTCAAACTTCTCTTGAACAAATCTGAGTCTACACCTCAAAAGGAAGCTGAACACCAAATATCAAGTCTCTGCTACTGCTAGTTCATGTGAAGATTTTTAAAGATTTCTGCACACTTTTTGGGCATGGCCTTACCTAGGGATGAGGCAATTTGATTTGAACAAAATCAAAATGCGGTGTCATAACAAACTATTATCTCAAATTTCAATTAAATCAGTTCAGCGGTTTTGGAGGAGAAGATGCAAACACCTTGTTCACGGACGATGGAAGATGAGTGATCACTATAGCTCCCCAGACTGAAAGTCGGGTGAGTTAAAAATTTTGATATTGTGTGCATTGGGTAATGGGTTAAGATATGAATTCAATTTAACAGCTAACGATTTTGGCGAGGATGAAGACTTCGTCATAGAAGCTAAAAAATATATATCAATCACAAAGTAATTTTGCTGTGACATTTTCCATAGGATCAAAGAATATTTTTGAAAATCTCAACTTTGAAATTGGCTGTCATTTTTCTAATTATTGATGAATGACTAACTTTTCTTCTAACAACTTGTTGGTGAACATCAAATTAAAGCAAGAATTTAACAAGATTCTGGGACTGCTGGATTGTGAAAATTGAAGTATTTTCAAGACATACCTGCCAATCAATGTCCAGTGAAGGGGAAAAAGTCAGCTAATAAGTTTTCTGTTCTGAAAAAAGTATGCTATTAATAATGGGATGCCTGTCAAATGCCAATGGCTAAACCCTTTCATTGCACAAATTCAAATTACATTGACAGGCCGGTATAAATTGTGTAAATTATTGTTCATTCACCTTTCATTTGCATTAATACTGTGGTATCGGTCGGGCCTAAAGCTAAGAGTAGAGCTGGAGCTGGGGTGGTGGAAGATGGGTTTTGGTGGATGAGATGTAACACTCCTCCACCTTGAAAATGTTTTTTGTCTGTCAGAAAAATCGTTGGCCACCCAAACACCATTTTCTCTGAAGGCAGATAATTGATCAGATAGTTTCTCAGAATTTCTCCACATCCTGTTACATAGACAGGAAAGTACCTCATGAATGGCAGGTTGAAGCACAAGATTTGTAATGAAAGTGTCAATGACACTGTAGCTCAACCTGACAAACTCGAACTTGGTAAGTTATAAGTAAAATGGCAAAATTGAAGAACATTGGTACCAATGTTATTTGGTGAAATTTCAACATAACAGCATTGTGTGTGCACAACGTCTAAGTAATCCATCCATTTTTAAATGTAAACTGCAAGACTGGCTAAAGGAAGAATGTTGAAACACAAATGCAGTACGTTCAGAGGTTATTGTAAATGGCAACTTTTTTCACAGAAATGAATGCTAATCAATAGCTCTTATCTAAAGGTCTCGCCTAATGAGCACGAGAAGTTAAAAAACAATTACCCGATAAATGTGGCCTGTAGGCCATGTCAAAGAAGAATGTTGATGCACAAATGCAAAAATTCAAATATTGTTGCCAACAGCAACAGTTTTTGATGAGAATGAAAAGAAAATCGATAGCTCCTATCTTTGTCACTCTGCATAAGCATACAAAGTTTCAAAACAACCTGATAATGAATGCTCCCTCTGAGGCATGCCAAAGGAAGATGTTAATGCAAAAATGCACTAAGTTTGAAGGGCATTGCTTGTGGCAATGTTTTTTTCTCTCTTTTTTTATGGAAATTCATAAATATACCCTGCAGAGAGTGCAAAAGGGATAAGTTGCTGCACAAATGTAGAAAGTTCAAAGACTGGTCATAACGACAATAATATTTCATGGAAATGAAAAACAATCAATAGCTCACGTCTAGAGGTCACCCCAAATACACATACCAAGTTTCAAAGTGATCCGATCATAAATGTGCCCTGAAGAGTGTGCCAAAGGGAAATATTGAAGTCTGACTATAAACTAAGTTCAAATGTCGGCAACATTTTTTGACAGAAATGGAAGAAAATCGATAACTCCTATATAGATATCACCCCCACACAACCACACCAAGTTTCCAAGGGATCCAATCATAAATGTGCCCCGCAGGGTGTGTCAAAGCGAAATGTTGATGCATAACTGCACTAAGTTTTTTCCAAATTCATCAGAGGTTGTTGCCAATGGCAACTATTTTTGACAGAAATGGAAAATGAAAGTGTCAATGACACTGTAGCTCAACTTATGTAAGACGTGTACATGAATAGTATGTGACACAGCAATGACAAACATCTAGGTAATGACCTGATAACAAAGGTACATAAAAAGTATTGTAACGATCTGAACATAAATGCTGACCATAGCCTGTAACAAATGTATAGGTAAAGTATTGTAAACGTGGGTGACAGTTAGATGCTAAACTAAAAAAGAAATCTTTGAGTCCCAGAGTGGGTCTGACTGAGCCCAAAAATATTTGTTCTCATAGCACAGTGACAATAAAGGCACCCAAAAACACTCGTTCCTGTCCCAAGGTGATAACAAAGGTACCCAAGACGTTTCGTGAAGATCGGTTCATCAATACAGACTCTAGCCCGAGCCATATTGAGATGTGCACTTACTGTGTATAAGTAGCACTGAATAAATCAAAGTTCATCTAATATGCATAATTTCTGCACGAGAAAAAAACCTGTATTATATGTGATGTATTCCATGTCACTAAACAAAAGCATTCATACAAAAATTTATTCAAATCAAAACTTTCATACAGAAGTTCTGTACAAAAAACTGATTGCACTAATTTTGGAACAAAATGGCTGCTGGTGGCCATCTTGAATTTCGGACTGCACCCAAAAACACTCGTTCTCGTCCCACGGTGATAACAAAGGTACCCAAGAAGTTTCGTAAAAATCTGTTAATAAATATGGCCTCTAGCCTGAGCCATATAGAAGTTGTGTACAAAAAACTGATTGGACCTAATTTCGGTTCAAAATGGCCACTGGCAGCCATCTTGAATTTTGGACCGCACCCAGAAACACTGGTTCTTGTCCCAAGGTGATAACAAAGGTACCCAAGAAGTTTCGTGAAGATCGGTTCATAAATACAGCCTCTAGTCCGAGCCGTATTGACATGTGCACTTCCTGTGTATAAGTAGCACTGAATAAATCAAAGTTCATCTAATTTGCATAATTTCTGCAAGAGAAAAAAACCTGTATTATATGTGATGTATTCCATGTTACTAAACATTCATTCAAAAATTTATTCAAATCAGAACTTTCATACAGAAGTTCTGTACAAAAAACTAATTGCACTAACTAAAGTACAAAATGGCTGCTGGTGGCCATCTTGAATTTCGGACCGCTCCCAAAAACACTCGTTCTCGTCCCACGGTGATAACAAAGGTATTCAAGAAATTTAGTAAAGATCGGTTCATAAATATGGCCTTTAGCACGAGCCCTATTGAATTGTTGATGGACAGACAGACGACGGGCCATGGCATAACCTCAAATTTGACTTAACGCCAAAGTTGCGCTAAAAATCAATAACTCCCATCTAGAGGTAACCTCAAACAAGCACACCAAGTTTCAAAACGATCCGGTCAAAAATGTGCACTGCAGGGTGAGCCTGCCAAATGGAAATATTGATGCATAACTGCACGAAGTTCATCAAAGGTCATTGCCAACGGCAACATTTTTTGACGGAAATTGTTGAAAATCGCTAGCTCCAATCTAGAGGGAACACCAAACAAGCATACAAAGTTTCAAACTGATCTGATCATAAATGTGCCCTGTAGGGCAAGCCAATGGAATATACTGATGCCTCACTGAACTAAGTTCAAAGGACATTGCCAGTGGCAACATTTTTTTATGGAAATGGAAGAAAATCAACAGCTCCCATCTAGAGGTCACTTCAAACAAGCGTGCCAGATTTCAAAGCAATCCGATCATAAATGTGCCCTGTTGGGTGTGCCAAAGGGAAATATTGAGGTCTGATTAAACTAAGTTCTAAGAACGTTGCCAGCGGCAACATTGACAGAAATTGAAGAAAATTGATAGCACCCATCTAGAGGTCACCCCAAACAAGCATACCAAGTTTCAAAGCAATCCGATAATAAATGTGCTCTGCAGGGTGTGCCAAAGGGAAATTTTGATGCATAACTGCACTTAGTTCATCAAAGGTCGTTGATAAATAAAACTTTCTGGTCCACATGAATGAGATAATTCGTCATATTCACTAAAACAGCATAGATTTTCTTTTATTATATGCTTCGTGTCAAATTAACTGCGCAGTATTCAGCCCAATTCGACTGCATACAGTTTCAAGATAATAACAAAAAGCTGCTGATCGTTCCTTCAAGCTGATATCCAAGGCGACGTCATGTGCCGAAGCGTAACGTCATTTAGGAAGCTACTGAAAAAATTCATCGTGTGGACCTGAAGATATAATAAAACTGTCAGGTCCACACTCATGAGATAATTCCAGATACTGACCGAAATAGAGAAAATCTTCTTTTTTATTATATGCTACAAGACATTTTATTGCACAATATTCAGCCAATTTGACCACAAATGTGTATGTTTCAAAACAATAACAAAGATCAGCTGCCCGTTCTTTCAAGGCAACGTAATGCGGCATAGCGTGATGTCATTTAGGAAGCTACTGAGGGATATTTTTCGATATCTATTGAGTAGATGGATATCGAGAATATCTTTTTAGATAATTTGCGATAATTCACAGGCCACCATATAATAACAAGAGGCCCCAAGTGGCCTTAATCGCTCACCGGCCAAAGTATTTGGGGTCACATTCAGTTAGACATGGTTCATCAACACTACAAAGGAATGAAGTCATGAAAGGCAAATTTTATTGAAAAACACTAAGGAATGGATTTGAACAAACCACCTAACATGCACCCCACCCCCCACCACCCCGTCACCTCACCCATAGAAAGCCCCAATATTAAGCCGGGGACTCAAATTGAACAAACTTGAATGGATGCTGCATACCAAATATCAAAAGCTTCTGATTGGTCAATTGGAAGAAGAAGATTTTTAAAGAATATTCCTCATATTGCACTAATCTGAACAATTGGGCTCCCATAGAGAGCCCAAATATGGACCCAGGGATTTGATTTCAACAAACATGTGAATGAATCTTCCAAAGATGTTATATGTGAAATATAAAAGTCTTTGGAGCAGTGGTTTGGGAGAAAAGTAGTCTTAGCATGGGATAAGAAGATTCTTTAAAGTTTTCCCATTAACCACAGTGTTAAAAAATGATTCAGTATTTTTTCAAAGTCCTGGAAAAGTACTCTATGAAAAAAAATGATGGCAATTTTTTTTTTTGACCATTCCTTTCTGCTGTTCCTAAGGAAGCTTCACACAAAATAAAAATTCTCAGTGCCGTGTATTTTAGAGATACGGGCGTTTTAAATTTTTAGCTCCTGCAGTTCCAGTGGGGTGACGGGAAAAATGTTTTTGACATAAATTAGGTACTTATGACCCAATAAGCTCTCATATCAAATTCGGTTCAAACTGGCCTCTCAGTTTGAAAAATAGAAATTTTGGTACAATTCAGGCTCCCACAGGAAGCCCAAATATGAACCCAGGGACTTGGCTTTAACAAACTTATATCTCAACTCCCTAAGGATACTGTATACCAAATATCAAAAGATTCTGACTGGTGGATGTGAAGAAGACGATTTTTGAAGAATATTCCTCATATTGAACTAAGTTATAATTCGGGCTCCCACAGGGAGCCCAAATATGAACCCAGGGACTTGGATTGAACAATCTTGAATCTCACCGCCCTAAGGATGCTGCATACCAAATATAAAAAAAAATTCTGACTGCTGAATCTGAAGAAGATTTTTAAAGAAAATTCCTCATATTGAACTAAGTTATAATTTGGTCTCCCACAGTGAGCCCAAATATGAACCCAGTGACTTGGCTTTAACAAACTAGAATCCCCCCCCCCCCCCCCCCCCCTCCAAGGATGCTGTATACCAAATATCGAAAGATACTGATTGGTGGATCTGAAGAAGAATATTCCTTACATTGCACTAATTTGAACATTTGGGCTTCCATAGAGAGCCCAAATATGGACCCAGGGAATTGATTTCAACAAATATGTGCATGAACCTTCCAATGATGTTATATGTGAAAATCAACCTTCCAGTGATGTTATATGTGAAATATGAAAGCCTTTGGACCAGCAGTTTGGGAGAAGATTCTTTAATGTTTTCCCCATTACCCACAGTGTTAAAAATGCTGACTCTGCACTTTTTCAAGTCCCGAAAAAGTACCCTATGATAAAACCGATAGCAATTTTTTTTTTACCATTCCATTCTGTTGGTCCTAAGGAAGCTTCACACCAAATAAAAATTCTCAGTGCCGTGCACTTTTGGAGATATGGGTGTTTTAAATTTTTTCTGTTTTTAGCTTCTGCGGTTTCCATGGGGCGACGGGAAAATTTTGTTGTTGCATAAATTAACTACTTAAGTCCCAATAAAACCTCATATCAAATTTGGTTCAAATCAGCCTCTCGGTTTGGAAAATAGAAATTTTGGGCGGGGCAAAAATTCTTCTCAAAAGGAAGTTGCACACCTAATATCAAGTCTCTGCTACTGCTGGTTCATGAGAAGAAATTTTTTTAAGATTTAGGCTCACTTTTTGGGTGTGGCCCTACCAAGGGGCAGGTCAACTTGATTTGAACAAACTTGAATTGATATATGATAGGGAACATTGACCATGGATGATTGCATACATGTAACACAATAAAGGGGCAGGAGAGAGTTTACTTGTTGTAGCATCATCTTTCTGTTTTCAGCTTAGTTATTTTCCAAGGATTGGCAACCAAGTTATACCAACGCATCCTTGGCCCCAGTGGTGTGAGTATGTTGTATGACCTCCATTGCAGCAACTGTGTGGCCTCACTCTTCTCAAATACTATGAATTTGAACCTGCACCAAGTGTGTGTATCTCCACACAGGGTGCAGCTATATTACATCCCAAACCAATAAGATGGTGTCTCTATGACAGCATCAACTCAACAATTAATGCTGCCAGAGAGTGTTTGAATACCTTGAGAACTTTCATCAAAGCAGATCGATTTGTGTTACTGAAGCATCTACGGTATTATGACCACAAAAGCGGCGACTTCCTCAATCAGATCATGAACTGGTCATTTTTCAAATTTTCTCCAACAAAGCTGAAGCATTGTCTGCCCAGTGTGCCCTGCCTTCCTACCCCTCCCTACCCCCACCAAGATACACCACACCCACACAAACTTACACAGAGGTTCTGCTGGTTTTGTGTTCAAATTTATTAACCGGTGGAGTGCTGCATTATTTTTCAAAGGTGTCTTTTTTTCAAAAATACCAGCAAGGGGAGCCTTAGTTTGGCAAGATGTTCTTCATAAATAATTGTTTTATTACCATTTATTGGAGAGTGTCTGTCACCACTCTCCAATAAATGATAACAAACAAATTTATATAAACATTTTTCTACTGCTGAGCAAACAAGCTGATGAGTACAGTGTAAAGCCACTATAGTGGCTTTTAGCACTTTTCAACTGAGCCCTGATAGTGACTTCTAGCACTCAGCCCGTTAAGTTCATGACTAGACTCTTTGTGAAAATTGTATTCATACATCCCTTTTAGTTAAAACAACCAATGGCATCTTCAATTTTTAAGGCTTTCAAGAAAAGCATGGTGACTCAGTGGTTATGGCAGTAGACTTCAAACCAAAAGGTCCAGGGTTTGATCCACACTAGGAGTAACTACGTTGTGTCCTTGGGCAAGGTACTTAAACTCAATTGCCCATGTGGGGGGGGGGGGGGGGGGGGGGGGCATAGTGGTGCTGTGTACCAAGGCGTACTGCACATCGATGGTGCTCTGGTCTTCAACAATGCTAACCCTGCTTGTGTGGAGTTAGTACGTTGGGTAGTCTGATAGTTACTCGCCACTGCTTGATGGTTCTTTCTGGGTACTCCAGCTTCCTCCACACATATAACTGTCTGACATGAACAAGGTGACCTTTGCAGTCGAAAGTGTTGTTAAATCCCAATAAATAAATAAGGTTTTCAAGGCACTTGACAAGTATTTGGTATGAAACGAATACGTTTTCAATTCACAAAGATAGAAAAGAAATGCCTGTGGATATGAATTTGCCAATAAAGTTAATTTAACTGACAGGGAAGAAAAGTCTTGAGATTTGTAAATAAGATTGTATATACAATGTAAATCATACAAAATGACAGTAGCAGCCCTAATGCAATTTCTACAAAGTATCTACATTGTGTGGAATGACAATGATGCCATTTCCAAAACCATAGCTTCCTCTTGGGTATATAATGATGATTTTTCTCCAACCATTGATACCTGCTGTTGCATAAGAAAATCAGCTGAAATTACTCAACAATACTAAATAAGACAAATAATGACACAAAAGAAAATGTACATGATGCAGAGTCCAGAAGAATGATCTAGAAAATATATATATAATTTTCACACCAAAGAATAAACTGCCAAATATTCATCACTGAAGAATTTTTTTCTCTCAGTTTTTCGTTTTCAAGAAATACTAAATGCTGAGTTCATAAGAACAATATAGAAAATCTAAGGTTAAAAAAATAGACAGTCCCAGAAATTTTGAAAGATGGTCATGCTGATATCTCAAGCATAGTATGACATTATCAAAACATTAAGTACAAATATGTACCAAGGTCTTTCAAGTCAACCTGTGGTTATTGATTGCATATTGCAGAGATGATGCAGGGATATTGGGAATCACAATTTAGACCCTCTATTTAATGTGTTCCTAAAATTCATGTGTAAATTTAAATACCCCAAAAGTGGGCTGGACCAAATATTTTTGAAGGAGGGGCTGAGTCAAAATATAAAAGCAGGACACACTTGCAAATCAGATATATTGACCTGGGGCCAATGCAGGGTTTGAAATATGAGTTTAGGAAGGGTTAGCTAGTGCAGCATTTCATTTTTTTTGCAAAACATTTTTGTGTTTTGTATGAAATGCCATTTTGGTTCCTTTATAGAACATGTTAAATGGTGTGCAAAGAAATTATTCCTGGATTCTTGAAAATTGTTATCTGATTTCAGTTTGAACATCTTTAAATGTTGCTTAGAAAAAACCTATTTCTGATTTCTTTAACCCTTTACCTAACATGAAAAGAAGACGACACTTGCAAAAAAAATTCTTGAATAACTATTATTTTCATTTTTTGTCTCAAAAACAATAGGTTATGACCCCTCATTGGAACGAGCTCGACGGGCTCGTTCCAATGAGGGGTCATAACCTATGTTTTAGAGGCAAAAAATGTAAAAATAATGAATATTAATTGGCAAGTTTTGAGAATAGCGCCGGCCATTTTTGACCTTTACGTTAGGTAAAGGGTTAAAGATATTTTACTCCCAAAAATGAGCCCCCATAAATTCTCTTTCTGTATAGCTTTGTGTGATGTTTTCACCATTTTCACCCAGGCTCGAATTTACTGATCACAGTAACTTCTGTTTCTCTAGTTCTTTAATTCTTTTGCATCATACAGATATAAAGAGATGATTTGTATTAAATAAAACCAGTCATACAATTCAAAGCTCTTCTAGTGGCCCTTACCAATATATTACTGAGTTCGAGGAGGACTTTAACAGGTAACATTAGAAGCACTGGAAGTCTGAGAATTAGTATTTTGTTCAGATATTCTGTAATTAGAAATCTAACAATTTGTTTGCTGTTAATTGCAGTCCATCAATCAGTCAGTGAAAGCCCAATAACAAGAACTCTGATAATGAACTTGTTATTGTCACGTTCAATTAGGATTCAGTGCAAGGTGATGACCGGAAATATGTCCACTCATTCTGTTATTTTATTGATCTGCTTGTTGTGGCTTCAGCGGAAATCCATCCAGTTTGACCCATTAACCAGTATAATACCAGTGATCATTTAATTCTTTTACACTTTTCTTGTCCTATTGTCATTGTTGTTTCCACTTGCATAGCCAGACTAAATGAAATGTAAGTGGGTGGGGGCAGGTGCGTGGAGAGGGGGAAAATATCCTGTTTCCTCTCTCCACATTTTAATTTCCCTTATGTTATGGGTTGGAAGTGTGTATTGGAGCTGACATGATTATTAAATTTCGTGATCGACTTTTGAAGAAGAATAATTGATGAAAGTCGACTTTAATCATACTGTGTCCTTTAGAAACAACTATATAGAAAACAATATTTTGATTTTGGGTCATTAGTTCCTTGGGCCAGGCATTCTTTAACCCTTTACCCTACGCAGACGATATCAAAATTTATTATTTTAAATATCATTTTTTCAAATTTTTTGAAAAATAATATTTTTTCAACTGCTGAATTTGCATATTACGTGGGCAGATGCAGGCGATTCATTAGGTAAAGGGTTAAGAATGCTGCACGCCTACTGCTCTCCGAGGAAAAAGTAGACTCTTGACTATCTCGGACCCAAACCTGATCCTAGTCTCAGGTTTGGACCTGGGGAGGTCAAGAGTCTAATAATAGCTGCATTGAGATTTAAGAAGGCAATTGCACTCCTTGGCAAACTGAGAAGGACAGTTATTAGCTCACCTGACTGAAAGTCAGGATGAGTTGTAATGATCACTCGCCGTCCATTCTCGTCCATCGTTGTTCGTGGTGTTTGCGTCTGCCCCTCCTAAACCGCTGAACCCATTTTAGTTAAATTTGAGGTAATTTCTTGTTTTGACATCACATTTTGTTTGGTCTATCAAACAAAATATAGATTAAATGCCTATATTTGAAGTACTGAGGCCAAATAGGTCCACACATACATGGAAATTTGGTGATTTAATAATCGGTAATTTCTGCATGTTCAGTTAACAAGAGTTTACTCTATAACTTATATGCAATTAACAGGTCAAATTTGTACTGGATTTATGGTAAATGGTTTTGTGTTTAGAAGTTATAATCAGTTAGCAGGGTTATTCAATTAAGAAATATCAAATTAAGTGGGCTGCACTGCACACCAAAAAGTGTGGTTTCAGTTCTTTTCAGAAGTTTAAGTGGGTCAGAATTATTTTTCTCCTTGAACCAAAAGCACACATAATTCAATTAATGCTTCTTTGAAACATAAATCATATATGTTTATCATATTTATTGAAAGAATCCATTTTTATCCATTAAGATTACATTTTCTGTGAGAGAAATAAACACATTATAGTTTTATTGCATTGACTTATGTCATTTTTAATCCATTTCATTTTTATATGAAAATTTCAAGCCAGCCATTTTTCATACAGGCTCCATTGAGTATGGTCTTAAGACATAATGGTGTGTAATAAGTTGAGCCGTACACTGATAATGGGTTTTTGTTGCAGGATGCACTCTACACTAGCAATGAATGGATTTTTCAATAACTTTATGCAACTACGGGGATCTATAAAACTTTTACAAGCAATTTATAATGGAAAATAAAATGTCAAACTGAGGATCAGTGATCACAGATTGTAAATTTATTTGCTGCTAATAAATGAGGAGATAAATCAGTTCGGTATTATCCCTTGAATTTTATTGAACACTGCACCCAATAAAATCGGCTGCATTTTCTCAACAAGATATGCTATAAATCAACTGCATTTTCTCCACAAGATATGTGAAAAATAACCACTAATTCTCCATAACTTTTCCCTCTTTTCATTCAAAACATATATATGTAGGTTATTACCAACATGTCGGTTTCTGACATGGTGTATTGAAGTCGAGACATTTTTCTCTGGGAATATATCGAGTCTGTTAGGATGAGCCGATATATGACCTAGAGGCGAGGTTGAGACATTCTGCTCATTCCAGAAATCCAATTGTATAGAAATCAGTGGTGCTGAGATATACACACAGACTGAGAAACAGACAGAGAAACAAATGACACTGGTCACTTGCATGATTCATCTTGAACATTGCATTTGGAAATTAATTATTATACCCCCCCCCCCCCCCCCCCCCCGGGTATATAGTAATGACTTAGTCCATTTACCATTCTGTCTATCTGTTCGTCCATCCAGCCGTTTGTTCGTCTGACCGTCCGTCACACTTGTTTCACACAATAACTTTTGTACCATTGGTCGTACAGTACTCATACTTCACAGTTAGGCTGTGATTGGGATTGCCCTTGGGATCTGTAGGTCAAAGGTCAAGGTCACTCTTACTATAAATCGAATTTTGGTTTCCGTGCAATGACTTCAGTTTTCTTTTGTGTACAAAGCTATAACTTCATATTGTGATTGCATTTGAGGTGTTGATCGTTGGGATTGTATTTAGGGTCAATATGTCAAAGGTCAGTTCATCCATCCATCCGTCCGTCTGTCCATCCGTCCCACTCGTTTCCAGGCAATAACTTTTGTACCATTGGTCGCACATTACTCACAGGTAGGCTGCTTGTAATGGGTAGATGATTGGGATTGCACTTGGGATCTGTAGTTCTCTTGGTGTTAAATCCTGTTACATATAGCACTTTCACTGAATAAATATTGTTTAAACTAACATTTATCCTCGATGATTATCAAAATCAGTCAGCACGGGTTTATCCAAGCTACACTGATCACAGATAATCACCAGAGATTCACCACTCAGTGAGGGTTCATCCCCACTAAACTGGTGCCCAATGCGGATAGTAGATGACACTTAGAAAATCAGTTCTTGAGTAACTAACAAAAAAAAAAGTTTGTCAAAAAAACATAGCTTATGACCCCTCATTGGAGTGAGCTCAATGAGCTCGTTCCAATGACGAGTTATAAGCTTGTTTTTGAGACAAAAATTGAAAACACAATAAAACTTGAAATTGAATGGAGATTTTTGTATAAGAATGCTGGCTGCCTTTGTCCATTTCATTGGGTAAAAGGTTAATTAAATCACCTTCAGATGGCAGAATGGCAAAGGGGGGTATTTCTCATGAGCCCCCACTCACTTTGTTTTTATTTTCTATGTTTTACAGGAAGTCTCAAAATTGAAGCTTGATGCCCGATTCAAAACTGCAAACTTTGTGTAGAACCATGGTCAAAAATGCAGTTCCATTCTTGATTGGATCCTGGTCTGGTCACAGCATTTTTATTACACCTATGGAACAAGTCTTTGAAAATAAAATATTGCAAAATAAAAATCAACATTGAATCAAGAAAAGAAAAGAGAACTTGGATTCAGTACAGTAAAACCTGTTTTGAAAGACCACTGTCATGAGATACCACATGTCTTGAGAGACCACTGTGACCTTGTACCATTTGGTTGTTTTACTCTGTAATGGACCTGTCATGAGAGCCCACCTGCTTTGAGAGACCACTTTTGCCTGACAAAAAAGGCATTCACTCAAAACAGGTTCGTGAATGTACATGTACAGTTGTCATGGACTAGTCATAAATGCATTCAGCAGGTAATAAAAATCATCAACAAAATTCGTACCTCACCAGGTGCTTCATTAATTAAATTTGAAATCTAATTTTATTGTGTCCCTGGAAATATTGCCCACCCATGGAAAGTGAAGATTCCATGGCAGCTGTACTGTAATTTCCTATCTGGCGTGAAATTCTACAGTTTTGAGGTTGGGAAAGTAGAGAACTTTGACCGGAACACAGTCAAAATTCTCTGTATGCTTTTGTAATCACGGTAATGTTATTTTCACACCACTCCCTGAAACTACAGTGGCTCATTTTCTTGATCATTAGACTGGAGATTGAAAGGTTGACAGTTCGTTCTTGACCCCCTGTCATCTGCATTGTATCCTTGGGCCCATGTGGGTGCATGGTGGCAGTGTGTACTAAGGCGTAGAGCATGATCACAGGACACTTGCCTTCTACCAATGCTAACCTTGCTCATGCCAGGTTTGTAAGTTATAGAGTGTGACAGTTATTCCCTATTACCTGGTGGTTTGTTTTGGATACTTCACCTTCTTCCACCCATGAAACTGTCCCAATATTGATATGGGGCCATGTTGTTGAGAAAGTGTCATTCAAGCTCAATAAACATACTAACATATTGCTGCTAAGGTATAAACTCATTCAATTAGCCCTGTGCCTAAGCATGTTTTCTAACAGACAGTGTACTGGCATTAAGATATCTGCTTTTGATTCTTATCAGTCCACCGCTTTTCATTAACCCTTTACCAATCATGAAAAGCAGACGACACAGAAAAAATAATTCTTGAATAATTAATTTTTTTCATTTTTTGTCTCAAAAACATAGGTTTTTTTGTCCACTCATTGGAACGAGCTTGACGAGCTCGTTCCAATGAGGGGTCATAACCTATGTTTTTGAGACAAAAAATGAAAAAATAATGAAAATTAATTGGCGATTTTTGTGAATAGAGCAGGCTGGTTTTGGCCTTACGTTGGGTAAAGGGTTAAAGGGGGAGACTACTGCATTTGGTTTCCAGTGTACTTCCTTTTTCAAACACTACTTTTTGCCTTCCAAGTTTGGAGGCATTGTTCACGAAATATTAATTGTATGTCAATAAAATCTTTTTAAGAACTTGCATGGTCACTGTTACTTTGGAACGACATTATTTTTTATGTCACTTATCTATGATTCTGGGCTGTCTCTTTGTTTAGTGTGTTTTATTGAATTGCAGGGCTTTTATTTCCTTCAGTGAGAATTTGTATCAAAGCAATTTTTTTCACCAAACTTCTGGAAATTCTGTGACAAAATACAGATCAAGGTTTTGCTTTTTACTTTTGTACCACATGTGTTCTCTCCGAGTTTGTTTCCCTGAAGAGGAAAAAACTGTGATTGTTGTTAAGCCCCATCTGGTGGAGAATTTTCAATGTGCTCTCTTCATAATACAGTTGTCTCTCAAAACAGGTTTTACTATACTGAATCTAAGTTCACTTTTCTTTTGCTTTTCTTGATTCAGTGTTTATTTTAATTTTGCAATATTTTATTTTCAAAAACTCGTTCCATTGGTGTAAAAATGCTGTGACCAGACAAGGATCCAATCAAGAATGTAACTGCTTTTGTGATCATGGTTCTATACAAACAGCAAAGTTTGCAGTTTGGACTTGTATAATAGCTCACATTGTGAGAAGACATAAATGGAATTGGGCAGGTAAGCTTTGTGAAAAAGCAATGCTTCATGGAGGTCTTTGTTGAGGCCAATTTGCCCAACCCCAGTGATTGATTTTCACATATTTTCTGTAAGGCCAACTGATCAACTGTCAAAAATTATGTCATTGGGTCCATATAAGTACCAGTATTGGGATGTATTAGGTCACTGGATCAGTCGTCCATGTAGTTTTGAAAAATTGTCCCTTAAAGGTGATATCCTATTGCAGAATACACTGTTTCTTTCAGTCTAAACAATACTTTGTACACAAATATCAGCTGCCACTGGTAAGTTTAACATTCAAAACCTCACAGGGTTCTTACAGCTACTGGAAACCTGGAAAAGTCCTGGAAATTGAAAAATATTTTTCCAGGCCTGGAAGTCTTGGAAAAATAAAGGTACTTTTTCTTCTTTTCTAAAAAAGTCATGGAAAGTTTACACGAAGTATAATTCTGATATCTGTTATAGTGCATAATAACAATAATGGTAACAGAAAGAAATCTGAGCTTCAGCAACAATAACTTTTAACTATTGTGAAATTTAATAAAAATTAATATGAAAAGAAAATGATACAATATCTTATACACTGTATGGTTTTCAGAAGAATAAAACAGAAATACTTATCAGTTAGTCCAAAATAAAGTCCAATAAAATCCAGCAGTCCAGTGATGAAGAACTTTCTAGCTGGTATTATAATGCCCAAGAAATGCATCTGCAGAAACAGTATCCAATAAATTGCAGTGAAATGTTCACTGAAACATTCAGCAGTCTCCAATAAATTCCATTAAAGCACTCAGTGAAATTGATATGTAATTAATATCTAGCAAATATTTGCTCCCCAGCTAGTTTGAAAATTATCCAGTTGAATCCGGGTGTTCACAAGAATAAATAATTTTCACAAGAAGAATAAATTCTCATCAAATTTTAGAAAAACACTTTTCCAGTAAAATAGATAATCAGATCACAAAATTATTTGAACTTAGCTGCTTTCTACAATAATACACTATTCTGTAATAATAATCTCCAATGCTGAATGTATAAACAATAGTCAGTCTTTTCTCAAATTATGTGTGAGATGAAAGAATGTCAGAAGTCTGTCAATAGAGACTTGTATAATCTTCATAAAAAAAAATTCCAGAATGAAAATTTCTCTGATGTACTATTGTTCCATTAACTCTGATTGGCTGAATTAAGTCATCTTATTTTGTTTCCAGATGGTTCTGTCTAATTTCAAGTAAACAAGTATGATCCAAATAAACAATTAGTGAGCTTAAAATGGATTCTGTTTAAGAGTATTTGCAAATATGTTGACAGGTAGTCAGAGGTCACTCACTGCAAATAGGTGATCACACAAGCTAGAGCCTGCTTATTCTAATTAAAAATGATTTTAGAAAATATTAATTGTTTATAATTATTAACCAAAGACATACATATTCTGATATTATAATAGGGCCTATAACATAAACTTTCCAAAAATATAACCACAATATATTGCGAAGATTGATTCAGCATGAAAAATGAGAATTACATAAGTCTGTAGGATTCATTCATTAAATGTTACATGTTACAATATTGATTCCTACAGTTCTGTGTAATGTAACAGCAAGAACAAAGGTGGAAATTTTCAGGCATCCAAGTCATGGAAAAGTCCTAGATAATCCAGGACTTTTCCTTTATCTGGATGCCTGATAAATTCCATTTTATTTGCAGATTTGCCCCCAAAATCTTTTCAAAAGTTTTGGAAAATTTACTTGAAGTCCAGGAAAATTCATGGAATTTCACTTAAAGAAGGCGTATGGACCTTGACTCAAGTCCATTGCAGATAGGCTTTGTGGCCTCAGCAGGTGCTCCACTTGCAATTTTGGTGAGGTCTTTGAAACAATAATGACCTTGTACTGGCTGTGTTGCATGTGTGCCTTGTTAGGTCTTGGATGCCTTTCTAGCAGTGATGATTGTGATGTTAGAATCAAAACCTGGTGATTGGTACTCAGTTGAACTACCGTTTTAAATCAATTCAAAAAATGTAAGATGAAAGATGATGAGCATGGTAGTTCAGAAAAGTAGAGATAGGATGTAGCTGATTATTGAACTGAAAACATTGCAGCTCATACACTAGCATGGCCTAAGTCCATCAGGGCTAATGATGGCGAGCATAGGTACGGGGTGTCTCATAGTGACAATTTTATTGCACCAAGTTGATGTAATGGTGGTAATTATGATACGTCTAAGTGGTCGCCTTGAAAGACCTAACTCAGATTTGAGGCATGATTTATTGCTTTCGGAATATGAGATTTCATCGGGTTCTTATGATGCAGAAAAGATTTATTTTCAAAGATTATTTAGGTTACGAGAAAGCAGTTAATTCTCAGCTGGAAGATTTCAACTGAGCCACATCTTCCAAAACAGCTGTTGAAGATTTGATAAAAATATCACCAGTTTCATGAAATTCAAAATTTATATTGACCCCGAAGATTAATACAGAACTGTGAAACCATTTAGAATCTAAACTAGGAAGCATGATAAAAAATTACAAGATACTCGGCACCTTGTAACAACTACTACAGAAGTCTTATGTTTGCTGTTGTATCTACAGGAGTTAGAATAAAATAATCATTAAAGACAAACATTAAAAACGTAAAAAAGGTGGCATTCAGAGAAACCCAAGAACTGTATTTTACAGTTCATTGAGGAATAGTTAAATAGAGCAGAATAGGAAAGGAAATCATAACGATTATGGATTTCACCTAAAATAAAACCAGCATTATCTTCATCAAAAAATCTGTTTTGAATAAGTACAATTTTAAAAAAAATGAAGGACAGATTCTGATAGTTTTTAAAGTACATTTTGTGTAAGGAGTCTCTGTGTCTTTTATAACTTACTAAACTTAGATTTAATTTAACTTTCTATATGAAAGTCTCATGTGCACAACTTCTCGTGTTTGTAAACTGATTTTGATGAAACACAACAATTTTAATAATTTGTCTCCTCTTGAACTTTGATTTCACATAGATTTCTGTATGATAAGCTCAAGTGCACAATTTTTCATTTGTTCATACAGCAGTTTGGATGAATCTTCTTCATGTGATTATTCTAATCAAAGTTATCTCCTCCTGAATTTAAATTTGATGATGGAACTACTTGATGAAATTCATGTGTGTGCATCTTTCACATTTAGGAATCAATTTTGATAAAACTTGTTTTCTGCTCCATAACAAAATTAGTAGCACATAGTTTTTTGCAAAATAAATAACACATGTTTGGAAGAATATTTTCATGAAATTTCTCATTTAAAAGAGATGGGCAATATACTGAAAAACCGAACCGATACCAATATGGGGATACCGAAAAACTGAACTGAACCTATCTTTGAATACCAAAACCACCTGAATTTTCAAATGTGTCTACATTCACCATTTATAAGGCCGTGTTGAGGCTTGAGAGCAGTTGAAGGGTTAGATTTCATGAAAGAAGTGGCTGATTTTATTTTCAGTTTTGTTAACCCTCAGGGGCCTGGGCAATTGTCCTGAGTTCTCACTAGACTACAACCTGCACATGTCCAGCTGCTTAATAGTGATTCCTGGCCAAGTCTTGGCTACCTCAACAGGCAGCCAAGACTTTACTAGAAATCACTTCCCAGGTGATTTGTTTCTTGTCAGCAGGATCTTCTGAGATTGCAAACTCCTCAAATGGGCCTTTAAAGCTTAAGATGTGTTTAGAAGTAGTCACAAAATTAATGTAGGTATGATTTGTGTTCGTTAAAGAATGCCACTGTTGAGCTCATTGGCCAGGTTCAAAATTTTGCCAAATTTTGGGCGAATCTTAAGTGGATTCTCGTGAAATGGAGCTCGTGCAAATCCTGGAAATTATTGTGAAGCAACTTGACCAAATGTCTCCAGGCTTGCATATATAAAAATTAATTTCCCAAATGATTGTAAAAATTGAGATAGTTTGGAAATTGGTTTTATGAAATTGTCCAAAGCTCTGCCTGACAAAGTCAGCGGAGCTTTTCTGATGCTAAGTTGTCTGTTGTCTGCCTGTCCATCCCTCGGGCGTCAACATTTTGTTTGTTCGGGCCATAATTTCTTAACCACAGAATATTTTTTCATGAAACATTATACCAACATGTAATATGACAAGCCGGTGTGTCGCAAATTGTAATATGGTATGTGCTCGTCAAGGTCACAGGCCTTATGATAAGGTGACACTTGGAAAAACTTTGACATTTGTTTGTTCGGGCCATAATTTCTTAAGCCACTAAATATTTTTTAATGAAACTTTATACCTATATGTAATATCATAAGACAGTATGTTGCAAATTATTATATGGTATGTGACCATCAAGGTCAAGGTCACAGGCCCTATATAAGGTGACACTTAGAAAAACTTTGACATTTGTTTGTCTGGGCCATAATTTCTTAGCCACAGAATATTAGTTGCACCTGACAGAATGTCAGTCAAGCTTTTCTGATGCTAAGTTGTCCATCATCCATCCATCTGTCCATCCGTCCATCGCCTGTCCATCTGTCGTCAACATTTTGTTTGTCCGGTCCATAAAATTTCATCTAATTGGCAGATCTTGTTCATACTTGGTACAACGATTGCTCGTGACTCAAAGATGTGTCGTGACATTGATGCAAGGTCATATCAAGTTCAAGGTCACAAACAGCAAAACTTGGATATTGTTATACAGCCCTTGTCTGGGCCACATGACTTGGTTTGATTGACAGATCTTATTCATAGTTGGTACAATAATTACTCATGATGCAAAGGTGAGCCATGGCTTTGATTCAGGGTCATATCATCAAGATCGAGGTCACTGGCAGCAACACTTATATTGTTATACAACCATTGTCTGGTTCTGTATAATTGAATCTGTGTGACAGATCTTGTTCATACATCAGACCATTGTTACCCATAACCTAACCTTGCATCATGACTTTTACCCATTGTCATATCATGAAGGTTAAGGTCACATGCAGTAACACTTGGATTCTTGTCTTGTATTCAGCTTCCCCTAAAATGTGACTCTCGGCAGAGCTATCTTGGCATAGCTGCCTCTTGTTTAATAAACTGTGTGGGCTTTTAATGAGGTAAGTATTCTTTCTTTATTAACAAATAACATGCCCTGTAGGAGTCCGACATTGGCACTCTTCATCATAGCCATAGACTGGTTTATGTGCCAAACAACAGTAGATATCCCAAGAGGCATCAGATGGGCACTTTCACTACTCTTGAAGATCTGGACTTTGCTGATGACATTGTTACGTTCTCCCACACTCATTAGCATATACAAGAAAAGACCCACCGACTTCAGAAATATGCAGGACAAATTGGGCTGAACATTAACACCAAGAAAAACAGAAATCATGACCTTGAACATCAACAATCCATCACCAGTCAGGTTAAAAATCAAAACCTGCTCTGTGTCAACATCTTTACTTACAATATAGACTTTCAAAAGCAAGGGCAGCATTCAAGAGCATTCAAGAGCATTCAAGAGCCTACAAGCTGTTTGGAGATTAGGGCAGTATACCATCCATACCAAACTCCATCTGTACAACAGTTGTGTTCTGCCAATACTCTTGTATGGGTCAGAGTGCAACCTACATAAGCTGCCTATCTTCCATACAAGGAGTTTGAGAAGGATCCTATGAAACTTTTGGTCACAGAAAGCATCAAATCATGATCTCCTCAACAGGTACCAACAAGAAGATATGGCCACAATCATCACTAAACAAAGTTGGAAATGATTAGGTCACATCCTTTGCAAAGACTCTGACACCTGAGGGAAAACACAAAAGAGGAAGACACAAGATGACCTGGAGACATACAGTAGAAGCTGAGGTTAAAGAACACCAAAAAACCTAGTGCACACTACAAAAGCTAGCAAACGGCAGACAGGGATGGAGAGATCCAAGGGAGAAAAGGGCAGTAAGTATGCCTCACACAACAACATTGACTTTGTTTCATTTCTGAAACTGTCAATACCTGTAGGTGGCCTTATTTTCGATCATGTGCAAGCTCCTGTCAATAATTGACTAAACTACACCCACAATGAAAGTTGTTGCGATGGTTAAAACTGAGTTTTTATTTTAAAAAATCTTTTTCTGGTACTTTAACGGTGCATAAGTCGCACACCCAAATTTTCAGCTAAATTGACACCTTTTTACATCTAACTGCTGTATAAGTCGCAGTGTCATTCAACTAGTGATCACTTCAAGAACTCTTGAGTTGCGTAAGTTACTAAGTATATCCGAACCAGCAATTTGGAAATTGAACATTACCGGAGTGCATCAAATTCAGGAAATGAATTCTTTGACACCTGTGTGTATATAATGTCACATTTTCGCATAATAAAATTACCCACAAAATCATTATTAGTAGTGTTTGTTTTATTTATTCTATCCATCTTAGAACAGATAAAACCTGGAGCCAAGTTGATCAACAGTTCCATCAACACTCATTGTTAACTTTGAACTTATGAATATTAATCAGCTGGTCAGTGGCAGTGAAGATGTGGGTAAGATGTCCCTGTCACTTTTGGTACCGGTTTTAAAAAACTGACAACCTGCAGTCTCAAACTGAACTTTTCTTTATAACCTCTTTACAGATGTTATCCCAGAAATTAATAATAAATTAAAATAAACATTGTATTTATATCTTAACTCTCTAAGTACTGTGTTATCCAAGCATCACATTGGGTATAGTTTTGGGAGTATGTGTGTACTCATGATGCAGAAACAAACGGAAAGAGAAACCAACACAATAATAATCCATTCAGACATTAATAATGGCCACTTACATGAATATTAAATACTAACACAAACATACCACTGGGCATTAGAGCTGGGAGGTTAACCGAAAAACAACTCGGTTTCGGTTATGAAAAAATAACCGACAACCGAGACCGACGATAAACTGAAAAACCGACTTTCTCGGTTATTTGAATGCCACGTGAGAATTCCGTTTTTACGTGTTTTTTTCTGAAACAATGGCGGCAATTATGGTCGAGAAGAGCCCTATATGGGAATACTTTAACAAAACTGATAAAACTTCAAAGTCGGCTGAGTGTAAATATTGTCATAAATATATTTCTTGTGAGCATGGAAACACCAGTAATTTGACAAGGCACATTGAGTCGAGGCATAAGGAAGAATACGTACATTTGAAAAAGAAACTGAACGAGAGTCTGAAGCAGAAATCTTTGGTAAGTTCAAACAATTTTTATGGAATATTACACTGCTATACTTTCGAAAGAAACCACTGATGTACTTTTTGTTTGTAATCCGAAATCCGTAGATATAAGATATTATATAAATATAGTTTTAATATACAGTATTATACAATACTATTACTATATACACGAATGTTCGCTGGGGAAAATGTTGTAAAAAGACAAGCATGGCCACCCCAAGTGTGCCAGTGACCTCAGCCCATGTCAATCTCGTCCCAGTGATTTCGACCCGATTTCGACACTTCGACTCGACCCATACTTGATGATCACCGAAATACACAAGCCCTGTAATGTTTGTTTGATATGTCCCAATGTCCAATGAGCAAGAATTTTGACGAAACGCCCAAAAAGTTTCGAGGGGGAGGGGGGGGGGGGGGCTGATGTCAAGCGAGGATGATAAAACCTCCTACACTCTGGGGGTAGCTGTGTTTCAATATGTTCAATCCTATACCATGACCTGTCAGCGTGAGAACTGGGCAGTGGCCTAATTAAATGTTGTCTGGCTAGCACGCAAGTTGACTCTGAACCTGGGCATGTACTGTTGGGTGGGAGCTGGACGAGGCCAGCAAAAATCCACTGCAAAGCCGGCTCACAGAACTAATGTACCCTCATGGTCCCCCCGCCACCCCTTTACAGCAAGTAAAAACTCAGCAAGTTAGCAAAGTGAAAAGCAAACAATGGATAATAAATGTGAACCGACCACACTCCTCGTAAATTATGATCCCATTCATATTTATTATTCAATTGTTTGTTGTTGACTCGCCAATTTACTAAATTCACTTGGGGTAAAGTGGGGGGGGGGGGGGGGGGGGGCAATTACCAATTCAGTATTGGCCCCAATTCATATTATTCAATTCAATGAAATGTTCGCTGTTTATGCGCCAATTTGCTAAATTTACTTGCGGTAAAGGGGGGGGGGGGGGGGGGGGGGGGACAATTTAGCTATTCTGATCTCAGCCTAATGAATTCACAACATTACGAAATGAATAGTGAATACTTAATTACTAATTCTTTGTCCATTTTCTTATTTTCACAGGCTGCGACACAATCGTGCCCCAGTGACCAAGCAAGTGAGGCCACAGATTCTAAGCAGGTTAAAATTCAACCTTTTATGAGAGATGAATCTAAATGGGGTAGCCGTGATCGACGACAAAAAAATGGTGATAAATTGCTGGCCAAAATGATATGCCAAGACATGCAGCCCTCAAGCATAGTAGAGGATACTGGTTTTAAAAATTTCGTAGAGTATATTCAGTCCAGCTACCAGCTGCCCACTCGACGACACTTAAGATACAATCTCATTCCTGAATTGTATAATGAATCGGTGACAAAAATTAAAAAAACTCTGAATGACTGTGAGTCCATGGGAATTACAATAGACCATTGGACGACTTGTGCAAACCAGGCTTATATGTCTGTAACCGCCCATACCTTAACAGGTGACTTTGAAGTCAATGATATGTGTTTGAATGTGCTGCCAATGCCTCAGCCTCACACCGCTGAAAACATTCCGTTTGAGTTAATGGAGTGCATTAAATCATGGATGCCTGACTATCAAGAGCAGCAAATTCCCATCTATGTTATCTCGGACAATGCTGCAAATGTTCAGGCCGCCATGAAAAAATTACCTTCACAGTTCAGTGGCCTTAGTTGCTTTGCGCATACGTTGCAGTTGTGCATTGAGGATTCCATCAAAGCTTTTTCGGGTCTTGTCAATTTAATAGAAA
This sequence comes from Pictodentalium vernedei, assembly GCA_031216915.1. NCBI lineage: Eukaryota > Metazoa > Mollusca > Scaphopoda > Dentaliida > Dentaliidae > Pictodentalium > Pictodentalium vernedei. The sequence continues at coordinate 413,229,014 of CM062296.1, forward strand.
AGGCAAAGCGTATAGTGAATCATTTTCACCATAACTCGCAGGCTATGCACAAGCTTGCAGAAATGCAAAAGGCTATGAAACATCCTGAGCACAAACTTAAAAGTTACTGTCCCACAAGATGGAATAGCACTTATTATCTCATTGAAAGATTAGTTGAACAACAGGCCCCTTTGACTGCCATTTTGTCAACTATTGACGCGGTTACGAATTTACAAAATCATGAGTGGAAAACGGTGGCAAGTTATGTTAAGGCTTTAAGACCATTTGATGATTTGACAAGAATGATGAGTGCTTCGAGATATTCAACAATCAGCATGGTGATACCTGTTCTCAATATTTTAATAGAAAAGATGAAGGGGGTAGAAATGGACCAGTTTGGGGAAAAAGTGAAATCTAGTATAGAAAAGCACTGGTCTAACTGTGAGTGCAATGAAATTTATTCAATTAGTTCTCTGTTGGATCCCAGATTCAAGGAATTCGCATTCTCTTGTGACGATGCAAAAAAGGCAGCCTTGGGTGAGCTTCTCGTTAAAATGATTGGTAACTATGAACAGAACTCTAAACCTGAATCTAGTAGGTTATTAAAAGGGAAGGGCTCAGAAATTTCAAATCTTCAATGTTCACCTGCGACCAAAGAGAAGTCAGAAGACTCAACTTCCTCAGGTGCTGCATCAGTCAAGTGCTCCGGTGAGAAAACAGGTGATATTTGGAACACGTTCAAGCAGATGGTTTCTGCAAAAACAAAAAGTGATTCATCTGGAGAGGAGACAGAAACTGTCATCAAGGCTAAAATGGAGTACGAAATTGAGTTGTACTGCAGAGAGCCACTTTTGGACCCAAGTAGTTCTCCATTTGAGTGGTGGAATTCTCATAAGGGCCAGTTCCCAACCCTTGCCAACCTTGCACGTTCTTACCTTGCAATATCAGCCACTTCTGTGGCAAGTGAGAGGATCTTCAGCAAAGCTGGGCTTACTATCTCTCAACGTCGATCAAGTTTGAAGCCATCAAATGCTGAAACACTGATCTGCTTAAGTCACAACTTACCAAAGTGATCACTGATTAGAGAAAATGATCAGATGGATGATCAGATCATTACGAATTTACTTACATCATTAACAAGAGAATATTATCAGAATGGAGAGAACGATGTTATGAACTTCTGAGAGTACACACTGTATTTTGCACTCAGTAGTCATAGCTAAGTAAGTTATCATTTGGAAATTTACAATTGATAAGTTATGGGTGTAGTTTCTACTGTAAAATTTTAATTTCTACAATTCCGGTGTTTCAGTATCAGTGATAGTACCCCAATCATGTAGTGCATTACAGTACAGTGGTGAGGGTACTATCACCGACACTTAAACACCTCTGATAGAAATTATAGTTTTTTCAGCTAAAAGTTCTGCTTTCAGAACGAGTGTGGGGGAGGAGGGGGTCTGGTAGAATTAGGCTTGAATGGGGAGCACAATGACGGTATTATGGACCTCTGATACTTACTAACTTCTTACGACTCAAGTTTTTGCAACTTTCTGGAAATAAATCCTGATAATGGGAATCGTAGTCATCGTGAATTAATACATTTGGGAATGGGAATTTTCTTTTATTATTTTGCTCACCCCTAGAAAACAAACCAAAGTTACAAAACACTGTATCGTCAGTACAAGATTACTTTTCCTTTGCACAGACCGCAGAGTATATTAATCCGATTTACATTGTGACCGTCAACGAAAAAAAGGGTGACAGTCACAATGTGAATTGGATTAATTATACTCTGCAGTCTGCGTAAAGGAAAAGTAATCTTACTGACCATATCATCTGTTACAGATGATTGGGTCAGTACAAGATTACTTTTCTTTTCTGCAGACTGCAGAGTTTATTAATCCAATTCACATTGTGACTGTCATCCTTTTTTCGTTTACTGAAGTCCGTGTCCATGAAATGTCTTTGATAACAGTCGCCATATTGCCTGTTACAGAAAAATACATGGTGATCAAAATCGTAGCAAAATAGATGACAAAACGGCAAAAGGCGATTTGGATTAATGCACCCCAGTGATCCCACAGCCCACAGGCCCAGGTAAAGTAAATTCTTGCACTGTCGAAACTTTCGAAAGTAGACCCATTTGCAGATATTTGTTTCATAGGACGCAGGTATTAGAACTTTGTGGTTACTCACCCCAACCCCCCCCACCCACGACCCTCCCCCCCCCCCCTACGTTCTGCTAGTTGAAATTAGCTCAACTATTAACCCAATTTCCACTAGTGACTCGTGTTAGCTACAAATTATTTTTAATCAACTTCGGCAGAGACCGTGAGAGTTCATCCGTAAAGTTCGTTTATATTATTTCCAAGTGTCAACGACTCGACAAAGTTTTTACACACTCAGGGAGAGTTTATTCAATCATTATTTAGTTCATACAACTTAAATTTTTTCTGTTATTTTGGTTTAGAATCTGTTTAATAAAAAAAACTGAAACCGAAACCGTAACCCGACTCTTTTATTAAAAACCGAGTTGTAAATGAAACCAACCCAAAATTCAATAACCGACCAGCTCTACTGGGCATATCTCTCGACACTTAAAATACACTTGTTCATAAGAAGAACCAAACAGTGGAGAGGAAAATGCAGGTTGCAAATGTCCACACTCCATAAACAGGTGTATTAATTAATATTCATAAACAAAAGAAAATAAACACCACAATAACAAATTGTGAGATATTTTTTTCCCCCAAAAAGTCATGGCACTCAATTGTTTTCCCTCATGTTTGAGCTGTCTGGATATTGTTTGTAAAAAAAATGCTTTATTAAAGATAATGGTTTCAGCTGAATATAAGGTAGCGAGTACAGTAAATTTTCTTCAATTCTTAATTGCCCAAAATATAACTGTGTTGTTAACTGTTTACAAGCTCAGCTGCCCAGAACATTGCCAGAGTTTTTCACCCCAAAATTGGATAGCCGATCCTACAGGTGTATAAGATGTAGCCTTAATTTGGGGAAAAGTATGACTTATACACCGGCTGGATGAACTTCACTTTATACGTGTATTGCGGTCATGAAATGGCCAAAATGCAGAAAGAAACAAGTGTTCTACAATATAACAGCCAGTCAAAATTGTATTTTTTATGCGAATCTGCTGAGATTCGCGTACTTGGAGTTTTGAGCAAATGCTTATGTTAATCGATTCACTGATTCGTGTCAAAATATTCTCTCTGTTGGCAGTGTTTTTTGTGGTACTGTTGTGGAATGAACAACTTAATCTGTATTTTCCTGATGTGAATCTCCCTTTGGTACGATCAGCAAATCTCATTCAATCATTTATTTAAGAATTTTGACAAATGTGTGTGTACAGTGAATACTTGAAAAGTAAAAAAAAAAACCAATCATCATATACTAAAACAGCCTGCCAGATTGAGAATTTTTACCAATAAATATGATTAAAAGTTTCATAATCACTTACAAATAATATGTATTTTGAAACAATACAGGAGGTATTTCAAATGTTGAAACAAACATAAACACAAATGCGGGTGTAGGAGATCATCACTCAATTGTGTGAAAGAATCATTCACCATTCCAGATCAAAGTAGAACTGCTCTACCTTTCACTGAGGATTTAAAAGATTATTGGACTGGCTGAAACAAGCTGCTACATTTTCCTAATTTGCAGTAAACTAGAGAGTCAAAATATATATAAATGGTATTGATAATGTTTGGATGTTAAAAAAAGTCAGTAGTTCACTAGTCCTGAAACAGTAATAAAACTTGAAGACAAAGAATATCCAGGGCTTAAAATAGAATTGATTCTCGCAAATAAAACAATGAGAATCAACTTTGATTCCAACAAATTGTTCATTATACCCCCCCCCCCCCCCCCCCCCCCCGCAAACAAAGTTTGGGGGGGTATATAGGAATCACCCTGTCCATCCATCTGTCTGTCCGTCTGTCCATCCTTGTAAGCACAACTCCTCCTAAACCGTTTGAAGAATTTTCATGAAGCTTTACACAATGGAAGAACTCCATATGCAGATGCGTATGAAGCAATATAATTCCGTTCTGACATTTCCAAGGGGAGATAATCTAACTTATACATTTCAGGCATGGGGGGGGGGGGGGGGGGGGGGGGGGGGGGGGGGGGGGGGGGGGGGGGGGATCACTTTGTGAGCTTGATCACAGTATCTCTAGTTTGATTCTCATCCTAGATTCTTCATGGACAATATAAAACAAAAAAGTCACCAAAAGTGGAACAAGACCCTTAAGGGTTTGAACTCTCACCAAAAGTGGAACAAGACCCTTAAAGGTTAAAACTCTGGCACTGATATAAATATGAGGTTTGATTTTAACTGTGGAAAAAGTACTGGGTACACGAACAAGGATATAAGAGTATTACGAACAGTTAGAAAAGATATGCATGAATGGAAAATTTTGTGATTTGTGAAGGAAAAGATGAAAACCAAAAACGTATGACATGAGATGAAAGACTACTTTTAAAAATTCAAAATGTGTCTGGAAGGTCTTCACCTTACCCAAGAGAAAAATGCAGTCAAAATATATGATTAATATATGTGTTTAATATATGTGTTTACTCATCCATTTTGCAAACAAAATGTGGAACTGAAATATTTCCAGGCTTTTTTTCATTGCTTCGATACTCAGGTGGGGAAAAGTGTCTTTTTGTTTTGAGCGGCTGGTCATTCCACTACAGTGTCATCATCCAGTTTAGATGAATCACTTTCATCTGAAGTAGCACCAGCGATTCTGAATCGTTTGCATTTGAGACTTTTGACAGGTCCACTGCAATTGTTTTTTCACACTCACCTGCTTGGTCCATATGCAGTAACACATTGTGGATTTTTGTTTCTGATAACGATGACCACAGTTTGAAGAGTATATTGTCAGCATAATTTGCAGATCACTGTTGATGTGGATGCAGTCCTCGTCCACCTAGGCACAATGAGAGAGAGGACGAGGTCCCTTCCATTATACTACAATATAGTTGTTACCGAACTGTACAATAAACAACATCACAGTGTGACCCGGATGTGTTTTTGCAAGCAAAAAGTACCCAGTAACACTAAAAAGACTGATCCTAAAATAAATTCTGGTGCTTCCATTACGTGTACAGTGCATTAAAAACTGCGTCCTTTTAATCAAGGGTAATTAAGATCAGTCAGCCTATAAATAGATTCTGTCAATCATTGACTTCAATGGAACTATTTCAGTCTCCATGGTATAAACACACTGGCTGTCCGTATTGAGATGAGTGAGGAAATGTTAATTATTTATACCAGAGAGAAACTCGGATTGTTGAGGGTATTATAACATAACATAAACCATTAATTTACAGTAATTTATCTTCTTTTTATTACAGTAATTAAAACAACCGTGTCCATATCCTCCATAGGCAATCTAATACACGCCAACATTGAATTTGATTCACTTCCCTCAACATGAAATCTTTGAGCACTGCTGATATCAAAATATTGAATACCCCCCCCCCCCCCCCCCCCGCCCCCCCCCCCCCCTTACAAGACCACCACCGATGGCTAAAGGTCACGTTGGAGGAGATTATCAGAGGGGGTCCCCTCCGCCCCATAATCTCCTCCAAATTGACCTTTGGGTCAAGCTGTGACCCTGGCCAAGTTTTCGGCCTTTTTAGTTGCCAGATCTCAGCCTTGAGTTGCATTGTGGGCACCCCCCCCCCCAACCCCTAAAAAAATGTTGGCTACACCCCTTAATGGACCTAGCATTAAGTCCATAGATTTATATAGTATACAAAACTCCACACAAACATGGTTAGCATTGGTTAAAGACAAGTGCACCATCAATGCACATAAAGCCTTAATACACGGCACCACTGTGCCCCATGAGGCAATCAGGATTAAGAGCCTTGCCCAGTAGATTTCATTTGCTAAAAACCAGACATTTCCATGCATGTGAAGATGTGCACTGTTTATTGAGGGAAATCACCCATCCAACCTCAAATTCATGTCTAAGAATATTTACAAGAAAATATATAGTACTACTATGCAAAAAAGGGCGATGGGGAAAAAATGGTAGTGATTCTCTATTCTGCCGTACAGATACAGATCTAGTATAATTTGCAGATCTCTGTTGATGTGGATGCAGTCCCGTCACCTAGGCACAATGAGAGAGAGGACGAGGTCCCTTTCCATTATACTACAATATAGTTGTTACCGAACTGTACAATAAACAACATCACAGTGTCACCCGGATGTGTTTTTGCAAGACAAAAGTACCCAGTGACACTAAAAAGACTGATCCTAAAATAAATTCTGGTGCTTCCATTACGTGTACAGTGCATTAAAAACTGCGTCCTGTTAATCAAGGGTATTTAAAATCAGATCAGCCTATAAATAGATTCTGTCAATCATTGACTTCAATGGAACTATTTCAGTCTCCATGGTTATAAAACACACTGGCTGTCCGTATTGAGATGAGTGAGGAAATGTTAATTATTTATACCAGAGAGAAACTCGGATTGTTGAGGGTATTATAACATAACATAAACCATTAATTTACAGTAATTTATCTTCTTTTATTACAGTAATTAAAACAGCCGTGTCCATATCCTCCATAGGCAATCTAATACACGCCAACATTGAATTTGATTCACTTTCCCTCAACATGAAATCTTTGAGCACTGCTGATATCAAAAAAATATTGAATACCCCCCCCCCCCCCCCCCCCCCCCACTTACAAGACCACCACCGATGGCTAAAGGTCACGTTGGAGGAGATTATCAGAGGGGGTCCCCTCCGCCCCATAATCTCCTCCAAATTGACCTTTGGTCAAGCTGTGACCCCTGGCCAAGTTTTCAGCCTTTTTAGTTGCCAGATCTCAGCCTTGAGTTGCATTGTGGGCACCCCCCCCCCCCAAGCCCCTAAAAAAATGTTGGCTACACCCCTTAACGACCTAGCATTAAGTCCATAGATTTATATAGTATACAAACTCCACACAAACATGGTTAGCATTGGTTAAAGACAAGTGCACCATCAATGCACATAAAGCCTTAATACACGGCACTACTGTGCCCCCATGTAGGTAATCAGGATTAAGAACCTTGCCCAGTAGATTTCATTTGCTAAAAACCAGACATTTCCATGCATGTGAAGATGTGCACTGTTTATTGAGGGAAATCACCCATCCAACCTCAAATTCATGTCTAAGAATATTTACAAGAAAATTATAGTAATACTATGCAAAAAAGGGCGATGGTGAAAAAATGGTAGTGATTCTCTATTCTGCCGTACAGATACAGATCTAGTATCATGTATATTTTCAAGGTGATAAATACAAAATAGAAATTAGCAAAATTAATACGACAGAATGCAATTTTAATTGCTAAAGAGGTAGATTATGTTAACAATAACATTCTATTACTAAGAGTTCATGGGTTCATGAAGAAACTTTCTAATATTTTTTGAATACACCAAAATGTGGACAACTTTTTCTAGACTGTGTATTGTATATGAAATAGATATTAATTTTACATTGTACAAAGATTACTGGACAGCATACTTTAACTGGCTGGGGCCTACATTATTTCTATTGTTAAAAACTTCAGGGAAGGTTTGTGCACGTGATTTTGTCAATGCCCTAATAGGTTGAATTGTATCATGAGTCCATATACTGAATGATGTCAAAATCGGCCTAGTACTTTTCCCGTTTCTATGGTGTCGCTTTGGTTACTATGGATGTCACATGACATGATAAATGACCCAATGGATGGATCTCATGAAGCATTTTGGGTTCAGATGCCCAATTTGGTTAAAATAGGTCCAGTAGTTTGCCCGTTGCTAGGGAGTCCCACAGGTTGTTGGTAGTGTTACGTGACATGGTCAGTGACACAATAGATCGAATCCCCGAGGCATTATGGTTTCATACACGAAGTTTGGTTGAAATCGGTGAAGTAGTTTTGCCCGTTGCTATGGAGTCTCGTTGGTTGCTATTGGTGTTATGTAACATGGCAATGATCCAATAGGTCAAATTCGTAATGAACTTGGGGTCCACGTGCCAAATTCGGTCAAAAAACGGACCAGTACTTTCTCTGTTGCTAATGAGTCGCTTTGGTTGCTATGGATATCACAAGACATGATAAATGACCCAATGCGTCGATCTCCCAATGCATTATGGGTGCAGATACCAAATTTGGTTAAAATAGGCTCAGTAGTTTTCTCGTTTCTATGGAATCGTGCATGTTGCCATGAGTGTTAAGTGGCATGGTCAATAGCACAATAGATCAAATTCCCTAGGCATTATGATTTAATACACCACATTTGGTTGAAATTGGCCCAGTAGCTTGCCAGTTGCTATGGAGTGGCATTGGTTGCTATGGGAGTTATGTAACATGGTCAATGACCCAATACGTCAAATTTGTAATTAATTGTTGGTTCACATACCAAATTCGGTCAAAATCAGTGCAGTAGTCTGCCCGTTTCTAGGGAGTCGCGATGGTTACTATGGATGTTACCTGATATGATAAATTACGCAATGGGTCGATCCTCCAATGCACTATTCACTATTGGCTCAGATACCAAATTTGGTTGAAATAGGCCCAGTAGTTTGCCCGTTGCTAGGGAGTTGCGCCAGATACTATGGATGTTACGTGACATTGTCAATGACCCAATAGGCCGAATTCCTGAGGGATTATGATTTCATACACCAAGTTTGGGTGAAATTGGCCCAGTGGTTTGCCCATTGCTATGGAGTCTCGTTGGTTGCTAAGGGAGTTATGTAACATGGTCACTGACTCAATAGGTCAAATCCATAATGCATTTTGGATTCACATTCCATTTCTCCGTTGCTAGGGAGTCGCTTTGGTTGCTATGGATATCATGTGAGATGATAAATAGCCCAATGGGTCGATCTCCCAATGCATTATGGGCCCAGATATCAAATTCGGTTAAAATAGGCCCAGTCGTTTCCCCGTTGCTAGGGAGTCACGCAGGTTGCTATCGGTGTTACATGGCATGGACAATTGCACAACAGATCAAATTCCCTGGGCATTATGGTTTAATACACCAAGTTTGGTTGAAATTGGCCCAGTAGTTTGCCCGTTGCTATGGAGTCTCGCTGGTTGCTATGGGAGTTATATAACATGGCCAGTGACCCAATAGGTCAAATTTGTAATGCATGGTGGGTCCACATACCAAATCCGGCCCAGTATTTTCTCTGTTGCTATGGAATTGCTTTGGTTGCTATGGATGTCATGTGATATGATAAACGACCCAATGGGTCGATCTCCCAATGAATTTTGGGCCCCGGTGCCAAATTCGGTTAAAATAGGCCCAGTAGTTTTCCCATTGCTAGGGAGTCACGCAGGTTGCTATGGGTGTTGCGTGGCATGGTCAATGGCCCAATAGACTGAATTCCCTAGGCATTATGGTTTCACACACAAGGTTTGGTTGAAATCGGTCCAGTACTTTTCCCGTTGCTATGGACTCACTTTGGTTGCTAAGTAACATGGCCAATGACCCAATAGGTCGAATCTCTAATGCATTGTGGGACAACACACCAAATTGGTCTACCCATTGCTAGGGAGTCCAGTGTTGCTATGGAAGTTAAGTGGCATGGACAGTGGCTCGATAGGTCAGTTCTAATTATATTTTGGGTCAATGAAAAGAATAATTACAACTTGTTGGGTGCAGGATGTTAACCCTCGTTTTATTTTTGCCTGAACTGCTTTTAACCCCATGCCGGGGGGTGGGTGGGTTAAGCAACGTCGAGCGCGGCTAGTAGTTGGATGGGTGACCATTTCAGCGACTTATTCACGCTCTCGCATTGTGTCCTTCGGCAAGGCACTTAACCCCGATTGCCTACATGGGGGCACGATGACGCTGTGTACTAAGGCATACTGCACGTTGATGGTGCGCATGTCTTCAACCAATCTGTGCCGCGGTGCTGAGTTCAGAGTTACGATGTTGAAGAGCTGACAGCTGCTCGTTGTTGCTCGGTTGTTCTCCCCGGGTTCTCCGGCATCCTCCACCTGTAAAACTGTCACCGACATAATATGACCTTGGCTGTTAATGTGTCGTTAAACCCTAATAACAAAAAAAAAACCCAAAAAACCCATGCCGTTATTTACATATCGAAATCATAATTTCCAAGAATTGGTTTAAAAGCTACATTTCGGACCTGAGATTCTTTGAATAATCCTTGATTCACTGTGAAGTTTCGGCAAATCACGTCTTGCAGAAAACTTCCGACGATAAAAAAATAGTGAAAACAATTTAAAGGACGATGTCGCTCGGCGTTGGCTGTCGCCGACCTCTCGATCGGGAGCCTTTGGCTCCATCGCTCTTTAAAAAAAAAAAATTCGGGAGGAAGTTGACTTCCATGGCAAAATGCCCTCTAGTACACATGCCAACATGTTGGTTTTGGTCAGAGGATTGGTGAAGGGCGAACAAGGAATCACACCAAAGAATATTCTCCAAACGAGATGGCATGTGGGCAATTGGAATTCACATTCGATAAGTTGTGGAGCTATGGGAGGGGAGCAACCCCCAAATCAAACCTTATTTTTCTACTTTCATCCATCTATACACCCATTAGCCTATTGAGGCGAAACTTTTGTACAGTGTTCAGTTTGGGTAATGTTCAGACAGTTACCTCCAGTCCAGTTGGGAGAAAATTTTACCCGAGACACTCAGTACACTAGATTTTGAAAAACATTTCTGTGCGGGAGGGCCACTGAACCCCTACTCTAGGGAGGGGCGCTCCATCTCCCTGGCCCACCACACGCTCGGACTTGGTTCCTTGGGACATGACTATGCCATGCTGCCGCTTAATATTGCTCAGCCCCCCCCCCCCTCCTATTTGAGAATCCAACCTCCGCCCCTGCATGGCTCTATGGGGCAAAAAAACCCCCAAATTCATGTATTTTGTGAATTTGTTCAGACTGTATCTACAAGTGAGTGTACATACTCTTCCATTTGCATCTACGTATGGCAAATGTTAAACAATTATAAACAATAAATAAACAACCACACAAACATGAACATTGTGTTGAACAGTGTGTTGGGGGTGGGTGACATGGAACCCGGTGAGGTCGTGCCCCCTTCCAGCACCCTGACCCCTCCATTTCCGCATGTCACCGTCACTCCTGTGATCGAGAAGTTATCAAGCAAGAATAAAGGAAGAAAAATACATTTTGAAAAAGCCATTTCCACCAGTTATGTGCATGTACGAAGATATGTTTTTATCCATAAAGCAAAAATCAGACGGTCACCAATCAGACAATTCTGGATCTGTTTGTATGCCCAATCACCCAAAAGACGGTCCTTTGGGGTTATTCGACATTCTGATAATACATACACTTTGATCTAAATAGTTGGTAAAAGGAAGGTGTATATCTGTAGGACAGAAACCAATGGGAAAAAATTACAACTTTTTATTAGCAATAACATTGAGTAGCCAATATTTTTTCACGAGTACAAAGTGTTTCACACAGTCATGTCGAACACGTGCACGAGAATCCAGACATTTTACTGTTTAGTGCAAGTACAGTTCGCTCCTATGCAGACCGCCCCATTCTGTTAAATCAAATCAAACATCATATTATATGCATGGACAACGTATTTTTTCACCGTGGCTGTCCAGCAGCTTGGTTCAAGCTCTGCAGAGTACAATGCCATATTGGTCAGATTTGAAAACTCCCACAGAATGTAAATTACACCCAAATAATAGATCAAGTTCAGTGTGAAACTGGAAAAAAATATATGTAAAAAAAAGTTAGTAAAGAGACTTTTGAACTAAAATAAGAAACTGTGCGAGGGGAAACTCCACTCTATGTGTAAGCATCATAATTAACCTATGCCGTCCATTATCTCATTCAACGTTTTGAAGACAAAATATTATTAACCTTTCAATAGAGTCCTAAAAACCAAGAATGTAACAAATTTGTCACAAACTCCCAATAAAAATCGGCTGTGGATACAGAAGTCACACCTCACAAAGTCTATTGAACTTGAAGGTGAAGATGATTACAATAGTTTGTTCAGTAATTAAAACCTGTCGCAATAATCTTTTAATAAGACAGTCACAACAAGCGTATTAGCCACCAGTGACATAATCAAACTACTACTTGTTATTGTTTAAAGCTTCTTTTGTTCACCGACTCTTGGCAGCCTGTTGTTTTGTGCATGTTAACTTCAAATTAATAGTCGAATAGGATCACTTGGCAATGTGAATAACTTTACATTCATTAACAGAAAAAATTAGTTTTTATACCTCTCTCTCAGTTTATAATCTTGGGATAAACTTCAGAAAAAATCAACAATGGAGGTGGGGAGGGGGCATAAGACACGAGAGTGTGGTATTTATTTATTTATTGTGGGATTTCCACGTCACTGGTTGTGGCGACTAATTCCTAAAATTTCTGGGCAAAATCTTAGGAGCCACCACAACCATTGAAAAAGGGCTAGGTCTTTTGCTAAACTATTAAATTTATAAATTGTTGTCCCCACCCCCGCAGTGATTTAGTGGTAATCAAACTAAAATGCATGTGATGAGCAACAACTTTGATACGTAAGGTCTACGTTGATCTTGCAGCCCGTGTTTTGACTTTAAGTTAAAATAATTGCCGTATTCAACAATATTATGGCGATTTTAATAATTAAAATTGCTGGTGGTCTTTCTTTTTGGGGGTGGGGTGGTGTGGGGGTTATCGGAAAATGTTATTCGATTCCAGTTAATGAAAGCGAACAGGATGTCAATATATCACAAGCACAGATCCGTACAAATTATAATGAGGGGTCCAAAACCTGGGTGATTAAATTGAAGCCTTAATTCGTTGATTCTCCAGCAAGTGATAGCTCGCTTTGGGGAAATGGGTAGGGTTTACGATGGTATTGAAGGTTGGTGGCTGTCACGATTAGCCATTGTGCATAAGTATGTGACCTTAAACACCAATAAATAAATAAATAAAGGTTGGTGGAAGAAATTTAATTTTTTCGGGGGGGGGGGGGGGGGGGGGGGGGCTTGGCTTGGATGTTGCCAACAGCTGGTAAATAATAGAAAAACTTATTTCTGTTAGATTTTAGCATGCAGATATGCACTTAGAGTTCACTTGAGAGTACCAGTATTCCCGTATTTATTTGTGTGAGTGTGTCATTTACAATGACGTTTATCAAATTTTCACATGGTGGGCTTAAATTGTAATGAGTTCTGTCAACTCCATTATAAAGTTTACCGTTCGCATGTATTTTTCCACGGGTTTAATAGAAACAGAAACATGAATGAATTTAAATGAACGGCATTGAACACAAACACAACCAATTAAATTTTTAAAGATATACATTTCTGCTGCGAATACAAACCTCCGTGGATCTGCACTAAGATGTTCTACAAATTATTTTTTTTTACAGTTGGCAGTGGGCACTGGTAGGATGTCACATATATTTGTGCCTGCGCCTCATTGGTTGGTAATAATTAATGGGCAGGATTATGGTCATATCAGTGTGTCAAAAACAGAATAACACTCCGTGGATTAAAATGTATTATTGACACTTTTTAGACATGTAGGCCTGTCAAATTCATAATTTTCTTATGATTATGCATTTTCGAACAAAATAGTTTTCTTTTGATTGATTCAAACCTTGCCTATTCGATCTTTAGTTTGCGAGGTGTGATTTTTTTTATCAGGCTGTACTGATAGCATGGTTAATTGGTTACATTTGGTATTTTCCCAGTGTTATAGATAGTAACACAAACTGGGTTCATCACACCTAGTTTAGCACTAGAAATCAGGGGTGATGAAAACCAGGTCTTTAATAGACTGGACACGTAATGCTGAAAAACATCAAAATGAACACGAAAAAGGCAAGTCTGATAAAAAGTAAAAATCACATCATCGTTCTACTACAGTATCAAAATCTGTTACAACTCAATCTTCCTGATCTTTTTGGATCCGATTCAGAGCACTCTCTTGGTGATGCTCATAATGATTACACACACCCCACACAGTCTGATGCTGCTTGTTCTGATGATAATGATGATGATTTCTTTGCACTTTTCAAACTTTTTGATGATGAGACCAATTTAGGCACAGCCGTAAATGAACAAAATTGCTAACTTTGCAAAAAGATCTGTCTCTAACTAAGTTGATCTTTTGGAAAACACTGTGACGGATTTCGTTTTCAGTGTAGCTTATATATCGGTTCAAATAGTATACACTGGTAAAATAAGCATAGCTTACATCAAATTAATTTTATATTCACTTATTTCCTCTGTGTCCTGATAAATCTTTAGGAATTTATCCCATTTTGTAAAATTTTGATACAGAAAAAGTTGTATACTTTGCTCTGTTGTGATTCCTCTTTGGTTGTCCACCATTTGTTACTTTAACCGAACACTTTGTGCAAACCAAATTTTGATTGGCCTGTGTTTCTGACACGGCCAATGAAGATTTGGTTTGCGTAAGATTTCAGTTCTGTGGTACAGTAAATTAAGCTAGCGATTTTATTGGCTATATAATGCATTAAAAGCGATGACCTGGCCTGTTTAAATCAATTAGGTTATGATCTAAGAACCTACAGATTCACCTCTACTTCATAAGGACCTTTAGCCGCAGTCGTGGGTGTTAGGTGTGCTGGGTGCAATTTTTAAATATATTCTGTTTTGGCAGTTTGATTTAATCTTTGGCTTTTAAAGTACAAAACATGTTTCTTTGAAACTATTATGGTCCAGTCTAGGTCAAATTTATTTCTGTGTCATGAAGAATAAATTATAACAAGTAATATGCAGGTTTAAAAATTCGTAGAAAATGTGTCATAGTGGTAGATAGTCTGTCCACTTGTCGTCCATCTGTAATCCATCATACAGTCATTGTGAATGGTACGTTTTGTACATTACAATTAATATTGCTTTATTTTGTGGTCTCCCTGTTTCAGTATCTGAACTTTAGAACTGGTAATGTTTAACACAGTTTGTTGTAATTTTTTCCATCTGTCACACTCTCCCTTTACCTGGATCATCTTTTTAAAATTAAATTGAGTATCCCCATTTCTGTGTTATTTTATTTTATTACTGATTTCCATGTGGCCATAGTTCAAGAACAAACGAACTTGGGTGGATTAACCTGTGGTAAGAGGGGCTTGAAGTGGACCTTTTGAGGGGATTCTAGTCAACCCTGTACCGCCTGGTTACATCACCAAGAAGTTGTCAACTTAATTCTGCCCCTCGAGTAAGTCCAGAATTTTGGACCCAGCTTGACTCACACTGTAAAACATGTGATTGTCAGATGCAGAAAATTCTTTGGTATGTATTAACTCCCTTTTTACAAATGCTTGACAAATGAAAAGTGTTATGCGTGAGGCTCTAACTTACAACCAACAAAGCCAGTCTACTTTTTCACATCCATTCCCTTGAAGGATGCATATTTCAGCATTTCCATCTATGATCTTAGAAATTTAAGAGTTATAAGACTTTTTCTGCACTTTTCTTCATTAATGTTAGTGATAGATGAGTGATTTTTGGTATGTACTTTCTATCTGGCAAATTACAGATGAAGTTCAGTTTTTGTTCCCTTCACTCAGTTTTTCACGCAGTTACAGTGTCATTGCTCATGAACTTGGAAATCTATAGTTATAACAGGTTTTCCACACTTTTTAGTCCCCTACCGGCAACGCCGAAGGGGACTATAGGTTTACACTCTGTCCATCCATCCATCAGTCTGTCAGTCTGTCAGTCACACTTTAGTTTTCCAGACTTTTTTTGGAAATGCTTCAACCGAATAATTTCTTTTTTAGTAACCTACTATAGAACAATGACTTACAGATCAAGTTTGCGTTTCATGCTGATTGCATTATTCTTGTGTGAGTTATGGCCCTTGGAAATATAGAAAAGCGCCAAAATATCAGTTTTCTGAACTTTTTTTTAGAAACGCTTCAACGGAATGATTTTATTTTTGGTAACCTACTATAGAACGATGACTTACAGATCAAGTTTGAGTTAGTTTTCCAGCCTTTTTTAGCTCACCTGACTTTCAGTCAGGAGAGCTATAGTGATCACTCACCGTCCGTCGTCTGTCGTCATCCGTGAACACGGTGTTTGCGTCTTCTCCTCCCAAACCGCTGAACCAATTTAATTGATATTTGAGATAATAGTTTGTTATGACATCGCAATTTGATTTTGTTTAAATCAAGTTGCCTCGCTCGTGGGTAGGGCCACACCCAAAAAGTGTGCTGAAATCTTAAAAAATCTTCTTCTCATGAACCAGCAGTAGCAGAGACTTGATATTTGGTGTGCAGCTTCCTTTTGAGGTGTAGACTCAGATTTGTTCAAGAGAAGTTTGTGGGGCTATACATGGCGTCGTTATGGGAGGGGCAAAATTTTTGGCCCCACCCAAAATTTCTATTTTCCAAACCGAGAGGCTGATTTGAACCAAATTTTATGTGAGGGCTTATTGGGTCATAAGTACCTAATTTATGTTGATTTTTTTTTCCTGTAGCCCCATGGGAACCGCAGGTGCTAAAAATAAAAAAAAATTAAAACGCCCATATCTCCAAAACTGCACGGCACCGAGAATTTTTATTTGGTGTGAAGCTTCCTTAGGACCAACAGAAAGAATTGGTAAAAAAAAATTGCCATCGGTTTTATCATAGGGTACAGTTTCGGGACTTTGAAAAAGTGCTGAGTCAGCACTTTTTAACACTGTAGGCAATGGGAAAAACATTAAAAAATCTTCTTCTCCAGATCCAGCAGGCAGAATCTTTTGATATTTGGTATGCAACATTGTAGGGTGGATCTGATTCAAGTTTGTTCAAATCGGCCCCCTGGGTTCATATTTGGGCTCAGTATAGGAGCCCAATTTCGAACTTAGTGCATTTCAGGCAAATTTCTTTGAAAATCTTCTTCTCAAGATCCAGCAGGCAGAATCTTTTGATATTAGGTATGCAACATTGTGGGGTGGATCTGATTCAAGTTTGTTCAAATCGGCTCCCTGGGTTTATATTTGTGCTAGGTATAGGAGCCCAAATTTGAACTTAGTGCATTTCAGGCAAATTTCTTAAAAAATCTTCTTCTCCAGATCCTGCAGGCAGAATCTTTTGATATTTGGTATGCAACATTGTGGGGTGGATCTGATTCAAGTTTGTTCAAATCGGCCCCCTGGGTTTATATTTGGGCTCAGTATAGGAGCCCAAATTTGAACTTAGTGCATTTCAGGCAAATTTCTTTGAAAATCTTCTTCTCAAGATCCAGCAGGCAGAATCTTTTGATATTAGGTATGCAACATTGTGGGGTGGATCTGATTCAAGTTTGTTCAAATCGGCTCCCTGGGTTTATATTTGTGCTCAGTATAGGAGCCCAAATTTGAACTTAGTGCATTTCAGGCAAATTTCTTAAAAAATCTTCTTCTCCAGATCCTGCAGGCAGAATCTTTTGATATTTGGTATGCAACATTGTGGGGTGGATCTGATTCCAGTTTGTTCAAATCGGCCACCTGGATTCATATTTGGGCTCACTATAGAAGCCCAAATTCAAACTTAGTGCATTTCAGGCAAATTTCTTCAAAAATCTTCTCCAGATCCAGCAGGCAGAATCTTGTGATATTTGGTATGCAACATTGTGGGGTGGATCTGATTCAAGTTTGTTCAAATCGGCCCCCTGGGTTTATATTTGGGCTCAGTATAGGAGCCCAAATTTGAACTTACTGCATTTCAGGCAAATTTCTTTGAAAATCTTCTTCTCAAGATCCAGCAGGCAGAATCTTGTGATATTTGGTATGCAGCATCCTTAGGGGGTGAGATTCAAGTTTGTTCAAGCCATGTCCCTAGGTCCATATTTGGGCTCACTGTGGGAGCTTGAATTGTAACTTTGTTCGAAATGAGGAATTTTCTTAAAAAATCTTCTTCTTCAGATCCAGCAGTCAGAATGGTTTGATATGTGGTGAGTAGCATCCTTGGGGGGGGGGGGGGGGGGATTCAAGTGTGTTAAAGCCAAGACCATGGGTCCATATTTGGGCTCCCTGTGGGAGCCCAAATTATAACTTAGTCAATATGAGGAATTTTTCTTTAAAAATCTTCTTCTTCAGATTCAGCAGTTGGAATGTTTTGATATTTGGCATGGAGCAACCTTAGGGGGCTGAGATTCAAATTTGTTCAAGCCAAGTCCCTTGGTTCATATTTGGGCTCACTATGGGAGCCTGAATGACAACTTAGTTCAAAATGAGGAATTTTCTTTAAAAATCTTCAGATCCAGCAGATGAATGCTTTTGATATTTTTTATGCAGCATCCTTAGAGGGGTAAGATTCAAGTTTGTTCAAGCCATGTCCCTAGGTCCATATTTGGGCTGATTGTGGGTGCTCGAATTGTAACTTGGTTCAAAATGAGGAATTTTCTTTAAAAATCTTCTTCTTCAGATCCAGCAGTCGGAATGTTTTGATATTTGGTGTGCAGAATCCTTAGGGGTGTGAGTTTCAGGTTTGTTAAAGCCAAGTCCCTGGGTTCATATGTGGGCTCCCTGTTGGGGCCCGAATTATGACTTAGTTCAATATGAGGAATATTCTTTAAAAATCTTTTTTTAGATCCACTGGTCAGAATATTTGGATATTTGGTTTCAGCTTTTCTTAGGAGGAGCAGATGCAACTTGTGGAAATCAATTATCTGGGTTGATATTTAGGCTACCATGTCAGGTGATCGCCCTCAGGCCCCCTGGGGCCTCTTGTTTGGAAATGCTTCAACCGAATGATTTCATTTTTGGTAACCTACTATAGAATGATGACTTACAGATCAAGTTTGAGTTTCATGCTGATTGCATTATTCTTGTGTGAGTTACGGCCCTTGTTTAAAATTATTGTATGCTCATGTTAGTTATATTCTTGTATTTGTACTTCTTAAACTACTAGCCTGAAATGCGGAGATGCTTATATACTCTAGTGTCTTATATGACAAAAACACCTTATATGACAAAAGTGCCGTAGGGGACTAATACCACCTCAGTGGTCAGACACTTGTTTTAGTTATGGATGGAAATATTGAAATATATTTGTATGTAGCTTCCTGATGGGTACATTCACATCAAGTTTTAATTTCATTCTGATCCTTTCGTTTATCGAAGAGTGAAACTGCATTTGAACTTGGATATTTCACATATTAACTGCGGTTATAGCTAATCATCCATTATGCAGACTGCTGTTGTTGGAAATGTGACTGGAAAACAAGACTTCATTATTAATATCTCTTTTATAAAATAATATAATAATGATATAAATACCCTGGATCCCAAAATAGCTATTCGGTACATCATTTCACTGGTTTCTCCAGGAAGGTTTTTACTGTACTGTATACTGTTCGAATTGTAAACAGTTTCAAATGCGGGACCCACAGTGATGACCCCCATCACTTTGCATCTAATTGCAGTTTGTGAGTGTTGTCAGACTCAATTGCACTCCTGCTTGTCTCCCAAGTTTTAGAGTAATTTTTTCTCGGAAGGTTGTGAAAAAAAAGCTAAATACAGGTTATTTTGCCATCTCCTGCAGTCTCTTTGCACTTTAACCCTTTACCCAACATAACGGCCAAAACTGGCTAGCGCTATTCTAAAAAATCGCCAATTAATTTTCATTATTTTTAGTCGAGTTTTGACGAAGTCAAACTCGACTTATAGTTTGATGAAGTGGCGGGTGGGGTTACCCTATAGGAAGGGAAGACACCTATTGATTTTGGAGTCTGGGACTCCAAGGTCAAGGTCACTGTTACTATAAATAGAATATTTTATGACAAATTGGTTTCCGGGCAATAACTTTAGTTCTATTTGATGCACCTTTACCAAACTTATACCAGAGGTTACCTTATAGGAAGGGAAGACACCTATTGATTTCGGAGTCTGGGACTCCAAGGTCAAGGTCACTGTTACTATAAATAGCTTATTTCTTCAGAATTTAATGTCAAAACTCGACTTCTGGATCTGTGATCCTCTTGCTGGATTTTTTCATTTTTTGTCTCAAAAACATAGGTTTTGACCCCTCATTGGAACGAGCTCGTCGAGATCATTCCAATGAGGTGTCATAATCTCTGTTTTTGAGACAAAAAATGAAAAAAATTAGTTATTCAAGAATTTTGTTGCAAGTGTCGTCTGCTTTTCATGTTAGGTAAAGGGTTCAAGATTTTTTTCTAGAACAGGGGTCTGTAAATTTCATCTCAATAATAGATGTAGTCATTTGGTTGATTTTGTACCTAGCACTATGTGAATGTAATGACCAGTGTGAGTGATTGCTGAAGAGAATCTTTTTTTTTTCAGAAATGCATACAGTGAATTCCTTGAACACAAACTGTTGGGTAGTATTCAGTGGATGTGCATTTTAAAAACTAATATCAAATGGTGATAGGAATATTTTTTGGGAGAAAGAATTGTTCTAGGTGTGTGATAGACGCAGTACCATATCCAAATGGCAGTGTCAGATAGGGCAAGTAGGGATATAGATTTTTACATCAGCTGTGGGCAGGTTTGTAATTTATGTTAAATCTTTACCTAACATGAACATGAATGACAGTTGCAAAAACAGTTTGTGAATGACTAAAAAAATTTATTTTTTGGCTACAAAAATATAGCTTACGATTCACCCACCACCACCACCACCATTATTAGTACAAGCTCAATGAACTCAATCCAGTGAGGGGTCATATATGTTTTTGTGAGGGGTCATATATGTTTTTGAGACAAAGTTTGAAAAAATAATAAAATATGAATGACAATTTTTGTGAATACTCCTAGCTGGCTTTGATTGTTATTCCCTGCCAAAATGAAGTTTGCGGAGGATATAGAAATGGGTTTCGTCCATTCGACCTTCCATCTGTTCGTCCATCCATCCGTAACAACTTTGGACCCTCATATCTCAGTCCGTGGATGTTGGATTTCAGTGATCTTTGGTAAGCTGATAGACCACCATTGGGGAAAGGATATTCACAAGTAACAGGTTTTGTCCATTTTGTTTCTAGAGTTATAGTCCTTCTGCTTTTTTCAACATAGAAACCCTTGGTGGGGGATACCGGTGGCATTGCACCTTGTTATGTTTAGTAAATAGAGGATATCTATGCTGTTTTAGTGAATATCGAGAATTATTTCATGAGTGTGAACATGGAAGTTTTATTTTTCAAGAGTGCTTGCGCGAGTGAAAAATAATATACTTTCAGGTCCACACGAATGAGATAATTTCTGATATTCGCGAAAACAGCATAGATTTTCTTTTTATTATATGCTACGTGACATTTTACTATGCAATATTCAGCCCAATTCGACTGCAAACAGTTTCAAGACAATACAAAAAGCTGCTATCGTTCCTTCAAGGCGACGTCATTTGCCAAAGCGTAACGTCATTTAGGAAGCTACTGAAAATATTTATCGTGTGGACCTGAAAATATTATTTTTCACTTGTGCAAATGCTCATGAAAAATAAAACTTTCAGGTCCACTCTCATCAGATAATTCCAGATACCGACTGAAATAGAGTAGATTTTCTTTTTTATTATATACCACGAAACATTTTATTGCACAATATTCAGCCCAATTCAACCCAATTCAAAACAATAACAAAGATCAGTTGATCGTTACTTCAAGGCGACGTGATGCGGCGTAGCATGTTGTCATTTAGGAAACTAATGAAATATATCTTTTAGATAATTTGCGATAATTCACAGGCTAGCATCTACTAAAGGGTTGAATGTAGATGTAATATCAAATTGTGACAAGAATATTGTGGTGGGAAAGAATTGTTCAACATTGTAAACACAGGATCACATTCCACAAGGTTGTTTTCATCATTTTTCATTTTTGTCTGTCAATTATTATAAGGTTTTTTGACAGAGTCGGTCATTTAATTCTGCTGCTGTAACTTGGGTCAGTAAGGTTATTTACAAAATTACAATACCAAAATGATCAAACGGAAGATGCTCTAATGAATAAAAATGCATATTTTGGGGAAAGTATTATTCAAAACATGATTTTCAGAACCCTTGGAAAGTGAATAGCTAGAAAGGTTCCAACTAAAGCATTCGGAGGAGTTTCAGCCGAGACAGTTAATTTCATTTTTTTTTATCCAAATTCCAATTATATACATCGTTCGCATAGAACTGTATGTAAAATTGTTCCTTCTTATATTATAGAATTCAAATTTTGCAATTATCTTTTGACAACTGGCTGATATTCCCAGAAGCAAAATAATTTCTCTTGACTATATTTAATATCCGAATAGGTTACTTGTCAAATTAATTGATATGGTTAGACTCACTTGTGAAAATGAGATGGAAATTCATACTTATTTGATACTGAAAAAGAAACCCACGCAAGCACAGAAATAATCACAACAAAATGAAGAAACAAATTTTACTTCTGAACTTGAATGCAAAATAAAAAAGTAATTGAAGAGCATGAAAGGATAATTTCATGTAATGATACTTAAAATTGACTTGGTGGGCCTCAATAACATTATGGATGAAACAATAGTCCCTGAAAATCATTGATACATTTCTTCAAATGTGCTCAAATAATACTTGAATTTGATCCTTACTTGGATATTTGTATATACCAAGGACCATGAGCCCCAAAACTACTAAGCAGTTTGCTGGAATTGCTAATCAATTCTGGTCAAAACAACTGATGAATTTTTTTCAGAAAATTGTTCCCTGAAATCCTGTCTGTAAAAGCTTCAGTTCACTCAATTCATTCACTCATTCTCAGACTGTCATTTACAGGAACATTGATAATACATGCTATCATGTTTTTTGAACTTTTTGAAAATTTGCCCAAAACATCAGTGTCACCTGCACGCTGTTCAGAATGCTGCCATGGAATGTTCCTCCCCGGAAATAGACTCTTCATCCTTTATAGATGGAGTGTGGTTGCTCAGTGGTTTTGGCATTGAACTTCATGGTTTGATCCCCATTGGGGGTGACTGCCTTGTGTCCTTGGGCAAGGCACTTAATCCCGATTGTCCTTGTGGGCCACGGTGGTGCTGTGTACTAAGGTATATTGCACATTGATGGTGCACCTGTCTTCAACCAAAGCTAACCCTGCTTATGTGGAGTTGGTATGTTGGGGAGTCTGACAGTTGCTTGGTGATTTTATCCAGGTTCTCTGCCTTCCTCCACCCCGTAAAACTGTCTAACATGAGGTGACCCTGGCTGTTCAAAGTGTCGTTAAACTCCAGTAAATAAATAAATCCTAGAAGTGTCAATGCTTCATAATCCGTCATACATATTGTAGTATTCTCTCTCCTTGCTGCTGTTCCAGCTGCCACTACTGGTGCAAAATGTTGTAACCCTTCAGATACTGCTCTTATAAGCCACCAGGTCTGTGCCACAGGAATTGCTGTGGGAACCATGGGCCATCCCTGGGGTTTTGTGTGCTTGGATAAGGGTGGGGGTTGGGAAGCTGTAGTGCTAGTCCACCCTGAATTTTCTACTTCGCCTTCCTTCAAAGTGCTTAATAAGGAATTGCCAATGTACGTTTCTTTCTCAGAGGGCCAGGGGGAGGGGGCGGTCCAATTTAAAGTATTTTTCCCTGGCTAGTTGATGTACTTTATGTCACCAAACTAAGGCTTAATTCTATTCCTGGCATCATTGTTACCTTCACATGTTACAAATCGTCTTAGAAAAATAATTTGGCACTGCAGTTATTAAGTGGCCATAGCATAATTTGATATTATTAAGTTGGCCTTCAAACTAAACCGATATCTCTTGTGGGAAGCAGGAAAGTGGAGCAGTTCTTGTTGACTGCAGTTTTGCTTCACCCTTATAATAACCAAAAACCAAAGCCTGGGTGTAATATAATTTTGAATGATTGGCACAGCTTGACTTTATACTTGTCTTGCTGTCATTATATAGCCATAGATGCTGAAAGTGACCTTAAACCCCAATAAATAACTAAGAAATATTGTTTTGTTGTTAACCCACTATAATAGGTGCAGGATAACCATTAGAAAAATGGTCACTTGGGGAAGTCAGTAAGGTAGTGTTCGATTACTGCAGTGAACAAGTTCTATTTTCTGATATAATAGGACCCAGTAATCAATACTGGTGTCAAGTCCTCTAACCAGTGTAACTAAGTTATAAACAATTGTTTAAACATGATGTCATACCTTTGTTGCATTCATGATATATATACATTATCATGACCATGTATCAGATTCGAGGTCGTGTTTACAATCAGATCGCAACAAGCCAGTCAGGGCGAGTTGTGATCCGATTGTAAACATGACCAAGAATCTGATACAAATTACAGGTCATGCATTTGGTCATGATAAAACATTTATCTAACAATCACATTACATAAAGCCTGTTTCTCCCATTTTGCAGTTTAACTTGGGTTGGATTTGGTCAAAATTTTGAATTTCATACTTTAATGTGTAATAACAATGCATATATGTGATAGTGCTGTGTTTACCGGAAGTTGAATCTGTATGATATGGAATCGGAACAGGGAGGGGTGGGTTGTCTGATATAAATGTTTTTTTTCAAGTTTTGAGGTGCAAATTAAGTTGATTGTTAGATACAACCATAGATTCTGAAAATGACCTCGGAACACTTAAAAACAAACAAAAAATAGGAATGAGTGGTATGTTTTCTCAAATCAAAATACCAGCTGCTGTCATGGTATCTTCGAAAACTACTTGAAACATATTAATTGCAAGAAAATATCAAAGAAAAAACAGTCAATGTGTTCCTGCTGGTATCAGTTTACCTGGTTGGAGAAAGAAAAATCATGGGTTACGCCAAAAATTAATGTAGATAAAATAGCTAGGAAAAAATTGTGACATGTATTCTTACAACAAAAATATTATTTTTCCTGGCAATCATATTAATTGAAAGTCAGGGTGAGCTTTTCTGATCACTTTTTGTCCGTCATCCATCGTCTGTCGTCTGTTGTCCGTCGTACATCGTGAAGGTGGTGTTTGTGTCATTTTCTCCCAAGCCACTGGCTGCAGTTCAATGAAAATTCACATGAGTAGCGGTTATATAGGGGCATTTGGGTTTTTCTTCAAATTGGGTTTCTGCTCATATTGAGGAGGGGGGTGAGCCCAAAATGCACAAACTTTTTTAAAATCTTCTGTTGAACCAGCCGTAGCAGAGACTTGATATTTAGTATGCAGCTTCCATTTGAGGTGTAGACTCAAGTTTGTTCAAGAGAAGTTTGACGGGCAATATTTGCCTTTGTTCTGGGAGGGGCAAGAATTTTCGCCAAGCCCAAAATTACTATTTTCCAAACCGAGAGGCAGATTTGAACCAAATTTGATATGAGGGCTTATTGGGTCATAAGTACCTAATTTATGCCCCAATTTTTTTTCCCGTTGCCCCATAGGAACCGCAGGAGCTAAAAATGGGAAAAAATTAAAACACCCATATCTCCAAAACTACACAGCACTGAGAATTCGTATTTGGTGTGAAGCTTCCTTAGGACCAACAGAATGGAATGGTAACAAAAATTGCTATCGGTTTTATCATGGGGACCTTTTTTGGGACTTTGAAAAAGTGCTGAGTCAGCATTTTTTAACACTGTGGGTAATGGGAAAAACATTTAAGACTACTTTTCTCCCAAACCACTGCTCCAAAAGCTTTCAAATTTCACATATAACATCTTTGGAAGATTGTTTCACATGTTTATTGAAATCAGTTCCCTGGGTCTATATTTGGGCTCTCTATGGGAGCCCAAATGTTTAAATTAGTGCAGTATGAGGAATATTCTTTAAAAATCTTCTTCTTCAGATCTACCAATAGGAATCTTTTGATATTTGGTATGCAGCATGCTTAGGGAGGTGAGATTCAAGTTTGTTCAGGCCAAATCCGTGAGTTCATATTTAGGCTGAAAATTTGGGGTTCCGGTCAGGACTTAGACATTTTGGACCAAAATCCGGAAATTAGTCTTTTTGGTTTTTTATGCGTTTTGGTCAATTTTAAGACAAAAAAGTTTTGTTTTTTTTTTACACAGAAAATTTGGGGTCCGGGTGGGACTTAGAAAATTTTGGACCAAAATCCTGAAATTAGTTTTTTGGTTTTTTATGCGTTTTGGACAATTTTAAGAAGAAGAAAAAAAAATTTTTTTGTCTGAAAATATTTTTTGGGGGGACTTCGAAAATTTCCGAGCAAAAATAAAAAAAAAATCTGTTTTTTATGCGTTTATCTCAATTTTGGGACGTAAAAGTGCAGGAACTGAAAATAGAAGGAAAATCCTGTGTATTGTGTGGGCACAATCGCTTCATCTAGTTGGTATATGCCTTTCTTAGGAGGGGAGCTTATTCAAGTCAAGTCCCTGGTTTGATATTTAGACTCCCATGTCAGGTGAGTGCCCTAAAGCCCCCTGGGGCCACTTGTTCATGTTTAGCATCTCTTAGCTAAACTTAACCTCTTTGGTAAAAAGTTTGGATGAATGATGTTTGTCTTCATTACTTGTTATACAGTGGAACCCTGTTAATTGAATAGCCACTTTGTCAATGAAAATTATTCAATAAACAGAAGTATTCAATTGACAAGGATTGTGTCACTTTCCTGTATTCTAGAGATTAACTTACCATTTATTCTATTATATGTTGTTTGACAGAGCTCTATGAGCTCTTTCAAACAAAATATAATAGATTAAATGCCTGTATTGGATGTACCGAGGCCATATAGGTCTACAAAAAAGAAAATTGGGTAGGTTACAAGATTTTTTATTCAATTAACAGGAGCTTACTCTGTAACCTATATTCAATTAACAGGTCAGACTTGTACTGGAGGTATGGCAAATGGTTTTGTGTTGGGAAATTATATTCATTTAACGGTTATTCAATTGAGAGATATCCAATTAAGTGGGATTCACTGTACATAAATATACTAAACTTTAGGCAGCTGGGGAAAAGTTTTGGTCTAAACTTTTGACAGCTGATAAATAACTTTTATGCATCTGGTCAGAGATATTCAGCGGAGAGCTATTCAGTTCATTCTGGCATAATGCACCCTGGCCTCGACAGTCGGGAAGAAACATTTCAAACATGTATTTGCATCATAAATAGAAAAAATAGTTATAGATCTTTTTACTGTTAGCTCAGCAGGGTGTTCGGATTAATGATTCTTTTATATGTATTTTATTGTGGATATTCATGTTTCATGCAGCTTTTAACATTACTTTTATGCGACTTTTAAGCCGATTTACCAAGGACTCCAGTGGTGAATTTCCTGTTCATCTGGGGGGAAACTAATGTTTCATTATGATGAAAAACATATCTGCTGTGTTACAGGAAACAAAAAACCATTATCCACATTTGTATAGATTTATTTTTCTGTTCAAATTTCCTCTATAATTTGATGATTTAAAGTTACATAAACTTTATAAGTATTTGAATCATAGATAGGTGTGCTGACTGAATTTTGTCAATCTGTCAATTCACTAAAAATATTCAAATATTCTTGCTAGAACTTTCCAAGAAATCTATATTGTATATTGCAGTGATTTTGTTTGTGTATGTGTGTGTGTGCATTTGTTCCCTCAGTTCTCCTGGACTATCCATGGAATCACGAACAGACTCAGTCCAGTCTAGATAGTGGCTCTGGGAGTTGGATAGGGAGATTGTGTCCATATGGAAGGACAGTGGAAGCCTGTTAATTGGATAGTCACCCAGCCATTTGAAATTATTCAACTAACAGCAGTATTCACTTAACAGGATTTTGTCTTTTTCCTGTATTACAGAGATGAACTGAGCTTTAATTCTCTTACATCTTGTTTGAAAGAGCTCATGGACCTCTGTCAAACAAGATATAATAGATTAAATGTCTGTGTTGGATGTAGTGAGGCTAAATAAGTCATTAAGCAATGGGGATTCATTGATTATCAGCAACTTCTCTCCTTATCATACCCCCCTTTAAAAAAAGGGGTGGGGGTATATAGTAATCACTTTGTCCATTCATCCATTTGTCCATCTATCCATCCATTCGTCCGTCCGTCCGTCCATCACACTTGTTTCCAGGCAATAACTTTTGTACCAGTCCTGGTAATTTATCCTTGTTTCCTCGGCAAAAAAATTGCTATGGAAAACTGGTGCTTCTACACCAATTGCTGTGAAGCCTGTTCGATTGCGTAAAAATCATCAGGGGGCAGTCTTAATGTATAACTTTAACATGTGAGAGTAATTTAAGATACATGTGTATATAATCTCAATCACTGTGCAGAATCTTTCGCTCAATTAGATCATGCCAATAACATGAACCATGTGAATGCTGAGAAAAAATCTTGGGAGTAAGCAGGTGACTTGCGCAATATGTATAGTATGAGTGAAAATAAGATGTAGCATAACCACAAACTAAGTATCTCACTGCTCCTTTGCTGATAACACCAGAATCTGACATCAGTTTCTGGAGGGCTCAGTAAGAGCTTTTCCAGAAACTGATGTCAGATTCTGGTGTTATCAACATGGAAGAAACAGAACACAGTTTCTAGAGGTTATGCTGCAACTTGTACTGTAAATAGTCAAGATTAGCAATACAGTGTAGTGCAACCCACATGGTTTGATTCCTTGTGTAACCTGGAAGTTGTGCAATTTCTGCCACCACAAGGCTTTCTGAGGAAGCCATCCTCGGCAGTATTTTGGCTGTGGATATTTTTCCTTTCCTCGGCACTGCTGATTGATGAGGGTGAATTACCAGGGCTGCAGTACTCATACTTCACAGGTAGGCTGCTTGTAATGGGATGATGATTGGGATTGCTCTTGGGATCTGTAGTTCAAAGGTCAAGGTCACTGTTACTATAATTAGAATTTTTAGTTTCCGTGCAATAACTTTAGTTTTCTTTGTGTACGAAAAGCTATAACTTCATATTGTGGTTGCATTTGAGATGTTGATTGTTGGGATTGCGTTTGGGGGTCAAAGGTCAAGGTCACTTACTATAAATGGATTTTTGGTTTCTGTGCAGTGACTAGTTTTCTTTTGTGTATGAAGCTATAACTTAATACTGTGGTTGCATTTGAGATGTTGATCGTTGGGATTGCATTTGGGGGTCAATAAGTCAAAGGTCAAGGTCACTGTTACTTTAAATACATTTTTTGGTTTCCTTGCAATAACTTTAGTTTTCTTTTGTGTACAAAGCTATAACTTCATATTGTGCTTGCATTTGAGATGTCGATTGTTGGGATTGCATTTGGGATCAATAGGTCAAAGGTCAATGTTACTATAAGTAGATTTTTGGTTTTCATGCAATAACTTTAGTTTTCATTTGTGTAAGAAGCTATAACTTCATTGTCTCCCTCCAATTCTGGAGACTATAGTAATGAGTAATATCAGTCCATCAGAGATGTCCCGTCCGTGCATCGAGACATCCGTCCATCCATCCATCCATCCATCCAAAACACTTTGGCATCCAAATTTTAACTTGAGTTTGGGTGAATTGATCATCACCAAATTTGAAATATGGTTTACTTGGGAGTTAATGCAGGTTAAGTTTGAAAATGGACATGGTCCGTTTATTTTCACCAGAGTTGTGGTCCTTTTTTTGACGTAGGAAACATGTTTTTTGTATTGTCTGAATTTTAACTTGAGTTTGGGTGAATTGATTGCAATCAAATTTGATATACATCTTACTGGGGAGGAAATACATCACCTTCAGATGGCTGAATGGCAAAGAGGGGGTGGGGTATTTCTTGTGAGCCCCCGCTCACTTTGTTTTTATTTCAAAATTATTTATTCACTTAACAGGTGTTTACATTATAACCCATATACAATTAACAGGTTGAATTTTGCTGAAGGTATGGTGAATGGTTTTGTGTTTGAAAGGTAAACTAAATTCAATTAACATGGTTATTCAGTGAAGAGGTATCCAATTAAGTTGGCTCCACTGCATTCTGTTGATTCCCTAATTTCTCCCACAACCATTAATTGAATCACCACCAAAATTTGTATGTCTACTTGCCTCTGTCCATGGATTGTCACTGGTGAGTTAGAGTTTCTGTATGTGTGGGCTTTTTAAGAAGGGTTGAATGGGGTGACAATGCATAATTGCTTCTTTAAATCTATAAATTATAGTATAGGCTTTCTCCCTTGATTTACAGTGGTCTACTTTTCATGCCTTGGACTGGTGGGCCAGTTTGTTTTAAGAATTATTCTTCCTTCACACTGGACTGTTTAATCTTGCTCGTTGTTTCACTAGAAATCACTAGTTTCCTGTTAACTTGTTGAGTGCCAGAAACATATATTTGGACTTTTTAGCCTCAGCGGGAGCTTTACTGATCGTGATCCGTCCGTCGTCTGTCCGGCGTTAACTTTACATTATCGACTTCTCCTCCTAAACCACTAGCCCAATTTTATTCAAATGTTGGCTAAATGTTTATTACCTAATGCCAATTCAGATTTGTTCAAATGAAGTTACCCCTCCTCCTGGGTGGTGCCACGCCCCCAAGGGGCACCAAAATCTTTGTAAATCTTCTTCTCATGAACCAGCAGTAGCAGAGACTTGATATATGGTATGCACCTTCCTTTTGAGGTGTAGACTCAGATTTGTTCAAGAGAAGTTTGAGGGATAATGTTTGGCGTTGTTATGGGAGGGGCAAAAATTTTTCTATTTTCTGAACCGAGAAGCCGATTTCAACCAAATTTTATGTGAGGGCTTATTGGGTCATGAGTACTTGATTTATGCAAAAAAAATTCCTGCAGCCCCGTGGGAACCGCAGGAGCTAAAAATAGAAAAAATTCAAAATGCCCATAGCTCCAAAACTGCACGGCACCGAGAATTTTTATTTGGTGTGCAGCTTCCTTAGGACCAACAGAAAGGATTGGTAAAAAAAAATTGTCATCGGTTTTATCATAGGGCACAGTTTCGGGACTTTGAAAAAGTGCTGAGTCAGCACTTTTTAACACTGTAGGCAATGGGAAAAACATTAAAAAATCTTCTTCTCCAGATCCAGCAGGCAGAATCTTTTGATATTTGGTATGCAACATTGTAGGGTGGATCTGATTCAAGTTTGTTCAAATCAGCCCCCTGGGTTCATATTTGGGCTCAGTATAGGAGCCCGATTTCGAACTTAGTGCATTTCAGGCAAATTTCTTAAAAAATCTTCTTCTCCAGATCCAGCAGGCAGAATCTTTTGATATTTGGTATGCAACATTATGGGGTGGATCTGATTCAAGTTTGTTCAAATCGGCCCCCTGGGTTTATATTTGGGCTCAGTATAGGAGCCCAAATTTGAACTTAGTGCATTTCAGGCAAATTTCTTTGAAAATCTTCTTCTCCAAATCCAGCAGGCAGAATCCTTTGATATTTGGTATGCAACATTGCGGGGTGGATCTGATTCAAGTTTGTTCAAATCGGCCCCTTGGGTTTATATTTGGGCTCAGTATAGGAGCCCAAATTTGAACTTAGTGCATTTCAGGCAAATTTCTTTGAAAATCTTCTTCTCCAGATCCAGCAGGCAGAATCTTTTGATATTTGGTATGCAACATTGCGGGGTGGATCTGATTCAAGTTTGTTCAAATCGGCCCCTTGGGTTTATATTTGGGCTCAGTATAGGAGCCCAAATTTGAACTTAGTGCATTTCAGGCAAATTTCTTTGAAAATCTTCTTCTCAAGATCCAGCAGGCAGAATCTTTTGATATTGGGTATGCAACATTGCGGGGTGGATCTGATTCAAGTTTGTTCAAATCGGCTCCCTGGGTTTATATTTGGGCTCAGTATAGGAGCCCAAATTTGAACTTAGTGCTTTTCAGGCAAATTTCTTAAAAAATCTTCTTCTCCAGATCCAGCAGGCAGAATCTTTTGATATTTGGTATGCAACATTGTGGGGTAGATCTGATTCTATTTTGTTCAAATCGGCTCTCTAGATTCATATTTGGGCTCACTATAGAAGCTCGAATTCGAACTTAGTGCATTTCAGGCAAATTTCTTAAAAAATCTTCTTCTCCAGATCCTGCAGGCAGAATCTTTTGATATTTGGTATGCAACATTGTGGGGTGGATCTGATCCCAGTTTGTTCAAATCGGCCACCTGGATTCATATTTGGGCTCACTATAGAAGCCCAAATTCAAACTTAGTGCATTTCAGGCAAATTTCTTCAAAAATCTTCTCCAGATCCAGCAGGCAGCATCTTGTGATATTTGGTATGCAACATTTTGGGGTGGATCTGATTCAAGTTTGTTCAAATCGGCCCTCTGGGTTTATATTTGGGCTCAGTATAGAAGCCCAAATTTGAACTTAGTGCATTTCAGGCAAATTTCTTTGAAAATCTTCTTCTCCAATTCCAGCAGGCAGAATCTTGTGATATTTGGTATGCAGCATCTTAGGGGGGTGAGATTCAAGTTTGTTCAAGCCATGTCCCTAGGTCCATATTTGGTCTCACTGTGGAAGCTTGAATTGTAACTTTGTTCGAAATGAGGAATTTTCTTAAAAAATCTTCTTCAGATCCAGCAGTCGGAATGGTTTGATATGTGGTGAGTAGCATCCTTGGGGAGGGGGGGGGGGGAGGGGGGATTCAAGTGTGTTAAAGCCAAGTCCATGGGTCCATATTTGGGCTCCCTGTGGGATTATGAGGAATTTTTCTTTAAAAATCTTCTTCTTCAGATTCAGAAGTTGGAATGTTTTGATATTTGGCATGGAGCAACCTTAGGGGGCTGAGATTCAAGTTTGTTCAAGCCAAGTCCCTTGGTTCATATTTGGGCTCACTATGGGAGCCTGAATGACAACTTAGTTCAAAATGAGGAATTTTCTTTAAAAATCTTCAGATCCAGCAGATGAATGCTTTTGATATTTTTTATGCAGCATCCTTAGGGGGGTAAGATTCAAGTTTGTTCAAGCCATGTCCCTAGGTCCATATTTGGACTGATTGTGGGAGCTCGAATTGTAACTTGGTTCAAAATGAGGAATTTTCTTTAAAAATCTTCTTCTTCAGATCCAGCAGTTGGAATGTTTTGATATTTGGTGTGCGGAATCCTTAGGGGTGTGAGTTTCAGGTTTGTTAAAGCCAAGTCCCTGGGTTCATATATGGGCTCCCTGTGGGAGTCCAAATTATGACTTAGTTCAATATGAGGAATATTCTTTAAAAATCTTTTTTAAGATCCACTGGTCAGAATATTTGGATATTTGGTTTCAGCTTTTCTTAGGAGGAGCAGATGCAACTTGTGGAAATCAATTCTCTGGGTTGATATTTAGGCTACCATGTCAGGTGAGCACCCTCAGGCCCCCTGGGGCCTCTTGTTTCTAAAGTGCTGTTACCACAACTTAAAGGCTTCATATTCTGTGGATGTGCTTCATATTATCTTTGAAGTGAAATTATTTAATCCGTATGAACCTGAATTGTTACATTTTAGGCACTCTCTCATAATTTGTGAAAAGGCAAAGACACGTGAACAAATTTTGACAATCAAAAATAATTTAGCACTCTACAAGCTAATTGAATACTAATCCTAATTAAATATTTCTCACTGGCAAATTGTCTCTTTAAGTTAAGAAGGTGTCACTATATTGTATGTCATACATCTTTTTCTTAGGGAGCCCAAATTTTAACTTAGTGCAATATGAGGAAATTTCTTTAAAAATCTTCATCAGATCCATTAGTCAGAATGCTTTCATATTTGGTATACAACATCTCCAGGGAGGTCAGATTCAAGTTTTCTCAAATCGAGTCTCTGGGTTCATATTTGGGCTCTATATGAGAGCCTGAATTTTAACTTAGTGCAATATGGAGAATTTATTAAAAAATCTTCTTCTTCAGGTTCATCTGACAGAATGCTTTCATATTTGGTATACAACATCTCTAAGGTAGGTCAGATTCAAATGTATTCAAATCAGGTTCCTGGGTTAATATTTGGGCTCACTATGGAAGCCTGAATTTTAGCTTAGTGCAGATTCAAGTTTGTTCAAATCAAGTCCCTGAGTTAGTATTTGGGCTCTCAATTGGAGCCTAAAGTTTAAGTTGGTGCAGTTTGAGGAAATTTCTTTAAAAATCTTCTTCTTCAGATCGACCACTCAGAATCCTTTCATGTGTGGTATACAACATCTATAGGGGGGGTCAGATTCAAGTTTGTTCAAATCGAGTCATGGGGTTTATATTTGGACTTTGTGCAATGCGTTGAATATTCTATAAAAATCTTCTTCAGAGTTACCAGTCAGAATCCTCTCATATTTGGTATACATCAACTCTGAGGGGGGAGGGGGGGGGGGCCCAAATTCAAGTTTGTTCAAATCCAGTTTCTCTGTTAATATTACGGTTCCCTATGAGAGTCTGAATTTTAACTGTGTGCAATATGAGAAAAAGTCTTTTTCTTCAGATCCACCAGTCAGAATCCTTTAACATTTGGTATGCATCATGTCTAGAAGGGAGGGGTCAGATTCAAGTTTGTTCAAATTGGGTTGAAAATTTTGAGTCTGGTTTGGACTTAGAAATTTTTTACCCAAATTTGAGAAAAGAAATTTGTTTTGGATTTTTATGCGTTTTGTTAAATTTTGAGACGAAACCTCCCCTCCCCCCAAATTTTTAGCCTGAAAATTTTGGGTCTGACTCCGAAATTTTTATCCAAAATTCAGAATTTAAAAAAAAAAATTTATGCGTTTTTTGTTCAATTTTGAGATGAAAAAATAAGTAAATTATTAGCCTGAAAAGTTTGGGCCTGGTTCCGACTTGGAAATTTTGGACGAAAATTTGAAGAAAAATTTTTTTTTTTTTTTTGAGATGAAAAAAACCCCAAATTTTTAGCCTGAAAATTTTGGGTCCGATTCCGACTGAAATTTTTGATCAAAATTCAGAATTTAAAAAATTTTTTATGCGTTTTTATTCAATTATGAGATGAAAAAAAAAAAAATTTTAACCTGAAAATTTTGGGTCCGGTTCAGACTTGGAAATTTTGGATGAAAATTTTGAAAAAAAATAATTGTTTTTTATGAGTTTTGTTCAATTTTGAGATGGAAAATAAAAATTTATAGCTTGAAAATTTTGGGTCCTGTTCCGACTTGTTTTTAAAATCTTCTTCAGACCATATAGTCAGAATGCTTTCATATTTGGTACACAACATCTCTAGGAGGGTTAGATTCAAGTTTGTTCAATCCTAGTCCATAGGTTGATATTTGGGCTCCCTATGGGAGACAAAATTTTAACTTAGTACAATATAAGAAAATTTCTTTAAAAATCTTCTTCAGATCCACCAGTCAGAATCCTTTCATATTTGGTATACAACATCTCTTGGAGGGTAAGACTCAAGTTTGTTCAAACCTGGTCCCGGGGTTATTAATTTGGGCTACCTATGGGAGCTACCTAAGTGCAGTATGAGGGAATTTCTTTTAAAATCTTCTTCTTCAGGTTCTCCAATCAGAATCCTTTCATATTTGATATACAACATCTCCAGGTGGGTCAGATTCAAGTTTGTTCAAATCGGGACCCTGGGTTAATATTTTGGCTCCCTATTTTAGCCTAAACTTTAACTTAATGCAATGTGAGGTGCATGATTTCTTTAAAAACCTTCTTCATATCCACCAGTCAGAATTCTTTCCTATTTGGTATATGACATCTCAAGGGGGATCAGATTAAAGTTTGTTCAATTTAAGTCCTTGGATTAATATTTGGGCTCTATGGGGAGGTGGGGGGTATGTTACGTTCAGGTTCATTCATATTCATTCCTTAGTGTTTTTCCATAAAATTTGCCTCTCATGACTTCATTCCTTTGTAGAGTTGATGAACCATGTCTAACTGAATGTGACCCCAAACACTTCTTTGAATCACTTTGGCCGGTGAGTGATTAAGGCCCCTTGGGGCCTCTTGTTTGTACACAACTTCTATACGGCTCAGGCTAGAGGCTGTATTTATGAACTGATCTTTACGAAACTTCTTGGGTGCCTTTGGTATCACCGTGGGATGAGAACAAGCGTTTTAGGGGGCGGTCCAAAATTCAAGATGGCCACCAGCAGCCATTTTGTACCAAAATTAGTGCAATCAGTTTTTTGTACAGAACTTCTGTATGAAAATTCTGATTTGAATAAATTTTTGTTTGAGTGTTTAGTAACATGGAATACATCACATATAATACGGGTTTTTAGTCCTCTACGGGAACCGTAAGGGGACTATAGGATCGCACTCCATCCGTCTGTCTGTCCGCCTGTCCACCTGTTTGTCTGTCTCTGTTTTTATGTTACCACCTCTCCCTCCAACATGCTTTAAGCTACGCCTTTCATATTTGATACATGGATAAATGGTTCTAAGGGGATGATGCACACTCAAAATCTATGTTTCAAAATCCAAGATGGCAGAATGGCGGCCATTTTTGTTGTGTTTTTTTAAGCTTTCTTCTCTATTTTCATGTTACCACCCTTCCCTCCAACATGGTTCAAGCTACACTTTGCATATTTGGCACATGGATAGAGGGTTGGGAGGGGATGATGCGCGATCAATTTTTTTTCTTCAAAATCCAAGATGGTGGCATGGCGGCCATTTTTGTTGTGTTTTTTTAAGCTTTTTTCTCTATTTTATGTTACCACCCCTCACTCCAACATGGTTCAAGCTACATTTTTCATATTTGTCACATGGATATAGGGTTGTGATGGTATGATGCAGGTTCAATTTTTTTTTTTCAAAATACAAGATGGCGCCATGGCAGCCTTTTTTGTGTTTTTTAAGCTTTCTTCTCTATTTTATGTTACCACCCCTCCCTCCAACATGGTTCAAGCTACACCTTTCATATATGGTACATGGATAAAGGGTAGTGAGGGGATTATGTACGCTCAATATTTTTTTTTCAAAATCTAAGATCTGTCTGTCTATCTGTCTGTTCGTCTGTCTGTCTGTCTGTTTTTATGTTACCACCTCTCCCTCCAACATGCTTTAATCTACACCTTTCATATTTGGTACGTGGATAAATAGTTTTGAAGGGATGATGCACGCTTAATATTTTTTTTTCAAAATCCAAGATGGCGGAATGATGGCCATTTTTGCTGTGTTTTTTAAGTTTTTTTTTCTCTATTTTTATGTTACCACCCCTCCCTCCAACATGATTCAAGCTACACTTCTCTCAATTCTCAATTTTTAGATTCCATTCACATTTGAAAGCCTGTCTGATAACCTGTATTTTAATTTTAGCCAAACCACCCCCCAGTCTGACACTCCTGTTGACTGTTGTCATAAAACCCGAATTGTCCACAAGCCGAACCGTCCCCAATTATTTTACCAAAACTGCACCACCACCTCCCCCCCCCCCCCCCCCCCCAGGTCTGATACTCCTGCTGACAGTGGATGCAGAAATTATGGAAATTAGATTAACTTTGATTTATTCAGTGCTACTTATATACTGTAAGTGCACATGTCAATATGGCTTGGGCTGGAGGCTGTATTTATGAACGATCTTCACGAAACTTCTTGGGTACCTTTGTTTACCACCTTGGGACGAGAACGAGTGTTTCTGGGTGCGGTCCAAAATTCAAGATGGCTGTCAGTGGTCATTTTGTACCGAAATTAGGTCCAATCAGTTTTTTGTACACAACTTCTATACGGCTCAGGCTAGAGGCTGTATTTATGAACCGATCTTCACAAAACTCATTGGGTACCTTTGTTATCACCTTGGGACAGGAACGAGTGTTTTTGGGTGCCTTTGTTATCACTGTGCTTTGAGAACAAATATTTTTGGGTTCAGTCAGTCCCACTACGGTCAGTATTTATGTACAGACCATTACAATACTTTATATTTACCTTTGTTATCAGGTCATTACCTAGATGTTTGTCATTGCTGTGTCACATACTATACATGTACATGTCTTACACAAGCTGAGCTACAGTGTCATTGACACTTTCATTTTCTTAATCTTATATATAGCTATTTTAGTGATAAAATTATGAAGGGGATTTCAATTTAGTCGTGTCCAAGTATTTCTTTGAGAATTATTACCCTTGTTGAACTTAGGTGGCAGGGGATTGGCCATCCCATGGCATTACGCTTGTTTTTATCTGATGTGCATGCAAATTGACTTGTTTTGGAGGTGCATGTCGTGTTCACGGATAGTTGCTTACCATTTTTGTGTCAAATTAGTATTCAAAATGGCCAGTGGTGGTCATCTTATTTCGAAAAATGCTTTAGTTTTACTGATAGTGACTTCTAGCTACACTTCTAATCTGACTTTCCCAAAGTCTGCTTGGAATGCTGGATTTTTAGCTCACTGTACTGAAAGTAAGGGTGAACTATAGTGATCACGTTTCATTAGTCATCCATATTTCTTCTCCAAAACGTCTGAACCTATTTAAGTGAAATTTGAGAGCTTTGTTTGTTATGACATCGCATTTTGATTTTGCTCAAAACAAATTGCTATGCCCCACAGGGAGGAGAGAAGTGGGGATAATAACCCCAAATTTAAAAAAAATCTTCTCATGATCAGATGGATAGAATAAGTTGATTTGTGGTTTTCATATTCCTTTTGAGGTGTACATTATAGTTTCTTCAACAGAGAGGGGCAATATTTTCAGTGCTGGAAGAGTGACATTTTTCACCCAATCTGAAATTCTATTTTCAGAACCGATGTGCCAATTTGAACCAAATTTGATTTGCAATATTATTGAATCATAAAGACATCATTCATGTAAAGAAAAAAATGTTCATGCACCCTGTGTGAACCTCAGGAGCTAAAATTGGAAAATTGTTCAAATGTCTGTATTAGCAAACTGTTATATGAAGCATCCTTAGGAACAGTAGAATTGAATCTGCAAAGAAAATTGCAATCAGTATTGACATAGGGTACGTGTGGAGAATGGAGAAAATCAGCATATTATGAAAAACTAAAAAAATCTCCAGAACCTCCAATCAGAATTATTTGATGTTCGGTAAACAACATCCTTGAGGTGATCAGATTCAAGTTTGTTCAAATCAAGTCCTTGGGTATACATGTTTGGTTCCATACAGGAGCTGAATGTTAACTTAGATAAAAGAGGAATCAGTATGTTTTCAAACATGGTTAGAATTTATCAGATGTGTATGTGGGTTTATGAGATTAACATTTGTTCAAATGGGGCCCTCCAGGTTGCTTTGGGGATTTGTGCTGATTTTATAAAAAAAAAAAAAATAAATGTATCACCCAGCCTGAAAATAAACAGACTGTCATCTGCAAAATGAGGTCCCCAGAGGGTGAATTTGGTGATGCTACCCTGCACAGGGTAGCATCACAAAATGTACCCTCTGTGAACCTCAGTCTGAGTCAAGATCTCAAGCCAAAACAGAAAGATGTACCTAGAGGATAAATCGGCCCACTGTATGGGATAGCATCAGCAAATTCACCATCTGGGGACCCCATTTTGCAAATGACAGGTTGCTTATATTCAGGTGTGTGTTTCACCCAGCTGAGCCTATGGGTGTGTTGTTTATTCTCTGCTTTAAAATGTGTTTTGAAGGTTTTCATGTGATTTTTTGCCCCCAAAATGTATCTTCCTGTTAACCCCATATGTGGGTGAGGTGTGGTCCATTGGGTGAATTTTCATTTTCTGCCTCAAAAATAGTGTATGATCCCTCATTGAAACGATTTTGATGAGCCTGTTCCAGGTCGTAAGCTTCGTTTTTTAGGCAAAAATTTTAAAAAGTATAAATATTTGAATGGTAATTGTTGTAAACAACACTGGCTGCTACATAAGGTAAAAGTTTGAGGTATTCCCACAAAATCTGATTCTTATGTAAATCATCCACATCCCTTTCAAGTCTCAAAGGTAATGAAAATATAATCCATATTATCTTGTTTGAGAGGATTCAGACAAACAAGACATAATAGTTTGATATTATTCATTATATTTAAGGTGGGGCATACTACAGTTGAAACTAGAAGTCCTATGATTGTATTGTGCACTACTTTGAAGTAAGAGCGCACTGAGTAAGTGCACTATTTGTCCCTATCAAGCTGCACCATTAGTGTAACTCAATTCCCATAGAAGAACGGCATGCCCAACTCTCTATAATTCTATACTAGTAAATAGAGATCATTAACATTATTCCTAACCTCTACTGTGTTACATGTACACATAATGATGTATACAGATTATCATGATAATGTGCATGTCCTGTAATTTGTATCAGATTCGAAGTGGTGTCCAGAATGGGATCTCAAGAATCTGATGCAAATCACAGGACATGCACATTATCATGACAATTAATTTATCTAACAATTCCGCCACTTAACAGATTGAATCTTAAATTATTAATACAGTTTTGGGACATAATGTTGGGCGATAAAAAGTTTAAAAAATACCCCATATTTTATGGAACAATATTGTTGTGCACTTTAACAAACAATTAGTTATGCGGTCACCGCAAATTTTCAGAGTTGGGCTGTAAAATTATTCACTCTCAATGTCACTTCCTACGATGATATGCTTGAATTTACAAGTGTGTAATATTTAATCGTGCAGTTTCTATTTATTGTGGGAGGAGGGGAGGGGGGGGGGGGGGGGCATTGGCTATTAATAGTTCTGTTGCTAATTGTAAGGAATTTTGTTTTGTTTTGTAAGCGATCAGCTCAAACACACATAGAATGTATTCATGCACCTGCTACGATAGCCTGCTGCATTCCTGGAAACGAGTCATTATATGATACGGAATCAGAATCAGAATGAGTCGTCTATATGATACGGAATTGGAACACATTATGTGATATGTACTGTTCCTCATATTTTCAAGCCAAAATGTATATGATTGTTAGATAAAAATAGATATTAAAATTTGACTGTACATACAGAATCGACTACATACAGAATGAAGAGAGTGGATTACCACTGAATTGCAATGTCATATATTCTCATCTCGAAAAGTATATACAATTGTTCATAACATCACAAGAAACACTTGCAAACTTCCATCACATCGACCCCCGGTGGTCCATGTGATGGAAGTTTTCAAGTACTTCTTGTGTTTTGTCCTCAGAAATTGATTGTAAATAATTTTGAAGTGAAAAAATCTATCTCACAGCATTTTAGTAGTAATCCACACTCCACATACTGTAGTCTCAATATTTTCTTTCTGTTTTGATCGGGTCAGTTCGTGATTTCACTACCGACCTCATGAATAGTGCATTATATTTTGCACTGCACGACACAAACGCTCTTGTGTATTTCAGACTACTTTATTCTTCTGCAGTGAGGAGGGCATTAACTAACAAACATTTTCTGCACTAATTGTGACATGACTTTCATCCGTACAAACAAATGAATGGGTTTGACATGGTCAAGTAGCAGAGGTTTAGCTGGTAACCCATCCAACATTGTTCAGAGTGGGAAACATGTTCGGATCCTGGTTTTTAAAAAGTGACATTTACATTTTTGTAGCCAGTAGAGGTTTCATCATTGTCTACTTTCTTAAACAATTATAGAGAACAGTGTTGTTTGTAGAGATGGCCAGTATTGGAATGTTAAGCTCGGTATCGGTTTTGGTATTTTTAGGGGATATACCTTGGTATCTGTTCAGTATTTGGTATCTGAGTTGACTGAAATTTGCAAACAGTACCAAAGAGGAATTCACATCATGAAAAAAACTGAATAAGTTGTTCTTGTATCACTCTACCGCAGCACTATAAATTCCACTGCCAATGAGCTCAACCGTGGCATTCTTTTATAAACACAGATCATATCTACAGTAATTTTGTGACTTGTTCAAATCGCACCTTAATGTTTAAAGAACTATATCAGGCTTTTGCGATCTAAGAGCATGTGCCCTGATGATGCCATCTTTAGGAAGTCCTGTTGACAGTGATTTCTAGTCGGGTCTTGGCTGCCTTAACAGGCAACCAAGACTTGACAAGAAATAACTGCTAAGCAACTAGACATGAACAGGATGTTGTCTAATGGGAATTCAGGACAGTTGCTAGACCATTGAAGGTTAACAAAATTGAAAAGAAAATCAGTTATTTCTTTCATGAAAATGAACCTTTAAGTTGTTATCAAGCCTCCACAGAGCCTTATAAATAATCAATGTAGGAAAATTTGAAAATTCAGTCTGTTTCGGTATTCAACTATTGGTTTGGTTCAGTTTTTCAGTATTCCAATGATATCAGTATCGGTACAGTTTTTTGGTATATTGCCAATCCCTAGTTGGTTGGTTAGTTTACTCTTTTTTACAATGGAAAGTTAAGTACCAAACACACATGAATTTATTGTGTACATCATTTGAATAAGGTAAAGAGTTAAAATGCCAAATGTTCAAATGATGTAATTCTATATACAGTGAAACCCTGTTATTGGAATAGCCACTTTGCCAATTAAAATTATTCAATTAACAGGAATGGAGTCACTTTCCTGCATTGTAGATTAGCATTTATTCTATCATATCTTATTTGACAGAGCTCGATGAGCTATGTCAAACAAGATATAATAGATTAAATACTTGTATT
This sequence comes from Pictodentalium vernedei, assembly GCA_031216915.1. NCBI lineage: Eukaryota > Metazoa > Mollusca > Scaphopoda > Dentaliida > Dentaliidae > Pictodentalium > Pictodentalium vernedei. The sequence goes on from CM062296.1 coordinate 413,271,307, forward strand.
GGATGTACTGAGGCCAAATAGGTCTAAAACAAAGGAAAACTGAGGAGAGCCAGGGTAATTTCTCGACAGATCACAAGATTTTTTATTCAATTAACAGGTGTTTACTCGAAAAACCTATATTCAATTAACAGATCAAATTTGTTCTGGAGGTATGGCAAATGGTTTTGTGTTGGGAAATTATATTAAATTAACAGGTTTATTCAGTTAAGAGATATCCAATTAAGCGGATTCCACTGTATTGGTTTTACCACAATGTTATCCAGTTGTTTCATTTCATTCATATTGACATGTCTCACACTTAACTCTTAACCTGCTGAGTATTTTCTAGATATTTTTGATTAAATCTAGTCATGGCGGCTCCATGTCATGGCTGCTATGAAAAATTTGTTTAGATTTAATTCGGAAATAATTGGTGAAAAAATCCATGCAATTTACAGAGGGAAAATTTGATTAAATTTTCCCAAATTATACTTATTTGAGTGACAAGGATAATCATGTCCTGGCAGGATTATCTGCCAGCAGCATGTAAGAAGTTAATGAATGAAGGAATGAATAAATTAATGTTTTATTGTGCAGCACATGCACAGTACAAATGAAGTTCAAACAGGTACAGTGGAGTCCACTTAATTGGATATCTCTGAACTGAATAACCCTGTTAATTGAATATAATTTCCCAACACAAAACCATTTACCATACCTCCAGTACAAATTTGACCTGTTAATTGAATATTGGTTATAGAGTAAACTCCTGTTAATTGAATAAAAAATCTTGTGACCTGTCGAGAAATTACACTGGCTCTTCCCAGTTTTCCTTGTTTATAGACCTATTTGGCTTCAGTACATCCAATACAGGTATTTAATCTATTATATTGTAACAAATGCCACTTTTAAAAGATCCATACCTTAAATACACACTTTTTTTTAATGTATTCCCACCCCATAAATTTTTTTTAAAAATTATTTACAACGTCCCATAAAACATTTAAGTGGATTCCAGTGTTTAGGGGTATCGGTATATTCTTTAACCTGGTGTAAGTTGGGAAACGTCATTGTGGTAATCAATGCATACTGTTGGTTATAAATTGTTATCTGTTGGATGTTAAGCAGTATAAATGTTTTGTCACAACTCCTTTTGCCAGTAAAATTATCCAGGACATAATATAATGTTGGTTTCGTCCCTTTATTGGCTCAAATTCACTCATTATTATTTTAACATGTGAGCGTAAATTTTGTGCTACAAGAAGTCAAGGACATCACTGTCGAAATGCCTACTGGGAAATCTTGACCTATAAAAGCTGACATGGAATTTCCAAGTACACCTGAGTAAGCCATAATGTAATTTTCCCATTTATTGGTTAATTAAGGTTTTAATTCTAGGTAATATGTTTGATTTGGGGAAAATACGGCTGCTGGATTATGCCAGCACTGGTGTTTGTCGCGTCCAAGCATAGTTTTTGTGTTAACGTTCTGTCAGGCGTTTGGCTTCTGGCAGAATTCTGCAGGGTTCAAAGTATCACCTTTGCGGAATTCTGGCAGAAGTCATGTGACCTGGCAGAATTTTAACACTATAAAAGCAGCCGACTCCCATTGCCCGTTTGCTGGAATCCGAAGGGAAACAAGCCGTGCCTTAAAAGGAGTAGGAAATTCATTTTTCGTAAGTCATGGCCCATTTATTTTGTGTGTTTTTCTTTTGTTTCTATATTATGAAGCCTGAAGTGGCAGAAATAATAACACTTTATTTTTATTTGACCCAGTTAGGATAGGATCTAGAGTCAACGCCTGAAAGGGCAAAAGGCTCAAAAGTTTTATTTTAGTTGAAGCTTTTGGCAGAATTTTCTTTAGTTTAGGCCTGAAAGGGCCACCAATTATATTTACTTTTCTAAAACTTTTTCATTGTTGTTTCACACAGAATGCTTGAAAGAGACAGTGTGAAATTTTAAAAGGCATTACCCCTATATAAGAATAATTGGCACTATTGAACCCCCCCCCCCCCCCCCCCCAGGTCTTCCCATTTTAATGTTATTATTTTTTTAATCTCTCAGTATCACACAGAAGGCTTGAAAGAGCCAGTGTGAATTTATAATAGACCCTATCCCAGTTAAGGCTATATACATTATTTTTTTATTTATAAACTTGTATACACTAAAGCTTGAAGTAGCTGTGTTTGCAGAATCTACCACACCCCACCCAGATGTCAGTTTATTGAGCAAAGGATTGGTTAAGACATTTGGATTATGATCCATCTCCATGATAAGACTATAGAGCCTGAAGTGGACAGTTTTATTTAGTGAGATGGTGCTGTATTCCATCTACAGGAAAGTAAATTATGTCAATCTCCACTTCTCATGACCCTACCACCCACCACCCTCTCTTTTATTTCAGACGTAAATCTTAAAGTTTACATAAGTTACCCTAAAAGTGTACTGTTGTTAAACCTACAAAAATTGAGATACCTTCAACAGATCATGATTTGCCACACAGGGCTTTTTGGAATGATTCTAACATGGCTCATTTCAGAGAATTACAGTGTTGCAGATTTTGAATGGTTGAGTTTTCACAAATGTCTTTGTAAATAAATCTGTCATAAAGATATAGTAACCTATAACTAGTTATAACCCTTGCCCATAAAATTATTGTACCATTTCCTTTCTGGTGTTAGTAAAGAATAATACCTTCAAGTATTATTCATAGTGAGGGTTGTAGGAAAGACCTCGCATACTAGCTCTTTCCGACTGCTCCACCATGAATAACCAATGGGGTAATATTCCAAATTGTGTTTTTGCAATATAGGTTATCCTGTAAAATAATATGGAATCACCCTCATAAGTTAAGTGTTAAATTTCCTCATAGACCCCTTCTAGCCTAAAGCCCATCTCTGGTAAATAACTCAGTTGCTCAATACTCTGTCATAACCCCATCCCTGGGCACTACTAAATAAACACCCCTGTGTTCCTTTCTTTATTCCAAAAGGTTTAATGACATATCTGAGTAACATCAAAGCCTGAAAGGGCTAGAATGTGTCAGTTACTCTTTGAACATCAGAGCCTGAAAGACCTAGAATGTTATTGTAACATCAAGGCCTGAAGGGGCCAGAATGTCTCATTGTGTTAAAACACAAAGGATTCTCACCCTTGGGTGATGAAAAATATCGGTAAACAATGTGTTTAATTGCCTTTTGAGCCAAGGTGGCTTAAAATTTATTATATCCCCTTATGTGAGTGTGTATGGAATTCCCCCCAAAATAAAACAACTGTCAATTAGTAAGTATTTGGGAAGCATAGTCAGCAGTGTTTTTCTTGTAATGTGTGCCATTCCTGAGTACCGTACTTTGTGAAGGTGAACCTGGGATCATTATTCATATTTAGAAATCTCCCCGACCACCTAAACGCTATTAAATAATAAGTTTTAGTACTTATCCTAGTTTGATGTGTTGGATGTTGTTGGAGGGATCTCATGCTATGTCTTCTTTCACCTGCATACAACACCTCAAACTCCACTTCACCCATATGTTTGTAAAACATGCACCTGCAAATTGTATATACCCTGGTTTGATGTGCTGGGTGTTGTTGGAGAGATCTTATGCTATAGCTCTTTCCAGCTGCACACAGCACCTCAAACGACATTTAGCCGATGTGTTTGTAAAACACATACCTATAATTAAACCGTGTTTTACTATACGTGTAAATCACATATTTCCTGTTGCGTAACCCAAAACCCTCCTTTCCATCCATAGTCCAGCAGTCTAATCATACCCTACTTAATTAAACTAACTGTAAATGGTAGAGTAATTATTAATTTGGTATCCTTTTGTACACCTCCTTTTGTCTCCTGTGCAGTGGTGGTGAGAGTATGAAAAGGGCTCTTCCCAGCACCGTACAGGGTGATGGTAAAGTGGTATTATTGTTGGAACATGTTGTCCAACAAGTTAGTATGTTGTATACTCAAAAGGGAGTATAGTGTGGAGATAAACTGTAGTGTTTTTGCTCAGTTGTATCTTGTCTAACAATTTTATAATCATTTTAAGCACATCTGCCATAGTTCAGAATATGTACGCTATGCGTAGATGATGCATTAGCCAACTTTAGGCAAATTATCTGGTGTAATCCAAGATTACACCAGATGTGCAGTTGGACTGCACGTAGTCTGGGACTACAGGGATTGGTAGAGATTATCCTGATGATGAGATCTCTCTAATTGGCTCATCCTTGGGTTAATAACTACTAATCATCATCAATCAAACTTCACCCTTTGTGCAATATTCACTTGCACTTCATCAAAATGTTCATTTTCATGTTGTCATCGTGTGTTGATGTTATGTGAAGTCTGTATTTGTCCTTTGGTGTTTTGTCTGGTATGAATGAGTGAGTGGGATCCCTAAATTGTATATAATGTAAATAAATAATATTCTCAGTTCTTTAAAATTATAAGTTTGACGTACTCTTTTATCATTTAATTTAAATGTAGACCTAGTCTACTGGTGTCGGAATCCTGACAGGAGTTATTAGCGATGTATTTGGACATTCGGCATGTAGGATCATTTTCCTACTTTGGCTTGGCAGTCGTTTCTGAATGGTGGGATACAAGGGCCTGTGTCCGATTTTTCAAGAATGAATGTTAACCTCAACTGAAGTATCGAAACATTAATACAATCTTTTTAGTAGTCATAGATAAAAGAGGTGGCTTGTCCCAAAGCTACTTCTTTTCTTCCCTATATTTCCACTCCCAAATCAAATCCATTCCCAGTCCTAGTTATCTCCCTTAAAATCCTTGCATATGCACCCTTCCCATTGCCATTGTCCTAATCCCTGCCCCTACCAGTGTAACCGTTTGCATATTTAACTTGGTCTTATTTAAGTAGGTGGTTGGTAACTACTGTATCGGTGGAACAATCACTGAGGATGATGACAGGGGTTAGCTGTTATCATTCTCTGGGCCTGAACCATGGGTAAACTGTTGCACTGTGTTTGGGGTTGGTCTGTAATGGCTCCTAAAAATTGGTCTATCTGTGGGCTGGTCACTGATGAGGCATGGCAGGGGTCAGCTGTCCTGATCCTCTGGGTCCCGACTCCAGCTTTACCATTACAATATCTTGTTTGACAGAGGTCATGTGCTCTGTCAAACAAGATATAATAGAATAAATGCTATGTTTATCTCTAGAATACAGGAAAGTGACTCCATCCCTGCTAATTGAATACTCCTGTTAATTGAATAATTTTCATTGGCAAAGTGGCTATTCAATTAACAGGGTTCCACTGTAGTACAGAAACGTGTACAAATTTATGTAAGGAAAATATATTTAGTATTATAGGCTAGGTCCATGCATGTGTTGAAGGGAAGCAACATAGCCAATTTGGCTGTCTTCCAGAAGTCTACCAAGTAGTCAAAGAAATATGTATTTCCCATTGACTGCTACCATAAAACACTCTTCATGTTTGCTTCCTAATTGATCACATTCAAATAAAAATACAGATACAAACACATTCAAAATAATGAACAAGAAAATGTTTGTGCACGCACAAGTGCACAAGAATATGCCTATGGAACACTCTCATTTTGTGCATATATCATGCAATCTCTTCATATTAGACCATAAACAAGAAACATTCTGTGAACAAACTTGAGTCTCTCTCACTGAAAGAAGATGAATACCATACCACATCAAAGTAATTGTGACTGTTGGTTCATAAGAAATTATTTTAAAATAAAATTTAAAATAATTTCAAGTTTATTGGACAGGGTTCTATACTATGAGGGTTAATATCTTCCTTCAAAAACACTTGAAAGGGCACTCCTACTCTGAGTGTACTGAGGGAACATGACCATGATTGAAAAGAGCAGAAAATGAGATATTTAAACTGAAATACAGGATGATAGCTTTGTTGCTGTTTCTTAAGTCTCAACATATTCAGTTTGGAATTACAGTTGTATTCAGTATGGCTAAATGATCGTAAAACATTCATCAGTGAGATATGTAATAAAAATAAGATATAATGGCAGATCTACTTGGCAAGACAACCAGTGGTTCCACCCCTAGGCCCCTCTTGGCTGAAGGGTGGGACCACTGACTAGTTTCTAAGCAATCCATCATGATATATATACAGGGAGGATAAGCAAGCAACAGTCCAATCCACCGGGTCATTAAAGCGAGTATTGACCAATCTCCCACTGACCAACTTAGAGTGAGGAAAAGCTATATTGACTATTTTAAAGCGACGGAATTGTAATTTTTTTGCATGTTTAAAATCTTAGTCGAGTGTATTTGTAACTGTAACAGGGACAACTTCACAGGCAGGGTAATTCTGCACTGAATGAAGAGTTTGTTTGATTATAATTACTATGTTGAACAATTATTACAGTAAGGGTTCAAACAGCAAACAGAGCATGCATATAATTCAATCATTCTTTTGCTCAAGACCCTTTTAATCTGATTTCTGTTTAACAGTACTTTTGTAGATCTCATTCAAACATGAACTGTAAAGCTTCCTCCACTTGTAAAATTATCCTAAATGAGGTGACTCTGGCTGTTGAAGGTGTCATTGAACCCAAATAAATAAATAAACAAGTAGGTGAGATATTTTTAGCCCACCCAAATTTTACATCTTTGGAACTCTTGGGTAGGTTTAGTGTTCAACTGATTACCAAAAATGGTCGTTGACCGATTACCAGTTATTTGAGCTCACAATCGGCCGATTCCAATTGTAATGCCGTGCACTAGGACAAGTCGAGGCTCGAAAGAACTACATTAAACTGAACATTTTTCATTGTTAAACTTTGTTGCCTGGGATCGAAATAAAATTACCAGTCGTGCACACTTGGGTGGTAAACGTGGCTCTCAGAGCCACGTTTACCGCCCAAGTGCGTGCGACTGGTAATTTTACTTCTGCCTGAGTCAATGGAGTGTAACCGTCATTTTTCCGGTATGAACTAGCGATTTCGCTCAGTTGTGAGCTTTGCATGTCGTTTAACTTGTATGCCCCGTAAATGGGCTTCTAGAGAGGTTAAGAATACACATTGTGGTTGTTTCTCAGCTTTATTGAATGATATCATTGGCATCATTTTACATTAACAATGTGAACAATTGCAGAAGATAACAAAATGCGGTTAATGAATGATCTCAAAATGCTTGGCAACAATCGGTTGAACCGATATTCCAGGAGCCGTTGCCGTTGTCATCCGATTGCCCATAATCGGCCGATTGTGGTGGCCGGTTCTGATCATCGGTTGAACACTAGGTAGGTTTAACTTTTAACCTGCTGAGTATTTCCAAAATGTTTTTAACTAAAGAGATTATTATAATTTTCAGGACAGAAATATGGTTAACTGATCTCAAATTATACCTATTTCAGTGGCAAGATATTTTTTGTCATGGGAAGGAATATCTGCCAGCAGCATATAAGGAGTTAAATGGAATATGGCATACATTACAAGTGAATGATATGTTCTTGATTTATGACATATGCAAAAAAAAAAAAAATTTAGTCAGTAGCCTCATGGTGACCAAAACAGGCTAAAAATACAACAAAATTTCTAAGATCATTTTTTCATGAAATGCACAGCATGGATATTTGATATTTAGTAAGGAGCATGCTGGGGAGGAATATATTCAAACTGATCAAACCAAAACATTGTCATAGGGGTCTCAGATTTTAACCTTTTGAACCCTGGTGGTATCTTCCATGCCAGCAATTGGAAGAGTCCCTTTTCACTATTTGCAGAGGGGGGGGGGGGGGGGGGCGGGGGGGGGGGGGGGGGGGGGGCTACACATTAAAAATATTGATTCATCTGCCCCCACAAATTCACTGAGCATCCATTTACTTCAGGAAAATATGATACATCATGAGCCTAGACCAGGTCTTTCAGGTTCAAAGAGTTAATAATGTGGCTTGTGGATAATGAGGAAAACAGTATATAAAAAATATTCTCCCAAACAACCACTCCAAATGCTTCCATGTTTAATATATACACGAACATCTCAGTAAGGATGATTTACAAGTTTGTTCAAATGGAGCCCCTGGGTGTCATTGGGCCCGATGTTTTAACACTGTGAGTAATGGAAAAAAACATAAAGATTTTTTTCTCTTGAGCAAGTTGGTTCAAAACAAACAACTCGGTTGAGGTTAGCGATGGTAATGTGCTGCCAGATTTTAACATTATTGGTAATGGAGAAAACATTAAAAACATTTCTCCCCGAACACTGCTTCAAATGCTTTCGTGTTTTAATTAAGGGTATGTGTTTACAAGTTTGATCAAATAAAGCCCCTGATGTCATGTTTGAGGGCACTGGGAGTCAGACATTTTAACAATGGGTAATGGGGGCAACATGAAAAACTGTTCTAAAAAATCATTGATCTAAATAATTTCATTTAGGGCATTTCACATCTGTGTAATTTGATCATTTACAAGCTGTAAAAAGTAAGCCACTGGGGAAATTTTTAAGGGAAACATTAAACCATAGCCGTTTGACATCTAGAGCATAGCGATTTGACATTTCATTTCTAGTAAATAATGAGTGACTGATTATTTAAAAAAATGTTTTATCTTTATATAAAGAATTAATTGTTTTTGTCAAGGGAGTGCTTCAGGCCCCTGTGTGGCATCATGTTATTGATATCTGTCCTTATTATTTCATCCCGTGTGTGCTACAAGGTGCCATTGACAATGCTAAAACATTGAAGATGGCACCTCAGTTGCACTCGAGGGACGAATTTTAACCACTTACTCTGCTGTGTGATGCTCAAAAACCAAAAGCACTTTTTCATAAATTTTTAATGTGGTAAAGACTGCACTGGTTATGAGTTTGATTACAACTTTTTATCTTTTGACCATGATTTATGACATCAGCACCCAAAGGTAGTGACTTCTGAGAACCATTGTACCTGGCACTGCAAAACCAAACGTAAATATTTTTATTGACTGATACCTGTTACGGTTTGTAACATTTTTCTTTACATTCCAAGACACACTGCTCACACGTAGCTGTTTGCAGTGACAACCACTAAAAAATCTTGACAACTTAATGATCCATAACGATTTTGAATAGGTGCTGACAGGAAGCTCTTAATCTAAGGAAATGAACTTTCCTTGTGAGGTTTCTCTTCCTTGGCGAGAAACGTTTTACAATAGCTTGGTGTTTTCAGCCTGTAATTGCTTCTGAAAGATTTATTTTATTCCCTGACTATTGATCGGCAGGGATTTCTTTTAGAAGATTTTCATTTCTGTTGAATTAAGATCAATAGGAATTGTGGTATTATGGTGCCACTGTGGCTGCTTAGATTTATTCTATATTAATTTATATTTTGTAATCATAGTGAAATATATATATCTAAGGTTTTGAAAGATGATTCAATAAATAGAGAGTCTTCAATGAGTTTCCAGTTTACAAACAAGTGCAGTAAATTGGGCTTGGGCCAAGCCGTTGGCAATGTCCAGAAATAACTTACTAAATGAGCTTCAGAAATTTCATAATAAACTGGAGCGAGTTGGAGATTCTATGGAACACTTGATTCAAAACCCTATAAAAGATGCCTGAATGGATTTAAAAACAAAAAACCAACATTTCCTATGAAGCCTTGAATTTAGAAGTTAAAAACAGTGCATTTTCCAGCTGAATGTCCTCTCTGCTCCGAAAAATAGTATTCATTTACATCATTACTGGAGCCAGTCATCATCCTCCAATAGCAATAGAGTCAACTCCTGTAAAACATTTTATCATATGTCGAGAAATTATCCTGACGTTTACCAAACTCCCTTGTGATATGCCTTTGTAAATGGGGCATATTATTGTATGACATTGTCCATTGATCTGTCCATCTGACCACTTTTTGATTTCTGGATGATAACTTGTGTTATATCTCCCATGGGAACTTTGGGTTGCGAAGCATTGCTTGTTTACTGTGGTAATCAAGCTCTGTTTTACTTGTAAACTAGGACGCAGTTACCAATGCTTGGGGTGGAAGTCCTCTAAAATGGGCAGCATGGGTATAAATGATTTAACAAATCGACTTTATTGCCATGCTGTGTTCATGATTAACCATCATGTAGAAATATGTGACCTTAAAAGTTGAGTCCTGGAAGCCCATATTTGGGCTTTACTCTCAAGTGCAGGTACTGCATCTCAAAGGCTTCATACTCTCTGGATGTCCTTCATATCATCTTTGAATCTAATTTATTTAGTCTGTATGGATTTCTTTCCTTACAGTTTATGGGAGAGTTCCTCAAGACACTTTCCCACAAAATTGTAACAAGGCAAAAACTTGTGGACAAATTTTGATGAATAAAAATAATTCCGCACTCTACCAGTTAAACACCAAAAAATAAATAAACAAATAACTTGTGTTATAATTATTATATACAATCCGTATATAGTATATGACCTTATCTGCAGGAAATGAAAATCAAGTTCAAATTAAAGCATTTTTTGGGAAGTTATTGCACTTTATTGCCTTGATTTTCCTTGATTTAAGGTTTTCGGATGATAACTCCAGCATATTCAGTATAGCTAATCCACTTTGGGCACTCAACCTTACTTAAATAAACGGCAGATGAAGTTCCATTGTGACATTTGTGTGACATTCTGTTCGAGTTATTGTCCTTTATTTTGTTAGAATTTCAATGATTTCAGGTCATGATTTGTGGTTTCCAGATGATCAAGTCTAGCTTTTGATGACAAAGCCAATCCATTTTTTTTGACATACAACCTTACTCGAGTAAAAGGTAGGTAAAATTCATTTTGATGTTTATGTGTCATTTTATAGTGGGTTTATTGCATATTATTTTCTTTGAATTTCCTTTTTTTCAGGTTTGCAGATGTTTACTTTAGCAATACTTGATTTAGGCCATCCAGATTCAGTATATGATGACCTTATCCAGAGAAAATGCAGATCAAGTTCAAATTTTACATTGTTCCAACATTTCATTCAGGTGTTATTGCCCTTTATTGACTTGAATTTCCATGACTCTAGGTCCATGATTTTAGGTCACAATTTATGATTTGTAGATAACTCCATCTGTACTCAACATAGCCAATTCATTTTTGACATACCACCTCACCCAAGTGAAAGACATACCAAGTTCAATTTTGATATTATGTGACTGTCTATTTTGGACTTATTGCCCTTTATTTTCATAGAATTTCCATGATTTAATGTCCTCCTGATCTATGGTTTATTTGAGAAAATGCTGAATAAGTTCAAATTTGACGTTGCTCCCATATTCAGTTGGGCTCTTATTGCTCTTAATTGACTTGAATTTTCAGGATTTAACCCTTAAGGGCATAATTTCGACTTTGGTCACATTGTTTTGCAACAGAACAGGTGCCCCTACATGCAGTCTTCTTTGGGTTAACAAGTTACATTCTGAGCACCTTGGTATTTTTTTTTGAAGGCAAGTCTTGGCTGCCTATATAGTCAGCTAAGACTTTCCAAAAAACAGCAGCAAAGTCACAAGATGAAAAGTGTCAAAGTGTAGCAAAAATATGTAAAAATCTCTAGGCTCATAAGAGTTAAGGTTTCTGGTGGATAACTCCAGCTGTGCATCACATAGTGAATCCATATAAGTTACCCTGGGAAGGGGGGTGGGGGGTGGGTGGGAGGGGTAGGGTGAGTGCATGTTGTAGGCTGGACGATTTTGAATTTGGTACACAACCTTACACTCACCGCGAAGGATGAACATGTTAAAAAGAGAATCCAAAGATGGTTTGGTGTGAGGGTTAGGGGAGTATGTGGTGTCTGTTGGACAGTTTTCTTTTTTTCTTTAAATGTGTTTTATTGTGGGGGGTGGAGATGAAGTTGGGTGGGTGGAGGAGGCTTTAAAATGAGTTTTTGAATGATTTCATGCAGCAAATGTGGTAAAATTTTTGTCCCCCACCCCTCCCCCCAAAATTTTTCATGGGACTATAAAAAAATAGCTGGTGTCCGTGCATCTGTGTGTCCATACCACATTAGTTTCCCAATGACAGCGTTAGTTACAGGTGGCCAAATCAAATGAAATTTAGTATGTCAGTGTGTGAACATAAAATACAGGTCAAGTTTGAATCGGGGTGTGGTCCAACAATTTTTGCCTAAATTATGCCCCTTTTTCGACTTAGAAAATTCATTTTTTGGGGTTTCCAGAAAACTTCAGTTATAGGTAGCTAAAACTTCAGTTATAGGTATCTAAATCAAATGAAATTTGGTATGTAGGTGTATCAATATAAAATACAGGTTAAGTTCAAACCGGGTAGCAGTCCGACAATTTTTACCAGAGTTATGCCCCTTTTTCGACTTCCAAAATTCATTTATTTTTTTTGATTTCCTGATGATAACTTTAGTTGTTGACTGATTCAAATAAAATTTGGTATGTAGGTGTATCAACATAAAATACAGGTCAGTTCAAATTGGGGTTTGTTCCAACATTGTTTGCCAGAATTATGTCCCTTTTTCGACTTTGAAAAATTCAATTTTTTTTCAAATATCTCGAATTGCACACTTTTTTGAGGACGTGTGGCTGGGAGGCCTTTTGTTTGTTTTTAAATGTAGACCAAAATAAAATGAATCTTTTCCAATTGAATTAGATCAGCACATTGCAAGACCTACTTTGATTGAAGTATACTTATTTCATTTCTTTTAGAAACACTGTAAAGTTAAAAGGTGTTGTTCAATTTGCACAGGCCAGCATTGCTCTTGTTTATAGAGTTATTTGGGCTCAGTACGTCCAATACAGGCATTTAATCTGTTATATCTTCTTTAACAAGAGTCCATGAGGTCTGTCAAACAAGATATAATAAAATGAATGCTCAGTATGTCTCTTGAATACTAGAAAGTGACCAAATCACTTTTAATTGAGTACTCCTGTTAATTGAATAATTTCCACAGACAAAGTGGCTAGTCAGTCAACATAGTTTCACTGTGTATGGTCTTGGTGTGTTTTTCCTTCACATAGTTGATTCATCAGGGGATTTTTTCATTAAGATTATTGAAATATAATCGACCACTTGTCTGTATTTGTAGTCTATGACATGTCATAATGATTTATCTCACAAACTGACAAATTCACCCAGCATTACATAAATCCACCCTTTCTTAAAATGTGTTTTATTTTTTCTACAAATCAGGATTTAATCTTCTCCGCCTTTTATCTTTAAAGTATTAGAAAGTGCTAAACTATCAAACATTGCATTCAATAAGCAATAGCATTTTTGTATAGGCTCCATATTTGGTGGTTTGGTGTTGCAGCATTGTGGACTCGGATTTGTTCTCAATTTTATAAGAACTGGAGAATTCCATCCAATAGATACTTTTTTTCTCACTCTTTCAGTGAAATAATGAAAAATGTCAGTTGTTTGGGGGTTAAAAGGTAATGAACTTATGAAAAGAATGAAAATTAACCCTTTAATCAACGTTAATGGCCAAAACCAGCCAGCGCTGTTTGCAAAAATCACCATTCAATTTTCATTATTTATTTCATTTTGGTCTCATAAACGTAGCTTATGACACATTGAAACACGCTCATTGAGCAAGTTCCAGTGATGGGTCATAAGCCATGTTTTTGGTGCAAAAAAAATGAAGAAATTTATTATTCAAGAATTTTGTTTGCATGTGTCGTCTATTCGTGTTAGGTAAAGGGTTAAAAAAAAATACCATTAAGTATTTTTTCTTTGTTAGGTCCATGGTATGCATTACTTTGATAGAGCATTATCTTCTCTATTTGTTTAAGGATTGTAATATATTATCAACAAGCCTATGTGCTTTAGCAGTATCATGTCTGCACTTCTGGATATCAACATGATTTCCCTTCCAGTCTAATTCCTGCCCATGTTTAAGTAGGAGCCTTTACTAGAGAAAGTCATGCTCAAGTCCAGAGGAGATGCAAATACTGAATAGAGACCCGAGTGAACGGCCCAAAAGGAGCTGACAAAGAGGATCTGTGCAACAATAATCATTGTTGGCAGGATGAGGGTTAAAAAAAGGGAAGAGTGCACCTTTCAAACATTTACCAAGTTCACAAATTCTGCAAGTTTAGGTGTGAAGTATCTTTAGGATGAACCCATTTTATTCATTCATCATTATTTGACTTTATCAGTAATCACATTAACCAAAGGCCAGTGGCTGGAGGCAAATAGAAAACGGAGCTGAATCATAAATGATTTGTAAATATTGTTCCTTCATTATATTCTCTAATGTGCAATCTGCTAAGTAGCTACTATTTATTCACTATTGTTTGAGATAATGCTGAAGTAACAATCCATAGCATGCTGAAAAGAAGACATATCCAACTTTTGCTTTCTAGGAATTACTTTCCATGCTTTGATTGTTCAAATAACAGTTATCATGCTGAATAATATTTGTTAACCCTTGAGTCCCCAGACAACCACTAACTGCTCCTTTCATATTGCATTGAAAAAGTTGTCCCAGTGTAATATTGAATCAAATCTTAAGGAAGATTTGAATCTGATTCGAATCCAACATTGTGTTAAATACCTAGTAAAGTCAGCGAACTGCACAATTTTTCGTGACAGCAACAAAAACACGAATGTAATATTGGGAGTGCCAGTGCAAATATATCATTATAAGATGGTTGATACGTTTACAAGCATGTGAGTATTATGCAATCAATGATTATTATCAATCCAACTGGAACACATTGCAACAAAATGATAAGTAGTTTAACTGCCCATTTCACTCCCATCATATTGATGCAGCAAACAGAACACGATCACGCCGAACATTCTTTACATACATATTTTTTGTCAACCTCTCATGTATCAAAAAGAGAACGAATTTCTACAATTTTAACTTTCGTATTTTGGATTAGTACACTCTATGGGGCTTTCAATTAATAGTCACGGCATTTGAGAACATGTTCATACCATGACATAACATTAATGTAAATAAATTGAGTAACATATAAAGGCATGTGAGTTCTAACAGAAGGAATTGTGAGTCACATTTGCTTTTATTATATTGTAATTCTGTGTCAATTTAAAAATAACAGTCGCCGACTCCACCAATAAATATTCTTGTACCTGGTTATTATATTATGATTCTATATTAGTTTTTGACAAATGTATTGGAGGGAATTCATCAATAAAACATCGTAGTAATACTTATAACAAAACTCTGGCATGGATTTGAAATTTCGAATACCTTGTTAGAGTGAGCTGAATATTTCTGAAATGACTCTTCCTAATAGAATGTCTGCCTAATAAGATGAAAATCATCCATTAGATTGTTAATGTAATCATGAAATAACATCAAAATAGGAAATACTAACTGCAAACTCTCTGAGCTTACTTATTCCAGAACATCCTTAAAAATCCTTGAATTTCTCTTCTCCATCTCCTTGAAAACCATGAATTTATACCAGAAAGTTTCTGGGAAAATCCTCCCTCTCATGCCAGCATCTGTAGGATGAGCAGCTATGAGAGGGATTCTTTAAGATAAACCTGAAGGCTTAGAGGATTGAGATAGCATTTCGCTTTGCACGCACCGCACACATTTCTCACCTTGAAAGCACCAAGTGTGAGACTAATTCCAGGTAAATACCTGGTACTGTATAAAAGGCCATCTGTCATACACAGAGTATCATTTTTCGAGGGTCAACTCAGGAAAATGGTGGAAATAATCATAAAAGCACACATTACTGACCTCCAACAGTAAATGTAATGTTATGGCAAACGTTGGGTACAGTAGAAATGATTCATTGAGTCAGGTCACCATTGGGTGTAACACCCTCTAAGCCTTCAGGCTTATCTTAAAGAATCCCTCTCATAGCTGCTCATCCTATTGATGCTGGCATGAGAGGGGGAATCTTTTTCACCAATCCTGAAGTCTTCTCGGGTTGAGATAGCATCTTAAAGATTAATCATTATTTCCATTAGGATGACCCACCAAATTAAGAAGTATTGAAATGGAACGGACAAAAAGCCCTCAAGATGGTAACTATTATTTACTTCATGGTAAGGAACATGAACTAATGGTCTACAGCATTAAAATTGTCATTCTGTTCCAGAACAGCTCTTGCAAAATGTTGTCTCTGCACACTGCTTGAATGGTCCCAAAAAATAAAATTTATAAAAGGTATTAGCGGACTGCCAATTTGCAGTTTTCAAGATGTTGTTTAATGTAATTCCTTTTATCACTGCAGCTGATGTGGAAGCCCCTCGAACAGAGAGGGCTTTGAAGATTGATGTATCAATTCCAGATTTCTTGAGAACATCAAGAATCCACCTCCCAATAGTGGATGCCGTGACTGACCTTTTCGTTTTATATGAAATAAACAAAGCTGTACATTTACGAATACATTGTGTTCTTTTTAAATACTCCTCAAGAGTAGCAAATACACAGTTTTTATTATTCTTGAATTGAAAGATTTCCAGAGTGTAGTGATATTTCTGCCAGGTTGAGGTTTTCTGTGTCTTATGTGTGATGAATTGAGCCTTTTTTTCTAGTGAGTCGCATATGATTTAAGTCCAAAGATTGAAGTGTACTGCATTGTTGGCCTGTGTAAAGTTGCTAAGTATTTGAGAGCCTCGGATACGTTCCATGTATCCTGATATTTTGGTTTACGAGGCCTAACATTTGATACCCCTTTCATAAACCAACTGAAGAGGGGAGTAGACTGAAATTGTGTCTGTCCTAGTAAAAGCAGAGTTTGGACAAGCATTGATTTGTGGGTGTTTAATACACTATAAGACCTACCAGGCTTCAGTAAGTGTGAAAGGTATTGAACGATTGTGATTTCAGACGTTTGAAAGGGATTGTGATTCTGTTGACAACACCACAGATTCCACTTCCTCCATGCATACTTGTATTGCTTATTTGTGGAATCTCTCCAAGACTGAGTGATAATTACTGCAGAGTTTTTAGAAAGCCCCTGACTGCCGTGGAATCGCCTGATACAGTGCAGGCGATCATGTGTAGCTTGTTGTGGAGGGGATGGGGCTCCCTGTTGACAGGATCTGTTAATAAGTTGCCCATGAGCGGCAATTGTATAGGTTTGTCTATGAGAACATTGAGTAGAGCCGGAAACCAATCCTGTATTGGCCAAAAGGGTACTATAATAATAGCTTTCTTTACCTTTTCGTCGTTAATCTTTGTGATGACTCGATTGGGGAGGCTGAAAGGAGAAAAAATGTATGGTAAGTGACCTACCCATGGAAATGAAAAAGCATTTATGTACTGTGCATTGTTATCTGGAAACCATGATGCATATGTGGAAAGTTGTGCATTGGTACAGAAAGCAAATAAATCAGAAGTTGGCCGAAAGAAACGTTCGGTGATTTGAGAGAATATTTGTAGACTCAACATCCACTCCGTGTTAGAGGTGAGCTGTCTGGACAGCCCATCAGCAATAAAATTATCTTTGCCTGATATATGAACAGCTGAAATGTGCACATGTTTAGCAAAACACCATTCCCAAATGTTCTTAGTTACAGAAAATAAAGATGGGATCCTACCATCTAGTTTATTCAGAAATCTGAAGCAGCTGTATTATCTGTTCGAACATGAATGTGACAGTCACACCGCTGCAAAGATTTTCCAAACCTTTCTTAACTGCCAAAAGTTCCAAAATATTGATGTGGTATTGACTTTCTGGCAAATGCCAT
Source organism: Pictodentalium vernedei (assembly GCA_031216915.1). Lineage (NCBI taxonomy): Eukaryota > Metazoa > Mollusca > Scaphopoda > Dentaliida > Dentaliidae > Pictodentalium > Pictodentalium vernedei. Next base: position 413,288,891 of record CM062296.1, read on the forward strand.
ACACCATGAGCAGTGGTACTGCCTGTGGCTTCCCCCAGCCTGTCAAGGAAGCATCAGTTTCAAGAAACACACTTGTTTCTGGTTCACAAATGGGAGAACCATTCTTCATGTTTTGTTAGAAAGGACCACAGTGGCATCATATGAATATCTAAATTTTATAGTAAATTTCCTTTCTTATTATACCTACCACAATTGTTTACTACAGGCTTGCACTACAGTGGAAGTCCCTAACTCGGATAAAATACTCTCTATTTTTGTCTTTCCCAAGCAAGTTGGGAAAGAAAAGTGGTGCAAAAGCACCAATAAAAATAAGCCAAAACTGGGTCGAGTGCAACCGGCGCAGACCCAGTACGGGACGCTCTCTCCCAAGTACAACTCCACGACTTCCGTTGCCAGTGCGCATATACCGTCTCTAAAGACTCATTCTTTTTGAATCCGTAAACGTTAGAGTTATGTGATCAGCGGGGAGGAAAGATTCTTTACCCGTAAAGAAGACGGGAGGGCCTCCATGTAAACAATTGTGGTAGGTATAATAAGAAAGGAAATTTACTATAAAATTTAGATTTCTTATCAACCTACTCACAATTGTTTACTACAGGCTGAATAGACAAAAGGCTGGAGGGAATCGCATAACCAACCCCCACATAACCCTAGTGCACTGGAACCGTGAAGTAGATGGAAGAGGTCCCGAGGCTTATCAACCATAATGTCTCAATCATTGGTAAAGGACAATGAAAAGAGACTTATGAGCCTGTGTGACACACAGACAGAAAAAGGGCAGTAACAGCACAAGGCTGAAACTGACCTTCAAGAAGCCTAATGGCTATGGCAGACAACAGCTTGAGCAGAAGAAAGAGGACCCAGGGCAAAAAAGGTCCTCCGACTGCTCCTGCAACTGGCGTAAATAAAAGGTGGAGAAAGTAGAAGCATTTCTCCAGTAGGCTGCCTGCATAACATCCGACAACTTGACGGAGTTAGAATAAGCCCAAGAGGTAGACAGTGCCCGCACCTCGTGGGCAGAAATACGATTGGTAATACAATCGCCAGCTGCTAAACGACCATAAGCCGTACGAATAGCAAGACAAATCCATCGAGAAATGGATGGAGGAGAGATCTTCTGTCGACCCGGAATGAGAGACAGAAAAAAACGTTTTCTGCCTTTCCGTATGAAGCGTGTCCGATCAAGATAAATGCGAATAGCACGGACCGGACAGAGCAAAGGGCGAGTACCCTCAACAGAGGGAAGAGCCCTGATACAGATAGGAGGAGGAGTAGTATCTGGTAACTGATTCTTAGCCAAAAAAGAGCAATCAGTGGTAAAAGTAACACTGTTGGGAGAGCTCCTAAAAAAGGCCAGGTCAACCGAGAGGGTGTGAAGCTCACTAACCCGTCTGGCCGAAGCAAATGCCATCAGAAAAGCCATCTTATATGTGAGAAAATGCATATCCACCTGGGATAAAGGTTCGAACGGCGTCCCCCCCCCCCCCCCCCCCCCCAAGCAAAGCAGCACCCACGAAAGATTCCATCGTGGAGTAAGCTGCAAAGTCCGAGGCCTTTTCAAAGAAAAGTGCCGAACAAGCTTGGAGAGGTAAGGATTAGTGCCGATACGATGCTTCCCCACATAAGAAAAAGTCTCTGAAAGCATAGACCTGTAACCCTTGATGGTAACAGGTTGGAGACCCCGAGAATCAAACAGATATACCAGAAACTCCGCAATCTGTGAAATCGAAGGATTGGCATAATCAACAGAGTGATCAGCACACCATCGACAGAAGACCTTCCATTTAGCTGCATAAGCTAAACCAGTGGAGTGCCTCCTTGAAGAAGAAATGCACTCCACTGCTCGTCTCGAAAAACCTCTACGGAGGAGACAGGACCTGACAAAAGATATGCGTGAAGGCACAATGAAGTCGGGTCGACGTGAAACCTCCTCGGGCGACCTTGACAAAGAAGGTTGCGACGTAGCGGGAGACGTGCCGGAACCGCCGCAATCAGCGAGCGGAGCTGATTGATCCACACCCGCTGAGGCGACAGGGGAGCGATCAGAATGATTCGACAACTGCAGGTTCGAATTTTGGCGAGAACCTGAGGAAGAATCGGAACCGGCGGGAAGGCGTAGCCGACTAGACCGTTCCAATCGAGTGACAGAGCGTCCACGGCAAAAGCCAGAGGATCTGGACACGGGGACACGAAAGTGTCCACCTGATGGTTCCAACGAGTCGCAAAGAGGTCGATGTGGGGACGTCCCCAGAGATCGCAAAGCGACTGGAACACTGCCCTGTGAAGCATCCACTCGGTGGAAATAACCCTGCCCTGTCGGGACAGGGAGTCGGCTAGGACGTTCAGACGACCGGGAATGTGATGAACAACCACTCCGGCGTGAACATCCTGAGCGAGCAGTAAAAGATCCCGAGCTAACTCGTACATCGGAAGCGAGTGCGTGCCACCCTGGTTCCGAATGTAAGCAACCACTGTCGAATTGTCGGATAGTAGAAGGACCTGGCGATTCGACAGGTGAGGGATCCACTGCCTGAAACTCAGAAGAAGAGCAAGAAGCTCCTTCTGGTTGATGTGTAGAGCTGCTTGATCCTGGTCCCACATCCCGTGTAGGGAAAGACCGAGAGGATCCAACGTCGCACCCCATCCGAGATCGCTGGCATCTGCCGTCAGAACGCGATCGGACGTGGGTAAGTCCAGCGGAACACCCTGCGTAATCCACTGAACATCTGTCCAGGGAAGAAGGTGAGGATACAGAGAGTCCGGAAACGGAAGCACCTGATCCAGAGGATCTACATTCGGTCTCCAACGACTGAGCAGAAAGTGTTGGAGAGGTCTGACACGCAGCCGACCTAAAGGAATGAGATCCGTCACCGAACCGCAGAGACCGATCAGCCGGAGAAAACTCCGAGCGGTCGCGGACCTGGACTGGGACAGAGTCAGAGCAAAAGCTGAGAGAATCACAGCCTTGGCCTGGGGAACAGCCACCAAATTGAATTTGGTTTGGAAAGACATCCCCAGATGACAAAACGACTGAGAAGGGACTAGGTCCAACTTCTCCTCGTTGACTCTGAATCCTAGAGACGTGAGCAAGCTCAACAGAGTGGCGACATCCGATTCCAGTAAGGCAGCATTGGAATGCCTCTGGAGGATATCGTCCAGATATGCCGAAGTAGTCACCCGGGACTGTGTGCGATGGAACGCTATCACATGCGACATCAGTCTGGTGAACGCCCAAGGAGCCAGGTTGAGGCCGAAAGGCATGGCCTTGAACTGGTAAACTCGCCCCAGAAAAGCGAACCTGAGATACTTCCGTGACGCCCGATGCATCGGAACGTGGAAGTAAGCGTCTCGCAGGTCGATGCTGGCTGCGAAATCTCCCTGGTGAATTGATTGGCGGACCGACCTGAAAGTCTCCATGCTGAACTTGGGAGCAATGATAGACTGGTTCAGGATGCTCAGATCGATAACCGGTCGGAGTCGGCCGTCCTTCTTCGGCACCAAGAACAGGCGGGAATAGAAACCCACTGACTGAACGTTCTTGACGACCTCGATCGCCCCCTTTGCCAGGAGATTGGCAATCTCCGTGGACAAAAGTTCCCGACGTAAAACATCTGAAGGAATTGTGGTTGGAAGAGGCACCCTTGACAGAGTGGGGTGCCATCGGAAGGATATGCGCAGCCCGGACCGAACAACATCTAACACCCATGGATCGGATGTGATGGTGGTCCAATGGTCTGCGAACTCTGCTATCCTTCCTCCAACCTGGGACGAGTCGAGGTGAGGACCTTCATTTCGAGCCCTGACGAGGCCCGCGAGAGGAGAAACCACCTCCTCTGCCAAATGAAGAATCCTGAGACTTCCCTCGATTCTGCCGACCCCTACCTTTACCCCGTGAGTAAGAAGTAGAGGCGGCGGCAGAAGGACCAGCCTTTTGCTTCACAGAGGAAGCAGAAGGATACTTGTTAGGCTTGGAACGGCCCTTGCCTCCCCGAGAAGGCTGATCAAGCTGACGAAACAGCAGCTGATCTTTGGAATGACGTAGGACGTCATCCCGGACCGTCGACACGGAACCATGGAAAAGTTGCGGACCTGCCAAAGAAGCAGATCGAAGAGTAGCATGCTGCTCCTCGGGAAGGGATCGTCCTGTGTCCAGCACAGCGTCCCTTCGAACTAATTCCAAATTAGCCGTGTTTCAGGCATGCGTGTGAGTAAGGTGCATAAGCGCCTTGGACAGCACACGCAAAGGAGCCTGCACCTCGTCAAACTTATCTGGAGGCAGATAAGCAGCCAAAGCTGAGATGACGTGATCTGAGAGAGAAAGCATGCCAAGCATCTCTCTAGATAAGCCCAACGTGGACTCCAGAGTCGTCATTGGAATGACGGCAGACTTGGGCTTGGAAAGCCCGAGGGAAGTGGAGTCCTGATCCAGAACCGTCAAAGTCTGGCAGACTGACGGATTGGCGGAATCGTAGGAACGATAACGCACAGGAGGCAAAAAGGTGTCAACCCTGGTGAAGAACGAAGTCTTCAAAGCCTTGGAATTCAGCTTGGCATCCAATGCTGAAAAAGCTTCAACCACCTGTACCGACTGGCACGGTCGAAGGCGCCCAGAGGCAGGTTGCTCCAAAGGCTGTTGGCACGCGACCGATGATCGCGGCCAGGCTGACACTGTCGGCTGGTTAGCAGGTTTGAGCTCAGGCAGAAACCCAAACACAAAGTCAAGAGCCGCCCCCAAGTCCGAAGACTGCTGGCCCTCGACCTCAAGCATGTCGGACTCCTCCCCAGAGTCGGAAGACACATAGCCCATCGTGGGCAAACCAGCCGACGCCTCCCATGGTGTCGGGACACCAGAGGAATCGGAAACCGGCCTGTTTCCAATCCCGGGAGGCGGCGCCATAGGAGGCGCCTGGAAACCACCCATAGCCTCGCTGGAAGCAACAGGAAGGCTCTTAGAAAGAACCTGAGTGAGTAAGGAGAGGGCCTCCCTAAGCTCACTGCCTGAACCGACCGGTTCGACAGGGGAGCGAACCGGCAAAGTGGCTTCACCTCTGACCCTCTGAACCAGCGAAGGGTCACGATCCTCCAAAACACCCGACGCGGGACGACGGGTGGCAGCCGAAACATCTGAAGGCAGACGTGTATAGGGGTCGACGCACCCCGAGGATCAATATTGCGAGAACTCATGAGAGTCACCGCGGACCTCTGCGGGGCAGAAGGTCCAGGCTGCACAAAAGGCGTTGGTCCCCCAAAACTGGTCGAATGACCAGAGTGAGTAGACGGAAACGCCACGGAAGCCATAGTGTTTCCACTACGAACATCCGAATCCAAAGACACAACTGTGGTACTCGACGGCGAAGAGACCACAGCGATGGGCTCGGCCGGCAGCCCCTTCCGACTTCGCCGAGTTGAAGTCAGGGAAGGCTGGGGCCGATATCCCACGTCTACAGTATCGGACAGTCCTGCAGTCCCCTGCAGCGAAAAGCCGAGGCCGGCTGTAACAGACAACGAAGCAGACGGACCAGCAGCAGTAGTAGATACGTCGAGAGTCATTGAGGCTGGTGAAAAAGTGGAGAGAGCACACCGACTCGGCTCCGAAGGAGGAGTCACAACCCTATTGACAGCCTCAGATGTCGACTGGAGGGGGGCCGTAGTCCCAGAACCAGGCATCTCTACACCAGAACACTCAACGGCTCCCGCAGTATCCACCACAGGAAAAGACTGCACATCCCCCACGGAGGAGGAATAACTCTCACCAGACAAAGTCGGCTCGGGAGGCCCCGAACGACCACGTTCTCCTTTCCCGCGGGAGCGGGAGGCACGGCCACGAGAACGAATGACACGATTTACTGATGCCCACAAGGTGGAATTCCATGTTCCACAGACACCACACGGCCGCTCGGCCGAACACCCATTACAGGAGGAACACGACGAATGTACATCGTCCACATGCTTAGGCAGCAGACACTGCCCACAAGGAATTGTCCTAGGCATGAAAGAAGTGAGAGGAGCAGAGAAGGTGAGATCAGAAAACAGAACACCCCCAAAGAGAGAAAGGTGACAGAAACAAAGACCCCAGACGGTCGACCGGGAACCACCCAACAGGAAGACTACTCTCAACAGAAAGAAGAAACACTGTAGGAGTGGTACCCCGCTGACACCTAACTCTAACACAATTAGAAAAATTTGCAAAAAAAGCATGAACAATAATTGTGAAAATCTAAGTCCGAACCGCGTGGCCCGCGAAAATCGCGCGCGACCCGAGAGAGAGCAAATAAATATACATTATGGACATATAATAGAAAAAAGAGAATATAAAACACTGTTCCTGAGAATACAAAGGATACACTGTGGTATAATGAATCAGGAATCATCAAACATCGAGCTGGTGGAACACTGATAAGCGTGCAAAAACATCTCGACACGAAGCGGATTTTAAAAAGAATGAGTCTTTAGAGACGGTATATGCGCACTTGCAACGGAAGTCGTGGAGTTGTACTTGGGAGAGAGCATCCCGTACCGGGTCTGCACCGGTTGAACTCGACCCAGTTTTGGCTTATTTTTATTGGTGCTTTTGCACCACTTTTCTTTCCCAACTTACTTGGGAAAGACAAAAATAGAGAGTATTTTATCCGAGTTAGGGACTTCCACTGTAGTGCAAGCCTGTAGTAAACAATTGTGAGAAGGTTGATAAGAATTTACTTTCTCAAAGCCATATGCTTTTCATATTCGAACTGACTGTAAAAAAAGTGGTCCTGTTTTAATGGCTTTGAACAAAGAGGTACAGTCCATACGAATTGTTGGGCTCCTTGTAGCTGTTGTATTTTCAGGGTTGATTATGATTCTATGAATTTGGATGAAATTTATGGGTTTTATCAATTTAGAAAGACATGAAAAATCATAACAGTCTTACTGCACACAGCAGTAAATACCACACACAGCAGTATAAAAGATAGCATACCGCACACAGCAGTATAACAGACGGAATACTGCACACAGCAGTATTATAGATATCATACCGCACACAGCAGTATAACAGACGGAATACTGCACACAGCAGTATTATAGATATCATACCACACACAGCAGTATAACAGATGGAATACTGCACACAGCAGTATTACTGCACTCAGCAGTCTAAAAGACAGAATACCGCACACAGCAGTATTAATAAACAGAGGATGACACACAGTCGAAATTAACGTCCGAACGTTTTAACATCCTCAGTCACACTCCAATTTGATCCCAAACTAACATCTCAATCACATTTAGAAACCAACCAAGCATTACAGTGAACACTGTTCTCTGGGTGGATCTTGGCCACTGATCTTCACTAAACCAATTAACTCCAATTCTTTCCCACATAAAACTCCAAGTATCCAGGATTTCAGTAGCATTATGTCATCACATATTGCACACACTTCTCAGTTCAAAGCCACACAACAGTGACGGAAGTCACGAGATTTTTCAGGGTGAGTGAGCATGAATACCCCAGTATAAAAGGTAGTGTCATTTCCAATCTTCATATTTTGTCATCAAGAGCACACACTTAACATGCCTAAGAAACACTCAAAATCATCTTCCCCTCATCGGGGCTGGGCTAAATCTCATGATCCCCTCAATCTCAATCAAGATATAGAATGTGAACTGGTAAAATCACACAAACATTTGTCGACCTCTGATTCTGACGAAAAACGAGACGATGTATTAAGTATCTTCGGCTTGGATACAGAGGAAACAGCCATATCTGGTTTCGAGGAGGGGAATGCCGTAAAATCGCAGAGTGCCATTAAAAAGAAATATGATGCACAGAAAAAATCAGTAAGCTGCAACCTGACAAAGTCCGAGTCAAATCACCGAAATCCAATGGCCGGAAGCGTAAACACACCGTTTTCATGGGAGACATATCAGGAACTTCCGGTATTGCAATTCACTCCAAGCTGGCAAAACGGCTCGATTTATCCGATAACGATAATGATGATTGTTCTCGCGACCTTGTCACAATACCTTTGACACATGATTCTGTAAGTAATATTCAACAAAATGTTCTTTTACAAGACATACTGGATTCTATAACATCATTGAATCATAGACTCGACGAAAACGTAAACACTAGTAGTATCATTGATCAATTAGAACAAACAAGAAATTCTATACAAGTACAACCACCCCATGATGATTAGTTCTGGCCAAAACTCGACCCAGTCGTATCGGCCCTCTCAATATCATGACAGTGAAACTGTTCATTTGGGCATAAATGCATCCAATAAATCAAAACCACACAATGATACCAGACAATCCATTAGTAAGGATGATATAATTACGAAAGGATTTTCAAAGACAAATGATAGCATTAAGGAAATTAATGATTTATTTGGAGATTCCAATTCACTTCATGATCAAGATTTTGATGACCATGATGAATTTATAGATTTTGATTTACCCAATATTACTATCGAATATAACTCAGTAAAAACAGGACCACGAGTAAATGAAAATTTGGCTAATTTCTGCAATTGAAACTGTACTAATCCCATGGAGAAAGACAAGCTTGAAAAATTAATTGATAGACATCCTATTCCAGAAAATGCTCACCTCTCCGCTCCTCCAAGAGTCAATCCTGAAATTTGGGCGCAAATTCGAAATTCAAATTTCAGAATTCGGGATTGCAATCTGCAGAAAATTCAACGAACATTATCATCATCTAACTCCGCAACTCTGCAGATTACAGAGGAACTCAGGGCAAAAAAGCCGAATTTGGAAAATATAAAAAAATTAGCTGTTGATAATCTTCTGTTGCAAGCTAATGCTCAATTTGAATTATCCTTGCTTAGGAAATGCTTTCAGACCTATATTTAAAACTTCCCATAAAAGCCTCTTTTCAGCTGATAATAAAATTTCAACTTTTCTCGTTGAGGAGGACATTTGCAAGCAAATCAAAGAAATCAACAGGTCCTTTAAGGAATCACTGACCTTATCTAGTTCCTCCAATAGGCCTTTTTTAGGCTGTGTCCCCTACAGAGGGCGTGCAAGAGGACAACAAAGGGGCCGGCGGCCATCTCAAATTACCGACGCCCAAATTGGCAACAAGACTTCACAAACAGGGCTCGGGACAACAACAACAACAACAACAAATAGTTCAACAGGTAGGTATATCGATTAACACACAAGACATTTCCGGTTCTTTTTCCTCTGGTTCCTTGAAAAATGTCTTCCACATATGGAAAAATTTTTACGCAAGATAGATGTATTTTAGAAGTAATAAAGGGTTACCAGCTCTAGTTTGAGGCAACGCCATGCCAGTCGGCTGAACCCCAACCAATTAAATTTAAGGGTTCTGAAATCCCTCTCATGGACTCTGCCATAAAGGAACTTCTTGACAAAAATGCGATTGAATTGTCAGTAGAACAAGCTGGGCAATTTGTATCTATAACATTTTGTTGCGGGAGAAAAGAAACGGAACCTATCGACCTGTTATCAATTTGAAAGCATTAAATAAACTTATGTCCTACCATACATTTTCAACAAGAAACTATTGATGTGGTACTACTATTCAGCCTTTTGGAATTTTTTACATCTGTTGATTTACAAGATGCTTACTTTAGGGTACCCATATCTATAGCAGACCGTAAATTTTTAAAATTCAGGTGGCGTGGAAAGCTCTACCAGTTTACGTGTCTCCCTTTCAGCCTTTCTTTGGCCCCTCGTGTATTCACAAAAATCATGAAGCCTGTCTTTTGTCATTTGCGAGTCCATGGCATCAAGTCCTTTTATTATATTGATGACTCTTTATTAGCCAATCTTGACTCAGTGGTTTGCAAATTTCAAACTAATGTTCTCATAAATACTTTAAAGTCCTTGGGTTTGAGGATCAACTGGAAAAAATCTCATTCAAAACCCTCTTGAACCATTGAATATTTGGGTTTTATCATTGATTCTGAACAGTACAAGGTTTTCTTACCAGAGGCGAAAATATGTAAAATCATTGATGAGTCTAAAATGTTATTACCTGCGTCGCCAGCGGCAGAGCAGGTCTAGTAACCGCTCGACTCCGTCAGTCTGTCTGTCCGTCCGAAACACTTTTTCTGTCAAAGTTTTCTTGGCTTCTATGGAAGGGAATGATTTTATATTTGGTCTGCTGCTTCATAATGATGAGTTGTATCATGTAAGCAATTTTCAGATCTGCCGTGCAGCCACTTCCTGTTTGCCGATACTTTGAAATTTTACTGTACCCACTGAACATTGAAATTTTCCGTCAAGGTTTTCTTGGCTTCTATGCAAGGGATTGATTTTATATTTGGTCTGTTGCTTCATAATGATGAGTTCTATCGTGTAAGCAATTTTCAGATCTGCCGTGCAGCCACTTCCTGTTTGCCGATACTTTGAAATTTTACTGTACCCACTGAACATTGAAATTTTTCGTCAAACTTTTCTCGGCTTCTATGCAAGGGATTGATTTTATATTTGGTCTGCTGCTTCATAATGATGAGTTGTATCGTGTAAGCAATTTTCAGATCTGCCGTGCAGCCACTTCCTGTTTGCCGATACTTTGAAATTTTACTGTACCCTCTGAACATTGAAATTTTTCGTCAAATTTTTCTCGGCTTCTATGCAAGGGATTGATTTTATTTTTCATCTGGAGCCTGATAATGATCAGTTGTATCGTGTATGCAATTTTCAGATCTGCCATGCAGCCACTTCCTGTTTGCCCATTCAATTGCATGCAGCGATGCAGGTCCAGACCCAGTATTGGTCTTGGCTTGTTAACTCAGGAACGGGTATGCATCAGAGATGTAGCCAGGTTAATAGGGCTATATATGTCTTCCATGAGAGCAATTTGGTTGGGTCAACTTTTCTACAGATTTTTAGACAACGAAAAAAACATGGCTCTTTCAAAAAACAAGCATAACTTTGAAAGCCCCATCTATTTAACGATACATGCACAAAATGAAATTAAATGGTGGCTGGAAAACATTCGCATCATGAATGGCAAGAGAATTCAGCCTACCAAGGTATCTTTATATCTGGAAACTGATGCCTCATTTTTAGGCTGGGGTGCTTTCTGTGAACAAATGCACATTTCCGTACAAGGACAATGGTCTGATCAGGACAGGCAGCGTAGCATAAATTTCTTAAAATTGAAGGCCATTTTTCTTGCATTAGAACAGGCCTTCTCAGACAAGTCAAGTTGTCACATCTGTATTAAATCAGATAATACTACAGCTGTATCATACATGCACAAAAAAGAGGGCACAAATTTAGACTTACTGGACGTGGTAAGGAACATCTTCTGGGCACATGGCAGAAACATCGAACTGTCGACAACGTACCTGCCAGGAAAATTAAATACAAGGGCTGATTGACTATCTAGGTCATTCTTTGATTCCACAGAATGGCAACTTGATAGAGGCACATTTCAACAAATTTGTGATATAACCTTTCACCCTGATATTGATCTTTTTGCCTCTGCTAAGAATCACCAGGTTAAGAAATATGTTTCCTGGGTGCCAGATTCATCGGCTTTTCACGTCGATGCATTTACTCTTAGTTGGTCAGAGTTTATACCCTATATATATATTTTCTCCTTTCAGTCTTCTATCAAGAGTACTCCAAAAGATTCAGACAGTGTCAAGAAGGTATTAATTATTGTACCAAAGTGGCCCACTCAACCCTGGTTCCCTTTACTACTTCAGCTTTTGGTAGAAAAACCAATGTCTATACCCAGGAGCTGGGAAAAAGTTGTGACACCTCGCAATGAGGAATACCATCCTATGAAAAAGAAACTATCCCTTCACCCATGTGTATTATCCACAAAACTCTCCAAGCAAGAGGCATTTCTTGCCTCTCTGTCAAATACATCCTTTCTTCATGGTGGAAATTATCCCAAAAGCAATATGAGTCAGCTTGGAGACAATGGTATATTTGGTGTAAGAGGCAACAAATTAATCCCTGTCATCCCTCTGTACACAATGTTGCCAATTATTTAAGTGATCTTGCTCAGAAGAGCAAATCTTACAGTGTTAAAAATACTCATAGATCCATGATTAATCAAACTCTGCTTCTCCTGAATGGGTCATCTTTCACTAGCTCCCCTGTTGTCAACAGGATTATGAAGGGGGTATTTAACCTTCGACCCCCATTACCTAGATACATGGGCACATGGGATGTCAGCATTTTATTAAAATATCAAACATCATCATCTCCATTATCAAGTCTGTCTTTAAAACTTCTATCACACAAGTTGGTATGTTTGATTGCACTTACCACAGCCGCTCGATCGCAAACTCTTGTTGCTTTTTAGATTTAAAATTTATGACTGTGTCACAACACATGGTGCAATTCCAACTTCAAGAGCTGACAAAAACTTCTAAACCATCAAAAATGTACCCAACTCTTAAATTGTTTGAATTTTAAAACCATAAGCTTTGTGTCATATGTACATTAAAAGAATATTTGAAACAAACCGCTCAAAACAGACAAACAACTAAACTAACTGTTTCATTCCAAACTTTTAATTCAATCACAACATCTACAATATCAAGATGGATATCAGATTCATTAAAATCCGCTGGGGTGGATGTCAGTATTTTCCATCCTCACTCTACTGGAGGTGTGGCATCTTCTCAGACCTTGAAATCTGGGGTTGCAATTCAGGACATCCTAAAAACTGCTAATTGGTCTTCAGCTAAGACATTCTACAAATTCTATTTCAGAGGTGATGCGCCTACACACCATGCAGAACAAAACTTCGCAGATGCTGTGCTAACAGGACCTGAAAAACATTACACTTTTGAACCCTTACTGGAATAGTTATGTTAATAAAAGCAACAGGTTGATATAAATTTTCGTTTTGTCTTGTAATTCGGAAACCTGGACATTGGGATGTGAGTACATGTACTACATCTTTTCCTTCCTCTGGCCTAATATGTCATGGTTGTGAGTAAATATGCTACTGTAATCCTGGATACTTGGAGTTTTATGTGGGAAAGAATCCCCCTCTCATACAAGCTTGTATGCGAGGGATGAGATGGATTCTTTCCTACATAAAATGGAAAGTAGGAGAGATTACTCCCACCCAGCTGGTGGGTTTTCCCTCCCATAATTTCTGGCAAATGCAGAACATTAGTTGTATAGCTCACAACCATGCCTTGCACTTTATACAGTTCTTTATTCTCTAGCGTCAAATTATGAAGATTGGAAGTGACACTACCTTTTATACTGGTGTATTCATGCTCACTCACCCTGAAAAATCTTGTGACTTTCGTCACTGTTGGGTGGCTTTGAATTGAGAAGTGTGTGCAATATGTGATGACATAATGCTACTGTAATTCCTCCTACTTTCCGTTTTATGTAAGAAAGAATCCATCTCATCCCTCACATACATGTGTAACAGAGGTGGGGTGAACGATTCCCCAGGGGCTAGAACCCTGGCCGAAATCTCCCTGTTGTTCTTCAGATTCGTGAGGATCTGGGTCAACTAGCAAACCATGGATAAAATATAACTCAACTGTAGAGGTAGAATAACCATTAAGTTATGTGTTGTGGTCTGGATGAATTCACAAAAAATAGAAAAACAGTTTTTACGTGGTTTATTAAGAAGCCAAAAAATAGTGTGATATGAAATGGATATGAATATGAATGACGGATCAAAAACCACAGGTCCACTACACTTTTACCAAAAGAGGGTTAAAATTCCACCCAACATATGTTCAGTAATTGTGGATGGTTCCCTCCGAACTCGGACATGGTGAGAATCACTCTCAGAAACGTTGATTCTCACCAGAGCCGAGTTGAACGGGTTCCAAAATGACGGTACCCAGTACGGTTAACCTTTATTACAGGTTACAAAGTGTCCCCATAACTAACCTCAACAGGCAGTTGTGCTGGCGCAGCTGAATTAGAGCTTTACTGCCAAGACATGGGTGGCGAATTATGAGCGAGACCGCTCTTATATAGGATAATTTCGCGGGGAAAGATTTCGAATACTGGAATCTGAATGATCCCTCGCTTTCACCTCGACGAATGAAACAACAGCACAATGCACTACGGCGTGAACCAATTAGGTACATTGATTCATTTTAAACATGGGAATGATTTGACGCCAACAAAAATAGAATTACACCTCTGTTATGAGCGGACGAATTATAACAGAGTAATTTAGAACTTTTATTGCATATTATATTTCAACTGCTGTTTCCAAATCCGTTACACTTCCCCCTCCTTAAAAAGAAAATGTGTAACATTTTTAGAACCATACAGCAGTTGTTAAACAGATTTCCAATAAATCTTCAATATTTTATAATTTTCCATTTAAAATGTGGCGTTCCACATAAAACATTCTCTATAAACTTTCACGAGACCTGGCTTACCAAGCCAATTCCCCTGAAAACATTAAATGCAAAATTTAAATTGATAACGAAGGAGATGAACAAGGTGTTACAGAATTACACATGATTCCTCTACCGACTATTATATAGTTTAAGTTATTGTCTCTTTTTAGAAATTCTGTAAAGTCTTGATCTTGTCTCTCTGCTTTTTCTGAAGTAGTCCTCTGGTGTTCACTGCTGGAATGTTTCCAATTTCTTTTCACTACTAGATAACAGAACAATCCCCTTGTTCTTCACAGCATGCTAAACCATACGCCGTTCTGTTCTGGAGAAGTGAAGTTCTCTTCCATTACCACCACTCATGTCGGATCTGCTGCAACACGTTCATCAAATTCTGCTCTCTCCGCTAGCACCGAAAGGCATGACAAAAATGCGTCAGCAGAATCACAAATTCTTTTCTGACACACTACATGCTACATCGCCCTACTCTGCTGCCAGCTTCTTGTGATGGTGTACACTCCATTAATGTGAAACAGACATTCACTTTCTACAGGGAGGAGCAAACAAAATAAATGTACAGCAGTAACAGCAATTCTAATTGCTTCCTCTGCTTCATAGTTTTACAGAAATTCCAAACTACGAAATATTGGATATATTGGTTAATTTTCCAATAAGATAGGTGATATATCCAGAATACAATTAATATAGATAAAATTCTGGATAAAATTATTTCTCTGGATTTTACAATTCTGCCAATAATTCCAAAACTATTCAAAATTTAACTGTAACGTTCTAAAGGTCAACAAGGCCACATGGTTTCCGCTAATCTAACACACGTGATAGCTCCCCGGCTCTTCCACTATCAACCATATATTACTATCAATGGGACATATCAATATTCAAGCAGAATAAGCAGCTGTATTCAGCTTTTTTATATATATAGACTGTTCACAATTGTGCCCCATTTTAAATTTAATGGTCAATTTGGAAATTATATTTTGGGCTATCCACGGAGAACACAATTCCCAACAACCAACTATTTTACACTACCATTCAAGAAAAGTTTTTATATTTTAGTAAACGAACGAGAGATTGGCCACTACCCACAAAACAACAAGCCCCAGGATTGCAATATTTCCTCTACTGTAAATTACTTGCCCTATATAAGACACTCCAAATGTACACCTCCAAGGTTAGTTCAATTTGACATATCAGTAACAGCTTCAGTTTTCGCCAGAGCTAAATGATGTATCGCAATGACATCCACAAATATTATCTACGTAATATGAAAACAGCACCCAGACTACTGAATACAAACCATCTATTATTATCAGAACCCCAGACGCCGGGAGCATAACTTAAAAGAGAAATATACAAATATTTACAAACTCCTACACGTCGCGATTACTGTGTAATAGGTAAGGTTCCACATACTTCAATGCCAGTCGTCAATAGAAAATTGACACACCAACACACTGTGTACTACCTCCTTTAAATAAGCAGACTACGAGGTCTTATTTCGCTTCCTAGGAAAAACATCCTTTTCTGGTCACTATCGAGTGTTACCAACGGTATTCTCAAGCAAAATACATCCTAACTAATGAGCAATGCAATCATCTAGCATTTTAGCTTTTAGTATCGATTTACTAAAAGATTCTTTCTTGAATCAAGTTTACTTAATAGTTAATACCTTAACGAACCTCTAACTTGGCCATGTCTATTAAATTTAAAGTTGACCTTAAACATTTTCAGAAGTTGAAAGAAAAATTGTGGGCTCAAATCCCGCATCAACCCAATGCTACTTTGTACCAAAGGGCATATAACTCGACTTCCCTTCCCATTTGCCCATGGTTGAGTTGCCTCAAATGCCCCATAGATTGATTCACAAAATGAGTCATTTTCATAATGAACCCGGAAAGTGAAGATATTTCAGAAAAATTGTAATTCAACTACAGACATTTTTTACGACCAATACCGCTCACAGCTTTTACGAATACGCTTCTTGGGCTACATTGGCGCTTCAAATGTCAAATAATATGGCTGAACATTTAACCTTCAATACCTTTACCAGACTCAAAATAAATCCATCTATAACAAGATGCTAAAAAGCCTTTATCGGGTATTTTTCGCATTCGTGTCATAAGTGTTTGGGCTGAGTTGACTAATCAGCTCAGACCCTCTCAAATTCTCTGGCTCAAATTACTCAGAACACCGACGAGAATACAAAATATGTATTATGTGTGTTTGTGGGGTGTGGGGGGTATTTCGGCACCTGTTAATCCCAGTTCAGTAACATATTGGGGGTTTAGTGCAGAGTACAATTGACGACAGAATGAACAGTCTATAAACTTAGACTTCAACTCACTCATAAAATGATTTTGTCTACCAAACTTTAATTACACCAAGCTTATGAGCTTCCACTTCACCATCAATGGTATAGTTGGGCTCATTGTGCCACTTCAACCCACTAAGTAGGATTCCAAAGGTATACAATTGCATTCAATTGGGGAGAAGCCCTTGCATTGTAATAATACAACTAAACCTAATGAAATAATGCATAGCAACAATCGAGCTCTAATTGCCCCATGAATTAAATTCATCTTCAAAGAACGCAGACATTGTCGAGAAAAATTACCTATAATGTAAGTAGCTGTAATAATCAGATCCTAGTAGCCTCGCCAATTTGTAACAGGAGTGGGGTGAACGATTCCCCAGGGGCTAGAACCCTGGCCGAAATCTCCCTGTTGTTCTTCAGATGGAATAGCCAGATCCTGGTAGCCTCGCCAATTTGTAACCGGGGTGCGGTGAACGACTCCCCAGGGGCTAGAACCCTGGCCAAAATCTCCCTGTTGTTCTTCAGATTCGTGAGGATCTGGGTCAACTAGCAAACCATGGATAAAATATAACTCAACTCTAGAGGTCGAATAACCATTAAGTTATGTGTTGTGGTCTTGATGAATTCACAATAAAATAGAAAAACAGTTTATACGTGGTTTATTAAGAAGCCAAAAATAGTATGATATGAAATGGACATGAATATGAATGAGGAATCAAAAACCACGGGCCCACTGCACTTTTAACCAAAAGGGGTTTAACTTCCACCCAACATGTGTTCAGTAAATGTGGATGGTTCCCATGGAACTCGGACTTGGAGAGAATCACTCTCAGAAACAGTGATTCTCACCAGGGCCGAGCTGAACGGGTCCCAAAATGACGGTACCCATTACGGTTAACCTTTTTTACAGGTTACAAAATGTCCCTATAACTAACCTCCATAGGCAGTTGAGCTGGTGCAGCAGAATTAGAGCTTTAATGCCAAGACATGGGCGGCGAATTATGAGTGAGACCGCTCTTATATAGGATAATTTCACGGGGAAAGATTTCGAATACTGGAATCTGATTGATCACACGCTTTCACCTCGACGAATGAAACAACAGCACAATGCACTATGGCGTGAACCAATAAATTACATTGATTCATTTTGAACATGTAAATGACTTGAAGCCAACAAAAATAGAATTAAACCTCTGTTATGAGCAGACGAATTATAACAGAGTAATTTAGAACTTCTGCTGTATATTATATTTCAACTGCTGTTACCAAATCCGTTACACATGCTTGTATGAGAGGGGGATTA
The DNA here is from genome assembly GCA_031216915.1 of Pictodentalium vernedei. NCBI lineage: Eukaryota > Metazoa > Mollusca > Scaphopoda > Dentaliida > Dentaliidae > Pictodentalium > Pictodentalium vernedei. The sequence continues at coordinate 413,306,853 of CM062296.1, forward strand.
TACAACATTCCCCCATAAATATTTAAGGTTTGAATCCTGTCTGAACAGAGGTCAGCATACAAAAAGTACTGTGGGCCATGAGCTTAAAAGAAACTGACACGAGTTTGTGCAATCCATGTGGAGGTAAAAACATTTATTTATAAAAGAAAATATTCAACGAAGCAAATAACCTTATCAAATATGTGATCTTTGTTGGATGTTTAAACTGATATACTTACAAAATGGCATGTTCACTGATCAAATTGCTGAACAATTCAGTTTAAGAACAAGAACAGATCGAGACAAGATCCGGGCAGAATCAATAATGATTTACTGCATAGACTGTGCTGTGATAAATTAAGAGTTTGCACGAAGAAAAGAAGTTTTGTTAAAAGTAAGTGCTTGAAGTGAGACCGCATTTAGAAGTGAAAGTTAGTGTAAAATGGAACTAGATATCCATGTGTCTTGCAGATGTGCGAATTAACAGTTTGCTGAGTTTTTATATGTGTAACAGGTCAGTCTAATTCTCAACGGTGTTTAGAAATAAAATGCATTTTAATACTTTGAGTGATATGTGTATTTCGGCTCCTGAATAATTTCTCTTGAAAAATCCTGTTTAAATTGTTTCTTCTGGACTTCATTGTTGTTATTTGTAAACACTTTGGAGACAATGCCAACACTGGGGAGCAAGGTGGATCCTGATTGGTTCTTTGTTTCCAGTCGGATTCATCTTGTCACACTCAGTGTCGCTATTGTCTACAACGCGTATAAAAACCAGGTGCAAGTTAGAATTCTTCAGTGTTGGAAATCCGGTATGACCTGAAAGGATTACCTTTCTCCATTAGTTAGGTTCATAACGTGAAAGCACATTGTCATAGTTGCCATTGTTTTTGGTTTCTGTTTCCCCTACCTTGACATTGAATGTTTAAACTCACTCGACGACCCCATTGGTTACAGTTAATTAAATAAGCTAGTGTGGAATGCAGCTGTTAGTTGAAATTTGGGTTAGGTGTGGCTTTGGGTCTTGAACTGAAAATAATGAAAGGTTGTAATTGAATTGTTTTGTTTTTTTAAGAAGTTTGTTGATATTCAAAATAAAAGAAATTTAAAGGGGATTTTGATTTCATCTTGTCTATTATACTCGACAGTGACCACATCCAGTGATCCGAACCAGGCTAGTCCGACCCACACCACTTTACTAACACAGCCCTACTGCACATGCAAAGAAGTGAACGCTGTTGCAGAAAACTACAATGCAGCTGTTGAATCATGTGGAGAACCATAAAATATGTCCCAAGAGCAGCTCAACAATGAAGCAAATTACCTCAGTATCAAACTCATAAATTCCCAGAAAAGACAATAATTTATTCAAAAACATAATTACTTGTAATCAATGAAGCCAATAACCACAGCAATTATCATTATGTTCTCTTTTTATGCCCCCCGACTTAAGTCGGGTGGCATATAGTGATTGATGTGTGCTTGTGTCCGTCTGTCCGTGTGTCCGAGCCAATAACTCGAAAACGGTTAGGGCCACAATCATCAAACTTCACCCAAGTATAAAGGACCATGGGAGGATGTGTCAAACACCATAGCCGGCTTTGTACCTTTAAGGTCAAGGTCACATTTCAAGGTCACACTAAAAATTGGTCAATATTCGTGTCTCAGCCATAAATCAGAAACGAATCATAGTACAATTGTTAAACTTTTTACAAATGTTAAGGACAGTCAGAAGGTGTGTCGCGTAAAATAGTTTCTGCCGCATCTGCAAGGTGGAGGCCACAATTGACCTTCATATGTTCGGGTCACAAATCGTGTCTCAAGCATAACTCCAAAACTATTAGGGCTACAATCATCTAACATCGCTCAATTATAAAGGACAACGGGTGGATGTGTCACACACCACAGCCAGGTCTGCAAGGTCAAGGTCACATTTCAAGGTCACACTGAACACGGTTAGGGCTACAGTCATCAAACTTCACACAATTATAAAGGACCATGGGAGGATGTGTCACACACCATAGCCAGCTTCGTACCTTCAAGGTCAAGGTCACATTTCAAGGTCACACTAAAAATCGGTCAATATTCTTGTCTCAGCCATAACTCAGAAACGAATCATAGTACAATTGTTAAACTTTTTACAAATGTTAAGGACAGTCAGAAGGTGTGTAGCATATAATAGTTTCTGTCGCATCTGCAAGGTGAAGGTCACAGGGGGGGGGCATGTGTTACCTTAGTAACATTTTTCTTGTTTCCTATGGCTGTTATTTGTATAACCGATTGCACATATGATTCCTTTTAAAAAAATATGTACAGTTTCAACTTTACTTCAATTAGCACCAGGATGCCCAAGTTCACTCCAAGAAGATTGAGTGAGGTATTGGGAGGTATTCTGTTACGATAAAAGTAATCATTGCCCTTCCATCTGTTGAACCGGTGCTGCTGTTTGGTGCTGGCTTCTGTTTGTGAAAAACAGATTAACTACACTATGTGGCCGCAAATCTGTAGTTTACCCAGAAGGCAGCTCAACACTGTCACAACCATTATTGTAAATAACCCAAGAAGGCAACTCAACGCTGTCACAACCACTATTGTAAATAACCCAACCATTATTGGGTTTACTCAAGTCTTCAGTTTCGCATACACTTTCATTCACTATTTCATCATCAATAACAGATGCTGTAAATGACTGCAAATCTGGTAAAGGTGAAATGTGTTGAAGTTTCGGGCATTTAGGTAACTTTGAACATTCACTGATAATCATTGCATTTCCCCCCAAACCAAATGCAGCAAATGGCTGCAGAAATGTTGAAGGCAAGATCCTTTGAACCTTCTCGTACTCAATTTCATGTACCAAATAATTTGCTGGAAGTGGCAACATAGAATCCAGAGTGGAATGTGATAAATGTGAAACTGAAAAATGAACTAGTTTAGGCTTTTGCTGTGAAGGTTTAATATCACTTGGCTGGGTCGACGTGGTTGAGGAGAATTGTGTTCGCACAGACAGTGTCAATTCAGAGCTGAGAACTATATGCCGTTAGTATCTGTGTATGGTGCAGAATTGAATCTAGTTTCGGCATCCTTTCGTGTCGTCAAGAGATTGGCAATTTCTCATCAGCATCTATGAGTTGGGCTTGCACCAGTTTTAATTCCTCGTCATTCTTTCTAGTCCGGCTGGACAAGTTACCATTGACATTCGATTGTTTGACTTAAATCGGCTTCCTCCAGTTGTTTCCAAGCTATTTCTCTATTTCCGTGTTCTCTGTCATTGAAATTAGGAGGTCTTCATACTTATCAATTTCATTCACCGGACATCATACTTAGTGTTAAAAGATGTTTGGCCTACCCGATTAAAACCAATGCACTGTCTTCTCTCAGTAGCCAAACCGATTGCACCATTCTTCCACCCCTCCATGTTTGCATGTCTGGCTAAAATGTCTCTGATGCATATACATCTTGTGACATGCAAAACTCACCAACAGCAGTCTGTTTAAAAATAGAGAGATTAGTTACAATTTTAAAAACAAGTAAAAAATATTTAAAAATTCAATAGATAGCAAAATGATACAACCTGTGAAAACAATTGACCTCCAGTTGAGTGTTAAAAATGAATAGATTTTATTGTCGTGAATGAAAGCTAATAACCTTAAAATCACAACTCTATGAATGGACATTTTCAGAAAATGTTAAACCAAAGGAAAAAAATTAATAAAATTAAAGGAACAATTTTCAATTGCTGAATTTCTTAAGATTTAGTCAGCAACGTCAATGTTGTATTTTCAGGGTTGATTATGATTCTATAAATTTGGATGAAATTTATGGGAGTTATCAATTTAGAAAGACATGAAAATCATAACAGTCTTACTGCACACAGCAGTAAATATCGCACACAGCAGTATAAAAGATAGCATACTGCACACAGCAGTATAACAGACGGAATACTGCACACAGCAGTATTATAGATATCATACCACACACAGCAGTATAACAGACGGAATACTGCACACAGCAGTATTACCACACACTGCAGTATAACAGTCGGAATACCACACACAGCAGTATTAATAAACAGGGGTTAACACACAGGCGGAATAAACTGTCGGACGGTTTAACATCCACAGTAACACTCCAATTACTCCCAAACTTACGTCTCAATCACACTTAGAAACCAACCAAGCATTACAGTGAACACTGTTCACTGGGTGGATCTTGGCAACTGATCTTCACTAAACCAATTAACTCCAATTATACAACACAGCTAATAAAGTTTTGGGCGTTTGAATGATATTATTCACTTTCTCAAGGGGCACCGTCAACTGAAAAGTTTTAGAATTGAGCTCCTAGCCTAAATATTTAACTGATTGTTTGGGAAAGAGACAGGATTTAGCCCTATTGATGTTGAAACCTAAATGCTGTAATAAGTCACACAAGGTCTTAGTCTGAGACAAGCCTAGTTTCTTGATGTATGAAAAAGTAAAGAGTCCTCAATATAATGGGAAGACCTGGTAAAAACCAGTTTCATGACTTCTGTGAAAATTTGGGGTGCTGAAGAGAGACCGAAAGGTAGTCAATTGCCTTAAAATGCGTCTTTCAAAAATTATTATGAAAACCCAGGTGCTAATTGTTTTGGTGATTAAGCAGTAATTTCAGTGTATGTATTGTTGTCGAGTATATTAGAATGTATACATAAGCTGGTAATCAGCAATTGTCCTTCACTAATAGTACAAGCTCCTTGACAACAAGTCCTGTTCTCCAAAGGGTTTAATTATTGTTTAGGATTTATGTTAATAAGTAACCGTTGTTATGATTAACTGTTTTACTATAAAATGTATGTATTTTCCTGAATTCGACAGTCTGGCTGAGAAAGAAGTACGGTCGATTATTCTGCCGCTAAATGTAAACAAATATTTAAAGTTGACAAGCGCTTTGAGTGAGCTAATTTTTCCCACAGTATACACTTTACGGCAATTGGTGGAGAATCTGGGCAGACTAACTTTTTAACTTAGTCACAATTCAAAAGATGAACACGATTCCAGAACACGTTAAACAGCTCATCAGAAGTCTCGACATGAAAAATATGTCGCTGTCTTGGAGAATTCAAGAAAATGAAACTTCCGTGAGCATATCGACTTACTGGAATAAATTGCCACAGGAGCAAAGAGACAAACCCAGGTCAAAAGCAAAAAAGGAACGAGACCACAAACATATAATGATGTACTTAGAACGAAAAGAAAAGCAATCAGACACATGCAGGGACACACCAACAAAACAGGAAGAAAAAGTGTTGCCGGAGGACGAGGATAAACGCAACAGAGGATTGTTCAATTTAATTTCTGCAGAGGAAGAAAAATATGCTGACATGAGTACACAAACTTTTCAAATTTCCGAAGCTGACTGTTACACTTCAGTCCAACTCACAAGCCTCACTAAATCTGTGCAAAATGTAACTGCAACGTCAAACGTTTCAACTCAAGACTTGTGACGATCACAATAAGCCCCAAGTTCTTGAGACTCTTTCATTTGCAACAAGTGAATCAACCAAAGTTACGGAAAAAGTGCTATGGGCACATGGATACAGACAGCATGGAATTTATTATCTTATAAATGGAAAAACCTTCCATTCAGGAAAAACACATGGGTTCATGCTGATGAGATAGATGAAAGTGCTCGCAATTATATAAGAGACAATCCGAAAAGTATACAGTCTGGTCCTTCTAGTCCTCCTGCGAAATCACATTATAAAAAACTTGGAATAGGAAATAGTTGAAATTAATGATCGGTACATCAGATGATTAATCAGTTCCTGAAGCACATCGAGGTCGACGAGTTCTCAAGATTGAAATAATAAAAAAAAATGTCACAAATTCGAGTTTCGTGTTAGGAAGGACAGTTTGACCACATTGTGTCCTTGGGAAATGCACTTAACCCAGATTGTCCACATGGGGGCACGATGACACTGTGTACAAAGGTGTACTCCATGTCGATGGTACGCATGTCTTCAACCAATCTAACCCTGCCTGTGCTGCAGTGCGGAGTTACGATGTTGGGGAGCTGGCAGCTGCTCATCGTTGCTCGGTAGTTCTCTCTGGGTACTCCAGCTTCCTCCACCCATAAAACTGTCACGGTCATGATTAGCCTTTGTGCATTAGTATATGACCTTAAACACCAATAAATAAATAAATAACCATTTACTTACTATGAATAGCGGAAGATAAACTTTTAGGGTACACAATTGAAAAGAAATTCATTTTTTGTTTCAAATGTGGAGTCATAAATTATGTTATGGAGCCAGAAATTGAAAAATAATAAACTTTGAATGGTGATATTTTGCATTACGTTAAATAAAGGGTTGACTTAATTTGAATCTCTTGTAACTTCTTTATTATCCCCCATGGGAAGAGGACATAGGAATGGGGTTAATCATCCCTATTCTTGTCATCACATTAACACAAACAATTCAAAATATTTTTCCAAAATTTTATATATCGCTTTTTGGTGATAATATCATGAATGGGACTGCAAATCAGCTCTGACCAAGTATTTCTTCAAGAGTTATTGCCCTTGTTGGACTTGGACATTCTTAATCACATTACCATTACTTGTCATCACATTTCAAGGAAAACCATTCAAGATTTGTTTTCAAAATTTAACATGTAGATTTTGGGTGATAATATCATGGATGGGATTGCGAACCAGCCTTGTTGAAATATTTCTTTGAGAGTTATTGCTCTTGTTGGACTTAGAATTTATTGTCATCACATTACCAAGTCTAGACATCATATATCAAAGAGATTTTTTTTTTCCAAATTTAACATATAGCTTTTGGGTGATAATGATATAAAGAGGAGATTGCTAACCAGCTGTGGTCAAGAATTCATGTGATGTTTATTGCCCGTGTTGGACTTACAATTTCTTGTAATCAATTATGAATCAGCTGTGTCCAAGAATTTCTTCATGAGTTATTGCCCTTGTTGGAGTTAGGTGCAGGGGATTGGCCATCCCATGTTGTTGCACTTTTTAATTAAAAACTGGTCTCTCAAGCCAGAAGGCATTGGATTGATCCTCACTCGATCTTAAGGTGTCTAACCTCTCTCTGAAAGCATCAGTTGTTAGATTGATACTGTCACAGCATACTGTTCTATCCTGTGGGGATGTAAAATGGCTGTTCCCTGTAACGAGAGAGACATACTCCATGTAAGCTAAAGATCCCTTCGTAGTATTCGAGAAGAGTGAGGCCATAAAATTGCATCTACACAGGCCATCCCACCAACTGTGCCATTGGGCCACGGAGAGACATTAACTCTAAACCCACTGAGGAATTTTAAAATATTTTTCATTAATTCTAGTCATGGCTTCTGTGAGGCAGCCATGACTTGATTTGATAAAAAATTAATGAAAATTTGATTAAAAAAAACATTGGTCAAAAAGTCTATACAATTTACATAGGAAAATTTGGTATGCTCAAATTTGACTTATTTTGATGGACAGAGATTTCCTGCCCTGGGCACAAATATCTGCCAGCAGCATCCAGGGAGTTAATATAAGTTACAGAACTTACTCTCCAATTTGCATAAAATATTTAGCTTAAAACAAATAAACCACATTTTGTTGTCTTATTCTTTTCTGTCAGTGATGTGGGAATAAAGGAACCATATTCTGCAATGGTATTAATCAGTGATTAGAAATTTATTGCATCTGCCTCACACCTATCGGATAATGAGTTTGGATCAATATTGCACTTGTCAAATACAGACTAGCACCAATATCTGTTTAATTGCTTCTTAACATGAAATCTTTATTTTATATTGCTTGATTGTGATGGTGCATGGATATTTATGTCTTTATCATTAGAATGAGATTAAATCAAAGGCAACTGAAAAATACCCAGTGAACTTATATTATTGGTGAGCAACTTGACATTAGAATGTGAGATTTCATATCTTCATCTGTCAATCTCAGGTGCATATCACCACAAACATATTTTTATTTAACAAATCTGTACAAATTGGAGGTTAAGACAACCTGAAAATGTTTTTTTCTTCTTTTGAGTTTCTTGTATTAGACAGCTGATAGACTTGGATTGCTTTTTTCAGAATCTTTGGAGTATTCTGATATCTTCACCTGTGTTAACTCGTAAAGGCCTGGAGACTACATATATTTTACTAAATATTAACAGTCTGAATCCTGTGCCTTGGCAGTTGTTTCAAGGCAAGTCTTGACTGCCTTTATAGGCTGCATTAGGAGTTATGCCCCTTTTTTATTGGAAATTTGGTGTTTGTCTGATAAAATTTTCCTGGCTTTTGTAGGAGCCATACCTCTTTTAGTTTGAAATTCTGTGTTTATCTGATCATGATTTTGTGAATGTGATAACATGAATAAATGTAATCAGGTTTTCATGAAAGTTGCTACAGGCACACATTTGGAGAAGATCTCTGTCAAGTACGATATCACTAAATTTTGTTGTATTTTGAAGGAGTTATGCCTTTTTTTTTTAATTCGGTGTCTGATAACAATGCTGTGAATGCGATAATTTGAAGAAATGTTATTAGATTAGTATGAGACTCGCTTCAAGCATACATTGTGAGAAAATCTTGGTCAAGTTTGATTTTCCCCATATTTCCATGTTTTTTCTGCCCATTTTTGTTTGAAATTTGATGTTTGATAATGACTTGTGAATGTGATAACTGGGCAAATTTAGTCCAGTACAGTGGAACCCTGTTAACTGAATAGCCACTTTGCCAATGAAAATGATTCAATTAACATGAGTATTCAATTAACAGGGATTGTGTCATTTTCATGTATTCTAGAGGCCAAATAGGTCTATAAACAATGGGAAATGGGGGAGAGTCAGGGTAATTTCTCAACAGGTTACAAGATTTGTTATTCAATTAACAGGAGTTTACTCTATAACCTACATTCAATTAACAGGTCAAATTTGTACTGGAGGTATGGTAAATGGTTTTGTATATTCAATTAACAGGGTTATTCAGTTAAGGGAATCCAATTAAGTGGGCTCCACTATATTGATGAAAAGTGCAATGGGCATATATTTGGAGAACATCTTGGTCAAGCTCAATATTCATCAAATTTTGTTGGCTTCTGGAGGAGTTATTCTCCTTTTTGTTTGAAAAACTGTGTTAGTCTGATAATAATGGAGAATGCATCAACATGAAAAAATGTAATGAGATTTTCATGAAACTTGCTTTTGGCATCACCTCATGCAAGATGAACATGCTTTTTTTCTCATAAACATTGAGAACTAAACTTGACTTCATACCTATGTCATGGCCATTATATAGCCATAGATGCTGACTGTGGCCTTAACCACCAAATAAAAAAAAATAGGGCTTGGTATCCCATATCTGGGGTGCAAATTTTCAAACATGGTCAAGAGAACTAGAAACATTCAGCTAAACTTAATTTTATACATGTGTTGTGGTAATGACAAAGTCATAGATGCTGAAAGTGATCGTAAACACCAATAAGCAGAAAACATTTTGTTACTCAGAAAAAAGAAATTGTATTTTGGTTTTTTAATTGTGTTAAACTTTGAACCCCCGTGGCCGCTTTTCCGGCCAGGAACATGATACATCATTACGTCATTAAATAGGATGACTGTTCAGTAAATGTGTGGGGTAGACCAATCAGTATTTTCAAGGGCTGCACGTTGAAATTATTAATTGGTCTACCCCAAATAATGAATATGGACTCTTCTAATTGCTGCCATTGAACTGGCATGGAAGATACCACTAGAGTTCAAAGGGTTAAGTAAAGGGTTAAGCCAACAAGCACTCTCCATAAACATAAAAAAAATATTTTTACAACTCAATACAATTTGAAATTATAGTAACCATTGCTAAAGGCATGTGATAAATTGAAGAAAAACATGCAGGTTTAAACATTCAATTTAAATTAATTCAGCATGCATCAAGTTGATGTTGAAATAACAGAATTTCAAGATGCACATTTTCCCATAATGCAACTAAAACTTTAACCAATTCAAACTAAAGCTTTGTCAAAGAAATCTGAATTGGTTTAATTACTTGCTACATTGTAGAAAAAATTTACTGCTTGGTATTTCAACATTACTGTGCTGATATCAAGTTGAAGCTCAGGCAATGCCAAAACATTTTCAGTAATTAATTCTTTACCTCCGAATCCCAGCAAACTATTTTTCCTGAACAACTTATTATTTTTAATTTTTTACATCCAAAACATAGTTTAGGATCCCTCACAAGTCAAGGGAATAGGTCCATCAAGCTCGTTCCAATGAGGATCATAAACTATGTTTTATTGGCAAAAAGTGAACAAATTATAAATTTTGAATTCCAGTTTTTGTGTCCAGTGCAGGTCAATAAAGGTTATTTGGGTTTGTTAAGAAAATGCTGAATAGACTGACAAGGCATGTAGACAGTGGAGTCCACTTAATTGGATATCTCTTAACTGAATAATCCTGTTAATTGAATATAATTTCCCAACACAAAACCATTTACCATACCGCCAGTACAAATTTGACCTGTTAATCGAATATAGGTTATAGAGTAAACTCCTGTTAATTGAATAAAAAATCTTGCAACCTTTCGTACGCTTTTCAGTGAAAACTTGTGGAATAAAGTTCTTCCCAGATAATACTTTTCAAATTCTCTGAAAGAATCACAAAATAAGTTTCATTTATCATCCTGTGCTGTATAGTGGATGGGAGATACAGGAATGGATAATTAATGTCTGCTCTTCCATCTATCATTTCAACTGCACATCCTTTCCCATTTTTTGTCATCACGTTTTTAAGAATACCATTCAAAATACATTTCCCAAATTTAACAAAATGAATTAATATAATTATAGCCTTTTAGTGATATCACAGAGGGGGATTATGAACCAGCTGTGTCCAAGGATTCCTTCAAGAGTAATTGCCCTTGTTGGACTTGGAATTCTTGTCACCATGTTTACCTTTTCTTGTAATCACATTTCAAAGGAAACCATTCCAAGATTTTTTTCTCCAAATTTAATAAAAAGCTTTTTGGTGAGAATATAATATCAATGGTATTGTGATACAGCTCAGCCCAAGTATTTATTTGAGAGGTATGCCCTTGTTGGAAATGGCAGGTGGCAGAGGATTAGCCATCCTGTGACATTGCACTTGTTGAATTTCCAAGTTGAAACCAAGTGTCCAATAGCTGAAATTGAATATGTGCTTCTTGTGCTTTTCCACAGAAATGAGTATTTCTATGGATGAAGATTTAATGGACATTAAAGTGTATAGTAAATTACTCATGTCACACTGTATTGTGGTTTTAGCTGTATGAGTGCTTCTGGCCTGTAAATATTGAATTAACATCTTTACCCTGCAGCAAGTTACACTGTATAAAATGTCAGTAACCTATGGGGGAGGGTGGAGAACAGTGATGCTTATCTGACTTCTCTGTTTCCACTATGCGAGCCATGCTGTTGACATCTCAACAGAATTTTGGACAAAATAAATAGCAACAACTGATACATGAAACCTACTTTGGCAGATCATGTTAGCTTTTGTTATTTATTTTAGCAGAAATTTCCACTCCATTCCTATATGGATGCAATTTGAGTAGAGTTAGTATCAAAAGATTGCCAAATCTCGCTAGGAAACATACAGGGCTTCAGAATTTATGTTACATTATTTTGTCAAAACCTTTTCATTCATTCACATATTTTACAATTGATGTTACCAATCATGTAACCTAAACAATTGTTTGTGAGTTATTTCCAGTCTATACTTGTTGACTGCATACTTGTATGCAAATTTTAAAGCAACAGACAAAGGTCCCCTCTGGGAACCCTGGGAGTGGAGCAAACAAGTTCTGTTTTACTGGTAAAATACAACCTGGAAACAAAGCTGCTTAAACCCTGTGGACCAAGAGATTTTTATACATTTTTGCTGAGCTTTGAAAGTCTACCTCCTGTGTCTTTGCAGTTGTTTCTTGTCAAGTCTTGGCTACCTACAGAGGTAGCCAAGACTTGGCTATAAACAACTGACAAAGTACTTAGAAAACAAGTTTTGAGTTTACCCAAACACTGCATGTTGGGGCACCTGTTCCTTTGCATTAAAAAGTTATCAGAGTCGGAATTTTCCCCTTAACCCTTTACCTAATGTAAAGGCCAAAACCGGCCAGTGCTATTCACAAAAATCGCCAATTAATTTTTATGCCACCCGACTTATATGCCCCCCGACTTAAGTCGGGTGGAATATAGTGATTGAAGTGTGCGTGTGTCCGTCCGTGTGTGTGTGTGTCTGTGTGTTGCCGAACCAATAACTCGAAAACTGTTAGGGCCACAGTCATCAAACTTCACACAATTATAAAGGACCATAGGAGGATGTGGCACACACCATAGCTGGGTTTGTACCTTCAAGGTCAAGGTCACATTTCAAGGTCAAACTAAAAATCGGTCAGTATTCGTGTCTCAGTCATAACTCAGAAATGCATCATAGTACAATTGTTAAACTTTTTTACAAATGTTAAGGACAGTCAGAAGGTGTGTCGCGTATAATAGTTTCCGCCGCATCTGCAAGGTGAAGGTCACAATTGACCTTCATATGTTCAGGGTCACAAATTGTGTCTCAAGCAGAACTCCAAAACTATTAGGGCTACAATCATCTAACTTCGCTCAATTATAAAGGACAACGGGTGGATGTGCCACACACCACAGCCAGGTCCGTAAGGTCATGGTCAAGGTCACATTTCAAGGTCACACTGAAAATCATCAATATTCGCGTCTCCCCCATAACTCAGAAACGAACCAAAGTACAAATATTAAACTTTTTTACAAATTTTAAGGACAGAAGGTGTGTCGCATGCATTAGTTTTTGCTGCATCTTCAAGGTTAAGGTCACAATTGACCTTCATATGTTCAGCATCACAAATCGTGTATCAAGCATAACTCCAAAACTATTAGGGCTACAATCATCTTACTTTGCTCAATTATTTCCAAAGTTATGGCCCTTTTCACTCTTTCGATTTGAAACTTTTTGGCAGGTTGGGGGCATTGGCACACGCTTTGCATTGCTCCTCTTGTCATTATTTTGTTCATTTTTTGTCTCAAAAAACAAGCTCGTTCCAAAGAGGGGTCATAACCGATGTTTTTGAGACAAAAAATGAAAAAAATTTGTTATTCAAGAATTTGGTTTGCAAGTGTTGTCTGCTAAAGGTTAATTGAGAAGACAACACATGCCTAAATTATTGGCTAAACTTGACTTCATAACTATGTCGTGATATATCCATAGATGCTGAAAATAACCTTAAATGCCAATCAATAAATAAATAACCGACCAAAAGTCAGAATAATTAGCTAAAGGACTCACTTTTTTATTACCATATTTGGTTATGGTATCCCCTGAATTATGTATTTCGGTACTCTCCACTGAATGGTAGTGTATCAAATTTACTGTCAGGTGTAACCCTATTAACTGGTAGAGTGCTGGGCTTTAATAAATACCCAGACTGTGACTATAACATCCACCTTCTACTGATAATGGTTTCATATTGACCTTGGCAGGAATCAATTTTTGTTGTGACAGCTTGCTCAGCTACATTTGATTGGATAGTGCCCATTGGCACTATCCAATCAAATGTAACTGAGCAATATATGGTGAAAGGAAATCTGTGGTCAAGAAAAATATAGCACTCAACCAGTTAATTGAATATCTGTTTTATCAGTTATCTGTTTTATCAATCAACTGAAATATTCAATCAACCAGATATTGATCATTCCTCTACATTTTCAGTGATAGGTAGCTGATATCTATTGTATTATATCTTGTTTGACAGAGCTTATATTGGCAGTACCATGCAACGTGAAATAGGTCTGTAAAGGTCAGAAGTTTGCAGGTGTTCAATGAATCAAATTTGTTATTCAGCTAATGTTGATTCCTTTGGCAAGACACTTAATCCCAATTGCCCAAGTGGGATAATGGTCATTACGTGTGCAGTACCCATATGAGACTGGTCAATTAATACCCCAGTTATTGATGCTAAATTTAGATTAGTGCTGTCTATTTATAGAGGAACTATTTATGAGTGGGCGTGTACAATTAATTACTTATCTTCATTGACAACAGAGCAACAAATAACAAGAACATTGGCTTTGATATATTTTATTTCATTCAAGTGTTTCAACGTTAAACTATAGAAACATAATACACTGCACATAGATATTAACATAAATAAGTTTGTTTTTTGCACATAGATATTTACATAAATGAGTTGTCTTTTTTTTAATCTTTTAACTTCATTTGGTTTCTTATAACTAAAATTACAGAACGTTCAACGAGGAATGTAACAAAAACGCCGCCACGGTGTGTTCCCACCGTGGAGTTCCAGTGGACCGCTGTGTTTGATCAGTGGAAGACAGTTTTCAAAACACTGTGACTCGCCATGGTCATGAGCGTTAAGGATTAGCTTAATTGCTTTTGCATGTCAGTTTCTCTGCTGATTAATAAATACTGTCTTGTGACGTCAACTGGCAAGACAACTGCGTTTGTTACTGGTAGTAGATAATTTATTTTAAATTAAAATTGGAATTTGGGGGAGGCAGACGGCGACTATTGCTGTGGTTTGAAATGTAAATTGGGAATAGAACAGTCAGTTCCTTTTGGTTATGTACAAAGTCCTCGTCACTTTCGAAACTAAACTTGCATTTGCGCGATCGATGTGATCGAGGAAATAAATAAACCAGACTTCAGAAAAACAACTAATATTCGTGAAGTTCCCAATTTCACATTTTGATTACAGCTGAAGGCCAACACGTGATGAACCATGTTTTTCTTGGGTGGGAAGTGGGGGCGAAAAAGCCTCCTGCGTCACGAAAGTGCCCACGGCACATGGCTAATGATCGAAGAGATACCAGTTTACGACATTGAGTCAATTCGACCAGCCCATCCCCTTTCCCACCTTACTCTTGTCGGTCTAAGCAATTAAAGATTCTTATAAAAAGGATATATAGTAAAAAGAAAATATAGTGTTTTTGAATGGATACCAAAAAGTATCTCACTCGTGACTGAAACTAATGATTATTTCACTGGGGGAAGGGGGGTGGGGGATGGGTGGACAGGAGATATTAGCATACCAAAACAAATATCCTTCATCCAATTCTCTAGGGGTTTGTACATACTTTTAAACTCTTTGCATTCACAGATTTTTCATCGTTCCTCTACATTGTTGTTATTTGTATTATCAGTTGAAATAGCTAAGCCTGTGTGTATGCAAAAATATGTGGGTGAATATGAGGGAGAAACCGAATTAAAATATCTGCAAATGTGCCATTCTAAGAGAGAGTACACTTCAGTGGGAAAGAGAGAGATAGATATACGTGATGGGGGGGGGGGGGGGGAGTAAGAAAAAGTGAAAGAAAATTAGTACACGGAAGTATATGCAAGTGCGTGTGGGCGTATGTCTGCATATTACACTGTGTGTGTGGGGAGTGTCCGCAAGTGTGAGTGTGTGTGATGGTGTGCATGCATGCATGTGTTTTGGTTTTTCGGGTTGGGTTTTTTTGTTTTTGGGTTTTTTTTTATGAACTACTGTAAAAAAAAGACCTTCCTCTGATGAAAATGTGTCTCATAAGCCTTCATAGGCTAGATATCATATAAATATTTTGTAAATACTCTATGTATATTATGTATGTGTATTGAAATGTGACACTTAAACAAAATATTCTACTACTATTACATTAAAGTAGTCGGGATTGAAGCGATTAATTAAATATAATAGATTAAACTACCACTTGCACAAGATGTGAAATAACATTTGAGTGGCTCGACAAAGCACAGAGCTGTCCTTCAAACCAACATCTGTTTCAACACCTCTGCACATGAAAAGCTTGAGAAAAAATAAGAGACAAATCAACATTTTCAATTACTTTTTATTAATTCAGCAATCATAATTATATCAACATTTTCAATTACTTTTTATTAATTCAGCAATCATAATTATAACCATATGTAAATAAAATCAATAGGAAATAATATTTTTTTATTTTTCAATAATGACATGCTGATCGACAAGCCAGACCACCACACATCATAACCCTAGCTCAGACATGCCCCGAAATTTTGTATTATAATTTTTTCGTTTTGTCCCCCCACACGTATCTTGAAACCCCAAAAATTAAAATAGGTCTTTCAGGCAGGAGATTTTAGTTCCTCCATCGGAGATTTTCTGGCGCCACCCCTGATTTTTGCGTGCTGCCACACATCAAAAATTTCAGTGTCTTGGCAGTGTAAGATCCAGTCATCCATACCACTCCTAAATGGTGAAGTAAATAGTCCCCCCCCACTCCCCATCCTCGAAGAAACGACGCAATTGGACCCCAGACTCCCATAAACCTACATGCACAAATAGGCCTATATCATTGATTGCTTGCCCATCTGACTACCCCCCCCCCCCCCACCCCACCCCACCCCATCTTGGACAGTTTTCCTTGCTAGTGGATTCCAAAGCGTCTTGGGCTGAAACGTCCCAGGGCCACCACAAGCATTCCTTTTTCATTAATGTAGTTTATGTTAATTCCAC
This sequence comes from Pictodentalium vernedei, assembly GCA_031216915.1. Lineage (NCBI taxonomy): Eukaryota > Metazoa > Mollusca > Scaphopoda > Dentaliida > Dentaliidae > Pictodentalium > Pictodentalium vernedei. Next base: position 413,323,376 of record CM062296.1, read on the forward strand.
TCTCAACATGTACATTTTAACATTCCTCTATGAACTTAAGTTTTAAAATCATAAATCAGATTCCCTTCCTCCCCAACCCACAATTTATTCCAAATTCAGTACCGGTAACATGATTCTTCTCGGTCAATAGCTACAGTTAGGTAAAATACCGTCGGGGGAATGTCCAGATATTGTGCTGGTCAAGTTATAATTTTTTCATCTCACATCCATGATTTCAGTACGGTAATATATTTATTTTTTTTGTAATTCCTCGAGTTCTGAATCGATTTTGTTGAACAACATTCGGAATCGCAATAGTTTTTAATAACCTTTTCAAAGATTGAACTATCTTTTTAAGATTTCAAGTAAAAGTAAAAGTAATTTTTCACTGACTGTGAAAAAAATTGATCTAATTAAGAGCCGGTGACTGAGAGATCAAAAGATAAACCGACATCAGCCGAACATCCCATCACACAGTTTGACATATTCATGCGAGATTAAAAACACGATTCAAACTCCATATTTTGATCGTTTTTTCTGTCATATTAATGCTTTTTATTATCAAAAAACATGTATGGAGCATACGTATTCAATTTATACTTAAGTGCAATACCTAACAATCACTAAACAACAGTGAACTGAAACTATTTCTGGTGGAAGAATAAACCTGATTACCGCACTTGCAAAAAACACAAGTTAATTATAGACAAACTGAAGTCACGAGGTGGGGTTTTGAGACCCCACCTCGTAGTGTAATTAGTGGGGTCTCAATTTCTGTGTTCATATGGGCAGCGTACACGACGTGGTGTGGTGTACTGAGTGTATATTGCTTGTTGGTGGTACATAATTCCTTCAATACAGTAAAACCTGTTTTGAGCGACCACTTTCCTGAGAGACCACCTGTCTTGAGAGAGTGCTGTGACTGTGTACCATAAGTGACTTGGGGTAAACATAATGTTCCTTGGGTGCAGCAAGTCACCATCTGCAATGCTATTGCAGATGGCTCCTTGTTGCACTCAAGAGATAAATTAAGTGGATAAGATAATTACCACTGACTGGCTGAAATTGAGTCATTTTCATGATAAAAGCCAGAGATATTGAAAGTGACCTCAAACAAAAGATAGTGGGAACCCTGGGAAGTGGTGCAATGCTTGTTCACTATGGTAAACAAGTTTTACTTTACTTGTAAAGTAGGACCTGGTAATCTGGTTACGGCGTTGTACCTCAAGCTGAAAGGTCCACGGTTTGATCCCCACCAGGGGTAACTGCATTGTGTCTTTGGGCAAAGCACTTAATCCCAGTTGTATGGAGGCATGGTGGCACTATGTACTAAGGCATACTGCATGTTGGTGGTACAGTTGTCTTCAACCAATGCTAACCCTGCTTGTGCAGAATTAGTATGTTGGGGAGTCTGACATTTGCTTGCCACTGTTTAGTGGTTCTCTCCAGGTACTCCCACTTCCTCCTCCCACAAAACTGTCCGAAACGAGGTGACCCTGGCAGTCAAAGGTGTTGTTAACCTCCCCCCCCCCCACCCCCCGATCCCTGGCAATCAATGCCTGGGGTGGAAGTCTTCTAAAGTGGACAGCATAGGTATAAATGATTGCTAAACTTGTCTTCATATCAATGTTGCAGTCATGATATAGCCACAGATGCTCAAAGTGACCTTAAACACCAATAGATAAATTTATCTTACAATCAACATGTATTTTGTCTGTATTAACTCCGCAACTGTCGTGTATCTGACCCCCTGATACAGATGTTTGTATCAGGGGGTCGGATACAAGCATGTTCCTTTCGCGTGAGTTCCAATTTTTTTCATTTTGTTCATCCGTACAAATAAATCGTTCGTTATATATTCGTCTACATACTTGACTTATCCCCAATATATTGTAAGATAAAATGATTATTACCATTATGTGGATGTACAAAATATGTATCCGAGTCTCACTCCGGGTTCTAAAGGTAGATCACGACTCGTCTTCAACTCGTCGTGTTCTAAGAGTAGATCACGACTCGTCTTCGACTCGTCATCTGCCCTTAGAACCCGGAGCTCAACTCGGATACATATTTTGTACATCCACATAATGGTAATAATCTCTATAGATTAAGTCAACCAAAAATAATCTCCCACTCAGTCAAGTATTGAAGTCTTAGCATGTTATATCAGCAATGTTTCCAACAAAATATCCTAACAAGGAATTTTATGTGTCAATAAGATTCCTTCAGGAAAGCCTATCATTGGATTTCACATCATTCATGATGACAAAATTAATGGAGGTATTGTTTGGCTCAATAAGCAACAAAACCACATGCACAGTCACAATTGTGATAAAGAGAGGATGAATGCACTGTGCTAAAAGAAGATATTATTGGAATCTCACAGAATAGGGTTTATTAATGAAACCTAGCTTTTTTCACTGTTAATATTGAAAACACAGCTCCAATTATACACTTTTTTTCAGATATGTAATCACGATCAATTATTCAACTGAACCCAAAATTTCCATGATTGCCATAACCTTTATGAAGTTATGAGTTGGCAAAATTTTAACTTTTTTAATGCCATGGTTGATAAAAGCAAACCAGAACATTCCAAAAAATTATAACCCGAGAGTGGGAAGAGCTTGATTACAGTGATACAGTGGAACCCTGTTAATTGAATAGCCACATTGTCAATGAAAATTATTCAGTTAACAAGAGTATTCAATGAACAGGGATTGTGTCACTTTCCTGTATTCTAGGGATAAACTTAGCTTTTATTATATTATATCTTGTTTGACAGAGCTTCCTGAGCTCTGTCAAACAAGATATAGTAGATTAAATGCCTGTATTGGATGTACTGAGGGCAATAAAGGGTCTATAAATAAAGGAAAACTGGGGAGAGTCAGGTAATTTCTCGACAGGTTACAAGATTTTTCATTCAATTAACAGGAGTTTACTCTATAACTTTTTTTCAATTAACAGGTCAAATTTGTCCTGGAGGTATGATAAATGGTTTTGCATTGGGAAATTATATTCAATTAACGGTTATTCAGTTAAGAGAATTCCAATTAAGTGGACTCCATTGTATAATTGTTTGTTTTGCTTTATTGGGGTTTAAGGACACTTTCAACCACCAGGGTCACATTGTGTCGGGATAGTTTTACTGGTGGAGTAAGTCAAGAATACTCAGAGAGCCACAGAGCAGCAGCAAGCAACTGTCAGACTCCCCAACATACTAACTCTGCACAAGTAGTTTCAGCACCGATTGAAGGCAAGTGCAATATCAACATTCAGTATGCATGTGCACAGTACCACCGTGCCCCCACATGGGCAATCAGGATTAAATGTCTTGCCCAAGAGCACAGCACAGTTACCGCAGGTCAGGATCAACATGTCAACCTTTCAGTTTGAACTTCACTGCTCTAACCACAGGGTTCCCGTGGGCCTTAAAAAGCCTTGAATTTGAAAATCAATTTTCAAGGCCTGGAAAGTCATTGAATTTCCCCCAAACTATAAGAGTGGTCTGGAAAATCCTTGAAAACAGTCTTTCAAAATATAAAAACCATCAAAATTTACCCGTGATTATCTTACAACTTATTTCTGCTGGTACTGTACTCTCAATTTTTATTCGATAACCTTTAATTTTACTTCTATGAAGCCTTAAAAAACCTTAAATATGGCAGGAAAATGGCCTTGAATAGCCTGGAGTCCACTCTCTAATTAGCTGCAAGAACCCTGAACCATGAACCACTGAGTCACAGTGCTCCCACTACTGGTATGATAGGACCAGGTAAATTATGTGATACAGTATGGGAGAGAGGTCACCAAGCCCGTTCCTTCAGTATGTCACATAATGGCATTTCCGTGGCAAAAATAGAAAGATGTTTCAGGACCCTGTAAATCAATCTAAACACATCTAAAATTAAATCGAGCAAAGGCTATCAAATTGAATTCCGAATCCCGAATCCCATGTCAATAGAGTCTGTACAATGTAATGGCAAAAAGTTCCTCTTGTGAAACCCAGGAAGTGAGCAGTACTTGTTGACTTTGGTAAACAAGTTCTGCTTTACTGGTAAAATAGGGCCTGCATGTGGTGGTGGTACCAAACATTTTTCAACGAACCAAGATTTTTCAGAGGTGGTACTGAAGGCTCTTACACACTGGATGTGGTATGAATATTGCATATGATGAGATGAAGTAACAGATAACAATCTTTATTGCACACCTATGCTTTTATTTTCATAAAATACACCCTTTTTATGTAAAAATTGAAGCGAACAATAATTTTTTTTGTATCGTCTTAAAAAATGTGCGGACTATTTAACTATTTCTAGTTTTTACGCTTGGGTTACTTTTGGCAATAATTTGTGTTTTTAATATTTCTTTTACTAAACTGTAGGCTTGCAATAAATACAGAGCAGCATACATGTTCAAACTGTCATTTTTTACCCGCACTCGATCGATTTCGGCAGAGGGATAATATTGGAACAAGAAGCCAAAGACTTCGAGTTCAATATTATCCCTCCGCCAAAATCGCTCAATAATTTTTTCGTAAACTGTAGGCTTGCAATAAATACAGAACAGCATATGCGTTCAAACTGTCATTCTTTATCACACTGGATCGATTTTGGCAGAGGGACAATATTCAACTCTAAGCCTTCGGCTTCTCATTCAATATTCCTCTGCCCAAATCGATCTCATGCAATAAAAAATGACAGTTTGAATGCGAATGCTGTTCTGTCTATTTCTTTTCTGAATGGAATTTCAGCATAAAGTACTGCTTCTAGTCTGTAAATTTTCGCATTGGTCTCAATGTACAGGTGTAGATGATGTTTGTTTTTGAGAAAAATAACACACATCATTGCACCTTTCTGACCATTAGTGAACCAATTTCTGAGCACCATACTTTGCTTCTGTACAAATAATTGCTGAAAATGTGTTATAATTGTCTATAGGAGTTTGACATGGGGGGGGGGGGAGGAGTCCATGCCCAACCCCCCCCCTCCTGTCAGAATGTTTTGAAAACAAGTGAGAAAAAACAAAATAGCTAAACTATTAAATAATGATGAGTTGATTAGGAATCAATAACCTTAGATTGATCTATGCGGTATTGAAATTTCAGCTAAATACCTTGGTTTTGGTACGGTATTCCGTATATGCACAGAACACTGAAAGTAGTCGCAAACTGACCCAATTTCCCAACATTCAACCCCATAGTAACTTAACAGGTTCAGTGCTGACATCTCATGAGCTAGGCAAGGTTTCAACTACCATAACTAATTCGTCTAGCAAATTATTTAATGAATCACTCGTTTCAGTGTGAATAGAGTGATTCATTAAATAACCTGCCAAGCTGATCAGTTGGCCTCTATGTCTTTCGTACCATACCCCTTCCCAAATGAATCAGGTGGAAGAAACATATATTCTTCACCTTCAAGGCATTTCAGTAAGTTTTCACTGGTTGTAACAACCTTGGTCACTCCTTCCCTCTTTATCTTACAAAGTGGCAACAAGATTAATGTCCACTGTCCAGTGGATCCAGAGTTCAATATCCACTCAAATATGCAAGTAAATTGAAGTAACGCAACTGTAATTAATCTCTCTATGATAATCCCAGTTGTGAAAACATTGTGCAATCATTGCCAATCTTGTAATGCTTCAGTGACATGGTGTCATCCACCTTTCATTGTTTGGGTTCATTCTTGAAAAACATGTAAAATAACATGTTTTATGACATTCATCTAGTTGGAATTATAGGGTATTTTGAGTGTAATCACTCTACCAGTGTCCACTAACTTCACTTCTGATTTGTGGCTTCATACACGTTTCTGAATATTCCAGAGAATTCATGATTTTCCATGATAAATTAGGGTACATTTTCATTTTCCATGAGAAAAAATGTACAAATCGATGATTTACTAACAGCAGCAAATCATTTTCAAAGCATTTGCTGAGCCTCGATCAATCAAATAAACTTTGATAATGCTAAATCTGATGTCACCTGTTGGCTTCCGTACATTGTTTTTTAATGTGTCTTAAAATTTAGGTCAATCACGTTTTTCCAGTGTGCACTGGTGTGCAGTATAAATTATTTATTCAAAAGAATATAAAGCAGATGATCGGGTATTAAAGTTTGGGGGCTTGTATTTTAATAAAATGATCAGATAAAAGTATGCAACTTAAGATAGCAATGCTGAATTGAAAGAAATGCTATACAAAATTGCTGAGAAGTATCAACCACAAGCAGTATTACTGTTTGTATGTCAAGGGATCAGGGGCAACCTGCTCGAGGGAAACCTGCCCCAGGCCTATTTTTGGGGTGGGTTGTCCCACTTTTTGGGGTGGGTTGTCCCGTTTTTTTTTTCTGATTTTTGAAGAAAACGTTTTTGGGAGATGGCAACATTGTTTATGTAACACAGGAATAAACCATGTGGAATATCTGAGTGCAAGAAGAGGCGAGACAACCATCCAGTTTACTTGCAGACAATGCAGAGACCAGTCCATTGAGAATGATATGCCTGTTGACTCAGATGAAGCCATGGACACGTCCGAGAACAAAACAGTCAGGCCACTGAAACATCCATAGACACTTCCATCAGTGAGACACCCACAGATACCATTACCACAGACATTTCTGATAATACCACACTGACCACAGAATTGAATGCTGAATTTGATCTTCCACATAGACACGCTTCTATTCATATGTTATTACTTATAATACCATCATAATTAAGTCCAATAAACAAATCCATTGTCCCCTAATTAATAATGAACGTATTATAAGTAATAACAGCTGAATAGTTCATTTGTTATTACTTATAATCCAATCATAGTTCAATATCATAGTCAAATAGCTGATAACTGCGGCGAGTGAAAAGCATGGGGTGGGTTGTCCCAGGGCGGGTTGTCCCAGTCGGTTAGGTGCGGGTTGTCCTGTTTCCTATGTCAAGTTGTAAACGCACTGAATTGTCAATACCAGTGGATTATTTCCAACCAATTGTCAACTACCCACCCGACCCCTAATGCCCCTTGTGAATAAATCACACAGTAATTTCCAGAAAATATATTGAATCAGTATGAATGTAAGAAACACTGGGCCCAAGCCGTACATCTTAAGAAATGGAAGTACCAAGTTAACAACTTGCCATCTTTCGTTTTTCTGCCGTCTCATTTTTTATTTCTTTCTCCGACGTATTCAACAGATTTGCACGTTTTCTTATCAATTCTATCAAAATATGTGGCCCACAGGCTTTTAGATTTATGATCCACCTTGATGAGTTGTCAATTTTGCAGAAAAATATAAATACCGAAATGAGCTATATTTTGATTTGGTTTCGGTATGGTTTTCAGTATCCCTGTAATACCGAAACTATACCGAAAATTTGGTATACCACACAGCACTAACCTTAAAATCATTCCAACAATTTTTGGACTTTTTTTGGACAAGCTGAGGTGGAGAAGGCTAAGTTGTTGGAGATGTCCAGGCCTGGATATTTTGGTTGGGTGAAGGTGTCAATAAAACTATTTATTTTTTCCAAATGTCTGCTATGTTTTTGGAGTGTGTGTGGGGGGGGGGGGGGGGGGGGGGGATATCTCCTCCACCTCATCTTGTCCAAAAAATTCCCCCAAATTGCAGAAGTGGTTCTAATGTTGTCTATTTCTAAGTAACTGTTGTTATTTTATGGTTTAGCATAGAATGAAAAAAATATTTTTCCATATCTTCCATATATATTGACATGGTAGGGGTGGGGAAGGAGATGGAGATAACCAGGCCTGGACCCCACCCCATTTACAGCCAGTCAATGAGCTCTGTCAAACCAGATATCATTGATTGATGTTGGAGGTAAAGTAGTAAAGTATGGTACTGATTAAGATGATATTATACTGCCAGAGAGCTAAGGGTTAAAGGCATCATGGGTCTCCTTTGAGTCAAAAACTGAGATTCATATGCAGTGTAACTGAGTAAACTTTCATGCCGTTTTTCTGAGGTTTAAGAATGGAGGTAAAAGAAAAATCATTTTTTGGTGGCAAACCTCAGGCAAATAAATGAAATTATTTGTCACCCAAATTATATAAACATGCAAGAGATTAAGTAGGTTCTCCGTATCCCTGCAAATCTGAAACTTTGGATCGAACCAAATCATGCAAAAGATTTGGAATTGAATCAAATCTCACCACTATTCATTTGCAGATATTGCACCTCCTGCAGCTGTAAATATAGAGGACATCTAGTGTTTTTGAGTAGCTACCGAAAATTATCTCATGAATGACTGAGACAAATGTTTATTTTTCGCGACCGCTTGTGCGAGCAAAAATAACCATTTGTCTCGGTCACAAGTGAGATACTTTTCAGTATCCACTCAAAAACACTAGATTTTCTTTTTATTATACGCCGTTTATAAGAATCTGATAATTCCATCCGTTTCAACCTTGAATTGATGCATGAAAGTAAACAGTGCATTGAATCATTGATAGGCGGAAGTGATTTGATCGATAATCGGAACAGACAGCGACTTGCAATCTGATTCAGCAGGTGGGTTTCTAGTCCAAACATGGCCGGAAAGACCGTAATATAAGTTTTTGGTTTGGTACGTCCTTTGAAAGAACGTACCAAACCAAAAACTTATATTACGGACTTTCAGCCCATGTTTGGACAAGCAGGTTTTATGCTTCAACTCAAGGTGAATACGTGTCGAATTATTGCTGGAAATGATCGGTATCGACTCAAAAACACTAGATTTTCTTTTCATTATACGTTTTTAGAACAAATTGATCATTTCCATTGATAATTTGACTCATATTCACTTGGAAGTGATGCTTTGAAAGCCGAAATTTTGATTGATACTGTGAAAGTGAAAATTTCTATATCTTCACAGTGAGGGGATACGATTTCTATCTTTCTGCAATTTCTTCGATAATCTATCGTTTAGCGTATAATAAATTGTCAATCTCCACTCATGTATTGTATGCAGCACAAACTCGTCTTAGCAAGTCAATCAAAAAAGCAGATTATTCCAAATGGAATCAAAGTAGTTAGAAAGCAGAACCCCATTGAAAACTACTTCTGTCTTCTGTCAAAAAATCATTCCTCTCAAATTTTATGGCCTACTGAAATGATTGCTTGACAATTCTTCAAGCCAAAAACAATGTAATGGTATTTTCTCAGCTGCAACCAAAGGGTTAGTAGCTTCAGTATTAAGGTCAGTTAATTATTTTGCCCATTTTTGTTAAAATGCTCATGTATTACCATACTGACCTGGGAATAAGCCCGTAATCGAAAATAAGCCCACCTACCAACTTATCAGATTTCAGTTTTAGAGTCCCCCTCCTTGTAAATAAGCCTAGTCCCTGACTTTGTAATGACAGCCATGCTGGTACATGTAAGTTGTTACAATGAACCCCTTACCCATCTCACATATTAATTTTTTTTTTTCTTTTAAAATTAAAAAAAACCCATATCATGTGACCCTCATTGGAATGTGCTCAACAAGCTCATTCCTTTGAGGGGTCACATGATTTGGTTTTGTTGAAATTGCTTTAAAGTTTGTGGGCACATTCGGCTGATTTGTTAAATAATGAGTTAATGCCTTATCGTTGTGGGAATGATGGAGTCACCTAACCTGTCAACTTTGTGTCCAAATTTTTCTACAGGTTTGACCTCTTGAAAATAAGTCCACCTCATACTTTTGCCCTCTTTTACTTCACGCACACCCCTGGGCTTATTCCAGGGTCTGTACAGTATTATCACATGCTAAGGGAGGTAACTGGAAGACATTTTTGCACTTTTCTCACTGCTTTTTTTGCTGGTACCCACATTATCTTTAACCTTTTCAACCCAGTGTGCATAAATTTTTGCGTGAAGAAAAAAATAGCAGTGGACTAGCAGATGATATAAAGAGCAAAAAATCTGAAGCGAGGCTTGGTAATAATTTAATCCAACAGCTCGCTAAAGCTGTTGGGATTAAATTATTTCTGAATCTCATCAACAAACCAGGATGGTTTCGCCATTTTGCCTTGACAGTATTGACTGAAATGATACCTTCCAGGGTGTCAGAGTGTAGAAAGGGTTAAAAGTGGTCACAGAATCCCAACCACCCACAACTTGTCATTACTTGATAGACCCTTTACCTAATGCTTTGGCGACATCTGCCCATGCAATTTCCAAATTGAGCAGTTGAAAAAAAAAAAAATTTTCAAAATAAAATTCTTTGAGCTTGTAACAATGCGTGATCACATGATATGGTTTTGTTGAAATTTTTTTTAAAATGTAAAAAAAACTATTCATTAAAATAATGAATTTAGATATCCTGTGCATTGGGTAAAAGGTTGAGACCAAGACATTGCATGAAGTATAAGGCTACTAACTACAGTACTGTGATTGTAAAAGTGGTCTCATTTTCGATCAGATTGCAATCTGATTGCAACACACTTCCACTAGTGGGTTGAGGTTTCCTCAGTAAAATATTGTGCAATGAAATCTGAATGGAGAAAAACACAAATGAAATAGCATCCTAGATTCACTGGTCTTGCATTTCATGTTTGACAGATGAGATTCTTTAGTGACACTGTGTTGTGGGAGAGGAAAACAGAGAGAGAATTTTGACCAGGTAGCCAATACTATAGAACTTCTACAACTGTATTTTCTAGAATTGTTTTTTCTAGTTATGACTTTAAATGGGTTAAAATGAACCATTAACATTTTCAAAGATCTGGCAATTTGCCAATTGGCAAATTGCCATATCTTTTAAAATGCTAATTCAATATTTTTTCAGTTCAATATTTATTTCACAGCATACATATACAAAGGAAAGAAACAAGGTTACAAAAAACAAAGGTAGATGTACAAATGTATACTGTGGGGAATGACATAGCCTTATGATTGTCTTCCTGTCATCCCCTAGACAATAAAAATAAAGACTAAACAGCAAAATGGCAAATGGCAAATGATGGACTCAAGTAAGGTAAATCTTGACAGCAGGTAGTACATTGTTTTTTTGTTAATATTGTATTGACATGTATTGATTATTAGTTCGTTGTGGATCAAACTACCAGATGTTCTGACTCTGGTTATTAAGATCTGTGGATTGTGGATTAACCGTGTTTTAACCGTATTTCTGAATGGATGAAGTAAATAAGCGTCCGTTGGTAAACCATTATAATAATCGTACACTAAAGGAGTGAAGTAAATGACCATAAGTGACAGTACCAACCTGTTTATCTGCTTGCTGGGAGAAAAGAGGAGAATATGATAACACCGAGAGTCGTAACTAGCCGAGGCAGTCGGGACATCTTAGGTTTGAACAGCTGATATTGGCGATATATGTATTCAGATATTGTTCAGTTAATATTTTTAGTCGAGTTGTGACGAAGTCAAACTCGACTTATAGTTTGGTGAATGGCGGGCGGGCGGGCGGGCGGGCGTAAACAATTGGTTTCCGGATGATAACTCGATAGTGGTTCAACTCACATTCATTAAACTTCATACGTAGGTTGGTCTTGGTGGGAGGAAGAACCCAATTGATTTTGGACATGCTACGTCGAAGGTCAAGGTCACAGTGACCTTGAACATAGTAAATCTTAAACAATTGGTTTCCGGATGATAACTTGATAATGGTTCAATTCACATTCATGAAACTTCATAGGTAGATTGGCCTCGGTGAGGGGAAGAACCCTATTGATTTTGGACTCGCTACGTCAAAGGTCAAGGTCACAGTGACCTTTAACATAGTATATCGCAACAATTGGTTTCCGGATGATAACTTGATAGTGGTTCAACCTAGAGTCATGAAACTTTATAGGTGTGTTGGCCTTGGTGCGAGGAAGAACCCTATTGATCTTGGACTCACCAGGTCAAAGGTCAAGGTCACAGTGACCTTGAACATAGTATATCGCAACAATTGGTTTCCGGATGATAACTTGATAGTGGTTCAACCTAGAGTCATGAAACTTCATAGGTATGTTGGCCTTGGTGCGAGGAAGAACCCTATTGATCTTGGACTCACCAGGTCAAAGGTCAAGGTCACAGTGATCTTGAACATAGTATATCGCAACAATTGGTTTCCGGATGATAACTTGATAGTGGTTCAACCTAGAGCCATGAAACTTTACAGGTGTGTTGGCCTTGGTGCGAGGAAGAACCCTATTGATGTTGGACTCACCAGGTCAAAGGTCAAGGTCACAGTGACCTTGAACATAGTATATCGCAACAATTGGTTTCCGGATGAGAACTTGATAGTGGTTCAACCTAGAGTCATGAAACTTCATAGGTGTGTTGGCCTTGGTGCGAGGAAGAACCCTATTGACCTTGGACTCACCAGGTCAAAGGTCAAGGTCACAACTCGACATTGGATCTGTGATCCTGAGCGGCATTTTTTTAAAAGATGTTCGGGTAAGGGTTTTTATCATTGTATCAAGGTCATTCCACAGTTTAGGAAACAAAAAATATGGAAGTGCGGCTGAGAACTGAGTGCGAGGTTTATGGGTGTTTAGGCTTCCACATTGCCTCGTAGTCATGCCCGAGGGATTCCAGTACACTTGAAACGTATCATTAAAACTGACGGGGAGATTGTTCTGCGACCAGTCGTGCATAAATAAAAGTGAATGTAATTTGTACAGATCGTTAAATTTGAGAATTTTTAAACGTTCGAACAGTGGGACCGTATGTGAGTTGAACTTTTTGTTCGCTATGATGCGTACAGCTTTCTTTTGTGAGTTTAAAATTTGTTTGGTAGCTGTTGCGTTGCCCCATATTTGAATACCATAAATTAAGTGGCTTTGAATTAAAGTCCAATAGAGTAGACGTAGTGTCTCGGGCGGTAGAAAATTCTTGGCTCTATTCAAGATATAAATTGCTCTGGATATGTTTGTACAGAGTGTAGATACATGGTGATGAAATTTAAGGTTCTCGTCCATTTTGAATCCTAGAAATTTTATGAATTTGTGGTCACGATTGTTACCTGCTATTATTAAATCTGAGTTATTCAATGTAATGTGGGTTTGAACGTTATCATAATTGTAGTTGTAGTTGTCATTTTGGGGATGAAGAAGTATGACTTTAGTTTTGTTAGCATTTAAAGATAACCTGTTCGCAGAACACCAGTGGTTGATTTTTGATAATTCATTGTTTGCCATCTCCGTAAGGAGGTCAAGGTCGTTCCCAGATGCATGGGCTGATGTGTCATCCGCAAAGGATAGAATACGCATGTCAGTTGATTCACTGATGTCATTGATATATAGGACGAACAAAAGAGGACAGAGTACAGAGCCCTGGGGTACACCTGTAGTGACATTGAGTAACTCCGACGATTCACTAGTGAATTGAACATATTGGAATCTTCCGGAGAGATAGTTCTGAAACCAAGAATTAGCTATACCTCTTATACCATAGTGTTCAAGTTTTCGAGCGAGTATTTCATGATCAATAGTGTCAAATGCTTTGGAAAAATCTAAAAACATGGATAGTGTGCAATCATTAGTTGCTTTGTTATTCATTAAGGAAACATGGTTGTTGAGCTGCATTATTGGGTGAAATGTTGAGTGTCCCATTCTGAATCCAAACTGATAGTTATAAATAACGCTGTGTGCATCTAAGAAATATGATAACCTTTTATGCATTAACTTCTCTAAGATTTTAGAAAAGGAAGGAAGAATACTTATTGGATGATAATTGTCAAAAGACTATTTATCCCCGGATTTAAAAATTGGTATTACTTTCGCGATTTTCATTTTTGATGGTACAATTCCAGTTGAAAAAGAGGTATTTATAATGTGAGTTAAAGGAACAATAATTTCATGTATAATGTCTTTTAGTAGTTTAGGAGAGATGTTGTCCTGACCAGCAGATGTTTTCCTAGGAAGACATTTTACGGCGGATATAACTTTGTCATGGGTTGCAGGTGATATGAAAAAAGAGTTGGAGACGCTGTTATTTAGGTAACCAGAGAATCGATGTGTGGGACTTACCATGTTGTTGGATACATAATTTCCAATTTTGATAAAGTAGTTGTTGAATTTCTCAGCAATTTGGATGGGGGCAGTGTACTCCTCATTGTTTTCAGTAAATGATGATGGTAGAGGGGGAGGAATGTCTGACTTATTTATTGCCTTGCAGAGAATTTCCCAGGTTTTTTTCAGTAAATGATGATGGTAGAGGGGGAGGAATGTCTGACTTATTTATTGCCTTGCAGAGAATTTCCCAGGTTTTCTTAATGTTTCCCCTATATTCTGAAATCGCCTGCCTGTAATAGTTCTTTTTAAGTTTACGTTTAAGTTGATTGAAGATTTGGCAGTAGTTTTTGTATCTTGTGATATTGTCAATGGTCGGGAACCCATATTTTTTTACAAGTAATTTGTGTTTGTTTAGGGAGGACTGTAGAAGACCGTAGGTCATCCATGGTTCTCTTTTTACGTATTTTTTCGGGGGTTTTAATGTTATTAACGGAAAGGCTTGGTTAAAAGCCGTATTTAAAATTGTTAGAAATTTCTCATAGGCTTCGTTGACACTGTCCTCTTGGCATACATTGCTAAAATCAGATTCAGATAGGAGCTGTTTGAATAAATGAATAGTTCGTGTGTTAAAAATTCTCTTAGGCTGCTGTGTATTGTCATTATGGTTGGTGCTCTTGAAATTTTCGGTGTAAAATGTAGCGAAATGATCGCTCACATCAGCAATGATTATTCCAGACGTATTTAAATTGAATCTGTTACAAAAAATAGGGTCAATTATAGTTGCTGAATGACTTGTTATTCTCGTTGGTTTGGTTATCATGGGCGTGAAACCACAGCTGAATAGGGCTTCTAAATATTGATCGTTTTTTGGTGTTGGTGAAAATTGAGTAGATCTAAGTTGAAATCTCCCATTAGGTAGGTTGGTTTTCTCTCAGTATTGATTTGATCAAGTAGATTTGAATATTGAGCTAAGAACAAGTCGAGATCAGCTTTGGGAGCAGTATTCGGACGATAAATAATTCCTACAATAGTTTTGTGTTTTCCATTGAGTTCTATGAAGAGAGATTCAAACACATGAGGAATGAAAATGCTTAAGTCGTTCCTTATTTTGAACGGTATAGAATCTTTAATAAAGGCATCAACCCCACCCCTACCATCATCACCGGCAGGGCGAGAACATAGAACAAGTGGATGATAGCCATCTAATGTGTAAGAGATATTTTCTTTTACGCTAAATGTTTCAGTAATACCTGGGATGTCAAATATATTTTCATTTACTTGGAGATCAAAGAGCAGACTCTTTAGTTGATCAAAATTGGCATTTAAGCTTCTGCAGTTAATGTTAAGTAAGGCAAAAGATTTGTTAAATGTGTCCACTGCTGTAGAAAACGTTTCCGCAGTGTAGTACTTGCAGGTGTTCACATCGGCAGTAAGTGGGGTGATAGGATCATCTTCAGAAACAGAAACGCGGTTAACTTCACGATTGAATTGTGTTACAAAGTCGAAGTCTGCATCATTCTGTACTTTATCAAGCGATTCTGGACTGGTCATCATGACAATTGACACATAGTGGAGGAAACAAAAGGTTATAATAACACAGGTGTTCTACTCTGCTTTCGAGAATATTGTAACTTGGGCTATGGTAACTTTGGAAAAGACTGAAGTGTGAGTTTTTGAAATGAATGTTGCTATATATATGGGAGTTGAGTGGATGAGTAAAGAGAATCAAGTTGATATTGCTAAATAATGTTCATAATTTTTCTCTCATTTATCACTGAGTTAGGCGGGAAGGTGGGAAAGGCTAGAAAAAAATACAAAGTAGTGAACTAATAATAATAATAATAATAATAATAATTATAATAAAATTAGACAAAGTGGACCTATTCTTCTTCTTTCAGGTTAAGGGATACATGGTTTAATGGGGGAAAAATTGAACTAGCAGATAGTCAAATAAGGGGAGTGTAATCAAAACATTAAAATCGGCAGTACCTGTCAGTTGGGGAGATGTTCATGTTGCAAGTAAGATGTGTACACTGTTATCAGGTGATTATAACTTCACTGATAAGAGTATATTCTGTCATGTTGGTATGGGTATATTCAGAAATATGCATGAGGGTGGGATTGTTTGGCTGCACATAATGGATGGCGCTAAAATATACACTGGACTAGTCATCGCTAATATTATTGATGATGACCCACAGGTTTTTCTTTTTTGGTGTGGACTCAAACTGCAGCATGGATGCTCAAAGAGTATCAATTTTGACTTGTTTTTCAGTTTGTACTCAAAATGTAGCGTGGCTGCTCTGCAGCAGTTGTGCTACAGTTTGAGAACAAACGGAAATTCTGTTATATTGTGTACATTTCCATGTGACATGTCAAGTAGTATTTGCATAAAAGCACGGAGGCAAGATAATATGACTGCATATAGTGGAGGACATTAATACAAACTTCGATCTAAGTTTTCAAATGTAGAAGTACACGAAGCCTTAGTATGTACATTGATCTGGATATCACTTTTGTATTATTTTTCAGTTTGTTCTCAAAACGTAGCGTGAGTGCCCTGTAGCAGCCATGCCACAGTTTGAGAACAAACGGAAATCACATTAAATTGTGTACATTTCTGTTTGTACCCAAAATGTAGAGTGGCTGCTGTACAGCAGTCATGCCACATTTTGAGAACAAGCGGAAATTCCATTAAATTGTGTACATTTCCAAGTGACATTGTCAAGGAATATTTGCATAAATACACGAACGCAAGATAATATGACTGCATATAGTGGAGGGCATTAATATGAACTTTGATCTAAGTTTTCAAATCTGGAGAAGTACCTGAAGTATTAATATGTACATTGATCTGGGTATCAATTTTGAATTGTTTTTCCGTTTGTACTCAAAATGTAGCATGGCTGCTGTGCAGCAGACATGCCACAGTTTGAGAACAAACAGAAATTCTATTAAATTGTGTACATTTCCATGTGACATTGTCTAGGAATATTTGCACGCATAAATGCACGAACGAAAGATAATATGACTGCATATAGTGAACGGCATTAATATGATCTTTGATCTAAGTTTTCAAATCTAGAGAAGTACACAAAGCATTAATATGTACATTGGTCTGGATATCACTTTTGTATTATTTTTTCAGTTTGTTCTCAAAATGTAGCATGGCTTCTCCATAGCAGCCATGCCACAGTTTAAGAACAAACGGAAATTCCAATAAATTGTGTACATTTCAGTTTGCACCCAAAATGTGGCGTGACTGCTGTGCAGCAATCATGCCACAGTTTGAGAACAAACGGAAATTCCAATAAATTGTGAACATTTCCAAGTGACATTGTCAAGGAATATTTACATAAATACTCGAATGCAAGATAATATGTCTGCATATAGTGAACGGCATTAATATGATCTTTGATCTAAGTTTTCAAATCTAGAGAAGTACACGAAGCATTAATATGTACATTGATCTGGATATCACTTTTGTATTATTTTTCACTTTGTTCTCAAAACGTAGCAAGGCTGCTCTGCAGCAACCACGCCACAGTTTGAGAACAAACGGATATTCCATATTTATTTATTTATTTATTGGTGTTTAAGGTCACACACTTATGCACAATGGCTAATCGTGACTGTGACAGTTTTATGGGTGGAGGAAGCCGGAGTACCCGGAGAGAACCACCGAGCAACGACGAGCAGATGTCAGCTCTCCAACATCGTAACTCTGAACTCTGCACCACAGCACAGGCAGGGTTAGATTGGTTGAAGACATGCACACCATCGACGTGCAGTACGCCTCAGTACACAGTGTCATTTGCCCCCATGTAGGCAATCGGGGTGAATTGTCTTGCCCAAGGACACACTGCAGTTGTCGCAGGTGGGAGGAAATTCCATTAAATTGTGTACATTTCCAGGTGACATTTGTCAAGGAATATTTACATAAATACACGAGCGCAAAATAATATGACTGCATATAGTGGAGGACATTAATATGAACTTTGATCTAGGTATTCAAATCTAGAGAAGTACACAAAGCATTAATAAGTACATTGATCTGGATATCACTTTTGTATTATTATTATACCCCTCGCAAACAAAGTTTGGGGAGGTATATAAGAATCACCCTGTCCGTCCGTCCATCTGTCCATCCTTATAAGCGCAACTCCTCCTAAACCTAATATGTACATTGACCTGAGTATCAATTTTGAATAGTTTTTCAGTTTGCACTCAAAATATAGCGTGGCTGCTATGCAGCAGTCATGCCACAGTTTGAGAACAAATGGAAATTCTGTTAAATTGTGTATATTTCCATATGACATTGTCAAGGAATATTTGCATAAAAGCACAAACGCAAGATAATATGACTGCATATAGAGGAGGGCATTAATGTGAACTTTGATCTAAGTTTTCAAATCTAGAGAAGTTTACGAAGCATTAATATGTACATTGATCTGGATATCACTTTTGTATTATTATTATACCCCTCGCAAACAAAGTTTGGGGGGGGGGGGGGTATATAGGAATCACCCTGTCCGTCCGCAACTCCTCCTAAACCGTTTGAAGAATTTTCATGAAACTTTACACAATGGAGGAACTCCATATGAAGATGTGCATGAAGCAATATAATTCCGTTCTGACATTTCCAAGGGGAGATAATCTAATTTATACATTTTAATGTACCAAAAAGGCTACAACTGAGGCGCGGGGGTATTACTTTGTGAGCTTGCTCACAGTACCTCTAGTTTTTCAGTTTGTTCTCAAAATGTAGCATGGCTGCTCTGCAGCAGCCATGCCACAGTTTTGAGAACAAACGGAAATTCCTTTAAATTGTGTACCTTTCAGTTTGTACCCAAAATGCTGCGTGGCTGCTGTGCTGTGTATTATTTTTCCGTTTGTACTCAAAACTTAGCGCGGCTGCTCTACAGCAGCTATGTCACAGTTTGAGAACAAACGGAAATTCCATTAAATTGTGTACATTACCATGTGGCATTGTCAAGGAATATTTGCATAAGTACATGAACACACGAATGCAAGGTGATATGGCTGCGCATAGTGGAGGGCATTAACATGGTCTTTGATCTAAGTTTTCAAATTTGGATAAGTACATGATATATCTGGGTAAAAATTTCGTATTATGTTTCAATTTGTGCTCAAAATGTAGCGTGGATGCCATGTGACATTGTCTAGGAATATTTGCACGCATAAATGCACGAACGAAAGATAATATGACTGCATATAGTGAACGGTATTAATATGATCTTTGATCTAAGTTTTCAAATCTTGAGAAGTACACGAAGCATTAATATGTACATTGATCTGGATATCACTTTTGTATTATTTTTCACTTTGTTCTCAAAACGTAGCAAGGCTGCTCTGCAGCAGCCACGCCACAGTTTGAGAACAAATGGAAATTCCATTAAATTGTGTACATTTCCATGTGGCTGTGCCAAGGAATATTTGTATAAATACACGAATGCAAAATGATATGGCTGCACGTAGTGGAGGGCATTAATATGAACTTTGGTCTAAATTTTCAAAATTGGAGACGTGCACGAAGCATTAATATGTACATTGATCTGAGTATCAATTTTGAATAGTTTTTCAGTTTGCACTCAAAATATAGCGTGGCTGCTATGCAGCAGTCATGCCACAGTTTGAGAACAAACGTAAATTCCATTAAATTGTGTACATTTCCATGTGGCATTGTCAAGGAATATTTGCGTAAATACACATTGTACATTGATCTGGATATCACTTTTGTATTATTTTTCAGTTTGTACTCAAAACGTAGCGTGGCTGCTCTACAGCAGCCATGCCACAGTTTGAGAACAAATGGAAATTCCATTAAATTGTGTACATTTCCTTGTGGAATTGTCAAGGAATATTTGCATAAATACACAAACGCGAGGTGATATGGCTGCGCATAGTGGAGGTCATTAATATGGGTGTTGATTTAAATTTTCAAATTTCGATAGGTACATGATGCATCAATATGTACATTCATCTGGGTAAAAATTTCGTATTATGTTTCAGTTTGTACTTAAAATGTAGTGTGGATGCTCTGCAGCAGCCATGCCACAGTTTGAGAACAAACGGAATTTTCAAGGAATATTTGCATAAATATACGAACACAAGATGATGTGGCTGCACATTGTGGAGGGTATTAATATGAACTTTAATCTAAATTTTAATATTTGGAGACGTGCACGAAGAATTAATATGTACATTGATCTGAGTATCAATTTTGAATTGTTTTCCAGTTTGTACTCAAAATGTAGCATGCCTGCTGTGCAGCAATCATGCCACAGTTTGAGAAAAATCGGAAATTCCATTAAATTGTGTTAATTTCCATGTGACATTGTCAAGGAATACTTGCATAAATACACGAATGCAAGATAATATGCCTGCAAAGTGGAGGGCATTAATATGAACTTTGATCTAAGTTTTCAAATCTGAAGAAGTACACGAAGCATTAACAAGTACATTGATCTGGATATCACTTTTGTATTATATTTCAGTTTGTACTCAAAACGTAGCCTGGCTGCTCTACAGCAACCATGCCACAGTTTGAGTACAAACAGAGATTCAATTAAATTGTGAACATTTCCATGTGGCATTGTCAAGGAATATTCGCATAAATACACGAACGCAAGGTGATATGGCTGTGCATAGTGGAGGGCATTAATATGAGCTTTGATCTAAATTTTCAAATTTAGGTAAGTACATGATGCATCAATATGTACATTGATCTGGGCAAAAATTTTGTATTTTGTAGTATAGTATTGGCTCTAGAGATCAGGATCCAGTCTCAATCATGTTGAAATTCTTTATCTGCTTTTGTAATAACGG
The DNA here is from genome assembly GCA_031216915.1 of Pictodentalium vernedei. Lineage (NCBI taxonomy): Eukaryota > Metazoa > Mollusca > Scaphopoda > Dentaliida > Dentaliidae > Pictodentalium > Pictodentalium vernedei. The sequence continues at coordinate 413,344,139 of CM062296.1, forward strand.
TACAATTTAGTCTATCATCACATTTCCGTCCAGACCCAATAATGGGATCCAGCAAGGAGGCAGTTAAAAAGTAGTTTGTGGTGCCAAAAATCCTCGTAAAATGACTTTTGTCTCGGTCATGAGTCACAATACAGATAACCCCTGCAGAATATTTACACTCTCTGGAAACAAAGGGACATGATAAACACAGACGATTGTAATGAAGATACTTGGTGAATAACTTTACTGTCTTTTATTGATTCATAATATTTCCTTTTTGGAAGAGATCGGGCAAAAAATTTGAGAATCAAAGGAGATTAAGATGTGCAAGTTTGTTAATTTTGAAAACAATGGCTATTAATTCTGTAAAAGACGTGAAAAGTCTGGCAGCAGTTTTATTTTCCATTAGCTGCAACTGCTTGAATTGAACTTTGGGATAACTCTTAATTTAACTTGATCCATTTCAGCATTACACTTTACAAATGATTTTTTCATTGGCAGTGAATCATGATGGAAACTTATAGGTATCACCTCTTGCAAATTGGGACCCCATTTAACCGATGCCTGGGATTGAAGTCTTCTAAAGAGGACAGCCTTGTTGTGAGGGATTGGTGAAACTTGACTTTATGCTTTTGCAATCATGATATTACCATAGATGCTGAAGTGCCCTTTAACACAAATGAATAAATAGGTTCTCTTGTGATCCAAATAATAGTATTGGGTGGAAGAATAGTACAGGGTGGAATATTATGGCCTAATACTGAGGTTTCAGTGTGCCATATTCTCAGAATTCTCAAATAACTCCAACTCTGTACAATGGTGGCAAAATTTAAAGAATTTAGTGCAAAATTGTGCATTTTGATGATGGGCGAGCAGTCCAATCTGGTAAAAATAAATAAACATATAATCATGTGGGGTGGAAAAAATCCAGAAAATTAATAATAGTATAGTTATGATTTTTTGGAACACAAGGATCACCTAAGCATGTTGCTTCCTGTAGTCACATATGCATCATTCGTTGAAAGTCTTAGCATTTTGTTGTACAGTAGAACCTGTCTTGAGAGACCACCCTTTTTGCCAGGCAAAAGTGGTCTCTCAAAACAGGTGGTCTCTCATAAGAGGTCCATTACAGAGTAAAACAACCAAATTGTACAAGGTCACTGTGGTCTCTCAAGACAGGTGGTCTCTCACGACAGTGGTCTCTCAAAACAGGTTTTACTGTAACAAGTAACATTTTTCAAGTCTTTTATCATATTGGATTCTTTTCTAGCCAGAAATGTAGCTTGTGGCACCTGGTTAACAAAATAGATATACATTCATCTTTGCTTTGTCAGAGTTATGATGCCAGTAACAATTGTTAACCCTCGGCATACTACATGTAATGCCAAAATACTGAACTTATAAAAGCTCAAAGTTTTTCTCATAATCCAACTAGGAATTTATTGGTTGACAATGCTCATCATTTCTAGTTGTATTATGTGAAAAACTTGCAGCTTAACTCTTTTGGCATGGAATATTCTGTGAAACAGAATTCTCAGTGCATATTATTTTTAAGAAAGTTTTACCAAAATATGGGTTATTAGACTAACAGGTTACAATTTTAAAACCCTTCTAGGGATCTCATTGAAATTCTTTTTTCGAAAAGGGATAATACTTTTTCATATATTATGTAGCCATGCACAGGAGCAACTTAACAAACATGATGGAATTTAATTTGGTTTCACTTCTTAAATTTATGAGGTTGTAATTGCCTAATTGGATGTTGGTGTGGTAATTGCCTAATTGGAGGTTGGCTTGACAAGTTGACAATTGATGGCAGTTGGAATCATAATTAGAGTTGCACCCCTGTCACACTATCAACTTCATTGCACGACAAGATTTAGCTTTGTGATTCCGATTCCTATTCACTGTTAATATCAGACTCAGAATTATGAATCCGAAAAACCAGTTATATTTGATAACATTTTGTGTAGTAGTGCATAGAGGTTTGTTTTTTTCCAGATTCGGTTTCGTTTTTTTTTTTTTAAAACCGCTGTTTCGGTTCGGTTTTTCGGTATTATTTCCAAGCCCTTCAATTAATCTAAATCACTATCGTCTTACTAGAAAAGACCATAGAAAAGTCACCTGAGAGCTATTTAAAGTGTGCTACATCCTACAGGCAGTACTGGGACATGGCACACTTCACTAGCACTAAGTTGATGAAGTGTTAATATGAATTTGGGGTAGATTGGATGTCAAATTAATCAACTTAATTAAAAGTCCTTTCTGTTGAGGCCAAATGGTTGTAGCATTTTGAGGGTGAAGATCCAATGGACTTCACTTAGGCGGCGCTGTTCCGTAGTGGTAGGTAGTTCCAGATCGGAGTATTGTACCTGTATAATACGGTAGCGAATGTCGGATATTGAGTGATTGGGGCCATTAAAGTGGATGGCAAAAGGAGTGTCTTGTGTGTGTTTAATATCTGCCAGGTGTTCTCTGATGCGGATATGGAAAGGTCTTTTAGTTAAACCAACGTACTGTTTCTCGAAACTTCGAGACAATGGGAACAATGAGATTATGTCACTAAACAAATAGATGCATATGCCTCTCACCGAACCCATATTCAGTTCCATAGAACCATACCATGCATCCGCCAAAATTACATCATCACTCTGCATCCGCCACTTACATCTGAGATAGTATATGAAGCTCAGCCACAAGTAGCCACTTTGCCTCTGATGAAGTTATTATATAAGATAATTATTCACAGGTCCCCTCGAACTCTTTCGAGTTGGTTATCATATTGTAGATTGGATGTCATTTGATTATTTTCCTCTTAATGGTAAATGCTATACATCAGTGCCAGCGCTATGGGGGGGATATGCCCCCCCCCCCCCCACTCCCTCCCCCCCCCCCCAAAAACCCTTCAAATTGCTATCTGACACTACCTGGGAGCCTTTGAAGACCACGTTAGGCATTGTAGAAACGCTCAGATATCGCTCCGATGCCGTCCAAATTATCCAAATGTGATTTTTTTTTTCCTGGTGCACGGCTCACAGATCCCAAACCAACGGGTGGGGGGCACACTCTCCCATGCTCACACCCCCTGGCTCAGGCCTATGACCTTTGGGAGATGCTGTAAGCATCTCGACCTTGGACCCCCACATCTTACTTAGCACCGCCCCCCCCCCCTCCCACCCCCCCCCCACCCCCCCCCCCCCCCCACCCCCCCCCGTTTGAAATCCTGACGCTGCCACTGCTATACATTATTATATATTTGCTTTGTTATTTTGTGTTCAGTTTTAATTTCGATAAAATGAATAATTTTCCCTTCTAACTTTTCTGTTATGTTTAACATTGCCATAATACAGGGACTTCATTCACTGTCCTGTTCCTCGATCCCCCACTGGACCTCTCACCTCCTTTCGAAGTACACAGTATGAGCTCTCCCTTATGTTGTTACGTGCAAAATAAAATGGATTTACGGCATCAACGAGTATCACATGGGGAATAAATGGTCAAAGTAAATAACCCTATATAATTTTGATTATTATTTTATTTCATGCATTTAATATGAGATAAATATGACTGAAATGAAAAAATGGAGAAAAAAAACCCAAAACGTTCACGTGTTCCGACACTCACCTAATTTTGTGCAGTAAAAGCCACACTCACTGGCCATATTCGTTCTTGTGTAGGTCCCACCGGCTATTCTCATAGTCGGGGTGCGACTTATACAAAGGTGATAGTCACAGGGGAGGTATTTTAGCTGAAAATATTGGGTGCGACTTATATGTGGAAGCGACTAAAACACGGACATAATTATATAGAAATAATCGCTTTTGGATTTGCCCATTCTGCTGACGTTCACTGTCATTTTCAAAATGAGATTATGCGGGGGTCGTTGTAAACTTCGAAGTTTAACGTCAAAGTATGCAAAAACTGTATGGACATGTTGTTTGGCGCCTGTCGGTTTGGTTTTTCGGTTTGCGGCAAAATCGAAACAGAACCTAAAAACCTCCATGCTCTATTGTGTAGTGTCGTACAATTAGTGGGGTGGGGTGGGGGAATCGTTTGGTGATTTCTGTATTTCAACAGTCAATATAAATGCAATGTGACCTGGATTATTCGTAACAATGTGATATAGTTGTTCTTGGATAGAATGGATACAAACAGTGCATAAAACAGAAACACGTACTTGTTTGATTAACCCTTTGAACTTAAGCAGCCACTTTTCCGGCCAGGAAAATGATACGTGATATCGTCATTAAATAGGATGGCTGTTCAGTAAATGTGTTGGGTAGACCAATCAATATTTTCAACATACAGCCTCGAGGCTGCATGTTGAAAATATTGATTGGTCCACACCAAATAATGAATATGAACTCTTCTAATTGCTGCTATTGAACTGGCATGGAAGATACCACCAGAGTTCAAAGGGTTGATAACACTTGATGATGGACACACACAATCAGCTAAAATGTCGACTACAGTCGCTTACGATGGTGTGCCATGCTGTTGACTTCAGTTGCCTGTCAAAGAGTTAAAAGTTTGATTTTTAAACATTTGTGTGCAGAAGGTTAAAACACTAACCTTTACCTAATGAATGATTAACTCCCTGCATGCTGCAGACAGATATTCCTGCCCAGGACACCAAATCTCTTGTCATGAGAATAAGTATAATTTCGATACTTGTAACCAAATTTTTCCTTGTAAACTGAACTTTTTGACGAGAAAGCGTTGCCAATAAACTTTCAATTTAACTGGCAATTTGACACAAAGGCTTTTGGGTTGTGTTTTCTGTTTTGGGGTGCAAAAAATTGTCCATAGTTGGAATTAGCCCTTTAAGAATTATGTTGTCATCTGTATCTTGTTGGGGGCACGGTGGCTCAGTTGGTAGAGGTGGAGGCTGCAAGCCGAGAGGTCCTCAGTTCGAATTCCACCTGCGGCAACCGTGTTGTGTCCTTGGGCAAGACACTTAACCCCGATTGCCTATATGGGGGCACGATGACGCTGTATACTGAGGCGTACTGCACGTCGATGGTGCGCATGTCTTCAACCAATCTAACCCTGCCTGTGCTGCGGTACAGAGTTCAGAGTTACGATGTTGGAGAGCTGACAGCTGAACATATTTGCTCGTTGGTTCGCTCTGGGTACTCCGGCTTCCTCCATCCATAAAACTGTCACGGTCACGATTAGCCATTGTGCATAAGTATGTGACCTTAAACACCAATAAATAAATAAATAAATCTGTATCTTGTTGATAAAATTATGAAATAAAAGCAATATTACTTGTTTTGTCCATGAAAGTTTTCAGGGATTTTCCTGAATTCACAGATTTTTAGCTCAACTTTGTCAGAATCAAATTTGAGGTTTTGTCATGGCCCGTCGTCCGTCTGTCCATCCTTCAACAATTCAATATGGCTTGGGCTAGAGGCCGTGTTTATGAACCGATCTTTACAAAACTTCTTGGGTTCCTTTGTTATCACCGTGGGACGAGAACGAGTATTTTTTGGGTGTGGTTCAAAATTCAAGATGGCCGCCAGCAGCCATTTTGTACAAAATTAGTGCAATCAGTTTTTTGTACAGAACTTCTGTATGAAAGTTCTGATTTGAATAAATTTTTGTATGAATGTTTAGTAACATGGAATACATCACATATAATATGGGGTTTTTTTACGTGCAGAAATTATGCAAATTAGCTGAACTCTGATTTATTCAGTGCTACTTATACACCGTAAGTACACATGTCAATACGGCTCAGGCTAGGGGCTGTATTTATGAACCGATCTTCACAAAACTTCTTGGGTACCTTTGCTATCACCTTGGGACGAGTTGGAGTATTTTGGGGTGCGGTCCGAAATTCAAGATGGCTGCCGGCAGCTATTTTATACCGAAATTTGGTGCAATCAGTTTTTTGTACAGAACTTCTATATGAAGGTTCTGATTTTCCATAAATTTTTGTATGAATGTTTAGTAACATGGAATACATTACATATAATACAGGTTTTTTTCTTGTGCATAAATTATGCAAATTAGATGAACTTTGATTTATTCAGTGCTACTTATACACAGTTAGTACACATGTCAATACAACTCAGGCTGGAGGCTGTATTTATGAACTGATCTTCACAAAACTTCTTTGGTACATTTGTTGTCACCGTGGGACAAGAACAAGTGTTTTTGGGTTCGGTCCAAAATCCAAGATGGCTACCGTTTGCCATTTTGTTCAGAAATTAGGTGCAATCAGTTTTTTTTGTACAGAACTTCTATATTTTTTGATGACTTTCCTTTGGAAGGAGTTGATGAGTTTATTTTTAGCTCAACTTTGACATAGTCAAATTTGAGGTTTTGTCATGGCCCATCATCCGTCTGTCCATCTGTACGTCCATCAACATGGCGCTGGCTACAGGCCGTATTTATCAACCGATCTTTATGAAACTTCTTGGGTACCTTTGTTATCACTATGGAACGAGAACGGGTGTTTTTGGATGCGGTCCGAAATTCAAGATGGCCACCAGTGGCCATTTTGTACCAAAATTAGGTGCAATCAGTTTTTTGTACAAAACTTCAGTATGAAAGTTCTGATTTGAATAAATGTTTGTATGATGTGTATATTCAAATGTGTTGAAGCCAAGTTCCTGTGTTAATATTTGGTGTTGTTTGGGGAGGGTAAACATTATTAGCACAACCCGATTTTCTATTCCCAATGAGAAAAATAAAACCTCCTCACCCATGGGAACCCTATGAGCTAAAGATAAAAAATTCAAACACCTATATTTTAATTTATTAATTAGTATGAATCAACCTTAGAAGGGTTTGAATCAAACAGGCCAAAACAATTGCTAACTAACATTTGGCTTATGATGCACCATACAAGGATCCCCATTGTAAAATTAACTCATGGAGATTTCTTTTCTAGTTTAGCATCTAACTGTCACACACTTTTACAATACTTTACCTGTACATTTGTTACAGACTACAGTCAGTATTTATGTACAGACCTTTACAATACTTTACATGTACCTTTGTTATCAGGTTATTACCTGGACGTGTGTCATTGCTGTGTCACATACTATACATGTACATGTCTTAAACAAGTTGAGCCATAGTGTCATTGACACTTTCATTTATCCAAGTTTTGTCTGTTCTGGAATTTTGATTTTCAGTTTTTTGTCTCAACACACAAAACCCTTTGAAGCCTGATTGCATCTTCCAAGTCTGTTCAGTGGCAACAATTGAAAGTGTCCATATTCATTATCTGGGTGTACACTGTCCAATATTTTCAACATACAGCCTCTGGGCTGCATGTCGAAAATATTGATTGGTTACCTCACACATTCACTGAGCAGTCATCCCACTTGGAGAAATTATGACGGATCATGTTTCTGGACCGGAAATGCAGTCTTTAGGGTTCAAAGAGTTAAATCCCTGCACATATAATAAACCCCTCTGAAGCTCCTCTCAGGCACTCTCCAGTTGTGCCATTGGCACTAATCAAGAGCCGCTAACAGTTGAAAAAAGATTTTGGCTCAAGGGACTCTATCCTCTGCCCTAACCCTTTAACAAACGGCACTATTCACAAAAAGGCCATTCAGATTTTATTAGCTTTTTAATTTTTGTCTCCAAAATAAAACCTATGACCCCTTATTGGAATGAGCTCATTGATCATTCCAATGAGGGTGTTAACAGGAATGTTTTTCAATCCGAAAAATATTTCGTGGGGGGATATAGCCGTGGCACTGTCCATCTGTGTGTCTATAGACTGATTTAGTTTCTGCTCTCTAACTAAAATTCTGCTTGGCCAACTGAAACCAAACTTGGCACGTGGGTTAAGCATGATGAGAGGAAGAACACTTTTTATTTTGGGATCATTGTGCCAAAGGACAAAGTCACAGACCTTGAACTTCAATTTTTATCAGTGATTTTTATCAGTCGTGGTTTCTGCTCTGTAATTAAAGTTGCGCTTGGCCAAATGAAACCCGACTTGGCATGTGGATTAGGCATGATGAGAGGAAGAAGCCTATTTATTTTAAGGTCATTGTGTCGAAGGTAAAGGTCACAGTGACCTTGAACTTAAAACATTTCCCAGAGTCAGCTTCTCTAATTGAAATTTTGCTTATTCGATCGATACTAAGCTTGGCTTATGGGTTGAACATGATGAAAGGAAACACCCTATTTATTTTTATGTCATTATGCCAAAGGTCAAGGTCACAGTGACCTTGAAATTTGAAATTAAAATGTTATCGGTTTTGGCTCTCTTAATTATTAAAATTATGCATTCCTGATCAAACTCAACTTGGCGATGAGAGAAAAAACCCTACATATTTGTAGGTCATTGTGCTAAAGGTCAAGGTCACTTTGACCTTGAACTTATTGGTCCCGATCAAAACCAAACTTGACATGTCATCAAATTCAGGTAATCTTATCTGTATTATTTGAGTAAATAAATACCAACAGTGGCTGTGTTAATTTAATGTAATATATTACCAAGGTTACTGTATCAGGGTGATTTTTTTTTGGGGGGGGGGGGGGGATTGGCCATCCCTGGTGACTACATCTAGTTTATGCACGAAATGAAAACTGTCAATATTTTTTTTCTGTGAATGTTGTCTATTCATGTTGAGTAAACATAAATATAAACAATTGTGCCTGCTATTTTCAAAATTTTGCATAACCCATTTATCATTCACCTGGTTTGAGTTTTGGTAACCTATCGTTCATACCCCTCTACTTGATTCAGATAACCCATTAGGTAACCAAAATATGTATCACAACTATGCTGATATATGAACTGTTGTATCATAACAAAGTTCTTGCTCCTGAGAGCAGTATCCTTATGAATAAAGATGAATCCATCGGAACAATAATGAGGCTGTGTGGTAGCAATTCAGATACAAATTAGATGCAATTACAGCCTAATCTTGGCATGGGCTAGCATGCTGCAGAAGAGTATAGCATCCATAATCACTATTTGTGGCATAAATCTGAATTATTGCCATTTCCTGATTTTCTTTCTATGTTACATCTTAAGATGATCAACAGTTTAAAATGATGTTGAGCATCAACCAATCATTAGCACAGGTGCTTGCATCTTCCTAATGTATAGCTGCTCTGTTGGCCAATAATTGTCCAACAGAGCAGCTATACTTCAGGCAGATGCAAACACCTATGCAGGTGATGATTGGCTGATGCTCAACATCATTCCACCTTTCATTCATACTAGATAAATCAAAATTTTGTATGACCTGTCCGCAATTCGGCATGACATATTTTTCATTTGTGTTCTTTTCATTTTAGGTAACCTCCACGAGTCCTAAACAGACGTTCGCCTCAAATCGACTGGCCTGAACAATTGACAAAATTTTCTAATTTACTAGCGCTGAATTAGCAATTTGGACACAGATGCTGGAAATGAGCAAAAACTTCTATTAACTGAACTAAACTATGTCTACCTTGAAAGCTGAAGAGAAAAAAATATTGCTTTGGATTGTTCTTAAGGTTTTGTATCACATGCAGTGCACAAGTGACATAAGTCTTTCTTCATTGTTAGACAGTCCCCTGATTTGTACAAGCATTCTTCCCTGTGGGATCCCTGGGGTTAGTGAAGCAGTGTTTGTGCACTGCAGTAAACAAGCTGTATTTTACTGATAAATTAGGACCCATTCACCAATACTTGGGGTAGGGTTGAAATCCTCTAAAATCACCAACATGGGTATAAACGATTGACTACACTTGACTTTATCTAAACATCAATAAATAAATACAAATATTTTTTGAGTCCCTAACATTTTTGTATAAATTATTGGTAAAATAGGTTATTAGGCTGTCATTCTTAGAACAGAAAGTGATAAATCTTTCCATTCAAGCTGCACTGGATGCTGCTGTAATTTCCATCATAAGATGTGCGAAGACTGTCTGATAGAAGCGTGACATTTCTTCAGTTGTCACATTAAACTGCTGATATATTCAATTTGCATTCAGAATTACCTATATTAATATACATTTTGATCAATTTGGGGAATTTTCTCTCACTCTGGGCAATTGTCATGTGAATTAATGAAGCACATTTTCATCTCTAAATACATGGCTGTTAAAAGATTATGGAGAGTAATGGAATTACTGTCTGGCTGAACTGAATATGAATTGGCACAATTGTAGTCAAACTTAGTGCATTCTCGATTCAGGGAAAAAAATTATTCAAACTCTGGACTATGAGTTGTCTCCAAAGCCACAACTGTAATTCAAAATTGGTAGGATGCACTTCATTTTGCATTGGAGATTCACCCTTTACCAAACTAATCGGCCACATAATTTACAAATTGAGCAGTTGAAAAAAAATAAATAATTGAAACAATTTTAACAAAACCATATCATGTAGCAACCCTCCCCCCCACACACACACCAGTTGGAATGAGCCTATCCAGTTTGTTTCATTGAAGTATCACTTTATATGATTTTTTGAAAAATTAAAAAAAATATAATTAAACTAACAAATTTGATATTGTGTGCATTGGGTAAAGGGTTAAACACCCAAATGTTACATGATGGCACTGTGACAGCTTCTATCACACTAGATAAATGTTGACTCATATATTTTTGCAGTGTGGTTGAGGTGTGGATAGGGTACTCCTGGGGTGTGAGCTATAAAATCGGTTGAGGTGTGACACCCTGATTGAGGTGTGGGTCTATATTTTTTACAAACGGATAGTTGGGGTATGCTTAAGGTGTGGTTGAGGTATGGTTAGGGTGTGGGGTCAAAAATTTAAATGAGCTCAGAGGTGTGGTTGTGGTACCTAATATGAGGTGTGATTGGGGTATGCCTGAGGTGTGCTTAGGGTATTGCCATATGGTGTGCCGGTGGTGTGGTTGGGGTACCTCCATTAGGACATCTCAGGGGTGTGGTTGGAGTATGCCTGAGGTATGCTTAGGGTACCCCCATCAGGTGTGTTTGGGGTGTGTCTGGTGTGCTTAAGGTACCACCTAAAGATGTGTCTTGGTGGAAACTTTGCTCATCATTCTCATGCTTTTTCCCAGACAAGAAATTTTTGTCTGAGTGGAGGCTCCACCCCACGAGTGATTTAGTAACAATCCACTCTCCATGTAGTACTGTAAGGCATGCTTAGAGTACCTACACTTGTAGTATCTGGTGTGTGCTTGGGGTACCTCCACAAGGATTGCCACAGGTGTGCCTGTGGTGCATCTAGGATTTGCCAGCACATGTTGCGTAAACATAGGAGGCATAATAAGTACAGGGTGGAATTTCCTCAAAATTAAATAATAGTACAGGGTGAAAAAATGGATTCATCTAAATGATCTTCCAAAATACTCTTTGTTTGCTCCTGTAAGATCCAAAAGAATATACCTCAGCCTTTGTTAGCTCACCTGAGCGAAGCTCAAGGGGAGCTTTACTAATCACTTTCTGTCCGGCGTCCGTCGTCGTCCGTCCGGCGTTAACTTTACATTATCGACTTCTCCTCCTAAACCACTAGCCCAATTTTATTCAAATGTTGGCTAAATGTTTATTACCTAATGCCAATTCAGATTTGTTCAAATGAAGTTGCCCCTCCTCCTGGGTGGTGCCACGCCCCCAAGGGGCACCAAAATCTTTGTAAATCTTCTTCTCATGAACCAGCAGTAGCAGAGACTTGATATATGGTGTGCAGCTTCCTTTTGAGGTGTAGACTCGTTCAAGAGAAGTTTGTGGGGCTATACTTGGCGTCGTTATGGGAGGGGCAAAATTTTTTGCCCCGCCCAAAATTTCTATTTTCCAAACCGAGAGGCTGAATTGAACCAAATTTTATGTGAGGGCTTATTGGGTCATGAGTACTTGATTTATGCAAAAAAAAATTTTCCCGCAGCCCCGTGGGAACCGCAGGAGCTAAAAATATAAAAAAATTTAAAACGCCCATATCTCCAAAACTGCACGGCATTGAGAATTTTTATTTGGTGTGCAGCTTCTTTAGGACCAACAGAAAGGATTGGTAAAAAAAAATTGTCATCGGTTTTATCATAGGGTACAGTTTCGGGACTTTGAAAAAGTGCTGAGTCAGCACTTTTTAACACTGTATAGGCAATGGGAAAAACATTAAAAAATCTTCTTCTCCAGATCCAGCAGGCAGAATCTTTTGATATTTGGTATGCAACATTGTAGGGTGGATCTGATTCAAGTTTGTTCAAATCGGCCCCCTGGGTTCATATTTGGGCTCAGTATAGGAGCCCGATTTCGAACTTAGTGCATTTCTGGCAAATTTCTTAAAAAATCTTCTCCAGATCCAGCAGGCAGAATCTTTTGATATTTGGTATGCAACATTGTGGGGTGGATCTGATTCAAGTTTGTTCAAATCGGCCCCCTGGGTTTATATTTGGGCTCAGTATAGGAGCCCAAATTTGAACTTACTGCATTTCAGGCAAATTTCTTTGAAAATCTTCTTCTCCAGATCCAGCAGGCAGAATCTTTTGATATTTGGCATGCAACATTGTAGGGTGGTTCTGATTCAAGTTTGTTCAAATCGGCTCCCTAGATTCATATTTGGGCTCACTATAGGAGCTCGAATTCGAACTTAGTGCATTTCAGGCAAATTTCTTCAAAAATCTTCTTCTCCAGATCCAGCAGGCAGAATCTTTTGATATTTGGTATGCAACATTGCGGGGTAGATCTGATTCAAGTTTGTTCAAATCGGCCCCCTGGATTCATATTTGGGCTTACTATAGAAGCCCGAATTCGAACTTAGTGCATTTCAGACAAATTTCTTAAAAAATTTTCTTCTCCAGATCCAGCAGGCAGAATCTTTTGATATTTGGTATGCAACATTGTGGGATGGATCTGATGCAAATTTGTTCAAATCGGCTCCCTAGATTCATAGTTGGGCTTACTATAGAATCTCGAATTCGAACTTATTGCATTTCAGGCAAATTTCTTAAAAAATCATCTTCTCCAGATCCAGCAGGCAGAATCTTTTGATATTTGGTATGCAACATTGCGGGGTGGATCTGATTCAAGTTTGTTCAAATCGGCCCCCTGGATTCATATTTGGGCTCACTATAGAAGCTCGAATTCAAACTTAGTGCATTTCGGGCAAATTTCTTCAAAAATCTTCTTCTCCAGATCCAGCAGGCAGAATCTTTTGATATTTGGTATGCAACATTGCGGGGTGGATCTGATTCAAGTTTGTTCAAATCGGCCCCCTGGATTCATTTTTGGGCTTAATATAGAAGCCCGAATTCGCACTTAGTGCATTTCGGGCAAATTTATTAAAAAATCTTCTTCTCCAGATCCAGCAGGCAGAATCTTTTGATATTTGGTATGCAACATTGTGGGGTGGATCTGATTCAAGTTTGTTCAAATCGGCTTCCTAGTTTCATATTTGGGCTCACTTTAGAAGCTCGAATTCGAACTTAGTGCATTTCAGGCAAATTTCTTAAAAAATCTTCTTCTCCAGATCTAGCTTCAGAATCTTTTCATATTTGGTAAGCAACATTGTGGGGTGGATCTGATTCAAGTTTGTTCAAATCGGCCCCCTGGGTTTATATTTGGGCTCCGTATAGGAGCCCAAATTTTAACTTAGTGCATTTCAGGCATATTTCTTAAAAAATCTTCTTCTCCAGATCCAGCAGGCAGAATCTTTTGATATTTGGTATGCAACCTTGTGGAGTGGATCTGATTGTGATTCATGAACGTATTTATTTGTAAAGTTGATAGAATCTTAGACAAAATTTGCAGAAAAGATCTACTATAGAAGGGGTGGTATCCAGGGTGAACCGTTTAACCAAATCTAGCAGTACTAATGCATTATTCACACAAATCTCCGTTCAAATTTTATGACCCCTCATTGGAACACACGCATTCAGCTCATTCCAACAAAGGTCATATGCCATGTTTTCGAGACAAAAGAATAAAAATTTTAGTTATTCATGAAATTTTTAGGCAACTGTTGTCTGTTATTCACATTGCTTCATGAAATTTCAGTACTTTTAGAAGTTACCTCAGTAATCAAGGGTTAATTCCCCTTAATTAAATGTCGCCTCTAAAAAACAACCACCTTGCATATCTTACCTTTTTACCAGCATAACTGCCAAAACTTGTCAGCATTCTTCGCAAAAATCGCTATTCAAATTTTAATTTTTGTCTCTTAAACATACATGTACTTATAGCTTGTAAATACCCCATTGGAATGAGCTTTTTGAGCTCATTCCAATGAGAGGTCGCACACCATGCTTTTTGAGTCAAAAAAGCAATTTTTTTAGGTATTCCAGAATTTCGTACGTAAAACACAGCTTTATGACTTCACATTAAAATGAGCTCTCTAAGCTTGTTCCAATCAACATTCACGCACTATGTCTTTCACACAAAAAATAAAATTTTCCATTTATTCAGGAATTTTGTTTGCAAGAACACTCTTAACCCCCCCCCCCCCCCCCCCCCCCCACACACACACACACACACAAACACACACACACACATCTAAAAGTTCATCAGCAAAAAAACAGTTACTTCAATTTTTAAATGCATTATAGGAACAACTTGCCTAATCAAATTTAAATACTTTTGCAACATTCTGTATATAGAACAAACCATTTACCATATCTTTATGCAAAATTCTCCAGCATCATTCACAAAAAAACACCATTATTTATATATTCACATTTCTGTCTCAAAAATATACCTGATCTTCCCATACCCCTATTGGAATAAGCTGTTTGAGCTTGTTCCAATGATGATAAAAAAAACTAATATTTTGGAAAATTTGTGAAAATTTTTGTTTTCTTGCATGCAAATATATACATGTAGCACATGGAAGATATCCACAGTTGGGGAGAGATGTCCAAGGCTATCTCTTCACATTCCTTGTTTGTGCTTCATACTAAACCAGTTTGTCTGCAGAGATAAATTTGCTTTATTAAAAATCATTGGAGATTGGCCACACACCAATGATTTTAAATAAAACTAATTTTAGGTAACAAATGTTGAACTTCAAACAAAATCTATCACTCAACCAGTTAATGTTGATGAGGCATGACATGGTGAAGGTGACCTAAAATACTTCTTAGAGTCACTTTGTCAGGTGAGCGATTAAGGCCACGTGGGGCCTCTTGTTTTATATAAAATTACGTTGAAGTGATTATTATATAAAAATCAATCATTTGAAATGATATAAAACACAATAAAGAGACCCAAATTAGAAAATTTCTCAAAATTTAATAAGAGTACCTGTATGGATCCCTAGAGTACATGCAATGCTCTGTCTGAGGTATGCTGACAGCATGAATTTATATATTTAAATATAGTATACCTTTCACTTACTGGTTTGGAATCTGCAGTATGGGAAACAATAAACCTATCATGACTTTTCAGATTATCCATATAATGTCAAAATGTAAAACTGGAGATGGCTGCCTGGGGGAGGGGGTGGGGTGGGTGCTGATCCCTCTGAAATAATCCCTAGTACAGTAACCACACCTACCTTTATCTCTGGTGCATTGGCCCAAAACTAAAAAGTCCAACTAGGAGATGTAGGTGGCAAGATTATTTGTTGGTTGTCATTTATTTATCTAATGGCTTGGTGATGTTGGGGGAAAACATCAACTCATCATGTGGGCAGTTCGCGTCTTACACATGTTTTTTTTGTTAGATGCATGATCAATGTGCTTCCCATTTCTGATAATCTCAGAGTTGTTTTCACTTCCTGTCATTCGAGTCTTATGTTGGTGTTCTTCATAGCACGACAAGGCTTGCAACAACTCCCAATGATGTAAGATTCTGCTTGTTTGTCCAGTCACGCAATTGCTCTGGAAGACAGATATTAGACTGATGCTCCAATACTGCATATATTATGTCTCCCTTTCCCAGAAGGGAGACATGTTGTTTTAGTGCATATTCTTCTTCTTCTTCTTCTTCTTCTTCTTCTCATACAAACTTTGTCCGGGCCATAACTTTTTTGTCTTTTGACCTACACCTTAGATACTTGGCATGTGGATGTATCAACATGAGCCGGTGTGCAGTGTACTATAGTGACCTTCATGTGACCTTGACCTTTGACCTGAAGGTCAGATTTATTTTTTTTAAGGGAAACATCACACAAACTTTGTCCGGGCCATAACTTTTTTGTCTTTTGACCTACACCTAAGATACTTGGCATGTGGATGTATCACCATGAACCGGTGTGCAGTGTACCATAGTGACCTTAATGTGACCTTGACCTTTGACCTGAAGGTCAGCTTTATGCACTTTTTTAAAGGAAACTGTCTGGACCAGAACTTTTTTGTATTTCGAGTCAGGCTTTAGATATTTGGCATGTGGATGTATCACCATGAGCCGGTGTGTAGCGTACCATTGTGACCTTCATGTGACCTTGACCTTTGATCTGAAGGTCAGATTTGTGCTTTTATCAAGGAAACTTTGTCTGGACCAAAACCTGTTTGTCTTTTGAGCCAGGCCTTAGATATTCGGCATGTGGATGTATCACCATGAGCCGGTGTGTCGCATACCATTGTGACCTTCATGTGACCTTGACCTCAAGGTCAAATTTATGTACTTTAAATAGGGAGTAATTGTCCAGACCAGAATTTTTTTTTTTTGACATGTGGATGTGTCACCATGAAACCGCATGTCCGCTACCTCGATGAACTGCATGTGACCTTGACCTCTGACCTCAAGGTCAAATTTATGTACTTCAAATAGGGAATAATTGTCCAGATCAGAACTTTTTTGTTTTTTGATCTAGGACTTAGATGATTGACATGTGGATGTATCACAATGAGACCACATGTCATCATGACCTTCATGTGACCTTGACCTCTAGGTCAAATTTATGTACTTTAAATAGGGAGTAATTGTCCAGACCAGAATTTGGGTTTTTTTGGATATGTGGATGTTGAGCTAGATCATAGATATTTATAACCCCACTCCCCAAAGGGGAAGTTGGGACATACTTGTTTACCTCTGTCTGTGTGTGTTTCTGACAGTCTGTCCATAACAACATTTTGCACATTTTTCTCAGCAACTTTTAATCCCAGCAATTTGATATTTTAATAAAAGCTTCATATATATCATATTGTGGGATGCGTGTTCGTCTGTCTTTAACAAAATTTGTCATCGCACTTAAAGTGACTGCATTTATTTTACCCTTGCCCAGGTATTAATGGCAGTGTCTGGTGATCACTGGATTGTTTTAGCTGTTGGTTCTCAATAAGATCAGGTATTAACCTTTTCTGTTTTGTCTGTGGATGTATCAACATGTGGCACTGTGGCCATGTAAGCCATGGTGACCTTCACATGATCTTGACCTTTGGACCCTAAGGTCAAGTTCAGATATTTTATAGAGTATTATTTGCTAGAGTCATCATAACTTATTTCTCTTTAGAGCTAGACCATACATATCTGGAATGATTGTCAATATTTTTATGTATATATCATTTGTAGTGCATAAAATAGAAAGGAAGGGGAGACATATGTTTTAGTGTGCTAAAAAGCTTTCTAGTTTAAGTTTGTACACATTTAAACAGTCTGCATATAGCTGGTAGAGTCTGATAGGCAGTCAGATTACCCCCCAAAAGAGCCTTATTTTTTGAGTAAGTGGTGACAGAGGTACTACAAGCTAATTTTGGTTTTATTTGATGGATATGATACTCAGGGTATCGCACACCAAAATTACCTGGAATCTCTCCATGGGAACTATGTTTTGTGACGTCACTAATAGAGCCGACGAATGCCAACTATAATGAACTTTAAAATAGGGAAAGGATTAATATTTCCTGAGCAGATCCAGTTAAACTGATAAATTAACTGTTAATTTGCATTTCATAATAAAGAATATACATTATACCTTCTAGTGCAGGCTGTTCACTTTGTCAAACCTTTTGCAAATGTTCGCTATGACGTCATAAATATGGCGGCGTACACAAAATTGGTGAAAGTTCGATTTTTAAATTCCGTTGGTGTTTCCTAAGACAGGGAAAACAGCCGATTGAACCATTATTCATAAGAAGAATATAAAACAGGTATCTAAAATGGTTAAATGACAGAATTGGTATCTGTTTAAAAGATATAGAACCGCCAAAAATACTTGTACTTAGAATAGTTATCATACGAAAAATGGGGGTAGGGATAATTATAACGTCATATATATGACATAGAGAGATATCCCTGCATGTTCCCGGCCCGGCGTTGCCCGGGTATGGGCTAGGGGAATCTGCGCATTTGTGAAGCGATGACCTGAAAACAGAAATGTCAAATCACTACCCGATAGATGCAATATGCAAATGAAAAAAACGTGTAAATTTTCGAGAAAGTCACTGCGCATGCGCAAAGCGGTATCCCCACCCCGAAATCAACGGTCGCAAATCAGTACCCGGTGGGCATTTACTATAAATCCCAACAAGTTTGGTCCCGGTAGCGTTGTGAATGCAGGAGGACAGACTTGAGAGATCAGCGTGGAGAATAAAGAGCGTTGTAGAGAGCGTTGGCACAGTATTTCTTCTTTGAATCCCAGTATGTTATATGTTGAAAACCATTATACATGACATGACAATGTAGGTAGTTTTTCGTTGTCTTTCCAGGTACGTTAAACTTAAGATATAGTGATGTCTGAAATCCCAGGTCCAAGTAGACGGCGTTTAGACTGTGTTGAATGCATTATTTGTGATGGCAAAAAAGGACCACTGTCTGATAAAGAAAAGGTGTTTTGTCTAACATCCAAAGGATTCAATACTCTACTGGAAGCCAGTGAGGACAGAAATGATGAAGTTACTACGAGGATATTACCTTTTTTGTAGCTCTGAAGATATCGGGCAGATAAAGTTTCATCAGTCTTGTCGGTCAGCCTATACAGATAAAATGAAGCGTGAGCAGGCAAAAAAGAGGTCTACATCCAATGGACCTGCTGGCCCTTCTAAAATTGCAAGGCGGTTATCACGCGATGAAACAAAACAGTTCAGCTGGGATCACAATTGCTTTATCTGTGGCGAGGGTGAGGACCTTAGACATGGTATAGTTAGTCCTCTCTGCGGTGAATATGAAACCTATCGAAGTTCGTGAAAAGGTCCTCTTTGCAGCAAAAGAACGACGTGATGACGTAGTTGTACAACGCCTTTCCTTTGAAGAGGACATATTTGCTAAGAATGCAAAATGCCACCACAAATGTTACCAAACATATGTTAACCCTTGCAACATCGAATCATGCAAGAAACAAAAATCTGGTGCACTCACAGAGTCAATTCATGATGAAGCTTTCAAAAAAACTCTGTCACATTTTCAGAGCAGGCTTGATGCCGGTGACATTATTCTTCTTCCTGAGATATGTAAACATTATATCCAAGTTCTGATATTCTTGGGCAAAGATCGTGATTTAGCAGAAGGCACCCGGTCAAATTACATCAAACATAAACTGCACAATATTGACCAAGGGAACCTTTCATTCCACAGCCAAAAAGGAATGCCGGACATTGTCTGTTCCAGCAACATTTCCGTTGGACATCTCTACCGTTAAGATAAGTATACTTGAAGCTGAAATTGCCAGCAATAGAATTGACAACGACTTGTTAATCAAAGATAATGACTCTGATTCAGATGACCAGACTCTTCACAGTGCAGCAGCCTTACTTTTACGTGATATTAATGCACTCATGCCAACATCTGATTATCCGTGTGCTCAAGATGTTAGTCTTGATGCCTCTAATGCATTTGTACCTGCAACCTTTCGCAAGTTCTTGCAGTGGCTCTTTGACAAGAAGGCATTCGAAAATTGTGATCCCAGCCATTCTTCCAGTGATGGAGTCAAGCGGCGATACTTAGCTATTGCAGAATGTATTATCTTCTGTTGTATAAGAGGCAAAGAACAAGTTATTCCGCCTCTTCACATAGGACTCATGGCGCAACTCGAGCATGAGTATGGTAGCAGTAATTTGATAAAAACTCTTAACTCATATGGCATGTGTGCCAGTTATGACGAACTACGTGGTTTTCTCACAGCTACAGCTGAAGACCAAATAACTAAAGCCGAAGGTATCTTCATACCACCCGGGCTTGTGTCTAGAGGAGAAGGGGGCAATATCATACAAGAAGGAGATGATAACATCGACATTAATGTTGAAACTATCGATGGTAAAAATACTTACCATTCTATGGCAAGAGTTATGTTTCAGCAGCGGGAGTCTGGTCAACAGTTGCATTCGGCACGAATTCCACGATCAACTCAAAGAACGCTAAAAGAAGTGGATTCCAGTTTGACAAGACCACTGGTCTTTGAAAAACCCAAAGAGCGTCCAGTGCCCAAAACAGACTCGAGTACTTTAGGTACCCTGACTTCCAAACTTGGCAAGTTTGGGTCATTCAGTTTGGTGGATGTTACATGGGTTCTGCTTAGACTTTTGCCCAGAGATATATTACAGACAAACAGGTAATTCCATTCTGGACAGGTTTCAATTCCTGCACAGCTCAGTCTGATGAAAAGGTCACAACGGTTTCCTATGCACCTACAATAGAGGCACCACCATCAGATATGGCAACAGTTTATTCTACATTGAAAGCTGGCAAAGCTTTGGCTGAGAAGTGTGGTCAGGGTTACGATATACATACATTTGACCAGCAGCTCTATGCCGTAGCACAACAAGTTCGGTGGAGTCGCCCTGCAGAATTCCCAAACCTCGTCATTCGTCTTGGTGGATTCCATAATCTGAGTACATTCATCGCAGCAATTAGTAAAGTATGGGGTGATGCAGGACTGAAAGATATACTGGCTGACTCCAGTGTGTATGCCCCCTGTTCAGTTGAAAGTATGCTGTCTGGTAAGCAGTTTCACAGGGCTGTTAGAGGCCTTACGTTAGTGTATGAATCACTCACACAGCTCTTTATAGCCAATTGTTTGGACTGGTTCACTGAAAAGGGCAAAACTTCAGGTGACATGGCAACTCTTATGGATCACCTTGCAAGCATGCAAAAGACATATCCAGACAAGGATAATTTGGATGAAAAGTTAAAGGCACTGTGTTCTGCTGTTGAGGACAATATGTTACCCTTGTTACATGAATTTAGGACCTGGGGCAGAGAGAAATCTCCAACATTCCAGTTTTGGGATAACTGTCGAATTGCAATAGAACTCATGCTTCAAAACATCCGAGCAGAGAGAATTGGAGACTGGGATATGCATTTAACCACACAAGCAAGTATGCTTCCCTACTTTTTTGTCACCGACCGTCAAAATTATTCTAGATGGGCAACATTGTATGTTCTTGAGATGATAAAGATCTTCCTAAGGATGTTAAGGAAGCATTTCAAGCAGGCCAGTTTCCAGTTAAACTCACTACTGGATCATTCAAAGGCATCTGGAGCGACATGGGTGTTGAGATGACTGTTATCCGTGACAGCAAAAGTGAAAGTGGGACAATCGGTTTGACAAGGAGGGGCTCTGCTGTCCTTCGCTGGATACTTACTCGTCATTTGATGGGCCAGTATGCTGATGTTATGCATGTCAGAAGTGGTTTGACGAAAACCGAAGGTGGCACCCATGAACAGGAATCACCATCTGTAATGAAACGGGACGAACAACATGTACAGGATATCACTAACTATATAAAGGAAAGTATGACAGATCCTTTCAATGTCACAGTACACCCAGAGGAAATGGTCAACATTGGAAGCGGTCTTGTTGCAACAGGAGCGGTTCAGCAGTCACTTCTGAATGCACATGAGAAAGGAACCACTATGCTGAAAGATTTCGTCAAGTCGCGTTTGTCAGATGAAACCAGTGAGAAAAGTTTCTTTGACCCAATTACCAAGTCAGGACATTCAAAGAGATGCAAAAACAAACTACCTTAAAGGTCAATGGTCAACAAATGAAGATTGCTGTGTCACCAGAACTGATATATCAGAGGGCTCTAGTGCTAGCCAAGTCTCACCCTGATGTGAATCTGTCGACTGTACTGACTTTCCCGATAACGGCTGTACCAACTGCATTGTTCAAGGAAGATGGCAGTAAACGCTGTTGCACGAAGGTAGATTTGCTGCATGGTCTTGAGGATTCAGTAAAGTCTTCAGTTCCTCAGCTGTCTAAATGCTCTGAAAAAAGAACATGTCGACGTAATTGATGCTATGGCTGACTTACAACGCCTGAATGTGAAACAAATGAAGGTTTTCGATGACATAGGAGTCAACTGTCTTGATAGACTCATGAAACAATTTGAGCAGTCTGTAGAGGTACACTATGTGTTTGACCGCTATGATGATCCTTAGTCTCCCAAAGGGGAAGAAAGAGGTCGTCGTCAAGGCAGTAAACATCACAGGTACGATGTTGCTGGAGGCCGGCCAATACCTGACTGGAAGGCATTCATGAGTCTGGGGTGCAATAAAGCTGCTTTAACAGAATATCTGTCAAATTATCTTGAGTGTAAGGCTCCAATGCATCATGTCAAGTCAGACAACCCGAACCTCAAATTGTATCTTGCTGGTGGTTATAAGGATGGACTGATAACAAAATGTGTAACATCCAAGTCAGTTTGTAAACCACTAGAGCTATGTACCACACATCAAGAGGCAGATACTCGCATGTTGCTTCACGCAATTGATGTCGATAAAGGAATGTCTGCTGCCAATACCGAAGTCAGAATAGTGGTTCAGAGTCCCGATACAGATGTGATGGTACTTTTGGTGCATTATCAACTGCAAATGCAAATAGTCAAAGAGTTCTGGATGGAAACTGGTCACATAACCAAAACTTTAGATTTGCGTCGGTTTATCCCAGTTCATGAAGTGGTCAAGAAAATTGGTCTAGATCTCTGCAAAAGTCTTCCAGCAATACATGCACTGTCTGGATGTGATACCGTTTCGTCATTTCATGGAATTGGCAAGAAGACGGTCCTAAAAATGGCCACAAAGGTGCAACCAGAGGTGATCAGTCAACTAAAGGAGCTAGGTTCAAACGACATGAGTGTAGCAGACACTGCATCACGGTCATTTGTCACAGAGTTATATGATCAGCAAGGAAAGTTTAAGACGTCCCATGGATCGCTGAATAACCTTCGTTTTCGTCTGGCTGCATCAAAGGCAGTACCAATATCTAAGCTTCCACCTTCTGAGGCGTCATTTGTGCAACATGTTAGATGGGCCAGCTGGCAGACAATGGTATGGATGAATTCTCACATTCCTAAGCCAGATATTCCAAATCCTAAGAATTGCGGGTGGACATCTGAAGGCACTGAGTTGCGACCCGTATACTTTGACGGCCCTACTGCACTTGAGAAACTTCAGGAATATTTTTGTTCGTGTCTTGGCAGTTCTCGCTGCAGCGAGACCTCACAATGCCCTTGCTGCTTGGATGGTTTGGAATGCTCAGAAGTATGTCGGTGTGGTGGCGATGAGAGTTGTAGGAACCCTAAAAATACGGAACTGGAAATAAGCAATGATGTTTGACTGATACCGGTTGGTTGGCGCACATCTGAGTTCAGTCGACATAAGCTGCTGAATTTTGACACTAATTTTGCAGTGTTGTTCTTTGTAAACTATGTGGTGTCATCCAGAAACAATGTTTCAACACTAAAGTATTACATTGACTCAAGATAAACTTTGTGTGTTATTTGCCACTTTTGTGTTTGTTGCCTGTTTTATTCAACCATTTCCATCTAAATGAGTAAGGTTATGACATCATGATGATGTCATAAATTTAATAATTTGCTATATGTGAGTTACATTAGATTGCTTAAAGTATAAGCTTTCCAGTGGTATTAAACAGGATTGGGTATGCTCCATTCGTGCACTTATATATGTTTTAGATTACCCCCCCACTCCCCCCGCCCCCTTTTTTCACCAGGAAGCACTAACATGTAGCAGCATATTTGGTTCTTCCAAAATTTTATATGAATATATTTTCAGACTTTGAACAAGTATCTTTTGGTAGGCTATATCATGGTCATTTATTATAATGAATATCGTTTATTATGTAAGCAATGTTGTTAGGTTTCAAATAAAAATCTTTGATTCAGAAATCCAAATTTTATATATTTTCACCAAGACGCCATATTTATGACGTCACATATAAAAATATGCAATTTATATGACTAAAATTAATATGTTTAGTAGAAAGGCCAAAGCATGGGCTTTCTTTTGATGCCTGACTTGCTGCTATTTTATAAACGTTGGTACTGCTTTACGCAGCTTTATTACCCCTACCCCCATCATAAAATCGCATTGAAAATTCTGAACGGTACTAACTTCATGATGCTATGAAACATGGTTCCCATGAAAGGATTCTGGGTAATTTTGGTTTGGAAAACCTACAGACAACTATCTATCAAAAAAACAAAAAATTGGCTTGTAGTACTCTTGTTGCCACCTCTATCCAAAAATGAGGACTGATCTAACTGCCTATGAAGTAATGACTTGATTCGTGTCAGTTGAACACTTTTCAGTTCACTTTCTGTCTTTCATAAATTTCCTAAACAGCGAGTCAAACTTTGGGTTTAGAATGTCAATCACAAATAGTAAAAGTTAATCTTCTTGCGATCTTTGAAGCTGGGCTTTTCCACACCCTCGACACGTCGAGACAAAACACAGAATTTTGAGACTTGTTATCCATCATTGATTTTCAGCATCGTTGACATGACGTATGGAAGGAATTTTGAAAACTGCGCTCTCAAGTCACCTAAATTTTTTTCAGCGTGTTTCTATTTGAATAACACTTTCCTTGTTCCAACATAAAAATATATCCGCTCCTCAATCTTTCACACTTCAATTCACTAAGTCTTAGAACGAAAATTCTCCACTGAGCCGGGTTGCCGTGATGTCATCCCTTCATCATCCCATCTTTGACTTACAGAGATCTTGTGACATATCAAGTAATGTCACGTACAGGATTCCCAAAAGTGCCTGGGATATGCTTAAGATGTGTGTTACCTTTGAAGAGAATTTGCTCTAAGTCATGGGGGTATGTTCTGAGGTGTGCCAGTTCCAATATGATTGTTAGCTTAACTTGACAAAGTCAAGATAAGCTATTGCCATCACGCGTGCGGAAGTCTGTTAGTCTGGGAGTCTGTTCACATTTTCCTTTAGCAGAGGCTACACCCCGTAGCTCTTGTCCGATCATCACAAAGTTTCATGTGCAGGTTTGAGGTCATGTCTAGATGAGAACGTTCCCTTTTGGTCGCGATCAGTCAACTGTGATGGCTGCCTGAGCCCAAAACCCTAAAACCTTTAGCACAGTCTACAGGTCGTATTTATGAAGGGATTTCATTGTAACTTGGTAGGATGCCTCTGTATAATATCTAGATTAGAACATTCCCTTTTGGTCATGATCTGTCAACCGTGACGGCTGCCCAAGCCCGAAACCCAAAAACTTTTAGCACAGTCTAGAGGTCATATTTAATATGGAGGGATTTCATTGTATCTTGGTAGGATGACTCTGTATGATGTCTAGATGAGAACTTCCCCATTTGGTCGCGATCTGTCAACCGTGATGGCTGCCCGAGCCCAAAACCTTTAGCACAGTCTACAGGTTGTATTTATGGAGGCATTTCATTGTAACTTGGTAGGTTGACTCCATATAATGTCTAGATGAGAATGTCCCCTTTTAGTCGCGATTGGTCAACTGTGACGGCTACAGGGGCCCGAAGCCCGAAAGACTTTAGCACAGTCTACAGGTCATATTTATGAAGGGATTTCATTGTAATTTGGTAGGATGACTCCAGATAATATCTAGATGAGAACGTCCCCTTTTGCTCACGATCATTCAGCTGTGATAATTGCCCAAGCCCAAAAACCTTTAGCACAGTCTACAGGTTGTATTTATGGAGGGATTTCATTGTAACATGGTGGGATGACTCCATATAATATCTAGATGATGACATCCCCTTTTGGTCATGATCATTCAACCATGATGGTTGCCCGGGCCCAAAACCTGAAAAACTTTAGCACAGACTACAGGAAACTTTAGCAGACTACAGGTCGTATTTATGAAAGAAATGGGAGCACGGTGGCTCAGTGGTAGACGGTTGGATTTCTATGCTAGAGGTCCCAAGTTCGATCTCGTCTGGGACAACCCACGTTGTGTCCTTGGGCAAGGCACTTTATCCTGGTTACCTACATAGGGGCACGATGACGCCGTGTACTATGGCGTATTGCATGTCGATGGTGCACATGTCTTCAACCGCTGTAACCCTGCTTGAGCGGAGCTTGAACAGAGTTAGACGCTTGAGGAGCTGACAGTTGCTCGTCAATGCTCGTGGTTCTCTCTGGGTACTCCAGCTTCCTCCACCCGTAAAACTGTCGTTAAAGTATGTGACCTTAAATACCAATAAATAATAAAAATAATTATGACGGAAATTCATTGTAACTTGGTAGGATGACTCCATATAATGTCTAGATGAGGATTCCCCTTTTGGTTGCGTTCGGTCAACCGTGATGGCTACACAGGCCCGAAGCCTGTAAACCTTTAGCACAGTCTACAGACCGTATTTATGAAGGGATTTCATTGTAACTTGATAGGATGACTCGTTTTGGAATAATTTCACTGTAACTTGGTAACTTTCATTGCATACATTAACTGTGAGGGCCACATACATTAACTGTGAGGACCACATTAACCCACCCCTCAATTCTTTAGTACAGTCTACACCTCATATTATTTTTATTGACAACATAGCATACAGGAAACAGAAATGAACATATTCCCAATTATCACCATTCTTGTCTTATTTCATAATCCTTTCATAAATATTGAACTTTATCCTTTTCATCAAACACAACACACAGACTAGTTAAGCTACAGTGTCATTGACCCTTTCATTTTTAAAGACTATGGGGTGTGTTTATGGTATTTCTGAAGTACCTTTCTGGTGTGCCTTGCCTAAATATGAATTTGGAGTGGTTTCTGCCACGTGTGGATAAGGTGTGTGGTAGAATTATGAGGTGTGGTTAAGGTGTGTACCCCAAAAATTTGCATAGCAGGTACCATACCTTAACCACACCCTAACCATACCTATGGGTGAGGAGTGACACCCGAAAAATATAAGGAAGGTAGTCAGAGGTTTTCACATGCATTTGTTTTGTTACCATTTATATCCTTGTGGAAACCCTGCAAAGTAGACCTGCTATCTTTACTGTAGTTAACAAGTTCTGTTTTACAGGTAAAATAGAGACTAGTAACCAATGGGTGGGGATGGAGGTTCTCTAAAAGAGGGCAGTAGATATAAACTATTGGCTATACTCTACTTTATATTTGTGATTTGGTTATGATATAGCCATAGATGCCAAAGGTGACCTTAAACGTCAATAAATAAATGTCACTATTTATTGGAGAGCATACTGGAACTCTCCAATAAATTTTAAAGAACAAGTTCGTATGAAGAGAATATTATTGCTTCTTAAGTGTCAATGATTTTCTACTGCTATTGGAATGGGTAAAGGGTCCTTGCCATTGGGAAAAATTGAGTTGCAGAGGACCAGAATTGGGGATTTTGGGCAGTCTTAGAATGCACAGAAACAGGTGCATACATATAATTAAACATCACAATAGCGTTTGAAACAATTGTGTGAAAATGTATCTTGAGAAACAGAATTTACTGTGATAAGAAAATTTGAGTCTGTGAAAATTGTGAAAGCATCAGAAATAAACTAAAGAGAAAGAGAATTTATGGAGACCTGTTTTCGAGAGTAATATAATTTTAAAAAAATCATAAATGGGTTTTTCAGAAACAGCATTTTCATGCAGGAATTGCATAAAATTTTTCAAGAAACCAGAAATAACTTGTGCACACAGCCTTCAGCGTGTTCTATAAAGAAGTCAGAAATTGATATTTTGGCATCGTCCCTTCTGGTGCCCCCTTTGAGTCTGGCAACTTTATTTGAACAAACTTGAATTGACAATGATGCCAGGCTCAAAGGGGGCACCAGAAGGGGCATAACTCTTTTAGAACCTCAAAAAATATTTTTAAAAGCTAAAAAATCCTCCATCTCCTGAATCGCCAATCAGAATCTTTTGATATTTGGTATACAGCATTCTTAGAGGGTTCAGATTCAAGTTTGTTCAAATCAAGTCCCTGTGTTCATATTAGGCTCTGTATGGGTGGCTAAATTTTAACTTTGTGCAATTTGAAGAACATTCTTTAAACATCTTCTGCTTCAGAACTACCAATCAGAATCTTTTGTTATTTGGTATACAGCAGGGGTGGGAGTGAGGGTGAGGGGCAAATTCAAGTTTGTTTAAATTAAGCACTTGTGTTAATGCTGAAGGGGAGCATTAGTGATCACATTCCATCTGTCCACCCATCATCTGTGTGGCATAAACTTTACATTTTTGACTTCTTTTCACTAACTACTAGCCCAAATTTATCCAAATTTGATATGCATGTTTCTGATCATACATCCAATTCACGTTTGTTCCAGTAAATTTGTTCATGCTCATGAGAAGCACCACATGGGGGCATAACTCTGTCAGTACCGCAATTTTTTTTTTTAAACTTCTTGTCCAGATCCATCAATCACAATCTTTTTGACATTCAAATACAGCATCCAGAGGAGGCTAAGGTTCATGTTTTTTTTTCAAATCAAGACCCTGGATGCATATTTGGGCTTTAAATTAGTGCAGTATGTGAAAAATTCTTAAAAAATCTTCGTCAGATACACCAGTCAAAATCTTTTGATCTTTGGTATGCAACATGCATAGTGGGGTCAGATTACTGTTATTCAATCATCTCTCTGGCTTCTTATTTGGGCTTCCTGTGCAATCTTATTTGGTCAAAGTAGTGCAATATGAGGAATATTCTTTAAAAATCTTCATCTTTTTCTGATCCACAGTTAGAATCTTTGAATATTCGATATTCAGCATCCTCAATGGGATCAGATTCAAGTTCAAATCAAGTCCCAGAATTTATATTTGGGCTTCCTATGGAGCCCACTCTTTAGCTTAGTGCAATATGAAGAATATTTTTTAAACTTTAAACTATTCTTCTTCAAATCCACCAGCCAGAATCTTTTGATATTTGGTATTCATCATTTTTATGGACGTCGGATTCAAGTTTGTTCAAATCAAGTCCCTGGATCCATATTTGGGCTTCTTTTGTGAGTCTGAATTTTAACTTAGTTCAACATGAGAACAAATTCTGAAAAAAAAATCTCCTTTGCCAGATCCATTTCGTATACAACATCTTTAAGGGTGGGGGGCTGATTGATTCAAATGTTTTCAAATCAAGTCCCTAGAGTTATATTTGGACTCCAGAGAGCCCAGATTTTAACATAACGCAATGTGAGAAATATTCTTTGAAAATCTTCTTCCATTCCTCCAGTCAGAATCTTTTGATGCTTGGTATGCAACATCCTCAGGATGGGCAGATTAAAATTTCCTCAAATCAAGACCCTGAGTTCATATTTGGGCTCCCTGCAAGCCTGGATTTTTTGGAGCAATATGAGAAGAATTCTTTAAAAATC
The DNA here is from genome assembly GCA_031216915.1 of Pictodentalium vernedei. Classification (NCBI taxonomy): domain Eukaryota; kingdom Metazoa; phylum Mollusca; class Scaphopoda; order Dentaliida; family Dentaliidae; genus Pictodentalium; species Pictodentalium vernedei. Next base: position 413,373,507 of record CM062296.1, read on the forward strand.
TTCTGCAGATCTACTGTTTGGAACCTTCCATGTTTGGTATATACAGCATCCACTAGCCATAGATTCTGAATGTGACCATACATCCTTCTTTAAACAACTTTTTCAGGTGAGCGATTAATATGCCTTGGGACCTCTTGTTAAAAAAATTGGTGTGATGTGTTAGTATGATGTTTCTCTGGTGAATGATTAAGGTGCCTTGGAGCCTCTTGTTACTATGACATGTGCACATGGAAAGGAATTTTCGATTACCCTACTTTTTCTAGTGTTTTAGCTCTTATTGTTAAATGTGCATCACTAATGTATTTCCACTTGACTCTTCCAACAGTTTGTGATGCATTTGTATGAAAGTTGGTGTAATGTAAGAGTATGAATTGTGAATGTGGAAAGGCATTTTTTATTCCATAATTTTTGTCCAAAGTTATGTGGAGTTGTTACCATTTTTTCCTTCAATATCTAAATGTTTGTCCATTTAATTCTACCTACATTTCCTGATTTTTACAATAGTTGGTATAAAGTATGAGTATGAAGTGTAGATTATTATTACAGTAGAGAACCTGTCTTGAGAGGCCACCCTTCTTGCCAGGCAAAAGTGGTCTCAAAACAGGTGGTCTCTCCTGACAAGTCCATTCTAGAGTAAAACAACCAAATGGTACAAGGTCACAGCGGTCTCTCAAGGCAGGTGGTCTCTCAAAATAGGTTTTACTGTATAATAATTTTTTTCCTTAACTCTTCAGTACTGTTGGATTGATTCTTCCAAAATGGGGTGTAAATTATGAGAATTAAGTGTAATTGTGCATTTCCATACGTCTTCAATTTGACAAAATTTACCAGTTATGGCCCTTTGTATGATCAACTGAATATACTATAAGAGCGAATGTCTGCCTCTATATCTATGTATTCCCTCATGGGAACCTCAAGAAATGGGGTAGTGCTTGTTTACTCTGGTAAACCATCTCTGTTTTACAGGTAAAATAGGACCTGGTAAGCAATGCCTGGTGTGGAACTATAAACGATTGGCTGGACTTGACTTTATATCCATGTTGCTGTCTCTCTTAGCCATTGTGCAGAAATATGTGACCTTAAACACCAATAAATATCCATTATTGTATCATTTTTGGTTTGTTACTTATGCACTCAAACATATTTAGAGATATCAAACTGAAATTTGACTATTAACTTTTCATCCAGAGCAGTGCCAAGATTCACTCTGCATATCAAGCTGAAAATTGACTCCCATTCTGCCATGTGTAGAAATTAAGTTATCAAATGAAAACAACTGTCTGGTATGAAAAATATGTTTTACAAAACTTCAGTGCCACTTCACATATTCTCATTTTATGCATGTTATAGGTTGTAAGGTGGCATGGGATATGGAAGCCGTCAGAGTATCTTGTTCTTTCAATTTTTGCCTCAAAAATATAGCTGATCTCCCCTCATTGGAACAAGCTCATTGAGGTCCTAAACCATGTTTTTGAGGCAAAAAATTGACATATTCAAAAACTTTTTACAAATGTCTGCTATTCAGCTGGATAAAGGGTGAAGGTTCGCAGAATATTATATTGTCATGATTATCTCATGAGAAATATATAGTTCTACAAGTAACTTTGCACAGAAAAAGATGAGATTCTTATTATGCTTATTTAAAAAAAATTGGTTCAATAGAGCCATCAGTGAATCATTCAAATCACAACTTGTCTGTTTAACCATTCCCCAAGTGTGTTTAAGTGTGTACTAAAATGTTAGTCCTCTGCTATTTTCTGCTCGGTGTTCATAAAAGAGGTGAAATTGTTTTAGAATAAGTCTTTAACAAGAACTTAAAAAGAAGGGAAACCGCATAGAGCATTAGTTTGGTTTTATAGGTCTGGTGGCACATAATGATTGTAGTGTGGGTGTGTCTGGGCCAATAATTAAAAAACTATTGGGTCTAAAGTCATCAAACTTCACACCATTATAATGGACAATGAGAGAATGCATCACATACCATAGGTGCAATTATCAAACTTCATACAAAAGTTAAGGACAGTCAGAAGGTGTGGCTTGTATAATAGTTGTTTGAACATATTCAAGGTCAAGCTGATACTTGACCTCCATGTGTTCAAGGTCACAAATCATCATGAGCATAACACAAGAAACTATTGGGGCCACAATCATCAAACTTCACACAGTTATAAAAAAGAATGGGAGTATGTGAGACACACTGTAGCCAGATCCATAACTTCAGGATCAAGGTCACATTTCAAGGTCACACTTAATCGTGTCTCAAACTTCATACAAATGTTAAGGTCAGTCAGAAGGTTTGTAGTATTTAAGACTACATAATACTGCTTGCTTATGATCAAGGTCATACTTCAATATTTACGTTGAAGGTCACATGTCATGCCTCAGTCAGAACTCAGAAACTTCTGGCTACAATCATCTAACTTCACACAATCATTAAGGGCAGTTCTGTTTAGGGAGTGGGGGAGCATGTGTTTCTCCAGTGACATTTCTTGTTTACATTTTTACAGTTTTACTGAATTATCATCATAGGCAACAATCTGAATAACTTGACATGGCATTTTGACATAAAGCAGCAAACTACTGTGAAACTGATTGTCTGTATCTCCTGTTTGGGAGATATCAATTTTTACAACTTTAAATCCTCAGATTAATTTTATGATCATAACTACCATATATACAGGTGCACAGCTGCAGATGACATAACAGCGTTTCTCCATCATTATTGGCTGCCTGTAAAACATTGTTGATAAATGCAGCCTACCAGTAGAGTTCTCAAGGAAGACTATACTTGGGGGCAACGTTTTCAAAGTGATATAAAAGTGGCAGTTTATGACGTAAAGGTTGACATCTTAGTAAATTACTGCCGAGTATATAATACATATCAGTATCTGTCAAATATCATTACTCCTTTGGTTTCTACTTTTTAAAATGTCATAGAATGATAGTTTTGCAGGCTGAGATTAATGACATGGGCCTTGTGTTTTACATTCCAGGCTTAAGATTCTTTCCAAAAGAACATATACAATGGAGCCCTGTTAATTGAATAGCCATTATGCCAGAGAAAAATATAAAATTAACAGGAGTATACAATTAACTTGAATTGGGTAATTTTCCAATCTTCTAGTTATAAATTGAGCATTTATTCTATTATATCTTGTTTGTCAGAGCTCATTGACCACTGTAAAATAAGATATAGGAGATTAAATGACTGTACTGGATGTATTCGGGGCAAAAGTGTCTGTAGATGTGGGGAATTCAGTGGATTTCATAATAATTCTTCGACAGAATTCAAAACATTTTCTTCTTTAAACAGGAGTTTACTCTATAATCTATATGCAACAGGTTAGCAGATCAAGTTTATACTGAAGGTATGATAAATAGTTTGGTGTTTGCAAGTTATATACAATTAGCAGGTTGTTCAGTTGAAAGATGAACAATATAGGGATCACTGTACTAAATATTTGGTTAGGAGTTACCTGCCTTGAAATGTTGCACTCAGATATGATGTAATATTCGAAAATAATGCTCCTAGAAAAACCTTATTTCTTGAGAAAACTGTTAAAGCATTTTATTAGGTTTTTACATCAATGCTGAATACCCCACAAGAAAAAGGAGATGCTCTGAGTATTTTTCTGGGCCAAAAAAAAAATGCAGTTGATTATTTGTGCATTTTTGTTAGAAATTCCCAGAAAAAAAGGGTTCATGGACAGTACATCACTTCTTGTTGAGATTTTTCTCTTATTGGTTGCATGACCCCCTTTTTCTGACCAGAGAAAGTTTTGTGAAGGTTTGTACTTTACGTTGGTACTTAAATATCTAATTTTAAGTGATGCAATCATATTTCTTTTCACATAATTGTTATAATGGTTGCCTATGGGAAAATATTTAGCATTATTATAATACCTTAAGCAGGCTCCACTGTATACTGATTTACCTTACAAATGGTTCAAAATTTCTATCCATGTTTGTAAAATTACTTTTAACCATAATATTTCATATTTGTCTCAAATAAAGTTGATAACGCCTCAATGAATTGAATTGAATGCACTCATTCCAAGAAATTGCCAGAAGTTATGCTTTTGAAGAAACAGAAAAATGTTCGACTTGGAAAGATTTTCAATTTTTCTCCAGTAAAATGTATTAGATAGAGGTTAACACTTTAGCTAACAAATTTCCCAAGCATTACACATAGCAATCACATTTTTTTCAGTGTTTGCCTCCTTGTAAAGCTCATTCTCGTGAAATGTTATCAGCTGTGTTTTGACAGCAAATTTACAATTTATAAATTATTTAGATAAAAAAATATTCTATTGTCTTCTGTAAGCCTTGTTATTTATTGGGGTTTAACAATAATTTCAACAGCCATGGTCACCTCATGTCTGATAGTTTTGCAGGTGGATGAAGCCAGAGTACCCAGAGAAAACCTCCGAGCATAGGTGAGCAACTGTCAGGATTCCCTATCATACATACTCCATACAAGCAAGGTTAGCATTGGTTGAAGGCAATTGCACCATTGCAATGCTTTTCTTAACATAAATAACACCATTCACGATTAGTTATTGTGCAGAAATATGTGACCTTAAACACCAAAAAATAACATAAATAGCAGGCAACACTTACAAAAACATTTCTTGCATCACTAAACATTTTAATTTTTTGTCATAAAAACATAGCTCATGAACCCTCATTGGAATGAGCTGATCAAGCTCATTCCAATGAGGTGTCATAAGCTATGTTTCTTAAAATCAAGCCAGAAAATAAGCAGACTGTCATCTGCAAAATGAGGTCCCCAGAGGGTGAATTTAGGGTAGCATCATAGCATCAATAAATTTATCCTCTGTGAACCTCAATTTGAATCAGGGTTTCAAAACTAAACAAAGAGGTGCCCAGAGGATAAATTGGCCCACTGTATGGGATAGCATCATCAAATTCACCCTCTGGGGACCTCATTCTGGAAATGTCTGACTGCTTATTTTCTGGCCTGCTTAAAATATTAAAAAATAATGAAATATGGAATGGCAGTTTTTTGAATAGTGCTAGCTGATTATGGCCGTTACTTTAGGAAAAGGGTTAATGACACATGCATCCAAGCTTGACTGAAATAATAAAGAGTCCAGTTCATATCTTTAAAATAAAATTGATGGACACATGTAATATTTCCTGCCATTTTAGTTCTGTTTATAGAACCACTTACTTCCAATAAACATTCTGATATCTGTTAGTAGGTTTTCATTTTAGCAAATTTTCTGCAGTCTTATCTTTGCCCTTGAGCAGTATTGCCTTGAGGTGTTAGTTATTTGGCAATACCATGTTGCAAATTTCCAGTATTTTTAACCCTTGGCACAATGATGACAAAATCTCAAAATTTCAAGCTGCAAATTTTCCCATAAAGCACTATAAATTGAACCAATTCAATCTTGTTTGTCAGAGCTCATCGAGCTCAGTCAAAGAAGATTGAACTGGTTAAATTCAAAGTACAGTGAAGCCAACTTCAGTTAACTGAATAAAAAATCTTGTATGTCTGGAAATCACCCCGACAGTTACCAAATTTCTCTTGTATATAGACCTATTTCACCTCAGTACGTAGACCTAATTTACCTCAGTACATCCACTACAGGCATTTAATGTATTATATCTTGTTCAGCAGAGATGTTTGAACTCTATCAGACAAGGTGTTCAGCAGAGCTGTTTGAGCTCTATCAGACAAGGTATGATAGATAAAATGATCAGTTTATCTCCATATAGGAGAGTGACAAAATCCATTTGAATTAAATTCTCCTGTTAATTGAATAATTTTCATTGGCAAAGTGGCTATTCAATTAACAGGTTCCACTGTAGTATAATGGGAAAAATTGCTACTTGAAATTTAGGTATTTTGACATTAGTGTGCATAGGGCTAATATCCTAACAATCAATGGACAATTTTATAAATCTTACGGAGGGGCAAAATTTATGGCCCTGCCCAAAATTTCAATTTTCAGAACTGGTTGGTCAATTTGAACCAAATTTGGAATGCAGTATTATTTGGTGGCATATACATGATTTATGCAGAAAACTTTCTCTTGCATTCTGCATTTTTATGGTAACAAAATATGTACAAATCAACTGGTCTGTCCCATTCTATGAAAACTGGGGCAAAAATAAGCTTTCACAATTGAATCTTAAAACTACTTCAGCATGAAAATGTGGAGCCGTGAAATATTTTGACTGAAGAAACAATAAAGACTAAAGAAACACAACAGCTTTGCCAAAGATGAGCAGAAAACCTGCGAACCAAATAGTGAGATGGATTGGACTGCTTCGACCTGATCAGTCCTTGACCCAGAGCTGGATCAGACCAGGGACTGCCAATGCTGGACTGCTTCAGACTCTAAAGTCGGCAAAATCAAAACAACTTGTGACATGGTGTTATGTGTCCCCAGGACATTGGCCAGCATGTCCTTTGTTCCTCTGTGAGTTCAAATATCCAGACCACATGCCACTTGCTTTTAGAATGCAATGTGGTGTGCTTACAATATACTGTATGTGTTTTCTTATACATCTGATTTTTGTCACCGTGAGAATCACAGACTGAAGTCAATTATGTTTGCCTGTGATATAATACTGTGAAAGTTTGACTTCCCGGCCCAATTCATTTTCAGGATTACTTTCTATATCTTCCAACCAGCTCTCTGTCTACAACATTCTCTTCACATTAACAGGTATTCTGAATTAATCAAACAGTGCTTCTCGTGAATTGTGTGAATTTAAAAATGCATGTAGCATTTTAGTTTATTTCATGCTATTCTGGATGAAATCAGTGTTATTAGTGGTTTGGGGTGGGGTGAAGAGTTGGGATTGTATAGTAGAGCAGTTTCTGGGTTTGAAAGTTCAAATAAATACCTCTTGGAGTATTAGCGGTTTATTTTCAAATTTATGACAAAAATGAACATCGATATATTTTGGAATAAACTACGAACAATCGAGCCTCCGACTGGAACGTAGAATGGTGACTTTTGCGGAGACTCCCAGCAATGTAAAAGCAGCAATATATATACAAAAATGAGACAATAGAACATTTGACGTGGCATGCCAGAACAGTTGAAACAGCTTCGCAAACAATATCATACCAGTAATAACCAGGGAATTAAACAGAGCTGTGAAAAGTCGAGTAGCGAGTTTGATTATTTTCAAATCTGCCAGATAGTTTAGAGATTAGCTTCAATCTTTACAGTTTATAGCACCTTTCAGTAGAATATAATGCATGCTGGGACAAATGACTAATTCGGTCCATTCAATGGCATCCTTTAAGTTTGCAGTGAATAATTGTAATTAATCTTAACATTTTTGTGCGTAAATGCTGAAATAATAGTTTATTATATTTATAAAAAGAAAGATTGGTTGATGTTGGAACTAAATGTCACCTGTTATTTTAACGCTGCCACAATTGTATGTTTGTTTTTTTCCATGTACATAGCAAACTCATTTTGAACACAAAATGGAAAGCAGTTTCTTATCAACCTACCTTACAATTCTTTACTACAGGCTTGCACTACAGTGGAAGACCCTAACACGGAAAATATACTCTCTATTTTGATCTTTCCCAAGCGATTTGGGAAAGAAAAGTGTAAAAGCACCAAGAAAAAATAAGCCAAAACTGGGTCGAGCACCAACGGCACACACCCGGTAGGGGACGCTTTTCTCTTAGTACAAATCCATGGCTTCCGGCATCCAGTGCGCAGGCAGTAACTAATGAATCATTCTTTTTTCATCCGCCCATGTGGCAGGATGTCCATTTGCCTTCAGAAACACTGATAATTCAACTCGTTGATAATGGTTACCTGTGACTAGAATTATGGATCTGAGGATCGTATAATAACAGGACTGTGTTTTATATATTCTCGTTATTATTTTCAACCACATTTTCATTGTATTTTATATATTTTCCGTGTTCGCGCACAACTTTTGCGTACCCTGCGGTTCAGAGATACAATTTTTTGGTTGATAAATATATGTTATCCTTTTGGATATTATTATTATTATTATTGGAGTTAGGTGTCAATGGGGGGGGGGGCTGTATGGACAGGATTTCTCCTCTCAGTTGAGGGCGGAATTTCTGTTTTTATACCACCCACTTGAAAATTGGGAGGTATATAGTGTTCACTTGGTCCACCTGTACGTCTGTATGTCCGTACGTCTGTCCGTCCGCAGTAACAAATGACTACTTATGTGGCTACGAGTTAGTAAAACAGGATACTTATGTGGTTAAAGTCTGTTACGTGGCTAGCAACAGAATCTCTTATTGGGGGGGGGGGGGGGGGGCAGGGGGGGAATAAATGTAGAGTAGGGTTAGGGCATTCCAGGGTGGGGTTTAGGAGTGGGGTGGGGGTCAGTGAAGGGGTGTTAGAGTTATGTGGGTAGGGTTAGGGGTGGGTAGGGTTAGGGTCAGTTAAGGGTACGGTTAGGGTTAGCTGACCCCCCAAAAATTTTCCCCAAAAATCTTGTTTTATTATGTTGGACATGTGTTTTAGGTTAGCCACCTAATATGTCCATAAAAATAGCCATTTGTTAGAACGTCCGTTACGCTTTAGGGGGTACACATCTGCTATCTGCAACTCCTCCTAAACCAGTGAACGGATTTCATTGAAACTCTTAGACATTCTTTTACATACATTGAAGATGTGCACCTCCTATTTTGTTTTCAGATATTTTCATTTTTACAGTTTCCCATATTGAAAAATGAACTTTGTCAAATTCAATTGACATTCTGTACAGATCTGCTATCCGCAGCTCTTCTTTACACTTTAGGGATGTACACTTCTGCTATCCGCAACTCCTCTTAAACCAGTGTCCATATTCTCTGGCTTTCACCGTGGATGCTCTGTCACTCAATTGGCTACACCTTCCCACCGGTTCCGATTCTGCCTCAGGTTCTTACCACGATATGAACCTGCAGTTGTCGAATCATTCTGATTGCTCCCCTGTTGCCTCAGTGGGTGTGCATCATTCAGCTCTGCTCTCTGTTGGCGGCGGTTCCGGCACGTCTCCCTGTACGTCGCGACCTTCTTTGCCAAGGTCACCCGAGGAGGTTTCACATCGACCCAACTTCATTGTGCCTTCACGCATATCTTTTGTGAGGTTCTGTCTCCTCCGTAGATGTTTTTTCGAGATGGGCAGTTGTGTGCATTTCTTCAAGTAGGCACTCCACTGGTTTAGCCTATGCGGCTAAGTGGAAGGTCTTCTGTCAATGGTGTGCCGATCACTCTGTTGATTATGCCAATCCTTCGATTTCACAGATTGTGGAGTGTCTGGTGTTTCTGTTTGATTCTTGGGGTCTCCAGCCTGTTACCATCTAAGGGTACAGGTCATGCTTTCGGAGACCTTTTCGTATGTGGGACAGTGTCGTATCGGCACTAATCCATACCGTTCCAGGCTTGTTTGGCACTTTTCCTTGAAAAGGCCTAGGACTTTGCAGCTTACCCCAAGATGGAATCTTTTTTGGGTGCTGCTTTGCTTGGGGTTGGGGGGTGGGGGGGAGAATCACCATTCGAACCTTTATCCCAGGTGGATATGCGTTTTCTCACATACAAGATGGCTTTTCGGATGGCTTTTGCCTCAGCCAGATGGGTTAATGAGCTTCACGCCCTCTCGGTTGACCCGGCCTTTTTCTGGAGCTCTCCCAACAGTGTTACGTTTACCACTGATTTCTCCTTTCTGGCCAAGAATCAGATACCAGAAACTACTCCTCCTCCTATCTGTATCAGGGCTATTCCTTCTGCTGAGGGTAACTGCCCTTTGCTCTGTCCGGTTCGTGCAATTCGCATTTATCTCAATTGGACACAGTTCATTAGGAAAGGCAGGAAATTATTTTTTTTCTGTCTCTTTTTCCTGGTCGACAGAAGATCTCTTCTCAACCCCTTTCTCGATGGATTCGTCTTGCTATTCGCGTGGCTTATGCTCATCTTGCAACTGACGATTGAATTAGCAATCGTATTTCTGTCCACGGTGCATGCATTGTCTTCCTCTTGGGCTTATACTAAGTCTGTCATGTCGCCGGATGTTCTGCAGGCAGCCAGCCTACTGGAGAAATACTACTTTCTCCACATTTCTGCGTCAGTTGCAGGAGCAGTCAGAGGGCCTTTTTACTGTGGGCCCGCTTTCTTCTGCTCAGGCTGTTGTCTATCCCAGCCATTCAGCTTCTTACAAGGTCAGTTCCAGCTCTGTGCTGTTACTGCCCTTTCTGTCTGTGTGTCGCACAGAACCATACGCCTCATCTCTCATTGTCTTTTTACTAATGATTGTGATACTATGGTTTGATAGGCCTAGGGACCTCTTCCTCTGTCCACGGTTCCAGTGCAATTGGGTTATGTGGGGGTTGGTTATGTGATTCCCTCCATCCTATTGTCTATTTAGTCTGTAGTAAACAATTGTAAGGCAGGTTGATAAGAAATTTAAATTTTATAGTAAATTTCCTTTCTGATTATACCTACCACAATTGTTTACATGGAGGCCCTCCCATCTTCTTATTTGGGTAAGAATCCTTCCTCCCCATTGATCACATAACTCCAATGTTGGCGGATTCAAAAGAGTGATTCATTAGTTACTGTCTGCGTACTGGATGCCGGAAGCCGTGGATTTGTACTAAGAGAAGAGCGTCCCCTACTGGGTGTGCGCTGGTGGCGCTCGACCCAGTTTTCGCTTATTTTGTCTTGGAGCTTTTGCACCACTTTTCTTTCCCAAATTGCTTGGGAAAGATCAAAATAGAGAGTATTTTTCCGAGTTAGGGTCTTCCACTGTAGTACAAGCCTGTGGTAAACAGTTGTGGTAGGTATAATAAGAAAGGTAATTTACTATAAAATTTAAATATTTGTACTGAAAACAAACAAACAAACAGGTGCTTCAGTTAGTTATAAATAATTTCAAACTTGGGAACTGAAACTAGAGTACAACACCATGCAGAATGACCCTCTTTATATCACACTTCTCTTAAACAACTTCTGACAGATACCACTAAGGCAAAGCAGTTGCTCACTCTGCTTGAGAATTCATTGCTCAGGAATCCTCTGTAACTGTTGATATACGTTCATAATACCTGAACTCACTCTGCCTTGTTAATCTCAGCAGGCTGCTGACTTTCTGAAAACTTCTACAGGCCACTGCATTCCTTAACCCTCTGCACTCTGATGTCAAAGTACTAAAATTTCATGCAGCAAATTTTTGCCATAATGCAACAAGGATTTCAACTAATTTAATCTTGTTTGACAGAGCTCATAGTTGCATTATGGGAAAAATTTGCAGGTTGAAATTTTGATATTTTGACATCAGAGTGCAGAGAGTTAACCTTTAAATTCTAAAATTTTTTATACATTTTCACTACACTCTGGACAGTCTATAGAATTCTGATAATATTAACAGGTGTCAGAAGCAGCAATGGACTAATCAACTTCTGACTTCATACAACACAAAGGCAAATACTCGAGTCACACAAGATCAATTAAGATTATTACCAATTAAAATTCCTTGTCTCCAAACAGAAAATGTGCACAATGCATGTCTGCTTTAAAGTAAAATCTTGAATTGATCAAATTTAACCTTAATCTTTGGTTCATGCATAAAAAAATTAGCATTTGTCATTCAATTTAAAAAGCATACATGCTAATTTTTACAAATATGTTCCCTGAAATTAGATGCAGCCATTTTTTTTACAACAAAATACTGAAGCCAGCTTACACATAAACAGGGGCATTTTTGATGTATGCTTAACGTCATTGTTTACGTACGTATTTAACTTTTACAGTACTGGTTTATTTTGTCTCATTGTTATTCATCTGTCACCTGATGAAGGCTTTGAAAGCCGAAAGCTCATGAATAAATGACTAAAATAGGTCTTCAAGGTGTTACCTACGAATATTTTATAACTTCAACAATATATATAGATGTGTGTGTGTGTGTGTGTGGGTTTGTCTTACCAACTTGACGAGGTAACTAGACAAAAGAGTTTGCGTGTTTTGCCTTACCGAGGTACAAAAGACAAAAGAAACCCTTTACCTCGTCTGTTTTTCCAGAACTGTACTGGCAAAATGAGGTAGAAACCGTTAGTCCACACAAAGGACAAACAATGGGGTACCTCGGTATGTGGGGTAGACAAAGATGTGTGTGTGTGTGTGTGTGGGTTTGTCTTACCAACTTGACGAGGTAATTAGACAAAAGAGTTTGCGTGTTTTGCCTTTCCGAGGTACAAAAGACAAAAGAAACCCTTTACCTCGGTTGTTTTCCCAGAACTGTACCGGCAAAACGAGGTAGAAATCGTTAGTCCACACAAAGGACAAACAATGGGGTACCTCGGTATGTAGGGTAGACAAGACTCTGTGTGTGTGTGTGTGTGTGTGTGTGTGTGTGTGTGTGTGTGTGTGTGTGTGTGTGTGTGTGTGTGTGGGTTTGTCTTACCAACTTGACGAGGTAACTTGACAAAAGAGTTTGCGTGTTTCGCCTTACCGAGGTACAAAAGAAACCCTTTACCTCGGTTGTTTTCCCAGAACTGTACCGGCAAAACGAGGTTGAACCCGTTAGTCCACACAAAGGACAAACAATGGGGTACCTCGGTATGTAGGGAAGACAAGACTCTGTGTGTGTGTGTGTGTGTGTGTGTGTGTGTGTGTGTGTGTGTGTGTGTGGGTTTGTCTTACCAACTTGACGAGGTAACTAGACAAAAGAGTTTGCGTGTTTCGCCTTACCGAGGTACAAAAGACAAAAGAAACCCTTTACCTCGGTTGTTTTCCCAGAACTGTACCGGCAAAACGAGGTTGAAACCGTTAGTCCACACAAAGGACAGACAATGGGGTACCTCGGTATGTAGGGAAAACAAGACTGTGTGTGTGTGTGTGTGTGTGTGTGTGTGTGTGTGTGTGTGTGTGTGTGTGTGTGTGTGTGTGTGTGTGTGTGCGTTTGTCTTACCAACTTGACGAGGTAACTAGACAAAAGAGTTTGCGTGTTTCGCCTTACCGAGGTACAAAAGACAAAAGAAACCCTTTACCTCGATTGTTTTCCCAGAACTGTACCGGCAAAACGAGGTTGAAACCGTTAGTCCACACAAAGGACAGACAATGGGGTACCTCGGTATGTAGGGAAAACAAGACTGTGTGTGTGTGTGTGTGTGTGTGTGTGCATTTGTCTTACCAACTTGACGAGGTAACTAGACAAAAGAGTTTGCGTGTTTCGCCTTACCGAGGTACAAAAGACAAAAGAAACCCTTTACCTCGGTTGTTTTCCCAGAACTGTACCGGCAAAACGAGGTTGAAACCGTTAGTCCACACAAAGGACAGACAATGGGGTACCTCGGTATGTAGGGAAAACAAGACTCTGTGTGTGTGTGTGTGTGTGTTATTGCTCCTAGGGCATCCAAATTTTCATATTTGGATGCCCTAGGAGCGATATCTGAGCGTTTCTACAACACCTGACATGATGTGTATTGTTGTGTGACGTTTGCAGGTGTGATATTGGGTGGGAAAACCACGGTCAGCTAGTAATTTGAAGTTTGATTTTGGGGAGCCCAAGGAAAAGTGTGGGGTGGGGGGAGACCCCTTAAGGCCCCCCTGTGGCACTGCCACTGTCCTCCCATAAAACTGTCTGATATGATATTGTAAAACGTCAATAAAAAAAGAAAAAACATATTGTAGAGTTGTTGATATTCTTTGTCTTCGAGTATTCTTATTTCTGAATGTTACTGTGCTTCTTGTTTGTAATCACAGAACAAACAGATGTTAATGATCCCTGCTGTATTTTAATTTTTTTTTATCAGGTACCTTGTCCCTGAATGGATGACCTAATGATGTTGATAAGGTTCAAAATAGGATCAGAGGTAATAAAAATAATTCTGTTTTTTTTTGTAGACCCCACCCTCTCTTTCAGGGAAGGGGTTAAGTGAAGAGCTCCTTCCATCTATCTTCTCATCCATCTCCATCCATCCAGGGAGCACGGTGGCTCTGTGGTAGACTGTTGGAATTCTGTGCTAGAGCTCTCGAGTTCAATCCCCATCCGGGACGACCTGTGTTGTGTCCTTGGGCAAGGCACTTTATTTGGTGGAGATTAACAATCTCAAAATCTCGTCTAAAGTACAAGGTAGGGTTTTCAAAGAGCAATTTATTTTGATATTATTAGTTTATTATAACAATATAAACATTTTCTGATAACAAAATAGAACACAACATTACTTGGGTTACAATGCAACACCTTAAACATATCTGAAGCACCATTATTAGTATATTTAAACTCCAGTGAGTTTAAAAGTTATTGTTCTAAATGTAATTAAAAGGCTACTTACCAGTAATATCAAACTGTTCCAATTCATTTTAGCCACCCAATCAACTAACATCATGCTACCCCAAATCCATTAACAAAACCAACTACATGAAAACCAATTATAAGCCCAAACTATCCCAAAGAATCCACCCTAATTAATGATATGAATTTTTAGAAGCTTTCTGCAAACCTCTGTACCATCCAATAGAGTAAGATCTTTTTTGCAAACTTCTTAAATTAGAGGAAAAGGATCACAATAAGACCAGAAAGATAGCTACTCACTGCATTCTATAAATTGTTCGGCTGTTCAAAAGAGGTGTGGAAAGTTTTGAAACATTAAATTAATAGGGAGCACGGTGGCTCTGCTTTAGACTGTTGGACTTTTATGTTAGAGGTCCCAAGTTTGATCCCCATGAAAATGCCAATAAATAAATAAAATTAATAAATATTCTCAAATGGGGTTAATTTTTACACAAAATGTATTCAAATTTGTGGACTGTGAAAAAAAGACAACATGACTTGCTATGCCCAACAGTTTTATTCAAAATCAACTGCACCCAATGCCGGGTGTGGGTACCTAGATGAATGTAAAGTATTAGGAGTTGACTCGCTAATTTAATTACATGTATATATATATCTATGTACACCTGTGAGTGAGTAAAATGGCTCACTGAGCCGCGGTAAGCATGCAGTGCAAACCAGAGCTGATCTGACTCGCTGAGTCGTGGCATGCAATAGGACTCCTGTATGAGGAATGGGTGCGGTATGTGAGTAAAAGGTTTGGGGGAAAACTGGGGGCTCCTGAGAGTGCTGGTACCACTTAGTGCTTGGGAAATTAGATCTGCATATGCACTGTATCCTGAGTATACGTCGTTGAAGTCCGTCAGGGAATTGCTTCGTGGGTGGTTCTGCAAACCCGACGGCATTCCCCGACGCATATTCATGATACATGATGGTGTTGACCGAACAGCCCCTGAAGGGGGCAGATCTACGAATGCTACAGCAGACTCAAAGACCCCAGCTTCCGGTGAGTACCTGATGGTGGTGGATGACATTTGAGCTAAAACAAAAGTCTGAGCACATGACCCCAAGGCCCATGTCCATTGGTTGAAAGTATTGGGGATCTAGTTAAATCGATATGGGAACTATACCAGGGTATGCAGCGGATCTAAAGAATATAGATTCGGAAATTTACCAGGGGAGATCAGACCAGTTAAATGGCTATATACTTGTATGTGGTCATCTGGAGGTCATGAAGGAAATATTGTGTACACAGTATAGTCAAAATGCAGTGCCCCCTGAGAGTTCACTATCCACAAACTCTCAGAAACCTGATAGGTTTCCTTGCAATTTGTGGATGTGAAAAAAAGACAACATGACTTACTATGCCCAACAGTTTTATTCAAAATCAACTGCACCCAATGCCGGGTGTGGGTACCTAGATGAATATAAAGTGTTAGGAGTTGACTCGCTGAGTCGCTAATATAATTACATGTATATATATATATCTATATACACCTGCGAGTAAAATGGCCCGCTGAGCCGCAGTAAGCATGCAGTGCAAACCAGAGCTGATCTGACTCGCTGAGTTGCGGCTTGCAATAGGATTCCTGTATGAGCAATGGGTGCAGTATGTGAGTAAAAGGTTTGGGGGAAAACTGGGGATTCCTGAGAGTGCTGGTACCGCTTTGTGATTGGGGAATTAGATCCGCACATGCAATGTATCCGGAGTATATGTCGTAGACGTCTGTCAGGAATTGCTTCATGGGTGGTTCTGCAAACCCGACGGCATTCCCCAACGCATATTCACAATACATGATGGTGTTGACTGAACAGCTCCTGAAGGGGGCAGATCTACGAATGCTAAATGAAGCTGGAACCAGCTGAGAGCCCCCAGAAGGGGTGGAAGGTTCACCATCAGGATTCACAAGCCCAGCAACAAGGGTCGCCGGGGCAAGGGAAGGAATCAGGAAGAAGACATATGAAAATAAATTGGCTCGCAGAAATACCGAAGTAATAAAACCCTACACAGCAAGAAGATAAGACATACCATAAGAAAACACATACATGTATATACACAAAAATAATGACCAAATGGGGCACATTGGCATCTGGCGGGCTGCAGAACCCCGGCTCAGGTAATCAGGTTATGGTAAGTGAATTAATGAAGTCAGGTGGAGAAGACTCGATTGTGTGTGGCAGACCTGTTACCGGCGAGATGAGGGGTGCCCGGTGAGAGGAACACAAGGCGACATGACATCGGTCAGGGGTTTTGATATAGCGCAGATAGCTGTCCGAAGACCACCTGCCTAGAATCTTGATGTGGTGGTCTTCTAACCTAGCCTGACAAGCAGACAGCTGCGCCCGAGCAGAAACTATGGCTGGAGTAGGAATGTAGATAGAGAGAGGTAAGTTTGTGAACCCTGGATCATCGCACCATTGACCCTGAAACCAGTGACCCTGGAAAAAAAAAACTCAAACCTATGGTGGAGCTGACATCTGTATACAGTGCCATGTCCGAAGATGTAGCAAAGCGTGAGTCCAAAACATTGTGACCCCATTCCAATGGGACAGGAAAAGGTGCCACATCTCTAGGTCCTTCGGTAACTGAGCAGACAGGGCAACATGGTGCCAGAGTTCAGATACCGAGTAGGCCAGGCAAATAATTTCGGACAAAAAGGAGCGCCCTGGGACCACCACCCTACAGGCGAAGCTTAAATGCCCAAGAAGTGACAACAGTTCCCACTTTCTGCATGACCGCCATGATGCGAAGCTAGTGACAAAGATAAGATTCTGTCCAGTTTGTTGGAGGGTAAGCGGGTCTCCATTTTCTCCGAATCTAAAATGATCCCCCAATATTCGAGACAATGCACTGGACCTTCTGTTTTCTCGAGAGACAAGAGAATGTGGAGATCAGAAAATAGTTGTAACAATGCATCAGAAATGGATGATGGAGTGGATATGGTAAGGAAATCATCCCAGAGATGGAGAATATTTGGAATGTGGAGTTGCGCGGTGGCGATCCAGCAAATAGCCTGAGATAGCATGTTGAAAATTTTTGGGCTTGAATGGCAGCCAAACGCCAGTCGTGTGTGAAAATAGTATTTTTTATCCCATTTAATCCCATACAGATGCCACGTGGAAGGAGAAATAGGGATTAATTTAAATGCCGATCTGATATCGGTTTTATACAGCCATGAGTTAGGGCCCAGTTGTTGAATAATGTTGATGGCGTGGTCTACAGTAACATAGTACATGGAGCATTCATCCCTATCTATTAGTGCATTGATGGAAGACTGGTCAGTCGATTGATGCGGTGCCGACAAGTCGACAATAAGGTGTTGTTTTTTAGAAAATTTGCCCTCAACAAGGCCAATCGGGTTGACCCGGTAACATGGGAAAGGTGGGGAGTTGAAAGGGCCAAGTAACGAACCCTCCTTGAGTTCTTTGCTGATAACGGTAGAAACTGCAGTAGGGTTGTTGCGTGCCGATTGGAGATTTTTGAGTTCCAATGTACTAGAAGACTGTGTCTGAATGCCGGTAGAAAAAACCAAAGGTCAGGCCAGATTGCAATGCAGCGCAAAATGTACGATCAGGTTGCATAGCCAGATACATCGCGAGTGTCGGAACATCCACCGGAGTAGTTGCCCCCCCCCTCCAAGGGAGGGATTGCCATGAGTAGTCATTTACCCAGGTGAGAGGAGGCTGGTGAGTGTGCCAGGAGTTTGGGGCAAATAGGCTGTGGGTGGGGCTGCCTGCAAGTAGAGCACATGTGGGCGTACTTGCAAGCCATACCAAAAGTGCAACCACGACCAGAATTAAATTTCAGGCAGATAGTTGAGCTTTGGAATGAACCTGTGGGTGGTGGAAGAGCTCTCTGCGTGTCCCCTGCAGGCTCCACGAGCGAGGAGAGGAAACCCATGGGTGAGGTGGAGAGCCAAAGGGGCAGAATTTTGACAGGTGTGATGCACTCTGGCATAGATAGCAAGTGTGTACCTTCTGGCCCGCAAAAACAGAACAAAACAATTTGTTATCCTGGATCGCCCAGTCGATTTTGACTCCCCAAGGCAACCAAGCAGCAGCCTTTGCCGAAAAGGCCAAATGGTAGATTTAGAACAAATCCCCATATTGGGCGGAGACAGTAATCAAATCTGATTGGTAGGCGTCCAACTCGACTCTGCGGTTTGGGTAACTTTCACAAATGATATTTTTAAACTTGCTAAAGGCCTTTATGAACTCTGGGAGTGTAAGAGGTTTGGACAACCGCTGGTCAGTCCTAGTATCTTGAGGTTTGGCTGCTGGAGTTGATGTCGCCAAAGCCGGCATGATTAAGCACGCAAGATTGACATCCTTGCCTGCCAGAATGTCGTGTTGAAGGGACGGTGACACCTCGACATTGATATCGGGAAGGCTGGACAGCGGGACCCCCTGGGTGTTCAAGATTGTGTTGGGCTGTCAGCAACACAATGGAAACGATGCAACTGGTTATCACCTGTGAAAAGTTGAGCAGTGTTCTGGTCCATAGAAAAGTTACTTGGTGCAGCTGCAAAACTAGTGTTATCATGGTACCGGCAGCGGCAGGTACAGTGGAGAGGATGGCATCATTGAATGTCTGAATATTTGGAGATGTGGCTGAAGCCTGAGCTTGTAACCGCAAAACACTCTGTGCCAATGACCATAGTTGATGTTGCTGTTGCTGTAACCGTCTAACCAGAGAATCCATGGAATGCGCGTTATTGTCCATGATGTGTGTGTTATGCTGAGACGAAGCACTGACTGTTGATACGAGCGGTAGAATCTGGGCGTGTGGCAGTAGAGGACACCACTAGTCTCACACCTGAAGGGAGTCCGAAGGAAGAACTGCTGCTTGAAGGAAGCTCTAGCGACGCCCCAGCTGACACTGCACAAGTTGGCAAAACGTCGGGTCCGAAACTTACAATGGGAGAGCAGGTAACACCTGTACTGGAAACCAACACGGTATCCATTGAGAGACGACCGCTGTGTATAGGAAGAGAAACTGAATCGCAAGTTGGCAACGGCCTATCAATAGGTCGCTGGTGTATGTGACTGTGTGTATTGGCGACATTGTCATTTGTGAATAAGTGTTCGCAGGAACTGAAGAAGACATGGAAGTGCTGGTGGAAGCAGGGTCGACGTCGTGCACGTTGTCTGAATATAACTGAAGTAAAACTGCTTTCTGAATTGATGGTTGGGTCTTGATACCAGCTTCAGCTAAGGTAATGCGCAGATGCACCAAAGTCCAGTATTTTGGATCGCTATTTGATAAGGGACGTCCCCTGACGCTACTTTTGGTTCGAAGTGTCATTCTTCGGTTGTTTTTATAAGTGGAAGCGACTTCCGGTGATCCCTGTGTGCACGCACTGAAGTCATCTGTTGGCAATGAACTGTTCGTTACTGGTGCTGTTACCATGACATCTGTAGAGGGGACTGAGAAAAGTTCCAGAACATGGCGCTGAGCGAAATAGTGAAGCGTCCGAAGCACTGGTGAGACCGTGTTGCGCATGGGTCAGAAGATGTGCGCTCACCATGCCCCAATGATAGTCCTTGTCACATTGAGAAGAGTCCATGGTGAACAGAATCCGATATAAATAGAGCCGATGCGAAAGAAGTCACTAACGTGGATATGAAGTTTTCAAACACAGTCACTGGCAAAAATAGCAAGTGCAAAAGCACCTCGTAGAACAGTCGAGCGCATGACTCATTTGGGGATAAGCATCGTGTAGCATATACTGTAACAGTCTACTGAAATCGGACACACTAAGTTCGTAGGATTGAGGGATATTAAAAAATTCCTTAACAGTTATCAATATCCGCAGGCCCGGTGGGATGTGATCCGTATTGTCCATGATAAGAAACCACAATATAGACACAGTGATGATGAATGCAAAATACACACAAGGTAAATAATGTAAGTAAACAAGATGACGAGAACTACATAGGCAAGCAATATGATGGAAAGTGACGCTATGTAGAAATTTGAGCTAAAACAAAAGTCTGAGCATGTAACCCTAAGGCCCCTGTCCATTGGTTGAAAGTATTGGGGATCTAGAGAAATCAATATGGGAACTATACCAGGGTATGCAGGGGATCTAAAGAATATAGATTCGGACATTTACCAGGGGAGAACAGACCAGTTGAATGGCTATATACATGCATGTGGTCATCTGGAGGTCATGTAGGAAATATTGTGTATACAGTATAGTCAAAATGCAGTGGCCCCCTGAGAGTTCACTATCCACAAACTCTCAGAAACCTGATGGGTTTCCTTGCAATGATAAATACTGCTATCTGGTTATAAGATATGCTTTTGAAAAGTACAATAACGGACTTTATTTGAACAAATAATTTGAATAAAATGTTAATACAACATTGATAGGGACCATCTCGAGCATTATAGATTGAGGACACTCTAATTATGGTGCTGGGAGCATGGTGGCTCAGTGGAAGACTGTTGGACTTGTGTGCTAGAGGTCCCGAGTTCGATCTCTCTCCAGGACGACCCGCGATGTGTCCTTGAGCAAGGCACTTTATCCCGGTTGCCCACATCGGGACACGGTGACGCCGTGTACTAAGGCATACTGCATGTCAATGGTGCACATGTCTTCAACTGCAGTAACCCTGCTTGAGTGGAGCTTGAACACAAAATGTTGACAGTTGCTCGTCGATGCTCAGTGGCTCTCTCCGGGTACTCCAACTTCCTCCACCCGTAAAACTGTCATGGTCACGATTAGCCATTGTGCATAAGCATGTGACCTTAAACATCAATAAATAAATATAGTTAAATAATTATGGTGCTCAGATTGCTAGGTGTTGAGGCATGAAAACCACATAATAAGGTCATCCCCCGCCACAACATAACCAGTAGTTTTAAACAAATTTGGTGTTCTACTTCAAGTATAACAGTATTTAATATTTTCCCATAGGCAACCATTATAATGCATGTGTGAAAATTAATATGATCACATTTTAATTTAGGCAATCAAATATCTTTGTCAAGTCTTGCCCTTCAGACACTTTTTTCAGTCCTCAAATGAGGTGGGCATGCAACAAATAAGAGAGAAAAATTTACAGGAAAGTAACTATCGGTCACAGGCATATGTTTTTTCGAAGAATTCCCACCAAAAACACACCGATAGTCAATTGTATTTTCAGGCCCCAAAATTCATCAAATCACCCCTCTTTTTTTCTCTGCAGTATTCAGTAATGATGCAAGATTTCAGTACAATGCTTCAAAGCTTTTTTTTTAAATCAATAGTCTTTTCTCAAGACGGCTTAGTTTTGGAGATTATTTCATTTCTGAGTACCACTTTTCAAGGTGGGTAACTCTAATTCAAATATTTCGTACTCACATACCTTTCTACTAACAATGACCTGAACAAAGTTTGATAACTTCACTATTTGATTATAATTAAGTTAGTGCCTTTAGATTAATGAATTTTCAAACTTTATTGTTTATACAATAACCTGAACAGTAATGATCAGATTTCAATAAATTTTTCTTGACTGCTTTGTATTGTAGTGATTTACCTACATGATAATGTCACTTAGACTGAAGATTCAGGTCTCTGCAAAGCCGGTTGATCAGAAGTATCGAATTACAATGTGAATAGTTCAAATTCCTCAGTATAAGTGCGCCAAATAAACAAAGAGATTGAAGTCATTTCCCAAGGCACCTGAAGAACATTGGGGTTGCCTACTGAAGACCACATTCCTCCACATTTTGTAGAATGAAAAATAGGGTTTTAAAAGAAATAAGTTAGGTGTTATCTAAAACCAGCCTTTGTGTCCAGCATATGTCAGTATAAAATTCGCAATGTACTAAAATCATCTTTGGCAAAAAAAACCCAAGTGTTGATCTAATTACCACTTGCATTTAATAAGATACATTTTTATTTTGATATTGCAAAACGGTATAAGATCAGTGGTGATCTAAAGCCATAACCTCCAATCTCCACTGATGGAAATTTGTACTTCTTGCAGTAATTCTAAAATCAGAATGCCATGTTTGGGTTATTACAAATTCTGTTTATTTTGCCAAATCTGAAAAATGTGGACAGGAGACAGGATGGTGTTATTTCGTTGTACACTGATGTTTAAGATCGAGTGTCTAGAGGTTTTGGACCAAATGATTAAAATTGTTAAAAGACTTTAAAGTCTATTTAAAATTTTTTAGATTTTGATAATTACACTTAAAATGTCTGTATTCATCGATACAAAGTGAGAGTTACTTACTTGCATGTTTTGGTCTGTATAAAATGGTTTTCAAGAGATTATATCTTCTTGATCCCCATTTATCAATGGTAGCACTCAAATTCCAAAAGTACACAGACTTTAAGAGTGCTTTTAATACACTTGTCAGAATCGTTACTGCATTTTATTCTCGTGCATGTATGTTTAATTTTAAGCATACCTATGCTACTAATCACAGTCGAGCTGCATAGATACCCTTATGAGCAGAAAGATCAGCTGTGGTAAAATATTTGCAGTATTGCATGTGAAAACAAACAAAACGTGCATTGTGAGGTTTAGGAACATATATATACAGATAAAAGAAGAGACTTTTTGTGTCCTGGTGCTGGAACACTTTCGTAGATATTCATATATATCTGATTGGACAATTAACTAGGTGCTGCTGTACATTGCATAGTGTAGTTTTTAGCTGCGATGAGCAGCTCAAAATGTGGCAATGTTGGTCTGTCTGTCAGTCTGTCACCAACGAGTTTAAAAAACACCATAATTCCTAAAATACTTGATGGAAAGACACCTTACTTGGTATGCAAGTGTATCTTCATGATGTCTACACCCTCCCAATAGTGCATGTCTTTCGGATAATTTCTGTCACATTTATGGACTTGTCACCAACGAGTTTTTTTGTCACTAACAAGTTTTAAAACATCATTGGTGTTGCATGAATCATCGCAGCTTCGGCACTGTGACAGTGCACTCTAGTTCTTTAAGAAGCCTGAAAATCTCCTTCATATGAAAGCAGTGAAAATCTGAAGCTGTAACCTCCAATTTTCACTGATGAAAAATCAACATGAATGATTTTTTGATAAGAAACCACTGTTAACCTAAAGCTCTCACCTCTAGTTAACAATGATTTAAATATGTACAATTTAGAAAAATCGTAACAATTTCTCAGCAGATTGTCCAGCTTCTGAACAGTCTGATTCACTTACACTGTACATTGATGAGTACCGGCCAAATGTGCAACAAATGATCCATGTAAATGGTTATTTAAAAAAAATACTGGTGTGTTTATCAGATAGAACATTG
Organism: Pictodentalium vernedei; assembly: GCA_031216915.1. Taxonomy (NCBI): domain Eukaryota; kingdom Metazoa; phylum Mollusca; class Scaphopoda; order Dentaliida; family Dentaliidae; genus Pictodentalium; species Pictodentalium vernedei. Next base: position 413,397,081 of record CM062296.1, read on the forward strand.
GAGACTGATTGGGTGTCAGTTGAAGTTGTGGTCCAATTACAGACGTCGGAACTAATGCAGGTACCAAATGCACGGAGCCATTCATAAACTTGTGGCCATTAGCAAACATATACATTGATGGATTTGGTTGACCAGAGCTGTATAGATTTCCTAAAACTGGAAATTGTCTTGCATGTGGCAGTACAAAGTTCGAACATGATAACTGCTTGGTTGGCTGGATCTGAGCACAAGGGAACCGTTGTGCATCATCACTGCATATGTTGCCTTGAGACTGTAGAGCTGATGGTTTACAGAATATATGTTGCACAGCTGGATTGTATGTCTTGAAAACTGGTTGTGTAATGGGTGTTAGATACTGTGAAACACTGTGTTGCTTCGTTTTTCCAATAAAAGGTGCCTGTGGTGCTGGCGTATGATTTGACATGTTGGTTCTGTTCAGATGTCCCCTTGAGAATTGTGTTGAATCATGTGCCAGTCTGTCTCCCATAACTGAATATTTTTTTCTTTGGTTGCGCGTTCATTTTCTCCGCGTTATCTTTCTTTTCTTGTCAGTAGCAAAATGAGCCCCATCCATCTGTTTACTGGAAAGGATTTCAGATGCTTTTGTGCGTGGTTGACTGGTTTCCTCACAAGTCCCATCAAAGGAGCCCCATTGAAAGTAATCAAGAGCAGTTAACTTGATCTCGTTGTTATGAGATAGAGTCTTGATCAGGACATCTACGACAGGATCGTCTGGCAAAACATGTTCTTTGTCCATGACATTTCTATCCTCGCTGCGCATACTGGTATTATTATCACTGCTATATTCATTCTTCTGTGTGGGCTGCCTGAATGAAGATGGTTCTAAAATGTAATCTACGTTTGCTCTCGGAGATTTATCTGTGATATCAGACAGCTTGTTCTGGATGTTCACAGTGTGTCCTGGATGTGGAGCTATATCGCTGATGCCTGTGGATGATATTGTAGCCACACTAACATCAATAACAGATAAGACGAGGCGGATATAGTTTATAAATATGGGTTAATTTATTCCATAATATCGGTGAACTGTACTTGGACTACACAACACATCAGCAAATCAAGTACACTGTCATTTTCAAGTATTTACATTGTACATTGCAGAAAGTACTAGGAACCCTGAAAATACAATACAATAAAATCCAGTAAGCATATATGCTACCATTACTTGCACAGACTGGACATATCAGTGACTCGAAACAATTGTATGAAGTGAATTCCCACTCAGTGAGCAAAAGTTGATATACCTCGCCAGAATGAGCTTAATGAGCTCACACTGAGGAGGCATAACAACCACTGCTCAATAGATTGCACCAAATAATGTATCACTGGCATGTCCAATAAATAAATGTCCAGCACCCCAAAATACTGCACACATATACCACTACACTTTGCAGGAAAGAGCCATTAGGACTACAAATAACCTAGTAGCTCTACTACTACTAGGTTATTTGTAGTCCTAATGGCTCTTTCCTGCAAAGTGTAGTGGTATATGTGTGCAGTATTTTGGGGTGCTGGACATCACCTGTATATTTCTAGCAGATCACCTGTATATTTCTATTTATTATTGCACAAGCAAGAACCCTGAGATTAAAAGATTATTTACACCACTTGTATTGATATACCACATGTACACGGCCTTTAGCCTTCCAGTAGCGCAGTTGGATTTTACCAGTGCAGACATTTTGTCGACACAACAAGAAACTAATAAGCCTTAGTTTACAACATGATGGAAAGAGATATTGTCCAGGTAGGGACAATTTAACCTATTGAAATTGCACTGGGTATATCTAGAAATGAAAGGTTAAGAAATTAATATATCTATAACATTCATACCCTCAATGTGATGAGCTCCTTCACATAAAATCAATTTCAGGGCAGCGGCGAATCTTGGGCCTGCATGGAAGAAAATAATTATTGAAGTTCTAAAATATGAAGGGGAAATATTTTAACCCTCTGTGTTCTGTGTTAATTATATCTGAAACGTTACTAAAGCTGCCAGCTGTATTATATTAGTATAATCATCTGGAAAGAACTGAAAGCATGAATAAAACCAATAACTGATCTGAGCCCTGATATAAAATTACTTTAACCCCAGTACTGCCACAATATAACTGAATACATTTGTCCGAGCCACATTTTACAATATTTTTGTGTACTGGTAAGGTACTTATGTTATCGTCTGAGCTCTCACATTCATGCTGCTGAGTAACTTCTATCGACAAATCAAACAGACAACATAATCTTTCGAATTCTGTTTCCGTGGATATTTCATCACTGGTTGCCGAAATATAAACATACGTGTTAGCCGTCAACAGATCATCAATGATCGCATACAACTGACTACCAACTATAATTGTTCCATTCGGTTTCCCTGCCAAGTCTTGTGTTATTGTTAGCTCTTCAGTTGTGGAACTATCGTCTTCGAATGATTTCCAGATCTTGATCGCTAAGGGCTGTGGTCATCTTACTATTTATTGTAGAAAGCTCTTGTAGGATATGCTTATATTTTAAGCAGTCTCTTTTCAGTTTATCATATTTGAGCTCCCATTGTTCTTGCAGTTGCTGAATTTCATCAACATGCTTCTCTTGCAGAACTGAGTACTCTCTTATGTAAACGTTCATCTTTTTCTCCCACTGTTTGCTGACTGTATGGAGCTCATCCCCGTGTTTTTCTTGGGAAACAAAGTGTTGGTTTACAAACTCTTCCGAATTTCTATTGGTATCATGCGCAGCCATCCAGTAGTTCTTTTCACACATTCCCTCCAGGGTCTGCAACTTCATTTCCAGGTCATTTACTTCCTCTCTGAGAAGCTGTACCACTTCATACTAGTGATCGTTTCTCCCATTTGGTGTTCTTCCCTCTCCTGAAGTTGGAGTTTGGGTACACGCTCCTACGGTGGATACTCCATGTTGATATGATGCCCGGCTAGTCGGCAATCGCATGGTTATGCTGCCTTCTGCCAACAATACAGACCAATCATGAAAGGTTAAACTGGTTTTCTCCAGTAAATCATCTAATTCCAGAAATCCCTTTCGTTTTCTGCATTTCACTAATTTACGTGCAGATCGTTCATCAAGAGATTTCAGTTTCTGGAATTCCTCTGTATCTGCGGTTTGAATATTCATTCTACCCATATTTAAAAAGTGTTTAAAGAGAAAATAAAAGAAAGTGTATTTTTCAGCAAGTGCATAATTGTGATTTGGCAGTAGTTGTATTTTAACATACAATGGCAATCAAGGCGATGTTTGTACAAGGTAACTGCCAGCCAAATAACAATGAATAAGTGAGTTGATCTCAAGCTCACTGATAGCCTGAATAGACAATAGCAAGTTAAACAATGACCTGACCATGCTGAATTAATTTACAATTATTACAAATTATTGTTCATGTAATATTTGCAGAAAGAGTGCATGAAACTAGAGCAGTTTAGGACATTAATACTGAGTATGAAAATTGACATGCAAATTTACAATAGTTTGAAACATTCAAAAGTTGAAAAATTTTGCCAGAAATGCATATTTCGGCAAAGTCATATTTAAAAAAATAACACTCAGTATACCCGTTGTGTATAGTAAATAATGAAAACATGCATTACTATTTTACAGTGTCAGATCAGTGTATATTTAGTTCATGGTGAGCAAATTGAAGTGAATTCCAGTTTGCTAATCCTCACTTACCGGTTACACTGAATGTTGCCTATATAAACAGAGAAAAACATTTGTACATTAAAATTTACCGTAATCCAATAATAATTCATCGACTGTCATCCCTTTCTGAATAAAAAAGGTATTAAAACATTGTTTCTCCAACCCTAACCGGCGAAACAACTGAGAAAAATTGTAAACATTTGAAAAGAAAGTGATTAACGAAGTTCGATGATTTATCACGAAATTTCGTGACTAGAATTCCAATATAAATTTAAGAAAATCTAGGGTATCCCCAAAATTTTTTCATCGCCGACACCAAATGTGGTGATTTATCAACATGATAATGTCACTTAGACTGAAGATTCAGGTCTCTGCAAAGCCGGTTAATCAGAAGTATCAAATTACGGTGTGAATAGTTCAAATTCCTCAGTATAAGTGTGCCAAATAAACAAAGAGATTGAAGTCATTTCCCAAGGCACCTGAAGAACATTGGGGTTGCTTACTGAAGACCATCTGGTACCACAGTATTGATCTTGTTCTGGACAAGTTTGAAAACCACAATTTTTTGAAAACTGAGAAAAGTTATTGCCCTTTGATTATTCCATTCTATTTTTATCATGTGATCATTTGAAAAGTAATTATCAGATTTCAGTAAATTTTGTTATCCTCTTTATTTTAGAAACCATGATGATTTGTTGAAATGCAGCGGTTGGGGTTTTAGGACCATATACCAACCATCCTGGTAGGGTCGGACCTTGCTTTGTGTACTAGGTTGATGGTTCAAGCCTTGGCTTCCAAACTTCTCTTTCGATCTGTTGCATTGGTTCTGTTGACCAACACTCTGCATATGGTCATATTGTGAGTGGTGTGGTAAAGCACTGTGAATGAATCGACCACTCTGAGGTGGAATCTGGGGAGAGACTCACTGTGAGTGAATCTCATAGAATGTGAGAGTGATGTAGTCGAGGTATAAGGGTCAATATTCAAGCAGCCTGGCCTAGTTGGTTCGGATCTCTTGGGCTTGACTTGTGGTAAATAGGTCGCTTTATGTGTTGGAGATTGACAGTCCAAACCTTGGTTCCCACACTTCTCTCTTGATCTGTTACAAAAATTAGTTAATGGCCCTTTTTTCATTTTACGGTGAATTTTGCTGTTTTTTGATAACTTGAACAATAATCAGAATGCAATAATTTTACTTGTTCATTGCCCTTTTTGCTCATGCTATGGCATGTCGGGTTGGGGTGGCGGGAGTTGCATCACAATATGATGGATGCTTTTTTTGTCATAAACATAAAACTTTTCATTCTGGTCATTTCATTAATGTCAGCTTTCTGTGGCCAGTCAAGATACTGTAAACCTGTTTTTATATGACAGATCTCTGGAGCAGACTATTTTGTATGGCCATGTCCATCTGCCTGTAAACTTTTGCTTGTCAACACAACTTGAAAATGAAATGCATCATGGATCGTAGAGGAAGGTTCCTTTTGATAATCAATTTTCTGCCATATGTAATATGGCCACCATGGCAGCCATCTTGGTCTTTTTGTAATTTTTGCTTATCTGCACAATAACTTGAAAATAAAATACACTGTGGATCCTATTTTTTGTGGTAGATTAGTTGTGACTAGATGAAGGTTCCTTTCGATAATCAATTTTGTACCATATCCAGTATGGCCACCATGGCAGACATATTGGATTTTTGTCATTTTTATTGTCCGCACAATAACTTAAAAATGAAATGCACTACAGATCCCTTTTTTGTGTTGGATTAGTGGTGGCTAGAGGAAGGTTCCTTTCGATAATCAGTTTTCTACCATAGCCAGTATGGCTGCCATATTGTAATTTTTGCTTGTCTGCGCAATAACTTTAAAATGAAATTCATCATGGATCCTATTTTTTTGTGATAGATTAGTGGTGAATATAGGAAGATTCCTTTTGATAAACAATTTTCTGCCGTATCCAATATGGCCAGCATGGCAGCCATCTTGAATTTTTTGTAATTTTTAGCTCAACTTTGATATAGTTAAGTTTGAGGTTTTGTTATGGTCCGTCTGGATGTCTGTCCATCAACAATTCAATACGGCTCTGGCTAGAGGCTGTATTTATGACCTGATCTTTACGAAACTTCTCGGGTACCTTTGTTATCACCGTGGGATGAGAACGAGTGTTTCTGGGTGCGGTCCGAAATTCAAGGTGGCCGCCAGCAGTCATTTTGTACCGAAATTAGTGCAATCAGTTTTTTGTACAGACCTTCTGTATGAAAGTTCTGATTTGAATAAATTTTTGTATGAATGTTTTAGTAACATGGAATACATCACATATAATACAGGTTTTTTTCTCGTGCAGAAATTATGCAAATTAGTTGAACTTTGATTTATTCAGTGCTGCTTATACACGGTAAGTACATATGTCAATACGGCTCTGGCGAGGGGCTGTATTTATGAACCTATCTTCATGAAACTTCTTGGGTACCTTTGTTATCACCTTGGGACAAGAACGAGTGTTTTTGGGTGTGGTCTGAAATTCAAGATGGCTGCCTTCATCCATTTTATATCGAAATTAGGTGCAATCAGTTGTTTGTACATAACTTCTATATGAAGGTTCTGATTTGAATAAATTTTTGTATCAATTTTTAGTAACATGGAATACATCACATATAATACAGGTTTTTTTCTCGTGCATAAATTATGCAAATTAGATAAACTTTGATTTATTCAGTACTACTTTTTCACAGTTGGTACACATGTCAATATGACTCGGCTAGAGGCTGTATTTATGAACCGATCTTCACGAAACTTCTTGGGTACATTTGTTATCACCTTGGGATGAGAACGAGTGGTGCGGCCAGTTAGAACAACTTTGATTTATTCAGTGCTACTTATACACAGTAAGTGCACATTTCAATATGGCTCTGGCTAGATGCCGTATTTATGAACTGATCTTCACAAAACTTCTTGGGTACTTTTGTTGTCAGCGTGGGACAAGAACAAGTGTTTTGGGGTTTGGTCCAAAATCCAAGATGGCTACCATTGGCCATTTTGTGCCGAAATTAGGTGCAATCAGTTTTTTTTTGTACAGAACTTCTATATTTATTGATGACTTTTCCTTTGGAAGGAGTTGATGAGTTTATTTTTAGCTCAACTTTGACGTAGTCAAATTTGAGGTTTTGTTATGGCCTGTCGTCCATCTGTCCATCTGGACATCTGTCTGTCCATCAACACTGCTCTGGCTACAGGCTGTAATTTATCAACCGGTCTTTATGAAACTTCTTAGGTACCTTTGTTATCACCATGGGACGAGAACGGGTGTTTTGGGGTGCGGTCCAAAATTCAAGATCACCACCAGTGGCCATTTTGTACCGAAATTAGGTGCAATCAGTTTTTTGTACAGAACTTCTATATGAAAGTTCTGATTTGAATAAATTTTTGTATGATGTGTATATTCAAATGTGTTGAAACCAAATTCTTGTGTTAATATTTGGTGTTGTTTGGGGAGGGTAAACATTATTAGCACAACCCGATTTTCTATTTCCAATGAGAAAAATAAAACCTCCCTGTGGGAACCCTTTGAGCTAAAGGTTAAAAATTCAAATACCTATATTTTAAGTAGTACTGGACAAACATTTATCAGTTAGTATGAATCAACCATAGAAGGGTTTGAATCAAACAGACCAAAACAGTTGCTAACATTTGGCTTATGGTGCACCATACAAGGATCCCCATTGTAACATTAACCACATGGAGATTTCTTTTCTAGTTTAGCATCTAACTGTCACCCACCTTTACAATACTTTACCTGTACATTTGTTACAGGCTATGGTCAGTATTTATGTACAGACCTTTTCAATACTTTACATGAACCTTTGTTATCAGGTCATTACCTAAATGTGTGTCATTGCTGTGTCACATACTATACATGTACATGTCTTGCACAAGTTGAGCAACAGTGTCATTGACACTTTCATTGATTGTCTGTTCAATAACTTGAAAATGAAATGCACCATGAGTCTTATTTTTTTGTGGTGGATTAGTGGTCACTAGAGGAAGGTTTTTTCTATAATCATTTTTTGCCGTATCCAATATGGCCCCCCCCCCCCCCCCCCCCCCCCTGGCAGCCATCATTGATTTTTTTGTGTATTTTTGTCTGTGCAATATCTTTGAGAAATAATGACCAGTGGATCCTAATTTTAAGCTTAACTTGACAAAGTCAAGATAAACTATTGCCCTCACGGGTGCAGGTCATTATAAGCTATTGCCATCACGCGTGCAGTCTGTCTGTGAGTCTGTTCACATTTTCTTTAGCACAGGGGACACCCCATAGTTCTTGTCTGATCATCACAAAATTTCATATGCATTCATGTCTAGATGAGAACATCCGATTTGGGTCACGATCGGTCAACCATGACGGCTGCACGGACCAAAATCCGAAAACCTTTAGTACAGTCTACAGGTCGTATTTATGAAGGGATTTCATTGTAACTTTGTAGGATGACTCTGTATGATGTCTAGATGGGAATGTCCTATTTTGGTTGGTTCAATGTCTAGATGAGAATGTTCTATTTTGGCTGTGGTTAGTCAACCATGATGTCTTCACAGGCATGTGACCTAGATTTATTTAGCACAGTCTACAGATCATATTTATAAAGTGATTTCATTTTTAACTTTGAAGGATAACTCGGTATGATGTCTAGATGAGATTGCCGTATTTTGGTCATGATCGGTCATCCGTTAGTGCTGGACCGGCATGTGACCTATATTCCTTTAAATAGCTAAGTCTCTGAGTCATATTTATGAATGAATTTCATTGTAACATGGTAGAATAACTCATTTGGGAATGATTTTACTGTAACTTGGTAACTTTGGTTGACATTAACTGTGAGGGCCACATCAATTCAGGCTTCAGTTCTTTAGTAAAGACTACACCTCAAATTATTCTTGTTGAAAACATAGAATGTAGGGTACAGAACTTAACATGTTCTCTGTTATCACAATGCTTGTCTTATTTCATAATCCTTTCATAAACGTTGAACATTATCCTTTTCATCAAACACTACACACAGTCAAGTTAAGCTGCAGTGTCGTTGACACTTTCATTTCAGGTGTCATTACTAGTGATTGTAGGTATGTACATTTCAATAACCAGCATTGCGGTAAATCCAACATGGCTGTCATGTTCGAGCAATAACTCCAAAAAAAGATGACTAATGCATCTCATTTTTCTAGTTCTCGTAGGATATTAAGATGCATTTGAAATGTATGAGGAATATGTTGCAATGCAAAATGACTGAATTTACATAAAGCGGCTGTATAATGATGCCACCACCCAGCCAGCAGTGCTCTTGTTCCATCTGTTTGTACTTGACCCTTTGGCAAGTCTGGAAGTAAGCAGAAGGTCATCTGCAAAATGAGGTTCCCAGTGGGTGAATTTGGTGATGCTACCCTGCACAGCAGTGTAGCATCACTAAAATTACCCTCAGTGAACCTCAGTCTGAATCAAGGTCTCAAGCCTAAACAGAAAGAGGTACCCAGAGGATAAATTGGCCAACTGTATGGGTTAGCATGAGCAGATTCACCCTCTTAGGATCTCATTCTGGAATTACAGATCGTTTTTTTTTCCAGGCCTGCCCGTTGGACCTAAAAACCTGCCTTTCCAGACCAGAATCTTGATACATCCCAAAGTTCAGAAAGTAATCAGCTGTTCAGTGAATTTGTGGGGTACACCAATCCATATTTTCAACATGCCGCCTTGAGGCAGCACATTGAAAGTATTAATTGGTCCCCCCCCCCCCCCCCCCCGAATTAATGAATATAGACTCTTCTAAACAATTCTAATTGAAGCCACTGAATTAACATGGAAAGGGAGGGGGCAACCCTTTTTTTATGCCCCCGAGAAATTGTCTTGGGAACATTATGTTTTCACCATGTCTGTCGTCTGTCCGTTAACTTTTCGCATTCCGTCAATTAACTCAAGTTCTACCAGCCGGATCTTTACCAATCTTCATATGTGGGTTAGGTATGATGAGTGGAAGAAGCCTATTTATTTTGACCATGATATGCCAAAGGTCAAGGTCACAGTGACCTCCAATGTTAAATACGCTTGAAATTGGTTTCCTCTCTATAACTAAAGTTCTGCAAGACTGATCTTGTTTTTTATGTGTACCCATACTATATATGGTACACATAATGCCGGCATCCGGGGTGGCCATCCGTCGTTCGTCCATCCTTTGTCTGTTCGTCTGTCCATCCATCCATCTGTCTGTATGTCCATCTGTATGGCGTCCGTATCCATTTCTTTGGCATTTGGCAACTTGATAAATATTGCTTGGAATGTCAAGTTACTTTATATTTGTGTTCAGGTTACTTTTTGGTGTAAATCTGATAATTTGATCCTGTGATATTAACCCTTTATCCTTCAAATTGAAAATTCCTCCAATCCCTTTGGCATTCGATACCTTGAAAAATATTGCTTGGATTGTCAAGTTACTTTATATTTGTGTTCAGGTTACTGATGTGCCGAGCTGTGTAGTTTATGGTGTAAATCTGTTATTTTGATCCTGAGATATTAACCCTTTATCCTTCAAATTGAAAATTCCTCTAATCCCTTTGGCATTCGATAACTTGAAAAATATTGCTTGGATTGTCAAGTTACTTTATATTTGTGTTCAGGTTACTGATGTGCCAAGCTGTATAGTTTTTGGTGTAAATCTGTTATTTTGATCCTGAGATATTAACCCTTTATCCTTCAAATTGAAAATTTCTCCAATCCCTTTGGCATTCGATAATTTGAAAAATATTGCTTGGATTGTCAAGTTACTTTATATTTGTGTTCAGGTTACTGATGTGCTGAGCTGTATAGTTTTTGGTGTAAATCTGATAATTTGATCCTGAGATATTAACCCTTTATCATTCAAATTGAAAATTCCTTCAATCCCTTTGGCATGAGATAACTCAAAAAATATCATTCTGATTGTCATGTTACTTCATATATGTGTTCAGGTTACTGATGTGCCAAGCTGTATGGTTTTTGGTGTAAATCTGATAATTTGATCCTGTGATATTAACCCTTTATCCTTCAAATTGAGAACTCCTCCAATCCATTTCTTCGGCATGCGATAACTCAAAAAGTATTAATCCGATTATCAGGTTACTTTATATATGTATTCAGGTTACTGATGTGCTGTGCTGTATAGTTTTTTATGTTAATCTAATAATTTGATCCGGAGATATTAACCCTTTATCCATCAAATTAGGCACTCCTCCAATCCATTTCTATATGTATCCATACCATGTATGGTGTACATAATGTTGGCATCTGGGGTGGCCCTCCATCATACAGCTTTCTACTAGTTGCGCGTATGGGTACACATCTGACGATTTCATCGGCCTATATTTTGTAATTCTATACATAATATTGCTGGAGGTGGCATATGCCGCGCTTCACATTGCTCTTGATTTTACAGGCAATCCTTTTTATACCCCCACTTTGGCATGGGAATATAAGGGTCCACATGTCTGTTTGTCCATCTGTTAAGGCATTTATTTGTCCATAATGCCATAATTGTCCATGTGTCCAACCATCTGTTTCAAACTTTTATCCGCAACTAGTCTCATGCCGTCCATTTGTTACTTTTGATATTTTGTATGGTGAATTAAACCGTGATATGAACTTGCACATATTGTTATGCCATGTTGCTGCACCTTATTTTTCAAGAGATATATTTATGACCTTTTTTTTACTAAGGTTATTGAACAAGTCTGCCTCATACTTTTATCAGCAACTTGTCTTCACACTTTCCATTGGATACTTTTGATATTTTATAATGAATAACCATGATATGAGTATGCACATTTCATTATGCCATGTTGCTTTCCCATATTGTTTTTAGAGTTATTGCCCTTTTTCACTTAAGATTATTATGCCCCCAACCCCGAAGGAGGATTCAGGTGTATCTAGTGAAGCCCTCTTTCCATCCATCCATCTGTCCATCCATCCGTACAAACATTTTGCATTGTAATTTCAAAGCCATTGGTCAGATTTGGATCTCCTTTGGTATGCTGATAGACCTGCATGAGGGAACAGATATGCACAAGGAACGGCTTCTGTCCAATGATTTTTCCCTGAGTTATAGCCCTTTTTCGACTTTGAAAATTTTTGAAAATTATTGTATACTACAATACCTTTAACGCTACTTTATACATGCCTGTGGGTCAGGGACAGCGGCCCACGCTTTGTGCTGTCCTTGTTGAACAAGTCCATCCTGACCTTTTATCCTCAACTAGTGTCACACTTTCCAGTAGATACTTTTGATATTTTGTATGCCGAATAACCATGATTTGAACTTATGCATATCATTATGCTTTGAAGCCGAACCTTATTTTTCAAGAGTTAATGCCCTTTTTCACTGAGCTTATTGAGCAAGTCCATCTCGAACTCTATCTGCAACTAGTCTCACACTTTCTACAGCATTTTCTGTTGTATGTTTTTGCTTTATATGAGGAGGGAGGAGGACATGGGATTTTTTGGGGTCGGGTGGGGGAGGGGGGGTGAGTAGCTGCTTTGAACTGAGTCTGCTGATATTCTTGCCTCAGACAACATTTACAAAACTTTCCACAATGTTAAGGACAGTCAATAGGTGTGTGGCATGTAATAGTTGCTTATGCATCTTCAAGCTCATACTCACAGGTGCCATATCGTCGCCCAAGTGCTTGAATGTCCTATGTCCCATAGGGGACATAGGACATTCTGGCACTCAGGTGAAGATATGTTAAAGGTCAAAAGTTATGTCCTCACTATAACTTTAATAATCACACAATTATGAAGGATACTTAAAATCTGTCAATATTAATGTCTTGTCCATAATTAAAAATTAAACCAAACTACAATTTTGAAAACTTTGTACAAATGTTAAGGACAGTTGGGTATGATAGATGCTTGTGTATCTTCAGGGTCAAGGTCATACTTGAGGGCCGTATGTTGAAGGCCACAAGTCATGCCTCAGCCATAACTCCGAAACTATAAGAGCTGCAATCAATATAAAGGAAAATGGTATGATGTGCTGCCCACCACAGCTGGGTTCGTAGCTTGAAGGTCAAAGTCTAATTTCAATGCCACACTTACAATCTGTAGATATTAGAGTCTTAGTCACATGTAAAATCATTTTGTGTTGGATATAATAGTTTTTTGCTTATCTTTATGGTCAGGGCAAATGCTTGCATGCCAGATGTTGAAGGTCGCAAGTCTTTTCTCACCCATAATTCAGAAACTGGGTGACTTTTGTCATCAAACTTCACACACTTATTAAGGCCTATTTCCATTTTGGAATTTGATCAAGTGCGATGACACTAAATTGTTCCTTAGTGTCAAAAAAGACAGCCAATAAAACAGAATTTAAAGGGGAACATATAAGTACTAAACAGTAATTTTATGGTGATTTTTTTCAGGCCTATAAAAATTAACCCATTAACAGGTTGTGCAAAATGACTCTTGCAAAAACTTTTTTATTTGCATAACCTTTTTTTCTGATGTTGAATAATGAAAATTGTTTCTGTGGTTAAAAACTGTACTTCTGTTATATTTTTATGGTATTTCATCTAAATTTTCTGACACCTTTTGTTTTCGAACACCATTTTTTCACCTAAAAATAACCTTGTTTAAACCCCAAAATTTTCATACACCCAGTCTAAGATCATCCCGAACTGGTGGTGAATCATAAATCAAAAGACAGCTATTTTTTTCAACTGAATATTTTACCTTATTTTCCTTCTTTTTTTTATGTTTAAAACATACATTGTATGCGCAATATATAATTATTGTATAATAGAAATAGAATTATTAAAACAGCATTATTTGCAAACTTGTTCCTTATTGACAGGTAAGCATTGTTTTCTTCATCAAACTGACATAAGTGATGAACTGACCAATCAAATTTTTGTTTTCAAGAAGTGTGCTTTCAACTCCTTGAGAATTTGAAATGAGAAAACCAACCCTCAAATGCTATGTTGTACTAACCTTAAATAACAAAAATAAATAAAAGGTCCTATAAATAACCCCAAAACATTCAATGCAGTATAGACCAGACACCATCAATAGAACAGAGTAATTATTGCTTCGAATGAACACATTCACACTGCACTGAATTGCACTGAACAGCAACACAAAATTCCCAATATTACAAAATAGATCAAATGACGAGGTTGACATGTGCTGTTGAAGGATTTCCCAAAAATTAACAAACACATGGACCTGTACACTACCAAAGCGTATTCAACATTTTATTTTATTATTTTCTCCTGTCATTTGCATTGTATGTATAATAACTATCGACATCAAATGATTCTTGTCCAGTGGGAAAATTAATTTCCACTACACTTGACATCAAAATATCACACTGAAACTACACTCTGCTTTTTGAGTTTGGACAGTCATGGTACTGACAAGGTGAAAATTTTGAATAAACGGAAAAAAAGGTTTGGCTAAAAAGGGTTTGCATAAACATTGAATAAACGATACAAACATTTATGAAATTTTTAAAGGCCTGTTATTGCATCAGAATTGTAATCCTGATGTTATCCAAGATTTTATGTGTCATTCCATGAATTAGTCTCAGTTTAATCAAGGTGTTCCTTTGTGTTACTGCAAGGATCAAATCTGTGTTGAAGTTGCATACTGAGAAGAAATATTGTTGGGTTTTACAGTACACAAAACTAATGCATGTCTACATTAAGAAAAGTGCACATTTTTGCCTCCATCTTTGACAAATTTCCAAAAAGGTTGCAATGACAGGAACTCAAAAGAAAAATACAAATTTCAGGTGACTGCATTCAAATTATGATTCCCCACTTCCCCCTTGGTTCTCTGATGGTGGAATTATGGTATAGATATATACAAGTAAAGATAATGTTTGCCATATCTCTCCCACCCACCCCCCCTCTCTCTCTCTCTCTCTCTCTCTCTCTCTCTCTCAAACTATTTAGTTATGGAAAAAGGTATTTTGGGGAGAGGGGGATCAGGGCTATGCCCCCAAGTTCCTACATCCCTGTTCATTTTATCAGATTGCATGCAGAGTGCAAGTCACATTCAATGTGCCCCCACCAGATGTGACTGCATTGTGTCCTTGGCCAAGGCACTTAAAAGAAGCTATTAATTGAAAATAGAATTTGTTTTCATTTTTGGAATTCACATTAAAAAAAAATGTCTTCAGTCCAGTATGAGTATTTCCATTAGTTCCTTGAATCCTGCACTCTTTGTAACATGTAACCAACTAACCCTGTGCATTTTTACAGCCTTAGTCAGTGTATATTTTCATGTAGTGTGTGATATGGCAGATACCAGTTTTTTTATAACCAGGAAGTGTGACTAACACTGTGCATTGCATTTTTGGTTGTAACACTATTCATTATTAACTGAATAACTAACCCTATGCAGAGTATAGCCTTAGTGTCAGTCTCATCCAAATCAAATCTTCACCCAACATAATTTAAAAATTAAACGAGACTTACCTTAGTAAGGTGAAGTTCAAGTGAAATTCTATGAGGCATAGAATTTAGCGAGGGATTAAATGAGATCATACTGTGCATGCGTGAGTCAGGATTTAATGATTTTTCAGCATGAGTGTCATGAATAGAAAGAAAAACAAAAAATTATTTTTTTTTTTTTTTTTTTTGTTTGTTGGTGGGGAGGGAGGGAGGCATTTAATCCCTCGCTAAATTTTATGTCTCATAGAATTTCAATTGAACTTCACCTTACTAAGGAAAGTCTCGTTTAATTTTTAAATTCTATTTCATCATGAATTTAGCTCAGCCTTAAATGAGACTTGAAAGCTACGAATGATGAAAAATGAATACATACCAATAGTCACTGTAAAACAGCTGCCTCAAAAGATGCTGGTGTCTGAATTGGGCGATCATAGAACTTGGCGAAAGTCCCAGCATTGGACCAACCAGCTTTGGATAAGACTTCCTGAGTGGAAACTGAGTTAAGCTTAGCTTTTGACGTTGAGGCTCCTCTCACACTATGTGGGGAAAAAACAGCTATGTCAATTCCAGATCGAAGCATGACGATGCGAATCCAGCGAGAAATTGTATCCTTTGAAACAGAACAATGAGGTTTGATATAACTTATAAACAACTTTGTACAATCGGCCCACAATAAACGTGTGCGTGCCAAATATTCTTTGAGAACTGTATATACACAAAGTCTTCTATCTGGAGGATAGGCTTTAAGAACAAAAATGGAAAAATCAACACGTGGTCGACTTTGCTTGATTAACGAATCAAGACGAAAAACAAATTCAGTCTTTAATTTCTGCATGTTAGTAGTGGATAACAAATGAATAGACTGGGTGCCCGCTGCACTGACAATTGCAATCAACATTGTGAGTTTTAATGTGAGATCTTTGAGGGATAAGAATTTCACCGGCGACAAACATTTGAGGTAACATAACACCAATTGCACATCCCAAGTGTGAACGTATCGCGGTTGTGATGGTCGTAGGTTATATATTCCACGCATAAACCGCATAACATCAGGATGAGAGCCTATGGATATATTATCAGTTTTCAATCCAATTGCTGAAAGTGTGCCACGAATGGTATTAAGCGTACTATAATTTAATCCTTTGTGAAATTCCTGAGTTAGAAATTGTATGACAGAGATGATAGACACTGAAACTGAATCAATTTCGTTTTCACTACAGTACTGTAACCATCGCGTGATATATGTTTGATACTGCTTTTGGGTTGCACTCCTCCAGGAAAACAAGAAGATATTGGAAGACTGTTCAGAAAATCCTCGACGGCGATACAATTGCCAGAGACATGACATGCTATGAGCACTAGCTTCCTGCTGAGAATTAACGGATGAAGAGTGGTAACTCCTGGTAGAGACAGTAGATCCTTCTGCAAAGGAAGGATAAGTGGTATTTGAATAAGTATCTTCATCAGCTGAGTAAACCACGTCTGTGTGGGCCATAAAGGTGCGATGATAATTGCTTGAGACTGATCTTGAATAATTTTTTGAATGCAGCGGCCCAGTAAACTGAAAGGAGGAAAAATATATGGAAGTGAAAACTGTTTCCAATTTAGCCTAAATGCATCAGTGAAAGACGCATGGGGGTCCTGTTTCCATGAACAATAAGTAGGTAGTTTTGTATTAAGTCTACTAGCAAAAAGATCAATAGTAGGCTGTTGAAATGCTTGGCAAACTTTTTGAAAGACGCAGGTATCAATCTCCCATTCCAGTTGATCCTGGAAGTGGCGAGAAGGAGAGTCCGCAAGGTTTTCTGTGCCTGCAATATAACAGCAAGACAACCAAATGTCATGTTGAATACACCAAGCCCAGATTTTTTTTAGCGATGGTGTTACAATGAGCAGATCTGCTGCCCCCCATATTAGATAAATAAGTTACAGCAGTAGTATTGTCAGTCAAAACTTTAACATGTTTATGTTCTAGTTGCTTAGAAAAAGCTTGAAAAGCAAGCAAAATTGCAAACATTTCTAGTGCATTAATATGATATAATTTTTCAGTAAGTGACCATCGGCCCCCAATTTTTGAATTATTGAGAATAGCACGCCAGCCAAGCCTGGAGGCATCAGTTTGCATTGTTAACTGTGGATTTCCATGTGTTATTCTTCGAAACTGACTATGTATATTAGAAAACCACCACTGTAATTCAACTTTCATATCCATGGTGATTGCCATAAAGGCTGAATAATTGCCTTTCTGTCATCTAATGCGAGAATTTTTTGCTTTTCAAGGTCGCGATAATGGAGTTTGCCAAACTCAACAGCCGAGAAAGAAGATACAAGTAGACCAATAACCCTCGCTACTTCACGAATGACTGCAGAGTATTTTGAATTTAATTTTCGGCACTCAGATGCAATATTGTCCATTTTGTCATCAGGTAATTTAACAATCATTCTGCCAGAATCTATGATGTTGCCTAAATATTTAATAGTTTTAGATGGAATTAGGACAGACTTCTCAGCATTAATGACAAATCCTAATCGAGTGAAAAGGTGCTGAGCTGCATCTACGTTCTGGGAACATTCAAAAGATGTGTCTCCACATAATAGGCTATCATCGATGAAGCCTGATGAAGAATGGCCCATATTGCGGAGAGTGCAAAAAACTGGTTTCAGTAACTTCGTAAAGTAGCGAGGACACAAAGCTAGCCCATTTGGAAAACAAGTATATTGATAAACTTTGTCATTGAATTGAAATCTTAAAAATTTTTGATGTTCCTCTGCAATAGGAACAGAATAATATGCATGGCGCAAGTCGACCGATGCCATATATGTATCTTTGGAAATTAAATTCAAAGCTACTTCAAATGTGTCCATTTTAAAATGGTAATAGGGAATAAAAGTATTAAATTTTTTCAAATTTAATATTAGTCTATATTCACCATTACTTTTTGGTCTGAGAAATATGGGGGACAAAAATTGTCCCTCCTCATGTGATACTTCCTTTAGAACTCCCATAACCAAAAGTTCAGAAATTTCCTTTTGAATGAGCTCGGAATGAGTGGTGTTAAATTGCCTGTTAGAAACCAAGTGCGGCGACCGAGAACTAAAATCCTCAGTAAAGTCAAGGTGACAGTGTTCGACAATATCTAAAATAAATGGGTCGTCGGTCAACTTGCGCCATTCATGAGCAAATTGTTTAATTTGACCAGCTTAAAAAGAAGGGGAACTTACAGAAGTTAATTTTGTTGAGGTTTTCCCGCACCCCTCCTGGGGTAGTTTTTTGACTGACCATAACTGGATGTGGAAGGTCCAGATTGGTATGGTTGATAACCACGGCCTCTTGGTGTACCACGAGGTCTGCCTCTAGCACGACCCCTAAAATTGCCTCTGCCACAAAAACCCATTCTTTGCAATTTGTGTCCTATTTTGGCACAGTCCTCTATCTCCTTTGCTGTTTTTGAGACATCGTCTCCAAACAACTCGTTAGTGAATGGTAAAGAATGAGTACAAAGATGGGAATATTCTTCCTTTAGCTCAGGCTTCAGTAAGTCTCGCCTAGTTAAATTTATTTGTCTATTAGTGTGCCCCAATAGGGCAAGAACATCATTACAATCATCAATAACTGGTGTGAACTGTGAATCATCCTTTTCAAGCTCAGCCATTTTATTAACACTCTTAACAAGAATAGTAGCCGCTTTTACAACAGAAGTTTTGATACTTTGGAGTTTACGATCAGATGTGCGAGCCGTAGCAGAGATAGCATCCCAAATAAGATGATTTGTCTTCACAATTACTAGTCCTTCACAATTAGATGGACGTGCATTATTTTCATCTTTAATCAGCTCATCGTAGCAGTCTTCATCAATACCCTTACGAAATAGTTCAGTAATATTTTGAGCTAGAGTTTCATCTATGGTATGATCACAGTGTTCCTGTGTTTTGAAT
Source organism: Pictodentalium vernedei (assembly GCA_031216915.1). Classification (NCBI taxonomy): domain Eukaryota; kingdom Metazoa; phylum Mollusca; class Scaphopoda; order Dentaliida; family Dentaliidae; genus Pictodentalium; species Pictodentalium vernedei. Next base: position 413,416,160 of record CM062296.1, read on the forward strand.
CGTTTACTCATAGAAGAAAAACGACTGTCATGTACATCTGTAATTTTACGTTTATGGCTATTGTCTGCTTCATTGCGGTCATTCGACACAGAATCATCAATTTCCTGGTCATAGTTTTCATAATCATAATCTGAATACTGAGAAGCATTTGCATCATAACATTGTTCAAGGTCAGTTATTCGAGCACAGATTTGATTTACTTTCTCATTTTGAGACTGGAAAGAAAGTTGTAACGATTTGATTGCTGATAAAACGACATTTTCTGAACCATCAACTTGGTCCACTTCTTGACTGTGCGTTTCTGCCGTCTCCTTCGCGGCGATTAATGAAGACTTTTTAGCCTTACCTTTGTTAGAAACTGAACTTCGTTCGGGTCTTTCTTTGACAGCATAAACAGAACTACGTTCAGATCTGTCCTTTTTGGAACTAGAAGCCGAACCGCGTTCAGCAATTTTCTGATCAACAGAATCAGATTTCTTATCCGCCATGTTGTCAATATAGTCCGGGATGTTGTAATGTAAATTAAAAGTTCTAATTTTGAAGAAACTACATCTGGCAAATAGACAGTAGATAATTCCGTAAATATTATAAAGACTGGCGGTAAAAAATAAATTTATACACACTACGTGTGCAGAGAAGAAAGAAACGTCTGACTTCTTCAAACGCATGAAGTACACTGACTCACGCATGCGCAGTACGATCTCATTTAAGGCTAAGCTAAATTCATGATGAAATAGAATTGCCAAAACCAGTATTATTCTTAAAAAGCATTCAAACTTGGCTCAAGACCATCATTTATTTTTTTTAGTGAATTCCAAAAATGAAAACATGTTCTATTTTCAGTTAGTAACTTGTTTTAATCCCAATTGCCCATGTGTGTACTGAGGCATACTGCACGTCAATGGTGCACTTGTCTTCAACCAATGTTAACCCTGCTTCTGTGGAGTTAGTTTTTCGTGGATACTGACAGTTGTTCCCCATTGATCAGTGGTTCTCTCCGGGTATTCCGGCTTCCTCCACCTGTAAAGCTGTTCGACACGAGATGACCCTGGCTGTCAAAAATGTCATTAAAACCCAATAAATAAATAAATCCAGTGTGCAGTAGCCTTGAAAGGGTCAAGACATTCAGTGAATTATTGGATTAAACAATCTGCTGTCTGGTAATATTGAATTATGAGATACCATAAGATAGAGACACATGTTGGCTACTGTTGTTATCACAGTATAAGATGTCTCTCCTTTCCCAGACATTGACTTTTCATCAATCATTGCCACATTCTGAGACACTATACTGGTTTATTCACATTTTAGCTTCCAACTAAAAATTCATCAGTGACAGAAGAGTGGGAACATGAGCTCACATTCAATCATAAACACTGCATAATTAGATTAAAACTAATTACATAGAAACCAGTTCTCTATCACAATGGGGAAATCTTATTTACTCCTTGAAGTATCATAGGCAGCCCTCATCTGTTCAGACATAAAACTGTTCAACTGCCTGAGTTGACTATTTTTTACGGGTGATTTCCCCATCCCCATCCCACACCCAAAACCAATTTTCCTCCCACCAAAATGCCAGTGTGACATAATTTGTGTTTTAAGGATGGTCATTTGCTACCTGATCTATCTGAAGACGTGTTGATCATTGACAAAATCCAATTACTTATTCAAAAATAGGGTAAGCATGCAGAATCTTGAAAGTTCTGGAATTTGGCATTTTTAAATTCCAGGCCTGGAAAGTCATGGAAAAACAGTTGCTTTGCAAGGTCAGTCCTTGAATGTTTTGGAAATCTATTCAAAATTTTTGGGGGACCGTCATGCACCAATAAAAAGTCTGTGTGTGCTTTATTATTTTCAGTCGCTTGGTTCGTCTGATACTGTTGGATTTTCTCAGTTATAACGTAGTAGTAAGTTTCCAATTCTTGTTTTACATGAATAGAATATACAAAATGTCAGGTAAGTGTGTCCTTTAAGATAAAAAAGGCTGGGAAGAAAAAAATTTGAGTGGCTCAAACATGACTTGAAAGCTAAAGCTGGCCATCACGAAAATCAGGAGCGATTTGTCAATGTTGCATTGATTCGCAATAATTCATTATTTATCCATTCTGTGTCATATTTCGATACAATTTGAGTGTAGAAGACAGTCACATAAGAATTGAATGCAACATTTTGAATAATGAGAAGATGTGTGTGCCAATTTTTCCACTATGTCGCTGAATGTAGTACAATTTTTCAGTCACAATATTAATACCTTGAAGTGAATATAACCAAAATAATATACAAGTTTCTGCATTGAAAATTTCATGAGCAATTGCACTCCCAAGCAATCTGAGGAGGGCAACTGTTTTGCACTCCTTGATTTTCTAGATTGCCAGGCCTGCCAATGCACTTTGACCACTGGCAATGTAACAACAATTCAAGCCAAATCTGATACCAGGTATTATCTGAAAATGTATGAAGTGTATTGTGTTGCTTCAACAGAACACCGACTATTAACTTGAACGAAGTGAGCGCAGTGGCTCAGTGGTAGACTGTTGGACTTCTATGCTAGCGGTCCCGAGTTCGATCCCCATCCGGGATGACCTGCGTTGTGTCCTTGGGCAAGGCACTTTATCCCGGTTGCCTACATGGAGGCACGATGACGCTGTGTACTAAGACTTACTGCTCGTCGATGGTGCACATGTCTTCAGCTGCTGTAACCCTGCTTGAGCGGAGCTTGAACAGAGTTAGAATGTTGAGGAGCTGCCAGTTGCTCGTCGATGCTCGGTGGTTCTCTTCGGGTACTCCGGCTTCCTTCACGCGTAAAACTGTCACGGTCATGATTAGCCATTGTGCATAAGTATGTGACCATAAACACCAATAAATAAATAAATAACTTGAACGAAATCAATCGCTTAATTTCCCATGGAAACCCTGGGAAGCGAAGCAGTGCTTGTTTACAGTGGTACACAAGCTCTGTTGTACTGGTAAAATAGGACCCGGTAACCAATGAAGGGGGTGAAAGTCCTCTGAAATGGGCATCATGTATAAATGACAGGCTGGACTTGCCTTTATATCCATGTTGTAGTTATAATTAGTCATTGTACAGCAATATGGGACCTTAAACGCCAATAAATAAATAATTACTTAACATTGGAAATTATTCGGTACTGTGGTTCCTGGTCAAAATGGTTCCTAAACTTAATGACCCTTTGAGTGGTTGGCCAAAACATCCTCATTTTGGTCAAAACATTCTCATTCGATTGTTAACACATCCCGAGACATTGGTTGAAATGTCCTGACTCAGTGATGAACCCAATAACAGTTTAACAACCCACATTACTTACCTTTAAAATGAAAAAAAGACTGATATTAAAAAGGGATATGTATGTACCACATGTATTGAGCTTCACAGATATGAATGTACATCCTGGAAATTTGCGATTCAGGTTGTTGAAAGTCCAGAAAAGTATTTGAATTTCAAACTAAATTTTGTGTACAAACCCTGCAACAAGTGGGGAGTATAAAAATTTGTGAAACATTTCCCTGAAAGTGTAATCATGTGGAAACAACTTTCATGTGCAGAGATGCTAGTTTTCAGTTTAATTTAAGTTTTTTTTTTTTTTCAAAACATTGAACTATCGTAGAGGATTTTGTTTAAATTTAAACTACTCTCTATTTTTAAAGCACTTTGCTTCTGGCATAACTTTGTAATTAAAAGTGCTTAAAATCTGCATTGGCTTATACCATGCAGATCATTTTTCAAGCTTTTTACTGATATGCCAGTTTCATCGCTGCATAGTTCGGGGGATCGACAAGGTTGTCTGTGGTCCGGACAGTAAAAATAGAACAGTTCTGTGCTTTCCGGGGGCTAAAGTGGAGGACCTGAGGGATAGAGTGGACGGTATTGTAGCTGGGTCGGGGCCTGATCCGGTAGTGGTATTACATGTGGGGTCCAATAACATCAGGGAGAGGAAATCAGTTCGTTTGGTGGACACATACAAGGACCCAATTAGTAAGCTACTTAGCAGGAATGCTCGGATCATCGTTTCAGGGGTGCTCCCCGTTATGGGTGGTGGGAATGAGAGGAACTCGCGGATTATGGCACTAAACGAGGAGCTGGGAGAGCACTGCAAAGACTTGGGAGTACATTTCATTGACCACTGGGATTCATTCTGGGGACAAGGAGAGTTGTATGGGCGAGACGGATTGCATTTAAGTAGGATGGGTACAGACCTGTTGGGCCAAAAAATCTTACAGGTGGCTGGACCTTTTTTGGAGAAAAGGGGGGTAGGGGACCACAGCCGGTAACCCAGAGTGGCACAAATGTTGGGAACATAGGAAGAACAACAAACATGCACAATACAGGGACATACCAGGGTTATAATAATGTGCCAGTGATGACAAAAAAACAAAGATTCATTAAGTTTGGGTACTGTAACATCCAGGGTCTGCACAAGAAAGTAAGCGAAATATCAACAATGATGGACGAAGGAGACTTCGATATAATGGGTCTAAGTGAGACGTGGATACGACGGGATGAGCGGGTTGATCAGATGAAGGGTTGCGTGTGGATAGGAGCTGGGCGAACTGAGGGTCAGAAACGGGGTGGGGGTGTTGGCATCTACGCTAAAGAGGAATTACAGCCCTCATTGATTACAGATCTCACAGAAGCAAGGACTCAGATTCCAGTATCCAACGAAATAGTCTGGGCAAAAATCAAGTTAGGAAGCAGGAGTGTTGCCGTTGGTGTTGTATACTTAGCAGTGGAGGGAAGTAAGCCCGAGTGGAATGATTCAATATATACAACTCTTAGATCGAATATCACAGAGCTTGGGAGCAGAGGGTTCAGTATTGTCCTAATGGGGGACTTCAATGGGCACATCGGGGATAAGGAGGAGGGCATACAGGGAGGTGATAGGAAAATTAACACGAATGGGAGGAAGATGTTGGACCTATCAAAAGAGCTTGGTTTAAAGATCCTGAACAGGGATGCGAAATGTAAGGGTAAATGGACCTGGGAGAGGAACGATAAGAAAACAATAATTGATTATATACTCACTGACATTAGCGTATGGAGGGAGGTTATAGATGTAGAAATAGATGACGAGGGAAAAAATGACTTGGGTAGTGATCACAACCTGATAACAGTTAAGATTATGGGCAAAAAGACTAATAGAGACAGAAATACCTTCAAGGAAGTTTGGGGACTAAAACAAGGAGCCGACTGGAAGCAGTTTCGGGAAAAACTAAAACCGAATCTTGAATGTATACCTAGGGATGCAAATGTCCAGAGTATTTCAGATGGCATAGTAAATAGCCTAACAGAGGCAGGGAAGGAGTGTATAGGAAGGGTGAGGGTCCCAACGAGAGAGCTTGGATACAGGGTTAACGAGGGACTGAAAAAGGCTATAAAAGAAAGGAAGGTAAAATGCGCTGCTTACAGAAGAAGTAGGAAGCTTAAAGGGGTGGATAACAATGACACGAGACTAATGAAAGGAGAATATGAACTGGCACGGAAAAAGGTGAATGAGATAAAGGATAATAATAGGAAGGAGCGCAATTGCAGTCTTGCCAGAACAATAAAGAAAACGGGGGGTTCGAGCTCAAACGTATTTTGGAACTGGGTAAATAAACGGGGGAAAAGTAGTGTGCAGAGTATCAAAGTGGATGGGGAAAGTACAGAAGATAAAGGCCGTATCGCTTCAGAGTTAGTCAAGCACTGGGAAAAGATAAACGATAGGCGATGGGGCAGTGGGTCCCCACCAAAAAGAAATACACTGGTGGAGGAGAACCTATCCAATCGTGTATGTAGCGAAATAACGGCAGAAGAAGTGCGGAACGTGGTCTCGAAATTAAAAAATGGTAAAGCGGGAGGGACTGATGAAATTCCGAACGAATTCCTCAAAAATGGAGGGGAGGCACTTATTGAAGTCCTGACAAACCTTTTCAACCTGGCTCTGCGAAAGCAAGAGGTCCCCAGAGAGTGGAGGGAAAGTAAGGTGTCGTTCATACACAAAAAGGGGGATAAGGAAGTTCTAGATAACTATAGGGGGATATCAGTTAGTAGTAACATCGGAAAAGTATTCTGTAAGGTCATATACGGTAGACTAGAGGAAGTTATAGAAGAGAAAGGTTTTTTAGGAGAAATTCAAAATGGTTTCAGGAAAGGACGAAGAGTCACTGATCACCTATTTACACTCACCCAACTGATAGAATCAACAAAGGCTGAAAAGAAAAAGATGTTTCTGGCATTTCTAGATGTGAAAAAAGCGTACGACCGAGTGTGGAGGGAAGGTATGTGGCGGAAGCTCGAGGGCATCGGACTGGGGGGTGACTTTGTGGGAATCATGAAAGCACTGTATACTGATGTGCAAAGCCAACTCAGTCTAGGGAGTATCACTACAAAACGAGTCCCTATGGATATAGGCCTCAAGCAGGGGTGTATCTTTTCACCGATTTTGTTTGCATTGTATGTTAAAGATTTAGGGGACGAACTAATTCAGAGTGCGGAGGGGGTAAATGTTGGAGACATAAAGATACCAGGCTTATTCTTTGCGGACGACATGGTGTTAATGTCTAGAACTGAACAGGGGCTAGAGAAACTGCTGGAAATTGTTGGTAGATATGGGAACACTTGGCGGCTCGAACTAAATGAAAATAAAAGCAAGGTAATACCCGTTGGACGCAAGGTAGATATGACGAAGAGATGGAGAGTGGGGGAGTTCTCAATCCCCGAAGGGGAAAGCAAACAAATCACTGTAGGAGAAACGGGAGAGTATGAGTATCTAGGGGTAAGCATAAATATAACGGGAAGAGGGGTGTACAGAAATTACTCAGCCAAACTGATTCTGAAGGGGAAAAGAATTCTGAACCAACTAAAACTTTTAGGGAAAAATAGTTTCAACAAGGTCTTTGTGGGGAAAACACTGTGGGAGAGGGTGGGTTTACCAAGTATAACGTATGGCACGGACGTGATTCCATTAAACCAAACCGTTACTAAGAAGTTGGAAAATACTCAAAATGATGCCGGCAGATGGATAACAGGGTCGAGTAATGCTGCAGCTTTGGAAGCAGTAAGGGGGGAGCTTGGGTGGATGAAAATCAAGGACAGGGTAGATTTGGGAAAACTGTGTTACTTTAACTACTTGAGAAACCTGCCTGACAACCGGTGGTGCAAATTGATGCTCGATACCATTTGGAATTCTAATATAGAAACGGGGTGGTCAAAACATGTGAGGGAACTAATGGACAATTACTCTATAGAGGTCACAAACATAGAAGTAGGAATGAAAGAAGGCAAAAGGTTTGTCAAAGAGAGAGTCATGGAAGATTGCAATCGAAACTGGCGAGCAGGGGTTAGCGTGAAAAGATCACTGCAGGGGTTACAATATAAAGAAAAGCCAACTTTTGAGAAGTACCTAGATGGCACCTTTGGAGGGTCACTGCTGTTCAAACTGAGATCAAGATCACTGGAGCTTCGGGGAAAAATTGGGAGAGATGGGGAAAAGGGATGCCAAATGTGCCACTCTGGAGTAGTGGAGACCCTGGAACATTTTCTCTTGGAATGCCCACAGTATATACCTCATAGAATAAAATTTACTGGAAGAATAATGCAGAAGTGGGGTGAAGAAACAAAGGATAGATGGCTGAAGGGGGACACGAGGGAGAGGGTAGGAATGCTTATTGAAGAAATTGAAAAAGAGGAAGTGAGGGACACTATTAAGCAGTTTATATCTGAATGCTGGGAGGAGAGGAGGGGAAGAGGGGGTGGGGTGCAGGGGGAATGATGGCCTTCTCTTATGAGGACCGCGACAAATCAGCGGCTGGCCAAAGAGTTATTATTATATGAGATACCCTTTTTCATTGCCTTCGACATCAGGGGCATGATTGCTCATTGGTTAGCATGTGAGACTTGTGATCAAGAGGTTGTATGCACCAATCTAGCCACATCATTTACGTCATGTGTCCTTAAACATAACATTAACCCGCACTTCCTCTTTTGGAAGTACAGTGATGTCGTGTGCTCAAGCATGTGGAACACTGATGGTCACATGAGATCAACCAATGCAAACTGAGCTCACACTGAATCATCCAGACAAGTACAGTGGATTCTCTTAATTGGATATTTCTTTATTAACCCTTTACCTAACACGAAAGGCAGATGGCATTTGCAAATAAAATACTTGTATTACTAAAACATTTCTGTTTGTTGTCTCCAAAACATAGCTTATGACCCCTCATTGGAATGAGCTCATTCCAATGAGGGGTCATAAGCTATGTTTTGGAGACAAAAATGAAAAAAAGTAATGAAAATTGTTTAGTGATTTTAGCTCACCACCTTTAGTTGTGTGGCTTATGGCATGGGTCGGCGTTCACGTACATGTCCAATAATGTTAAAGTTTCTGTTTCGGTCACTTACTCGCCCCATTTCCATATCACGGCCTTTATAATGCTGTTATATGATGATTATTATCATTCTACCATGATTTAACCCCTCATACTCTGCATTTTAAACATTTTTCTTGACATTTTTAGTTGCATTTAGTTTTCTGTTCAGCTCAGAATTTCATGTTCAACTTAGTGTTTAGGTCATTTGCTGTATTCCTTCTCTTCCTACGGCATTTATATTCTTCATACATATTCCTCATTATCATTGTTCCATGGTTTAACCCTTCTTCAGTGAATTCTTCAAATTTTTCATCAAATTTTGAACGTTAAGTTTTCTGTTCAGCTCATACTTACATATTTTCAGTGTGTTAAAGTTTTTTTAGCGCACCAACGAAATTGTGTGAGCTTATGTCATGACCCGCGGTGCGTCGGCGTCAACACTTGTGTTAAAGTTATTGTACCAGTCCACTTTGATTTTCAGCACTGTTGCTGTGCACCTCATACTGTGTTTCTATTGCTTACAGTTACCCACACACAGTCCCTTAACCAGTGATATTTTATTTATTTTTAGTGTTTTTGCAATGTTAGACTTTTTTGTCAGTGTGGACTTCGAAAATTTCTGACCTGTTTTTCTGTACATGAGTGGGGGCTACCACTGGTATGCTGTGGCTTTAATATTTCATATATGTGTTAAATGCATCAATATAAGATGACATTAATCCTTCGCCGGACATTTTTTGGAGATTTTGGACTTTTTTAATGCAAGGTTTAGACCTTTGTCAGTGTGGACTTAGAAACTTTCTGACCTGTTTTGCTGTATATGAGTGGAGGCTATCACCGGTCTGCTGTGGTTTTCATATTTCATATGTGTTAAATGCTTCAATATAAGATGACGTTAACCCTTGGCCAGACAATTTTTCGGATTTTTTTTACTTTTTTAATGCAATGTTAGACTTTTTTGTCACTGTGAACTTAGAAAATTTCTGACCTGTTTTTCTGTACATGAGTGGGGGCTACCACTGGTATGCTGTGGCTTTCATATTTCATATATGTGTTAAATGCATCAATATAAGATGACATTAATCCTTCGCCGGACATTTTTTGGAGATTTTGGACTTTTTTAATGCAATGTTAGACTTTTTTGTCACTGTGGACCAGGGGTCAGCCGAGTGGGCGACTTGGGCAAAGAAGTCGCCTTGTCATTCCTCAAGTCGCCTTGGCTTACATTGGGGGCGAAATTCAAGTCGCCCTCCCAAACTTCCTTGGGAGACATGGCAGTTTACTGTATTTTCTTATGTTTTATTTTTTAAAAACACACGCTTCTGCAAAAAACAGTAAACACGGTTGCTGTTAAAGTCCGTCACACGGCTATGAAAATAGCCTAAACTAGCCCAATTTTATATTTCTGAAAAGAATTGCAATGGCGTAGTCGTTCGAACAATTCGCCCCAACTGATAGCAACCAGCACAAAATGGCTATTTAAAAACAAAGTACCAGACAAAACAACGAATCACACAAGACACGCATCAAGTTAATTAGAATTTATTAAAGTTAACCACCGTTTCAAAACAAAAAAAATGTATTGGAGACAGTTCGTCCATATCGAAATTGCTTGCGGTTACGCTCTGTTCCACTGAAAAATTGGCTGCATTGAAATTCGCCCCGCAATTTGCATTGAATGTTTTTCTTTGAAAACTTGTGAAGTTTGTTGGAAGGGGGTTAAATGTAATAAGGCTACAATAGAAATCACAGGTATTTGGATGGATAAGAATGGCAGACCTTCAAAGCACCAATCGCACGTGTCAGTGAAAGATGGTTGGCAGAAATTGTCAGTTTTCTGAACAGTGTATTATTACCCAGCGCAGCCGGGAAGGGAGACAACTGAAATGTTTTGTCATTTACCAAAGAAATTAATTAACTCAAATTGTTAATAACGCTTAATTTACGAAGGATATCGAAAACTTTTTTAACTATGCTTTTCAACTCAGTTAGGGTATTCAGAAACCATGAATGACCCAGCTTCTTATATGAACTTGAAATTTATTTTAAACACTTTAAATATTTTTTTAAAAAGAATATACCTTCTGTTACAGAGAAGAACACTCTCACCATGGGTCATACTAAATTTCAAATCCACATCGTTCAGGCAAATACAAAATCAACTGCACGGTAACCTTAGTCATCACTGTTAGGTAAAGAGTTAGGGGGTATTCAGAAACCATGAACGACACAGTTTTTTGTGGGGTGGGGGGGGGGGGGGATTTTAACCTACATTCTGTTATGTAACCATCTGACTTAGTTTTGTGTGTGTTTGTATGCTTGGATAACTTTTATTTATTTTTTTCTCCACAATTGTGTCCTCTATGTTCATTTATTTTGTCACGATGTCATATACGTTTTATGTTTTTTTTTCTGATTTCTCCTTCATGTCCACTGACTTCTCCCTCCAGGGTCCTGACTTCTCCCTAAAGTCTTTGAAGGGAGAAGTCACTTCTCCCTAAAATCAGCTGCCAGACTGACCCCTGCTGTGGACTGTTTTGCTTTTTATGAGTGGAGGCTACCACAGGTATGCTGCGGCTTTCATATTTCATATATCTGTTGAATGCATCAATATAAGATGACATTAACCCTGGGCTGGACATTTTTGGGAGATTTTGGACTTTTTAATGCAATGTTAGACTTTTTTGTCAGTGTGGACTTCTGATCTGCTTTGCTATGCATGTACCTGACCGGACATTTTTTACAGGTTTGTAATAAGCCTAGATATATTGCATGCCATGTGTTGGTGAGCTAATGGGGATGGACACACCCCTCTTGTTTTAAACAGTGCTGGCTGCTTTTGTCTGTTACGTTAAGTAAAGGGTTAAATAATCCTATTTATTGCCAGTACCTTCAGAAACAACAAACCATTTACCATACATACCTTCAGTACAAATTTGACCTGTTAATTGCATTGCTAACCCTGCTTGTGTGGAGTTGCTGGGGAGTCTGGCAGTTGCTCGCCATTGCTTAGTGGATCTCTCCAGTTACTCTGGCTTCTCCACCCGTAAAACTGTCTGTCACAAGGTCATCCTGACTGTTGAAAGTGTTGTTAAATCCCAATCAGTAAATAGATATGTTAATTGCATACCCCTTATAAAAATGCAGCTTAATTTCCTGGCTTCATGAGCTTCTCTTGCGAGCTCGCATGAGCTTCTGTCGCACGCTCATAACCTTGTAATTGAAACAATTACAAGTTTGTGCAGGCTTGCACAATTAAGCTTGTTGGAAGCTCGTAGTCACTGGCTTGTGCAAGCTAGCATGAGCTCATCCAAAACTTATGAGATCATCGCGAGCTTGCATGAGCTCGCAACTTGTAATTGGAACAAATACAATCTTGAGCAAGCTTGCGCATGCTCTCAGCTTTGCAAGCTTGCGCGAGCCCACACAACATTATTTCATGTACATATATATGGCAGATAAAAAATCTGGTTTTCCAAAATGATTTCAGTAATATGCATCAAGATGTATCTTAAAATAGAACTAGAATGTTTTTTAGTTGCCTCTGAATTTATGTGTATGAAATTAGATCAAGACCTGCATAACTGATGAATCTTTTGCATCTCAAGGAATAAGAGCCATTAGAGGGAAATATCTGGAAGTATACAGTAGCAAAAAAATAATATATATATTGAATATAAATAAATACTTTTAACCCTTTGAACACTGGTGGTATCTTCCATGTCAGTTCAATGTTAGCAATTGGGAGAGTCCATATTCATTATTTGGGGGTAGAGCAATTAATATTTTCAAGGCTGCACGTTGAAAATATTGATTGGCCTACCCAACACTTTAACTTAGGAGCCATCCTACTTTATGAAAGTATGACTTATAATGTTCTCTGGCCGGAAAACCGGCCTTTAGGGTTCGAAGGGTTAATACACAACAATAGATGAAGTCATATTTGAACATGTTTCTGAACAAAGAATCACTCAGATCATTTTAACTTGAATACATATAGCTTTTAAAGTAATTATACTACTCTATTATAAAACTAATATTAAATTTACAGTAGCTCTTGTCAGTATGATCAAAATATAAAAGGTTTACTAATTACCTGATTATAAACAACAGTAACGAGAAAAATGTTGAAAAGCAAACACACATGCATGATGTACCAGACAAATTTGAATTCTAACAGTTGTATCTGGAGCCTTGAGTGGAACCAAGTAACTGATGTCTTCTGCCCAATAGACATCCTGAATCCATTTTAAGCAAATTGTGAGGTTACAGGAGACCATGAGTTTGTTCAAGGCTACAAGCTCGCAACAGAGATTTTCTAGCTTCTGTGATTTCTGCTGCAAGCTCACACAAGCTCCCAAGTATAAAACAAACTCACCATCAGCTTGCATGAACTTACCTTGAGCTCAGGTGAGCTTGCAGCATGCTAGCACAAGCTCACTGGCAGAAAATATTTTATACGGGTATATAGGTTTTAGGCTAAACTCCTGCTAATTGAAAAAAAAATCTTTTGATCTGTCAAGGATTTCCTTTGAGAGGCACTTAATTCCCCACTTTTAAAGCTCTCCACCCTCAAAACATCCTATGTTAGCATTTAATCTATTATTTCTTGTTTGACATATCTCTGTATAACAGAATAAATGCTCAGTTTAGGCCATACAAAGTAGATCTTCTGTTTCTTAGGCCATTTTTGGTAAAATTGCATTGGGGCGGGCATTATATTATTTTTTATTTTTGTAATTATTTTTTTGCCATCAAAAATTCCATGTTCTTGGTTTGTTTTATGTTTTAGGCCTCATAATCTACAGAATAGCATGGGTGGTGGTCTATTTCGTCTCTTGAGTGTAAGAAGGCTTTGCAATGCTGAAGCATTGTAAAGCTTTTATTGCACTCAAGGGACAAATTTATCAATTTTATTAACTTGGTTAAAATATCTGACATCAACCATTTAATTTTTTTTTTTTGGGTGAGTGTGTAGTGGTTATAAAAAGAGAGCATGTGGCAGCCAAAGGACCCTGTGGGACGGCCTGAGAAATAGATTTTTAACTTTTTTAGGCCTTATAATAACAGTTATTAACTCACCTGACTGAAAGTAATAGTGATAACTTCTTGTCTGTTGTCATCCATTGTAAAGGTGATGTTTGAGTTTTCTCCTCCCAATCTACTGGCCTGATTCCAATAAAATTTCTTATCAACCTACTCACAATTGTTTACTACAGGCTTGCACTACAGTGGAAGTCCCTAACTCGGATAAAATACTCTCTATTTTTGTCTTTCCCAAGCAAGTTGGGAAAGAAAAGTGGTGCAAAAGCACCAATAAAAATAAGCCAAAACTGGGTCGAGTGCAGCCGGCGCAGACCCAGTACGGGACGCTCTCTCCCAAGTACAACTCCACGACTTCCGTTGCCAGTGCGCATATACCGTCTCTAAAGACTCATTCTTTTTAAAATCCGCTTCGTGTCGAGATGTTTTTGCACGCTTATCAGTGTTCCACCAGCTCGATGTTTGATGATTCCTGATTCATTATACCACAGTGTATCCTTTGTATTCTCAGGAACAGTGTTTTATATTCTCTTTTTTCTATTATATGTCCATAATGTATATTTATTTGCTCTCTCTCGAGTCGCGCGCGAATTTCGCGGACCACGCGGTTCGGACTTAGATTATTTCACAATTATTGTTAATGCTTTTTTTGCAAAATTTTCTAATTGTGTTAGAGTTAGGTGTCAGCGGGGTACCACTCCTACAGTGTTTCTTCTTTCTTTTGAGAGTAGTCTTCCTGTTGGGTGGTTCCCGGTCGACCGTCTGGGGTCTTTGTTTCTGTCACCTTTCTCTCTTTGGGGTGTTCTGTTTTCTGATCTCACCTTCTCTGCTCCTCTCACCTCTTTCATGCCTAGGACAATTCCTTGTGGGCAGTGTCTGCTGCCTAAGCATGTGGACGATGTACATTCGTCGTGTTCCTCCTGTAATGGGTGTTCAGCCGAGCGGCTGTGTGGTGTCTGTGGAACATGGTCTTCCACCTTTTGGGCGTCTGTAAATTGTGTCGTTCGTTCTCGTGGCCGTGCCTCCCGCTCCCGCGGGAAAGGAGAACGTGGTCGTCCGGGGCCTCCCGAGCCGACTTTGTCTGGTGAGAGTTATTCCTCCTCCGTGGGGTATGTGCAGTCTTTTCCTGTGGTGGATACTGCGGGAGCCGTTGATTGTTCTGGTGTAGAGATGCCTGGTTCCGGGACTACGGTCCCCCTCCAGTCGACATCTGAGGCTGTCACTAGGGTTGTGACTCCTCCTTCGGAGCCGAGCCAGTGTGCTCTCTCCACTATTTCACCAGCCTCAACGACTCTCGATGTATCTACTACTGCTGCTGGCCCGTCTGCTTCGTTGTCTGTTTCAGCCGGCCTCGGCTTTTCGCTGCAGGGGACTGCAGAACTGTCCGATACTGTAGACGTGGGATATCGGCCCCAGCCTTCCCTGGCTTCAACTCGGCGAAGTCGGAAGGGGCTGCCGGCAGAGCCCATCGCTGTGGTCTCGTCGCCGTCGAGTACCACAGTTGTGTCTTTGGATTCGGATGTTCGTAGTGGAAACACTATGAACTCCGTGGCGTTTCCGTCCACTCACTCTGGTCACACGACCAGTTTTGGGGGACCAACGCTTTTTGTGCAGCCTGGACCTTCTACCCCGCAGAGGTCCGCGGTGACTCTCATGAGTTCTCGCAATATTGATCCTCGGGGTGCATCGTACCCCTATACACGTCTGCCTTCAGATGTTTTGGCTGCCGCCCGTCGTCCCGCGTCGGGTGTTTTGGAGGATCGTGACCATTCGCTGGTTAAGAGGGTCAGAAGTGAAGCCACTTAGACAGTTCGCTCCCCTGTCGAACCGGTCGATTCAGGCAGTGAGCTTAGGGAGGCCCTCTCCTTACTCACTCAGGTTCTTTCTAAGAGCCTTCCTGTTGCTTCCAGCGAGGCTATGGGTGGTTTCCAGGCGCCTCCTATGGCGCCGCCTCCCGGGATTGGAAACAGGCCGGTTTCAGATTCCTCTGGTGTCCCGACACCATGGGAGGCGTCGGCTGGTTTGCCCACGATGGGCTATGTGTCTTCCGACTCTGGGGAGGAGTCCGACATGCTTGAGGTCGAGGGCCAGCAGTCTTCGGACTTGGGGGCGGCTCTTGACTTTGTGTTTGGGTTTCTGCCTGAGCTCAAACCTGCTAACCAGCCGACAGTGTCAGCCTGGCCGCGATCATCGGTCGCGCGCCAACAGCCTATGGGGCAACCTGCTTCTGGGCGCCTTCGACCATGCCAGTCGGTACAGGTGGTTGAGGCTTTTTCAGCTTTGGATGCCAAGCTGAATTCCAAGGCTTTGAAGACTTCGTTCTTCACCAGGGTTGACACCTTTTTGCCTCCTGTGCGTTATCGTTCCTACGATTCCGCCAATCCGTCAGTCTGCCAGACTTTGACGGTTCTGGATCAGGACTCCACTTCCCTCGGGTTTTCCAATCCCAAGTCTGCCGTCATTCCAATGACGACTCTGGAGTCCACGTTGGGCTTATCTAGAGAGATGCTTGGCATGCTTTCTCTCTCAGATCACGTTGTCTCAGCTTTGGCTGCTTATCTGCCTCCAGATAAGTTTGACGAGGTACAGGCTCCTTTGCATGTGCTGTCCAAGGCGCTTATGCACCTTACTCACACCCATGCCTGTAACAAGGCCAATTTGGAATTAGTTCGAAGGGACGCTGTGCTGGACACAGGACGATCCCTTCCCAAGGAGCAGCGTGCTACTCTACGATCTGCTTCTTTGGCAGGTCCGCAACTTTTCCATGGTTCCGTGTCGACGGTCCGGGATGACGTCCTACGTCATTCCAAAGATCAGCTGCTGTTTCGTCAGCTTGATCAGCCTTCTCGGGGAGGCAAGGGCCGTTCCAAGCCTAACAAGTACCCTTCTGCTTCCTCTGTGAAGCAAAAGGCTGGTCCTTCTGCTGCCGCCTCTACTTCTTACTCACGGGGTAAAGGTAGGGGTCGGCAGAATCGAGGGAAGTCTCAGGATTCTTCATTTAGCAGAGGAGGTGGTTTCTCCTCTCGCGGGCCTCGTCGAGGCTCGAAATGAAGGTCCTCACCTCGACTCGTCCCAGGTTGGAGGAAGGATAGCAGAGTTCGCAGACCATTGGACCACCATCACATCCGATCCATGGGTGTTAGATGTTGTTCGGTCCGGGCTGCGCATATCCTTCCGACGGCACCCCACTCTGTCAAGGGTGCCTCTTCCAACCACAGTTCCTTCAGACGTTTTACGTCGGGAACTTTTGTCCACGGAGATTGCCAACAAAGGGGGTGATCGAGGTCGTCAAGAACGTTCAGTCAGTGGGTTTCTATTCCCGCCTGTTTTTGGTGCCGAAGAAGGACGGCCGACTCCGACCGGTTATCGATCTGAGCATCCTGAACCAGTCTATCATTGCTCCCAAGTTCAGCATGGAGACTTTCAGGTCGGTCCGCCAATCAATTCACCAGGGAGATTTCGCAGCCAGCATCGACCTGCGAGACGCTCACTTCCACGTTCCGATGCATCGGGCGTCACGGAAGTATCTCAGGTTCGCTTTTCTGGGGCGAGTTTACCAGTTCAAGGCCATGCCTTTCGGCCTCAACCTGGCTCCTTGGGCGTTCACCAGACTGATGTCGCATGTGATAGCGTTCCATCGCACACAGTCCAGGGTGACTACTTCTGCATATCTGGACGATATCCTCCAGAGGCATTCCAATGCTGCCTTACTGGAATCGGATGTCGCCACTCTGTTGAGCTTGCTCACGTCGCTAGGATTCAGAGTCAACGAGGAGAAGTCGGACCTGGTCCCTTCTCAGTCGTTTTGTCATCTGGGGATGTCTTTCCAAACCAAATTCAATTTGGTGGCTGTTCCCCAGGCCAAGGCTGTGATTCTCTCAGCTTTTGCTCTGACTCTGTCCCAGTCCAGGTCCGCGACCGCTCGGAGTTTTCTCCGGCTGATCGGTCTCTGCGGTTCGGTGACGGATCTCATTCCTCTAGGTCGGCTGCGTGTCAGACCTCTCCAACACTTTCTGCTCAGTCGTTGGAGACCGAATGTAGATTCTCTGGATCAGGTGCTTCCGTTTTCGGACTCTCTGTATCCTCACCTTCTTCCCTGGACAGATGTTCAGTGGATTACGCAGGGTGTTCCGCTGGACTTACCCACGTCCGATCGCGTTCTGACGGCAGATGCCAGCGATCTCGGATGGGGTGCGACGTTGGATCCTCTCGGTCTTTCCCTACACGGGATGTGGGACCAGGATCAAGCAGCTCTACACATCAACCAGAAGGAGCTTCTTGCTCTTCTTCTGAGTTTCAGGCAGTGGATCCCTCACCTGTCGAATCGCCAGGTCCTTCTACTATCCGACAATTCGACAGTGGTTGCTTACATTCGGAACCAGGGCGGCACGCACTCGCTTCCGATGTACGAGTTAGCTCGGGATCTTTTACTGCTCGCTCAGGAGGTTCACGCCGGAGTGGTTGTTCGTCACATTCCCGGTCGTCTGAACGTCCTAGCCGACTCCCTGTCCCGACAGGGCAGGGTTATTTCCACCGAGTGGATGCTTCACAGGGCAGTGTTCCAGTCGCTTTGCGATCTCTGGGGACGTCCCCACATCGATCTCTTTGCGACTCGTTGGAACCATCAGGTGGACACTTTCGTGTCCCCGTGTCCAGATCCTCTGGCTTTTGCCGTGGACGCTCTGTCACTCGATTGGAACGGTCTAGTCGGCTACGCCTTCCCGCCGGTTCCGATTCTTCCTCAGGTTCTCGCCAAAATTCGAACCTGCAGTTGTCGAATCATTCTGATCGCTCCCCTGTCGCCTCAGCGGGTGTGGATCAATCAGCTCCGCTCGCTGATGGCGGCGGTTCCGGCACGTCTCCCACTACGTCACGACCTTCTTTGTCAAGGTCGCCCGAGGAGGTTTCACGTCGACCCGACTTCATTGTGCCTTCACGCATATCTTTTGTCAGGGCCTGTCTCCTCCGTAGAGGTTTTTCGAGACGAGCAGTGGAGTGCATTTCTTCTTCAAGGAGGCACTCCACTGGTTTAGCTTATGCAGCTAAATGGAAGGTCTTCTGTCGATGGTGTGCTGATCACTCTGTTGATTATGCCAATCCTTCGATTTCACAGATTGCGGAGTTTCTGGTATATCTGTTTGATTCTCAGGGTCTCCAGCCTGTTACCATCAAGGGTTACAGGTCTATGCTTTCAGAGACTTTTTCTTATGTGGGGAAGCGTCGTATCGCCACTAATCCTTACCTCTCCAAGCTTGTTCGGCACTTTTCTTTGAAAAGGCCTCGGACTTTGCAGCTTACTCCACGATGGAATCTTTCGTGGGTGCTGCTTTGCTTGGGGGGGGGGGGGGGGGGGGGGGGGGGGGGGGCGCCGTTCGAACCTTTATCCCAGGTGGATATGCAATTTCTCACATACAAGACGGCTTTTCTGATGGCATTTGCTTCGGCCAGACGGGTTAGTGAGCTTCACGCCCTCTCGGTTGACCCGGCCTTTTTTAGGAGTTCTCCCAACAGTGTTACTTTTACCACTGATTGCTCCTTTTTGTCTAAGAATCAGTTACCAGATACTACTCCTCCTCCTATCTGTATCAGGGCTCTTCCCTCTGTTGAGGGTACTCGCCCTTTGCTCTGTCCGGTCCGTGCTATTCGCATTTATCTTGATTGGACACGCTTCATTCGGAAGGGCAGAAAACGTTTTTTTCTGTCTCTCATTCCGGGTCGACAGAAGATCTCTCCTCAATCCATTTCTCGATGGATTTGTCTTGCTATTCGTACGGCTTATAGTCGTTTAGCAGCTGGCGATTGTATTACCAATCGTATTTCTGCCCACGAGGTGCGGGCACTGTCTACCTCTTGGGCTTATTCTAACTCCGTCAAGTTGTCGGATGTTATGCAGGCAGCCTACTGGAGAAATGCTTCTACTTTCTCCACCTTTTATTTATGCCAGTTGCAGGAGCAGTCGGAGGACCTTTTTGCCTTGGGTCCTCTTTCTTCTGCTCAGGCTGTTGTCTGCCATCGCCATTAGGCTTCTTGAAGGTCAGTTTCAGCCTTGTGCTGTTACTGCCCTTTTTTCTGTCTGTGTGTCACACAGGCTCATATGTCTCTTTTCATTGTCCTTTACCAATGATTGCGACATTATGGTTGATAAGCCTCGGGACCTCTTCCTTCTGCTTCACGGTTCCAGTGCACTAGGGTTATGTGGGGGTTGGTTATGCGATTCCCTCCAGCCTTTTGTCTATTCAGCCTGAAGTAAACAATTGTGAGTAGGTTGATAAGAAATCTAAATTTTATAGTAAATTTCCTTTCTTATTATACCTACCACAATTGTTTACATGGAGGCCCTCCCGTCTTCTTTACGGGTAAAGAATCTTTCCTCCCCGCTGATCACATAACTCTAACGTTTACGGATTCAAAAAGAATGAGTCTTTAGAGACGGTATATGCGCACTGGCAACGGAAGTCGTGGAGTTGTACTTGGGAGAGAGCGTCCCGTACTGGGTCTGCGCCGGCTGCACTCGACCCAGTTTTGGCTTATTTTTATTGGTGCTTTTGCACCACTTTTCTTTCCCAACTTGCTTGGGAAAGACAAAAATAGAGAGTATTTTATCCGAGTTAGGGACTTCCACTGTAGTGCAAGCCTGTAGTAAACAATTGTGGTAGGTATAATAAGAAAGGAAATTTACTATAAAATTTAGATTTCTTGTGAATGATGAATAGGGACGGGCTTTTTAAAATCAATATGCTGTTTCCTCAGGGGGAGCAGGGAAATTACCCCAGTGTTTAAAAAAATCTCATGATCTGATGGATGTTCTGGACTGAGTTGATACTTTGGTATTCTACCTCCTTTTGCAGTGTACACTCAAATTTGTTCAAAGGAAAGTTTGAGGGGCAATATTTACTGTTGTTCTGAGAGGGGCAACATTTATATTTTTGGCACCCTTGGGCCGGTTTGAACCAAATTTGGTATAAGGGTACTTTGGGTCATAAGTACTTGATTCATGCCAAAATGTTTTTCCTGCATCTCTGAAAATAGAAAAAACTTCAAATGCTCATGCTTCCCAAACCACATTGAAACAGATATTCTTATATGGTATCCTTTGGATCAGTAGAATTGAATGGGTAAACAAAATTGCAGTCAGATGTGTCATAGGGTATCATGTAGGTAATTAACAAATACTGTGTCTTCATTTTTCCCAAAATTAAAAAATTTTCTTCAGAACCAATGGTCAGAATCTTATAATATTTGGTATACAACATCCTTTGGGGGATCAGATTCAAGTTGGTTCAAATCAAGTCCCTGGGTTAATATTTGGGCTCCCTGTCAGTGCACAAATTTTAACCTATTCTTGAATGCCAAATAATCATACAGGTATGATTATTTTTTTCCAAACAAAATTCCCACCTGTATAATCCTAATTTGGCCCAATATGATTATTAATTTCAGCAGTCGTATGCACAGGCCTGGCACTAATTGCTTATCTCAAGGAATTTAAGTTAATTTACTTCAGCTTTCCCATCCTTCACATATGATACCTATGGGAAGTTGACATTTTGCGATATTTCGAAAGCATTTGAAAGAGTTTGGCATCAGGGACTGATCTTTAAACTTAAAGAATATGGGATGGTCGAAAAACCGATCATTACGTGTACACTCCATATAAAACCGCACTTGGCGTACCCCACTTTTTGTGTAGAAAAGTGGGGTACCCAAGTGCGGTTAGGAGAGAAGCATTACATAATCAATTAGTGATCGACGAGAAATTTCTTCCCGAGTCAGAACTTGATTAGCAATATTAGTCTTCAGTCAGCGAATTTCTAAAACCCGCATTTCATAAAATAATGACATAAAAATACCATATCTGTCTTTTCCAGATCATTGTACCCCGGAAAAACGTCCGATTTTAAACAATCCGGCCAGTATTTTTCGAGATATTGAACTTGTTTCCATATTAAAATAAAATGTTTTGCCGATATGTCATTTGGATTCCCACCCTGTATAATTAAAGGTAAGTTTGTTGCCATCCGAGTCGAACATGATCTTGTCCATCCTTCATT
This sequence comes from Pictodentalium vernedei, assembly GCA_031216915.1. NCBI lineage: Eukaryota > Metazoa > Mollusca > Scaphopoda > Dentaliida > Dentaliidae > Pictodentalium > Pictodentalium vernedei. The sequence continues at coordinate 413,437,627 of CM062296.1, forward strand.
CTCGAAACAGTTCGTCGAGACATTTTTAAATAAAATTACCCAATAGAAGAAGAATTTAAAAATAAAACTTATTCCGTGCGTTATGTTTTTTAGAACAATAGTGTGACAGTCTCGGTGATACATCCTGTCTTTACGAAGTGCGGTCCCTGTTTTTCACTGAGACTCCGAATCATTAAGAAACCGGCATATGTTTTAATATTGTAGATTTCTAAGCTGTTTTGCGTTTACATCAGTAATTATTTTTGACGAACTAAATTGAGAATGGAACAGAATTAATAAATAAATCCATCTACTCCTTCTGGGATTTTTCGTAACAACTCTGGCGGATTTTTCAAATTAAGTTCAGCCTTCGGAATCATGAAAATTTAGAAGCAAGGGACGGACGAATCATGGCCTACGGTAAACAAATTCAAGTTATAGTGGGATTTTCTTGTCAAGTTCCAATATCTCAAAAAAGGCATGGAAAATTGGTGACGTCTCTTATGGCTGTGGGGGGGGGGGGGGGGGGGGGAGGCGGGGTTGTAGACATTTGCTCTTTAAACGTAGATTTTGCCTACATTTGTCTTCAAAGTTGGTCCGTCGGAGTTGTCTTCAAGGTTGGTCCGAGTTGTCTTCAATGTTGGTCCGAGTTGTCTTCAAAAGTGGGCCGACTTGTCTTGGTCCGAGTTGTCTTTGGTCCGAGTTGTCTGTAATTTTTGGCTCCCATTTGGGGGGGGGGGGGGGGGGGGGGGGGTTGAAAAGCTTTTCCAAACTTCATCCACGTCACTGTTGAGGCGCGCTGCAGCTGCACATCCTCCCAAGTACGGAGGGAACGAAGTACTGCAACTGACCATTTTGGAATTTCTGTTTGCCTTTTAACCAACGTCAAGGATAATATGCGTCCCGCACTTTTTACAAATGTCTCCATTCAAATTTTATTACACTTCCAATTTTTTTCTAAAAAAGCATAACTTATGACCCCTCACCGGAATGAGCTCGCTAATCACGATTCGCTGTTTTACTGGTAAATAAGTAAATAAATCACATGTCGTACCAATGAGGGGCCACAAGCTATGTTTAGAGAAATTAGTAGTTGTAATCCTATCATTTATTTTGTAAGTGTCACCCGTGGGGTCCACGACAACCAGACAACCGGAATGGTCCTGTGGTTCCAGTTACAGTTCATGAAGTTCTTAAAAAAAAAGAAGGGGGGGGGCGGGAGAAGCATTAATTATCCTCATCATAGTATGATGCCTCAACATTATCACCGAGTTAGGGCGAGAACGGTTTGAGTTCGACCGAATTCAACTGAATTGAATAGAGCATGACCCCCCCCCCCAAATGGGAGCCAAAACTCGTTTTATCACCTGTATCAGTCACCGCTGAGATTACCGATTCCCCGGGTTGAATAAGATGTCACGGCGGTGTCACGGTTCTCGTGACCATAAAGTCAAGTATTCCTGGGTGGCGACGTTTCGTTCCGTGGGGACACACTTCATAGCCTGATCGGACAAATGCCGAGTTGAATTTTTATACCGTGTTTTAAAGTAGCTCCGTAAAAAGAGAAGAGAAGCACGGTCCAGTTTTAATCGAATTGGATCTCATCCGTGTTTTGAAGATAATTTCCACCGTGCTTGGGGTTAAATAGCGGCTGTCAGAAAGAATAAAAAGTGCGTTTTAATTTAACATTTGGGCGGATTATGATGTTATATCCCAGGCGAAAAGCAGATAAATTGCCATGATGTCCAAAAGAAAAAATGTATAGTTATCTGTACCCGTCCGCTTCGGCTGAGAATCAGAATGTATTTTCAACAACAATGACCTCAATTAAGCGAGTTCAGACTAATTTATGTCATGTAAATCCAATAGATGGAACAGCCACACTGCTTCACGGGACAGTCAAAATTCGCATTTTTTTCCAAGATTTATTTAAACACAAAACGTGAATTATTGGACCGATTTTCATGTTTAAAGGATTTTTTTGACATAGAAAATCGCCCCCCAAAATATTTCAGGCACAGAAAAGGGATTTAGTGAAGAGAACTTTTTATGTAAATTGCGAGGTGTTTTCCCAATCAACACTGATTAGTGAGTAAATGCCTGCTGTTATATAATCATACATAACACACTCAGTCAGTATTGGGATATTTTTTTTATATGGAGTGTACACGTAATGTTGTGGATTGAGAACTTGATTAACAATGCTTTCTCTCAGTACAAAACAGTAATAGCGGGTGTCCCACAAGGATCAGTTTTGGGCCCATTTCTCTTCTTAGTTTACATCAATGACCTGGCCAATGTCCTCGATTCATTAGTGCAGATGTATGCTGATGATACATGCCTGACCTCCTGTAGAAATGAAATAGAAACTCTGGTAAATACTATGAACCATGACATGGAGAAAATAAATATATGGGCCAAACAATGGCTAGTCTCATTTAACCCCCATAAAACGAAGGTAATATTCTTCTCGTACACACCAAATCCCAACCTTCCATATATTACTTTTAATAATACTAATATTTGCCCATGTAACTCTCACAAACATTTAGGAATATTTATCCAAAGCCATTTAAAATGGGATGTTCAAATTAACGAAATTTGTAAAAAGTTGCACCCAGATTATCACAGTTAAGGAAACTTAAATTAAAACTTTCTCATAAAACCTTGGAAAAGTTGTACCTATCATACATATTACCTCTTATGGACTATGGGGATGTTGTTTGGGACTGAGTGCCTAATTACCTTCTCAAACGACTCGATAGATTACATGTGGAAGCAGGACGCATTGTCACAGGTCTAACAAGATCAACCTCTACAGAGAATATTCTTTTGGAGTTAGGCTGGTGTAGTCTAGCACAGCATCGTGAAATACACAAACACTGCACAATGTATAAAATAGTAAATCAAAAAGTCCCTGATTATTTAGTTAACTTATTACCTCCACGTGTTGGGGACCGAGGAACCTACAGCCTACGCAATGCAGATCATTTTAAATGAGTTTAAAACTAAAATTAAGCTATTAAAATTAAATCCTGTCGTGAAATCTCCCGCTTTATTTCTCCTCCGGAACAAGGAAACTGAACATTCTACATTGTAGGTTAAGGAATGGCTGTAGCAAACTGAACGGTGATAAATATGCAAATTATATATCTGATACATCCAGGTGTAGTTGTGGACACGTACTTGAAAACAGTTTTCATTACTTCTTCGAATGTCCTCACTACGTAGTCCAGCGTGAAATCCTCTTTAGATGACTTTCTCAATTTAACATTACCTCCACAGACGATGTTCTTTTCAGAAAACCTAATTTATCACAGAATGAAAACAATCGGATTTTTAAGTTAGTACAGTCCTTTATTTCAGGTAGCAATCATTTTTGTTAACTCTCAACCTTACCCCTCTTTGGTGTGCCTTCTCTCCAACATCAAGTTAAGGCTCGATGATGACTTGCGATGGCCGCATCCGTATGATAAGGACACAACACTCAACTATCCTCTGCTTTCTTTTGCTTTATACCATCTTATCCCATACATGCATGTCGTGTCTTTCACTTCTCTCCAGCTACTATGAATTGGTTTGAAGCATGTTTGTTGTATTGTAGGTATAAAATGGGTTTTTTTTGTTGTTTTTTTTTTGTTTAGTTTGTTTTCACATATTTTTGTTAGCTGCCATTGAATATTTTAGGAGAGGAACTTATATAAGTTTAATAACTTGTGTTCCAATCCTTTTGTCAGTTTTCAATCTAATGACAATAAAATATGTTTAAACTAAACTATGGGAAGTTGACAAAAACATTACTGCTAAGGTACAAGCAAACACACGATGTAATGGAATTAATAAAAAACAGAAGATTTCAAAATCAAAATTTATGCATCTCAGCACAGAAAAGGTCAGTATCTTGGAATTTTCCACCCTGTACTATTTTTCCACCTTGTACCATTATTTAATTTTTGGAAATTTTCCTTTCTGTACCTGTTCTTTTATTCATCCCTGTACTATTCTTAGACTCTCGAGAGTTGTCCAATATGAGGAATAATCTTCAAAAATCTTCTTCAGTTTCACGGTCAGAATCTATTGATATTTGATATACAGCACCCTCAGGGGATTGGATTCAATTTTCTTCAAACCAAGTTATTGGTTTTATATTTAGGCTTCCTTTGAGAGCCTAAATTTCAACCACCATTCAGAATTTGTTTATATTTGGTATACAACATCTTTGGAGTTGGGGGATGGGGAGACTCCAAATTAAGTGCCTGTTTAGATTAAAGAAACTGACTTTTGGAGTCCAGGTGGACTGAATATTCATTTTCCCAGAAAAAGCCAAACAGGTTTCATACAGTGTGGTCTTTAGCAGAGGCAGAGGTTATAAATTGGTTTAGTACTTTTATATAAGAAATCTTTGGCGGATGACTTGGCAAGTGAATTAATGGTTGAGTAGGCAAATGATCCAGCAAGAGACTAGCTGAATAACAGTACAAATAGTTTGGCAAATGATATAGTAAATAACTTGGCAAATGACTGTGTGTCACCTAGTACAACTTGTTTGTATTAGTATATCATTGTATCATCAATAATGTTTCTGATTCATGCGAGGCATATACAAAATTACATTGAAGGACTTCCAATTGTTTCTTCATAGGTGACGTCTTTCCCAAAGGGAAAAGATGTGTGGAAATTATGCCCCTATTCTAGAGCTACTGGGTGACTGTGTGACCCATTGGGCATCAACCATTGTGATAAAATGGCAAGATTCTAGTGAAGAGTGTAAAGAAGGGTAACAACGGGAAAAGTGTTAATTAAATTAACTCTTAATCCTCTAAGAATTTTCAAGATAATTATATTTTTCATAATATCTTGTAATGGCTGCTATAAAGCAGCCATGACTAGATTTGATGGAAATCATTGGTGAAAATATCCATCTAGTTCATGTGAATAAAATTTGATTAAATGTGCCAAAATTGTACTTATTTCAGTGGCAAGAGAAATCCTGTCCTGGCAAGAATATCTGCCAGCAGCATGCAATGAGTTAAATGACTAAGCAGCATTATCAGCCTCTGGTGTTAAAGAGGTAAAGTTCTAATTACTCCAGTTATTTCGTGCTTGTGCAGTGTGGCATAATACTTTATTGGTACTATACCTGGTGTTGTATTCCCACTGTGTGAGAGTATGGTGGTGTGTGGGCCACCAATGTCTCGTTTAACAACTGTTTCTGACTGTTCAACACCGGTGTGATGGTTTTCTTTCCCATCCATTTCTTTGGGGTGTGTTCTGTGTTCGGTTCATTGAAAATGTTGATTGTCATGATTACATGCTGCTGGTTCAGTCGTTCTATGATCTCATTCATGGCTATGCAAAGAATGTCTCTATTATTGGAGGGAGACGTACTGGTGTTGTTTGTCTGAACTTTACTTGTTTTGTGGCAATTCCAACATAAACGTTTGATGAGGTATCCTTTTCTTTTAAATATTCAATTGCAGTCTAGGCACTCTAAGAATCCTCATCTCTGATGTGTGGTTTTGAAGTGTTAGTATAAGCCCTGTTTGTATTTGTAGGTATTCCCACATTTTTCACAAGTAAATTCCATAATAATGATTGATATTGTAGTTGTCCCCTCTCATGTCAGGATTGTTCTACGATTGTTCTGATTATGACATAATTTACATGTAATGGGGTGTATTTACATGTAATGGGGTGTACCTCTCTTAGGGAATATGGCATTAAGGAACAGGGAGCCAATGACTCAATATTTGAGAAAACTGACTTAAAAGTCCTTCATGTTCAGGCCAAGTTGTTGTGTTTTGAGTTCTAAGATACATTTGATCTCAATGCAACAATGCTGTTCAGTTATATTAGGTTGTTCTGGGTCAGGTTGTAATGCCTACATAATATGGTAACTTACAGTCAGTACATAATTTGCATGTTGTGGGTACTGAGTAAGTGACAGGTTTTGTTCTAAACATTTTTCGAGGAATGGTCCTTGTGGTTCGAGTTTTAGCTTCTTGACAGATAAGTTCCAAACCCTTTGGTAGGTGGGTTTATTATGGTCAATAATTTGCATGGTATTATCTTCAAGGTTGTCTTATAATTCTCACCATTCCTGGACATTCATGTTAAATAAAGGGGGGAGAAAACAAAACAAGCTTAGATTCAGGGATTCAAGAGATGTCTTTTGAACATACCAATGATGGGGACAGAGATAACATGTAGATGGTGGGTACTGTAATCTTAAAGATAGATTTGATTTTAGTATGTTATTGTTCTACAGCTGTTTCCAGTGCTTTTTATCAAGTGTACTTGAGTGGCATTCCATCTGCACTGTTGTTCACGCCATTTGACCCCCTTCACCTACCAGTTATTCCATCTTTACAAGCTTTTCATGAATTGTCTTCAGAAAATGCTTGTATTGGAGGAATGGGTGTCCAAGACTTGACAGGAAAAACCTGCACTCTGGGTGGTGGGGCCCAAAAAATTTCCACCTTGAAGCCATAATTTTTATGCCTCTGCTAATTTTGGCAGGGGCATAAGTGTTATCCTTGTCCGTCCGTGCATACGTTTGACTGAACGAAATGGAACAAATTTTATACACAAGTTTATAACCACATAATACAGGTTGGGATTGATTGTGGGCTTGGTCGGATATTTTTTGGCAGAGTTATGGTCCTTTTCTGACTTAGAAAACATGTTGATATTGGTTCCGGACAATAACTTTAGTTTGCCTGAACGAAATGAAACAAAATTTTATACACAGGTTTATTACCACATCATACAGATAGGGATTGATAGTGAGCTTGGTCCAATATCTTTTGGCAGAGTTATGGCCATTTTCCAACTTAGAAAACATGTTGATATTGGTTTCCATACGATAACTTTAGTTTGCCTGAACGAAATGAAACAGAATTTTATACATTGGTTTATTACCACATAATACAGATTGGAATTGATAATGGGCCTAGCCTGATATTTTTGGCAGAGTTATGGCCCTTTTCCAACTTAGAAGACATGTTGATATTGGTTTCTGGGTGATAACTTTGAGTTATAGATGTCCGATTTAAATCAAACTTGGAATATAGCTTATTGTAGACAATATACCAGACGATTTGATTTTGAGAGTGGTGCGATAATTTTCAATCTGAGTTATGGCCCCTTTTTGGACTTTGTTAACCACAAAATATAGTTTATCATAAAGCAGGGGCATCAGTGTCCCATGGACATATTTGGTGGCCTGCTGTATTAGTGCTATGGTTTAATGGAGATAAGATAAGACATTTATTAATTCAATATCAACAAAGTTAAATGACTAGAAGTGCATGCTTGGTAGTCGGGGGCAGGGGCATAGCCACCCTTGGCATTGCACTTGTTTTTCTGTACCAAACAACCCCTCTCCCCCAAATTCTCCCCATTTCTACTAGAATGAAGGAAATAACAAAATTCCTGTGAACTGAATACTGTTATCTGCATATTTTTCCCTTGCAAAGTGGCTATTCAGTTACAGGGTTCCACTGTACTTGCACTGTTGAATAGCCCTCTATGGAAACTCCAGCTTCCTGCACCAAAAATGATATGTTAAGACCCAGAAGTCTTGTTGACTATTAGAATGTTGGAAGCCCCAATCAGGACTGTAGAGAAACGTGACAGTACTTTACTGAAGTCTTCGTACCCTTTGTTTGTGTTTCATTTTCACTGAAAAGTAAACAATATTTTGATCCAATAGATTTGTTTTGTTAAATATTATTTGAGAGTGCCTGATGGTACTCTCCAAACGTACTGAAATACATTTTGTCGATAATTATGACCCCAAAATAAGCAAGCACTTTACCAGTTAATCCGCCCACGTAATTTATAAATTGACCACGTGAAAAAGTTTACTTTCCAAGGCATTTTGCCAAATCCATCTCACGTAACTCCTCATTATAATATTCCAAAAGGGTGACAAAAAGTGCAATACAGTGAAGCCCACTTGGATATCTCTTAATTAAATAACCCTGTTAATTGAATAGAACTTTCAAACACAAAAGCATTACCATACCTTCAATACAAATTTTACCTGTTAATTGCATATAGGGTATAGACTTGTTAATTGCATATAGGGTATAGACTAACGTAAATAAAAAAATCTTAAAATATGTCAAAAAATTACTCTGACAGTCACCGAGTTCCCCTTGTTTATAGACCTCTTTGTCCTCAGTACATCCAATACAGGCATTTAATCTGTAATATCTTGTTTGACAGAGCTCCAGGAGCTCTGTCAAACAAGATGTAATAGAATAAATGCTCAATTTATCTCTAGAATACAGGAGTGTGACCAAATCCCTGTTGAATAGTCCTGTTAATTGAATAATTTTCACTTGCCAAAAAGCTATTCATTTAACAGACCTCAGGTATTGAAGTGATGTGAAAGTGCCAAAATACACCATTTCAGAGCTCATTATATTGACATTTTACATGATGTGTTAACATTTGTAGGCAAGGTACCTCTTTCTCCCACCTCTTCATATGTTAGATATGCGTGTCTCATTTGAGAAGGCCATGTGAGATAGATGTCTATCTCATAAGACCCATGTGACTGGCTTATTAGCATATTTAATGTGCGCAGTACCATTCAATCTTCGCATGTTCTGTAAACAAACAACATTGTGTCACGTTTTGGAAATATAAGACAAACATTTGTCTAAGAAAATAGAAATAAAAATACAGAACACAAAACCAGAGGACACTTGACTCTTTTATATGAGTTTTTGTGAGAACACCTTTATGAGTGGAGAGAGTTGTACAAAATTCCTGTCGAAAAGTTATGCAAGTACATTGCAGAATTCATAATATGACGAGAATTCATAATATGACGTTAACGGAATGTGTCGATATTCATTTCACAACAAATCTTCAATCCCTTTCTTGCCAGCATTTGAATTTAATTTCATGGTATACACCTGTGGTATATACAGAACTTTTGTGCACTCTTTCCGATAAGCAAATCAGTTTTTTTCAGAAATGGACAACAAAATTGTTTGATATAGCTTCACGTACCCCTAAATTACTTTTGATGACGTCAAGAGTGTTTTGTGGGTGGAGAAAAATTATCCCTAATGGGGGCAGGTGTGATATGAGGAAATCTCACCCTCGAGACAAGATATTTGGCCCGACTCTCGGCAAGCCTCACGTCTGGCCCAAATATTTTGCTCTCATGTGAGATTTCCTCATCTCACACCCTCACCCATCAGGAATAATAATAGTCCCACCCAGATATCTCACCCTGGGCATACATATCTTGGAAGGTTGGAGAAAAAATGAACTATTTCAAAACTATGTATTTGCTGGAAGCCCCTGTGGGAACCCTGGGAAGTGAAGCAGTGCTTGTTTACTGTGGTAAACAAGCTCTGTTTCACTGGTAAAATAGGACCCAGTCACTAATGCTTGGGGTGCGAGTCCTCTAAAATAGGCAACATGGGTTATAAACGATTGACTGACCTTGACTTTATCTCCATGTTGTGGTCATGATTAGCCATTGTGCAGAAGTATGTGACCTTAAACAACAATAAATATATATATTTGCTGGAAGGATGTGTTAACAACTTAATCCTCCCCACACTGATGTCAAAGAACTGAAATTTCAAGGAGCAAATGTTTCCTGTAATACAACCGTAAATTTAACAAATTTAGTTTTGTTTGACAGAGCTCAATGAAGATTAAGATCAATCAAGATTAAATTATTGAATACCTGTATTATGGGAAAAATATGCGGCATGAAATGTTGATATTTTGCCTCGGTGTGAAAAGGGTTGATCTTTGGGGCTTTAGGATTAAATTATTACTAATCCTCCTCAAATCTTCATTGTTCATTATGGTGTCCATATTCTCTGTATTGTCCACTGATGGCCAACTGGCTCACAAGCCAACCAGCCCACAAATGTAAGAGTCATTCTTAAAATCCTCATTTCTACTAGCCCAGCAATCCATCTCTGATTTGTCCAGTAACTTTCAGGAATCTAATCCGGCAAGGGAAATAAATATGCTCAGCTAAGATATCAAACCATTGACATTTTTCAGAATGTTAAATTGAAAAAGAATACAGCAGTTTGGCAGTCACTTACCACATAACAGATATCGCACAACATTAATTAGTACTGAGTTGGAGCATTAGTCATTCAAGGTATTTAATTTTTCCTGGCACGAAAACAGTCTCTTCCAAAAATTAGGAATTAACAGTCTTAAATGAGGTTTATTAGCATGTCTGTTTCATTTTAACAGTTTCATGAGAACAAATTGATATTTTCTAGGGAATTAACAAAAAACTGGATGGTGTGATCTTATGACCTGAAAAAAAGAGACATTTAAAAGAAATTTTCCATTGAATAACTTGCTGTGAATAAAAGTGTCTTCATGCAAGTGTCTTCATGCAGACCATTTTTCTCAATTTTTCTGCAAAATAAGTTGAAAGAAGATTTTGTTAAACATCTGCCGGTTATTTGTCATTAAATTGTTTTATTTTAGTATTCATCCCCTCCAAATAATTTTGGGTAATATTTCTGTGATGTTCTCTTTCCATCCATCTGTCCCTCTATCTGTCTGTCTGTACATTTGTAAGCATTGTTTGTTTCTGCTCTATTTAAAATTCGGCTTTGCCAATCATAACGAAACTTGTTATATATATTGGGCATGGTGAGAGGAGGAACTTGTTATAGGCCCCGATAATAATATCAGAATTGATGTGTCTTTGTTTAATAATTATAGACAAGTTTATGTTTTCTAAAATTAATTTTAATTAGAATAGTCAGACTGTTACTGAACTGTTCACTTATTTGCACTGAGTGACCTTTAAATGTACCTATCAACATGTTTACAGATACTGTTACACAGAATCTATTTTTAGCTCACTGATTATTTATTTGGGTCAAACTTGTTTACTTATAATACAGAATCATTCAGAAACTTAAGGAAGTGATTTAATTCAACTAATTAGCAATTGTTAGAATAAAAGAACATTGGATAAATTTCTCATTCTGGAACTTTCAATTTGAAGAATACAGGTATATAATAACCTCTGACTATCATCTATTCATACACACAGCATTGAGAAGTCAATTGTTTATACATTCAGCATTCTGGATTCTACTGGATTATTTTAAAACCACCTATGGAGCAAACACTTGTTGGATATTAATAATATTTGAATTCTTTTCCATAAAGCCTTCCGGCTTCTCGGATGTAACACTGGCATATTATTTTGCATGTGATTACTGTTCCTGCTCACTTCAAAGCACTAAAGTTTGAAGGTCACACACAAACACTATAAATACTCAGCTCAGGTGGAAAGCATTGTCTTTTTATTTTGAGCGACTTACCGTTCCATTTCGATCATGTCATCCACTAATAGTAGCAGCAGCGATAGTTCTGCTTATAAAAATTCCACTATCCTTGATTCGACATCAGAATCGGAAAATTCACATGATAGTTCCACTGATAGTGAAATTGTAAATATTTTTGCCTCGACGCAGATTCAGTGGCGAGTTCAGTGGGTATGGCTTGAAGAGCAATTTACAAATCACTGTCCGTGAGGTCGCTGACCCATCCGATGTTTGTGGTGATAGGGAGGATGATGTAATCCCCTCCAGTCAAGCACGACCCAGTCGTTCTGTGAAAAATTTTGAAAATACGGTATCACCCTGTGATCCAGGTCGATTCAGACGGGTAAATACGGAAGTATCGAAATCGAAAGTAGCGCGGGTGAGTTTGTCCCAGTATTCTAAAAACGAAAACATAAAACTTCTCATCCACCTCAAGAGGTCGAGATTGAATAAAGATACTATTTCACATACTTCTGATCAAAATTCGGCAACAAATTTGGTTGATACACAAGCAGCAGTTTATGATTTGTTTGGCTCTGATTCTGAGGGCCAACATAGATCTTTGCCCAATGATAACTCACACAGGACAAATTCTGATCACAATGGATCAGATGTCGACAACTTGTCAGTGGATAATTTTTTGAATTTACCTAAACTTTTTCCTGATGATAAAAAATATGGGCAGGAAGTAAATACAACAATAGCAGGTTTTGCTAACAAAACTACAACAATTGAATCAGATATAACTGATATAATTACCAAACATCCTGTTCCCAAAAACTGTAAACTGATATCAGCACACAAAATTAATTCTGAGTTCTGGCAATAGCTGGATGGTCGCACCAGGACACGTGATTGTCAGTTGTAAGATACACAAAAAATTATGGCTCATGCTATGACACCACTCTTAAAAATGGTTGATAATTTAAAGGAATAAAACACACTGTTGGAAAATTAAAAAGGCAAAAAATAAGTCAGAAGTTTAATGATAATTTAGAAAATGCTAAAACAAACTTGACTGATGGAATTACCCTGATGGGTTCAGCCATTCACGATGTGTCTGTTAAACAATGACTGTTAATAAAACCAAATTTTAACAATCCATTCAAGGCTTTGTGTGCACCTGACAGACCAGTTACCCTCAATTTATTTGGTGACAATATCTCCAAGGAGATTAAAAAACCAGAAGAGGTCACCAGGTTAACCTTTCAAAATAAAAGTAGGGGCTTCAGAAATAGAGGTTCTGGTCCTTTTTTAGGCAGGCACCCTTATTACAATCAAAATCCTCGGTCGTCAAATCAATACAGCCAGGGCTGACAGCGATGGTCAGAAAGGTCGTCAAACTACAGGAGACCATACAGAGGCAACCACAAGTTTGCATATCAACAGGACAGGAAGTAAATGTGAGTATGTTAAAACCTGGTGGCAGAACTCAACATTTTCTCTCTGAATGGGAGAAACTGACTCATGATAGATTCATTTTACAAGCTGTGAAAGGATATGAAATAGAGTTTGTGTCTTCACCCATTCAACGTCGGCCACCTTCTCTGCATTTTTCATCTGAGAAATCACAACTCGTGGATTTTGAAGTACAAGAACTGATTGATAAAGGGGCTATTCTCGTTTGTAATCACAAACCAGGTGAATTACTTTCCAATATTTTCTTGAAGAAAAATGGGAAAATGAGGCCCGTGATTAATTTGAAAAAACTGAACAAATACGTTTCCTATTCCCATTTTCAAATGGATACATTACGATCTGCCTTACATATGATCCAAGTTAAGGATTTTTTCACATCTATTGATCTTAAGGATGCTTATTTCAGTGCTCATGACCAGAAATATTTAAAATTTTCTTGGAGGGGAATTCTTTATAAATTCACCTGCTTACCATTTTGCTTGGTCTCAGCGCCCTGCTTGTACACCAAGGTCATGAAACCAATTTTCTCCTATCTGCATTGTAGAAGAATTTGTTGTACATACTATATAGATGATTCACTCACTATCAACCAATCAGAGAAAGGTGCCCGTGAAGACACACACACTATGTCAGATCTTTTCAATAGGTTAGGTTTTGAACTTAATTTCGAAAAATCTGTTTTACATCCCACAAGGGAAATTACATATCTCGGCCATATCATCAATTCAGGAACTTTCACCATCTGTCTCCCCTTAGAGAGAATCAACACTATTGTGTCATTGTCAAAGGCAGTTTTGGCTGCACAGAACCCTACTATTTGAATGGTAACGAGACTCATTGGACTCTATACAGCTGCTTTTTTGGTAATACATATAGGTCCTTTGTACTACAAATCACTTGAAAGGGATAAAACCAATGGTTTGAAGAAATACAAGTCATATACTCATAGTATTCAGCTATCAAGAAACAGCAAGACTGAAATTTCATGGTGGATTGGTAATGTTCGTTTACTGAATTCACAGCCTCTTCGGGTTTCCTCACCTGATCACACACTTAGTACTGACTCCTCCTCTTCTGGATGGGGTGGCATTTTAGACAGTCAGTGGGCTAATGGTCAGTGGAATCTAACACAGCGGAAACTTCACATGAATGTTTCTGAACTTCTGGCAATCAAGCAGCAATTGCTTACCCTGGCCAATAATTTATGCAGTTGCCATATTTGTGTTAGAACTGATAACACCATTGCAATGTCTTATGTTAATAAAGTAGGTGGTAGGAGAAATGACCCCTTCAATGTCTCTAAAAGTATTTGGCTGTGGTGTTCAACTCGAAACATTCATATCTCAGCAGTTCATATCCCTGGGAAACACAATTTACTGGCAGACTGCAGGGAAGTACATAGTTCATCTGAATGGAAATTACACCCCAAAATTTTCAGTACTCTTTGTAGCATTTTCTTTGAGCCCGCAATAGATTTGTTTGCTTCACGAACAAACTGCCAATTACCCATGTATTGTAGCTGGTACCCTGACTGCAATGCATTTGCAACAGATGCAGTTTCCATTTCTTGGACTGATCATTTACCATTTCTTTTTCCTCCATTCAGTCTTATTGCCAAAGTTCTTGCAAAGACAGAGGAAGAGAAGGTCAATCAGACATTAATCATTGTTCCCAGGTGGACAACTTAATTATGGTTCCCCAGACTGTTACAGTTGATGACCAGTCGACCAGTAAAACTTCCACAGACAAGAAACTTCTGAAAAATCACCTTACAGGCAAGCTACATCCACTGTTACCAAAATTAAAGCTGATCGCTTGTACTATATCCGGAAAAACTTTACGGCAAAAGGCATTTCGAAGGAAGCTTCAGACATCATCCTTTCCTCCTGGCGGCAGTCGACTACAAAACAATATGGGTATGCCTGGTGCAAGTGGTGTTTGTGGTGTGATACACAAAAAGTTAATTATGTTCAACCCACTGAAGTTCAGGTTCTAAATTATCTTTCTGTTTTGGGAAGACACAAGGCATACAGTGTTGTGAATACACATAAGTCCATGTTAATCCAAACCATGCTTGCTTGCACTTGGTAGATCTGAGTTTTCATCCACACCACTCATTATCAGATTTATGAAAGGGTTCTTTAATCACAAACCACCGATGCCGAGATATAACTACACTTGGGATATTTCTGTGGCCTTAAATTATTTAAAAACCTTATATCCTCTCGACACTCTGTCTCTTGATATTTTGACCAAAAAACTAGCATCTCTCACCCCAAAAAGTGCAAACATTTACCTCGTTAGATCTAAATTACATGCAAAAGACTGTCAGTGGCATTAGTTTTGTAACTTCCACTCTGCAAAAGACATCCCGACCGGGACATATTTCTTATAACATTCATCTTTTCAAATATACTGATGATCGGCTTTGTGTGGTACACACTTTGGAAACATACTTGGAAAAGACAAAAAACATACGAAAATCTGATGAACTATTTATTTCTTTCAAAACCAAGAAATCAATATCTACCTCTACATTTGCTAGATGGGTTTGTGAATGTACATATAAAGCAGGTATTAACAGTTTGTGAGAGGTGTTGCAACTTCAGCAGCTGTTCGGAAAGGTCTCCCATTAAGTCAGGTTCAAAAGGCTGCAAATTGGCAATCTGCAAAAAACTTTCCATGGTTTTTATTGCAGGAACCTTGAACACATGGATGAACAGTTTTCACACCCCCTCTTGACGTGACTTGATATCATCCATTCAGATGTCGGTTGAAGTACGGCCTTCAAACAGTTTGGATTCAGTGAAGAATGCCTGCAATGATATAGACTCTTTTTCGTTAGTGTTTTTGTAGAAAAACGTCAATAGAGAAATGGATTTATGTGTATTTTTTGTTGTTACTCTCTCAGGTGTTATGTTTCACCCTGATTACTTCTCTACATGTGACATTCAGTGAATACGCGATATGTGACATACACACTACATTGATCATACCTGTGTCACTATGCAGCTTCATGTACTCGTATTTAATGATAAAAGCTTTGAAATCATGCCAGTGTTACATCCGAGAAGCCGGAAGGCTTTATGGAAAAGAATCCCCCACCTCATCCAAGCCATCTGAAGGATGTGACGGATGAGGGGATTCTTTGAATACAAGCCTGTAGGCTTGAGGATATAACACTCACCCTCATAGGGTCAAAAGTACACTGTAATACACTTTTTTCTCCAATGTTCCCCACCTCATTTATGGTAGGGGTTTTTTATCATTAAATTTGACTATTCTTTGAAGAGACAAGGCTTTCCACCTGAGCTGAGTATTTATAGTGTTTGTGTGTGACCTTCAAACTTTAGTGCTTTGAAGTGAACTGGAACGGTAATCCCATGCAAAATAATATGCCAGTGTTACATCCTCAAGCCTACAGGCTTGTATTCAAAGAATCCCCTCATCCATCACATCCTTCGGATGGCTTGGATCAGGTGGGAGATTTTGCTGAACGCTTTGTTGGAATTTATTGGAGACATTACAATACCAGCTGAAAAGTTTCTTTATCACTAGATTACTGGAACGTTATTTTAGACTAAGTATTTCTGTTTTGTTTTGTAAAAGATATTGTATCATTTTCGTTTCATATTAATTTTTTTAATTAAATTTCAGAGCAGTTAAAGTTGATTTTCAGATTTCTTTCTGTTACCATTATTGTTATTGCCATAACAGAACCCCCATTTATTTTATAATCATTATGCTGAAGGTTAAGGTCACAGAAATCTTGAGCTTGGATTTTGCTTCTTCTCCATAATTAAAGATATATTTGATATGCACATTAGATGTGATGGGAAAGAGCCCTATTAAATCATTATACTCCCATACTCAAAAGTGATTTGGGGGAATGGGGGTTAACCTTGTTCTAGCAAGTTGCAGAGTCTGACAGTTACTTGCTTGGGAGTTCTCTCCAAGTATTCTGAATTCCTTCACTCACAAAACGGCCCAATACAATATAGCCCTGGGCATTCTACCCGAACAAACAAATGGAATGAGTACAATGAGCTCATTCTAATGACTCCAGGGATCACTGATAAGCTATGTTTTGGAAAGTAAATTTTTGTGAATAGCACAGTCCATTTTGGCAGCTTTATTAGGCCAAGGGTTAACTCTTTACCTAGGGAGCATGATGGCTCAGTGGTTGAGGCATTGGGCTTGAAACCAAAAGGTCCATGGTTTGATACCCACCAGTGGTAATCGTGTTTTGTCCTTGGGCAAAGCACTTAATCATGATTGCCCACATGGTGGGTCCCATGTACTAAGGTGCTCTGCACGTCGATGGTGCACTTGTCTTAGAGCATTGCTAACCATGCTTTTGCAGAGTTAGTATGTTGGGGAGCCTGACAGTTGCTCGCTGTTGCATGATGGTTCTCTCCGGGTACTATGCTTCCTCCACCCAACATGAGGTGACCCTGGCTGAGAAAAGTTTTTGCATTAATAACAAACAGCTTATAACCCCCAGTGAAACAAGCTTCTGGAACTCATTCTGATGAGGGAACATAAGCTATATTTTTGAGGCAAAAATTGAAAATATATTAATATAATTTTAGTGCTGATTTTGTGAACAGCACTGGCCAGTTTTTTCCAGTTATGTTAGGTAGGATTGACTGGATATTAATTTTGGTTGTCAGATTTTATTTTTTTCTTTACCATGTTACATTTTTTTACAGAGTGCCTGCAAGCACTCTCCAATAAATTGTACCATAATAAATTCATGCTGACAAAATTAATTTGCTTCTGCAAGAGTATTAAGGGCATCCACAAAATTATAACCTAATTGTAAGCCTAAATTGTGGTTCCCATGCTTCTGAATGAAGCCCTAATTATCAAATTTTTCTGAATTTTGTTGAAAAACATGGATGCCGGTGGCCATCATGGATTTGGCATATAAATTGTCAATTCCATTAGCGCATTCTCCAGGCCTCATCTCTTACCTGATTTTTTTCAAATTTCATACATAGCTTTGGTGTGATGTCTAGATGGGAGCGATCAAATTTTTCTGAATTTTGTCGAAAAACATGCCAGGCAGTGACTATCTTGGATTTGGCACATAAATTGTTAACAATTCCATTGGCCCACCCTACAAGCCGCTTCTCTCACCGGATCTTTTTCAAATTTTATATGTATCTTTAGTGTGATATATGATGGGAGCCATCATTTTTTTTCCGATTTTTTTTTTAAAACGTGGCTGCCAGCATCCATCTTGGATTTGGCATAAAAATTGTCAACAATTCTTTTAGCACACACACCCTATCGGGTGCATCTCTCACTCAGTCTTTTTCAACTCTCTTATGTGGTTTTAGAGTAAAATGTCTACATGGGAGCTATCATGGTTTTTTTATTTTTGTAAAAAAACATAGCCACCTGAGGCCATCGCAGATTTTGCTATTAAAGTCTCTACAATTCCAATAGCACATCCTACAGGCTGCATCTGTCATCCATTCTTTTTCAAACTTCAAATGATTCTGATGACCTCTACAAAATGTTGAGAATTTTATTGAAAATATGGCCACCACTGGTCATGTTGGATTTTGAACTCAGAAGAGACCGATCATTTAGCACATTCTACAGGTCACTTCTCATTTCACATTTCATAATGTAACTTCATGCACACACACATGCACATGCACACACACACACCCACTACCCACTCATGTACAATTACATGCACACCAGACACGTTAAATAAATTCAGAAAGAATTTTTCAGGGAACTGGCAAGTGATTTTAAGGGATATTGGATTATTTCGTTCGCGTGTGAACAATATACACAAAAAGAACTAAAACATTTAAGCTCTTGCACCACCACTGGCATCAGGTTGCACCCAGCGGTTCATAGGCTAAAAATGTGCTGATGCCCTTTACGTCATGTTTAAAAATCATTGGTTCGATATATCCTCACCTCCCTCTTTTCTTCAAGCCACTGCTCATACCCTGCTACCATCCACCCACCACCACCTTTGTTTTTAATTTTATCAAAGTGCGTAGGCATATAATTCCCTTCTGGAATGGGTAATAAAGTGTATTTCCATTTTTCATGATGAATGCAATTTAACCCATTTTTCCTCTTTTTAGATGTAGTGTTTCTTTACATGTACCAATTTCTGAGAGGGGATGTTTTGTCCTTTGGGGGGAGGGCGAGATTTTTTCCCATTGTCAGTAATTCACAATTCTATTTTAACTTGTGCGAATACCATTTGGAGCTTTCCGGGAATAGATGCCTCAACTAGGGCTCATAAAGCAGAACAAAAATCAGAATTCTTAACTATTTGAAAATATGCCTTGTATCGATTTTCAGCTGCAACTTTTCTGCATATCACAGAAAAAAAGTGAATTTCTGCGAGTAAATTGTGACCCATTTTTAAACTGTATTCTTCTGCATTGCTGTAATGGATCACAGATCGAGTTGACGATTGAATATTTCTTTATTTATTAGGGTTTAGCGATACATTAACAGCCAAGGTCCTATCATGTCGGTGACGGTTTTATGGGTGGAGGAAGCCGGAGTACCCGGAGAAAACCATTGAGCAACGACGAGCAGCTGCCAGCTCCCCAACATCGTAACTTTGCATTGCAGCACAGGCAGGGTTAGATTGGTTGAAGACATGCGCACCATCGATGTGCAGTACAACTTAGTACACGGTGTCATCGTGCCTCCATGTGGACAATCGTGGTGAAGTGCCTTGCCCAAGGACACAACATATGAGTCTGAATCGATGATAATTGCATAAAAAATGAGTCAGTGTTTGAACTAAATGAAGAAATATATATTCTTTAATTTTTTTTTGTACATTTCATTCACCAGGAATCATTATTTAAATGAAGGTGGATGTCAATAGGTGATGTGCTTACCTATTTTCGTTTTGGCCCTCGTAAACTGACTACGCAGATAAATTGAAATGAATAAAACAGAAAAAAATATGTGGATTTAAGTGAAATATTTATAATAAAAGACTCTTTTAAATATAATTCACTGTATGCATATTTTTTGTCAGAGCTTCGAGGGCATATGACACTGAACATCTCGAAATGGAACAATTTTTCGGAATTTTGTCCAAACCTGATTCTCTACTGGGAGGAGTGGAACTACATTAAATTTACTGGATTTTCCCAAATATTTCACAAGTTAACATGTCTGATGCGCTCACAAACACAAGCACAATGCTACCATCAGTGATGACTAATGAGTTTTTTTACATAAATAATACTCTGATGCCGCTGCATGATTGCATAGAATGTTTTGTCAATGTTATACATTGATGCACAACTTTTTCATGAACTATCCATTGTTTAAAAAATGTTTGCTGAGAATTCAGTGTTATTGATGCAGAAAAATACTGTAAGGCCATTGCGATTTTATTGAGTGTTTCTCATGCAATTGCTTTTTTACATCGGTGAGGATGGGCTGATTTTATTTTTACTTCTTGGTCAACTTGACAATGTCAGCTAATGTCAGCTTACTTGACAATGTCAGCTATGAGCTATTGGGCTGGGTTGTTTTCTGTAAACATTTGAGTGAATGATGTGGCATTACTGGAACTTTCTATTTAGTTCAGTCCCCTCATGGTCAAGTTGAGTGCAGTGTCATTGACACTTTCATAAAGAAAATCGTTCCAATATATTTTCCCCATATTTAAGATACAGCTTTTTGGTGAATAGTATCATGAATGGGATTGCAAACCAGGTGTTTCTTCAACAGTTATTACCCTTATTGAACGTAGAATTTCTTTTCATTGCATTACAATTTTCTGTCATCACATTTTATAGAAGAGTTATCCAGATTTTTTTTCTGAATTTAATATTTATCCTTGGGAAGCTGAGCCTCTGAGAGACCTTCCCAAGGATCATTGTTAGGTGCAGACATTGTTGATGTGAAATATATGTCCAACTTGTAAGAATTATTAACTGATATGTCCCTGTGAGAAGTTGAGCAGTGCTTGTTATCTCACTTGACTGCATGTCAGCGTGAACTATTGTGATCACTCACCGATGGTTGTGTGTCGTCTGCTGTCTGTGAACATGGTGTCCATGACTTCTCCAAAACCACTGGACCGATTTCCATTAAATTTGAGGTGATTGTTTGTTCTGCCATCGCATTTTGATTTTGTTCAAATCAACTTGCTCAGCCCCACAGTGAGGGGGATGAGGGAAAATACTTCCAAATTTTAGAAAACTCTTCCTCTCAAGAACGGTTGGGTACAAAAACTTGATATATGGTACATGTACTTAGCTTCTTTTTGAGGTATAGAATGAAATTTGTTCAAAGTTCATAGAGTAATATTTGCTCAGTAATGGGAAGGGCAAGATTCTTGACCAGCCCAAAATTTATATTTTCAAAACTGAATAGCCAATTTGAACCTAATTTGGTAGTTGAAAAAAAAATAATTTCGGCATCCCCGCGAGCTAAAAATAGAAATATTGTCAAATGCCCATATTTCCCAAACCATTTAGAACAGAGATCTGTTATTGGTATCTTCTCCACAAACACTGATGAATCTTTTTATATTTGGTATACAGCATCCATAGGGGAGGGGGGGGGGGTGGGGGTGGGGGGGGGTGGCAGGGGTCAGGTGCAAGTTTGTTAATATTAAGTCCCTTGGTTCATATTTGGGCTCAAATTTTAACATGGTGCAATATGAGAAGTACTCTAGTCTTCTCCAGAATCACCAGTCAGAATTTTTTTGATGTTTGGTATAACACATCATTACAAGGGTCAGATTCAGGTTTGTTCATATCAAGTCCACCAGTTAATGGGCTCCCTATGGGGACCTGCATTATAACTTGGTGCAATGTGAGGAATATTTATTAAAAATCTTCTTCAGATCTACCAGTCAGAATCTTTTGATATTTGGTATACAGGATCCTTTGGGAGTTCAGATTCAAATTTGTTCAAACCAAGTCCCTGGGTTAATATTTGGGCTTCCTATTGGAGCCGGACTTTTAACTTAGTCCAATAGGAGGAATAATGTTTAAAATGCTTCTTCTCCAGAACCACTATTCAAAATCTTTTGATATATATGTTATACAGAATCCTTATAGGGGTCAGACTCAAGTTTGTTTAAATAAAGCCCATTAGATAATAATTGGGCTCTGTGCAATATGGAGAATAATCTTTAAAAATCTTCTTCAGATCCACTCGTCAGAATCTTTTGATGTTTGGTATACAGCATCCTTATGGGAGTCAGATTCAAATTTGTTCAAATCAAGTCCCTTGATTAATATTGGAGCTCCCTGTTGGAGCCTGAATTTTAATTTTGTGCAAGATGAGGAACATTCATGAAAAATCTTTTTCTCACGAACCCCTAACCAGAATCTTGTGATATATGGTATACATCATCCTTAGGGGAGTCTGATTGAAGTTTGTAAATAGGATGTCCTTGGGTTAATATTTGGGCTCCCATTTTAACCAATATGAGGAATAATGTTTAAAAATCTTCTTCGCCAGAACCACTTGTCAGAATCTTTTGATATATTGTGTACAGCATCCTTACTGGGGTCATATTCAAGTTTGTTCAATTCAAGTCTCTGGGCTAATATTTGGGCTCCCTGTGGGAGCCCGACTTTCAGCTTAGTGCAATATGAGGAATAATCTTTATAAATCCTCTTCAGAAGCTTTTGATGTTTAGAAAAGAGCATACTTACGGGAGTCCGTCTGAGTCCCTTTATTAATATTTGAGCTCCCTATTGGAGCCTGAATTTTAATCTTCTCATAAACCCCCAATCAGAATCTTTTGATGTATGGTATTCTTAAGAGAGTCAGATTCATTTTTTGTTCCAACCAAGTTCCTGGGTGAATATTTGAGTGCCCTATTGGATCTTTTTAAATTGGTCCAACATGAGAAATAACCTTTAAAACACTTCTTCTCCACAATCACTGGTCAGAATCTATTAACATATGGTTTACAAAATCCTTATAGGGGTCGGATTCAGATATATTGTCCCCTGACAAAGACATTTTGACAGAGGAGTATTGTAATCAGCTGTGTCTGTATGTGCGTCCATCCATCTTTGCATCCATCTGGAGTGCCATAACTAAAGTTTGGGTCTTCGAATCAAAACCAAATTTGGTGTATATGTCCCTTACCCCAATGAGTAGGTGAATTCCAAATATCGGCTGGATCTGATAATTTTTGTTGGAGTTATGCTCTTTTTCGACACTTTTTTGCCCAATTTTGCAACTTTGGAAATTTGGTGTCCGGATGATAACTTCAGTTTGAGTTTTTGAACCAACACCAAATTTTGTACATCGGTTTGGCTCAAAAATATGCAGGTCAAATTTGAATTTGGATTCAGTCTGACCAATTATGGCTAAGTTATGACCCTTTTTCCATTTTTTCGACTTTCAAAATTGGATGTCCGGCTGATAACTTTAGTTTGAGGTATTGAATCTCCACCGAATTTGGGTTCAATTCGACCAATTTTGGCTGAGTTATGGCACTTTTTCCATTTTTTCAACTTTGAAAATGTGTTGTCTGGAAATATGTCCAATGTAAGAACTTGCTGTCGGTGGCCATGGCTCATGCCTGTTGGTGGCCTTGTTCATATTAAGAACATCAGTTAATAATTGGGCTCTCTATAGGAGCCTTATTTTTAACTTACTACAATAAGGGGAATAATCTTTAAAAATCTTCTTCCTCATATCCACCAATGAGAATCTTTTGATGTTTGGAATACAGCATCCTTATGAGTCAGATTAAAGTTTGTTCAAATCAAGTCCCTCGATTAATATTTGGGCTCCTACTGGAGCCCAAATTTTAACTTTGTGCAATATGAGGAATATTCTTTAAAAATCTGTTTATCATGACCCCAAGTCAATATCTTTTGATATATGGTATACACATCCTTGGTAGAGTTAGATTTAAGTTTTTGAAAATCAAGTCCTAGTCTAATATTTGGGCCCTCTTTTGGCTCTTGAATCTTGACTTAGTCCAAAATGAGGAATAATGTTTAAACATCTTCTTCTCCAGAACCACAATTCAGAATCTTTTGATATATGGCATACAGCATCTTTGGTTTGAATTCCAGTTTGTTCAACTGACTCCACAGAAAGCCCCCCTCCCACCCCCAGAGAGCACCTTGAGGTGTGGCTTTGCAATCTGACCTTTCTAGTTTAGGCTTTCCATTTTTGTTTTGAGAAATTGGCACGCGTTCTCTTATTGGAACTATCCCTCTGATGCTAATTTCTTGCGAAAACTCGTGCCAGTGCTACTCATATTGTAAAAGGGGTCTTTTATAGATTGTGACTCCATCGTCTTTTGGTCTGTGTTTGAGGGTACATTAGAGTGAGAGGCACTCTTATTATTGAGAGGATCCCAGGTAAATTGATTTACTGTACTGAGTTCTTAAGTAACCTATTTACCCTGTGCCCAGTGCAACTCATAACTATCTTCTGCAAATTTTATGTTTCAGTTTGTGTTTCCGAAAGTTGGCACATGTCTCCTCACTGGAGGGAGCTTGATGGGCTCGCGCCAGTGGGGAGTTTTGGGTCACCTTTTGCACAAGGAATGACAATCTCCGAGTCCACCCCCCACTCCCGTAAACCATGACGCTAAAACTTTGATGATTTGTGTATAGCTGGTATTAAATAAATAATTAGTCTCGATTATCCTATAAGCCAGAATTTATCTATAACATTGCCGTGACACACTACCTCACCCTACATGAAGGGCACCTGAATACCCTTAGTGATAATTGTACATATGTTTTTGCTTACTTTTTAGCTCAACTTTGGCGAAGCCAAATTTGAGCTTATGCCATGGCCAGTCGTCCGTCTGTCCATCAACAATTCAATACGGCTCGGGCTAGAGGCCGTGGTTATGAACCGATCTTTACGAAACTTCTTGGGTACCTTTGTTATGACCTTGGGACGAGAACAAGTGTTTTTGGGTTCGGTCCGAAATTCAAGATGGCAGCCAGCCATCATTTTGTACCGACGATGCAGAAATCTGTTTTTTGCACAGAACTTCCGTATGAAAGCGCTGATTTTAATAATTTTTTGTATGAATGTTTAGTACCATGGGATACATCACATATAATACGGGTTTTTTTCTCATACGTAAATTATGCAAATTAGACTAACTTTGATGTATTTAGTGTTACTTTCAGCACTGTCAGTGCAAATGCCAATACGGCTCGGCCTAGAGGCCGGATTCATGAACCGATCTTTACAAAACTTCTTGGGTACCTTTGGTATCACCGTGGGACAAGAACGAGTGTTTTTGGGTGCGGTCCGAAATTCAAGATGGCCGCTGGCAGCCATTTTGTTCAAAATTAGAGGCAATCAGATTTTTGCACAGAACTTCCACATGAAAGCTCTGATTTGAATAATTTTTAGTGTGAATGTTTAGTACCATGGGATACATCACATATAATACAGGTTTTTTTCTCGTGCAGAAATTATGCAAATTAGATGAACTTTGATTTTTTCAGTGCTACTTACATACAGTAAGTACACATGTCAATACGGCTCGGGCTGGAGGCTGTATTTATGAACCGATCTTCACGAAACGTCTTGGGTACCTTTGTTATCACCTTGGGACGAGAACAAGTGTTTCTGGGTGCAGTCCGAAATTCAAGATGGCTGCCAGTGGCCATTTTGTACCGAAATTAGGTTTAATCAGTTTTTTGTACACAACTTCTATACGGCTCAGGCTAGAGGCCGTATTTATGAACCGATCTTTACGAAACTTCTTGAGTACCTTTGTTATCACCGTGGAATGAGAACGAGTGTTTCTGGGTGTGGTCCGAAATTCAAGATGGCCACCAGCAGCCTTTTTGTACCAAAATTAGTGCAATCAGTCTTTTGTACAGAACTTCTGTATGAAAGTTCGGATTTGAATAAATTTTTGTATGAATGTTTAGTAACATGGAATACATCACATATAGTACGGGTTTTTATCTCGTGCAGAAATTATGCAAATTAGATGAACTTTGATTTATTCAGTGCTACTTATACACTGTAAGTGCACATGTCAATATGGCTCGGGCTAGAGGCTGTATTTAACAACCGATCTTCACGAAACTTCTTGGGTACCTTTGTTATCACCTTGGGATGAGAACGAGTGTTTCTGAATACGGTCCAAAATTCAAGATGGCTGCCAGTGGCCATTTTGTACTGAAATTAAGTCCAATCAGTTTTTTGTCGCAACTTCTATACAGCTCGTATTTATGATCTTCAAGAAACTTCTTGGCTACCTTTGTTTTCACCTTGGGACAGGAATGAGTGTGTTTTGGGGTGCCTTTGTTATCACTGTGCTATGAGAACAAATATTTTGGGGTTCAGTCAGACCCACTCTGGAACTCAAAGATTTCTTTTCTAGTTTAGCATCTAACTGTCACACACCTTTACAATACTTTACCTACACATTTGTTACAGGCTACGGTCAGTATTTATGTACAGGCCATTACAATACTTTATATGTACCTTTGTTATCAGGTCATTGCCTAGTTGTTTGTCATTGCTGTGTCACGTACTATACATGTACATGTCTTGACAAGTTGAGCTACAGTGTCATTGACACTTTCATTTATGTTTTATTTGTTCCGCCGTTTTCAGCTTCTCAACACTACAGTACACCCTTTCTATTCGAGTTGAAGGTTCTTGTTGCTTTGCCCTTGACCCCCTTTCATTAATGACAATCCAGCCTAAATGTAAGTCATATTGCTCTCTGCGATGGGTGGCCACATGTTGAACGATGGCGGGTAACACAATGATAGGCGAGATCCAGAGAAAGACAGAATACGACTTTAGATATATATGTAATCACATGCACACAAACTCGGATGAAGACCCGGCTACCTCTTCAGAACAACTCCTGAATGAATGCCAGTACTACCCACCAAACGAAATCCCAGAAAACTTCAATATTCAAGAAGGAGGATTTTCATTACTCCATCTCAATTGTCAAAGTCTCAAAGCACACTGGGATCCACTTAAAGGGCTTCTCTGCGAAGTACAGGATTCTCACAATCAGTTTGAAATTATTGGTCTTTCAGAAATATTCCAAATTCCCCCTAATATGTCATATCAGTTAAACGGTTACCACAGCCTCATTAAAAACACAAGGCCCACTGAAGATGGATGCGATGGTGTTGGAATCTATATCAAAGAGGATATAGCCTTCAAAATACGCCATGACCTTTCAATTTTCATTCCGCACGTCTTTGAATCCCTTTTTATTGAAAATAATAAATGTACTAAAACAGTGGGGGTAATATATAGGCCCAATACTCAACCGAAAGCAGATATAGGTCTCTTCCTGTTCGAATTAAATGAGTTAGTAGATAAACTAAATAATGAGAATAAAAAAGCTTATATTATGGGTGATTTTAACATTGACCGCTTGAAAGCTGACACTCAAAGTAATACTGCCAAGTATATCGATTTGATGATTAGCAATGGCTTTGTTCCTCACATCACAAAACCAACGCGAGTAACCTGTCACTCGGCTACATTAATTGATCACATTTTTTCAAATAACCTATGTACATCCCTTACAGGTATCATTATTACAGATGTATTGGATCACTTTGCCACCTTTTATGCAGAGACTCACCCAAAATCTAAAGATATCCCAAGGAGCACGCTGAAGCATAAGATAAATAAAGACAGTGTAGCAACCTTTAAAACACTCTTATCCCAAACTGATTTTTCACCAGTATTTGAGGCTAATTGCCCTAATTTAACTGGATATATTCTCTAACATATTTTCATCAGCTTTTGAAAAGGCATTCCCATTGAGACGTACATGTACGCCAATAAGCAAAAAACTCATAAAACAAAATCCGTGGATGTCAAAAGGGCTCCTAACTTCATCATGTAATAAATCAAAATTTTACAATAAAAAACCAAAGGCGCCAACAGAACAGAATATTAAAAACTACAAAAACTACTGTAGGATATTCAACAAGATAAAAAAACAAAGAAAAGCAATGTACTACAAATAAATACTCATGGAAAACAAAAACAATTTACGAAAAACATGTCAAATTGTAAATGAAACCATACACAGGACCAAATGCGTTTCCTCCTTGCCATTATCCTTTCTAAAGGAGGATAATATAAGGAAATAAACAATCTCAGTGAAATTGCCCAGGAATTCAACAATTATTTTTCAAATATAAGAAAAATTACGAGTGAACAAATAATCAACCCCCAAAAACATTTTCTAGATTACATGGATAATAATTATTCACATAACTTTTTTTTAACACCCACAACACCGACAGAAGTTATAAATGCAATGAAATCGAAAAATAGTGAGGATTGTGAAGGTATGACCACATGCTTTCTTAAACATACATTTGATAAGATCATAGAACCTCTGACTCATATAATTAACAATTCATTTGCCCATGGGATAGACCCGAACAAAATGAAGATAGGTAAAGAAATCCCTATTTTCAAAGCAGGCGATGAGCATAAATTTAATAATTACAGACCGATTAGCATCTTGCCAGCCTTCTCCAAAATGTTAGAAAAACTTATGTCAAATAGAATAACAAAATACTTAGATTCCTTCAACATTCTCTACAAGTATCAATACGGATTCAGAAAGTTTCACTCAACTATACATCCTGTGATGCAACTTCTTAAGCATATAGGATCGGAAAACAATAAGGACACTAAGAATGCTACCTTAGCAACATTTTTAGATCTCTCTCTAAGGCTTTTGACACTATCAATCACAACATTTTGTTGTGCAAACGGGAAAAATATGGATTCAGAGGCATAAGTAATAACTGGTTTAGGAGCTACCTATCCAACAGGTACCAATACGTCCAATATGGTGACAAAAAATCGGATTTAGCTGAAATAACGTGTGGTGTTCCACAAGGATCAGTATTTGGTCCCATACTATTTTTGTTGTATATTAACGATATCAGTACCGCAACATCGTTAAATCTTCTTTTATTTGTGGACGATACTTCTATGTATGAATCGTAATCGAACGTTGAGCTGCTTGCGGAACGTACCAATGATGAACTCAACTTAAGTGTTCGAGTGGTGCTCAGCCAACCAGTTAGTTCTAAATGCAACTAAAACAAAATATATGTTGATAAACCCAACACCTAATAATAGGAACACCGTCAATCTGGAAATTTCTATAAACAACAAAATTGAAAGAGTAGGTCCCCATGAGGAAGAACAAACTTTGAAATTTCTGGGTATACACCTCGACGAAAATCTGTCTTACCAAGCCCATGTATCTAAAGTCAGCTCCAAAATAAGATGGGCAAACTATGCACTAAACAAAGTAAAAAAGATATTACCACATGAAGCTCTAAAAACTTTATATTACGCCCTAGTCCATTGCCATCTGATATATGGTATCCATATTTGGGGCTCTTCAAGAACTGTAAGGAAACTTTTCAATCTACAGAAACGTTCACTCCAAATTATAAATAATAAAAAAATATAATTCATACACAGACCCTCTTTTCTTGAAAGACAAGATTCTTGAAGTGAACGACATGTTTGTTTACCAGGCCTGCCTCTTTATATTTGACTATAAACAAAACAAACTCCCCCAGACTCTGAATAGTTACTTCAGCATTGTTCACAACCCATCATATATGAACACCAGACAAACAGGGCAATTACGGATAAGCAAAACACGAACAAGGTCATTGGATAAGTTACCCATGTATGCGTACCCGAGGTTATGGAATGATCTGTGTGATGAATTTCATAACTTGAGTAACCGCAATGAATTTAACAGAAAACTAAAATTGAAATTTTTGTCATCATATGCCGATAATGTCCAATGTAACAATCCATATTGCCCCGACTGTAATGCGTAGTTACTTCTAATACAGATGCCATTATTATCATTCCTAGGGCCATCTAAACTCTCCTCAAAATGTCACCTCCCTCACCAGGTCAATCATTATCCACATCTTCCTCTTAGTTTAAAACAATATTTTATTCGAGAAAGAGTAGGATCTTAGTTTAAAGTACCTCTGAGTATCTTGTCCCATCCATCGTTTCTCATAGTGACCTACTGGGTGTGCTGAAAGCGGACTTAAATTAGTAGACTACTTATTTATATTGGGGGTCAGGGGTCAAAGCATAGTGAAAAGTGTCTAGTCTCGAGTTAATCTGCAGTGTTGAAGATAACATACTCATTACAAGGGGATGACAGGTAGACAGCCAATCTGGCTATGTCATCTCCCTGCAGTATGTTCATTTGCACTATGTATTGTAAGAACAATTTTGTAATCTACTCTGTTATAGATGCACGTTTATACCACAAAATAAAGAATCTAATCTAAATCAAATCAAGTCCCTCGGTTAATATTTGGGCTTTGTATGTGAGTCTGAATTTAACTTAGTGCAATACGGTGAATAATCTTTAAAAATCTTCTTCAGATCTGCGAGTCAGAATCTTCTGATTTTTTAAATAAAACATCATTGCAAGCGTCAGATTCAAGTTTGTTCAGTTCAAGAACCTTGGTTAATATTTGGGCTCCCTATGGGAGCCCGAAATTTAACTTAGTGCAAAGAGGTGAATATTGTTGTATTTGGACTTCCTGTGAGAGCACAAATTTTAACTTTGTGTCGTATAAGGAAGAATCTTTAAAAAAAATCATCTTCTTCAGATCCACTGGTAAAAATATTTTGATATTTGGTATCGAGCATCCTTAAGGAGGTCAGATTCAATTTTGTTCAATTATCAAGTCCTGGAGTTGATGTTTGGGTGCAATATTGGAACCTGAAATTTAACGCGGCGCAATAAGGGGCATTTTTGTTGAGTATTTTCTTCTCGAAAATCACAGGACAGAATTCCTTACTTCTATATCACCTAGTGGCAGAGGAAACGTTCATATTTGTCAATGTAAAGTTATGGTAATTTTAGGGGAACCTGCTTATTAGAAAAAAGGGTTAAAAGGTTCAAGATATTAATGGTCACACTGATTATAAAAGGAGTATTTCCTCTCTGAATGTGGTGTGATTAAAGATTAAGGCTTTATTATTCATATGGACTTGTATTAACTCTCATCATTTTAGTTCTTGATTTTCTGCCCAATTCTGTCCATTCACCCATTAACCATTACCTCTCAAAGATTATTTCTCAGATTAATCTTATTTAATGGAACTGTCCAGCAATAAATATGTTATGAACTGCTCATAATATAATTGAGGATCCTTCAGCAGAATGTTATCAGATCAGCCTGGTTGATTAAATGTTTCCACCTGGGAATTGAGGAACATAGAAAACTAATTTGCAAGGAGTGTACAAAACAGCAATCACAAATTGAACTTTGATGAACAGAGACTGGAGTTTTGTCTACAATGAGAATATTAAGTATCTCATTGCCAACCTAAATTAGAAAGAAGTTTTGAACCTGCATTCATTTCTTGGGATATCATGTTTGTAGTAATGGCTGCTACAGACTGGCAATATACCGAAAAACCGAATTAATATCATGGGGATTCCGAAAAAACAAATTGAACCATCATTGAATACTGAAACCATCAGTATTTTAAAATTGTCCTACATTTGCTATATTTATAAGACCTTGTTGAGGCTTGATAGCAGCTGAAATACTTATTTTCCTGAAAAAAATAGTGACTGATTTTCTTTTCAGTCTTGTCAAACCTTTGGGACATGGGCAAGTGTCCTGAATTCCCAGTAGACTACTGCCTGTACATGTTCAGTTGCTCAACAGTGATTTCTTGTCAAGTCTTGGCTGTCTTAACAGGCAATCAAGACTTGAACAGAAATCACTGCCAGATGATTTGTCAATTATCTGTAGGACCTCTTAACTGGTAGAGTGCTGGAAGCCCATATTTTGGCTTTATTCTGAAGTGCAGGTACCATAGCTTGAAGGCTCATATTCAGTGGATGTGCTTTGTACTTTCTTTGAAGTGATATTATTTAGTCTGAAAGGGTTTGCCTTGTTACAGTTTATGGGAGAGTGCCCATAGGCACTCTCCCATAAACTGTAACAATGCAAAGACATGTGTACAACATTTAATGGCCAAAAATAATTTAACACTCTACCAGTAATGATGGCAAGTTAAGGGCACATGCTCTGAGATCGCCTGAGCCGGAAATAGCCCTTTAAAGGTTAAGGTGTGTTTGGAACAAAATTACTGTAGAAATGATTTGTGTTGACAAAAGAATGCTAATGTTGAGCTTATTGGCAGTGGCATTTGAGGTGCTGTGGTAGAATAGACAACTTATTCTGTGTTTTCTTGGTGTGAATTCACATTTGATGCTCAAAGCAAATCTCAATCAAGTACTGACTACCTGACTGATAAACTGCTGTATACCACCTAAAAGTACAGATACCAAACTCGAAATTCAAATACTGCCCATCTCTGATGGCTGTCTTACTTTTAACTCATATTTTGTTAACCCTTCATTTTGTCCTCTTCACAATGATGTTGAAATGTCAAAATTTCATCCTGAAATATTTCCCATAATGCAACTTTGAATTTAACCAATTTAATCATGTTTGACAGAACTCATTGAAGTTGTCAAACACAAGTGAATTGGTTAAATTCCTTCAGTGTGTAGGGGGTTAATTTTCTGTGGTGTATCATAACAGTTATTCAGGAAAGATTTAAAAGTCGGCGAGAATTAGAATCTGATTCTCATAAAGATTCTCGCAAACTGATGGACGTCCAATAGTGATATACAGTAGGATATTCATTTGGAGTCTCACAAAACTGAATGGAAGTTGGCCGTAGTAGGTGACATAACCTTATATTGTATTGTGCATCACTTATTTATGCCAGCAGAACACTTCCATGAAATTCGAGACAAAATTAATTTGTGTTCTGCTGAAGTAAAATGCTTCAATAGAAAATCAGCCCTGTTGGTTCAGGTCCCCAGTGCACATGAGCATATCTTATTGCAGTGAATTCTGCAATAGTAGGCATGTTTGGTTGTAATGATGTAATTTTAACTGTTAGAGTGCTAAATTATTTTTGGTCATAAAACTTTGTTCACATGTCTTGGCCTTATTACTTTTTATGGGAGAGTGCCAACAGGCAGGCACTCTCCATAAATTGTAACAAAGCAAAACCCATACAGATGAAATAAATTCACTTCAAAGATAATGTGAAGCACATCCACAGAATTTGAAGCCTCTAATATGCAGTACCTGCACTTGAGAATAAAGCCCAACAACAGCAACGCGAAGCATGGCATATGGCCCCAAGCATTGTCATAAATTGGTAGGTAAGTCTCTCGGGGGACATAACCAAAATCAATCCATCAGAAAAAAATAAAATTGATTTGAATATGCATTCATAAGTTTTTAGACAGAAAACAAATTCAAGATGGCCACCATGGAAGACATATTGAATTGGTTATCTCATCTAAAATCGAAAGGAAGCTCCCTCTAGACACCAATAATGTATAACCCAAAAATGAAACTGATTCGAGTCAGTATTTATAAGTTATTGGATGGAAACCAAATTCAAGATGTTCGCCATGGAAGCCATGATGAATTGGCCACTGGTGGCCATCTTGGATCAGCTGACTGGTCCAACGTTGAAAGGAAGCTTCCTCCAGACAGCAACAATGCATAATTTCAAAATAAAAATGATTTGAGTCAGCAGTTATTAGTTATTGGTCGGAAACCAAATTCAATATGGCCACCATGGTGGCCATATTGAATTGGCTAGCTCATCCAAAAACTGGTCCAACATTGAAAGAAAGCTTCCTTCAGACACCAATAATGCATAATTCAAAAATAAAAATGATTCAAGTCAGCATCCATTAGTTATTGGACGGAAACCAAATTCAATATGGCAGCCATGGTCGCCATATTGAATTGGTTGAATTGGCTTGCTGATCCAAAATCAAAAGGAAGCTACCTCTAGACACCAATAATGCATAACCAAAAAATGAAATTGATTAGAGTAAGTATTCATTAGTTTTGGGGCAGAAACCAAATTCAAGATGGCCACCAGAATAAATTGGTCACTGGCTGCCATCTTGGTTCAGCTGACTGGTCCAAAATCGAAAGGAAGTTTCCTCTAGACACCAACAATGCATAATAATAAAAAAAATGATTCGAGACTGCATTCATTAGTTATTCAACGGAAACCCAATTCAAAATGGCTGTCATGGTGGCCATATTGAATTGGCTGACTGAACCAAAATCGAAAGGAAGCATTGTCTGGCCATCCACAAGTGACCCCTAAAATTATGATTTGATCAGATAAGCCATTCTTTAGTTATTTGATGGAAACCAAAAGTTAACAGACATATGACGGACACCGGATGATCATGGTGAAAACATAATGCCCCCGAGAGGATCTCGGGGGCATAAAAATGGGCTTCCAGCACTCATCCAGTCAATGATTGTGTTGGCATTAGAGCTGACAAGCGTATCCTCAGGTAAATGTAGACTTACTATAGGAATGAGGAAGTTCAACACATTAGGTGTTCTATGGAAATTTGTGTTGGCTTGGAAATGGTCTTGAAAAGAATGGGAAAAATATCAGTCAAACCTTGAGAGTATTGAAAAAGTATGGAAATTAATTTTTTGAACAAATAATCCTCTCCACGGTGATGTCAAAATATCAAAATTTCAACCTGCAAATATTTTCCATAATGCAATAGGAATTGACCCAATTCAGTCTTTTTAGCTCACCGAAGGGAGCTAAACTTATCACTTGTTGTCCATCGTCTGTCCTCCGTCCGGCGTTGTGAACATTTTTCAAACGACTTCTCCTCTGAAACCACTAGGGCGATTTGCTCAAAACTTGGTGTGGATGTTCATTACCATATGTCAATTCAGGTTTGTTCAAATGAAATGGCCACGTCCCTTGGGGGCTCTGTATGGTGCATAACTCTGATAGCACCGTATGAATTATAGAAAAATTATTAAAAAATCTTCTTCTCCTGAACCAGTGGGCAGAATCTTTTGATACTTGGTATGCAGCATCTTGGTATGGGTCTGATTCAAGTTTGTTCAAATCGGCCCCCTGGATTCATATTTGGGCTCCCTATAGAAGCCCAAATTCGAACTTAGTGCATTTCAGGCAAATTTCTTAAAAAATCTTCTTCTTCAGATCCTGCAGGCAGAATCTTTTGATATTTGGTATGCAACATTGTGGGGTGGATCTGATTCAAGTTTGTTCAAAACAGCCCCCTGGATTCATATTTGGGCTCAGTATAGAAGCCTGAATTCGAACTTAGTTCATTTCAGGCAAATTTCTTAAAAAATCTTCTTCTCAAGATCCAGCAGGCAGAATCTTTTGATATTGGGTATGCAGCATGCTTAGGGGGGTGAGATTCAAGTTTGTTCAAGCCAAGTCCCTGGGTTCATATTTGGGCTCACTGTGGTAGCCCAAATTTTAACTTGGTTCAAAATGAGGAATTTTCTGAAAAAATCTTCTTCTTCAGATCCAGCAGTCGGAATGTTTTGATATTTGGAATGCAGCATCCTTAGGGTGGTGAGATTCAAGTTTGTTCAAGCCATGTCCCTAGGTCCATTTTTTAGCTCACTGTGGGAGCTTGAATTGTAACTTCGTTCGAAATGAGGAAATTTCTTAAAAAATCTTCTTCTTCAGATCCTGCAGGCAGAATCTTTTGATATTTGGTATGCAACATTGTGGGGTGGATCTGATTCAAGTTTGTTCAAAACAGCCCCCTGGATTCATATTTGGGCTCAGTATAGAAGCCTGAATTCGAACTTAGTTCATTTCAGGCAAATTTCTTAAAAAATCTTCTTCTCAAGATCCAGCAGGCAGAATCTTTTGATATTGGGTATGCAGCATGCTTAGGGGGGTGAGATTCAAGTTTGTTCAAGCCAAGTCCCTGGGTTCATATTTGGGCTCACTGTGGTAGCCCAAATTTTAACTTGGTTCAAAATGAGGAATTTTCTGAAAAAATCTTCTTCTTCAGATCCAGCAGTCGGAATGTTTTGATATTTGGAATGCAGCATCCTTAGGGTGGTGAGATTCAAGTTTGTTCAAGCCATGTCCCTAGGTCCATTTTTTAGCTCACTGTGGGAGCTTGAATTGTAACTTCGTTCGAAATGAGGAATTTTCTTAAAAAATCTTCTTCTTCAGATCCAGCAGTCGGAATGTTTTGATATGTGGTGTGTTGCATCCTTAGAGGGGTAAGATTCAAGATTGTTAAAGCCAAGTCCCTGGGTCCATATTTGGGCTCCCTGTGGGAGCCCGAATTATAACTTAATTAATATGAGGAATTTTTCTTTAAAAATCTTCTTCAGATTCAGCAGTTGGAATATTTTGATATTTGGCATGCAGCATGCTTAGGGGGTAAGATTCAAGTTTGTTCAAGCCAAGTCCCTGGGTTCATATTTGGGCTCACTGTGGGAGCCCGAATGATAACTTAGTTCAAAAATCTTCTTCAGATCCAGCAGATGAATGCTTTTGATATTTGGCATGCAGCATCCTTAGGGAGGTAAGATTTAAGTTTGTTCAAGCCATGGCCCTAGTTCCATAAAATTTGTCTGGCGTGTCTTCATTCCTTTGTAGTGTTGATGAACCATGTCTAACTGAATGTGACCCCCAAATACTTCTTTAAACCACTTTGGCTGGTGAGCGAATAAGGCTCCTTGGGGCCTCTTGTTTGCCAGAGCTGATAGCTCTGTCAAAAAAGATTGAATTGGGTCAATTCCAAGTTGCTTTATCAGAAATGCTTTTCCAAAAAAATAAAAAATGTTACCTTGTGTTGCTGTTTTCGTAAAAAAATCTTCCCATAGTAAGATTTTTGTCTATTTGAGGTTCTCATTTGGGCATGGAAAATGGGCTGACATGTCTGGAAGAAGTCAGAAAAAAGTCTAGAACTCCTGGGGGGGGGGGGGGGGGGGGGGAGGGGGTCCATACATGAGGGTAAAAGGGCTGGAATGGGTTGAAAATACATATATGTTAATTCTGCCATAGGAGGGATATAATGGCCGAGAGCCCAACTGTTGTGTGCTCAGCTCCAGGGAGATTCAGGAACTTCACAGTGTCATAAGATACAGTACAATAATAACAGAGTAGCTAATTCTTTTCATGAACTTTAATATATATATGAGTTAAATGACTAATATCCTTCAGAATATTTACACTAAAACAAAAATTACCCCCAAAACACCAACTCAGTATATGAAATTCGACTGCTGTTGCCTTGTCAGAAATCGACAGGCAGACACACGGAAACACAAACTGATATGATGGAAATAGAGAGAGTGAGACTAGTCAGCACAGGGGCAATGGACTAAACAAAAATAACCAGTAATTCACATAAGAATTGCCATCCTCGATTTTATTAACATTTTAAACAAATAAAACATTAACAAAACAGAGGGTTGCACTTCAAGCAACAATAACCCGAAAAAATAATGCATTCCCTGATAGAATGGGTAATCAAACCTACTGGTCTATACACTGAGTCCATCATGACTAAATACCCGGTCAGAAGAAAACTACCCTTATATAGTTTCACGAAGTGAGTTTCACATGGATTATGGATCAGCGAATAAACTAATAATCACTGATAACAAACATTATTATGCCTCACGTCTGTGACATCAGCTGTGATTGGTTAATTTGACACCTTCTAAAAGTCATAGTACTGGAGTTTTTGGACAAAACGCAGGTACTATCAGAACGTTCTTCCCTGGAGACATGAGTACAAAGAAAATGTAAGCTCCACTTCCATTGATCATCATCGATTACTCACACGCTGATTGGAATTTCTCAACACCAAACGCTGACACTGTATCTGTTTTAACTTTTTACGTCACCGATAGACACAAACTTACCAAAAAATATGTCATTTTTATGCCACCCGACTTAAGTCGGGTGGCATATAGTGATTGAAATGTCTGTGTGTCCGTGTGTGTGTCCGAGCCAATAACTCGAAAATGGCTAGGACCATAGTCATCAAACTTCACACAATTATAAAGGACTATGGGAGGGTGTGTCACACACCTATGCCATGTTCGTACCTTCAAGGTCAAGGTCACATTTCAAGGTCACACTAAAAATCAGTCAATATTCGTGTCTCGGCCATAACTCAGAAACGAATCATAGTACAATTGTTAATCTTTTTCCAAATGTTAAGGACAGTCAGAAGGTGTTTCGCGTATAATAGTTTCCGCCGCATCTGCAAGGTGAAGGTCACAATTGACCTTCATATATTCAGGGTCACAAATCGTGTCTCAAGCATAACTCCAAAACTATTAGGGCTACAATCATCTAACATCGCTCAATTATAAAGGACAATGGGTGGATGTGTCACACACTGCAGCCATGTCCGTAAGGTCAAGGTCACATTTCAAGGTCACACTGAAAATCATCAATATTCGTGTCTCAGCCATAATGCAGAAACGAATCATATTACAACTGTTAAACTTTTTACAAATGTTAAGGACAGTCAGAAGGTGTGTCGCGTGTAATAGTTTCTGCCGCATCTGCAATGTGAGGGCACATGGGGGGAGGGGGGGGGGGCATGTGTTACCTTAGTAACATTTTTCTTGTCAGTGGGTGTGTTTTTTTAACTGCAAACAATGAATTCAAAAGAATCAGAAATATTATAAACTCACGTGTTGTTCACCACTTTAGTGAATCATGAATGCATCTTCAATCAATTATATTTCCACAAGTTTAGTATTATTCCTCGACCTCACTGAGTCTCCACCTTAAGTATTTATTTATTTAATGGTGTTTAAGGTCACATACTTATGCACAATGGCTAATCGTGACCGTGACAGTTTTACAGGTGGAGGAAGCCGGAGTACCCGGAGAGAACCACCGAGCAACGACGAGCAGCTGTCAGCTCTCCATCATTATAACTCTGAACTCTGCACCGCAGCACAGGCAGGGTTAGATTGGTTGAAGACATGCGCACCATCGACGTGCAGTACGCCTCAGTACACAGCGTCATCGTGCCCCCATTTAGGCAATCGGGGTGAAGTGTCTTGCCCAAGGACACAACGCGGTTGCCGCAGGTGGGATTCGAACCGAGGACCTCTCGGCTTGCAGCCTGCACCTCTACCAACTGAGCCACCGCGCCCCCCTCCACCTTAAGTTCCAAATAAATTTTTTCACTCCGCTTAATTCTGACAACTGTCATCGTCCAAGAAACATGAATTTATATTCCATTATACCACTTACCACACAAGCATTAATACTAAATTCTAACATGAACAGCATGATGCAGTGGTAAACACTGACATTTGGTGATATAGAAACTCCCAAAGCGATGGCACTTGTAACAAGTCATTTTCGAATTTGATGATCTGGAAACTCCTAAAGAGACGTCATTCGTTCGAAATGACGTCACCAAAAGCATGTTTTTGGATTCGACTACATTGTTACAAGATTGATGGTATGTTGCCGTTAACACTTAACAATGAAAGCTATTTTTTATTCAGCATAATAAAATAATTAGAACATTTCTTTTCATGTTCTGTTGGTCGATAGTACCTGAGTTTGTGTGATTTCAGAAATAAAACCTTCAGCAGCTTTGCTGCTGAAGGTTTTTTTTTCAGAAATCACACAAACTCATGTACTGTCGACCGACAGAACATGAAAAGAAACTTTCTAATATTATATTAAGTTTACTGCTGACTACTACATGTATAATGAATGTAAACGGAAGAATGGCCATCAATCATCCACCCATAAACCACCAAACTATAAGTTTCGATAACTGGTTGAAGACAAGTGCACCATCGGCATGCAGTATGCCTTAGTAGACAGCGCTACCATGCCTCCACATGGGTAACCGAGATGAAGTGCCTTGTCCAAAGACAAAATGCAGTTACCCCTGGTGGAGGATCGAACCATGGATCTTTTGGTTTGAAGTACAATGCCATAACCACTGCTGCTGTGCTCCCTCATACAGCCATTACTATTAAGTCATGTCTGTTCTGTCTGATTATTGCCATTGATTTGCAAAGGAATACTTTTCCATCCCTGGACAGAAAATCAGCTGATTATTAATTCCTGGCAATCTGATGTCAAAAATTGGAGTTTTCAACAGATCTTAATAAATTTTGATATTCTGCTTGATATTAATATTGGGTTGGATGAGTTCAAATACCATGGTGATGACTTCAAGAGTGAGGGAGTTATTGCCCTTTGTTTATTATACCCCCGCAACGAGTTGTTGGGGGTATACTGGAATCATTTTGTCCGTCTGTCTGCCCATCCATCTGTGTCCATCCATCTGTTTGTTGACATAATTTTGTCTGTTGATTTTCTCTGACGTTTTTGAACAAATCTGCCCAAAACTTGGTATGAATGTTCACCACCATGGGAACCTGTGCACCTGTGATTATAGTTTCAGTTGGATTATTTTTACCAGAATTTTGCCCCCTTTTGATTTTAAAAAGCAGGCCTAGAATTTTATCTGGAGATTTTCTCAGATGTTTATGGGTCAGTTCCTTTGGAACTTGGTTTAGATGTTTGTGCACCTAGTTTTGATCGGACTTTTTTTGGCCAAAGTTATGCCACTTTTCATCTTAGAATATCTGAATTTTGTCCAGAGATTTTCTCGGATGTTTATGGGTCAATTTCTTTGAAACTTGGTATGGATGTTCACTACCATGGGATCCTGTGCACCTGTGATTATAGTTTTGATTGAACTTTTTTTGCTAGAGTTATGTCCCTTTGCATATTCGAATACCTGAATTGCCTCGAAATTTTCTTGGATGTTTATGGGTCAGTTCCTTTGAAACTTTGGTATGGAATGTTCACAACAATGAGAACCTGTGTGCCTGCAAATATAGTTTTGATCAGACTTTTTTCCCAGAGTTGTGCCCCTTTTTGTCTGAATTTTGTCAGGAGATTTTTTCAAATGTTTATGGATCGATAACTATGATACATGATATGGATGTTCACTACCATGGGAACCTGTGCACCTGCGATTATAGTTTCGATCAAACTTTTTTGCAAGAGTATGCCCCCTTTCATCTTAGAATGCATGAATTTAGTCCGGAGATTTTCTCGGATGTTTATGGGTTAATTCCATTGAAACTTGGTATGGATATTCACTATGAAGGGAACCTGTGCACCTGCGATTATAGTTTTTTTTTTTTACCAGAGTTGTGCCCCTTTTTGTCTTAGAATAATCATGGCAGTGGGGGCAGCAGGGGGTATGGACAGGCCCATCTGTGACAGCCACACCTCTAGTTCTGATTTACTTCAATTTTTAATGTCTGTTGGATAACTTGAAAATTAATTATGAGATATATACTCGCCCAAAAAAGAAAGTGTGCATTGCAGAAATTGATGAAACTCCAAAAAAATAATTTCGTAGGTGTAAAGAGTGTTAACCTGTTCATGAATAAGTTATATTGAACACAAAAACAGCTTTCCCCGTTAAAATTGCATTAACGTTAAATGACGTGC
Organism: Pictodentalium vernedei; assembly: GCA_031216915.1. Classification (NCBI taxonomy): domain Eukaryota; kingdom Metazoa; phylum Mollusca; class Scaphopoda; order Dentaliida; family Dentaliidae; genus Pictodentalium; species Pictodentalium vernedei. The sequence continues at coordinate 413,478,750 of CM062296.1, forward strand.
TGCACGTTTGTGAAAAGGCATGTTTTGCACGTGGAGAGTCTGAAAATTCATGCAGCAGTGTGAATCCTTGGGTATTTAAACACTAAAGTAAGGCCTTCCTAGTTCACATTCAAACTTGCGCTGCTGTTAAAACGACTCCACATTAGCATGCCAAGATTGACAATGAATCAACGTCTCCTTGCCCTGGGTATGATTAGAGCTGGCAGAACACACAGAGAGGTTGCCCAGCATTTGAACTGCCACCGTAACACTGTAGACAGGCTAGTCCATCGACATGCACAACATGATGACGTTCGAGACCGACCCCGCTCCGGGAGACCCCGAGTTACCACCCCTGCACAAGATCGGTATATCCGTGTCGTCCATCTCCGGAACCGGCAACAAACGGTAACGACGACAGCCAGGAACATCCCTAACCTGAGAAGGATACATCCTCAAACAGTAATCAACCGGCTGAGAGAATACGGCTTACGTCCTCGAAGACTTGCAATACGTCCGATTTTGACGTTACGTCATCGTCGTGCTTGACTGCAGTGGTGTAGACAACATCTCAGGCATCCCTTACACTGTTGGCGACGTGTTTTATTCACAGATGAATGTCGTTTCCATCTTTTATCATCAGATGGCCGCCAGAGAGTGTACAGACGTCGAAACGAACGCTACTCAGATCCATGTGTCGTGGAGCGAAACCGTTATGGGGGAGGGTCTCTCATGGTGTGGGGTGGCATCATTGCCCGTAACAGAACTGAGCTGGTCATTATTGATGGCAATCTCAATGCAGCCAGATATCGTGATGAAGTGCTTACACCTGTTGTCCCCCCATTTCTGCAACGTCATGGCCCTGGCGTCATTCTACAGCAGGACAACGCCCGACCCCACGCAGCTCGTGTTGTTCAACAGTATCTGCAGCAACAACAAGTGGATGTTCTTCCCTGGCCAGCAAATTCTCCTGATATCTCACCCATTGAGCACGTATGGGACGAAATGAAACGTTAGCTACACCGGCTTCCCCAGGCACCGTCAACGCTTGTGGAACTCCAAAGACAGCTTATCAGAATATGTAACAACATCCCACAACTCTTCCATGCTAACTTATTCGCTTCCATGAGGCGTAGATGCACAGCAGGGTCGATGCAGACGGAGGTCATACCAGATATTGAGTGTGTGACTTTTGTGTTTGACCCTTAGTGTCTTTGACTCTCCATGGCTTCAAGAGTATTCGTCGTTGCGTAATGAAATTTCTCGTGTTGATCACAAATTGATTCATCTGTGATTGAATAAAATTTCCATGAATGAAAATGATATATATCTTTTTTTAGTGTTATTTTTTAGCATGCACACTTTCTTTTTTGGGAGAGTATATAAATAAATTTTTGTATCCTGCTTTGTATTAATATTGGTTTGGACAAGTTCAAACTCCATGGTAATTTCTCAGAAAAAATTGAGAGTTATTGCCCTTTATTCTGTTTTACACAAAATCCTTTTTAATGTTTATGTGATAACTTGAACAGCAATTTTAAGATTTCAATAAATTTTATTTCTCCATTACACTTTTTGTGTATGCAATGGTTCATCAGAGGAGACTTTTTTTTTGTTCTTCAATCAATCTTGAAATCACAATATTTAGGCTTTCCATTTACATCAGTGATTTATTTTATCAGTTTTAGGAAATATTTAACCCTTTTTTTGCAGTCAATTTTACTTGGTATTACCAGCTTAAAGTTTCGGATTAAAGTTTTGCTTTTCCAGGTTGTACCTTTTATTCTTCAAACACTGTGTTACAACGTCATTGTTTTTCATTTGGGGCAAGGTCTACTGACACTGTATACAGTGGTTTCAATTAATATTTGCATTAATTTAACCCTTTTCAAAATGGATTTCGAATTTAGATTCTTTAAATTTGAAATTGGGCTTCTAATACATACTTTGTCACTTTTTGTTCTTACATGATCAATACAACTTTTAATAATTGCATTAACAGACATGATTTCTTTTACTTGTATGCAGCTTTTTTTTCTCATTACCTGAACTTCACAGTTTGAAATATAAATACAGATTGGAAGGAAATGGGAGCAAGGGACTTTGATGCTGTGTCCCAAACTTTGGGGGAGATGGGTGGAATCAATCCACCCATCCCTCCTCCCCATGTTATCCAAAAGATAAATCCAGTTCCAATTATACGATTCTCTTCAAATTTGATGTTACTTTTTTATACGCCCATTTGTAAAAACAGTCGCATTGTGTAAATGGTCTGTCTGTCCATCTGTTTGTACATCTGTCCGTCCGTCAATCCATCTGTACATCCATCTGTCCGTAAACAATTGGTTTCCGACCGATAACTCCACAAAAATTGATATGTGTATTTTCCAGCTAGTAATACAGGCCAAGTTTGAATATGGGTTCTGCCTCCCCTCCCCTCCCCTCCCCCCCTCCACACACACACACACACACACACACACACACACAGTCGTTTAGGCAATTTTTCCAAAAATGCATTTTGAAGGATTGGGAGTTATTAAATGGAAATAAACAGAAACTGACTACTATGACACACCACCACAACCCTCCCCCCCCCCCCCCCACCACCACCCCTGTGTCATTTAGGCAATTATTCCCAAGATGCATTTTGAAGAATTGGGAGTTGTTACGTGCACAAAAAATAAATTAACTCCTATAGCCCAACAATGTTTTATGTACTGCATCTTTAACCCTTTACCTAACACAAGTTGAAGCCAACAGTACAAATTATTTTTTTGAAACATCAGATGTTTTCATTTTTTACTTCTAACCATTGCTTATTAGTCCTATTTAAACAAGCTCATCAAGCTTGTTCCATTAATAGGTCATGAGGTATGTTTTGGGATAAAGAAATGAAAAAATTAAATTTGAATAGCAATTTTTGTATATCACGAGTGCAGATATGGCAGATTCGTTAAACGGTTAACAAAAAATGGCTCAGACTATTTTGTGTCTTAAGTATTGCCATTGCTGGGACAGTCAGGCTGTATACATGACATCACTCTAGTTTTCATTGTTTTCCAAGTTAGTTGAATCGACCTGGGAATTCAGTTCCACATGATATGAAGCAATAAAATCAGACAATCCAAATAACATAATGAGAGAAAAGAAATGCGCTGTAAAAAGCCCAAAGAGGCTGAGACAAAACAGTAGCAAAATGTACTGTAAAAGCCCAACTTGAAGAGGCCAACAAAAGAAAAAACAGTGGCAACGCATTGCAAAGCCATGTTGCATTCAAGGGTCAAATTTATCAATTTTATTCACTTGGGTAAAATATCAGACGTAAACCATTTAATTTTCATGTTTTTACATTTGCATTGGTTATAAAAAGAGAGCATGTGGCAAGTCAAAAGGATCAAGTGGGAGGGCCTGAGAAACAGATTTTTTACTTTTTTAGGCCTCAGCAAGAGAATATAATTGGAAATTTTCTTTTGATGCTCAGTCGGTATATAGTTCATGAGTTTACACAGAAATAACACAAACTCAGGTACTATAGACCGGTAACATCCTGTACACATGACAACATCAGAATAAATGGTCCATTAATCAAAGTCCAATGAATGCCCAAAAGTATGACTGATTCTTTTCGGGTGTTGAAAAAGTACAAAACCTGTATCACACATGTGTGCGATACATCTGTATTTTATCACATTTTAGAATGTAGTGAAAGAACGTTAATTTTAAATGGGGGTGCAATAAAAATTTCAACTTGTGACTTGTGGTCGGTCTTTAAAGAAATTAAATTCCACCTGCCAGTCGGCATTCATTGAAAATTTATATTTCACCTGCTAGTCTCTCCTGAAATAACTATGGTATCCACCCAATAACCATAGGTATCATCTATATATTATTATCATTATGTGTATGTACATGAAGTTGTATCAGGTTGAGATATTGTGGGTTAGGATACATGAAGATTGATGCAATATTCCCTTAGTGACGACAACAAGAATTTGATTTAAGTTAAAAAATGTGCATATAATGGTAATGATATATTCAGTCTACAATCTTACAGTTTTTAACCTTCAGATGGGAGAAAGCAGAAAGTGTCAACCCCTTTTTCTTAGAGTGTCATTGTCAGTCATAACTGTAGTAATGCATGCACTTGTATCTGCCCCCTGCCTCATTCCCCACCCCATTGGTATGATGGAAACCCGGATTTATGCTATACTCATCTAATGTGTCATACAAAATCCTTTACCTAATACAAATCACAGATGATTTTGTCAACAAGCTTGTTTTAATGACAAGTCATAAGCTATTGTTTTTGAGGCAAACCTTAATTGGAAAAAAAACTTTTAAAAGTGTTTTTGTGGATACTGCTGGCCGATTTTGGATGTTACGTTAGGTAAAGAGTTAATGTCAGATAAAATGAAATTAATGTTCACAAGGATGCTGGAAAAGGGGGGGGGGGTGGAGCCCCCCCCCCCCCCCCTCTGCCTCGAGGCGAACTTGCCCTTTTTTGCAAGAAGTGCTCTGGTGTAGGAGATTTTACTCTTTGAGGACTGTAACTGACAAACTCTTTTTCATTTTACATGTCCCAATGCCAATGGGGGTGGAAGGTGTATCTGTTATCATGATGGTCGATAATTACCAAACAAAGAAGCTATATAATTGGTGAGGTGATTTTTAGAGCTTTATATCATTGAGTGTAACTAGGTGCCAACTGCAATACTCTAGCATGTTCTTCTCTGGGGCTGATATACTATTGAGTATTGCGCTACAATATTTTTGATATGCTGTAAACTCCTGGTCTTAACTTATACCAGTGTAAAGTGCCCTTTCTGTTACCCTGTCACCCCCCCCCCCCCCCCCCCTCCCATACACACACACTCCATCAGGATGTTTCCGGTGCCCTTGAATGCGCAAGTTATCTCCAGGCTGTTAGAGTTTACCTAATTTAGTTAACTGAGAATTTACCTAATTTAGTCAATTGAATATTTCTATTAATTGCATAATTTTGACGGATTGATCAACTGTTCAATTAACAATTAAGAAGATTCTTATGCATTTTGAGAACCAACTGATACAGACACTATTTTTTATTTGTGATAGTAAGTCCAGTGATGGAAAAATAATTGTATGCTTGTAAATATTAGTGAGAAAAATGTCAGAAACATTTAACTGAAAAAAAGTTCATGACACAGTATCCTTATAAGTTCATTTTTTTGCAAGTTGCTGCCTTAAGGGATGATTATCTTTGCAAGGACTTCCTTTTACCATTCTGACTCATTGTCACCACAATTTGTTCTTGGAATAATAACAATGTCAGATGAGAAGAATATTAGTTGTTTCATCGACAAAATTATGTGATTTCCTAAAGAAGAAAAATAAGGTGCAACTTTCTGTCAGTTAAAATTGATTGCAGAATTTCATTGATTGCTTCTTAAAAGCAATTGAGCAAGTTCATAACAAAAAAAAATCAATGGAAATATTAGTTTTCTATGAAACTTGTCACTGTTTAGTAATAGTATTGTCAACTGTCAGGAACTACATGAAATTTCTGCAGCACTTGCGGTTTTGTTGTGATAATTTTTTCAATTGTGCAGAAATGTTTTCAGTGTCAACACTTGAACACCTCCAGTGCTGGAATTGATGTCCTTGGTAGTTTTTTTTTGCAAAGTGCTCAATGCCTTATACCTTAAGTTGATGCATTTTGTATACACCCAGAATGTCACGACATGTGAATGCATTCGTCGGTACAGCACGAGGAGAGAATAAGAGGTGCACCCTGGAGTTCAATCCTTCTTCAATGGCAGGAGTGCCATATTGATGAATGCTTTCACTCATTGTGGTGTTCTGTGTTTATTACATGCCTGTATTACATAGAATCCAGTAATTGAAAAATTTGGTTTTATTTGTAGAATTTGACAGTTCTAACGTCTTCGTGAAATAAAAACAAAAACCAAACTCAGGTATGATTGGCAAACACCTGTGACAGATAGATACGTAAACAGAAAAATTTAAATGAAAATTGTGTCCAAATAGGATATTTATTTGTATTTTTAAGAAATTAGCTGCCGTTTTCTGAGCTATTCACTTCAAAGTTCGAAATTTAGTGTTATAAAATCATTTCCCATTTATAGAATAAATTTAATTTAATTATTTTTTGTGGGTTTAAACAAAAACATCTTTCAGTGGACATTCGATTTATCGACTATCACCACAGCTTACGAATTGATCTAGGGCAGAATGCTTGTCTGATTTCGAAAATGGGTGGAGTTTAGTTGTTTTGATGGATTCATGACAGGTGGAAAAAATACTCGAGCAATGGAAATCTGTATGGAACACGTGTTCCGTTAGCAGCAGTTGTATGGAACAACATGTTTATTGCTGAAACCCCTGAAGTAAACCAGTGCCTTCTTCCATAGTTGACCTGTTCTTATGATCATGTGGAGTAGAACTATCTACCCAGCAACACTTGAATGTCCGCTTCCTTTAAACTTTTATACAACATGCAGAATATCAATTATTATTTATTGTTATTTTAATTATTTGTTTTCGCCAAATATAAAAAAAATGAGCTTGTTCCAATGAGGGGTCACATGATATAGTTTTTTTGAAATTTTTTTTAAACATTTTTAGCTAACTTGATGAAGTCAAGCTGAGCTATTGCCATCACTTCCAATCCGTCAGCGTACATATGTCTGCAATTTCATTTGGCACACTGTACAGGTGGCATTTATGATCGGATCGTTTTGAAACTTGGTACACTTGTTTGGGGTGACCTCTAGATGGGAGCTATCGATTTTGCTTCATTTCCGCCAAAAAAACGTTGCCATTAGCACTGACCTTTGAACTTAGTTCATTTGTACATCAATATATTCCTTTGGCATGCCCTTTAGGGCACATTTATGAATGGATTGCTGTGAAACTTAGTATGCTTGTTTGGGGTGACGTCTAGATGGGAGCTATCGATTTTCTTTCATTTCCATCAAGAAATGTTGCAATTAGTAATGACGTTCAACTTATCCATTTTGTACATCAACAGTTTCATTTGGCACACTGCACAGTTCGCATTTATCATCAGATCACTTTGAAACTTGGTTTGTGTGTTCTGGGTGACCTCTATATGGGAGCTATTGAATATCTCTCATTTCCAATAAAAATATTTCTGTTAGCAGCAGCCTTTGAACTTGTGGATTTGTGCATTGCCGCTAGCAACAGCCTTCAATTTGAACTTAGTGGATTTGTGCATCAATTTTTCCTTCAGCATAGGCTGCAAGGTGTGTTCATGAATGGATTGTTTTGAAACTTAGTATGCGTGTTGGGGTCACCTTTAGATGGGAGCTATTGATTTTCTTTCATTTCTGTTGAGAAACGTTGCCATTAACAACAATGTTTAACTTATCCATTTTGTATGTCAACAATTTCCTTTGGCACACTGCACAGGTCTCGTTTATCATTGAAATGCTTTGAAACTTGGTATGCATATTTGGAGTGACCTCTAGATAGGAGCTATCAATTTTCTTTCATTTCTGTTGAAAAATGTTGTTGTTACCTTGACCTTTGAAATTTGTGGATTTGTGCATCAATATTTTCCTTTGGCACGCCCTGCAGGATGCATTCAAGAATGGATCACATTGAAACTAAGTATGCTTGAGTGGATTGACCTCTAGATGGGAGCTCTTGATTTTATTCCATTTCTGTCGAGAAACATCGTTAGCAATGGCATTCAACTTATCTGTTTGCTTGTTGACAGTTTCCTTTGGCACACTGCACAGGTTGCATTGAAATCACTTTGAATCTTGGTATGCTTATTCGGGGTGATCACTAGATGGAAGCTATTGATTTTCTTCAATTTTTGTCCAAAATGTTGCTGTTAGCAACGCACTTCAAACTTAGTGCATTTGTGCATCAGCATTTTCCTTTGGCATGCCCTACAAGGTACATTCATGAATGGATTGCTTTGAAACTTGGTCTGTTTTTTTGTGTTGACCTCCATATTGGAGCTTCTTCAACTCCTAGCACTCTGGTAGTATTTAAATATTTTCTTCACTAACTCAATATTGCCTATGTGGCTTGAAAAATTTAACAACTTATATCTTGTTTGACAGAGCTCAATGAGCTCTGTCAAACAAGATATAATTTTTTTAAAATTCTTAGTTGCATTGTGGGAAAAATTGACGACTGAAAAGTTTGGTCTTTGACATCAGAGTGCAGAGGGTTAATTTCCATCAAAAATGTCGCTGTTAGCAACGAGCATCAACCTTACCCTTTTGTTCATCAACAATTTCCTTTGGCACACCACACAGGTCACATTTATACTCCAATTGCAAATATACATATCGATGCTATACTGGTATACTATATTTGAAATGAATTTTGAAAAGGAATTTAGGGTGGTTAATAGATTTTTGTGAATCTTTATATCAAAACATCTGTTGTTTAAATATTTGATGATAAATGAAACCTTAGTATAATTTCTAATTAGGAGTTATCAATTTTTCTGAAACGAATATCAGAAATGTCTTCAATTTTTATACGCCCGTTTTGAAAAAACGGGTTGTATTATGGCATACCGCTGTCCGTCTGTCCATCCGGTCACTCGTCGTACGATAACTCAAGAACGCTTTGAGAGATTTTTGTGATTTTTGGGTAGGTGGTGTATATCGATGGAGGGAAGCTCCCTTTCGTTTAGTGTCGCCGTTCTATTAGTCATTCCAGAGTTATGGGATTTTATTACTTAGAAAATTGTTGATTTTTTACATGTGTTACGATAACTTGAGAACACTTTGAGAGATTTTCGTGATTTTTGGGTAGGTGGTGTATATCGATGGAGGGAAGCCCCCTTTCGTTTAGTGTCGCCATTCGATTAGTCATTCCAGAGTTATGGGACTTTATTACTTAGAAAATTGTTGATTTTTTACATGTACGATAACTCGAAAATGCTTCGAGAGATTTTCACGATTTTTTGGTAGGTGGTTTATGTTGATGGAAGGAAGCTCCCTTTCGGTTGGTGTTGCCGTTCGATTAGTCATTCCAGAGTTATGGGACTTTATTTTACTTGAAAATGCTTAGAGCAATTTTCATGATTTTTTGGTGGCAAGTATATGTTGATAGAAGGAATCTCCCTTTCGATTTGTGTCACTGTCCGATTTGTCATTCCAGAGTTATGGGACTTTATCCATCAAAATATAGGCAATTTTCCACATTTTGGACTTGAGCAATTTTCATGAGTTTTTGGTGGCAAGTATATGTAACCTGACAAGTACACATGTATACTCATATTGTGTGGTTCCCTCTTGAATTTAATAATGGGTGTATCATGCGCTCATGGCACAGCTGTTTATTGACATTATAATGATCAGTTAATACCCTATGGACAGAACTATACAGAATTGGTAGCGATTAGCTGTGACACACGCTATGGTATTGTTCAATTTCTCTCATGACAGCCAATAATTTTCAACCTTCCCATTTCATTTTCATTTCCATCAAAAAATGGAAAAAACATACATTGCCACTAGAAACAACCTTCAAACTTAGTGCATTGGCATTTTCCTTTGGCACACCTCAGAGAGCTCATTCATTATCAGGTTGTTTTGAAACTTGGTATGCTTATTCAGGGTGACCTAGATAGGAACTATCGATTTTCTTTCATGTCCATCAAAAACTGTTGTTGTTAGCAATGGCGTGTGAATTTTGTGCATTTGTGCATCAACATTCTTTTTTATGTGTACCCATACCATGTATGGTACACATAATGTCGGCATCCGGGGTGGCCCTCTGTCGTTCGTCCGTCCTTTGTCTGTCCATCCATCTGTCCATCTGGCATCCGTATCCATTTCTTTGGCATTCGATAATTTTAAAAATATTGCTTGGTTTGTCATGTTACTTTATATTTGTGTTCAGGTTACTGATGTGCCGAGCTGTATAGTTTTTGGTGTAAATCTGATAATTTGATCCTGAGATATTAACCCTTTATCCTTCAAATTGAAAATTCCTCCAATCACTTTTTGAAAAATATTGCTTGGATTGTCATGTTACTTTATATATATCTACAGATTACTGATGTTCCGAGCTGTAAAGTTTTGGGTGTAAATCTGATAATTTGATCTTGACATATTAACCCTTTATCCTTGAAATTGAGAATTCCTCCAATCCCTTTGGCATGAGATAACTAAAAAAATATCAATCCGATTGTCATGTTACTTTATATATGTGTTCAGGTTACTGATGTGCCAAGCTGCATAGTTTTTGGTGTAAATCTGATAATTTGATCCTGTGATATTAACCCTTTATCCTTCAAATTGAGAACTCCTCCAATCCATTTCTTCGGCATGCGATAACTCAAAAAATATTAATCTGATTATTAGGTTACTTTATATATGTATTCAGGTTACTGATGTGCTGTGCTGTATAGTTTTTTATGTAAATCTAATAATTTGATCCGGAGATATTGACCCTTTATCCATCAAATTAGGCACTCCTCCAATCCATTTCTATATGCACCCATACCATGTCTGGTGTACATAATGTCGGCATCTGGGGTGGCCGTCCATTCTTTGTCCGTCCATCCACCTGGCTGTCCAGTTTGTCCATCCTTTGTCTGTCCATCCATCTGTCTGTCTGTCTCTGTCAATCCATCTGTTCCCCCAACATCTGTATCCATTTCTGTGGCATTCGATAACTTGAAAAATTTTGCTTGGATTGTCATGTTACTTTACATTTGTGTTTAGGTTACTGATGTGCCGAGCTGTATAGTTTTTGGTGTAAATCTCATAATTTGATCCTGAGATATTAACCCTTTATCCATCAATTGAGAATTCCTCCAATCCATTTTTTTGGCATGCGATTACTCAAAAAATAACAATCTGTTTGTCATGTTACTTTATATATATGTTTAGGTTACTGATGTGCCAAATTGTATAGTTTTTGGTGTAATTTGATCCTGAAATTGGTCCTGAGATAATAACAGCTTTCCACTAGCTGCGCGTATGGGTACACATCTGATGATTTAATAGGCTTATTTTTGACATGGCCTACAGGGCGCATTTATCTTAGGATTGTTTAGGAACTTGGTGTGCTTATTAGGCGAGACCTCCAGATAAGAGCTATCGATTAGCATTCATTTCTGTGAAAAAAAGTTGCCATTTACAATGACCTTTAAAGTTTCTGTATTTGTATATCACCATTTTCCTTTAGCCAGCCCTGCAGTTTACATTTAAAATGCATGGATTGCTCTGAAGTTGTGCACACACAATGCTGTTATGTTGAAGTTTCACCAAATAACATTGGAACCAATGATCTTCAATTTTGCCATTTCACTTATAACTTACCAAGTTCAAGTTTGTCAAGTTGAGCTGCAGTGTCATTTTTTCATCTACTCACTTTGTAAGTCACCCAAGCGGATGCAGCCAATTTGTTGGGAAAAGGTTAACTTGTAGTGCATTGATGTATAATTTGTGAAGTAAGAATTTGTTATTATACTCACCATAACACTCCCCCCACCCCTCCACTTATTTCAATATTGCTGTAACTGGTTCTCGTCAGATCACCGAAGTTAAGCAACATCGAGCCCGGTTAGTCCTTGGATGGGTGACTGTCTGAGCGATCGATTCGGGCTCCCGCATTGTGTCCTTGGGCAAAGCATTTAACCCCAGTTGTCCACATGGGGGCATGATGACGCTGTGTACTAAGACGTACTGCACGTCGATGGTGCCCATGTCTTCAACCAATCTAACCCTGCCTGGGCTGCAGTGTGGAGTTACAATGTTGGGGAGCTGGCAGCTGCTCGGTGGTACTCCAGCTTCCTCCACCCGTAAAACTGTCACTGATACGATATGACCTTGGCTGTTAAAGTGTTGTTAAAACTTAATAAATAATAAATAACTTCTTTCAAAAGAGAGGACTAGAGAGGAAACAACTGAATGTCTGCCCAGCTGTCTGGTCATCCTTATGAACCAGTTCTTATGAAACTCTGTGTACATGATCATTATGATCATTAGGAAGTAGAGATGCCTGCTTGTTCTCTTCTGACTTCCAGAAGTTTTTGAACTGATCCTTACAAATGTCCAACAGGTGTGTCTTGTCCTGCATCACTGATTTCTGTCAAAAATTGTGTGACCTTTACCCTTGAAGTTAATTAAGTGAGGGTTATCCACACCTAGAATGAAATTTAAAAAAAAAATATGCATATCTAAAACAAGATGCAATCTCGTTGATTCTGACTGGCAACTGGTGATTATCTTGGTCTAATTTCAAGCTGTTTCAATTTTATGTATATCTACAAAGACTACAAAGCTTTGTTAATTATAATAACCAGTTTTAAATCTATATACTATTGACAAAAGCAATGCTGTCTTTCAGGGGTGATTTTAAAAATTAACAATTAGTTTTTTTTCTATAATAAAGAAAAAGATTAAAAACTTTAAAAATGTATGGTAATTAAAATGAGGTTTAGGATACACACTTGGCAGTTGCTTTCAAACAATTCTCAGAATATTGGTTCAGTCACCAGAGTTACTGTCCAGTAGGCAAAACTTTATAGACCTCAGATATTATTATCATTGCTGATAAACACATTAATTCTGACAAAGAATAAGTTGCAGCCAGAGGTTCCTTCCCCCCACCCCTTGCCATCTGTTGAAAATTCTGATGCACTGCCACAACATCTGGTTGTCACTTCACATCTGTCAGTATTTATAAATACTCCGTATTTTCATGCCTCTGCACCACACCTGACTTAAACTCCAAAACCACCCCTGCTTATGACAAAAGTAATGCTGTCTTTGGTAAGAATGAATCTGTCAGCAGTATGCAAAGTTTTAATGCTTGTTTTCAAACATCTTTGACTTTTCATTATACATTTCAAGAAGCACCCACAGTGTTTTAAAAAGACAAGTTTTACAGATTATCTGCATCACAGTTTCATCTTCTGTTCATAGCCTCTGGTCAAAAATCGCAAATGTTTTTCAAATATGATGCTTGTGTATTGAATAATATGTTTTATTACCAATACAGACATGTTTTTCTGGCTTTGGGTGCTATAACCTATCCAATCATTTTTGCACTATGATCGTTTATTGAAAAAGTGAAAAAGGCAGCTTGCTGTATCTTTGATAAAATGAATTTTTATATTAGAAAGCCCTTCTCTGCAGTGTAATCCATATTATTCTATAAACTTAACTCTCAAACAAAGGCTTAGAGCTTTTTATATATTTTTGGAACTCTTTGATAGTCTACTTCCTGTGGCTTTGCAGTTGTTTCTGGGAAAGTCTTGGCTGCCAATAAAGGCAGCCAAGACTTGCCTAGAAACAACTGCCAAAGTATTTGGAATGTAACTTGCAATTTTAATCAAAGGCTGCATGTTGTGGCACCTGTTTTGTTTCAATAAAATGTGACTAGGGTTGGAATTGGGTCTTTAACGATTAAGGAAGAAATATTAAGAGGCTATTAGCCTTTATATCGGCTCAAGGTAATATGTTATCACCCTGAGACTGAAGGTCAAAGTCTGATAACATTATTAAGCAGTGCAGTTAACCGAAAAATGTACTCCGTGTCTGTTATCGTAAAAAAAATGAAAGTGTCAATGACACTGTAGCTTAACTTGTCTGTGTGTTATGTTTTATGAAACGGAAAATGTTCAATGTTTATGAAAGGATTATGAAATAAGACAAGAATTGTGATAATTGGGAATACGTTAATTTCTGTTCCCTGTATATGTTTTCAATAAAAATAATATGAGGTGTAGACTGTACTAAAGAACTGAGGGGTGGGTTAATGTGGCCCTCACAGTTAATGTATGTGGCCCTCACAGTTAATGTATATCAATGAAAGTTACCAGTTTACAGTGAAATTATTCTAAAACGAGTCATCCTATCAAGTTACAATGAAATCCCTTCATAAATGCGGCCTGTAGAATGTGCTAAAGGTTTTGGGGCTTTGGGCCTGTGTAGCCATCACGGTTGACCAATCGCAACCAAAAGGGGACGTCCTCCTATAGACATTATACTGAGTCATCCTACCAAGCTAAAATGAAATCCCTTCATAAATATGACCTGTAGTCTGTGCTAAAGTTTTTCGGGTTTTGGGCTTGTGTTGCCGTCATGGTTGAATGATCGCGACCAAAAGGGACATTCTCATCTAGTCATTATCTCGAATCATCCTACCAAGTTACAATGAAATCCCTTCTTAAATATGACCTGTAGACTGTGCTAAAGGTTTTCAGGCTTTGGGCCCCTGTAGCCGTCACAGTTGACCAATCATGACCAAAAGGGGACGTTATCATCTAGACATTATATGGAATCAACCTACCAAGTTACAATGAAATCCCTCCATAAATATGACCTGTAGACTGTGCTAAAGGTTTTGGGCTCGGGCAATTGTAACGGTTGACAGATCACGACCAAATGGGGAAGTTTTCATCTAGACATCATACGGAGTCATCCTACCAAGTTATTATGAAATCTCTTCATATTAAATATGACCTGTAGACTGTGCTAAAAGTTTTTGGGTTTCGGGCTTGGGCAGCCGCCGTCACGGTTGACAGATCATGACCAAAAGGGGACGTTCTTATCTAGATATTATACAGAGGCATTCTACCAAGTTACAGTGAAATCCCTTCATAAATACGACCTGTAAACTGTGCTAATGGTTTTCGGGTTTTGGGCTCGAGCGGCCATCACAGTTGACCGATAGCGACCAAAAGCAAACATTCTCATCTAGACGTGACTTCAAACCTGCATATGAAATTTTGTGATGATCAGACAAAAACTACGGGGTGTAGCCCGTGCTAAAGGAAAATGTGAACAGACTCACAAACTAACAGACTTCCGAATGCGTGATGGCAATAGCTTATCTTGACTTTGAAAGTTACAACCCTGCATGTCTCAAAAAACATACTTTCGGTTTTTGTATTTGCATCTAATTCTCAATCATAGCCGAGAAAGTTGTGCCTACCTATTGATGAAACATAACATGCCGGAAAGAATGATACAAGTCCTGTGAGGATACACAAAGAAGTTAAAAGACAAATATGCCACATGTAAACTCGGTAACTTGTAGGAAGAAATTTGGGGTGTGGTAGTGTTGCGGTAACCGGTTCTCGTCAGATAACCGAAGTTAAGCAACGTCGAGCCCGGTTTGTCCTTGGATGGGTGACCATCTAAGCAATCGATTCTGACTCCCATGTTGTGTCCTTGGGCAAGACACATGACCCTGATTGTCCACATGGGGGGCTCGATGACGCTGTGTACTAGAGCGTACTGCACATTGATGGTATGCATGTCTTCAACCAGTCTAACCCTGCCTGTGCTGCAGTGCGGAGTTACGATGTTAGGGAGCTGGCAGCTGCTCGTCGTTGTCTGGTGGTTCTCTCTGGATACTCCAGCTTCCTATACCTGTAAAACTGCCACCCACGTGATATGACCTTGGCTGTTAAAGTGTCATTAAACCTTAATAAATAAATAAATAAATAAATAAATAAATAAATAAATAAATAAGAAGAAAATTACAGCAGAATATGGAAACAGGACATAGAATCAAGGCACCAAGTTGATTATGCAGACCTGACTCACTGAAGTTTTTGGAAGCGAAGATGGTATTGAAAAGCAGACTGAAGGTGAATGCAGGATTTTCACCAGTTCCCACCTGCCTTATCCAGCTGAGTCATGGGACACTGAGGTGGGGTCATCGATTGATTCTATTCCACATGAAATTTGTGCCAAACTGCTCAATGTTTAAATTGGTAACATTTTGGTCTGTCGACTTACCTCGTTAATAGTCAACAAGAGGCTGTTGATTCTAACTCAGTTGTAATTCCCATTCAGAAGTTCAGACACATGTGATCATCAGTATTTGACCGAAAATTACAACTGAGGATATTCGGAATCAAGTATGAGTGTGACATCGTATGTATGGGGTGGAAACACTACAAAATTGACAGTTACCATTGCCTTTTGCAGTACATGCATGGCAAATGCAGTTCAACACAAAAAGAAGTTAGGTGGGGTGGGGTGGGGTGGGGGTCAACGGGGATCCACACTGTTAGGGAATATTGCTTGTACATATAACATCACATCATAAGGTTACGTTAGGGTCTATTTACCCAACGTCACAATATAACACAGGCCTTATCCAAGGGGTGGCTAGTTATGTTTGACACCAGTGACAATGCCGACTTTCGCGTGGAAGATCTACCTTGGGTCAATCACCACCCTCAGACATTCCGGCATGAATGGTGTTGGTAACATATTTTACAATCCGCTTCCAACCTTTCAGTTCACTTTGTTCCATCAACATATGGTATTCACTACATCTGGACACCTCCACTCATGGTTCATATTCTGTTTATTCCCAAAAGAGCCTACAACAACCAAACTTTAGAAGTTTAGTATGCAGTATATTAACTCCCCCCCCCCCCCACCCCATCCCATTCTTTCAATGGGGAACAACTGTTCACATCTGGGTCCTGCCAACATATTTCATAATGATAAAATGCCAGCACTTATGCACCCACCAGATGCATCTACCACATGCATCCGCCAAACACACCTATCACTAGCACCCGCCACATGCATCCATCACAGGCATCTGCCTCGTGCATCTGCCACATGTAACTGCCATATGCATCTGCCAAGGCGATAACATATATAAACCACACCACGAGAGAGTCTATTTGCCTCCGATGACTTCACCAAAGAACATATCCGGTCAGGCTAAGCATTACAGACTATCTGAGATAACCATACAGCAGGTCCCCTTGAACTTATTCAAGTTGCTCTTTTGCACTTTTATCTTTTAGACCTGCTGGTAAATTATGGCAATGAATATGGTCAAAAACTCCTTTAACGACCTTAGCATGGGTTCCAGTGCTAGCGCATCTACAATTATTAATCATACAGTGAGTAATGTAGAACCAAAAGAGCCAGGAAGGAAAACACCACCTCCGAGACTATATTTATCAATAACGAAAACAAACCAGAATATAATAGAATTTGTAACTTGTGCATCAAACAACTGAAACTTGAACTCCAAACTCTTTTTCTGAAAAATGCATTTCACTGAATGTGTGCCCAACTGGGCTTTGACTATAGATATCCACCCCTCTAGGTCCAGGCACCAACACAACCAAACATAGAATACAAGATATCCTAATCCAATCCAGGGGGCGCGGTGGCTCAGTTGGTAGAGGTGCAGGCTGCAAGCCGAGAGGTCCTCGGTTCGAATCCCACCTGCGGCAACCGCGTTGTGTCCTTGGGCAAGACACTTCACCCCGATTGCCTACATGGGGGCATGATGACGCTGTGTACTGGGGCGTACTGCACGTCGCTGGTGCGCATGTCTTCAACCAATCTAACCCTGCCTGTGCTGCGGTGCAGAGTTCAGAGTTACGATGTTGGAGAGCTGACAGCTGCTCGTCGTTGCTCGGTGGTTCTCTCCGGGTACTCCGGCTTCCTCCACCCGTAAAACTGTCACGGTCACGATTATCCATTGTGCATAAGTATGTGACCTTAAACACCACTAAATAATAAATAAATCCAATCCAGTGGACAAATTACTCTGAACTGAGTGGCTTTCCCAGGTCAGTGGGAAGACAATCCAAAACCCATGCACCAATTGCACTTCCCTCAACTGTGAGATTTGCAATGGCATACCAAAGAGCCTAATGTTTAAGAGTCACATCACAAACAAGTGACACAAGGGACCAGGGTGCACTAAGTGCCTCGCCCGATATTGTATCTACTTATTAGAAAGCACACACTGCGGTAAACATTATATAGGGGAAACAAAGGTATTTCAAGCACTGGATTTGAGAACATAAGGTAGACATCAAACATAAATGACATACCCCCATCGCCATCCATTTTAACCAAGAACACTACTTGCCATCTGACCTGCACTACCATATCCTACAGGTCCTACGCTCAAACCCGAGGGACCAAATATGACAGAATGGCGCCGATCTTGTGAAAGACAATGAATTTTCACTTTAAAACACTACAATCATTCGGCCTGAACAGACAAGAAGGTTACATTAGGGTCCATTTACCCAACTTCACAATACGAGCAACGTAACACAGGCCTTATCCAAGGGGAGGTTAGTTATGTATGACACCAATGACAATGTTGACTGTTGACTTTTACTTGCAAGATCTACCTTGGGTCAATCATCACCCTCAGACACTCCATTACCAATGGTGTCACTTACACATTGTTACAATCCACTTCCAACCTTCTAGTCCACTTTGTTCCATCAACTTGCATCTGCCACATGTAACTACCATATGCATCTGCCAAGGGGATAACATATATAAACCACACCCTGAGTGAGTCTATTTGTCTCTGATGAGTTCACCAAAGAATGAAACCGGTCAGGCTAAACATTATATACTCGCCCAAAAAAGAAAGTGTGCATTGCAGAAATTGATCAAACTCCAAAAAAATAATTTTGTAGGTGTAAAGAGTGTTAACCTGTTCATGAATAAGTTATATTGAACACAAAAACAGCTTTCCCCATTAAAATTGCATTTACGTTAAATGACGTGCTGCACGTTTGTGAAAAGGCATGTTTTGCACGTGGAGAGTCTGAAAATTCATGCAGCAGTGTGAATCCTTGGGTATTTAAACACTAAAGTTCCTTCCTATCATTCACCTTCAAACTTGCGCTGCTGTTAAAACGACTCCACATTAGCATGCCAAGATTGACAATGAATCAACGTCTCCTCGCCCTGGGTATGATTAGAGCTGGCAGAACACACAGAGAGGTTGCCCAGCATTTGAACTGCCACCGTAACACTGTAGACAGGCTAGTCCATCGACATGCACAACATGATGACGTTCGAGACCGACCCCGCTCCAGGAGACCCTGAGTTACCACCCCTGGTCAAGATCGGTATATCCGTGTCATCCATCTCCGGAACCGGCAACAAACGGCAACGATGATAGCCAGGAACATCCCTAACCTGAGACGGATACATCCTCAAACAGTAATCCACTGGCTGAGAGAATACGGCTTATGTCCACGAAGACCTGCAATTCGTCCGTTTTTGACGTTACGTCATCGTCGTGCTTGACTGCAGTGGTGTAGACAACATCTCAGGCATCCCTTACACTGGTGGCGACATGTTTTATTCACAGATGAATGTCGTTTCCATCTTTCATCATCAGATGGCCGCCAGAGAGTGTACAGACGTCGAAACGAACGCTATGCAGATCCATGTGTCGTGGAGCGAAACCGTTTTGGGGGAGGGTCTCTCATGGTGTGGGGTGGCATCACTGCCCGTAACAGAACTGAGCTGGTCATTATTGATGGCAATCTCAATGCAGCCAGATATCGTGATGAAGTGCTTACACCTGTTGTCCCCCCATTTCTGCAACGTCATGGCCCTGGCGTCATTCTACAGCATGACAATGCCCGACCCCACGCAGCTCGTGTTGTTCAACAGTATCTGCAGCAACAACAAGTGGATGTTCTTCCCTGGCCCGCAAATTCGCCCGATATCTCACCCATTGAGCACGTATGGGATGAAATGAAATGTCAGCTACACCGGCTTCCCCATGCACCGTCAACGCTTGTGGAACTCCAAAGACAGCTTATCAGAATATGGAACAACATCCCACAACACTTCCATGCTAACTTGTTCACTTCCATGAGGCGTAGATGCACAGCAGTAGTTGATGCAGACGGAGGTCATACCAGATATTGAGTGTGTGACTTTGGTGTTTGACCCTTAGTGTCTTTGACTCTCCATGGCACCAAGAGTATTCGTCGTAGCGTAATGAAATTTCTCGTGTTGATCACAAATTGATTCATCTGTGATTGAATAAAATTTTCATGAATGAAAATGATATATATCTTTTTTTAGTGTTATTTTTTAGCATGTACACTTTCTTTTTTGGGAGAGTATAGTCTAAGGTAAGTCCTGTTTATGTCTGCCTTATGTTCTTGAATGCAGGGCTTGAAATACCTTTTAGTTTCTCCTACATACTTTTTACCACAGCATGTGCTTTTTAATAAGTAGATACAATTTCAGGTGAGGCATTTAGTGCACCCTGGTCCCTTGTATCACATGTTTGTGATGTGACTATTAAACCTTGGGCTCTTTGGTATGCCATTGCAGCCAACAAGTTACCGATACTGGCAACAGGCATGTGCTACCTATTCAGAAACACAAGATAAAAGAAACAACTGTTAATTAGATCAGATTACTTATTTGTCTTGCTTCGTATATTCTTGTTATTGGAAACTCTGTCTTGTTCAGGGGATTAGTTTTCAATATTGTTGCAATTTCTGATTGTGTGTAAACTTGTCACGGTTTGGTTCAATTGTTTACTTATAAATAGAAACCCCTCTCATACGAACAGTTTTGTTTACTGATTTGTAGTATTTGGCATTCAATTCACTCTCACTGAGCAATGCATCTGCATTTTATAACAGAAGAAAATTTCCTATTACGCCTAATCATTTCATAAATATTAGTTTAATGTGATTTATGAATTCAAATTTACTGCCTCAAAATATAATTATAAAGAAATAGAACAAAGCATAAATCATATCTTTGGCAAGGGGAATATGCATGCGTTGGTGGCAATGCCTGGCAGAAGAAGATCAATGATTTTCCAGGTAACTTGTATCTGCCAGTTAACTTCTTGCATGCTGCTGGCAGATATTCCTGCCCAGGAGAGGATTTCTTATCAGCCTACCTTACAATTGTTTACTACAGGCTTGCACTACAGTGGAAGACCCTAACTCGGAAAATATACTCTCTATTTTGATCTTTCCCAAGGGATTTGGGAAAGAAAAGTGGTGCAAAAGCACCAAGAAAAAATAAGCCAAAACTGGGTCGAGTGCTACCGGCACGCACCCTGTGGCCAGTAGGGGACGCTTTTCTCCAAGTACATATCCACGGTTTCCGGTAACCAGTACACAGGCAGTAACTAATGAATCATTCTTTTTTCGTCTGCCCGCATGGCGTGACGTCCATTTGCATTTAGAAACAAGGATAATTCAACTTGTTGATAATGGTTACCTATGATTTGAATTATGGATCTGAGGATCGTATAATGACAGGACTGTGTTTTATATATTCTCGTTATTATTTTCAACCACAATTTTATTGTATTTTGTATATTCTCCGTGTTCGCATGCTGTGCGGTTCAGACATAAATTTTTTGGTTGATAAATTTTTGCTATCCTTTTGGATATTATTATTATTATTGGAGTTAGGTGTCAATGGGGGACTGTATGGACAGGATTTCTCCTCTCTGTTGAGGACAGAATTTGTTTTTTGGGTCCCTGTCGGCCATCTGGGTTCAGTTGTGTTTCCGCTGGTCCTTTATTTTCTGCCACCTTTCTCTCATAGTTGGGGGTGTTCTTCTACTTTCTACATCTGTTGAGTTCACCTTTTCTTCTACTGCTCTCACCTCTGTTATTCCCAGGACTGTTCCTTGAGGGCAATGCCTTTTGCCAATGGGGTTTGGTTACTGGGAGTGTCCCCACTTTATTAGGTATGGACATACCTGACCCCAAAGGAAGAGGCCAATTGCATTCACTGGCTGAGCTTCCCCCATCCCTGGGGACCAATAAGGCTATTAAAAAGCACCATCTTAGCTCTCCTTATCCCTCCTCAGGTCGCTGTGGCCTCGCAGGAAACTTCACGTAGGTCCACTGATGCCAAAAATACAGACATCTCCCATAAGTGGCGCCGAGAGGAAGAGCCCCCAGATGTGCTCTCCATGAATGCGAGGCAATTTCCAGGTTCTTGAGGAACCATTGTCAGGCTGCTCACCTACCTCCTTTTTTCTGGGAGCCAGAAACTGAAGATGCTTCCCCCAACCCATCTGATCAGATGAAAGGCTTGGAACTTCTTTCCCAAGATCTCATGCTCTCTCTTGATGAGATGGTGGACACAGTAAATAACAGTGGACTTATCTCCTCAAACACTGAGCTATCTCATGCAGCCTGTACATGCATGCTGGCGCTTTGTGAGCACCAAGGGTGACCTGTGCCACCAACCTTCCAACTGCTCCCATGAACTCCAGGGCAGGATTGCTGCATTGGAGAGCTTTGATGTTCTTCTTGGCTGGATTACCAAAGGCCGGCATTTCCAAGGGTGTAACTCCCAAGCCCAGCACATGCTCTTTGTCCGCATCAGGTGTAGCTCTGCTCACCATTGCACCCATCACCAGTGCATCCTCTACCTCATCTTTTGAACCTCTCACTGTGGTCCTGCCACAGTCACCTTCTGTTTCTGGTGCTTCCCAACCTCCACCTGGACTCCGTGCACCTACTTTTTCTTCATCCACACCATCTCTGATGGATTTCACCTGACATGTTTCTCCCACTGGTTCATCCTTTGGACTCTCACTTCCATGTGGATAGATCTCAAGAAAAACTGGCCCTTCTAACCTATCCACAACAGCCTTTCTGAATCCTGGCAAATCACAGCCTTCCCAGGTTCCTGTCAATGTAGTTGGGGGTGTTGCAGTATACTGCAACCCAGACACTTACCCCAAAGGTCCTGATCCTAACCCCCATATTGCTATAGCAATAGGCCTGTACCCAAAGCACCTCAGTAATCTGCCATCAGCCTTCTTACAGCAGCATCTTCAAACCATCCAGTCAGTCACTTCTTCTCCAGGTTAGCGCCCTCATTGAGGTCAGTTTAGATGGAAACGAGCAGAGCATTTTTTGGGACATCCAGGATGACTTCCTAGAGGAAGTCTGCTGGCTTGCTGTGTCCCCAAAACCCTTATGTTACACCTACCAGGGCCTAAGGATGGCACACCCACTATGCTCAAGGCCTCCAGATTTTAGGTCGTAACTTCAATTTCACTGCATTTGCAGTGATGCAAATATGGTGCGAGACTGGAGCACTGCATTATTAGGCAATTGCTATTTTAGTGTGGTGGTAAAATGTTATTGTTTCTCAGACAGGTACATTAGGGGACTCCAGGCAATCCCCTGACAATAGGCTGCTGTTGGAGACCGACTTCCCCTACTTCTTTGGTCCATTGGATATTAATGTGTCTATCCCCCCCCCCCCCCCCCCCCCCCCCCCCAATGTTAGTGATGTTGCCCAATGCATTTAATTTCTCAGGCACACTCCTGTCCACCATCTCCTGAGCATCGCATCTCCTCTACCAAAACCCTTGGGATGTATCACATCCCCCTCTAAGTCATAGAAAATAACAATGGGATGTAGCACCTCCCTCTGAAAAAATTTTATTTCAAAATGGAAAAAAAAATGTAATTGTAAAATTGATGAATAATATA
The DNA here is from genome assembly GCA_031216915.1 of Pictodentalium vernedei. NCBI lineage: Eukaryota > Metazoa > Mollusca > Scaphopoda > Dentaliida > Dentaliidae > Pictodentalium > Pictodentalium vernedei. Next base: position 413,501,989 of record CM062296.1, read on the forward strand.
ATATTGACATACATAAATAAATAAATAATCATGTTTTGATCAGATATTTCCACATATTGAATGTTTGAATGATGTGATGAATAATTCAACATATTGAATTGAACAAAGTACTGGTGGTCAAGACTACCATTAATAAAACTGTCTACAGTCCCCTGTCTTTTAAAAGTGGGAGGAGTGTGGTGACTTCCGAAGACTCCATGGTCGGTTCTGGGTACACAGTGACATTGTGCCCCCAAATATGTCCCTCATCTATCGAACATCCCCCCTGTTTCAGGCATATAATGAAGCTGCGTTCCCGGATGTGGTGTCTTTCGTCTGCAGAGGTATAACAACAGAGTTGTGTTGCTGCCTCCATTGCCACCATGCTTATTATATGTGGACAAGCATAGAATTAGAGACAGAGATTAGTTACAGAATTTGGGGAAAAATTCCCAGGAGAATCTCAGAGAATAAAGTAGGTGAGAATTATCACTATTCTGGCCACTGGCGAGTCACAACATTATTATTACATGCCTGTTCTATGAAATCCCCCATCTTCAGCAACACTAAACCGTGCTGAAAATGAAAAACTGTTCTGCACATATCGTTGACGGGACTACTTTTAAATAGAAGCAAAATTTCACTGGAATTTTCTACAAATTGTGCAACGCAATTACAATTTGAATTGCTGGCGATAGCTGAGAATCGTCCTCTGAGTTCCAATGTGTTCTATGTGCCAGTAGGCACATAGAACTCAGGGGATGAAACAGTAACATGAGTTCCCTTCGCATATTTGGTTGGCGATAAAATGTGTTCTTTTTGTTGATAGTTGTCAAACGAATTGCTAAGTCCTTCTAATAATTGTGTTTTATAGACATGGAGGCATGTAATAAACACAGAATGACACACGCGTGTGAATGGGTTAATCGATATGGCACTCATGCCATATCGATTAATCCATTCCCATGCGTGTGTCATTCTGTGTATTTATGCCAGTAGAGGCTATATTGTTGTCACCCCCCATACATTTGTATGTCCATCTATCTGCTTGTACATCCATTCTTGTGTGGATGACTCCTCCAACATATAATGAACCGATTTTGATGAAACCTCTCGAACATGACCACTAACAAACATACTCATTTCTTATCAACCTACCCACAATTGTTTGCTACAGTCTTGCACTACAGTGGAAGTCCCTAACTCGGATAATATACTCTCTATTTTTGTCTTTCCCAAGCAATTTGGGAAAGAAAAGTGGTGCAAAAGCACCAAGAAAAAATAAGCCAAAACTGGATCAAGTGCAACCGGTGCAGACCCAGTATGGGACGCTCTCTTCCAAGTACAACTCCACGACTTTCGTTGCCAGTGCGCATATGCATCGCTAATGACTCATTCTTTTTTTATCTGAGACACTGAAGGATGTGTCTCCGCCATATGCATTATGAAACAGTGATAATTCAACTCGTCGATAATGGTTCTCCTGTGACTGAAATTATGGATCTGAAGATCGTATAATAACAGGACTGTGTTTTATATATTCTCGTTAATATTTTCAACCACATTCTCATTGTATATTATTTACTATTCCGTTTTCGCATATGTTTTTTCGACATCTTGTCAACGCGGTTCGACAATGAAATTTTTCGGTTGATAAATTTAATTGTTATTGGAGTTAGGTGTCAATCAGGGACTGTCTGGACAGGATTTCTTCACTCTGCTGAGGGCTGAATTTCTGTTTTTTCTGTCCCTGTCGGCCGTTTGGGTTCTGTCGTGTACCCACCGGTTTTTTTCTGCCACCTTCTCTTGTAGTTGAAGGTGTTCTACTACTTTCTGTATCTGTTGAGTTCATCTTTTTCTTCTACTGCTCTCACCTCTGTTTTTTTCCGGTTTGGATCCTTTAGGACAATTCCTTTTGCCCTCGCCTTGGTGCGTTCTCATAACTGTTTCTTCCGCACCTGCGGGTGGTGTGGAACACTGTCGTTTCGGGCCCTCCCGGCTCGACCACGTCTGGTGTGAGTTATACCGCCTCCATGGGGGATGTGCAGCTCTTCCCACACCCGCTGGGGGAGGAGGGGGCCGCTGTTGTTTCGGGGCCTCCCGACTCGACCATTTCTGGTGTGAGTTATACCCCCTCCGTGGGGGATGTGCAGCTCCTCCCACACCCGCTTGGGGGTGGGTGGGGGTGGAGAACAATGTCGTTTCGGGGCCTCCCGACTCGACCACATCTGGTGAGTATTACCCCTCTCCATGGGGGATGTGCAGCTCCTCCCGTGCCAGCTTGGGGGTGGGGAACGCTGTTGTTTCGGGGCCTCCCGACTCGACCATGTCTGGTGAGAGTTATTCCCCTTCCGTGGGGATGTGCATTTTTTTTTTACCATGGTGGATACTTAGGGAGCTGTTGGATTTCTGGTGAAGAGATGCCTGGTTCCGGACTATGCGCCAGTTCCAACAGCTCCCGTCGTATCTGCTGCTACTGCTGTTCCGTCTGCAACATCATCGGTTACCGTTTCAGCCGGCCTTGGCTTATCCCTGCAGGGATCTACAGAGATGCATCTCTGGTAGTGTGGATGTTGGGTATTGGCCTCAGCCTTCCCTGAACTCAGCGAAGTCAAAAGGGGCTGCTGACCGAACGCTCTGCTGTGGTCTCTCAGCCGCCAAGTACTGTAGTTTTCTCATTCGATTCGAATGTTCATGGTAGAGCCACCATGAATTCTGTTGAGTTTCCATCCATGCTGTCTGGTCCCATGGCCAGTTTTGCGGGACCAACGCCTTTTGTGCAGCTTGGACCTTCTGTCCCTCAGAGGTCCGCGGTGACTTTCCCGAGTTCCCGCTCTGTAGATCCGCGGGGTATGTCATACCCCTATACTCATCTGCCTTCAGATATTTCGGCTGCCACACATCGCCCCTCGTCTGGTGTATTTGAGGATCGTGACCCTTCGCTGGTTAAAAGGGTCAGGAGTGAAGCCACTTTGCAGGTTCGTTCATATGTCAAACCGGCCAACACGGGCCGTAAGCTTAGCTTAGGGAGGCCTTCTTCTTGCTCACTCAGAGCCTTCCGGTTGCTTTCAGCAAGGCTACTAGTGGTTTCCAGGTGCCCCCCCCTGTGGCACGGCTTCCTGGGATCGAAAGCAGGCCGCTTTCAGATCCTGCGGGTGTGCCTACACCATGGGAGGCATCAGCTGGTTTGCCCATGATGGCTATGTGTCTTCTGACTCAGAGGATGAGTCTGACATGCCTGACTTCGAGAGCCAACAGTCTTCTGACTGGGGGGCAGCTCTTGACTTTGTGTTTGGGTTCCTTCCAGATCTCAAACCGTCAAACCAGCCGACAGTGTCAGCCAGGCCACGATCATCAGTCACGCGCCTACAGCCTGTGGAGCAACCTGCTTCTGGGCGCCTTCGACTGTGCCAGTCGGTACAGGTGGTTGAAGCGTTTTCAGCTTTGGACTCTAAGCTGAGGTCTAAGGCTATGAAGACTTCATTCTTCACCAGGATTGACATATTTTTGCTTCCAGTGCGTTATCGTTCCTATGATTCCGCCACTCCGTCAGTCTGCCAGACTTTGATGGTCTTGGATCAGAACTCCACCTCCCTCGGGCTTTCCAACCCAAGTTAGCTGTTATTCCTATGGTAGCTCTGGAATCTCTGTTGGGCTTATCGAGAGAGATGCTGGGCATACTTTCTCTCTCGGATCACGTCGTCTCTGCTTTGGCTGCTTATCTGCCTCCAGATAAGTTTGATGATGTACAGGCTCCTTTACATGTGCTTTCCAAGGTGCTCATGCACACGCATGCCTGTAGCATGACTAACTTGGAATTAGTTTGCAGTAACACTGTGTTGGACACACGTCATTCCCATCCTGAGGGGCAGCACGCTGCTCTTCGATCTGCTTCTTGTCATTCCATCGATCAGCTGCTGCTTCGTCAGCTTGATGAGCCTTCTTTTGGAGGCAGGGGCCATCCGAAGCCTAACAAGCGCCCTTCTGCTTCCTCTGCGAAGCCAAGGGCTGATCCTCCTGCCACTGCTTCTACTTGTTCACAGGGTAAGGGTAAGCATCGGCAAGCTAGAGTGAGGACTCAGGATTCTATAGTAGAGGAGGTGTTTCTCCTCTCATGTGCCTCGCCGAGGCTCGAAATGAAGGTCCTCACCTCAATTCGTCGCAGGTTGAGGCATCCAACTCTGTCGAGAGTGCCTCTTCCAACCCAAGTTCCTTTAGACGTTACATGTTGGGAACTTTTGATCACGGAGATAGGGAGAGGGGAGCGATCGAGGTCATCAAGAATATTCATTCAATGGGATTTTATTCCCGCCTGTTCTTGGTGCCGAAGAAAATCGGCTAACTCCAACCAGTTATCGATCTGAGTATCCTGAACCAGTCTATCATTACTCCTAAGTTCAGCATGGAGACTTTCAGGTCGGTTCACCGCTCCATTCACCAGGGAGTTTCCGCTTCCAGCATCGACCTGTGAGACACTTACTTTCACGTTCCGATTCATCGGGCATTGCGAAAGTATCTCAGGTTCGCTTTCTGGAGCGAGTTTACCATTTCAAGGCCATGCCCTTCGGCCTCAACCTGGCTCCTTGGGCCTTCACCCGACTGATGTCGCATGTGTTAGTCTTACATCGCACACAGTCCAGGGTGACTACTTCAGCATATCTAGACGATATCCTCCAGAGACATTCCATTGCTGCCTTTCTGGAGTCAGATGTTGACACACTGTTGAGCCTGCTCATGTCGCTAGGGTTCATCGAGAAGTCGGACCTGGTCCCTTCTCAGTCGTTTTGTCATCTGGGGATGGACTTCCGTACTCAGCTGAATACGGTGGCGGTTCCCCGGGCAAGGGCTGTGATTCTCTCAGCTTTTTTCCTGAATCTGTCACAGACCACATCCGCAACAGCTCGGAGTCTTCTCTGGCTGCTCAGTCTATGCGGTTCTGTGACAGATCTCATTTCTCTAGGTTGGCTGCATGTCAGACCTCTCCAACACTTTCTGCTCAGTTGTTGGAGGCCAAATGTCAATCCTCTGGATCTGGTGCTTCAGTTACCGGAGTCTCTTCTCGTCACCTTCTCCCCTGGACGGATGTTCAGTGGATTATGCAGGGAGTGCCGTTGGACTTACCCATGTCCAATCGTGTTCTGATGGCAGACACCAGCAATCTCGGATGGGGTGCAACGTTGGATCCTCTAGGTCTTTCCCTTCACGGGGCATGGGACCAGGATCAAGCAGCTCTTCACATCAACTAGAAGGAGCTTCTTGCTCTTCTTCTGAGTTTCCGGCAGTGGATATCCCCCACCTTTTGAATCGCCAGGTCTTTCTGCTGTTGTCCGACAATTCAACAGTGGTTGCTTACATTCAGAACCAGGGCGGCAATCACTCGGTTCCCATGTACGAATTGGCTCGGGATCTTCTATTTCTTGCTCAGGATGTCAATGCCGGAGTAGTGGTTCGTGACATTCCCGGTCATCTGAACGTCCTAGCCGACTCCCTGTCCCGACGGGGCAGGGTGATTTCTACCGAGTGGATGCTCCACAGGGCGGTGTTCCAGTCGCTTTGCAATCACTGGGGTCATCCCCACATCGATCTCTTTGTGACTCGTTGGCACCATCAGTTGTACACTTTCTTGTCCCTCTGTCCAGATCCTCTGGCTTCCACAGTGGACGCTCTGTCACTCGATTGGAACGGTCTTGTCGGCTACGCCTTCCGTCCGGTTCCGATTCTGCCTCAGGTTCTAACCACGATACGAACCTGCAGTTGTCGAATCATTCTGATCGCTCCCCTGTTGCCTCAGTGGGTGTGCATCAATCAGCTCTGCTCTCTGTTGGCGGCAGTTCTGACACGTCTCCCTCTACGTCGCAACTTTCTTTGCCAAGGTCACCCGAGGAGGTTTCACGTCGACCCGACTTCATTGTGCCTTCACGCATATCTTTTGTCAAGTCCTGTCTCCTCCATAGAGGTTTTTTCGAGACAAGCAGTGGCATGCATTTCTTCTTCAAGGAGGCACTGCACTGGTTTAGCCTATGCGGCTAAGTGGAAGGTCTTCTGTCGATGGTGTGCCGATCACTCTGTTGATTATGCCAATCCTTCGTTTTCACAGATTGTGGAGTTTCTGGTATATCTGTTTGATTCTCAGGGTCTCCAGTCTGTCACCATCATAGGGTACAGGTCCATGCTTTCGGAGACCTTTTCATATGAGGGACAGCGTCGTATCGGCACTAATCCATACCACTCGAAGCTTGTTTGTCACTTGAAAAGTCCTAGGACTTTGCAGCTTACCCCAAGATGGAATCTTTCTTGGGTGCTGCTTTGCGGGGAAGGGAGGGGGGGGGGGGGGGATCGTTTGAACCTTTATCCCAGGTGGATATGCGTTTTCTCACATACAAGATGGCTTTTTGGAAGGCTTTTGCCTCAGCCAGACGGGTTAATGAGCTTGACGGCCTCTCAGTTGACCCAGCCTTTTTCAGAAGCTCTCCCAACAGTGTTACGTTTACCACTGATTGCTCCTTTCTGTCCAAGAATCAGATACCAGAAACTACTCCACCTCTTAACTGTATCAGGGCTCTTCCTTCTGCTGAGGGTAACCACCCTTTGCTCTGTCCGGTTCATGCAATTCGCATTTATCTCAATCGGACGGAGTTTATTAGGAAAGGCAGGAAACAATTTTTTCTTTCTCTTTTTCCTGGTCGACAAAAGATCTCTTCTCAATCCATTTCTGGATGGATTTGTCTTGCTATTAACGTGGCTTACGCTCGTCTATTGACTGACGATTGAATTACCAATCGTATTTCTGCCCACGAGGTGCGTGCATTCTCTGCCTCTTGGGCTCATACTGACTCTGTCATGTTGTCGGATGTTATGCAGGCAGCCTACTGGAGAAATGCTACTTTCTCCACCTATCTGCATCAGTTGCAGGAGCAGTCGGAGGGCCTTTTTACTATAGGCCCTCTTTCTTCTGCTCAGGCTGTTGTCTGCCCTAGCCGTTAGGCTTCTTACAAGGTCAGTTCCAGTTCTGTACTTTTACTGCCCTTTCTGTCTGTGCATCGCACAGAACCATACGCCTCATCTCTCATTGTCTTTTTACTAATGATTGTGATGGTATGGTTTGATAGGCCTAGGGACCTCTTCCTCTGTCCAAGGTTCCAGTGCAATTAGGGGTTGCTTATGTGATTCCCTCCATCCTATTGTCTATTCAGCCTGTAGTAAACAATTGTAAGGTAGGTTGATAAGAAATAAATTTTATAGTAAATTTCCTTTCTTATTATACCTACCACAATTGTTTACATGGAGGCCCTCCCATCTTCTTATTCGGGTAAGAATCCTTTCTCCCCGCTGATCACATAACTCCAATGTTGGCGGGTTCAAAAGAATGATTCATTAGTTACTGCCTGCACATTGGATGCCGGAAGCCATGGATTTGTACTACGTCCCCTACTGGGTGTGCGCCGGTGGCACTCAACCCAGTTTTGGCTTATTTTTTCTTGGTGCTTTTGCACCACTTTTCTTTCCCAAATCGCTTGGAAAAGATAAAAATAGAGAGTATATTTTCTGAGTTAGGGTCTTCCACTGTAGTGCAAGCCTGTAGTAAACAATTGTGGTAGGTATAATAAGAAAGGAAATTTACTATAAAATTTAAATTTCCGATCTCAAGACCAGTGCTCTCACCACTGAGCAACTGCACTCCCGATAATCATGACTGAATGTAACGTCTTGCATTACTTGCAGATTACTTCATTTTTCACACTGACAAAATTGTAACTAACAATAATGGGCAATTGTAACAAAAGTGGTGAGCGAGTTTTTTTTGTTACAAAAATGAGTGATGATTGAAACAAGAGTGGTTGATTTTGTAACAAAAGTGGTGAGCTGTAAACAAAAGTGGTTGTTGTAACAAAAGTGGTTGCCACACATTTCCAACTTTTTAATCCGCGAAGATTTCAACTATGTTATCTGCCCTTCAGCTTGAAAGGTTTAATATAAATTTCTATATGAGATTCTTCTGTGCATATCTCATCATACATTTATGAACTGATTTCAGTGAAACGTCTCAGACATGGCCCTTCCAAAGGGAACATGCACATATTTCTAATTTTTCCATCTAGTATTACAAAACTAACCCCAAAACAGGGGTCATGCAACAAATAAGAGGGAAAAATGACATGAGGGGAAGTACTGGTCATGTGCACATATTCTTCCGGGAATTCCCTACAAAAACACACAAAAAGTACATTGTATTTTTTAGGTCCAAAAGTCATCAAATCACCCTCTTTTTTATCAGGAATATTCAACAATAATGCAATATGTCAATAGAATGTTTCAAATGTTTATTGAAACAATATATTTTCCCAAGGCTGTTTATTTTTAGAGATTGCATCATTTCTGAGTGCAACATTTCAAGGTGGGTAACTCTAATTCAAATATTTAGTTCTGCGATACCTATAATTATCCCCAACCTTACCGAAGAGACATTTTACCACTTCCATGAGATAAAAGAGTCATTTCTGCATTAGAATCCAACTTTTGGCTTTTGCTAAGTCAAAAACATGGGAAATTTGTTCTTTTAAGGAAAAGTGTCCAAACTTTGTCAAATGGGCTTAAAAAATGTATATAAATTGTATTCAAATTTAAGTTTTATGAGTAACTGTAGCTAATTAATATACATGTGGAATGTTCTGTCTGGCTAACATACGACTCGCTCTGGTCCTGTGGGACCAATCAAAAGCTTAAAAAGCATCCCACGTGATCAACCGGTGACATACACCAAGGTTGGATGATACCAATCTTCACTTGTACTTTACTGGCAAACAACAAATCACCAAAAAGTTCTCCCAACCTGCTGGGAGGATGGTATATTAATTAGCTACAGTTACTCATAAAACTTAAATTTGAATACAAATTTTACATTTTTATTTCGTAATTTCCACTAATTAATATACATGTGGAATAATCCTGATTCCAACAGAAATTTAAGGTGGTGGGTATTTCAAACTACAAAAACCTAACCTATGCCACATAATATATATGAAGAGAACTAAGAGAGAAACTCACCCATTTAATTAAAAAATCATTGAAATTGGTCCCTGTGACTGTCTCAGTACATCAAAGAATCCGTTTCTCATAAAATTTGTCCTTACAAAGGTCCACCTCCAAAAAGTATTTTACAAACATTATGTAACACCATGGGATCTGTTGTACTTGTACCCATCCCTCTGTTTACATGTGTAGCTGTGTTGTAACTAACAAAATCACACCCAAACCCCAAGGCGACTTGCCAGGATGAACAAATCAACAAAAATATTAGTTTAAAATCATTGCATCAGTTATCTCCTTGTTGACTCCCAGTCAAAACTTTAAGATTCACTGGTCGTCGTTAATAATGTTTAACAAAAGTACTGTTCTGGCTCCAATCTGCTGCTTCCAGAACCTGATTGAGTCCAGCTCCATTGACAAGAGCCCAAGCCCAAGAGGGTCCTAAACTTCTGATTGAATGTCCCTTCACTCATGGTGGTGTTTGATGTTTCATGTTGTTGCACAATTTAACACATTCGACAATCCATGTAGAAATTGTTTGACTTGACACTGGATGGTGAGGTGCATTAAGTGAAAGAAGCAATGATAAATTGCTGCATGCTGAAGTAGCCGATTGTCTGAATCCCTTCGTACATCAAAGGTACAGTGGAACCCTGTTAATTGAATAGCCACTTTGCCAATGGAAATTATTCAATAAACAGAGATTGTGTCACTATCCTGTGTTCTAGAGATAAACATAGCATTTACTCTATTATATCTTGTTTGACAGAGCTCCATGAGCTCTGTCAAACAAGATATAATAGATTAAATGCCTGTATTGGATGTACTGAGGTCAAATAGGTCTATAAACAAAGGAAAACTGGGGTGAGTCAGGGTAATTTCTTGACAGGTTACAAGATTTTTTATTCACTTAACAGGAGTTTACTCTATAACCTATATTCAATTAACAGGTTAAATTTGTACTGGAGGTATGGTAAATGGTTTTGTGTTGGGAAATTATATTCAATTAACCGGGTTATTCAGTTAAGAGATATCCAATTAAGTGGGCTCCACTGTACTGCAAAACCGCTCTTTTTGGGTCCAAAAGTCCACATTCTGCAAAGCAAGGAATGAAAATTGATTGCGAGAATGTCAAGGTCTATCTTGTTTAGCTAAACCAGTCCGTCGGAAACTAATCCTTTGATCTTGGATGTTAATATGTCCAGCTCCCAACTGTAAAGCCTGTAGGTCGCTGCATCTGCGGAAAGATGTAATTGCTATGAGGAAAATTGTTTTCAAAGTGACTAATTTCAATGAAGCTGTCTCCGTGGGTTCGAAAGGTTTCAACTGTATACATTCTAAAACGAGAGCCAAAATCCATGATGGTAATAGTAAACAAGTGGGTGGACGTTCATTAAAAACACCTTTTATTAATCGTATGATCATAAGATGCTGACCAATTGGTTGTTTATCAACCATGGGGAGGCAAGCTGAAAGCATGGATCTACACCCCGTAATTGTTGCATATGACAAACCCTTATGATAAAGGTGGGACAAGAAATTCGTACAATCTTTCCAAGTTTCTGAATGTGAATTAATTTGTTCTTTAACACACCAACCGTTGAATTGTCTGAATTTGGACAAGTAATCTTTTCTTGTACCTGGTCTCCATGAGGCCTCCCACAAATTTCTAGCGCACAATGAAAAACCCACTGTTTTGAGTTGTCTGTCGATAAGAGCCATGCCATTAAGTTCAGAGACTTCGGATTGGGATGTGTAATCAGGCCATTCTCCTGTGTCAAGAGGTTGTTGTGAACCGGAAGAAATATCAGGTGGTCCACAATTAGTTCTAGCAGGTGAGGAAACCAACATCTTCTTGGCCAACAAGGGGCTATTAGTATTAGGTACAGTTTTGGTATTTCCAAAAATGTTGTAATAGCCTCATCAGAACAGGTATGGGCAGGAAAGCATATGCATACAGGTTGTTCCAAGGTATCGAGAGTGCATTGAGAGCCCAAGCCTGTTTGTTGGGAATCCAAGAACAAAATTGATCTGTTTGTTTGTTCTCCAGAGTCGCGAACAAATCTGTGTGGGGTTGTCCCCATTTCAGAAACAACTTTTGAACAACAGTCTTATCCAGACTCACATTTGTTTTGGTTCATTACGTTTCTTAACAAGTAATCTGCCACCCGATTCATTTTCCCTTAGAGGTGAATGGCTTTCAAAGATATACTGTGCTTCAGAAATAAATGACATAATTTCTCTGCCAGGTGACTGAAAATCACTGACTTTGTGCCACCATGTGTGTTGATGTACTGAATAACCGATGTGTTGTTGCATTCTATCAATACATACTGTCCCAGAATGTGGGGGAGAAAGTAACGTATAGTTTGAATTACTGCTTCCATTTCGAGACAATTGATGTGAGCCAATTTCTCCCTGGGAGTCCAATCCCCTTGAACCATGCGACCCTGCATCGTTCCTCCCCAACCCACTTTTGTTGAAGCATCTGTTGTTATTATGACATTGTGATCTACTGCAGAAAGGGATAGGCCTTTCATTGTGTTGTGCCGTAACAACCACCAAGTCAAATGCTCATGCAATGTTATGAATCCCTGAACTACCATGTGCATAGTCATGCGCTGTGGGGACCAATTTGCCCACAGATGTTGTTGAATTGGTCTCAAGTGTAATCTTACATTGGGTATTAAGTCTATGAGGGAAGCCACTGTACACAGCATGACAAGGTATTGTCAGGCTGAAGGGTTTATGTGAAACAATGCTTGTTTACTGATTCGAGACATTGTATTCTCTCTAGAGAAGGATAAATCATACCAAGTCGGAAATTTAGTTTTCAACCCAGGTAAGTTATCTCTTGAGAAGGAATAAGGCTGGAGTTTTCCCAATTGATCAGAAAACCTAAATGTATTATGGTGTTTAAGACCACTTTTCGATCGCTTAATAACCTTTCTCTGCACGCGTTCAGAACTAACCAATCGTCCAGGTAATGAACCAGACGAATTCCCACTGCCACTACTGAAGTTACTTGGGTAAAAACTCTTGGTGACATTATGGTTCCATAGTTCAGAACACGAAATTGGTATGAAATGCTCTTATAATGGAACCATAGGAATTTTCTGTATCCTTCTGCCATGGGGAGATACATATATGCATCGCAAAGGTCTAAAGATATTGCATAATCGTTTTTGTTTGCTAATGAAAGAACAGTTTTTAAGGTGTCCATTTTGAAATGAATTGGTTCAGTTTCTTCACATTTAGAACTGGTCGCAATTTCCCATTCTTTTTGAGAACCAGAAACATGTTGCTGTAAAAACCTTCCCGATTTTGAAGGGTTGGAACTACTTCTATAGCCTTCTTGGCAAGTAATTCCTTTATTTCTTGAAGGATTAATTCGTTCTGATGAGAATCGTGAGAAGGAAGTTTTATTTCCTTTGCACCTGAAAGTTTTGGAATCTTGTGAAATTAGAACTTTAGGCCCTGAGTGTCAGTGTTCAGTACCCGTTGATCGCTTGTTATTAAGAACCAATTTGTTGAAAAATGTTTCAAACGACCCCCTCCATGGGAATGTAAATATTTTGTAAACTTGAAATTTCATCGGAATGTATAGTTGAAATACTTACATAGTCATTGTTTTGAGAAACGGTTGCCTTGAGCGTGTCCTCGACCCCATCCCTGTCTTGAGAAGCCTTGTCCGTATTCCCATCCTGTGAAATTTTTAGCAAAGTTGCGTTCATCATTGAAAGGTCTTTTTGGAATCCGAAAAGAATCCTTAGAGTCCGACGACAACAAAGAAATGGAAGTCGCACTTGCTGATGGTGCTTTCTTGGCTATGTATGGTTGAGACAGGAAGGTAGAGTTATTCCCCTTTCTCTTTACTGATTTCGAAGCATTAAAGGGGTTCACAGTGGGTATGTCTGGAAGAAGTTCTGACACTTGTTTCTTTCTTTCACGACAAGCTTTTAAAAGAGGTTCCAAGCCACTGCCAAAGACTCCATCGTCGAAATGCGGTAAATTCGCTATATCATTCCGAGCTTCATTTTCAGTCCAACTCACATCAGACATAGGACAACTGTGTCTGATGATGTGATGAAATGCCACAGTCCGCCCCGCTTGATCGAGGGATTTGGATGACATTTCAAATATATTTTTGATTTGGTCTATGACATCAGTTGGTTCATAATCCTGAGTTTCAATGGTGGTCAGGAGTTTAGCCAAAGCTTGCTGAACATAAAGCTGTAATACAATGTTCATTCTCCCAGCTTGATGTCCCTTATAAGCCACATTTTCCAGAAATTTGGCTGATTGAGAAACTAAACTGGAATGAGATCCGAACTGTTTCTTTTGCTTATTTCTGTGGTACTTTTTAGCCACTGCATCACCCAACAAGTCGACCATAGAAGGGACTTGCAGAAAAGGATCTGTGTCATCATTCACAGGAAATTTGTTGAAACTGTCCTCATTAAATGGCTCTGAGGTGCAATAACTTTTCATCAAAAGTTTCTTTTGTGCCTCGTCGATTTGTAGCCCTTCTTTCTTGGGATGATTTTTAATTTTAAAACTTTGTTCTCTGAAATATCAGATAAGGTTTTTTTTGACAAGCTGTGAGTATTAGTTTCCCCATCGACACATTCATTTTCATCAGACGAAACATTTGCATGTAAACTAATATAATCGTGGTCCGATTGCAGGTCACTATTTTCCCGCTGTCTGTTGCGTGACTCAAATGAAATATCATCGCCGGCCAGCTTAGCATGCTGCCTAGTTTTTCCGTCAGAACGATCTATATTTGCCGGCTTAGCAAGCCGCATAGATCTTGAATCTGAGGTAAAGCTCCTCTTCGAGGACTCAGATAAGGGGCGATTATCTAACAGCAAATTCATAATCTGTCCCATTTTATCGTTCAGACCTGTAAAATTTTCTGTCAGTTCTGATTGAAGCCTGTCACATCTAGCATCTAAAGCGTCATATAGATGGCCTTTTTTCTTAGAACTGCCACAAAAAGTATTTTGAGGTGTATCTATACAAGACTCCTCCGATAACGCAGAGCGAGTCGTATGTTAGCCAGGGGGAACATTCCACATGTATATTAATTTGTGGAAGTTACGAAATAAAACTGTTATTGCCTACAAAAGATTTTTCTAGGTTATTGCGTAATAAATTACCTGAGATTGAAGAGAATTTATAGCTTTCTTTTAAAACAACCCTGATCACAAAATAAAACTAAATTCTGCATCAACACACAATATTTGGGGAAAAAATCTGTCTCATTTAACCATACTGCAGGCAAAACAGAGTCCCACCCCCATTAAACAATATGAATGTCAATTTTGTTTCAAAAACTGGGGATGCAGCAATATATTTCACCAATATAAAAGGACTCTGCCATTTTATCCAAACAACTGATGTCAAATTTTCTTCTACCTACTGATGTGGTAAAATATAGCCCTGAATAGGACCCCCGGTATGCCCCTTTTCATCAAAGTCTATGATATAATTCATAAATTAATTGATATTGACCCAAAACAAAGATACTGTGATATTAAATTTCCCATTTGTGATAGTTTTTAAACCACATTCTGGCTTCTGAAGATATTTCACATTGTGTTTGATGAATTTTTTGCAATTTTTCTAAAGAAAAAGCCCCAGTTTTCTCAATTTAGGCACCTAGGGTCATTGATATGGCACTGACAAAGCATAAAACAGTGCTTTTTTCCAAAAGATGACCAGTGCCTGCTACTGTGGTGTCTCATAACACTGTTAAAATGCCTAAAACCATCAAATATTGATTCTATAGTGCTACTTATTTGTTTATTTATGAGTGTTTAAGGGCACATACTTATGCACAATGGCTAATCATGACCATGACAGTTTTACAGGTGGAGGAAGCCGGAGTACCCGGAGAGAACCACCGAGCAACGACGAGCAGCTGCGAGCTCCCCAACATCGTAACTCTGCACTGCAGCACAGGCAGGGTTAAATTGGTTGAAGACATGTGCACCATCGACATGCAGTATGCCTCATTACACCGCGTCATTGTGCCCCCATGTGGACAATCAGGGTTAAGTGCCTTGCCCTAGGACACAATGCAGGAGGCCGAGTCGATCGCTCATACTGTCACCCATCTGAGGACTAACCGGGCTCGACGTTGCTTAACTTCGGTGATCTTACGAGAACCAGTTACCACAACGCCACCACGCCCCCTGATTCTATAGTGCTATGCTTCTGCTGCAGGTACCCATAAGTGCACTTTCACAACTTTTGTTTTAATCCCCACAGACACCCATTCTGACAAAAAGAATGAAATTAGAGAAAATATGTTTCCAAAGAGGATGAATCAGACATTTGCTTCAAGAATATAGTGGTCTTTGATGTTTAATATATTTGTGTGTGTGTGGAGGGGGGAGGGTGAAAGATATTCAGCTGCCAATTATTGAAAATGTTGATCCAGGCAAATGAAAAGCAAAGAAACACCTTGTGTGATGATGAGACAGACAGACAGACAGACAGACAGACAGACAGACAGACAGACAGACAGACAGACAGACAGACAGACAGATAGGCTTGCAGTCACACATTTAGGAAGTCAACATGAGACAACTGAATGACATACAATAAAAAATATAGTGGCAGAGGCATAACAACGTTGTCAAATAGAAAAATAACTCAGTGGACCATGGCTGCTGCAGTCTGAAAATAAATCATAAGAAACTGAAAGTGTATGATATTAACTTCAGCCTCTAAAAACATGCTGTACAGTCTTTCCAAATGCTTATCATCAGCAGAAGGGTTAAGTGTGTGTGGGAGGGGGACATGACTTAAGGAGAGAGCAGTATTTCACAACTGTAACTGTAAATTTGAGCTTATCATGGGAACCATGACCGCACCAGTACTAGATTGCTATATTGGTAGATATGAACAAATGCCATTCATTCACATTTGTTATTTTATTATGTTATTTTTTCTTCTGTAGCCCTCTCCCCTCCCCAAATTTGTGTCTCAAAATACTCTTTCAATGAAGGAGTCGTCCAACATTTTAAAGAGCACAGAGAAAAACTTCTAAATACCAGTGAATAGAAGTGCAGTATAGGTTTTCTGGCTGTGTTTGAATAGTGATTTGGGAGGGGGTTGGAAGATTGGAATCCTCCCTGCCCCTACTACTATGAGGTGGAACAATGGTTTAAATAAATGTGTTAATAGAGTAAGATAGGATGTTAGTTAGCATCTGCCAGATGTTATATTGTGCTCCTGGGAAATACACTTGCTCAAAATATGAATTTGCTTGCATTGACAGCCTTAGTTTTGGCAATATATAGCCTTTATTGCTGACTGTGAGAAAAAGTAACTTTCCAAAACAATAAAACAGTTTTGTAGTGTGGTCCCCATTAAACATTTAAATGTGAAATAATCCCCCAAAATAATAATTGAATCTGGTTTGGAAGCCAAAAAACATATTTTCTATAGGTATCACAGAACTAAATATTTTCCCAAAGGCCACCATTATAACGTTCAGGTGAAAAAAAATATGATCGCATAACTTCAATTTTGGCATTCAAATATGTCAAGTATAGCCCTTCAGACAACTTTTTCTGACCTGAAAACAGGGGGTCATGCAACAAATAAGAAAGAAGAAATTTCACGAAGAGAAGTACCAGTCACGTGCACTTATTTTTCAGGGAATTCCCTACAAAAACACACAAAAAGTAGATTGTATTTTTTTAGGTCCAAATGTCATCAAATCACCCTCTTTTTTATCAGGAATATTCAACAATAATGCAAGGTGCCAATAGAATGTTTCAAATGTTTATTGAAACAATATATTTTTCCAAGGCTGTTTATTTTTAGAGATTGCATCATTTCTGAGTGCAACATTTTAAGGCCTGCCATTCATCAAACTATAAGTCGAGTTTGATTTTGTCACAACTCGACTTATAGTTTGATGAATGGCAGGCGGGCATAAACAATTGGTTTCTGGATGATAACCTGATAATGGTTCGGCCCACATTCATGAAACTTCATAGGTAGTTTGGCCTCGGTGAGAGGAAGAACCCTATTTAGTTTGGACTCACTAGGTCAAAGGTCAAGGTCACAGTGACCTTGAACATACTAAATCACAAACAATTGGTTTCCGGATAATAATTTGACTATGGTTGAACCCACATTCGTGAAACTTCATATGTAGGTTGACCTTGGTGGGAGGAAGAACTCTATTTATTTTGGACTTGCTAGATGAAAGGTCAAGGTCACAGTGACCCTGAACATAGTAATCAAAACAATTGGTTTCCGGCCGATAACTTGATAATGGTTTGACCCACATTCATGACACTTCATGGGTAGGTTGGTCTTGGTGAGAGGAAGAACCCTGTCTATATTGGATGCGCTAGGACAACGGTCAAGGTCACAGTAGCCCTGAACATAGTAAATCATAAACAATTGGTTTCTGCACAATAACTTGATAATGGTTCAACCCACAATCATGAATCTTCATAGGTAGGTTGGCCTTGGTGAGAGGAAGAACCCTATATATATTTGACTTGCTAGGTTAAAGGTTAAGGTCACATTTGACAATGGTTCAATCCACGTTCATGAAATTTCATAGGTTGGTTGACATTGCTGAGAGGAAGAACCCTATCTATATTGAATGTGCTAGGTCGAAGGTCAAGGTCACAGTGACCATGAACATACTAAATCATAAACAGTTGGTTTCTGGATGATAACTTGACTATTGTTGAACCCACATTCATGAAACTTCATATGTAGGTTGACCTTTATGGGAGGAAGAACCCTATTTGTTTTGGACTTGCTAGGTGAAAGGTCAAGGTCACAGTGACCCTGAACATAGTAAATCATAAACAATTGGTTTCGGGATGATAACTTGATAATGGTTCGGCCCACATTCATGAAACTTCATAGGTCAGTTGTCCTAGGTGAGCGGAAGACCCCTATTTATTTTGAACTCAAAAGGTCAAGTCACAGTGATTTTGGACCCCTGAGATGAACGGTCAAGGCCACAGTGATCCTGAACATAGTAAATCGTAAACAATTGGTTTCGAGATGATAACTTAATAATGGTTTGACTCACATTCATGAAACTTCATAGGTAGGTTGGAAGAACCCTATTTATTTTGGACTTGAAAGGTCAAGGTTACAGTGACCTTAAACATATTAAATCATAAACAAACGGTTACCAGGTGATAACTTGACCACTGTTCAACCCATATTCATGAAACTTCATCTGAAGGTTGGCCTTAGTGAGAGGAAGAAACCTTCTTATTTTGGACATGCTAGGTTAAAGGTCAAGGTCACAGTGACCTTGCACATAGTAAATCATAAACAGTTGGTTTCCCAATGATAAGTTGATAATGATTAAACCCTCATTTGTGCTGTCACAACTCGACATTGGATTGATGATCCTATCAGCATTTTTTTTTTTAGAGATTGCATCATTTCCGAATGCAACAGTTCAAGGCGGGTAACTCTAATTCAGATATTTAGTTCAGTGATACCATCTACAGTGATTTCAACCAGGTTATCTCCCCTTCAGTTTTGAAGATTTAATATAGATTCCCATGAGATTCTTGTGTGCACAACTCCTGCAACATTTAGAAGTGAACATGTGCATATATTAAAATGTTAAAGCTTCAATAGCTTTGATGAACTTATTTCCCCTTGAACTGAAATTATATTTAATATAGATTTCTATTTGAAATTTTTAGGTTTACAACTCCTTCCACATTTCTTATCTGTTTTTGATAAAACTTCTACCAACATCCCCATAAGTTTTCCCTTATCTTGAAAACCATTGATGTGTATTTGTTTGTGTGTTGTTACACACTGAACATAATACAGGCAAACCCCTATTAGCCTTGAGTTAGTTTGCAATGGCTGAAGGCATGTGACCATCAGCTTACCATGTGTCTAGGCACACAGTGCCATTATGCTTCTAAAAGTTTAAAGAGGAAGGGGGTTAAATATCTTTCTGAAGGACACGCAATGCAAATGACTGACTAGATAGGAACTCAAAACCTCTTGATCATATGACTCACATGCTAACCAATGAACTATCATTCCCCAGGTGTATCAGTACTTGGTTGCACAGTGGCTCAGTGGTTATGGCATTGGGCTTCAACCAAAAGATCCATGTTTGATCCCCACCAGGGGTAACTGCATTATGCCCTTGGGCAAAACACTTAATCCCTATTGCCCAAGTGGGGCACAGTGGCTCTGTCTGCTAAGGCGTACTGAACGTCAATCGTGCACTTGTCTTAACCTATGCTAACCCTGCTTCTGTGGAGTTAGTGTGTTGGGGAGTCTGATAGCTGCTCACCACTACCTGGTGGTTCTCTCTGGGTACTTCGTCTTCCTCAACTCATGAAACGGTCTGACATGAGGTGACCCTTGCTGTCAGAAGTGCTGTAATCCCCAATAAATAAATAAATAATGTATAGGCACTCTGCATTAAATTGTTCCAAGGTAAACCTGTCTTAACTAGTTTGAACAACCAAAATTAATCTACCATTCTGCCAGTTAAACTAACTTTGGTGATGAAACATTCCAGTATAAAATTAAATGCCTGTTCTTAATGCCTACCTCTTTAAACCATATGCTGGGTTTTAAAAAACTGAATTGTAATCAAAGATGAAAAGACTTGCTCAAGTCTTGCTCTAGTTTAACTGGTAGAGTGCTAGAAGCCACTATTAGGACTCTCTTGAAAAGTGCTGAAAGCCACTTTAGTGGCTTTACACTGTGTGCATTTGCTTGTTGTTTGTGCAGCAGTAGATAAAGAAATGTTCATATAAAATTGTATTATTACAATTTATTGGAGAGTGCCAACAGGCACTCTCCAATAAATAATAACAAAACAATCATTAATCTTGCTGTATTAAGGCTCCCCTTGCTGAGAGCATTGCATCTTTGAAAGAAAATATACATGTTACAAATCACCTTTGGAAAATAATTTAACACTCTACCAGTTAAGCAGTATTTTTTTTCAAAATTGTGTACAAAAATTCCTCTGTTTGAGAAGAACAATCATAAAACATACAATACAATATACGAAAATGGATTCATCAGCAAACATGATGCTTACTTTAGCTTTCTCCAAAAAAATATACACGTAATGGAGATGAAAATCTTGGCAAGGTTATTGTACAAGAAAAATTTGAGTGGACAATCAGTTATTAGAAAATTATTCATTGTATAATTGCATCACTTAATTTTACGTACTGCACTACATGGAAATCAGTGATGGGTTCTCTCCAATATGCCATTGTAAAAGTTAATTGAAACACTGGCTGAAAATTAATACTGAAGCAGAATTACACAAGAGAGGGAGGCAAAATAGAGGAAGAAGGAGAGAAAATTGTGGGAATGGAAAAGGGAAATGGAGAGTTTCTGCAAAGAAAATGCTGGAGAAAAGCAAGAATGGTGATGAGGATGGTGATGAGGATGGTGATTGTTGAAAACCCAGGAGCTCTTCAAAACAATCAACTGCCTTGTTAAGTATGTCAGCCCTTAAGTCCTCCGATTAAATTTACATTAATAACTACCGTATATACATGTCCACAGCTGCAGATGACATTATCGTGTTTCTACATTATTGTTGGCTGCCTCAACAGGCAGCCAACAATGATGTAAAAACACTGTCAAGATAAATGCACCCACCAGTAGATTATCAAGGAAGAATACACTGGGGGCAACTTGTTCAGAGCCGTATGTTACTGGATTCCTGCAGGCCTTGAAACGCCTTGAATTTGAAAATCAATTTTCAATGCCTGGAAAGTCATTGAATTTCTCCAAAACTCAAAAAGTGGCCTGGAAATTCCTTGAAAAAAATATAAAAACCATCAAAATTTTCCTGTGATTATCCTACAATTTATTTCCACTGGTACTGTGCTCTCAATTTTTAGTTGTTAACCTTGAAAAACCTTGAATTTTACTTTTATGAAGCCTTGAAAAACCTTAAATATTGCATGGAAATGGCCTTGAAAAGCCTGGAATCCACTTACTACTTAGCTGCAGAAACCCTGTATAAAAGGGGCTGTTGTGGCTCTATGGGGACTTAAGGGTTAGGCATTAGGAATTGAATGACTTTCCTCATTGTAAAATTATTTGAATATACCTAGTTGTTGGAGACAGCCTAAATAAACGTTTTATCAGAAACATTTGCTTGACATTGAAGGAAATTAATGCTACATAATTTTCTTTGAAGTTTGACAAACGAAATTACTTTAAAAGTTTAAGATTATTACATTGTCATGGCTATTGCCACTTCATTTTTTTTTCAGAAAGTAAAAATCCATCGAATGATCCATATCATCAACACTTGTGTCAGAAATAATTATTACTGACACTTCCTTAAAAAGGAGGAAAAAAGTCTCAATTAATGAAATGCTGTCCAGAACTTCATTGATTAATTTTGCAGAATTTTTAAAAGTTTCTTTGTGGAAGGTCTTGACAAAGATCAAGCAAACTGGGACCGCATTAAATCCAATTATTGGTAATGTCATCTTTCCATTTTATTATCTGAATAAATTAGATTTAACAATTGTATTAACTGTTGGATGTGAAAAAATTTTCTTAAAATAATAGTAACCCTTCTTTTCCAGAAAGGTCATACCATGACTGTACAAATAAGAAGAAATCACTTTTTTGGGGAAGTGAAAATGGGCCCAGCGAATTGGAATTTCTATCCTTGAAACAAATCTCAAAATCGAATTGGGTGTGCCATGTTGACACTGACATCGAAACCAAATTGAATTGGGAATAGATAAAACAATTTTTGGGAAATGACCATTATTTTTTTTATCCTTGCCACTTGTGCATGCTGTTTGCACATGGTGAAAGTAGTATGAATACCTGAGTGCAAGGTCACAAGTTACATTGCTACAACAGTTCTTAAAAAGTGGAGCGTGGTATTTCTTATCAACCTTCCTTACAATTTTTTACTACAGGCTTGCACTACAGTGGAAGACCCTAACGTGGATAAAATACTCTCTATTTTAATCTTTCCCAAGAGATTTGGGAAAGGAAAGTGGTGTAAAAACACCATGAAAAAATAAGCCAAAACTGGGTCGAATGTCATCGGCACACACCCAGTAGGGGACGCTCTTCTCTTAGTACAATTCCACGACTTCCGTTAACCAGTGCGCACGCAGTCATCAAACCATTCTTTTTTTGTCTGCAAAACGTGGAGGACGTATCGCCATTTTGCATTATGAAACAGTGATAATACAACTCGTCGATAATGGTTTTCCTGTGACTGGAATTATGGATCTGAAGATAGAATAATAACAGGACTGTGTTTTATATATTCTCATTAATATTTTCAACCACATTTTCATTGAATTTTATTTATATATTCCGATTTCACGTATGATTTTCGACATCGTTTCAATGCGGTTCGGACATAAAAATTTTCGGTTGATAAATTTTAATATTATTATTGGAGTTAGGTTCAGTGAGGGACTGTATGGACAGGATTTCTCTACTCTGTTGAGGGCTGAATTTCTGTTTTTTAGGTCCCCGTCGGCCGTCTGGGTTCTGTTGTGTACCCACCGGTTCCTTTTTTTCTGCCACCTTTCTCTCATAGTTGGGGGTGTTCTTCTACTTTCTGTATCTGTTGAGTTCACCTTTTTCTTCTACTGCTCTCACCTCTGTTATGTCCAGTTCGGTTCCTTTAGGGCAATGCCTTTTGCCCTCGCTTTGGTGCGTTCTCGTGGCTGTTCCACCGGCACCCGTGGGAGGGGGGGGGGGGGAGAGGGAGTTGGGGAAGGCTGTCGTTTTGGGGCCTCTTGACACAACCATGTCTGGTGAGAGTTATACCCCCTCCGTGGGGGATGTGCAGCTCCTCCCATGCCCACAGGGAGGGAGGGGAACACTGTCATTTCGTAGCCTCCAGACATGACCATGTCTGGTATACCCCCTCCGTGGGGGATGTGCAGTTTTTTATCGTGGTGGATACTGCGGGAGATTTGGTTGTCTGGTGAAGAGATGCCTGGTTCCAGGACTATGCGCCCTCTCCAGCAAATAATGTCTAGATGAGAACGTCCCCTTTTGGTCGCGATCATTCAACCTTGATGGCTGCCCGAGCCCAAAAACCTTTAGCATAGTCTATAGGTCATATTTATGGAAGGATTTCATTGTACTTGTTAGGTTGACTCCATATAATGCCTAGATGATGACATCCCCTTTTGGTCGTGATTGGTCAACGTTGATGGCTACAGGTGCCCGAAGTCCGAAAATCTTGAGCACGGTCTACAGGTCATATTTATGAAGAGATTTCATTGTAACTTCGAAGGATGACTCCTGATGATGCCCAGATGAGAATGGCCTCTTTTGGTTGTGATCATTCAACAACCATGATGGCTGCCCGAGCCCAAAGCCCGAAAACCTTTAGCACAGTCTTCAGTTCATATTTATGAAGGGATTTCATTGTGACTTGGTAGGTTGACTTCATATAATGTCTTGATGAGAACATCCCCTTTTGGACACGATTAGGTAACTGTCACGGCTACAGAGGCCTGAAGCCCGAAAACCTTTAGCACAGTCTACAGGTGATATTTATGAAGGGATTTCATTGTACCTTGGTAGGATGACTCCAAATAATGTCTAGATGAGAATGTCCCCTTTTGGTCGCGATCATTCAGACTTGATGGCTGCCCGAGCCCAAAACCCCAAAACCTTTAGCATAGTCTATAAGTCATATTTATGGAAGGATTTCATTGTAACCTGTTAGTTTGACTCCATATAATGCCTAGATGATGACATCCCCTTTTGGTCATGATTGGTCAACTGTGACAGCTTCAGGGGCCCAAAGCCCGAAAACCACACAGTCTACAGGTCATATTTATGAAGGGATTTCATTGTAACTTCGTAGGATCACTCCAGATGATGCCCAGATGAGAATGTCCCCTTTTGGTTGCGATCATTCAACCATGATGGCTGCCCGAGCCGAAAGCCTAAAAGCCTTTAGCACAGTCTACAGGACATATTTATGAAGGGATTTCATTGTAACTTCGTAGGTTGACTTCATATAATGTCTAGATGAGAATGTCCCCTTTGGATGCAATTGGGAAACTGACGGCTACAGGGGCCCGAAGCCCAAAAATCTTTAGCACAGTCTACAGGCCATATTTATGAAGGGATTTCAATGTAACTTGATAGGATGACTCATTTTGGAATAATTTCATTGTAACTTGGTAACTTTCGTTGATATACATTAACTGTGAGGGCCACATACATTAACTGTGAGGCCATATTAACCCACCCCTCAGCTCTTCAGTACAGTGTACACCTCATATTATTTTTTATCAAAAACATAGCATACAGGGAACAGAAATGAACATATTCCCAATTATCACAATTCTTGTCTTATTTCATAATCCTTTCTTAAACATTGAACATTATCCTTTTCATCAAACACAACACACAAGTTAAGCTACAGTGTCATTGACACTTTCATTCATATGGAGACTCTGGAGTCCATGTTGGGCGTATCGGGAGAGATGCTGGAATGCTTCCTCTCTTCGATCACATCGTCTCTACTTTGCTGCTTATCTGCTCCCAGATAAGTTTGACGACGAACAGATTTTTTGTGTGTGCTGTCCAAGGCACTCATGCATCTTCTCACACACATGCCTGTAACACAGCTAACTTGGAATTAGTTTGCAGGGACGCTGTGCTGGACACATGTCGTTCCCTTCTTGAGGGGCAGTGCGCTGCTCTTCGATCTGCCTCTATCGCAGGTCCGCTACTATTCCATGGTACCGTGGCGACAGTCCGGGATGTCTCCCTATGTCATTCCATAGATCAGTTACTGCTTCGTCAGCTTGATCAGGCTTCTGTTGGAGGCAGAGGCCGTCCAAAGCCTAACAAGTACACTTCTGCTTCCTCTGCGAAGCTAAGGGCTGATTCTCCACAGAGTAACAAGTAGGCGCCGGCAGTAGTCACCTCGAATTCGTCCCAGGTTGACACTTTTTTGCCTCCGGTGCATTATCGTTCCTACGATTCCGCCAATCCGTCAGTCTGCCAGACTTTGATGGTCTTGGATCAGGACTCCAACTCCCAAGCCGGCCATTTTTAGCTTAACTTGACATAGTCAAGATAAGCTATTGGCATCACGCGTGCGGAAGTCTGTGAGTCTGTTCACGTTTTCCTTTAGCACAGGCTACACCCCACAGTTCTTCCAAAGAAGGACTGCTGACTCAGACAGGTTATCGATCTGAGTATCCTGACCCAGTCTATCATTGCTCCTCAGTTCAGCATGGAGGCTTTCAGGTCAGTTCACCGCTCCATTCCCCAAGATGTTTTCCAGTTCAAGGCCATGCCCTTTGGCCTCGACCTGGATCCTTGGGCCTTCACCCGTCCGATGTCGCATGTGTTAGTCTTACTTCGCACACAGTCCAGTGTGTCTTCTTTGGCATATCTAATCAATATCCTCCAGAGGCATTCCAATGCTGCCTTTCTGGAATTGGGTTCCGAGTCAATGGGGAGAAGTCGGACCTGGTCCCTTCTCCGTCATTTTATCATCTGGGATGGGCTTCCATACTCGGCTGGATATGGTGGTGGTTTCCCAGGCAAGGGCTGTGCTTTTCTCAGCCTTTTGCCCTGACTCTGTCCCAGTCCACGTCCACAACAGCTCGGAGTCTTCCCCGGCTGCTCGGTCTCTGCGGTTTGGTGACGGATCTCATTCCTCTAGGTTGTAGGATAACCACTATAATAAGCTGTAGGATAACCACTATAAACTATGTAGCTTTCTCTTCATACACTGATCAGACCAGAATCTGACTTCCTTTTTTGGAAAGCTCTCACTGAGAACTTTCCAGAAAATGATGTCAGATTCTGATTTTATCAGTGCAGAAGCAGCAGTATACTTAGTTTATTGTGGTTATACTACAACTTATTTTGACTTGTACTGTAGGTCCCAAGCTCTCGCGAAAAATAACCATATACAGTTCTATAGCCCAAGGTCAGATACTCTCTGAAATATAGCCTGGAAGGCATTTTGTGCAATCACGGATGAAAAACAGCTCAAAGTGAACCAGTTTTGATCCACAACATACTTTCTAACAATGATGCACACACCCAGCGAGTGTCTGGGACAAATATGGCTGTGCAAGTATTTTGCACCAGGTGCAGTCAAGCATGAAAAAGGATTTCAGTGACCCAGTTTTGATTTACTTCACACCTTTGAGTAATGATGCTCCCTATTGGAACCCTGGGAAGTGGAACAGTGCTTATTTATTAGTGTTAATAAGTCCTGTTTTATTGGTAAAATAGGACCTGGTAACTAATGCCTGGGCTGTAAGTCCCCAAATGTGGGCAGCATAAGTTTAACTGGCTGAGTGCTGGAAGCTACTATCATGGCTTTACTGTAAAGTGCTGAAAGCCGCTATAGTGGCTTCGCCATCCTTGTAAAGTATTGCTATTTTTTCGAAAATAATAGAAAGTGTATTGAAATGACATATTTTGTTTTCCATTATTTGAGAGTGCCAATGGGCAAAATATTTGAATTAATAAAAATTTAGAGCAAAAACAGACATAGCTGTTTGACTGAACTTTTCCAGAGAGAAAAAAATGTCATGTTTAATAACGTCATTGGAAAAACATTTAGCACTTTACCAGTTAAATGATTGGCTAAACTTGACTTCAAACCAGTGTTATTCTGTTGCAGTCATGATATAGCCATGGTGTAGTGAACTTAAACACCAATAAATTAATAATACTAATCAAAGCGATCCAAAACAAAAATGAATTGCACATACTAAATTCTTTTCCAACAACTGTCCACGAATGGATGTTCCCCAGTGTCACCTTATCGGTAACCCACTAGATAAAAGGGGACACATTTATTAGTTACAATAATGGTTGTAGATGTATTGAATAGTCATTTCTTTCTAGATTCTGCTAATGGTGTGATTGCCAAAAGATACAAGATACGTCGTCTTCCTCCACCCATAAAACTGCCAGACAAGGGGTGGTTCTGGCTGTTAAAAGTGTTGTTAAATCCCATTAACCAAATAAATAGCCCTTTACCAAATGCACAACAAAACCGTATCATCTAAGCCATCATTGAAATGATCTGAGCTCAATTGCTCTGAGAGTCACATGATATGGTTTTGTTGAAATTTAAAAAAAAAATGTTTTTTCAACTGCGTAATTTTTAAATTTACACTGACTGATGAATCCAATTTTTTAGTAAAAGGGCTAACTGAAGAGTCTCTTTGCCATCAATAAATTTTCAGTTAACAGGAATATTCTTGAATAACTAGAATTTTGGGGTTTTTTGCTTCTTAGACATAGCTTATGACCCTTTATTGGAACAAGCTCAATGATCTTGTTCAATGACACATCAAGAGCTGTGTTTTTGAGGCAAAAATTGGCAAAATAATTAAATTTAAATGATGAACTTTGTAAATAGCACTAGGGAGCGTGGTGGCTCAGGGGTTGCAGCATTTGATTTCAAACCGAAAGGTCCTTGGATAACTGAGTTGTGTCCTTGGGCAAGGCACTTAATCCTGATTGCCCACATGGGGCATGGTGGTGCTGTGTAGTAAGACATACTGCACGTCGATGGTGCACTTGTCTTCAGCCAACACTAACCCTGTGTGGAGTTAGTACATTTGGGAGTTACTTGCCAGTTGTTTGATGTTTCTCCCTGGGTATTCCAGCTTCCTCCACTTGTAAAACTGTCCAACATGAGGTGACCCTGGCTGTTGAAAGTGTCATTAAACTCCAATAAAGAAATAAATATGTGAATAGCACTGACCGCTTATATGGTAAAAGGTTAAATGAAAGCCAACTGTTACCACACCAGTGCTGTGACACATTCAAGTTTGTTAGTCAGTAGTTGTACTGATCAGCTTGTGTGAAATTACACATCCCAAATCTTCATTAATTTGGATTCTCACAAAAATGTCAATTAGCTTTGATGAAATAATAAACTGGCAAGAGACAAGCCAATAAACCTCATTTAAGGTTATTTAAACTTTTGAATTCCAATTTCAGAGGAGACTGTTTTCGTGCTGATGAAAATTAGGGCACGATGAATGACTAATATCTTAACTTGGACCTCATTAACACATCGCATGATTGGTAATGTAATTATTATAACTGTCATGGCACTGAATTTTTGCAGACGTTTTTTTGTTCAACTTGCACTTCAGTGGTGTAATTTTCCTTGAATCTTTAAGCTGAATAAAGACAAAAGTAACTCTCTGCACACTGATATCAAAATACCAAAACTTCAAGCAACAAATGTGTTCCATAATGCTACAAGGAATTTAACTTCAATGACTTGTGTCAACCCATTCTGAATTTGTTAAATTCTTAGTTGCATTACGGGAAAAATTTACAGCTTGAGATATTAATATTTTGATATCAGTGTTCAGAGGGTTAAAGAGAACTATATATATGAAGAAGAAAGGTGGAGTACAACATCTAATTTTACAGATGGGGGGGTGGGGGGGGGGGGGTGCGAAAAGTTATATTCGCTCTCTATGACAATAAATAATTGAAATGAATCATTAGCCTTTTAATTAAATGGTAGGTAAATTGCTACTTTCCTTGTGGGGACCCTGGGAAGTAGAGCAATGATTGTTTACTGTGGTAAACAAGTTCTGCTTTACTTGTAGAATATGACCCAAAACCAACACCTGGGGTGGAATCGTCTAAAGTGGGCATCATAGTATGAACAGTTAGCTAAACTTGACTTCATACCTTCTTTGTAGCCTTAGATCATATGCATGACTTTAACCCTTTACCCAATGCAGACAATATCCAAATTTATTATTTTAATTAGAGCTTTTTTTAAATTTTCTAAAAACATTCAACAAAACCATATCATGTGACCCCTCATTGGAACGAGCTCGATGAGCTCGTGATATGGTTTTGTTGAAAGATTTGGAAAAATTAATTTCTTTCAACTGCTCAATTTGCAAATTATGCAGCCGGAAATGGCGATTTGTTAGGTTAAGGGTTAAACACCAATAAATAAATTGGCAGTTCTTAAAAATGCTAATGATTCATTCCACGCATTTTTATTCACAGGTAAAAAATACAATTCTGGAAAAGACAGTTGTACACTTTGTATTGACTACCATGCTGTATAAAACTTTTACAGCTGTAATTTCCATAGCCTTAGATGCTGGGGTGACATTAAACCACAACAAATAGTAAATAATACAAATTTCCAGAATAATTTTTTTGCCTTGTGAAAATAAATAATTGAAGTGAAGTGCTTCCCCCTGATGTGGCAGTGATACTGGTCATCAAAGAGTCCCAAAACCTAACCGTTCCTTAAGAGTGTTAGTCAAAACCTCCCCAAGCGTTTGTCAAAACATCCCCAAGAATTGGTCAAACCATCCCCAACAGTTGGTCAAAATGTGCCCAACAACTGATTAAAACATCTCCTATATAGGATTCAGCAATTTTCCATAATTGTCATGAAATCAGCGCATCGTGAAAAAGGGGTTATCTTAACTGGTTGAGTGCTAGAAGCCACTACTGGGCTTTCAAAGGGCAGAGCAAAAGTCAACATTTTCCTTGCTCATGTTTCATATTCAGTCAAACACAAATACTATTTTGTTTATAAAAATTTGTTTGATCACAAATTATTGGAGAGTGCCTATTGGCACTCTCCAATTATTTGTAATAAAACAAATTTTGATGAACAAATTCAGGCAACCAAAAATAATATAGCCCTTAACCAGTTAACTAAAAAACCTTACCTTAAAAAATTAAGATAACACACAAATGGGGTGCCATGAATTTCGATTTGTGAAGGTACAGTGAATGGTTTGGTGTTTGGAGGTTAGAGGGCTATTCAATTAATAAATATCCAAATCTCTAAAGTGAATAACCTTGAATATTATTTTCAAACAACAACCCATTTACCACCCCACTCTTTTGGGTTTCATAAAAAATTGCTGGTATTACAAAGACTTAGTACAGTGGCACCACTTAAATGGATATCTCTTTATTGAAAAATCATGTGAATTGAATATAACTTCCAAAGACAAAATCTTTTACCACCTTCAATACAAATTTGACCTGTTAATTGCATGTAGGTTATATAGTAAACTCCTGTTAATTGGATAAAAAATCTTGTAATTTATCTTACAAGAATGCATTTCCATCAATACAAACAAAAATGTCTTAGACAAAATACATAGAGATTATTACCATTATGTGGATGTACAAAATATATATCTGAGTTGAGCTCCGGGTTCTAAGGGCAGTCTTCGACTCGTCGTGATCTACCCTTAGAACCAGGAGCGAGACGCGGATACATATTTGATACATCCACATAATGGTAATAATCATTTTATCTTACAATATATTGAGGATAAGTCAAGAATGTAGACGAATATATAACAAACTATTTATTCGTACAGATGAACAAAAAGAAACCAAATGGAACTCACGCGAAAGGAATGTGTTTGTATCCGACCCCCTGATACAAACATCTGCATCAGGGGGTTGGATACACGACAATTGCGGAGTTAATACAGACAAAATACATGTTGATTGTAAGATAAAAATCTGTATTGAGGGTAGCAAACACATGTGCGGTCATTCGATTCAGAAAGAGAATTTTTTTTTACCTGCACTCATTTGGCATCGAATCATTATATCACACATGTCAAGGCTATCATCTTTTCATAATAGTAATTAAATGATAAATAAATCACCATCTCAACAAAATAAATTAGACAAGATCATTTTTTGCTTTGGCCTAGCTGTATGTGTATTTTGATGGAAACAATCATGTTTTGGAGAAAATTAGAATGAAGTTAGATGAAGTTCTGATTACTTTCCTTACTGCAGCCACATGAAAGCATGGAACATACTGGCTACAGACTGACAAAGGTGCCGTGAGTGACTTTAGATGAAGACTGGCACAGTTCTGTTTGTGTATTTTGAAGACACAATCAATTTTTTTGGAGGAATGTAGAATGCTGGTTTCTGATCCCCTTCTGGGAATAGAATTCTTCCCAACCCTTCAAGAGTGCAACATCTAAACCACTAGACCAGTGCACACCATCAGAAATTATGGCTGGAGGCTAGCTTTTTAGATAAAGTTCTAATGATTACTTGGTTTGCTTTCCTTTGCCAGCTTCATGAAAATGTAAAACTTCAGAAAATTATAGAGGACAATGGAAGTATGTGTCACACATCATAGGTGGTTCCATTACTTCAAGGTCAAGGTTATAGATCAAAGTCACACAAAAAATTTGTCGATATTCATGTCCCTGCCATTGATAAGAAAAAAATCAAACCACAAAAATCTAACTTCATACACGTGTTAAGGACAGGAAAAAGGTGTGTTACATGTAATAGTTGCTTGCATATCTTCAAGGTCAAGGCCATATTTTAGTGCCGTATGCTCAAGGTTACAAATCTTGTCTCAGCTATAACTCAGAAACTATTGGTGCTACAATCATCAAACTCCCCAACATTATAAAGGTTAATGGGAGTATGTATCACATACCATAGTTACACTTAAGGTCACACTTAAAATCTGTCAGTATTCTTGTCTCAGCCACAACTCAAGAACAAATCAAAGCATGATTATCAAACTTAATACGAATGGTAAGGACAGTCAGAAGGTGTGTCGTATACATTAGTTGGTTGTGCATCTTCAAGGTCAGCTATAACTTGGAAACTATTAAGTGTTCAATCATCAAACTTTCATCTTGATAACTCAAAAACTATTAGGGCTTCAGTCATCAAACTTCACATGATTATAAAGGAGAATAGGAGGATGTGTCAAACCATAGCTGGGTCTTTAAGTTCAAGCTGGGTCTTTAACTTCAAGTTCAAGGTTAAATTGCAAGGTCACGCCTAAAATATGTTGATATTTGTGTCTCAGCCATAACTTAGAAATGAATCAAACTACCATTATCAAAGATCATAGAAATGTTAAGGACAGTCGGAAGATGTGTTGCATATAATAGTTACATGCACATCTTCAAGGTCAAAGTCATACTTGAGTGACATATATTGTAGGTCACTAGTCATGCTCCAGCTGTAACTCAGAAACTATTGCGGGCTACAATCATCAAACTTAACACATTATAAAGGACAATGGGAGGATGCATCTCACACCATTGCTGGGTCCGTAACATCAAAGACACATTTCAAGGCCACTCTTAGAATCTGTTGATATCTGTGTCTCTGACACAACTCGGAAACAGATCAAAGTGCAATTATCAAACTTCAAAGCCCTAAGATCAACTGACCTTAATAACTTCACGCATTCATTAAGAAGAGTTACACTTACTGTTTGTCTATGAGGGCATATGAAGGCATGTGTTACTCCAGTGACATTTCTTGTTTGTATATAGATTAATTATTTATAAAGTGGAACTGTGTAAATTGAATAACCCCTTTCAGTCAAAAATAAAGCATTCAACAGGAATTTGGTCATTTTCTTATTCTCAAGTGACAAACTGATAATGTATTCCATTTATTCTATTATATTTGTTTGATAGGGCACATCCTCCATGGGACCCCCCCCCCTCCCCCCCCCCCTAGAAGTGAAGCTTACTGTAGTAAACAAGCTCTGCTTTAGTGGTAAAATAGGACCCAGTCACCAATGCTTGGGGTGAAAGTCCTCTAAAATCAGCAACATGTGGAAAACAATTGACTAAACTTGACTTTATCTCCATGTTGTGTTCATGATTAGCCATTGTGCAGAAATATGTGACCTTAATCACCAATAAATAAATGATAGGGCTCATGGAGCTTTGTCAAACTATATAAATGGGGAATTCAGTGATTATCAAAGTAATTCTTTAATATATCATGAGATGGTAAATAGTTTGATGGTTTGAAGTTATATGCAAAAATTTCAATCTGCATATTTTTCCCATAATTGAACTCAGAATTTAACCAATTCAGTCTTGTTTGTCAGAGCTCAGTGAGCTCTGTCAATACTCAACTAGTTAAATAACATGCTGGATTACGGGAAAAGATCACTATTTGAAATCTCAGTATTTTACCCAACATACATATAAAACCGGCCAGTGCTATTCACACAAATAATCATTTAATTTTCATTTTTGTCTAAAAAACATAGCTTATGGCCCCTCATTGGAACGAGCTCAATGAGCTCGTTCCAATGAGGGCTCATAAGCTGTTTTTTATGCAAAAAATGAAAATATTTAGTTATTCAGTAATTTTGATTCCAAGTGTGGACTGCGTTTTATGTTAAGTAAACGGTTAAGCAATATACAATTCAGTGAGCCCCACTATATTTCATTCGCCACACTTGTTATTAACTACTGAGTAACTAAATTTTTAGCTCAATGCTAGGTCATTTAAATACTCACACATAAAAAAATTAATTGGACATCTGAAAAAAACTGCAATGAGTGAAGGGTCATTTTTTTTTTGCCTTTGATTAAAGTTTTTAAAACACCCTTCACATCTGGAAATCAATAAAAAATAAAACTAATGTTCTCATTCAAATGGATGATATCATAACCGTGATGGACATTTTCATCATTTGCAAAAATTCTCATGCTAAAAATGATCAGCTAGTATAAAAAATTATGACCTCACAGCTCAAATATTTCAAATCTTGTTATAAATCATCATAAATTTTATGGATATTAAGTCCTGCGGATGTCATATTTATTCTCCCTTTGTTAAAAGAGATGCTTTAATTTGTATTTTCCTTGATTTAAATGATAAGAAAGTCTGGGGGAAGAACAATTTTATCTAATTTTCTTGGAATGTTATAAGGGTTGTTAGTCATTTCATTGTGTACAGCAATTTCAGTGAACAAGTGGCAGGCACCTCTACAGCTGTGCTACAGTTCTTGGGATGGCATTAAAGAATCTTTTCTCTTGTCAAACAGAAAATCTAATTTGTCACCAAGACAAGTATGTCCAAATTTGATTTATTGTATTCTATTAGACTTTCATTTTAGGAGCACATCCCATTCATTATTGTTGGTGTTCAATAAATTTTCTACCAGTGTATCTAATTACGGAAAAGGGTTTATGGAGAGTTATGTTGGTGGCTGACTAAAATTTGATTTTTATTACAATATTGTATCTATTCGGTAATGGAGTAGAACTTTAAATAAGAAAAAATATTGTTTTTATTGCACAGTAGCCCATGATAATTAAATTGAGTTGGAACCTTTAATGATGATGGGTGTGAAACCAGTTTAGCGACCTGAATACTGTCTTGCATAATCTCTTTGAAATCTTGTTGAATAATGTAATTCTCAGAAATTGTATTACTACTACCAGTCACTTCACTCATTTACGAATGTGTGGTGCAGGAGAACCATATTAAGTTAACTCTTTGCCTGACACAGGCAGGTTTTCCAGCTCGAGACAAAAATTTTCTTTTATCTTGTGGTGGGTGATATTACTAGCTCTTGTTGATAAAATATACCTGAATAAGTAGGTGTAGTACTTTAATGATGATTTCTGTTTGTCAGACTCGGGGGCATTGCGAGTAGAAGTTACACCATAGAAAGCAAGTGATACTGAATATACAATTGTGAGGGTGTTCAGGAGGGCTTTGCCCGAGTGAACATGCCTGAGCGATTTTATATTCAATACCACAAGCTGATATGATGTAAATGACTTGTCACAGAGTTGTTTTGTAGACAAACAAAAGACGCACAATCAGCAAGAAAGACTCAATATCAAGTCTCGAAATTAACTTAATTTGACATTTTTTTCTCTTTCTTTTCAGTACTTTCTTTTTTGAGTCGGCAAAATCTTGCTATCGTTATACGGAAAACATTTTTAGCGTATTTTTTTGTTTTATTTTATGTGTGAAACATTGTATAATATCACCAGATGAGCATTTTCAGAATAGTGTGTGAATGGGTTCAGATACTTTAATACAGATCACTGAAATGTTTTCACAGGTTTTTATGTGTACCAATACCATGTATGGTACACATAATGCCGGCATCTGCGGTGGCCATCCGTTGTTCATCCATCCTTTGTCTGTCCATCCGGCATCCGTATCCCTCCCTTTGGCATTCGATAACTTGAAAAATATTGCTTGGATTGTCAAGTTTTATATTTGTGTTCAGGATGCTGAAGTGCCGAGCTGTATAGTTTTTGGTGTAAATCTGATAATTTGATCTTGAGATATTATCCCTTTATCCTTCAAATTGAAAATTCCTCCAATCCCTTCATTTGGCATTCGATAACTTGAAAAATATTGCTTGGATTGTCAAGTTACTGTATATTTGTGTTCAGGTTACTGATGTGCTGAGCTGTATAGTTTTTGGTGTAAATCTGATAATTTGATCTTGAGATATTAACCCTTTATCCTTCAAATTGAAAATTCCTCCAATCCCTCCCTTTGGCATTCGATAACTTGAAAAATATTGCTTGGATTGTCAAGTTACTTTATATTTGTATTCAGGTTACTGATGTGCAAAGCTGTATAGTTCTTGGTGTAAATCTGATAATTTGATCCTGAGATATTAACCATTTATCCTTCAAATTGAAAATTCCTCTAATCCCTTTGGCATGAGATAACTCAAAAAAATATCAATCCAATTGTCATGTTACTTTATATATATCTTCAGGCTACTGATGTTCCAAGCTGTAAAGTTTTTGGTGTAAATCTGTTATTTTGATCCTGAGATATTAACCCTTTATCCTTCAGATTGAAAATTCTTCCAATCCCTTTGTCATGAGATATCTAAAAAAATATCAATCCGATTGTCATGTTACTTCATATATGTGTTCAGGTTTCTGATGTGCCAAGCTGTATAGTTTTTGTGTAAATCTGATAATTTGATCCTGTGATATTAACTCTTTATCCTTCAAATTGAGAACACCTCCAATCCATTTCTTCGGCATGCGATAACTCAAAAAATATTAATCCTATTGTCAGGTTACTTTATATATTTATTCAGGTTACTGATGTGCTGTGCTGTGTAATTTTTTATGTAAATCTAATAATTTGATCCGGAGATATTAACCCTTTATCCATCAAATTAGACACTCCTCGAATCCATTTCTATATGTACCCATACCATGTATGGTGTACATAATGTCGGCATCCGGGGTGGCCCTCCGTCATACAGATTTCTACTAGTTGTGCGTATGGGTACACATCTGACGATTTAATCGGCATATTTTTGTTTATGTCAGAGCTGACACTGTCCCAATTCATTGCCTCTGTTCTCGAAAGATAGCCTTCATCGCCCAGGTGTTGCAGAGCTTGGGGTGATATTTTGTTGAATACAGCATATGCTCTTGTCAACTCTTTGAAATATATCACTTCTTGTAAACAAAGGAGTGATGTCATAACTTTGTGACAAATATAACTGATTGCTTGGGGTGTTAGGCTGATTTGTCCAGACTTTGATGGCTCAAGTAACAACTGATAAAATATTCCCACTACATCATCAAGGCATGCCTTCAGCAAAGGTCTGCCTTGATGATGGAGTTAGAATATTTGTCAGTCAGGATAAAAGTTAAAAAACTCAATACTTCTTTGAAATTTATTTGTGGAAGATAAAATATACATATAGTAGTCGTGACTCAGCTTCTTATTTAATTAACACATACCGTGTCAGTACCGTGTCAGTACTTCAGATTTGTCATGCTGACCTCAACAGTGCCAATCAGGTACTATACAGATGTCCATTTGTTTGACTGACTGTGTGTGTGACATAAGTGGGCTGAAACGGTTGGCTCATTTTCGCAACAGACTGAGAGCTTTAACCCGATAATATCCGGTTATCCTTGGCCATTATTTCATCGAATATGGGATCAAAACTATAGGAATTGGAAAGCAGTATTCTCAGAAACTATTCCGTAGTGTGTATACAAGCGAACGTTGTCAAGTACTCGACA
Source organism: Pictodentalium vernedei (assembly GCA_031216915.1). Lineage (NCBI taxonomy): Eukaryota > Metazoa > Mollusca > Scaphopoda > Dentaliida > Dentaliidae > Pictodentalium > Pictodentalium vernedei. Next base: position 413,538,843 of record CM062296.1, read on the forward strand.
ATGTTCGTATGTATACATACTATGGAATAGTTTCTGTGATTACTCAGTACTCATGGAAATTGCCGATTATTAACGAAGTCTTGAATGCCTAAGTCAATTATTTCTCAATTTTTACAACACGGCTTCGAGGTGTAATCTATTACAAATGAGAAGCGGCAGATTTACTACATTTTAAATGTGGAATGATGATCTCTATCAGTATTTCGGATAACCAGTTGACAGTTTTTCAAATCGGTTAGGTAGGTAACTGGTTTCAAACCGGTTATCCAGTTAACCATTTTAGTACTAAACATAAGTCCAAGTATCAAATCTAGTCTTACAAGAAAGTACATGATTACTTGCAAGAGCAAATCGATATCTCAACACTCCGATCCAGACAAAAATGTTCCACTTAAAAATTATTTGTGGATGTCACAATCCTACCCACCCACCTACCCACCTTGGCCATGCCTCAGTGCCCACCTTAGCCATGCCTCAGCACCTGGAGATGATATCAGTGATGAGAGTGAGTGCATATGTTCTGATCACTTTTGATTGAGTGGGGAATGTCATGGGGAGCAGTCCGGTCCAAATTTGAAGACCATTCTGGTCGCAGGAAGCATATACAGTAGAATCCTCTTAATTGAATATCCATTTTGCAAGTGAAAATTATTCAATTAACAGGAGTATACAATTAACAGGGATTTGGTCAGTTTCCTGTGTTCTGGAGGTAAACTGAGCATTTATTCTATTATATCTTGTTTGACAGAGCTCCTAGAGCTCTGTCAAACAAGATATAATAGAATAAATGTCTGTATTGGATGTATGAGGCCAAAAAGGTTGATAAATAAGGGGAATTTGGTGCGTATCACAGCAATTTTTTCGACATATTACAAAAATTTATATACAATTAACAGGAGTTTACTCTACAACCTATATGCAATTAACAGATCAAATTTGTACTGAAGATATGGTAAATGGTTTTGTGTTTGAAAATTATATTCAATTAACAGGGTTATACAATTAAGAGATATCCAGTTAAGTGGGCTCCACTGTACTAGGATTTCTTTTATGCACCCAGAAATGGATAATAGTTGAAAAACTCGAGACTTACTGGAAATTTATTTGTGGATATATAGAATAAACATACAGTGTTTTCAAGTAAAAAATTTATTGGACGAAAACTGCCAAAAATAAACAAGGTGCAGTGATACATTTCTGTCTAAAAATAATTCCCCTGCAAACTTGAGCTAAAGTTGCAAAAATACTTTTTTAAATGAACAATGTTTATCTTTCTTATTTTCGTTGTTTATGGGGTTTTTTTTCGTCGTCAATTAAACTTGAGTTTTATAAACAAAGCAGACGACACATGCATTTGTTTATTTACACTTTCCTAATTTGGAAAATGAAACATCAGTCATCATGCCCCCACCTTTCACAATCAAACTTGTATGCTTTTCAATGCTTGGTTTCGATTGATTTACTTTGTGTTTTCTTTGTTAATTGTTGTTCGTTTTATTGTTAGACAGAGTTTAAATCTGTCATATATTCTAAAACTAAACATTTCAGTGATGGTCAATGTTTGATAAACGTTGGTTCATTATGTCTCCCATAAACGTAAAACAGGTCATGACAACACGAATGCGGTAGAGGTCAGAGGTCAACAAGTCCATCTCTACTGTAGGAATATATTCTTTCTGTGTTAAACCTACAGGGGACATTTATCACCCTACTTGCAGCTGCTACTAGGTGAATAAAGCAAACATTTATCCAAGACTTTTATTGTTCGAATAAACGTCCATTTATGGGATAAAAATAAAATATACATGTAGTAGTTGTGATACAACTTTTTACTTAACCCTTTACCTAACATAGCAACCAAAACCAGCCAGGAAATTGACAAAAATAAATCTGATACAGCCTAAAATATCTTACAAATATCTTGATAAAACCATACAAATATGGCTATCACTTGAACCGGCTCATTGAACTGGTTCCAATGATATCTATATATTTGAATGGTTTTACGGAAAAATTGTAAGAAATTTTTTCGAAAAATGTGAAATTTAATTTAGTTTTTAAAAAAGCTGTGTTAGGTAAAGGGTTAATCAACATGTACTGTACTCTAAATTGGTCATACTGGGTGTCCCACTGTCAGAATCAGGTAATCAAGCTGTCCATTTGTATTACCATAGTAGGTATATAACATAAGTCAAAGTATCAAATCTAGTCTGATGAGAAAGTTCATGATTACTAACAAAAACAGATTAATATTATAAGTTTCAGGACGTTTACTTGCTAGGTATGGCGTCATGTGAGGCGAAGTGAGATTAATATCAGGTGAGGCCATAGGCCGAACCTTATATTAATTGTGCCGAACCTTATATTAATTGTGCTGAGCATCACTTGATGCCATACCTGACAAGAAAATGTCCCATAACATATTTATCATGCCACCAAACAAATTAAATAATAAATTAAAAGATCCGAATCGCTTCATTTTGAATATTTATCTGGAAACACTCTTTTATTTGCACGAAAATAGGTGAAAAGTTGAGGTGGGAAAATTAATGCAGAAACAAAATGGTGCCCAGCAGAGGGATTGTATGGGCTCATACACGGTCACTGGCAGTGAATGGACTCAATCCCATAGCCGGTTCCCCATTTAATAACTTATTATTACCACTCAATCTATAAGTTACTAGTCGATTAACATAAGTTTGGAGGCCTGTTAAAACTCCATAATTTCAGTGACGTCATTTGACGGAGCCGGGCCGCGGGTGATAATGGTATAAATAGCCATTAGCGGCCCAGCTATTTTTAGATTCCATGGTCTAATGAATTACTCCCATTCGGATGACGTCCCTTTGTATTTCTGAACTGAAGTCGAATGCACGATCGAAACAGAAATATCGAACCGACTTTAGTGATTATTTCTTCCAGCAATTCCCTTGTGAGGTTAGCTGTACATATAACAGGGAGTGGTAATGATAGTAATAACATGATTGTTGTCAGGCATCATGATTCATTAGTGGCCCTGCAGCAATGATGAACAACCCTTGGGCTTATTAACAGCCCGCGACTTCGTCTCGGGCCTTTAATAAACCCTCGGGCTGTTCATCATTGCTGCTGGGCCACTAATGAACCATAATGTCCTCCAAAATCATGTTATTGTTATATTATTACCACTTTGCAGGGCGTTTCCTACTGCATTAATGTCGATTTAACGGGCAATCATATCCTCTATTGCTCGGTAGTCACGTGATAGGAGGGCCGCTAATGGAAAACAAAATTCATTATCGGCCCTCTTGTCACGTGACGTCTTTTAGAATTGAAAATTTAGAAATGAGGCGAGAACTCGCAAGGAAAAGTTGATGCTTTCGCCATGTTGCGGTCTTGTTGATCGACAGCAACAGAAACAAATGACACGTGGCCATGTTGTCAGTTGTAGCCATTTTCCATGGCAACTGATTCGTCATCTTTATTGCATGCATTACCTCCCTCTCTGGAAGTGGAAGACGGAATTTTTTTAAACTCTCTCATCGTCTCGATGTAATCAGTTTCTACAATGTAAAAACCCCTCATCATCTTTTTGATTGCTGGGATATCATTTTGGAAATGTGTAAAATTACAAATTACGTAGTGGTAATAATAGTAATAACATGATTGTTGTCCGGCATAATGGTTCGTGAGCGGCCCTGCATCGATGTTGAACAGCCCTTGGGCTTATTAACGGCCCTCGACTTCGTCTCGGGCCTTTAATAAACCCTCGGGCTGTTCAACATCGATGCAGGGCCGCTCACGAACCATAATGCCCTCCAAAATCATGTTATTGTTTAAATATCGCATAGTCCACTGATACTATTAGAGCACATTGCTTGGTCAAATTAAACAGGTGGCATGAAAATAAGGTTCCAATCCAAATACATAAAAATGTCCCAACTGGAAAAATTATTGGGTGAAAAGATGGGGGTGTCACAGACTCCCATTAAGTTTCTCATCAACAGCTAGCTATGACTTGACATGAGTATGTCAAAAACATATTTAGCAGGTAAATTGTTAATTTGCCTGAAAATATATTCAGTTAACAGGACTATTCGGTTAACCAGAGTTTAGTCATTTTGTTATCTTGTGATAAGTTTAGTATTATTCTATTGATGGAGCTCTTTCTAACAAGATATAATAGCCTAAATACTCAAAGATATTGGGTTACAATATTTCTTGCCATATGTTGTCATATGGCAAAGAAAATTGTATTGTGATTGGTCACCTTGCTGAGGTACCTACAGCTATGGTTGAGTTTTTTCCAGGGTTCATAAACGCATGCAACCTTCTAAAAAGTCAAGGCAGATAAATCCTGCATGAAAAATGAACCAAGAAGATAATTATGTGCAAAAAATAAAGTTTTGTGTTGTTTGAAATGTAAAGAAACAAGTGAGCAGGACAAGATTTTTGAACCATACAAAATCACTGCAAGCTAAGACAAAGAATTATATTAACTCGACAGCAAAAACTACAGTTATCTCCTCTACGATTACTTGCTAATACAAGGTTTCTGTTAATCACGTACATTTTTCCAGCACAAACCTTTACCATACCTGCTGTATTAATTTGACCTGGCAATTGCATATTAGTCAGATAAGAAATTCCTGTTAATTGAATATGAAAATTCTCATGTACCAGGAAATTGAGAGGAAATATCAAAGTTTCTGAGAGTCAGGAAAAACCATTTTGCATTCATAATTTAATTGAAGAATTTAAATCATTATTCCCCATATTCTATGGCTCTCCCAGAGTTGTGTCAAATAGGTAGAATTAATGGAATTCCTAATTGGTTTGTAAAATACAAGCAGTTAAAATAATGGATATGAACAATCTTAGGACGAAGACAATAGGGGAGTGTTTTGGGTGTTTCACAAGTGCTCTACTGTCCCTGATACTCTGCCAATGTTGTGTTCTATATTTATACTATGATTACACTTGAATTCGATGAATAAAGCATAGATTTTCAAAGGAAAATCTCCCCCTTAGCAGTCTGTTTACTTTCTTTTGCAACACTGATGTTTTGTGTTGAAGCATTTCATTGGCTCCAAGTAGCAAAGTAGCTCTCCATTAGTTTATTAGAATCAATCGGGTGCATTCCTACGTGATGTTGGCGAGATTCTGCATGTGGGTTTCTTGGCACCTATTTCAATGCCTGTATTCTATTGAGCAACAGAATGCACATTCCTGTGGGAACCTCAGGAAGTGATGCAGTGCTTGTTTACTTTGATAAGCAAGCTCTGTTTTACTGGTAAATTAAGACCAGTCAGTAATGCTTGGGGCAGAAGTCCTCTAAAATGGGTATAAATGAGCAACTAAACTTGACTTTATCTCCATAATAAGCCATTGTGCAGAAATATGTGACCATAAACACCAATAACTAAATAAATATTGAATACACACAACAATTGTAGTAAACAAGTGAGTTCTAATTTTATTAACCCTTAAAAGATTCATTCTTTTCTTCATTTCTTCATTTGTTCGTACATTCATTCTATATTTTTGACTAGTTTTTTTTTTAAATGATTTAACCTGTACATACTAGAATGGTTACAAGCTTTTCCCAGTTATGTTTTTTTTCTTCTGGTTAACCGCTCGTTCATGACAGAGTTGGCTCCTGCAAAAATTCGAAATTTGATTTGAAATTCAATTTGAAGTCAATATTCAATTCGATTCAAAATCGGAAATTCGACTATTTTTTAATATACTTCAGTCATAACCATGAATGTTTACAGATTGTAGATGATCGCATTATTTTATATTGAGTTTTGTTTTGAGTAGAAACCTAACTGACTTGTAGTGGTAACAGTGTTTGTAGCAATGTAGCTACAACTGTACAACAGCTGTAGCTACATTGCTACAAACACTATTACTGCTACAACTGTTCATTTCAACTTATTGTGCATTATGACCAGTGACCATTTATAAAACGTTTTGAACTTTGAAAAGTTATTCAGTTGTTCAACTTCAATAAATGTTTTGTTCCACAACATGATCACATCATTTTATATTGAGTACTGTTCTGTTCGAGCAAAGTTGCTGGATACATCATTAAAAGCAATGGTTTTCTAAAAGAATATCTCCTTATTATTTTATAAACAGAAGTAGAGAAGGATTTAATTTACAAGTGGATCGGATCCAATTGGCATTGAATTATCGTTTCATTTTAGTCATTTAAACAAATAGCTTAACGGAGTCGATCTGATTTGAAACAAGTTTTTTTCCATGAAAACGTGATAAAAGTGAGTATCAGCCAGGTTCTTTTAAAATGTTTATTGCTGCAGTTTCGAAGCTACAAAGTCAACAATTCGAATAGTTTCAATCATTAGCTAGTATATTGGTTTATATCTAAGTTTATAGTGTGAGAAGTGGTGAGGCAAAAAAATGCACTCTACATAACTGTGTGGCTTTTAATAATCAGGTTTATGATTTTAGAAAAAAAAATTTCTTTTGATGATGAACATGTATCCATTAACTGTAATTCAATTCAGAGTTTGATTCAAAATTTGATTCATTCTCACTAGTTTGATTTGATATTTGATTCGATCAAAACTGGCAATTCTTTTGTGTTTGTGGATTCAGATAATGAAAAATATGCATAATGTAAGCCCACCACCCCCCCCCCCCCCCCCCCCCCCCCCCCAAACAAAAAAGAAAAAAGAAAGAATATACCCATATTTAATGTAACCTTGGAAATAAAACTGTTGGTAGGTAGAGATTTTAACAATTTTTTATTAGTTTCTTTTCATTTCTGTTCAACTAATTTGGAAAAGAGAAAGTTTCACTGATGGATGTTGGATAGACAGATTTTTTGGTATATATGATTCAGCTTGTGCTGTTTTTTTCTAATTATAAAGTTCTTTTGAATACATTGGAACCCTGTTAATTGAATGGCCACTTTGCCAATGAAAATTATTCAATTAACAGGAGTATTCAATTAATGGATTGTGTCACTTTCCTTTATTCTAGAGATAAACTTAGCATTTATTCTATTATATCTTGTTTGACAGAGCTCCATGAGCTCTGTCAAACAAAATATAATAGATTAAATGCCTGTATTGGATGAAATGAGGCCAAATAGGTCTAAAAACAAAGGAAAACCAGGGAGAGTCAGGTTAATTTCTTGACCGGTTAAAGATGTTTTTATTCAATTAACAGGAGTTTACTCTATAACATATATTCAAGTAACAGGTCAAATTTGTACTGGAGGTATAGTAAATGGTTTTGTGTTGGGAAATTATATTCAATTAACAGGGTTATTCAGTTAAGAGATATCCAATTAAGTGGACTCCACAGTATTACATTTTAAATTTTCTTTCCATAGATTTACAAAATGTGCACACATTATACAAATGTTCATATTTTATCCCAATAAAACTTTTAGGGTCTGCAGGATTTTTTAGGTTCAATTGGTTTACCTTCAAACACAGTAATAAAACATATTGCCATTTAGATCCTAACTTGTTTTTCACAGTTCAACATTCTTGCATTTGCCTATTCACTGTTCCAAAGTAACATGTTGGCAATTAATCAGGAACTGAATGGTTATATAAACAGTTAACCAGTTCCAGGATTTTCTAATTTTCTCAGCACTATTTTTGACTGGCTATCATGACTCGACTGTATACTAATTAATGATGTTATTTAAAATTTGACAAAGCAGAAGATCAAAAAGTTCTGTAAATGATTCTAAAATATGTACTTCAACCATTTCAGTGTTGTCGACTGTTTTTCCAAGATGACAAATGATGATGGATGATTGGTTTATCTTTGCCATTGAAGATTATTTGCTATTATGTGATACTGAGTTTTTGTTTCTGAGTTTTATGAGTGGAGGGAATAGCAGTATCTGAAGAGAATCACTGGGCAGTGTCTGTAATGGCACATAGAACACACTGGAACTCAGGGGACAATTTTTTAACTATAGCTAGCGATTCAAATTGTAATTGCATCACACGATTTGTAGACAATTTCACTTCTATCTAAAAATAGTCTGTCAATGATTTCTGTTCTGCACATATGTGCAGAACAGATTTTTATTTTTCGCACAGTTTAGTGTTGCTATATAGATGGGGATTTCATTGAACAGCCATGTAATAAAGTCAAATGTCATTCAGTTTTATGAGGGTAATAAACAGTTTCAGTCAGAAACATCCATTAATTGTTTTATAGACGTAAACAATGGGTTAATCGCATGTAATAAACACAGAACGACACATGCAGGTCAATGGGTTAATCGATATGGCACTGAGGCCTCTTGTTCTATCCTTCCGCATTGGCACTCATGCCATATCGGTTAACCCATTCACACACGTGTGTTGTTCTGTGTATTTCCTGATTGGGCACTATAATGCAAATGATAAGCAATGAAACCCAGTTGATTGGATAACCATATGGTCCATGAAAAATATTCAATAAAGAGGAATATTGAACTAACCAGAATTGAAGTAATTTTCCTATATTCTGTTGATGAATTGAGATTTATTCTATCATATCTTATTTGACTGAGCTTGTGGAGCTCTGTCACACAAGGTATAATCATACTATAATTTTTTGAAAAGTGTGTGCATTTCTGTGTTGCATTTGCCCTCCTAGATTGTCCATCCAGTCACCACCAGACTTGGTATGTCTATTCGGTTCTGTCCAGAGAGTGTCACTCAGGATTGGGTTTTCCATATAGGAGAGGCAATGGGACAAAAGAAGGAAAAGTGGGTCATTTTCTTTGAAAATTCTACATATCCTCCTTGGATGGGTAGGGTAGCTCGTAAATAAATGTATATATTACATACACTGGAACCAGAGGGGTATGTAAATTTTGGTAATTTGAGGATATTAAGAACTTCTGAAAAGTTCATTTTTTTTCATTTAATTATCAGGGATTCACTCGATATCCCACAGGCATTGCACCAATTAAATTACAGGCTTTTCCTTGTGAGGCTTGCAACAGTTCACACTCCTTGTTCTCACGTAATTCAGTTTCCTCTTTCCTTGCCTTAAAAATTTGTTAGTAATGCTAATCCCACATTTCAAACAATAAACATGAAGACAAGTAACTGAAACCATATATATGATGCCGATGGTCCCTTAAATAAAATTGAAAGTGGAAAGAAAGTCAAAGCAACTTCAGTTTCAAAAGTACTGGTGACTGGGAGTTAGAGGATGTTGACTTGTGATGTACTGATAGGTGATAACCCAATGTCTTCATTTATCTTCCAATGTCTTCATTTATCTTGATATCTTTTCAATTTAATGCACAAATGCTCCATACTCCGATGATCAGATACTCTGATGGATCAGATAAATTATAAAATTACATTTGGCTGAGATCACACACTTGTGTTTGAGGCTGTGTATATTTTTAATCTTCTTCACATTAGAATTGCACCCAGACTTTCCTCCAGCTAAACCATATCCCACTGAATGACACAAACTGATGTTTGATCCTATCTGTTTCCCAGGCAACTGAATCCCCCCCCCCCCCCCCCCCCCCCCCCCCCCCCCCCCGCAAAATAAAAAAAGAGGATTGCCTTTTTTGTGAACTTTTTTATTCATGTTACTTTATTATTAATCACAGTTCCTTAACCTGTCATTTATTTGAATCTCTTGCCAACACTGTATCCAGGAGAGCTTCTCACTTGCCATATTTACTCACCTTTTGATTTACTCATGGAAAGGCTTGAATTTATACTAAAGCATATGGTAAATGGTTTGCTTTAGAGCTTAAAAGATATACACAACAGGTTTACCCTATCATGACCTCTCTATCAGATGTTTGACAGATCAAACGATTAGCAACCACATCAATTTAGGTTTGCAATTTTTCCATGACAGAATGGCTGTTTGTAAAATTGTTCACTGCTCGTTCATAAAGAAGCAAATTTTACTTCCTTAACTTTGTAAATTATAATTAACTGAAAATATCACTGCAGAAATTCAGTAAAGTGTTAACACTTTATTCAATGCACAGGACATCAAAATTTATCATTTTAATTATTGTTTCTTATCAACCTACTCACAATTGTTTACTACAGGCTTGCACTACAGTGGAAGTCCCTAACTCGGATAAAATACTCTCTATTTTTGTCTTTCCCAAGCAAGTTGAGAAAGAAAAGTGGTGCAAAAGCACCAATAAAAATAAGCCAAAACTGGGTCGAGTGCAACCGGCGCAGACCCAGTTCGGGACGCTCTCTCCCAAGTACAACTCCACGACTTCCGTTGCCAGTGCGCATATACCGTCTCTAAAGACTCATTCTTTTTGAAATCCGCTTTGTGTCGAGATGTTTTTGCACGCTTATCAGTGTTCCACCAGCTCGATGTTTGATGATTCCTGATTCATTATACCACAGTGTATCCTTTGTATTCTCAGGAACAGTGTTTTATATATTCTCTTTTCTATTATATGTCCATAATGCATTTTTATTTGCTCTCTCTCGAGTCGCTCGCGAATTTCGCGTGCCACGCGGTTCGGACTTAGATTTTTTCACAATTATTGTTAATGCTTTTTTTGCAAAATTTTCAAATTGTGTTAGAGTTAGGTGTCAGCGGGGTACCACTCCTGCAGTGTTTCTTCTTTCTTTTGAGAGTGGTCTTCCTGTTGGGTGGTTCCCGGTCGACCTTCTGGGGTCTTTGTTTCTGTCACCTTTCTCTCTTCTTTGGGGGTGTTCTGTTTTCTCATCTCCACTTCTCTGCTCCTCTCACCTCTATCATGCCCAGGACAATTCCCTGTGGGCAATGTCTGCTGCCAAAGCATGTGGACGATGTACATTTGTCTTGTTCCTCCTGTAATGGGTGTTCGGCCGAGCGGCCGTGTGGTGTCTGTGGAACATGGTCTTCCACCTTCTGGGCATCAGTAAACTGTGTCGTTCGTTCTCGTGGCCGTGCCTCCCGCTCCCGCGGGAAAGGAGAACGTGGTCGTTCGGGGCCTCCCGAGTCGACTTTATCTGGTGAGAGTTATTCCTCCTCCAGGGGGGATGTGCAGTCTTTTCCTGTGGTGGATACTGCGGGAGCCGTTGAGTGTTCTGGTGTAGAGATGCCTGGTTCCGGGACTACGTTCCCCCTCCAGTCGACATCTGAGGCTGTCACTAGGGTTGTGACTCCTCCTTCGGAGCTGAGCCGGTGTGCTCTCTCCACTATTTCACCAGCCTCAACGACTCTCGACATATCTACTACTGCTGCTGGCCCGTCTGCTTCGTTATCTGTTTCAGCCGGCCTCGGCTTTTCGCTGCAGGGGACTGCAGGACTGTCCGATACTGTAGACGTGGGATATCGGCCTCAGCCTTCCCTGACTTCAACTCGGCGAAGTCGGAAGGGGCTGCCGGCCGAGCCCATCGCTGTGGTCTCTTCGCCGTCGAGCACCACAGTTGTGTCTTTGGATTCGGATGTTCGTAGTGGAAACACTATGAACTCCGTGGCGTTTCCGTCTACTCACTCTGGTCACACGACCAGTTTTGGGGGACCAACGCCTTTTGTGCAGCCTGGACCTTCTGCCCCGCAGAGGTCCGCGGTGACTCTCATGAGTTCTCGCAATATTGATCCTTGGGGTGCATCGTACCCCTATACACGTCTGCCTTCAGATGTTTCGGCTGCCGCCCGTCGTCCCGCGTCGGGTGTTTTGGAGGATCGTGACCCTTCGCTGGTTAAGAGGGTCAGAGGTGAAGCCACTTTGCCGGTTCGCTCCCCTGTCGAACCGGTCGGTACAGGCAGTGAGCTTAGGGAGGCCCTCTCCTTACTCACTCAGGTTCTTTCTAAGAGCCTTCCTGTTGCTTCCAGCGAGGCTATGGGTGGTTTCCAGGCACCTCCCTTGGCGCCGCCTCCCGGGATTGGAAACAGGCCGGTTTCCGATTCCTCTGGTGTCCCGACACCATGGGAGGCGTCGGCTGGTTTGCCCACGATGGGCTATGTGTCTTCCGACTCTGGGGAGGAGTCCGACATGCTTGAGGTCGAGGGCCAGCAGTCTTCGGACTTGGGGGCGGCTCTTGACTTTGTGTTTGGGTTTCTGCCTGAGCTCAAACCTGCTAACCAGCCGACAGTGTCAGCCTGGCCGCGATCATTGGTCGCGCGCCAACAGCCTATGGAGCAACCTGCTTCTGGGCGCCTTCGACCTTGCCAGTCGGTACAGGTGGTTGAGGCTTTTTCAGCATTGGATGCCAAGCTGAATTCCAAGGCTTTGAAGACTTCGTTCTTCACCAGGGTTGACACCTTTTTGCCTCCTGTGCGTTATCGTTCCTACGATTCCGCCAATCCGTCAGTCTGCCAGACTTTGACGGTTCTGGATCAGGACTCCACTTCCCTCGGGCTTTCCAAGCCCAAGTCTGCCGTCATTCCAATGACGACTCTGGAGTCCACGTTGGGCTTATCTAGAGAGATGCTTGGCATGCTTTCTCTCTCAGATCACGTCGTCTCAGCTTTGGCTGCTTATCTGCCTCCAGATAAGTTTGACGAGGTACAGGCTCCTTTGCGTGTGCTGTCCAAGGCGCTTATGCACCTTACTCACACGCATGCCTGTAACACGGCCAATTTGGAATTAGTTCGAAGGGACGCTGTGCTGGACACAGGACGATCCCTTCCCGAGGAGCAGCGTGCTACTCTTCGATCTGCTTCTTTGGCAGGTCCGCAACTTTTCCATGGTTCCGTGTCGACGGTCCGGGATGACGTCCTACGTCATTCCAAAGATCAGCTGCTGTTTCGTCAGCTTGATCAGCCTTCTCGGGGAGGCAAGGGCCGTTCCAAGCCTAACAAGTACCCTTCTGCTTCCTCTGTGAAGCAAAAGGCTGGTCCTTCTGCCGCCGCCTCTACTTCTTACTCACGGGGTAAAGGTAGGGGTCGGCAGAATCGAGGGAAGTCTCAGGATTCTTCATTTAGCAGAGGAGGTGGTTTCTCCTCTCGCGGGCCTCGTCGGGGCTCGAAATGAAGGTCCTCACCTCGACTCGTCCCAGGTTGGAGGAAGGATAGCAGAGTTCGCAGACCATTGGACCACCATCACATCCGATCCATGGGTGTTAGATGTTGTTCGGTCCGGGCTGCGCATATCCTTCCGACGGCACCCCACTCTGTCAAGGGTGCCTCTTCCAACCACAGTTCCTTCAGACGTTTTACGTCGGGAACTTTTGTCCACGGAGATTGCCAATCTCCTGGCAAAGGGGGCGATCGAGGTCGTCAAGAACGTTCAGTCAGTGGGTTTCTATTCCCGCCTGTTCTTGGTGCCGAAGAAGGACGGCCGACTCCGACCGGCTATCGATCTGAGTATCCTGAACCAGTCTATCATTGCTCCCAAGTTCAGCATGGAGACTTTCAGGTCGGTCCACCAATCCATTCACCAGGGAGATTTCGCAGCCAGCATCGACCTGCGAGACGCTTACTTCCACGTTCCGATGCATCGGGCGTCACGGAAGTATCTCAGGTTCGCTTTTCTGGGGCGAGTTTACCAGTTCAAGGCCATGCCTTTCAGCCTCAACCTGGCTCCTTGGGCGTTCACCAGACTGATGTCGCATGTGATAGTGTTCCATCGCACACAGTCCAGGGTGACTACTTCGGCATATCTGGACGATATCCTCCAGAGGCATTCCAATGCTGCCTTACTGGAATCGGATGTCGCCACTCTGTTGAGCTTGCTCACGTCGCTAGGATTCAGAGTCAACGAGAAGTCGGACCTGGTCCCTTCTCAGTCGTTTTGTCATCTGGGGATGTCTTTCCAAACCAAATTCAATTTGGTGGCTGTTCCCCAGGCCAAGGCTGTGATTCTCTCAGCTTTTGCTCTGACTCTGTCCCAGTCCAGGTTTCACTTTTGTAGTGCAAGCCTGTAGTAAACAATTGTGGTAGGTATAATAAGAAAGGAAATTTACTATAAAATTTAGATTTCTTTAAATTTTTCAAAAAATTTCAGACAACTATATCATGTCACCTTCATTGGAATGAGCTTGACAAGCTCATTCCAATGATGTGTCATATTATATAGTTTTGTTGGAAGTTTTTGAAAAAATTATTTTTTCAACAGACTAATTTGAAAATTACATAGGCAGATGCAGCCGATTCATTAGGTAAAGTGTTAAGGAACCCATTTCAGTGGTTACATTGGTGACCTCAATCGCAATGAATTAAACAAATAATTCAATTAAAACTACTGTTGAAATGAAAAATCATATCCCACTCGAGGCTGTTCACTACCTTTTTTGTACTTGAAACATTTCGTGTTGAAGAAAAAGCAATTTGCAGCCTCATATCTTGAAGCAGTTTTGTGAAATCAGTTTGCAATTTTCACTTTTGAATGTCAAATGGTACTTGATTTTAAGGTGTAACTCTTATTACTGTGCATTTCTTATTAACTGGTAGAATGCTAAATTGTTTTTGGTCGTCAAGATTTGTACACATCACATATATTTGCTTTGTTCTGTAGGCACTTTCCCATAAATTGTAACAAGGCAGATCCATGCACACAGACTAAATAATTCCATTTCAAAGATTTCAAAGTTAATTTGAAGCACATCCACAGAATTATAAGACCTTTAGGTTGGGGTACCCACACTTCACAATAAAGCCCAAATATAGGCTTTGAGCTCTCATCCAATTAAAACTCTCAATACTCAAATATTGGAAGTTTTCAGAAACATAATTTTCTATCATTCAGTTTGGAATTCAGTGAATTATATGAGTGAGGTTTCTCAAACAAGAGCGAGCTTACTGCTTTCTCCAACAATTAAATTTCCTCACAGTTAAATTCGTTATCCAATAACAGCAAATTATTGTCATCAGGAATTAATCTGAGCCCTTTGAGGGGGTCAAATTTCTACCTGATTTTCCAATGCCAATTAGGCACTCAAATTCCCAGTTGAAATGACTGTTTTCCTTGACCTACCAACAGTCAATAATTCTATCGAATCTACATTTAAGTCCAATGGACATATTACGTGCATACACAGTTTTGTAAACTGCCAATAGCTATGTTTCCACAGGATTCAGTCTAGGTAGAGTTGCAAGGGCTGTTTTAACTGGTGGAATGCTGGAAGCCCATATTTGGGCTTTATTCTGAAGTGAAGGTACTGCAACTCAAAGGCTTTGTATTCTGTAAATGTATTTCATATTATTACATTTGAATGAAATTGTTTAGTCTGTATGAGTTTGCCTCATTAAAATTTATGAGAGAGGGCCTGAAGGCATTCTCCCATAAATTGTAACAAAAGAAAGACATGTGAACAAATTTTGACAATCCCAACAAAATTTAGCACTCTACCAGTCAAGTCCCTCACTTCAAGAAGCCTCAATAGATCAGTGTGTCAGACAAATTGTCAAGTACCATTAATCTTTTGGGGTCCCTGGAATTATGATGTAATTTGCTCAAACATTAAGGATTTGATCACCCCAGTGGATCCTCAGTCCCCAAGAGGCGCTTTCCCATTTACATGGATTAAAAACTCATGACGGTCATGGAAGCTGCACTACAAGGGTCAAATGCAGTTAATTGTTCAAATCAAGAAAGGAGGAAGGGTTTTATTTTTTATTTTTGTTTGTTTGTTGGCTTGTTCAGTGCTGGAAGCCCATATTTGTATGTCATTCTTAACCCTTTGAACCCAGGTGGTATCTTCTATGTCAGTTCAATAGAAGCAGCTGAAAGAATCCATATTGATTATTTGGGGGCAGACTCACAAATATTTTCAACATGCAGCACCAAGACTGCAAGTTGAAAATATTGATTGGTCTGCCCCACACATTCACTTAGCAGCCAGCCTACTTAATGAAATTCTGCGTGGGAGCATGGTGGCATTGTGTACCATGCCCTACTGCATGTCAATGGTGAACTTGCCTTCAACCAATGCTAACTCTGCTTGTGCAGAGTTGGTACATGGAGTCTGACATTACTCGCCGTGCCTTGGTGGTTCTATCTGGGTACTCAGGCTTCCTCCACATGTAAAACTGTCAGACATGAGCTGATCCTGTCTGTCAAAAGTGTCATCAAACCGCAATCAATAAATAGTTACTGAAATTATGACGTACCATGTTCCTGGACTGGAAAGGCACATTTTCGGTTCTAAGGGTCATTTTGTTTGTATGGATTTGCCCTTTTACAATTTATAGGAGGAATGCCAATTGGTATAAAGCTGAGCCATCGATATCAGTGTATAATACATATAGTCTACATATGAAAACCCAGTAATTCGCGGATGGAAAACAAGGAAACCTTGTCATTTGACACGTCAAGAATGATATTTCCTCGGACACCCATCTACAAGATGGTGACACCCCTCTCATGCTTGCCCCCATCTCGTCAGAATGGATGATGTGTTCTACATCATGTGGGCCCCTTCATCCAAACTGTCTTGTACCCCATTTTTCTCTTGACACCCTTGCTTAAAAATTGATAAAAGTCAGAATTAGGCCTTTAAGGGTTAAGTGGGACCCACTGTGTTCAGTCAACACGATTCTATTATATAATTTCATAGATTCTCAGCTGAGATGGTAAATACTAGATCACCAGACTTCTGAAGTCATTAGACAGCAGTGGCTCTATCAAATCCTTGACTTTATTTGTGCTCACACCTGCAGAATTGCATCAGCCAGACAAGCAGTGAATGTTGAATACACAAACATGCTTATTGGAACTAAAATCCTAATCTGACAAATGCTTTTCAGATGAAAAGTGAAAAAGGAAGTGTGACATTTTGTAAAGTAATACAAACCCATTTCATTAACTCAGTGTAAAGCTTTATCCTGGAATGAACATCTTTAATTTCGCATCTCAGTGAATTCTATACCAGTAGAGAATTCCATTTACATGGATAATGGACACAGAATGTGATTTCCAAATGGGTGCTTGGATTAAAATGGTATTGCTCTGTTGACCTGAAGAAGAGTCATTTTGTTGTCAATTGGATCCAACATATACAATCTTATTGGGAGTGTTTGGAATATTAGTTTTTTTTAGCTGGAACAAACAGCCCTCTATTGGTCTGTCTATCAAACTCATTAATTTTTTTAAGTACTTGGTGGAATGACATCATATTTGGTATGCAAGAGTATTTTATTTATGTCTGGTTCCATGTGCAATGCACACGTTATTCAGAATATGTTTGTCAGAGTTATTTCCCTTTGTAGACCTGGAATTCGTTTCATCTTTACATCCGTTTCAGCTTTAGGTGCGATCTCACAGTTTTTATTTTGAAGGTTCATCATTGTCCTCAGCATCCTAAAATTTAGTAATCTTTATTTTTCTCAGTTGTGTCATCCCACTTTTTAACTGTAGAGTGCATGCTAATTTATTATTTTTCATGGGTGATTTGTAACATGAGTAATTTAATTTTTTCAAAGATCCCACGCTTCAAGCAAGGAGAGGCTAAGTTTAGCTAGATTTTGTTCATATATAATTGTTTTGTTACAATTTGTAAACTGTTTTTTAATACTTCACAGAACAGAGCCTGCTAGGAAGCTTTCCTAGGACCAGCAGAAATGAATGGCCTAAAAAGTGGTCTTTGGTTGTGTCATAGCAAATCAAAAAATTGGTCTTGCTGCTGATCACTTACTGATGCACTCATCTCTTTTGACAATTTGAGCCAGGTGAGCATTTAGGCTCACTTGAGCCTCTGGTTTAATTTGATTTTTTGTGTTCTTTAGGATATCCATACTAAGATATCACAGGACATCTTCCCCTTGGAGGGAGATCTTGGAGGAAGAGGATCTTGGCACACTATGTTGAAATAATAATTATTGTGAGCTCGTGGTGTATGGACCCCTTGCACACTGATATCAGAATACCAAAGTTTTAATTATAAGACGATATAATAAAACAAGAAGAAGTCTGAATGTTCAGGATGGTTCACTTTATTTCATATTTTGTTTATTGGGGTTTAATAACACTGACAAATAAAAATATGTTTAGTAAAAATGACACTTTCAACATCCAGGGCGTTAGGCGATGTTATGGATGGAGTAAGCTGGAGAGAACCACCGAGCGGCAATGAGCAACTGTCTCTCCAGTTCACTGCCTCTGCACATGCAGGAATTAGTAGTGGTTGAAGGCAAGTTGTCACCTGAGTGCTAGAATGTCCTGTGTCCCCTATGGGACATAGGACATTCTAGCACTCAGGCGTGGAAATGTACCATCAGTATGCCGCACACTATAGTATACAGTTCCACCAAGCTTCCCACGTCAGCAATCAGGAATAAGTTTCTTACCCAAGGACACAATGTATTTACTGCTGGTTAAGACTGAACCCTCGACCTTTTGTTTTAAAGTGCAATGCTCAAACCACTGAACCATCACACTCCCAGATGGTTCAGTAATAATTCAGTATGACAGCATGAAATGGCAGTAGTATTATATTATTACTGGATCTCCCTGCACATACAAAATAGATTCCCCCATTTTGCTGTAAATAATGTTCTATGGGATGAGTCCATTCAGCAGCTCAGGATTAAAAGGGTTAACCCTTTATCTAACATATGAGCAACATCTGGAGCGTAATTTACAAATAATAACAACAATAATTAAAATAATTAATTTTGATATTCTGTGCATTGGGATAAAGGATTAAATCAGTTTTGAACAATACCAGTTATAGGGGGTGCGGTGGCTCAACAGGTAGAGGTACAGGGCGGAAGCTGAGATGTCCTGGGTTTGAATCCCACCTGCGGCAACTTCATTGTGTCCTTGGGCAAGACACTTCACCCCCATTGCCCACGTGGGGGCATGGTGGCAATGTGTACTAAGGCATACTGCATGTCGATGGTGCACTTGTCTTCAACCTATGCTAACCCTGCTTGTGTGGAGTTAGTATGTTGAGAGCCTGACAGTTGCTTACCATTGCCTGGTGGTTCTCTCCAGGTATTCTGGCTTCCTCCACCCATAAAACTGTCCGACACAAGGTGACCCTGGCTGTTGAAAGTGTTGTTAAACCCCAGTAAATAATAAGAGTAATAGTACCAGTTACACACTGGCAACACAAGGTTAAACTTTGTAATTAACTTTGCCTGATCTTGGTAATTCCAGATTGTCGCTGTGTGTTGTGATTAAGTACACTGGTCTCCTTGATGAATTACAGTTTTTCATGTTCACTGGTCATGTCATGGAACTCTAAAAGGTCTGCTAACTAAAGAGAGCAAAATAATACTGATGTATAGTTTAATGAGAACAAAAAATAACCTGCAAACATTTAACATGCACAAGTAAATAATATATTTCAAATGAGACATCAATTCGGAATAGTATCTCAATCGAAATCAACAGAAAAAAAACTATATGTTTTAACCATTACACCGATAAACCTTCAGATCAGTCTGTTTTAAAGTAATGGCTGCTGAAAAGTAACTATGACAACAAAATCCTGAAAAATTTATGGATTAACATTTTATAGTGGATTTCGAGATGATAATACCTACACCAGCATTTAACCCTCTGCACACTGATTAGGGCTGGGCAATTTATCGTTTCGGTTCGTTTTTTCTTTCAATACTGAAGCCGAACTGCCGCCTTAACAAAAAACCTAGACTTTCGGTTTCAACAAATTTTCCAGAATTGGTAAGTTTTACGGCCTCTCAATCGCATGCTTTCCGCACGCCAAAGGCTAAAATGTCGGGCAAAGGGAAATGCTGTGTCATTTATGCTCACTTCGAGGGGATTGACAACAAATCCCCCCAAAACAGTGGTAGCATATTTCTTATATCTTACACAATATCTACAGAACCACCACCAGAAGGAATATGAAAAATTAAAAAGTCTTTTGTAAGAATCCACACATGCGATTCAAGAATTGTTAAGTAAATTTAATGAACCGGGCATAGCCTCAGGCTCACTCATATTCTACTAAATAGGTATTGAAAGTTACCTGACAATACATGGTGTAAAAGTAATATAAATTATCTTTGACCCAAAATCATCTGAGTACAGCGCGTAGTAAATTAGATTGGAGGTAAACATAAAATTTATTGAGTTTTAAAACCTCAAAGAGCACGATGGGTAAATTATGTTAATTAACTGACTTCTGGCACATTCTCTGAAGTCACATGCTCAGAGATAACACTGCGCATTTGCAGTTCTGTTTTTTGTCAATGACAAAATGGTTAAATTAAAATAGAACATATCCTGTTAAATGGATGGCAGGTAACTATTGAAAGTTTTTTAAAACTTATTGCGAATTGTTTGTATACTATTTGAACTTACTTTGAGGAATCGCGTAGTACTGCAGGTCTTTCAGGTATAAACTGTCAAGTTAACACTGCATTCCCAATACACAGTTGTTATAATCAACACGTGTTTTCCCATGTTTATTTTGTGTACATAACGAATCCCAAGATGCAATATTGCAAACTTTCAGATCCCATTATGCAGCCGTCTCCCTTCAAAACATCAATCGCCTGTCTTGACTGAGATGAAATCAATGCAGGGATCAACCAAGAGGACAAAGTGAAGTTGGCAATATCTTTGTCTTGGCGCCGCTCACTTCACCCAATTTCTATGGGCAAAATCAAAGTAAAAAACCAACCTCTACAGTCGAAATTAGGACAGAAATTGTGAAAACATTGGAGTGAGTGAGTTACCAATAAAAGAGATTTGTATATCACAACTTACTTCAATAATAGTTATTAAAATCACAAGAAATATGATTTGTGTTCCTATTATTCCACTGTCATTTGAAGCAGGAACCATTAAGAAACACAGGGCAGTCTATTTTGAAGCAATGCGATAATTACCAAAATAAGCACAACAATTGCATATTATCCACCAAAACCAGAGTGAGAGCTTAGCGACTCCTTAAAACATAAGGAAATGTGGATTTTTGCTAAAATGTAGCTTTTCTTGTACATTTTTGCATTTTGACAAGGCCACAAATCTCACTGAAGGAACAAGGTAGATCCTAACAGTGGTGGACCCATGGTTTGAAATCCTGGGGGACCATGCTGGTAAAGAGTTTGTTTTTCTTTGTGTGGGAATCTCAGGACTGAGGGTACTGTATTTGTACTGAAGGCAGGAAATCAAAAATTTGGGGATGGGGGGTGGGGGGGGACTGTTCTCCCTAGATACCCCATGGCTTCACCACTGTAGTCCCCTACAGTATCCCACAACAATTTGTGTATATGTCGATTAGCTGAGAAGAGTGGTGAACACGAGTAACACGGGTGTGACTCAACACGCTGTATGAGACTCATGACTTGGATGACAAATACAGACACATTTTATGCATACTTTACCCTCCAAAATTTGGATTTCTACAATATATTTTGACAAACCTAACCGAAAACTGAGTTTTTGTACAAAACCGAAACCGAACCGAAATGCAAATTTCAAAACTGCCCTAGCCCTAGTGCTGATGTCAAAATTATGAAAATTCAAGCTGCAAATTTGTCCCAGAATGCAACTAGGAATCAGAGCTTTCAAAAAATGAGGGTACCAGAGCAAAAGCCAACATTTTCCTTGCTCATGTTTCATACTCATGCAAATGCAAATAATATTTTGTTTTTATAAATTTGTTCTATTACAAATTATTGGAAAGTGTCTGTGGGCATTCTCCAATAATTTGTAATAATACAAATTCTGAATAACAAATTCAGTCCACCAATAATAATCTAGCCCTCAATCAGTTAACCAATTCAGTCTTCTCTGACAGAGCTCAGTTGCATTATGGTAAAAATTTGCAGCTTAAAATTTTTTTGTATCCACATCTGTGTGCAGAGTGATATAAGAAAGGATCAAAGAGTGAATGATACAGTTTCCAGATTAAATAATTTTTTGTGTGCAACACCTAGTTTGTGCTGTCATAACAAAAAGGAAAATGGAGGTGAGGACGCAGATGAAAATAGATCTGACAGACATTTTCTCAAATTGGTCATTCATGAATTTAGACGTGTGATCCCATAAAGACATGTGATTCCATGAAAGTTAAAATGGCCAAGAAGTGTGTTTTTTTCTGTGTGGATGTTATCTGCACACCAGTACCAGCATTCTAGAGCTGGTACATCAAAATGCCCAAGTACCACTAGTACCCACTGCAAACAATGAGTTAACCAAATTACATTCTTAATGTGCTGCCATGGCAGTGTGAAAATATTGATTTGTCCACCCAATAAATGCAGTGTTTTCCAGTTGCTACCAATTTATTCTGTACTAGTGTTAGAAGGATTAAGAAGGTACAGAAAGTCATCTTGGTCTTTTTATTGAAACAAGTAATGGGAACTGGAACAACTGAAAAGAAAACAATTGGTTTATTTTTTGTCAATACTGAATCCTTTATGTGAATGTGAGATCTGCTCATAAAATGTGAATCAAAATATCTCCAATTTATTAAAACAATTTTCTTTTTCTTTTTTATTGGTGCCAAGCAAGCAGTAAATTTTAGAACAGTCTTAATTCTACAAATGAAGCACATTAGTTGGGGAGTGATACAAGTGTCTTAATTTTCTTTTATATGTTGCCTCTTGGAGCCAACCCATTAAAAAGATAGCCAGTTACTTGGAGAGAAACAGATTGAAATACTTGAGCAGTAATAAAATTGTGTTCCTCATTTTTATTGCTTGCCTTCTATCCTGGTCATTTGCATTACATGTAAAAGGTTTTCTTTCAGAGTTTGGACCAATCAAAAAATTTAACCTACTTTTCAGTAGTGGAGATCTGGATATACTACAAACTTTTGGCAGGTTGTTGGTGGTATACATGTATATGGATGAATATTTGAGGTCTTAAACTGGGACGGTGTATTGTGTGAATCATCTTACTAATGCTTTCACTGCCTTGGAGCAGATCTGGGGCATTTCGATTTCCCTGAAATCTTATTGCCTGAAGACTGGAACCAAGATGGTGGAAATTGGGAGGGTTCACATGGTTCATTTTTGGAGTCTGTAGTCATTTCATGTGATTGCTGTCTGTCTCTGGTATTTCATAGTCGTAAATACTTTTGAAGTTTAATAAAACCTGAGACCTGATTGAATGCTATTAAATTTTTAGAACTGCATGACCTAACACAAATATGAAATACCAGAGATGAACAATTGTTGCATGCCTTTGCTAGTGTTTTGCAGAATAGCTGGTTTCCCAGTTTTGCTGTGGCAACTGTGTGTGGTTATGTGTGCATGGAGGGTGATTATGTGTAGGATGGTGATGGTGAGGAGGATGGGGTGTATTAGGGTGAGGGTGGGGTGTGTGAGGGTGTATAGTTTGGAGTATGTGTGAGGGAGAGGAAGGGCGGGCCGTGGTTGAGAAATGAGTGTGAGGGTTTTTGTCACGGAATATGGGTGCACATACATGTAACAAATTTTGGGTGTATTGTGGCACCTATGTTTTGAGGTTTAATCCTCATGTATAAATGTTGACAGCATTCTTTCCTATATGTTCAGAAGTTTTTTGTGCACCTGTACCCTTTTTGTGATCATGCAATAAATACACACAATAAATAATAAATAAAATAATAATAAAGACACAGAATGTCTCGATGTGTGATTGCGTTTGTCAATACATGTACAGCACTCATGTCAGTGTGGAAGGATAGAACTTGAAGCAGAGCCTCTCATTCTATCCTTCTGCACTGGTACTCATACCACATTGGCAATTGCATTCACACATCATGGCATTCTGTGTTTATTACACATCTCTATAACATTCAATTCATGAATTTAAAAATGCAGTCTTATTTGTTGAATTTGACAGTTCTGGTGTCTGCTTGAAATGAAAACAAAAACAAAACTTGGGTTTGATTGGCAAACACAAGTGACAGATGGATACATAAACTGAAAAAAATACATGAAAATTGTGTCTAAAGAGGTTATTTATTCATATTTTTAGGAAATTAGCTGCTGTTATTTGAGAAATACAGTACGTGTACGCTCCATTTAAAACCCCCTTTCGTCACACCCGGTGAACACATTGTCTTCGCGGGCCCACAACCCCCTTTGCGAGGCTAATTAAAGACGACGGGAAAATCCAGACATCAAAGGCAGTTCGTTTCTTGATGAAACCAAATTACTGATATCCAGTCGCATATGAAAAACATTCTGTGTTTATGCAATTAATACATCGATTTGTTTTCAAACATAATAAAAATGAATGTAGACTAATTCATTATTTGTCCCCCAATAGGAATCAACTATTTATTTTAACAAAAATACAGCATAAATGATGGACAACAAGTTTGTTGTGAATGCGAATTAATTTCAAGCACATTGATAACAAGAACGCCCTCATCTTAGCATTACGTGTACATTGCATACAAAACCACACTTGTTAATTACCCCGTCATATGTGTAGAAACGACCGGGAAAATGAAAAGCTGTTTTAGTGCGGTCATGTGAGAAGGATTACATAACCAATTAATGTTTGGTGAGAAAAATCTTTCAGAGTCTGTCCCTGATTAGCAATTATATTGTTCAGTCAGAAAATTTCTAAACCCTACATTTAATAAAATATTCACATACAAATGCAATATCTTTCATTTCCAGAACTCTGTACTGTGGTTTAATACAGGAATTGAAAAAATCTGTTCGTTAATTCGTGAGATTTTCGATTTGTTTTAATATAAAAATAAAATTTTCGCTGATATATGATTTGGATTCCCTGGAATAGAACGAGTATTTCAGTGAATAAAATGTGTTCTTGGTGTACGGTGTTTTCACAGTGGATAAGCAGACGCTTCAATTAACCAGAAGTTTCGGAACGCGAGGCGGTGAAATTTTATTTTAACACACAAGGTTGACCGAACGCAGTTTTTAAATCCCAAGTTTTGACAGAAAGCGCCCACAGACGGAACAGGTTATCTTCTTCACATGTAAGTATAGAATGCTAGACATGATTGTTCATCGTAGTGGGCCAGAAGTGGCCAGTATTTATGATTAAGTGGCAGAAAACACCCTCTGATCCTCGATGAAATTCCAATCTTGACCACCGATCCTGGCTTCAGATATCATTTTTATAATTTTCCGATGCCAGCCACACATCATTTTCTGCGCTGAACTGTAGCTATCTACTGTGGCAATCGATTAGCATTCACTTCTGCTCCCACAAATAACGACAACGGCTGAACAGCATCAACAAATAGTCACACCATCAGTCATACCAATGTCCACACAGTTGTAAATATTTTATTCCATAGTTGCTAATTGTCTGTCCGCATAGTCGGCATAAATATTGCCGTAATGATGGTCATCTCACGTTGACCCGGAATAGCCTCTTAAGCTATCATGGGATATCATGAGTATCATGGGACAGGTGCCTCTGACCTCAGATGAATTAAAGGGGGACTAATTAATTATATTAAAATCTATATAAATGATCAATGCAGGCGTTTAATATCAGCTCAGAACATTGTGCACAAATTGGCATATTGAGATATTGGGGCATTTCATAAAAAAACACATTTCATACAAGATGTTTCGCAGACAAGTCATTTCCTAAAATTACCATTCCATAGACATCTACTGGTCATTTCGTATAAATAAAACAACACGTTTCGTCGTAGACATCGTCTGGTGAAAAGAGGTAACTGCTTTGGGTTCCGATCACACTAATCTCATTGGGGTTCAGTGATGAAGGACGATTCCCATTCATCATCTGGTGAGGAGGGGGTAATCTCCCTGGGTCCCGATGACAGCACTCTTATTGGGATGTAGTGAGGAAGAACGCTTCGTATACATATTCTGGTCAGGAGGTGGGGGGGGGGGGGGGGGGGGTAAATACTCTCAGAATGTTGTTGCTACCCCCACAACGCTCATTTTCGTTTTGTGCAGACAAGTTGAATTATCTCCTGTCCCAGTCAAATCACCGGGAAATATACCAACTTGTTTGAACAAACTGAATCTGAGCGTGTGGGGCAGTCACGATGTTTTGTCTGTGGACAAGTTTTTTCTACGAAGCGTCTAAAACCACTTATTTAATCATTTAATTGTTTTAATCGTTCTTTCGTTTACAGGTGGCATATCCTGATGGAATAATGAAGAAGGCGCCCACAAAGACATGCGAATTCAAGTGCTTCTCCACTTCGATATCCTCGCAGATGATGCGCATCATCCGAGCCGCGCTATGGCGAGTTCTGGGAGAGTATGAGAGGTGTGCCCCCTTCTACCTGTCCCACCCCCCACCCCCCCCCTGAAAAAAAAAAACTCGTGTTCTCAGCGATACCAATGATTCTGAGGCTGCTGTGGCCGAGTCACCAGGCTGTTGGATGTATAAATTCCAAGATTACAACCACATGACCCAGCCATGTTAATAAAAGCGCCATTGATTGATGTTGGATGTGAGCATAAATAAATTCAAGGGATGCAGACGCTGTAATCTTAGCCTGACGTCAATTCGTTTTCGTTCAAGCATGCGTAATCGTTCGGAAGGGTCCCAAGTCGAATTTCTGTACCATGTGTTGCCATAGCTCCGGCAAAAATAGGGCGCTTCCAGTGGGCAGCCACCCCCCCCCCCCCCCCCCATTTTTTTCCGGAGCTATGTAAAAACATTGTACAGAAATTCGACTCAGGGCTCACTGACACCCCCCTCCCCCCCTCCCCCCCCCCCACCCACCCACACACACACACCACCACCACCATCAACATCACAACATCACAAACATACACATACGATTCGAGAATAAGGCCCAAAAAGCCATTTATCCGCCCACCGCTCCCCTTCTGGCTGTTGGACAAGTTTGATGAAAGAATTATGCATACTGCCCGAAAAATTTGATTTTCACAATCCTCATGAAATATTTTGACCAAATTCAGCCAGCTGCACCTGGCTACATCCCACAATTTAAGTGATCGATTTCCTCATCATTGACAATGTCTGACAAGCAGCTATAGTGAGTAAAGCTCTAGAATCGGTCTCAGACCATCACATTTTCAAAGTTTTACTGGGGAGGCCTGTTGGACTCCATCGGGGGGAAGGGGCACATTCTCGCACAACCGCGTAACGCCACAAACGCCGCACGAAGGAAGATGCCGCGGAATCCCTGGAATATTGAACCATGATACCACGTGGTCCCATGGCAGCTACAGATTGAAAAAAAATGTGTGAAGCATAACTGGCCGTTAGGGCAACTAGGGATTAGGGGCGGTCACAACTATGCGGACATTGGAATGACTGATGGTGTGGCTATTTGTTGGTGCTGTTCAGCCGTTGTCGCTATTTGTGGAAGCTGAAGTGAATGCTAATCGATTGCCACAATAGATAGCTACATTTCAGTGCAGAAAATGATGTGTGGCTGACATCGGAAAAGTATAAAAATTACATTTGTAGCCAGGATCGGTGGTCAAGATTGGAATTTCACTAAGGATCAGAGGGTGTTTTCTGCCACTTAATACTGGCCACTTCTGGCCTGCTATGATCAACAATCATGTCTAGCATTACATACTTAAATGTGAAGAAGATAACCCGTTCCGTCTATCCGTGATTTCTATCAAAACATGGGATTTAAAAACTGCGCTCAGCCAAAATTGTGTGTTAAAATAAAATTTCACCGCCTCGCGTTCCGAAACTTCCGGTTAATTGAAGCGTCCGCTTATCCACTGTGTTTTTGAAACAACAATGTGACAGTCTTGGCGAAACATCCTGGCGTTTTGCTGCGGCAATAGCTTTTCCGATACGGGATTATGGATTCTATACTGTGCCGAGTGTCCGAACGTTTCAAAGTTAAAACCTGGTGATTAAATTTTTATTATAGCATAAGCATTTTACTGAAATAGTTGAGATGAACTAAAATGAGAATGTATTATTCATTAAAAAAATTAATCGTCCAATATGCGGGAAAAAGGATGAAAACCGCTAGCAAGCTTTCTGTTTTTACCCAACGTCAACAGCCAAATTCGGCCAGCACTATAAACAAAAATCTCCATTCAAATTTTATTATGTTTTAAATTTTTGTTAAAAAAACATAGCTTATGACCTCTCATTGGAACGATCTCGATGATCGTGGTAAGGGAATGTCAATCAAGGTTTATGTTGTTTTGACCTGCGATGGAGCACTGAAAGGGAAAAAAATTCCCATTCCGATAAGGCAAGCACTTCGAAGGGGTTTCCCCGTCATGTCCTTCCATCACATCCTGGACTGCATTGACAGTAAAACTTGTTTACTAACAGAAAATTATCAGCTAAATTTACCGAAAAATGTGTCCGTTTTAAAAGATACCACCCTTGAAAAAAAATAGTTTGGCAGGACACGCAACATGATCAGTGACATGAAGAAAAATGAAGAAGAAAAAAATAAAAACACTGGTCAAACTTATCTCCCCTGGTCGAAACAGTTCTTTGTACTTTGTTTTCAAATAAAGAAGTGAAATTCTAAAAAAGGACCCTGATTAAATTTTAAAGAGACTCGTGAGTATAACCAAATCACGTCTCCCAACCACAAAAAATTGTTAAAACCCCCCCAGTTAAATTATTCTCGTGTATTTAAACAAACACATGTTGAATGGATCACTACCTCGCTCAAGAGGTGTGCTGTCTGAAATATTTGGGGGGGGGGGGGGGGGGGGGGGAAGTCATTGCATTTCCACAGAATTTCATAGACAATAATGTACACTGTGATAATATTTAATAGTGCTTCTTTCCCTGTGGGAACGGGAAGTGAAGCATGCTTATTTACTATGGTAAGAAAGTTCTACTTTACTGGTGAAATAGGACCCAGTCACCAGTGCCTGGGATGGATGTCCACTAAAATGGGCACCAAAGGGGTAAACGATCGGCTAAACTTGACTTTAGACATTTGTTGTGGTCACAATTTATTTATTTATTGGTGTTTAATGTCACTTTTCTGCAACTTTGGCCAATTGCGACCGATGGGCACAATTAACCCTAGCTGATGAAAAGTGACCTTAAACACTAATAAATAGACAAATAAATAGCTAATGCTTCTTGCAAAGTGTCTAGTTTGTTCACACAATTTATTTCGTGTGTAGATAAGTGCAGGGTGGATTACAACTAAATCACACAGAGTGAATTATCCACTCAACTTCAACATACAGGCGACGATAAACAGCAGACAAGCAAGCAAATTGTCTCTTGATGGATGTGTAGATAAATCGGGTGGCCCTTAAAAAATCAGTTTGTGTAAAAAAATATGAGTTCTGTAAAATATTCACTTGACAAGTGATTTGGTAGTAGTCCACCTGTCACTTACTGTGTATTTTTACCCATTAGTAGCTGAGTGCTAACTCCATGGAATACTAGCAGAGATTTTCTATTCAAAAGTGCAAACAAAACCCGATCGATATTATAGTTCTTTGAAAGAGTGCTTGTGTATATATTTTTTTAAAAGATAATATATTCTGTCATTCATGTGTGCAAATGTTTATAGATACTTGTAAAGAATTAAAGTCAGCTATCATTAATCACAAAACCCGATCGATATTATAGTGCTTTGAAAGAGTGCTTGCGTATATATTTTTTTAAAATATAATATATTCTGTTATTCGTGTGTGCAAATGTTTGTAGAAAAATCATTAAAGTCAGATATCATTAATAAAAAAAATTGCTTAATAAAGTATTGTTTGTTAAAATCATTTGTCCCAAAAATCAGTCACACAGATGATTGTCCTTAAGATCATCATTGACAACTGCACTTGTTATTGTTGAAGTAATTACCATAGATACTAAAAAGTTCCCCTCAAAGCCAATTAGCTTATCCTATTTTTGGACACCCTGTTATGCAGTCGACCAGTGGAGAGGAGAGAATATTTTAAATGGACTGTACACGTAATGTTTGCTTCAAAGTCAGAACTCGAGTGTTATAAATCACTCCCTATTTATAGAATAAGTTTAATTTTGTTAATTTTTGTGGATTTGAACAGACATTTTCCAATTTACATTTGTTTTAAAAGCTATCACCCCAGCTTCTGAATTGATCTCAGGCAGAATGCGACATTACGATTGGCCAATTACAAAAATGGGCAAAGTTTAGTTCTTTTGATGGATTGATGAGGTGGAAGATTAGTCTGTCAATGGAACACATGTTCTGAATGGATTTGAAAATATGGATCTTGAGGAAAAGTAATAGGCGTGTACTAAAAAACATAATCTTGTCACATTGAATCTGATCATCTTAGTTTTTAAAACCATATATTTACAGTATTGTGATTACAAAATGCATCTCTTTCTTGAGCAGATTGTGATCAGGTCAATGCTCTCTTACACCACTGGTTCAAGATTCCTTTAAATAAAATATTTCAAAATCAAGGCCAAATCAAGAGAAAACCAGGCCTTAAAATTTGTCCCAACTCTCAAAAATTGTTTTTTATTCTCACAAACTCCTGCTGCGAGAATCCATTTTCAGCTCTTAAATAATCCCCCCCCCCCCCCCACCCGCAAACTCCTATTGCAAGAATCCATTTTCAGCTCTTAAATGATTCCACCCCAACCCATACAAGCATGATGGATCAGAGGGATTCTTTCCATATGAAGCAAACAAATATGAGGGATGACAAGGCATAATTGTTGAACTATTTGCACACCAATCATCTTTTACAGACAGTAAATCATGTGTAAAGAGCATAAAATTGAGTGAAACCTACAGTATAAATTGAAGTTTAAGGTAAGACCTGTGTCTTTTTTAAAGTACTGTTGAGAAAATATGCAGCTGTTGGCTTGTGAAGCAATGGGAGGAATGAATCCACAATAACTGGGTGGGTAGTCATCCCTCATATTTGTTTGCTTCAAATGGAAAAAATCCTTCTCATCCATTTCATCAGAGATGCTTGTATGAGAGGGGGAGAATTCTTTAACACGTGAAGCTGCACAAATATTCAGGATGACAAGGCATTGTTTAAATCCTTGCCAACCTGCAATATTTGTGATCTATCTAAGTGGTAATATCAGTCAGTAGAATAAGGCTTTCACTGTGGAAAAATAATGAGTCAAGTCACAGATAGTGTTTATATCCTGTTTATACACATATAACTGACGATGCAGATATGGAATCTACCATACAAAATAACTTTTCCTGCATGTTCACAGAAAAAGTTAAAGTTCTGTTAAGGGAAAAATCACCATCCACATGTTGTATTCAAAATGTCAGTGGAACAAAATAACTTTTCCTGCATGTTCACAGAAAAAGTTAAAGTTCTGTTAAGGGAAAAATCACCATCCACATGTTGTATTCAAAATGTCAGTGGAATAAACTGTCCATATTGGATGGTTGTTCACAGAACAAAACTGGAAAATCTCACATATAAAGAACTTGAAAAACTCCATCCAAAAACAGATTAGGCAGAGGGGCAGTCTCCCTGTAATAAAAAGTGAAAAAGGTCTTTGAGGAGGACCAATCTGCTGTTTTCAAAATATGATCTAGGTAGGTACCTGTGTGAAATGCAGCAGATGTAGCTGAACTTCTGACTGAGTGGGCTCAAAAATCAATTCCAGCAAGCCCAAGAGACTCCACAATCTGTCAAGATATTGTAGATGAAGATACTGAATTGAAAGTTTTGTAGGACACAAAAAGTTTTGTAGACCTAGGCTGTAACTTGGTCCTTGTTACATACTGTTTTAAAAATTGTTGAGGCCGATGGATGTAGATTTACAAGAGATTTCTCAACCGTATATAATATTGTGGTTTATTGACATGACGTTCGAAACATACAAAAACAAAGAACAGCAACCGGCCGCTACACAAAGAGGCACCCAAAGCCAGAACTGGGACAGCCAAACCCGGCCCGCAAAGCCTCTTATTAAACACATACTCATTTAGGGTTCTCAGTACACAGTCATGCATTAGGCTCCGCTCTACAGTTTTGCACTATTGCAAAGGAGTGAAAATGTTGGAGTCTGATGCATAGGGGTAAATTACCAGATGAATTATGGGAAACCGTGGCTTCGAAAAATTGACTATTTTATAAAATGTCATTTTTATACAGGTTTATTACCAGACATGTGACTAAAAAATGAAATGGAAATATATAAATTTTTTGGGGCATTTTAGAAACGGGATGCTATGCTAGGGGTAGGTAGTTGTGGGGAGGGGGGCGGGTGGTGGGAAAATTGTGCTTTTGATGCTGCTGGGTGGCTGAAAATGACTGGTTTAGGCATTTTTTATGCAATTTTCCAGGTTGTGGCCCTGCATTTGACAGGGGATACTATGCTCCAGGGGGTGGTGGGGCTGCTTTTGATGCTGCTGGGTGGCTTACAATGACTGGTTTAGGCATTTTTTTTTATGCAATTTTCCAGGTTGTGGCCCTCCATTTGACAGTATATTATTTCATCCACATTCATTTTTACTTAATCAGATATTGTAGAAATGTAATACATGTTATGGGTTAGATAATTAAGTTACAGAATATTTGCATTTGAAGAGAGTGTATGGCATGTCATTTTCTGGAAGTGCCTGGAAAACAGGAGTGGAACCTTATGGAATGATATAATTTTAATTCAGGCTGTGATCTGAATGCCATGGAAGTCTTCAAGAGAGTGTGAAATTGAAACCCAACCCCATCGTGTAGGGGGTACAAATTTGTCATATTCAAAGAAGCTCAAGTTTGTGACTGCTGAGCTGAAGCTAAAGCAATAAAAACAGGGTTTTCAATGGTAGTTCATCCAGTCGAGGTAAATATACACCTGGAACTTAATTAAACACCCCCTGAAATGTTTCATGATGGTGAAGTTGCTGTTACTGATTGTTATGTTTTAATAATTGCTATGTCTTGCAGTACATTTCTTCTAGTGAAACATGAAGTTTCTGGTTGATAGCGTATCCCAAACACATCCCCTTGTCCACTAGAAGCATGCTTTCCACGAATGTCACAAAAAGCACTATCATCCATATGCAATATCTGGGTACAAAGCAAGAAAATTTGTCACTTTTATCAATAAATGTTGACATGGCAAGGAGGAGACTGTCAGAGGCACTAAAATGACAAATCGTTGGCATGCATGCAACAGGCATGTCATTCAAAGCTATTGGAAAGCAACATGGTTATAGTCATTCTGTCATCAGCAGATTTGTCTGAAAACATCAACAAACCAACGATGTTAAGGACCAACCAAGGCCTGGACAACCCCAAAAGGAAGATCAGAGTCTGGCACGCCGCGTTAGGCATGAGCCCTTTGCTTCAAGTGGGTTTTGCTTCAACAGGCGTTTGTGCACCAGAACTGCCTGAAACTGTCTCAAAGCACTGGGTATGAGATCCAGAAGGGTCATCAACTGTCCAGCTCTGTCCAGTTAGCATCAAAGACGATGTTTGGAGTGGTGTATGGTATGACAAAATGGAATTTCAGGATGTTGAGGGAGAGTCCATTGGTCAGGCGAGAGTAGGTTCCTGCTTCACGTCACAGATGGTCGCATGAGAGGGTAGTGGCATAGGAATACTGCTTATGATGGAGGATCAGTAATGATCTGGGGATGCCTCAAACTTGATATGGTGACTGTACGTGGGAATCTCAGTGGTCATCAGTACATCCGGGACATTCTCAATCCAGTTGTCATGCCTCATTTTGACAGCCACCCATTGGCAGCTTGCCCTGTATTCATGGACAACAATGCAAGGCCACATCATTCCCATGCTATGAGAGCATTCCTTCAGAACAACGCTATTACAACACTACCTTGGCCTGCAATGAGCCCTGATTTGAATCCCTTAGAACACATCTGTGACTTTTTTGGATGTCATGTGCAAGCAAGGGATCTGCCTGTATAGAATTTAGCCGATTTGGAAGCTACATTGCATGAGGAGTGACAGCAGTTGCCTCTGGACCAAGTCAGAAGGCTCACTGGTAGCATTATGAGGAAGGTTCAGGCTGTCATCCAGGCCTGTGGTGGATACACTCGCTACTGACGTCGGACACAGAGACTGGTGTTGTGTTCAGGAGACCGCAAGTTACATTTTTTGTCAGTAATTGCCGGCATTGTTTCATCATGGACCATTCCAGCACCATACTTGTCGAGAGAACATTTTTCCATCAAAAACATTATTGACAGATATGTGTAATTACTGCCATTAAAATACTGCATATTTTCATCTTTTGCCATCTTTCATTTGTCAATAGAACATTCTTTCCACAAACAATCACTTTTGGCTATATGAAAGATAGCATGAAAGTTATGACAGTTTCTATTAACACCACTGCAAAAAAAAAAAAACAGGGGGTGCTTAATTAAGTTCCAGAAGTATTTGTCCATAAATGAGAAACTTTCCAAATTGACTTTTGGGTCTTGGTGGATTTTTCTGGAAAACTTCTCTCATAATTCGATATATAAATGCATTATTTGATACTGATTCACCCTTCAGCAAGAAAAAAGTTTGACTAAGCATAGAACGATGAGTGCTATCAACGTTACAAGATTTCCCACTGGCAGCCAAACACCCCAGATAGTTTGCAATATTCACAACAGAGAAGCAAAGGGGACCAAAAGTACCACTATTTGCAGGCGAGGTTATACTGTTTTTGAGATGAGCCTCGCCATGAATTGATGAAGAGAGTTGAAGTTTCCCGAAGAAAATCCTGCTGCTGCAATGTATTTGCAGAGACAATGCATGCGATCAGTTGCAGCAGGGACAACAAAGTCTATTCTTGTGGCAGCAGAAGGGGAATGCCCATCAGCAGTAGCAGCAGAAGAGGGTACCATGGTCGAGTGGCCCACAATGGCACTATCAATAAAGCTTTTTCCACTTGATCATCTTGTACCTTCTGTAGGACTTTCATCAGTAAGCTGAAAGGAGGAAAACAGTATGGTAGGTATTTCCCCCAAGACATCCAAAAAGTGTCAAATGAAAATTGCTTGTGGATCAGGTTTCCAAGAAACATAAGGATTAAGTTGCCAGTTATCTCTGCTAGCCAAAAGATCAATGACAGATGAAACACAAAAATGGTCACACATGAGAGCAAACACTTTTTTATCAAGCATCCATTCAGTTGTATCTAAATTAATTCCTGATAACTTAGCGGCGATCACATTAGATTTTCCTGCAATATGCATCGCGGACAAAGAAATGTATGTTGGAGAGCACCATGCGTAAATTTCTTCTGCTAAGTTACAGAGGTGAGGACTTGAACCCCCTTCATTGTTGATATATGCCACTGCAGAAGAATTATCTGATTGAACACAGATATGACAAGCTTGATCTTCAGAACACAGAGTTTTCAATGCTAGTAATATTGCCTTTAGCTCTAAGAAATTTATATGCAGAAGTTTATCCAGTTCAGACCATATCCTGAAAACTTACCATTTTATCCCTGAACACACCCCCATCCTTCCTACGGGGTATACATGTCAACGTAAAATATGGGTCCTTTTTGAATCAGTTTACCATTTTGTGACCAAATGTTATCAGTCCACCAGGTCAGGTCTACCTGGCTTGCTATAGACAGAATACAAGTTTTGTTATAATCATTATTATGCAACTGAAGAGCTTTGTTAGCTCACCTGACTGAAAGTCAGGGTGAGCTTTCCTTATCACTCTTCGTCCGTCATCTGTCATCCGTCGTGAAGGTGGTGTTTGAGCCTCTTTCTCCTAAACCACTGGCCACATTTTAATTAAATTTCATGTAAGTAGTGGTTATATAGGGGCATTCTGATTTTTATCCAGAATAGGTTTCGGCTCATATTGAGCAGAGGTGTGGGGAAAAAATGGCCAAATTTTTTGAAAATCTTCTTCTAATGAACCACCAGTAGCAGAGACTTGATATATGGTATACAGAGTCCTTTTGAGGTTTAGAATCAAGTTTGGTCAAGAGAAGTTTGTCGGGCATTATTTGCCTTCGTTAAGGGAGGGGCAAAAATTTTGGTCACTCCTAAAATTTTTATTTTCAGAACCGTCAGTCTATTTGAACCAAATTTGATATGAGATGTTAATGGGTCATAAGTAGTTGATTGATGCAAAAAAAAATTTTCTCATTGCCCCGTGGGAACCTCGGGAGCTAAAAATAGAAAAAACCTTAAAACTGCCATATCTCCAAAACTACACGGCACAGAGAATTCTTATTTTGTATAAAGCTTACTTTTATCCAGTAGAATAGAATGGTTAAAAAAAATTCCTATCCGTTTGATCACAAGGTACTTTTTTCAGGACTTTGAAAAAGTGCTGAGTCAGCACTTTTTAACACTGTAGGCAATGGGAAAAAGATTAAAAAATCTTCATCTCCAGATCCAGCAGGCAGAATCTTTTGATATTTGGTATGCAACATTGTAGGGTGGATCTGATTCAAGTTTGTTCCAATCGGCCCCCTGGGTTCATATTTGGGCTCCATATAGGAGCCCAAATATGAACTTAGTGCATTTCAGGCAAATTTCTTCTAAAAATCTTCTTCTCGAGATCCAGCAGGCAGAATCTTTTGATATTTGGTATGCAACATTGTGGGGTGGATCTGATTGAAGTTTGTTCAAATTGGCTCCCTGGATTCATATTTGGGCTCACTGTAGAAGCCCGAATTCGAACTTAGTGCATTTCAGGCAAATTTCTTAAAAAATCTTCTTCTCCAGATCGAGCAGGCAGAATCTTTTGATATTTGGCATGCAACATTGTGGGGTGGATCTGATTCAAATTTGTTCAAATCGGCCCCCTGGGTTTATATTTGGGCTCAGTATAGAAGCTCGAATTCGAACTTAGTGCATTTCAGGCAAATTTCTTAAAAAATCTTCTTCTCCAGATCCAG
This sequence comes from Pictodentalium vernedei, assembly GCA_031216915.1. NCBI lineage: Eukaryota > Metazoa > Mollusca > Scaphopoda > Dentaliida > Dentaliidae > Pictodentalium > Pictodentalium vernedei. The sequence goes on from CM062296.1 coordinate 413,575,393, forward strand.
TAGGCAGAATCTTTTGATATTTGGTATGCAACATTGTGGGGTGGATCTGATTCAAGTTTATTCAAATCAGCCCCCTGGGTTTATATTTGGGCTCAGTATAGAAGCTCGAATTCAAACTTAGTGCATTTCAGGCAAATTTCTTAAAAAATCTTCTTCTCCAGATCCAGCAGGCAGAATCTTTTGATATTTGGTATGCAACATTGTGGGGTGGATCTGATTCAAGTTTGTTCAAATCTGCCCCCTGGCTTCATATTTGGGCTCACTATTGAAGCCCGAATTCGAACTTAGTGCATTTCAGGCAAATTTCTTAAAAAATCTTCTTCTCCAGATCCAGCAGGCAGAATCTTTTGATATTTGGTATGCAACATTGTGGGGTGGATCTGATTCAAGTATGTTCAAATCGGCCCCCTGGATTCATATTTGGGCTCACTATAGAAGCCCGAATTCGAACTTAGTGCATTTCAGGCAAATTTCTTAAAAAATCTTCTTCTCCAGATTCAGCAGGCAGAATCTTTTGATATTTGGTATGCAACATTGTGGGGTGGATCTGATTCAAGTTTGTTCAAATCGGCTCCCTAGATTCATATTTGGGCTCACTATAGAAGCTTGAATTCGAACTTAGTGCATTGCAGGCAAATTTCTTTGAAAATCTTCTTCTCCAGATCCAGCAGGCAGAATCTTTTGATATTGGATATGCACCATGCTTAGGGGGGTGAGATTCAAGTTTGTTCAAGCCAAATCCCTGGGTTCATATTTGGGCTCACTGTGGTAGCCCGAATTATAACTTAGTTCAAAATGAGGAATTTTCTTTAAAAATCTTCTTCAGATCCAGCAGTTGGAATGTTTTGATATTTGATATGCAGCATCCTTAGGGGGGTGAGATTCAAGTTTGTTCAAGCCATGTCCCTAGGTCCATATTTGGACTCACTGTGGGAGCTTGAATTGTAACTTAGTTCAAAATGAGGAATTTTCTTTAAAAATCTTCTTCTTCAGATCCAGCAGTTGGAATGTTTTGATATTTTTGGTGTGCAGCATCCTTAGGGGGGTGAGATTCAAGTTTGTTAAAGCCAAGTCCCTGGGTTCATATATGGGCTCCCTGTGGGAGCCCGAATTATAACTTAATTCAATATGAGGAATATTCTTTAAAAATTTTCTTTTTTTTTTAGATCCACTGGTCAGAATCTTTGGATATTTGGTATAAGCTTTTCTTAGGAGGAACAGATGCAACTTGTTGAAATCAATTCTCTGGGTTGATATTTAGGCTACCATGTCAGGTGAGCGCCCTCAGGCCCCTTGGGGCCTCTTGTTCTTATTCCTTTCCAAATTCGGATAATGAAATTGAGCAAAACAAATAGCCCAGAAAGAGGAAACAAAAAGTCCAATTATCTAGCCAGTGTTCTTATACAAATAAACCTGTCCAATCTAATCTGTTAAATATGAGCCAAACCTTTTTTGTCACCGGAGAGAAACTCTTTGTATTGAACTGTATCCATAATGAAACCAAGATATCAAATTATTTGTTGAGGCAAGAGAGAAGACTTCTCAAAATTCACTTGAAAACCAAGCTCCTGAATGGTTGTGACAAACTTCATTGTATGTTGGGAACATGCATCCTGTTTTGATCTGTGAAGATGTAATACAAACACCTGATGCCATATTGTTGGAGATATGAAAAACATGGTTTCAGCCATTTAGTAAAAATTCTCAGAGCCAAAGCGAGTGCAGACGGTAGCAAACAGAACTCAAAGAGTTGATTCTTCCAAAATTTTTTTTCCAATATTTCCAATCTGATTTGTGTTTTGATACACTAAAGTATGCGTCTTGCAGATCAACCGATGTCATATAATCACTTAATTTCAAAGCTTGTCATACTATATCTATAGTTTCCTGTTTGAAATTGAGATGAGCAACATTTTTATTGAGGTCTTTTAAATTGATAACCGGTCAGAAAGAACCATTTTTCTTTTTACGCAGAAAAATGGTGAAAACAAATTGATCAACTTCAACAGATCATTGGATAGCCCCTTTTCTCAAGAGACAATTGACCTCTTGGGTAACAATCAGCGCCTCTTGTGTCTTAAATTTGAGAGGAGGGGGAACCCTACGTTGACGTGGTTGTTTGACAAATTCAATTCGCTAACTCATAACAGTGTCTAAAATCCACTCTTGTGTCTTAAATTTGAGAGGAGGGGGAACCCTACGTTGACGTGGTTATTTGACAAATTCAATTCGATAACTCATAACAGTGTCTAAAATCCACTCATCAACTGTAAATTTCAACTATTCTGGAAGACAATTCCAAATATTGCCTGCCAATTTCACTGAAAAAGATTGCAACAAAGTGCTAACCTTTATTGCATGATTCCTGGGTCTTTTGACTCCCTTTTCTGAAATGAGCTCCTGTTTTGGAAGAATGGGTGCCTTTGATATTGCCCTTGGCTGAATGAACCTTCTCCCGTAGGGACGGTTTCTTGGACGCTGGCCTCTGCCTAAAAAATACTGTTGCCTTTCAGAGTAAGTATTAAAATTAGGTGTGGTAAATTAGGTTTGCAAAAGGCTGTTATTAGCTGTGTCCTGAATTTCAGACAACATTTTTATTTTCCTATTCAACTCATAACCAAAGAAAAAAGTTGAGATCTTATTATCAGAGAAAAAAAAGCCCCAGAATGTGTTTTTCATCAATGGCTGCAAAAAGCTTCTTAACATAGAAAGGTCAAAACACCATTTCCTAATATTAAAAACATTATCAATTGCCAATTGTTTTAGCTTTGTAATATTAGTTTTTTTATTTTTTAATTCCTCAAGATTTGATAAAATGTTAGCAGTGGCAACTGACGAAACATTTTGCAGGCATTGGAGCTGATTTCATATTTCGGTATTCACCTGTGTGGATGCAATGCATTCAGCATTATTCGGAACGGGATATTTATCAATCAGCTTCTTGATTTTACATCGATCCCCTGATCATGAAGTACTAGATTTTGTTGTGAACCACCCAAGGCACTTCTGGGATCTGACTGATTGTCTGGAAGCCCATCATCAAGTGCAGATGAGATTGTTATTCCCCAGATTAAAATCACCTTATATATCAAATAAAGGAATGGCTATGAGATCATTATCTTTGATTACAGCCTTTTTACCTGTAGTCGCCTTTTGATGGTGGTGTTTCTCATCTTCTGATCATTTAAATTTAATCAGGATTTAATGTCAGCAACTGACTGTAACAATTTTTTAATCAATACGTTATCCAGCGTGGAATTTGAAGCAGATTTCAATTCCGTGGCATTTTCTTTTTATATTTCTTTTTCAATGAAGATTTGAAAATTTTTACCTTTGAAGTTTCACCAGTAACAGAAGAAATACGGCTTGACTCCTTGACAACTTCAGAGATGGCGTTGTCACCATGTTTTCATTTTGAATGCGAGCATTTCTGCACAGTTTTAACCTCAAGGGAATGAGAATTATTTCCATCGGTGTGTTTTCCATGTTTTAATCTTAAAAATAGTTGTGTTTGATTCTTTGATGTTCCAGTAATGGGAAGGTGTAACTGTTTTACGAGTCTCAGAATAACGCAGTTGATGCATTGGATTATCAAGTGCAGATGGATATATTTCATCACGAGATCCCAAAAAACTGGATTTTTCTGTACCTGACACAAAAATACTGAGCACATCCTCGTTCCAGGGTCAGTCTTGTCAGGGTCAGAGTTCAGAACCCCAGCCAGGGAAACGTAACGAAATGCAATACCGGCGTGGATTCAAAACCACACTGCTCCTCCATAGTGCCATGTTCGGGGATGGTGCTATGCTCGTCCTATCGGGTGAGAACGTAAATGGCTGTCCCGTGTGCAGTAATTAATGTGCACATTGAAGAACCCTACTGTGGCAAAAAGAGCTGCAGCTCGGCAAAATTCCCCCGATTCCCCTCTTGTATATAGTGTATATAGTGTAGTTCATTACCTGTATAAAGAACCCCCGCAATGAATCAATCAGGGTCCTCCGAAAAATCAACGGAGGAGTGACTACAAGCACATTGAATCGTGCAACTACCGGAATAAAAGGGGTGTAAGACGCGAACTGCAGCTTCAGTCCAACGGAATATACCTGAGATGATTCTGGTGATGTGGGGTTCTCCCGGGGTGCTCCAAAAAATTAACGGAGGAATTTCCAAATAACATAACATAACATAACATGACAATTAGAAGACTGAGTCTTGCCTAATTGTGTAAATTGCAAATCAAAAATATTTTTATCAGATCGATCATGAGACTTAGTCCTGCTAATTTTAACCTTATTTTTGTGTGACATTTCCCCAAGTGATTGCTGTATGCTTTGTCAACAAAAAAGACACAGGTCTTACCTTACACTTCGATTTATACTGTGGGTTTCACTCAGGGACTCCTAAATTTCATGCTTTTTACAAATGATTTGCTGTCCGTAAAAGACGATTGGTGTGCAAATAGTTCAACAATTATGCCTTGTCATCCTGAATATCATGTGAGAAAGAATTTAGAATTTGAGAGTACTGTTATCAGGGCCGAAGCCAGTGAGGGTGCAAGGGGGCCAAACCGTCCCCCTATGACAGTTTCCATCGGAAATTGTCAATAGCTGTTTGAAAAAAATAAAATTCTTACTGACAAAGCCTAGTCGGACGGATGTCCATTTCTAACATATTCTCTCGATCATTCGGTAATATTCCGAATATTGCCGAAAGATCGATAGAATCTGTCAGAAATGAACATCAGTACGACATTATATTCCTTTTCTTTCTGCATAACAGTCTAACTACAAAACACCTGTTTCCTCGCTCATTCTCAGAGTTACCGAAAAATCACCTTATCTAAACCATGCCCTATTGAGCTGCTGTAAAGTCAGATATCATAAGCCAAGATACTCTAGAATCATTATCAGAGGCTTGTCTTTTACAAACATTTTCTCGGGGAGGTCTCCCAAACCCCCATCAATTGGAGTGGCTATGCACCTAGATGGGGGAGAGCATGGCAGTGGGTTGTCCATTGAGGGGCAAACCCCTCCCATACTCTCCCCCACCTTGCACACCTTGGGTATGAATTAGCCCCCCCCCCCCCCCCCCCCCCTATGCCTTGTGATTACAGCACTCATAGCTTCGGGCCTGGCTGTTGTACCATTGTGAGTGCAACTATTGCAAATTCCACAGTAAAAAACAAGTCTTGAATTTATATTTTTACCATAGTTCCAATTTTGGTGAGTTACTTATCTAACATGTACACATAAAACACATGTTTCAACATACAGGCTTTTGGTGGTCTTGTTGATGGAAGTTTTTTTCTGATTTGCAATAATTAGTTTTGATTCTCACCATGTCCTGCTATGAGAATCAATTTCCAGTTCTTAAATAATTTAGAATTTTAGTGTACTGTGTGTGCAACCTGTGCATATCCTGCAGTTAAAAACAAATCTCATATTCATAATTTACTGCAATTTATATTAAGCCTTAAGGACGTAGTTCATGTTACAACATGCAGACGTTTGGTAGTCTTTATGGTGAATGCTAAAGTACATAGGCAGTGGTTTCTACTGAACTCTTGACCTTACAAGAGAGCATTGAAAAATCGAATTGTTTTTCGAAAAATAAGTAGAATTCTCCAGGCCTTTAAGGACACTTTGTGATAAGATATAGAATAAATAGGTACCAGGGCTGGTAATCAGATTTAAACCACGAGTGGTATACGGTTTTTAAACCCTTATTCTACAAGTGGTTTAGATCTGATTAACGGTCCAAGTACCTATTTGTTTTATTTATACCATGCTCTTAATAAATAATCAACTTTGTCACTTAAAATGAAGAAAAAATGATATTTTCTATCACACAGGTTTATTTTGTTTACATCTGCACCAGTGGGCAGTACTTCTGGCTGCATGTGAATGCTTGATTGACAGCAAGACACCTCATCAAAGTTGATTGAATTTACCAAGCTTTTTCAGGCAAATTATTATTATTAACAATTCCTAAATTTTATTTTAAATATTTAATTGCAGGTATTTTATTTACTTAATAAGTCATTACACATAGTAGATAGTACTGCAAAATGTATGTTTGACTGAAACATCGCGAAGTGTGATTTTATCAAAGTCAGCAAATTGGGTCATGTCAAAGGTCAATTTGGATATTGTTCCTAGGATGTGGTTTCCACTATAGGTTTAAACTTTTTGAAATGGAATTTCCCATTGAAAACATTTTAACTGCAGTAGAAGCTTTACACCGGTAGTGGGGCTAAAAGCTAAGACTTAACATACAGCCTTTTCACAGGTAGTAACATACGTGACCATCCCTCTGTTTTCCTTGTGAGAATCACTTCTGATTTTGCATGAATTTGAAGCCCCGAAAACAGCAAAATTAGAATATGAGATACTGTGTTCTCACATTTCTTTTTCAAGAGGTAATAATTTCCCAGTGTTGTGGTGAGGAAATCGAACAGAAAACCTTGATTGACTCATGATCCTGTCATGAGCTGACCCAAACTCTCTGCTTTTGTAATCACAGTGCTGCTTTGTGATGAGGATTCCAGAGTATTGTGTAAATCTGTCCTGTATTGAAATATACACATTCAAATTAAACAGGGATAAGTTGGGAACAAAGTGGCTCAGTGGTAGAGTATTGAGCTTGAAACCAAGAGATCGACGGTTCGATCTTGACCAGCAGTAATTGTGTTGTGGCTTTTGGCAAAACACTTCATCCTGATTACCCACATGGGGGCACTGTGTATGAAGACGTACTACACATCAATGGCAGGCCTGCTGTTTTCAAATACCTATGCACTGAAGATTGGTTGATGCTCATCATCAATCCACCATGCATTGGTACATTGGATCATTCAACTTGGCAAAAATTTCATGTGATCCGAGTGACAATTGGACGCGACACATTTTTCGTTCACATGTTTTCAATTTAGGTTACCTCCATACGACCCAAATGGTCGTTCGCTTCAAATCGACAGGCCTGCAATAGTGCACTTGCCTTCAATCACTGCTAACCCTGCTAATGCAGAGTTAGTAAGTTGGGGAGTCTGACAGTTGCTCACTGCTTCTCAGTGGTTTTCTCTTGCTCAGTGGTTAGAGCATTGGACTTCAAAACCCAAACGTCCCTTGTTTGAACCTGACCAGCGATAACTATACAATGTCTGTGAGCAAAACACTTAATCCTGATTGCCCATGCAGAAGCAGGACGGCACTGTTGTCTAAGGCATGCTGCACATCAATGCCTTCTACCACTGTAAACTCAGCACAGTTAGCATTTGGGAAGAAAGTCTTGACAGTTGATCGCCACTGTTCGGTGGTTCTCTCCACTTCCTCTGCTCATACCACTGCCAACTCAGAACAGTTAGTATGTGGGAAAGTCTCGACAGTTTCTTGTCACAGCTCAGTGGTTCTCTCCACTTCCTCTACTCATAAAACTGTCTTGACACAATGTGACCCTGGCTGTTGAATGTGTCATTAAACCCCCAATACATGAACACACACCCACATACAACTACCACAGTGTGAAACTACACATTCTGATTATAATGAGCCAAGCAATTACTAAACAAATTTTGGGGGGAATTTGTGAAATGTCCTTAAACACCAACAAACAAACAAACAGATATGTATAATTTAATTTTTACAAATGCTTCTTTTTGTCAGAGAATTTTCTTCCCGTAACCCCTTGCACATAGATGTCACGATTTACTATATAAAAATTTCAAGCTGCAGATTTTTCAAATAATACAACCAGGAATTTAAACACTTCAATCTTGTTTGACAGAGCTCATTGAGCTCTGTCAAACAAGATCTATCTGGTTAACTTTCTAGTTGCATTTTGATTAAATATGTGGTTGAAATTTCAGTATTTTGACATTAAGTATGCAGGCGGTTGAAGAAGAAATTATTGGAAGCATGTCTATGTCCACTACCATTTTCTCCTCATCTTCCTCTTGGTGTTGCAAAATTATTTCCTTTTTCTATTTTGACTAGATAAGGATTACACTGTCCAACAAAATTAAAATCAAGAAAACCTTCTTTTCTTGTAATTGCTGCATTTTCTGATAACCAATGTCTGGGGTAGTCCTCCAAAATGGGCAGCTTAGGTATGGATGATTGGCTAAACATGCCTTTAACCTTTTGTTGTGGTCATGATATAGCTATGGATACTGAAAGTGACAGTAAGCACTAATAAATAATTAAATAACTCCTCCACCATGCCCCAACCAAAGCCAAGCTCTACCCTGGTAAAAAGGAAACACTAACTGGTATGCAGCTCTTTGATTAATGTAATTCACAATAACTATTGGGAAGGAAGAGAGCTGTATCATATTTGTATTTATACAGTATTATGACAACTATGCATCAAGCTGTACTCACAGCATGCAGTTGACTAGCGGTGTAGCCTGGGGGAAGCATCCCCCACCCCCACATTCCTATCAAGTACCCCCCCATTCCAGAATTCTATGATCTGAATGGGGCGTCAACTAGTGAAATGAAATTACTGATGACATACCATGCTTGATGTTCATTTGAGCCTGATAATGTCTCTAAAAAGTGCCATTTGGAGCATACCTTTCAACATTTCTCTGGTGCAGGCCCTGGCCTGAGCCTGCAATGGAGATAATTTTGAAATATATACTTCCCCCTCCACTTCTCCAGCAACACCAATGCAGAGGGGCACCACAGAAGTGTTTTTGCCCAACTCAAGACTTCCTACTTCTATCTTCTTGATATATCCTAAATAAAAAAGCTTGGACCCTCGAAGGATTCTTGTGCCTCCCCAATCTGCCTCCCCCCCACCCCCCCCCCCCCCAAAAAATAATACCTTGCTACATGCCTGCAGAATATGAGGAAATAATGTTCTACAGAAACACTGACAGTCCTGAAAAAACTGGGCAAATGATTACCTTGTTTGCCCATCATTTTCAAAAAAATTAAGGCACTTCTGTTCATCTTCATTTCAAAAATATCAAGAAAGATTACTATTTCAGAATCATAATCTACTTTATAATGATGAACCTTATTGTTCTATCATCTGCGCAGTGAAATGCCATGAGGTAATACACTGTTGGAAAGTTCTCTCTGAGGCTTTTCAAACAGTGGATTAGATCTCAGCATATCCTTGGCCTTGTTGAAGAGGTGGAAGAAATTAATGCAGGGTATTCTCGTTTGCTGGTCTCTGGTTTTCTGGACTCTTGTCTTGCAGTAACACAAGTTGATTTATCAATATAACTTTGCATCTATCTCACTTGCTTCCAAAAATCTGACAAAAGATGGTTGCCTGAAAAAATGTTAAGGTAACCTTTACCCCAATCTCCAGTTTGTCCAGATCTGTACCTGCAGTGTGGTGTATATTCACCGATTCAATTATTCTTAATTCTGCAAAATATTGTATGGAGAAGGTTAAGCAAAGTTTCAACCAGTGAACATCTGAGTTCATCCTAGATAGCCATTAGCTGAAACTTGGCTTGTGCTTATGCTTTTTTTTAACCTTTTACCTGATGCAGTAGCCTAATCCTCTCAGTGCTATTTACAAAAATGCAGATCATAGTTTCCTTTGTCCACAAATCAAAGCTTATGACTTCTCATTGGAATCGGCCTATCAAGCTCACTCCAGTTAGGTATCATAAACTATGTTTTGGAAGTGAAAAATGAAAATTTTTCAGTTATTAATCCTTTACCTTAACCCACTACCTAACACAGTATTTTTAAAAAATAAATAAATTTCACATTTTTTCGAAAACAAATTAAATATTTACCAATAAAACCATACAAATCAGTACAAATATGAATATCGTTAGAACCAGGCTGCTCAACAGCTCATAAAAAATGATTCAGTGCGCAGATCTTACAAGTGCAAGATTTTACAATCGTTGCTCATGACTCTAGAGTCTGTCATAACATTTACCCATGGTGTTAACCCCAAGGCCAAGAACACTGACCATATATCTGTGGAGATTGGCTTGTACACATTCTACTTACACAGAAATTGTAACAGCTACCCATATTTGATGGAGTTATACAAACTATTGCAGTCATGCCTTTTCTTTTTGGATTTCTGTTCAGGGAGTATTCATCAGCTGTGCTGATATTTCCTTGTTTCTTGAATAAAGTACATTTTTAACGCTGAAACAACACCAATCCTTCAGAAGCTCTCTGGGATACCTTTCTAAGGACCACTGTAAGGTGCAGATATTATTGGTTTAGACTACATGTGGACATAGAGAATAATCACTTGACTGGACTGGTTACATGAAATAATTCCTGAGAGGTGAGGAACGTACAAACACGAGTTTGCGAATGTGCATGAGTGTTTTTCAATATAGTCCCTCGCCTCAAATGAATTATTTCATGTAACCACTCCAGTCAAGTGATTACTCTGTTTATTACTTTTCATTATTAATGATAATTATATTGTTTAACCCTTTACCTAACGTAACGGTCAGCGCTATTCTCAAAAATCACAGATTAATTTTCATTTTCATTATTTTTTTCATTTTTTGTCTCTAAAACATAGGTTATGACCCTCACTGGAATGAGCTTGTTCCAATGAGGGGTCATAACCCATGTTTTTGAGACAAAAAATGAAAATAATAGCTATTCAAGAATTTTTTTGCAAGTGTCATCTGCTTTCCATATTAGGTAAAGCCTGTAAAGGGTTAAAAAAACAAAAAACAATGAAGTCCCCATTACATCCACGGCAAAGCGTCTTTGTATGCACGCACGGATACACGTCACAATTGTTGATTGCATAATTCACTTGTGAAATTATCGTTTATAATCAAACCCGGAAATCCCAGTAAATCACACTTTGGAAAGTAATAAAAATTATTAATTAGTACATGTTGTATATAATCACCAGACATAATGAAAATAATATACCAGTGGCAGCAAACCTACTTTGAAAATTGGTGGACTACTTGCTCCAGTACAGCCTGAGTAGGCAACTAGTTCACTACATCCTTAAAAACACCCAGTTGCATAATAGTCCTCCATTGAGTACTCTAACACACCAAGTTTAGGCGGGTAACTGGTTGATGGACAACTTGCTCCAGTACGGCCTGAGTAGGCAACTAGTTCTCTACATCCCTAAAAACACCCAGCTGCATAATAGTCCTCCATTGAGTACTCTAACACACCAAGTTTAGGTGGGTAACTGGTCTGCCACACATAATTGCCAACTCAAAAGTCATTTGTTTGGTATTAAAGATGAGAAGTTGAATAACAAGCAGTAACACTCTTTTAATTTACCAGTTTCAAACTTGTGCGCAAAAAAGTGAGGATTCCCACCCCTCTGCTAACCTCCCCCCCCCCCCTCCTCCCCCAATAAATGTTCTGGAAAGTGTTTAATAATTCCTTTGGAAAAGTTTTTCAGTATTCCCCATAGCAACCCCAGAGAGTGGATCAGTGCTTGTTTACTGTGATAAACAAGTTTTGCTTTACTGGTAAAATAGGACCTGGACAAACACCTGGAGCAGAAGTCCTCTTATCCCTTTACCCAAGGAACCGGCCACATCTGACCACGTAATATGCAAATTCAGCAGTTGAAAAAATATTATTTTTCAAAATTTTTTTAACAAAACCATATCATGTGACCCCTCGTTGGAACGAGCTCGTTCCAACGAGGGGTCACATGATATGGTTTTGTTGAAATTTTTTGAAAAAATTGTATTTAAAATAATAAATTTTGATATCGCCTGCATTGGGTAAAGGGTTAAAGTGAGCAGCATAGGTACAAATGATTGGCTAAACTTGACTTCATCCCTGTGTTGCAATCATGAGAAAGAAAAATATGCTGAAAGTCACCTTAATAAATAAATTTCAAAAGTGTTGACACCCTGAGTTACAGAGCAGTTGAGAATGACGGAAAGCCTGAGAAAGGTGATTAATGTGGGTACTAGTTGACTACTGAAGAAGCACCTATTGGTTTTTTTAATTTGTTTTCCATTCCCGTACCAATCACATTTGTTGCAGAAAAAAGTATATTCTCTTCGCATGTAATTGGTTTGATACCTGGAGAACTATTAGAAATGATAGTTTTACTGAACAATTACTGTGCAGATGTGATGCAATTGTAATCAGATTGAGAGCATGTCAGGAAGTTTCACAGAAGCTGTTAATTAGCAAGGTTTATAGAGTCTGAAACAACTAATCAATTGGTCTCTTTTTCAGATACATCATGATGTGCAGTCATAAAATAACACCCTTTCTGAATTATACTTTGCTGTAAAGCAGTCAGCTTGTGCAAGGTATATTTAACCATTAACCCTTTTCCCAATGCAGACAATATTAAAATTTATCATTTTAAATATTATTTTTCCAATTTTTAAAAAAAAATTCAACAAAACCATATCATTTCCCCCTCTTTAGAACAAACTGGACTAACTTGTTCCAATGAGGAGTCACATGATATGGTTTTATTGAAATGTTTTGAAAAATAACATTTTTACAACTGCTGAATTGCATATTATGTGAGTGGACGGGTTGATTCGTTAGGTACAGTATGTGGAGAGTGTATTACTAATCACCCAAAGAATGGAGATTCCACCCAAGCAATAATTGCAAACTTGTTGCAAAACATAACAATCACAAGCAAAGTTCCAGCCAATGGTCCACCGGGTTAAACCTGGAGGTTCATTGGCTGAAACATTGCTTGTGTTTTCTGTTCGTATGTACAGAATTTGAAAATGTTTCTTTGGGTGATAACTCCAATCCATGGGTGATTTAGTTACAATCCACTCTCCACGTACTGTAAAAGGTTAAAATTATGACCAGTTTTCCATAATTTACTACACCTGATGGAGATAGCCATGTGGCTTGGACAGCTTGTTTATTACCAAGACTTGACAAGAAACCACTACCAATCTCCTTTGAATTCACAAAGCAAGTTAACAATTTTTGCCCTTTACTAGACATACACAATATCAAAATTTATTATTTTAAATATAATTTTTTCAAATTTGTCAAAAAATTTCAACCAAACCATATCATGTGTCCCCCTCACTGGAACCAGCTTGTTCCATTGTGGGGTATCATGATCTGGTTTTGTTGAAATTTTGTGAAAATTCAACTACCTAATTTGTATATTATATGGACAAATTAGACCTATTTATTGGATAAAGGGTTAAACCATTACGCATAAATTGTTGCAAAAAGAAAATAGTAGTATTTGATAACCAGGAGCCAATACAATGCAACTTTTACAATTGTATTTTCTAGAATTGTATTTTCTACTTATTAATATAACTGACTAAAATGAATCTTTAGTATTCAACAGGATCTGGCAATTTGCCACATCTTTGAAAATGCTAATGGTTTATTTCAACTCATTTAAAGTCATAACTAGAAAATACAATTCTAGAAAATACAATTGTAAAGGTTTTATAGTACTAACCCCAGCTTACATATTACATTACAATTGGTAAGCAGGTTCAGTAATAATTTAATCCTACATCTCTATAGGGCTGGTGGGGGCATTGTGGCATTGCGGTAACCGGTTCTTGTCAGATGACCTAAGTTAAGCCAGGTCGAGCCCTGTTAGTCCCCGGATGGGTGACCATCTGAGTGATCGATTCGGACTCCCGCATTGTGTCCTTGGGCAAAGCACTTAACCCCCATTGTCCACATAGGGGCACGATGATGCCATGTGCTAAGGCATACTGCACGTCGATGAGGTGCATGTCTTCAACCAATCTAGCCCTGCCTGTGCTACAGTGCGGAGTTACGATGTTGGGGAGCTGGCAGCTGCTTGTCATAGCTCGGTGGTTCTCTCCGGGTACTCCGGCTTCCTCCACCTGTAACACTGCCACAGTCATGATTAGCCATTGTGCATAAGTATGTGACCTTAAACATCAATAAATAAATAGGGATGGAGGATTTATTGCTGAACCTCCTTAAGAATTTTTTTATTAACTTATTGTGGTTTTAACAACATTTTTGACAGCCAGGATCACCTTGTGTCAGACAGTTTTACAGGTGGTGGAAGCTAGAGTACACAGAGAGAACCACTGAGTAATGGCTGCAATTGTCAGACTCCCCATCATACTAACTCCACACAAGCAGGGTTAGCATTGGTTGAAGACAAGTACACCATCGACGTGCAGTACGCCTTTGTACACAACGCCCACATGGGCAATGGGGATGATGTGTCTTGCCCATGGATACAACGTGGTTGCCACGGGTGTGATTTGAACCAGGAACCTCTCAGCATCTCCTTAAGAATACAATACAGATTCACCCACTTAGCTACAAAATCTTTAGGATGATACCATTCAGGATCTTAGTGTAGAAAGCATTAGCACAAAGGCTATAGGAATGGGCACCTGTTCTGAATTAAAACAATGTCCAGACAGTCTGAGGCTCATAGTTGCCACTGAGGAACAGAGGCCAGTATGGTCAGTCATTACCACCTTCATGAGAGTGATGACTAAAGTCTGTGAAATAACAATAAATATTGGATGGCTAAGTACCAACCTTCTGGGTAATTTATTGGATAAAATGGTCATATTAATGCTACAATATAGGAAAATTACCAAATTCCTGTTAATTGAATAGTAATAAATACTATTAATTGAATATTTTTCACAGGCAAAGTAGCTTCTCAATTAACAGGGTTCCACTGTATAACAAAACCCTTGGAATGAGTAGAGAAACTAAAAATATATAATCATTCAGTCTTGAGTCACATTGAATTAATTAATGTTAACTAAACACCTAAGGTGTGCAGGGACAGTGTGGGGGTAAACTAACCCCTTACTACCCCTTTAGCAATAGAGTGGTACTTTCCACACCCAGCAGCTGCACAGGAGGAGAAGCAAAGGAGCCAGAAAGTCACCAGGACCCTGCAAGTTATAGCAGGTGGTTCTTGTCTGTTCCTCATGCATGTAAAATTTGCCACTTATAAAATATTGCTTGCTGAGAAGATCCACTTCCTTCATTGACAAGTTTGATCTGTCTCCAGAAGTTGAAAATGGTGATGATTCTAGAGGGGAAGTCCTTGTTCTTCAGGCATGTTTGGTCCACCAGTTGTTGTAGTTATGTCCCTGATCGAGCTCTCCTGGATAAGTATAGTCTGTCTCCGGCTCAGTCAGTCCCCTCTGCCAATGAAGCACTCATCCAGCATAATATGAGACGGTCATAAGTGCCAAAAGTTCGAAGCTCCCAAAACCATTCAATGTTCCAGTATTACCTGGAGCTTCCGTTGATGTAGGCGAAGCGTCGGAGGGTGGATGATGTTGACTTTTATCATGACAGAGCAAGCCAAATAGAGGAGACTGGTCAGACTGAAGAGAAGAGGAAAAAAAAAACCACTAGTAATGCCAGCAAGGGAATGGGTACAAAAATAGAATTAGAGAAAACTCTTGCAGTATTTTTGTCATCCACCAATCCTTCCCTCCCCCCCCCCCCCCCCAAAAAAAAAAAAAAAAAAGAGTTGAGGCAATCCATGTGTTTGTGGTTATGTTTACCTCAGTTTGTTGGTGTAGTTTTTAGTGATTTGTTGAGTTGGTCAGGGCAGGGTCAAATTGTGAGTGGCACCCAGCAATGATGATGCAGGCATCTAATCGGAGGAGCACAGTGAACAGATACTTATGGAGCAGGTAGTTTTTGCCTTCCTGTATCCACTCTGGGAATGCTTGCATGTTTGTGTTTGTCCATGTGCAGTGATATTGTGTTTTTTTACCTTTCAATCTCAGATTATGTTTTCAGTACTCATTTAGTTCCGAAATGAGCTTGCTGTCTTTAAATTTTTTAAGAGTTTTTTTTGTGATGTCTTCAAACCGTGTTTCTAGCATCTCAATGTCAGCCTACTTGTGGGGAGGGGGGGGGGGGGGGGGTTGCAGTTGATGTTTGGAGAGATGCTAGGAGGTCAACACATAAGGTGTTGTTTTGAACACAGAATTGGGTAAGGTTTGTTTTACTGACAATTTTTGATTATGAGTGTCCTGTATTCGATGTCTGGTCGGATAAATGATTTAAAGAGTTTTAATGTGTTCTTGTTGGTACCCCAGTCCTTGTCTCTTATCATTTTTAGGAGGTTGATTCTTTTATTGCCTCGGCTTTCAGTGTTGGAAATGTGGGTATTTAGGGATAGTTTCATGTCCATAATTATTCTTAAGAGTTTCCTGTTGATGGTTATTTCTTGCTGATTTATTTATTTATTATTATCCCCTGCCGACGTAATTGGGAGGTAATATAGAAATGGTGTCCATCTGTCTGTCAGTCAGTCTGTCCTTCCATCACAAACTTTGTCCGCTTAACTCCTCCTACAGTTTTCTGTGGATTTTTACAAAACTTGGTCTGAAATATCATTATCAAGTGCAGATGTGCATGTGGTCAGGAATTTTCGATGTGACTAATTTTGCCTGGTTGCAAACCTTGAAAATAGCAAAATTTTCATCACAAGTGCTTGTCCGCTTAACTCCTCCTACATTTTTGGGGGATTGTTACCAAACTTGGTCTCAAGTATCAGTATCAAGTGCAGATGTGCTTGTGGTGAGGAATTTTTAATGCAACAAATTTTACATGGTTATGGCAGGGACGCCGGAGCGAATTTCGGATTGGGGGGGTAAGGGCATGACGGGCCGACCCTAGTTTATTAACACTCAGTATACAAACCACAACACGAATACTATTCTCGATTGAGTCTCAATCGAGAATAGTATTCGTGGTTTGTATACTGAGTGTTAATAAACTCAATTTTTGTTTTTGTGAAATACTTTTCGATGGACATTGTTTTCGAACAGATCTGCGATTCTGCGTCATCTACTTGTTTATATGACTAAATTACTTCCCTTCTGAAACAAGGGAGCCTACCATGGTAATGTTTCAATCGATCATGTCCTTTTGGGTTATCCCCCCTTAACCGTTACACAAGACAGTTCTTGCGGAAACTGGATACAAGAATGTCGTCGAAAATCAGACAGAGCAGCCCCATCGAATGAAAAAGATATAGTTGGGAGGGCTAAAGCCCCCCGACTCCGGCGTCCCTGTATGGCCCTCGGTAATAGCAAAATTTCCGTCACAAATGCTTGTCTGCTTAACACACTTCTCCTGCATTTTTCATTGCATTTTTACAAAACTTGGTATGCAGTATGAGTATGATGTGTACATGTGCATATGGAAAGGAAGTTTTGATTTGAATAATTTTTGTAGAGTTATAGCCCTTGTCAACTTTGAATTTACCAAAATTGCAGGTTTTGGGAAGATATCTTCAGTTGCGATTAAAGAAATTAAATGATTTATTCCCTGCCGACGAAGTCTGGAGGGGGATATTGAAATGGTGTCCATCTGTCCATCACAAACTTTGCTTAACTCCTACAGTTTTCAGTGGTTTTTACAAAACTTGGTCTGAAGTATCGGTATGAAGTGTAGATGGTCACGTGGTCAGAAATTTTCGATGCAACAAATTTTGCGAGGACCTTGGAAATAGCAAAATTTCCATCAGAAATGCTTGTCTGCTTAACTCCTCCTGCATTTATCATTGGATTTTTACAAAACCTGGTGTGCAGTATGAGTATAATGTGTACATGTGCATGTCCAGATGGATAAAGAGATTATTCCTATCATAACATAAAAGTTAGCTGGGGATATGGATGTCGTTAGACTGTCTTGTTTATTTATTGGGATTTAACAGCACTTATGGCGGCCAAAGTCACCTCGTGTTGGACAGTTTTATGGGTGGAGGAAGCCGGAGAGAACCAACAAATGGTGAGCAACTGCCAGACTCCCCAACGTACTAACTCCACTCAAACAGGGCTGGCATTAGTTGAAAATGGTGCACCATCGACTTGCATTACACCTTAGTACATAACGCCACTATGCCCTCACATGGGCAATTGGGATTAAGTGTCTTGCCCAAGGACACAATGCAGTTGCCGCAGGTGGGATTCGAACCTATAATCTCTTGGCTTGCAGCCAGCATCTCTACCTACTAAGCCACCGCGCTCTCCCTAGCTGATTAAAAGTGACAAACCAAGGTTTTAG
This sequence comes from Pictodentalium vernedei, assembly GCA_031216915.1. Taxonomy (NCBI): domain Eukaryota; kingdom Metazoa; phylum Mollusca; class Scaphopoda; order Dentaliida; family Dentaliidae; genus Pictodentalium; species Pictodentalium vernedei. The sequence goes on from CM062296.1 coordinate 413,593,377, forward strand.
CACTCCGAAGACATGCCAGGACTGTGTGAGGCAAACTACCCCCTTATGACCCCTTTAGCAGTACAATAGTACTAACCACATCCAGCAGATTCACTGGACATGCAATGGGGCCCGAAAAGCTACCAGCATCCAGCCACCCACCCAACGGTTATAGTAGGTGATCATTGGTCTGTTCTACAGGCAAGCACAGCCTGCCGCTTGTCATTGTAGTATCCCAGAATGAGCCTTCCTTGACCAGTACAGTCTGTGTCCAGCTTAGTAAGGCCTACTGCCATCAAAACACACATCCATCATTCCAGAGGGTCATAAGTACCAAAAGTTAGACTTCTCTAAACCAGTCGATTGAATTAATTAACTCTTCTATCCCTGATATTTATATAAGGGTGTTTCTCATGCCTTTCCAGTGCTATGCATTTGAGTCCAGATGTTAATTCATCTCATTAGCTACATTCAACAATTCAAGTGTCATAGCAAGCTTGGATTGTTTACCAACTGTAAGTTGGCTCATCTCATAAAAGTACATAAACTGTATTGACACACTGGTTGCCCAATATTTCTTGAGTTACATACTGACACATTGATGGTTGTGAGAAATAAACAGAGGTGATTAGACCTGGAGATATCTATCATTTGTCAATATTGACTTGCAGGATTCTCTGGCAGAATTCTTTGTAGAGAATTACTGGTGTTTACAACTCTTGGACAGACTGTAGATATCAGTTACCGCAGAAGACATTAATGAACACACAGTGAAATTAAGTTTAGTGTTGAGTTTGGCCTTCTACTGATTTTTCCACTTTTTTTTTTTCTTGCAGAAAATTCTTGAAAAATGCCCATTATTATTACAGTGCGGTCCTGGTAAAAGGAAGAAACTTAAGTACTAAGCAAACTATACTGCATGGTTGGACATCACTGAAACAGACTAAACTAAACTACATGTGGCAGTCCGTTGTATCAGTTGAATATCATGAAAATACAGACAAATTATCATTGAAAATCATGGAAAAGTCTTGGAATTTCATTTCACAATAAGTGCACAAATCCATAAACCATGCTTTGCTGAAGCACTACCATCTAAGGACTCCAATTTTTTTCTCAAACAAAGATTTATAATACATGTATATAATATACCGAGTCAAAAAAGAAAGTATAATAAACTTTGTGGAGCAATTTTTTTAGTATTATCAACTTTAATCCCAAACAAATTGTAGTAAATTCATATTTCAAATCTAGCTATATGAATTTGCCTAATTTCATGTTCTTACTGTTGCCAGCATCAGGTCAGGACATCACAATTCAGACATGGGGTGAAATTAAAAGTTCACACATGCAGTCAGTAGGGTGTATGTCCACCACTTGCCTCTTGGATGGCAAGACATCGGCGGCACTGTGGTATTGCATTCCACTCCTTCCTTAGAACATTACATAAATCGCCTAACGTCTGAAGGTCATGAAATCGTATCCGATGGTCCTTTTGATCCCAAAGATGCTCGATTGGCAACAAATGTGGCGAAAGTGGAGCCAGGGAAGAAATTCAATGCTCTTCTCCTCAAGAAAGTCACGACAGATACGCACCACATGACGCTGTGCATTGGCTTGCTGGAATAATTACAATCTGATGTTAGTGTTGAACAATGGTACAACAACAGTGTTAAGAATTTCGTCCCTATATCGCTGTCCATTCAGATTACCATCAATGAAGATCAACTGCGTTCGATGATGCAAGGAAATTCATGCCCAAACCATTACACTACCCCCGCCAAAACCATTACATTACCCCCACTGAAACGGTCGCATTCCTGCACACAAGCAACAGAAAACCGTTCTCCTTGTCTGTGATACTGTCTTGCCCTACCACCAATGTGTCCATTCTTCCTTTCGGTTGCATTGAATTGTTATTAGAGAGTATTCACTGAATTCTAAGAATTCCCATTACTTCAAAAAGCAACACAGCCACGTGCATTTTGCATGTATAAGTGTATTTTGGATTTTTAGTTTTCATTCTTTTCAAATTTCCAATTGACACTTTGTATGACAGGTTGGTGCAGCTAAAGTTTTATTAATATTAATTTAACCCCTTTCCTGCAATCCCAGTTCTCCAACATTAACATTTCAAATATTTCACGTCATGACATTAAATGGTACATATAACACATAAGCTATTGGAGAAAAAACTACACGAGCTCTCTCATCCAATAAGAGGGCAAGAAATTTAGTCTTATTGGAACATATAGTATCTTTATAACCAGTGCGCAAGGCAGTCACCAATGAATCATTCTTTTTCCGTCTGTCCACGTGGTAGGATGTCCATTTTTCACATACAGAAACAGTGATAATTCAACTCGTTGATAATGGTTTCCTGTGACTGGAATTATGGATCTGAGGATCGTATAATAACAGGACTGTGTTTTATATATTCTTATTATTATTTTCAACCACATTTTCATTGTATTTTATATATTTTCCGTGTCGCGCGTGACTTTTGCGTACAGTAAGGTTCAGACATAAAAATTTTCGGTTGATAAATTTTATTATTATTATTGGAGTTAGGTGTCAATAAGGGACTGTATGGACAGGATTTCTCTACTCTGTTGAGGGCAGAATTTCAGTTTTTTGGGTCCCTGTCGGTCGTCTGGATTCAGTTGTGTTCCCGCCGGTACTTTTTCTGCCACCTTTCTCTCATAGTAGGGGGTGTTCTACTTTAAATATCTGTTGAGTTCACCTTTTTATGTGTACCCATACTATGTATGGTACACATAATGCCGGCATCTGGGGTGGCCATCCGTCGTTCGTCTGTCCGTTGTCCATCCGTCTGTCAGTCCATCCATCTGTCCGTCCGTCTGTCCGTCCGGCATCCGTATCCATTTCTTTGGCATTCGATAACTTGAAAAATATTTGCTTGGCTTGTCAAGTTACTTTATATTTGTGTTCAGGTTACTGATGTGCCGAGCTGTATAGTTTTTGGTGTAAATCTGATGATTTGATCCCGAGATATTAACCCTTTATCCTTCAAATTGAAAATTCCTTCAATCCCTTTGGCATTTGATAACTTGAAAAATATTGCTTGGATTGTCAAGTTACTTTATATTTGTGTTCAGGTTACTGATTTGCCAAGCTGTATAGTTTTGGGTGTAAATCTGTTATTTTGATCCTGAGATATTAACCCCTTATCCTTCAAATTAAAAATTCCTGCAATCCCTTTGGCATTCGATAACTTGAAAAATATTGCTTGTATTATCAAGTTACTTTATATTTGTGTTCAGGTTACTGATGTGCCGAGCTGTATAGTTTTTGGTGTAAATCTGATAATTTAATCCTGAGATATTAACCCTTTATCCTTCAAATTGAAAATTCCTCCAATCCCTTTGGCATTCGATAACTTGAAAAATATTGCTTGGATTGTCAAGTTACTTTATATTTGTGTTCAGGTTACTGATGTACCATGCTGTATAGGTTTTGGTGTAAATCTGTTATTTTGATCCTGAGATATTAACCCTTTATTCTTCAAATTGAAAATTCCTCCAATTGTGCGTTCTCGTGGCCATTCCTCCCGTGGGAGGGGGGGGGGAACGCTGTCGTTTTGGGGCATCCCGACACAGTCAGTGAGCTTAGGGAGGCCCTCTCCTTGCTCACTCAGGTTCTGTCCAAGAGCCTTTTCCGTTGCTTCCAGTGAGGCTACGAGTGGTTTCCAGGCACCCCCTGTGGCACCGCCTCCTGGGATTGGAAACAGGCTGCTTTCTGATCCCCCTGGTCTGCTACACCAAGGGAGGCATCAGCTGGTTTGCCTGTGATGGGCTATGTGTCTTCCAACTCAGGGGATGAGTCTGATATGCCTGATGTCAAGAGCCAACAGTCTTCTGACTTGGGGGCAGCTCTTGATTTTGTATTTGGGTTCCTTCCAGATCTCAAACCATCAAGCCAGTCAACAGTGTCAGCCCGGCTGTGATCATCAGTCATGCGCCTAGCCTGTGGAGCAACCTGCTTCTGGACACCTTCAACCGTGCCTGTCAGTACAGGTGGTTGAAGCGTTTACAGCTTTGGACTCTAAGCTGAGTTCCAAGGCTATGAAGACGTCGTTCTTCACCAGGGTTGACACTTTTTTACCTCCGGTGCATTATCATTCCTACGATTCCGCTAATCCATCAGTCTGCCAGACTTTGACGGTCTTGGACCAGAACTCCAACTCCCAAGTCGGCCGTTATTCATATGGAGACTCTGGAGTCCGTGTTAGGCTTATTGAGAGAGATGCTGGACATGCTTTCTCTCTCAGATCATGTCATCTCTGCTTTGCTGCTTATCTGCCCCTAGATAAGTTTGATGACATACTTTTGTGTGTGCTGTCCAAGGTGCTCATGCATCTTACTCACACGCATATCTGTAACACGGCTAATTTGGAATTTGTTTGCAGAGATGCTGTGCTGGACACAAGCCGTTCCCTTCCTGAGGGGCAGCGTGCTGCTCTTCGATCTGCTTCTTCGGTGCGTCCGCAACTATTCCATGGTTCCGTGGCGACGGTCCAGGATGACTCCCTATTTCATTCCATAGATCAGCTGCTGCTTCGTCAGCTTGATCAGCCTTCTGTTGGGGGCAGGGGCCATCCAAAGCCTAACAAGTGCCCTTCTGCTTCCTCTGCGAAGCCAAAGGCTGATCCTCCTGCCGCCACTTCTACTTACTCACAGGGTAAGGGTAGGCGTTGGCAGTAGTCACCTCAATTCATCCCAGGTTGAGGCATCCAACTCAGTCGAGAGTGCCTCTTCCAACACAAGTCCCTTTCAACATTACACGTTGGGTACTTTTGATCACGGCATTCATTCAGTGGGATTTTATTCCCACCTGTTCTTGGTGCCGAAGAAGGATGGCTGACTTCGACCAGTTATCGATCTGAGTATTCTGAACCAGTCTATCATTGCTCGTAAGTTCAGCATGGAGCAGGTCGGTTCGCCGCTCCATTTACCAGGGAGTTTTTGCTTCCAGCATCGACCTGCGAGACGCTTGTTTTCACGTTCCGATTCATCGGACATCGCGAAAGTATCTCCAGTTCGCTTTTCTGGGGCGAGTTTACCAGTTCAAGGCCATGCCCTTCGGCCTCAACCTGGCTCCTTGGGCCTTCACCCACCTGATGTCGCATGTGTTAGCCTTACATCGTATACAGTCCAGGGTGTCTTCTTCGGCATATCTAGGCGATATCCTCCGGAGGCATTCCAATGCTGCCTTTCTGGAGTCGGAAGATAACACACTGTTGAGCCTGCTCACGTCACTAGGGTTCAGATTCAACGAGGAGAAGTCGGACCTGGTTCCTTCTCCGTTGTTTTGTCATCTAGGGATGGGTTTCCGTACTCAGCTGAATACGGTGGCTGTTTCCCGGGCAAGGGCTGTGATTCTCTCATGCCCTGACTCTGTCCCAGTCCACATCTGCAACAGCTTGGAGTCTTCTCCGGCTGCTTGGTCTCTGCGGTTTGGTGATGGATCTCATTCCTCTAGGTCGGCAGCATGTCAGACCTCTCCAACACTTTCTGCTCAGTCGTTGGAGGCCAAATGTCGATCCTCTGGATCTGGTGCTTGAGTTACCATAGTCTCTTCCTCGTCACCTTCTCCCCTGAGGGATGTTCAGCGGATTATGCAGGGAGTTCCGTTGGAATTCCCCACGTCTGATCGTGTTCTGACGGCAGTCGCCAGCAATCTCAAATGGGGTGTGACGTTGGATCCTCCAGGTCTTTCCCTTCACGGGTCATGGGACCAGGATCAAGCAGCTCTTCACGTCAACCAGAAGGAGCTTTTTGCTCTTCTGAGTTTTCTGGCAGTAGATCCCCCACCTTTCGAATCGCCAGGTCCTTCTGTTGTCCGACAATTCGACAGTGGTTGCTTACATTCGGAACCAGGGCGGCACACACTCTGTTCCCATGTACGTTTTGGTTCGGGATCTTCTACTGCTCTCTCAGGATGTCAATGCCGGAGTGGTGGTTCGTCACATTCACGGTCGTCTGAATGGTCTAGCCGACTCCCTGTCCCAACAGGGCAGGTTCTTTTCCACCGAGTGGATGCTCCACATGGCGGTGTTCCAGTCACTTTGCGATCTCTGGGGTCGTCCCCACATTGATCTCTTTGCAACTTGTTGAAACCATCGGGTGGACACTTTCGTGTCCCCGTGTCCAGATGCTCTGGCTTTCGCCATGGAAGCTGTGTCACTCCATTGGAACAGTCTTGTAGGCTATGCCTTCCTGCCGGTTCCGATCCAGCCTCAGGTTTTAACCAAGATACGAACCTGCAGTTGTCGAATCATTTTGATCGCTCCCCTGTCGCCTCAGTGGGTGTGGATCAATCTGCTCCGCTCTCTGTTGGCGGTGGTTCCGGCACGTCTCCCTCTATGTCATGACCTTCTTTGCCAAGGTCACCCAAGGAGGTTTCACGTCGACCCAACTTCATTGTGCCTTCGCGCATATCTTTTGTCAGGTCCTGTCGCCTCCGTAGAGGTTTTTCAAGACGAGCAGTGGAGTTTGTTTTTCTTCTTCAAGGAGGCACTCCACTGGTTTAGTCTATGCGGCTAAGTGGAAGGTCCACCGCCGTTGGTGTGCGGATCACTCTGTTGATATGCCAATCTTTCCATCACACAGATTGCGGAGTTTCTGGTATATCTGTTTGATTCCCGGAGTCTCCAGCTTGTTACCATCAAAGGGTACAGGCCTATGCTTCGGAGACCTTTTCGTATGTGGGACAGCATTGTATCGGCACTAATCCATACCTCCCCAAGCTTGTTCGGCACTTTTCCTTGAAAAGGCCTAGGACTTTGCAGCTTACCCCAAGATGGAATCTTTCTTGGGTGCTGCTTTGCTTGGGTGGGGGGGGCACCATTTGAGCTTTTATCCCAGGTGAATATGCATTTTCTCATATACAAGACAGCTTTTCTGATGGCTTTTGCCTCAGCCAGACGGGTAAGTGAGCTTCACGCCCTCTCTGTTGACCCGGCCTTTTTCAGGAGCTCTCCCAACAGTGTTATGTTTACCACTGATTGCTCCTTTCTGGCCAAGAATCAGATACCAGAAACTACTCCGCCTCCTATCTGTATCAGGGCTGTTCCTTCTGTTGAGGGTAAACACCCTTTGCTCTGTCCGTGCAATTCGCTTTTATCTCAATCGGACTCTGTTCATTTGGAAGGGTAGGAACGATTTTTTCTGTCTCTTATTCCTGGTCGACAGAAGATTTCTCCTCAATCCATTTTTCGATGGATTTGTCTTGCTATTCGTACAGCTTACGCTCGTCTAGCGACTGGCGATTGTATTACCAATCGTATTCCTTCCACGAGGTGCATGCATTGTCTACCTCTTGGGCTTATACTAACTCCGTCATGTTGTCGGATGTTATGCTGGGAGCCTACTGGAGAAATGCTACTTTCTCCACTTATCTGCGACAGTTGCAGGAGCAGGCAGAGGACTTTTGTTCTACAGGCCCTCTTTCTTCTGCTCAGGCTGTTGTCTACCCCAGCCATTTGGCTTCTTACAAGGTCAGTTCCAGCTCTGTGCTATTACTGCCCTTTCTGTCTGTGTGTCGCACAGAACCATACACCTCATCTCTCATTGTCTTTTACTAATGTTTGTGATGCTATGGTTTGATAGGGCTAGGGACCTCTTCCTCTGTCCACGGTTCCAGTGCAATTGGGTTATGTGTGGGTTGGTTATGTGATTCCCTCCATCCTATTGTCTATTCAGCCTGTAGTAAACAATTGTAAGGTAGGTTGATAAGAAATTTAAATTTTATAGTAAATTTCCTTTCTTATTATACCTACCACAATTGTTTACATGGAGGCCCTCCCGTCTTCTTATTCGGGTAAGAATCCTTCCTCCCCGCTGATCACATAACTCCTGTGTTGGCATACTCAAAAGAATGATTCATTGGTGACTGCCTTGTGCACTTGTTCCGGAAGTCGTGGAATTGTACTAAGAGAAAAGCGTCCCCTACTGGGTGTGCACCGATGGCGCTTGACCCAGTTTGGCTTATTTTCTTTCCTAAATCTCTTGGGAAAGATCAAAATAGAGAGTATATTTTCCGAGTTAGGGTCTTCCACTGTAGTGCAAGTCTGTAGTAAACAATTGCGGTAGGTATAATAAGAAAGGAAATTTACTATAAAATTTAAATTTGTTTAGAGGAACTCCAGGAAGTGTAGCAGTACTTGTTTACTGTGGTATCTTGTCACTTGAATAGTCACTTTGCCAGTGCAATTATTGAGTTAAAAGGAGTGCAGTTAACAGGGATTTGGTCACTTTCCTGTATTCTATAGATGAACTGAACATTTATTCTATTATATCTTGTTTGACAAAGGTCATAGAGCCCTGTAAAATTGGATATAATAGTTAACTGCCTGTATTGGATCTACTGAGGCCAAATTGGTCTTTAAACAACCAGAATTCGGTGATTGTCAGCGTGATTTTTTAACACTTTACATATTTTTTATTCAGTTAAAAGAGTTTTCTCTGTAATCTTTATGAAATTAGCAGGCCAGATTTGTACTGAAGATATGTTAAAGTGGTTTGTGTTTGGAAGTTATATTCGATTAACAAGGCTATTCATTTAAGATATATCCAATTAAGTGAGCTCCTCTGTACTGATAAAATAGGATCTGGTCTGGGGTGGAAGTCCTCTTAACCCTTTACCTAACATGAAAAGCAGACGACACTTGCAAAAAAAATTTGCAAAAAATGAAAAAAATAATGAAAATTAATTGGCAATTTTTGAGAATAGCGCTGGCCGGTTTTGGCCGTTACGTTGGGTAAAGGGTTAACCCTTTACCCAACCTAACGGCCAAAACCGGCCAGCACTATTCTAAAAAATTACCAATTAATTTTTTCATTTTTTGTCTCAAAAACATAGGTTATGACCCCTCATTGGACTGAGCTTGTTGAGCTCGTTCTAACGAGGGGTCATAACCTATGTTTTTGAGACAAAAAAATGAAAAAAATTAGTTATTCGAGAATATTTTTTGCAAGTGTCATCTGTTTTTCATGTTAGGTAAAGGGTTGAAGTGCATGGGCTACATAGGTATAAACCATTCGTTAAACCTGACTTCATACCTATGTTACTGTGATAATGTAGCCATAGATGCTGAAAATGAGCCAAAATACCAACAAATAAAAATCAAATATTTTATGAGAGGCAAAAATCGCACACACCAGTGGAGTGAGGAGTGCAAGTTGACCTTATTATGTATTTCTATTTCCATTTCCGTAGAATAAGTGAACATGATCACAGATAATTACTTGGTTGTTGTTGGAATTATTTTTAAAGAGTATCATACATATCATAACTGGTCTTTCATTTTTAAAACTGTCCATATATTTGGTTTGTACACCTTTAATACACCAAATTTGAATAGAGGCCTTTAACTCTTCTAAAGGGAGTGCAGTGACTCATTGGTTATAGCAATGGACTTTAAGCCAAAAGGTTGATGGTTCGATCCTGACCTGTGCCGTCTGCTCTTTGTCTTTGGACAAGAAACTTAATCCTGATTGGGCTTGGGGCATTCTGTACAAAGGTGAACTGTACGTCGATGGTGCATTTTACTTCAACTGTTCGGTGGCTTGCACCATTTACTCCAGCTTCCTCCACTCATCAAATTGTCCAATACAATGTGTCCCTGGATGTTGAAAGTGTCATTAAACCCCATTAAATACATAAACTCTTCTAAATGCCCAATACTATTTTCTATCACATCTTGTTTCTCATGAAACTTTTTATACATGATCAAAGGAAGTGGACATGTGCACATTTCCAGATTTTGAACGTTGCAACAATTTTGACCAAGTTAACCCTTTGAACACTGGTGGTATCTTCCATGCCAGTTAAATGGCAGAAATTGGAAGAGTCCATATTCATTATTTGGGGGTAGAGCAATTAATATTTTCAACGTGCAGCCTTCAGGCTGCACGTTGAAAATATTAATTGTTCTACCACACACATTCACTTAGTAGCCATCTACTCAGTGCAATTATCACTTATCATGTTGCTGACCGGAAATGTGGTCTCTCGTGTTGAGAGAGTTAACTCCCCTTAAACTTTGATTTAATATAGATTTTTACTGATTCTTATGTTCTCAACTTCTACATTTATGAACACTTTTTAGAGAGGCTTCAAAACATGGCCACTAACAAGCAAACATATGCATATTCCAAAATTTTCAAGCTGTCTTAATTTTAAACACGGTATGCTGCAAATATGCCTTATAAGAGAAACCTGCTCAATGACATGTCAAACTAATGAGCTGACTATACCACAAAATGTCATACCATTTTGACTAATTGATTAGGGTGCTCTTAACCAAACCACAATTTTTTGTATGCCACTTTTAATGGTCAGGGAGGAGAGTGTGTTTGCTTTGATGGCATATGTACATTTTTGGCATGCTATTTTCACTGATTAACCCTTTACCCAAAGTAACGAGAAAAAATGGCCAGTGCTATTCACAAAATAAATTCACCATTCAATATTTATTACTTTTTCATTTTTTTGTCACAAAAACATTGCTTATGACCCCTCATTGGAAGAAGCTAGATGAGCTTATTCCAATGAGGGGTCATAAGCTATGTTTTTGATGCAAAAATTAAAAAAAATTGTGCTTCAGGAATTTTATTTGCAAGTGTCGTCTGCTTTTCATGTTAGGTAAAGGGTTAATAAAGAGTCTCAAGACCTTTCTAGCACCTTTGCTCCATCCTGAACTGGCATTCTGAAAATCAAAAAAAACAATATGGGACGCAAGAGCTTTAAGAGCCTCACATCTTCCCCATATGTTTGTGGCGTGCAAAACCTCTAGTCTGACTGGTGTGTTTCTAGCAGTGGTGGTAATGGCAAGGTCAACCAAAAGACATTCATCAGAAAAGATGAAGATGATTGGAAAAGAGTGAGATTGAAAAACCCCACTTTTATATAAGATGTTTACAAAAATCATCCAACAGTTAATACCATTTATTAATTAAGTTAATTACTTGAATTCACTTAATCTGTTTACTTAATTAATTTATTTATTTATTCATTTATTCAAAAGATCAACCAAAGGATGATTAATTTTGTTTCTCTCCTGCGGTCCTCTTGTGTAACAGTCACTGCAATTCCAGTTATCGCCCCTATACAGGACAGATTCCTTGTCATGAATGTCTTCATGCCTTCCTGAATCAGCATCATCCTTCAATTTAAACGATGTTAGTTGCTTGACATTTCAAGTTTGAATTGAGACCACTAAAACAGAAAAATAGTTTGTCTTCGAGTTGTTTGGGTAAAATGTTGTTGGTGTTACACAGTCATGTTTTGGGATGAGGGGTTGGGGAAGTACTTTGTTTTTATACCCTCACTTTCGAAGAAATGGGAGTATACTGGATTACATGCGCCCGTCCGTGTGTCCGTGCATCCATGTGTGAGTCCGTCCGAGAATATTCATAACTTAAGTAAATTATTATTATGGAACTTGTTTTCTATAATATTTGGTCATAGGTATGCCCACACTAGTTTTTTTTTTGAATTTTTTATTACTTGTTCACTTAGAAATTGTGTCCGTCCGAGCCAAATTTTGTCTGTTCAGCCTGTAGCTCGGGTATCGAATGTTTTATTGCAATGAAATTTGCCATGAACACTGCTTATGGTATAGGCTTTAAAAAAAGGATTCAACGATATTTCTCACATTCTCCTTTTTAGAGTTATCCCCCTTTTTTGACTTAGAAATTGTAGGAAATAGACAATATTTGTCTGTTCAGCCTGTACCTCAGGTATGGGTTATCGGGTTTCAGTGAAATATGGCATGCAGTTTGCCTATGACAAAGGCTTCTGCCTCATTGCATAAAACTTCCAAACACCAAACAATTGACCATACCTTTTGACTTAGAAATTGTTGGAAATTGTTGAAAACTTTAGAAGAAAATGGGAGGGGGCGGGGGGTTATACTGGATTGCATCCGTCCATCTGTGCATACATCCGTCCGTACGAGAATATTCATAACTTAAGTAAATCATTATGGAATTAAATGAAACTTGGTATGCAATTAAATTGTAACATTGCCCAAGACTAGAATGAATTTTGGTGTTGTCAGATAAATTTTTTTTATTATACCCCACTTTCAAAGAAATGGGGGGGGGGTATACTGGATTACATGTGTCTGTCTGTGCATTCGTGCATCCGTCCGTCCGTGTGTGTGTTCATCCGAGAATATTCATTGATCATAGGTATGCCCACACTAGGCGGTACACCACATGGGGGTATGCACCGGACGACAATCCAGCTCTTGTTCTATCTGGCTCATATGATATGCATAGGGTAGATGTATCTTGGCCAGAAATGGATCCTATATATACCAGGACTAAGAAACATGTAAATATGGTACAGCATCACCCCTGTTTTTCCAAAGGACGTACCAAACCAAAAACTTATATTACAGACTTTCAGGCCATGTTTGGACCAGAAACCCACCAACTGAATCAGAACGCAAGATGCTATCTGTTTCCGAGTATCAATCAAATCACTTCCGCATATCAATGATTCAATGCAGTTTACTTTTGTGCATCTATTGAAGGTTGAAATGAGTGGAATTATCAGATTCTTATAAAAAGCGTATAATAAAAAGAAAATCTAGTGTTTTTGAGTGGATACCGAAAATTATCTCACTTGTGACTGAGATAAATGGTTATTTTCGCTCATACAAGCGCTTGCAAAAAAAATAAACATTTTATCTCGGTCACTCATGAGATAATTTTCAGTATCCACTCAAAAACACTAGATATCCCCTATTTAGACATGTGTACTGTATTATATTTTTGATTCTTCATTACGGTCACGATTAGCCATTGTGCATAAGTATGTGACCTTAAACACCAATAAATAAATAAATATTTGATTCTTCATTAATTGTGGTGCTATTGATCATGGTCTTTGACATTCTGGGTTGATTGTGGTGGCAGTTGTAGTTCCAAATTCACAAAAGTTGGGTAGAGTACTATAGGGAAATTGATAAAATTTCATACTTTGCCCCAGAGATTGCTTCTGTGAAAATCAGATCATGAAACTATAGGATCAAGTACAAAATAAGGCCACACAAAGTAGAGCTGTTTCTCATGCCATTTTTTGTAAAAGACCATGTGTGTAGGCATTTTTTTTTTTATTATCTCACCTAACTTCAAGTCAGTGTGAGGTATTGCCATTACTTGGCATCCGTCGTCCGTTAACTTTTGTAAACCTGGCTTCTTCACAGCCATTTAGCCAAATTCAAACATATATTGCACAAACCATCCCTGAGGTATACCTTTTCTATTTTGTTCAAATGAAGCAGCAGCCTTCTCCGGGCTCTGGATAGTGATGCCAAAGCCTAAAAATATTTTAAAATCTTCATGAACCACCAGAGAGATTGCCTTGATATATGGTATGTAACACTCTTTGGTGCTGAAGATTAAAGTTTGTTCAAGAAAAGATGGTAGATCAATATTTGGGCTCTCTGTGGGCATATACCCATTTTGGGCTTTGCCCAAAATTTCTCTTTCAAGAACCGATGGGCAGATTTGAACCAAATTTGACATGTAGCATAAGTGGGTCCAAAGTACTTGATTGATGCCCGAAAAAAAAAAAAAAATTTTCTCCGTGGGTACTCCAGGGGCTAAAAGTAGAAAAAAATTGAAATACCCATATTTTCCAAACTACATGGAACAGAGAACTGTTATTTGGTTTGAAGCATCCTTTTGACCGGTAGAATGGACTAAAAAAAAATGGCCATCGGTTGTGTCAGGGTGTTTTGTAGGAGCGTTTGCAAAAATGCTGAGTCAGCATATTTGCAAAAATTTAAAAAACATTTTTCTTCAGAATTGCTGATCAGAATCTTTCGATATTTGGTATACAGCATCCATAGGACGGTCAAATACAAGTGTGTTCAAATAGACCCTCCTCGGTTCATATTTGGGCTCAACAGCGGAGCCCAAATAATTAACTTAGGGCACTATGGGGAATAAGCTTTAAAAATCATCTTCTTCAGATCCACCAGTCAGATTCTTTTGATATTTGGTATGCAGCATCTCTAGGGGGGGGGGGGTAGATTCAAGTTTGTTCAAATGGGATCCCTGCATGAATATTTGGGCTCTTTATTAGAGCACAAATTTTAACTTAGTGCAATATGAGAAAATTTCTTAAAAAATATTTTTTTTCAGACCTGCTATTGAGAATCCTTTCATATTTGGTATGTGACATCTCTGGAGGTGTAAGATTTGAATTTGTTCAAATCGAGTCCCTGGGTTAATATTTGGGCTTCCTGTGGGAACCTGAATATTAACTTTGTGCAATATGGGGAATAATCTTTAAAAATCTTCTTCTGCAGATCTACGAGTCAGATTCTTTTGATATTTGGTATGTAGCATCTCTAGGGGGGTTAGATTGAAGTTTGTTCAAATGGGATCCCTGGATGAATATTTTGGCTCTTTTTTGGAGCTCAAATTTTAACTTAGTGCAATATGAGAAAATTTCTTAAAAATTCTTCTTTTTCAGACCCACTAGTGAGAATCCTTTCATATTTAGTATGTGACATCTCTAGAGGTGTAAGATTTGAATTTGTTCAAATCGACTCCCTGGGTTAATATTTGGGCTTCCTATGGGAGCCTGATTATTAACTTGATGGAATATGGGGGATATTCTTTAAAAATCTTCTTCAGATCCACCAGTCATATTCTTTTGATATTTGTTATGCAGCATCTCTGGGTGAGTGAGTGGGTGGAGTGGGGGGGGGGGGGGGGTTAGATTGAAGTTTGTTCAAATGGGATCCCTGGATGAATATTTGGGCTCTTTATTGGAGCCCAAATTTTAACTTAGTGCAATATGAGAAAATTTCTTAAAAAATTTTCTTTTTCGGAGCTGCTATTGAGAATCCTTTCATATTTGGTATGTGACATCTCTGGAGGTGTAAGATTCGAATTTGTTCAAATCGAGTCCCTGGGTTAATATTTGGGCTTCCTGTGGGAACCTGAATATTAACTTTGTGCAATATGGGGAATAATCTTTAAAAATCTTCTTCAGATCCACGTGTCAGATTCTTTTGATATTTGGTATGCAGCACCTCGAGGTGGGGGGGGGGGGGGGGGGGGGGGGGGGGGGAGGGGGTAGATTCAATTTTGTTCAATTGTGATCCCTGGATGAATATTTGGGCTCTTTATTGGAGCCCAAATTTTAACTTAGTGCAAGATGAGAAAATTTCTTTAAAAATCTTCTTTTTCAGACCCACTAATGAGAATCCTTTCATATTTAGTATGTGACATCTCTGGAGGTGTAAGGTTCAAATTTGATCAAATCGAGTTCCTGGGTTAATATTTGGGTTCCCCAAGGGAGCCCAAATATTTACTTGGTGCAATATGGGGAATTATCATTTAAAATCATCTCCTTCAGATCCAGCAGTCAGATTCTTTTGATATTTGGTGTACAACACCTCTGGGAGGGTTAGATTGAAGGTTGTTCAAATCAGGTCCCTGGGTTAATATTTGGGCTTTTTATTGAAGCCCAAAGTTTAACTTAGAGCAATATGAGAAAATTTCTTGAAAATTCTTCTTCTTCAGATCCACCAGTGAGAATCCTTTCACATTTGGTATGTAACATCTCTAGGGGTGTCAAATTCAAGTTTGTTCAAATCGATTCGCTTGTTTTTTCTTGTTTTTTCTTGTTTTTTTTTTTTTTGGTGGGGGTGGGGTGCTAGAGAGAACCACAGTAGTTTAAAACAAAACAAAAATTTTGTTTGATTGTTGTTTTTTAATACTTCACAGAACAGAGCTTGCTAGGAAGCTTTTCTAGGACCAGCAGAAATGAATGGCCAAAAAAGTTTCCTTTGGTTGTGTCATAGCAAATCAAAAAAAATTGCTCTTGCTGCTGATCACTTACTGATACACTCATCTGTTTTGACAATTTGAGCCAGGTGAACCTCTGGTTTTATTTTTGTAATTATTTCTTTGACATCAAAAGTTCATGTTCTTGGTTTGTTTTATATGTTTTAGGCCTCATAATCTACAGAATAGCATGGGTGGTGGAGTATTCCGTCCCTTTGAGTTCATTGCAAAGCCTTGTTGCACTAAAGGGATAAATTTATCAATTTTATTAACTTGGGTAAAAGTTTGCTTTGATTATAAAAAGAGATCATGTGGCAACCCAAAGGACCATGCAAGAGGGCCTGAGAAACAGATTTTTAACTTTTTTAGGCCTGAAATGGTTGCAGAAATTCCATTGCTAGGTGACTCCTGCAGTCTGTGCCCGTACTAACAGTGAAATCCTGTTAATTGAATAGTCATTTTGCCAGAGCAAATTATTCAGATGACAAGTATTCAGTTAACAGTGATTTGGTCACTTTTGTGTATTCTCTAGATAAACTGGGCATCTATTCTGTTATATCTTGTTTCACAGAGTTCCATGACTGATTAATTGCTGTATTGAATTGTGTGAAACCAAATATGCCTATAAACAAGGAGAATTCAGTGATTATCAGGGAAAATTTTCCCATATTACAAGATTTTTATTCCGTTAAGAGTTTACGCTATGATCCATATACAACTAACTGGCCAAATTTGTTATATTCAATTAACAAGGTTATTCAATTAAGAGATATCCAATTAAGTGGCCTCAACTGTACAATATTGCTGCACCATTAGAAAATCCGATTCATTACTAAAAACAGTTGAAATATTGTTGAATTTCACATTTGTAGACCTGCAGAATTATGGATATGAGTAATTATGTTTCTGAATGCTGCAGTTCAAGTCAAATAACTCTCATTGAAATATTTAGTACCGTTATCCCATTAGACTTTAGTACTACCATCTGTATGATTGGTACAGTGGAACCCACTTAATTCGATTTTTCTAAATTCAATACCCTAGAAATAAAAACCGGATTAAAAATCCTTCCTGTTCATGCCCATTGGGTTGAGAGTTTGGAGAGTGAACATCCACTGGATCTCCCTATAGCAACAGGACTTAGTGCTGGAGTTGTTGTCTGGGTCCGAGCAGAGGACCTGTATTATTCTGTATCATAAATCACTTTGTTTGTGGTTACTTTGATTGAAATGAAGGGACACAGGTTTGTCTCGTGAGTGTTTAATGTCAGCAATGCGTTCATTAATTCGGATGTGGAAGTGTCTTTTAGTCTCTCTGACGTATTGTAATTCATTCTCCAGTGATTTGATGGTCAGATTTCTGTTGTAATGGTTTCATACGTGGGCTCGCCTTTCTTGGGTGTTTCTTGCCCATGGGGTCTTCGGAGCTGATGACCATGGTGTCACTGGAGCTGCAACCCAGGATAATGTCGCCGATAGTACTCTCGACGTTAAAATCTGTCATAGTAACAGTAGTCAGCCTTGGAATATATAAATATAACTTTGAACAACTGGTATAAAATACCCAAGGGAGACTGAATACTGGTGCTAATCCATACGGAAATTATAGCCGGACCGGTTTCGTACATGTGTGTACTCATCAGAGGCCTATAAGTACACACACATACAAAACCGGTCCGGCTATAATTTTCGCATGGATTAGCACCAGTATTCAGTCTCCCTTGGGTATTTTATACCAGTTGTTCAAACTCACTTACTGATACACTCATCTGTTTTGACAATTTGAGCCAGGTGAACCTCTGGTTTTATTTTTGTAATTATTTCTTTGACATCAAAAGTTCATGTTCTTGGTTTGTTTTATATGTTTTAGGCCTCATAATCTACAGAATAGCATGGGTGGTGGAGTATTCCGTCCCTTTGAGTTCATTGCAAAGCCTTGTTGCACTAAAGGGATAAATTTATCAATTTTATTAACTTGGGTAAAAGTTTGCTTTGATTATAAAAAGAGATCATGTGGCAACCCAAAGGACCATGCAAGAGGGCCTGAGAAACAGATTTTTAACTTTTTTAGGCCTGAAATGGTTGCAGAAATTCCATTGCTAGGTGACTCCTGCAGTCTGTGCCCGTACTAACAGTGAAATCCTGTTAATTGAATAGTCATTTTGCCAGAGCAAATTATTCAGATGACAAGTATTCAGTTAACAGTGATTTGGTCACTTTTGTGTATTCTCTAGATAAACTGGGCATCTATTCTGTTATATCTTGTTTCACAGAGTTCCATGACTGATTAATTGCTGTATTGAATTGTGTGAAACCAAATATGCCTATAAACAAGGAGAATTCAGTGATTATCAGGGAAAATTTTCCCATATTACAAGATTTTTATTCCGTTAAGAGTTTACGCTATGATCCATATACAACTAACTGGCCAAATTTGTTATATTCAATTAACAAGGTTATTCAATTAAGAGATATCCAATTAAGTGGCCTCAACTGTACAATATTGCTGCACCATTAGAAAATCCGATTCATTACTAAAAACAGTTGAAATATTGTTGAATTTCACATTTGTAGACCTGCAGAATTATGGATATGAGTAATTATGTTTCTGAATGCTGCAGTTCAAGTCAAATAACTCTCATTGAAATATTTAGTACCGTTATCCCATTAGACTTTAGTACTACCATCTGTATGATTGGTACAGTGGAACCCACTTAATTCGATTTTTCTAAATTCAATACCCTAGAAATAAAAACCGGATTAAAAATCCTTCCTGTTCATGCCCATTGGGTTGAGAGTTTGGAGAGTGAACATCCACTGGATCTCCCTATAGCAACAGGACTTAGTGCTGGAGTTGTTGTCTGGGTCCGAGCAGAGGACCTGTATTATTCTGTATCATAAATCACTTTGTTTGTGGTTACTTTGATTGAAATGAAGGGACACAGGTTTGTCTCGTGAGTGTTTAATGTCAGCAATGCGTTCATTAATTCGGATGTGGAAGTGTCTTTTAGTCTCTCTGACGTATTGTAATTCATTCTCCAGTGATTTGATGGTCAGATTTCTGTTGTAATGGTTTCATACGTGGGCTCGCCTTTCTTGGGTGTTTCTTGCCCATGGGGTCTTCGGAGCTGATGACCATGGTGTCACTGGAGCTGCAACCCAGGATAATGTCGCCGATAGTACTCTCGACGTTAAAATCTGTCATAGTAACAGTAGTCAGCCTTGGAATATATAAATATAACTTTGAACAACTGGTATAAAATACCCAAGGGAGACTGAATACTGGTGCTAATCCATACGGAAATTATAGCCGGACCGGTTTCGTACATGTGTGTACTCATCAGAGGCCTATAAGTACACACACATACAAAACCGGTCCGGCTATAATTTTCGCATGGATTAGCACCAGTATTCAGTCTCCCTTGGGTATTTTATACCAGTTGTTCATAGTTAATTCAGTACCCTATTAAGTGCATACAATTTCTAAACACTAAACCATTTTTCATACCTTCAGTACAAATTTGAACGGTTAATTACATATAGACTAGAATGAACTGTTAAGTCAATAAAAAGTCCTGCAATCTTTAGCAGCCACTGAATTCAGCCACAATACATCCAATGCTTAATCTATTATATACTGTTTGACAAAGCTTGATGAGCTCTGTCAAAGAAGATGTAATAGAATAAATGTTCAGTTTAGGACTAGAATATAAGTGAATGACCAAATTCTGCTAATAGAATACTCCAGTTGATTTAATATATTTTACTCGCAAAGAGGCTATTTAGTTAACAGGGTTATACTATAAATGAGAGTTCAGTGGCTCAGTAGGTAGAGATGCAGGCTGCAAGCCGAGAGATCCTCGGTTTGAATCATGTTGTGTCCTTGGGCAAGGCACTTAATCCCAATTGCCCAGTGTAGGGGCATGGTGTCGTGTATTAAGGCGTACTGCACGTCGATGATGCAATTGTCTTGAACCAATGCTAACCTTGCTTGTGTGCAGTTAGTACATTGGGGAGTCTGACAATTGCTTAGTGGTTCTCTCTGGGTACTATGGCTTCCTCCACCTGTAAAACAATCCAACATGAGTTGACCCTGGCTGTCAAAAGTGTCATTGAACCCTAATAAATAAATATACTATAAAAATGATTAACCCTTTACCTAATGAATTTGCCATCAAGCTCGTTCCAATGAGGAATTTAAAAAAAAACAAATTTTAAAATAATAAATGATGATATTGTCTGCATTGGGTAATGGGTTAGCTCCTTGCATGTGGCTGGTGAATATTCCTGCCCAGCACATTTTTCTCTTGCCACTGAAATAAGTATAATTTGGGTACATTTCATCAAATTCCCACTGAATTGTTTTCAACAATGATTCCTTAAGTTAAATTTGAATGCATTTTTCATCAAATCTAGTCCAGGCTGCTTCAAAGCAGCCATGACTAGATTTGATGAAAAATATCTTCAAAATACTCAGCGGGTTAAAGGTTTAATAGAATGCGTCACAAAACTCTCAAAAAGAAAATAGAAGCACCAGTGTACCACACTAATCTTAAGAAAGTGATGAGTTTCAGAAAAAAACATTTATCAGTATCAGAACTGGAAGCAGAATTATAGGTTATCCAATCTGTTGGAGATTAATGCAAGGGTATCGTCATCTGCAGATATATGCTTAGGAAACTTGTATGATTGATGGTTTTTGACATGCATTACAGGGTAACAGTAGGGATTCAGGAGCACATCTTGGCGTGTAAATGTCATCAACAGTATCAATGATTAACAGGGATTTGCGATGCACTGAAACATTATTCTGGATCTTAGAAATTTAATTAAATGTGACATCAGGTCACAAGAAGAGATAACTTGAATTTTTCATTTTTGTCATGATGGAAAAGTTGGTTATTAAACTGTGTTTACTTCTTGGAATCAGTAATTGATCATTTTGGCGAGTGAATGGTAGTTTGATAAATATTAATTGCTTTATCATACTAATTGATAAGGAAGTTCTTGGAATTTATCTCTCAACAAGAACATATTTCCCCCAATACAAGTGAAAATGTCTAGGCAAAAGCAAAACACAAATCCGTATTGATGGTAGGAAAATCACATGCGGTCATTCAATTCAGAAAGAATTTTTTTTTTTTTTATACCTGCACTCATGTCAACAGTAAGTAAATGATAAATAAATAACCACTTCAATGAAATAAATTTGACTAGATCATTTTTTGCCATGATGATATTTTTATCTAGGCCTAAAAGACGTTAAACCTGAAAATAAAACAAAAGAAATGCACACCTGAAATGCCACTGTAAACTTCAGTGGTTGCAGTACAAGTAGAACAATTATTGGGGATTACATCATGCAGCACACAAATGCACCATGACGTCATGATTTTCATTCATGAAAAATCAATTCATGGACACTGAATGATTGTCAAAATATATGCAAACAAGTCAAGAAAGAGGGAATATTGTAAGATAAATTAGTTATTACCACCAAGTGGGTTTCCAAGATGGTGTATTGAAGCCTTGTCCTCGCCTCTAGGTAATGTACCAACTCATCCAAATGGACTTGTTGATATTTGCCCCAGAGACAAGGTCTCGACATCAATACACCATCTCGGAAACCTACCTGGCAGTAATAATAGCCTATAAATACACCATCTCTTTACCCATTCCCTGCTGTATATCTGCATACAAAAACATTTGATTTCCTATTTCTGTAATGCATTTTCTTCTGAAGTTACAAATATTTTTACCAAGGTCTTTTTTCAACGTTTCCCCCAAGTATTTTATTTTGTCAAGGAAAGAGGAAAAAGTCATGTGCATGGAAATTACCATTAACCCTTTACCCAACGTAATGGCCAAATCTGGCCAGCACTATTCTAAAAAATCGCCAATTAATTTTCATTATTTTTTCATTTTTTGTCGCAAAAACATAGGTTATGACCTCACATTGGAACGAGCTCGTTGAACTCGTTCCAACAAGGGGTCATAACCTATGATTTTGAGTCAAAAAATTAGTTATTCAAGAATTTTTTTTTTGCAAGTGTCATCTGCTTTTCCTGTTAGATAAAGGGTTAAGGTGTTGAATAAGTTAACTAACAATTTACTGTGGAAGTCCCACGTTTGAAATTGCTTAAAATTCAAATAAATATACACAAATTATACGCCCAAATGAGAGTTGTGTACTTGTAATGTATAGAACATGGAAATGTACATGCTTTTGACTCACATAGTTGATTACCTGCATTAATAGTTCTTGAAAGTCTGCAACAGCATTCATGCCAGAATTGATAATAAAATATTTTTTGAGAACAATATGTGGCCAAATTTGCATCAGATATCCAAGAATAAAGCTTGGAATTCAAAACACAACTAGACTTTATGATTCTGGAGAATCATGGCTTTTCCCGATGAGATTCCATGATTTTTCATGACACCACAGTGTCTGATGAATTGTTTTTAACTGTCTCAGTGAAGTTGATGTTATGAGAAAGGTGAGTCTCAAATGACACAGTTTGATAAAAAAAATTGTTTAGGTAAAAACCATCATTAACGGTGGAGTGGTTTAATGTCAATATCGCCGTCCAACAAGTCAATGACCGACAAAAGGAGTTATGTTTGTTTGACACATACCCACTGAGTGCTGTGTCAATTTAAAAATGGTTCATTTTATCTCAAATGTATCCCAAATATTGATGTCTGGCAGCTTATAAAGGGTTAACAAGTGCTAACAGGAATATTTATTAATGCAACTTGTAATGTCACCCCAAGAACTGTGAATGGCCATTTTTTTTCTTTAAAATCTACAAGATGTTTTCAGAGAAATCCAGGGAGAACATGAATTTTAAGCTTTTGATGGGTATCATTGTTTATCCAGCCCAAAACGGGTTAAGTGTTGTTTTTTGAATACTCTTATTACTTCCAAAAATAATTCTCAGTGAATTCTACTTCCACTTATTTTGATCTCTCCTCCCAACTTTGGGTGCTGTGGGTATGCAACACTGCCCATTTTATCAACATTTTGATGTTTGAGAACCTGCATAGGGTTAACAAATGCTTACAGGAATATTTTGTACATGCAACTTGTAATGTCACACTAAGATCTGAGAATGGCCATTTTTTCTTGAAAATCTACGGGATGTTTTTAAAGAAATCCTCAGATAACACAAATTTTTACCTTTTGAGGGGTATCTCTCTGTAACCAGCTCTAAAAGGTTAATGCTTGGTTTTGTGAATACCTTCATTACTTACAAAAATGATCAACGGTGAATTCTACTTCCAATGAAGGAGGTTATGTTTATCTCGTAGGTACACATTTGGTGTTATGGTTGCCCAAGAACAGCCCATTTTCTCCAAATGTCTATGCTTGGCATTCTCTGGAGGGTTAACAAATGTTTACCAAAACATTTTGTTCATGCTTGTAATGTCACTCGAAGACCTGCGAATGGTCAATAGTTCTTGAAATTTTTTTTTGAGAAATCTACACAAAACTGGAATTTTAAGCTTTTAAGCGGCATATCTCCTTAACCAGTCAAAAATGGGTTAAGACCTTGATTTTTGAATACATTTACTACTTACAAAAATGTTTCCCTGTCAGTTTTGCATCCGGTAAAAGAAGTTACGTTTCTCTGTTGCATTCCCTTTTGATGTTGTTGTTCAAAACAGACTATTTTTTTCAAAATTTTGACATTTAGCAGCCCATGGAGGGTTAACAAATGCTTACCGGAATAATTTATCCAATCAACTGGTAATGTGACACCATGACCTATCAATGGCCATTTTCTCTTGAAAACACTACCAGATGTTTGTAAAGAAATCCAGGGAAAACAAATTTTTAAGCCTTTGATGGGTATCACTATTAACAACCACAAAAGGGGTTAACGCTTGGTTTTTTAAATACCCTTATTACTTACAAAAAAATGGTCCTCGGTGAATTCCACTTCCAACAAAGGAGATTATGTGTATTTCTCAGGTACACGTTGGGTGCTGTGCATGTCTGAAAACAGCCCATTTCAACAAAATTATGATGCTTGGCAATCTGTAGAGGGTTAATAAACACTCACCAGAATATTTTGTCCATGCAACTTATAATGTCAAACAAAGACCTGCGAGTAGTCAATTTTTCTTGAGAACCAACAGGATGTATTTAGAGAAATCCACAGAAAATGGGAATTTTAAGATTTTAAGGGGTCTCTCTCTTTAGCCTGCCCAAAATGGGTTAAGACTTTGACTTTTGAATACCCTTACTACTTACAAAATGTTTCCATATAGATTGTGCGCTCGATAAAAGAAGGCACTTTTCTTTGTGGCGTATCCATTGGGTGCTGTTGGCGTCCAAAAACAGCCCATTTTATCACAATTTTGACTTTTAGCAGCCCATGGAGAGTTAACAAATGCTCACCGCAGTATTTTGTCCACGCAACTTCTATTGTCACACTAAGGCCTGGGAGTGACAATTTTTTCTTGAAAATCTACAAGTCTCGTTTAGAGAAATCCACGGAAAACACTAATTTTTGAGCTTTATGGGGGTATTGCTGTTTGACCAGCTCAAAATGGGTTAAACCTTGGTTTTCTGAACACCCTTATTACTTACAAAAATGATCCTCGGTAAATTCCACTCCCAATAAAGGAAGTTATGTTTATCTCTCGTGTAATGTTTGGGTGCAGTGGGGGCCTGAAACCAGCCTATTTCATCAAAATTTTGATGTTTGGCAGCCTGTGGAGGGTTACCATATGCATTGCCTGATATGTCGTGTGTATCAAAGGGTGTCACAGACAGGTCTAGCAATGACAAATGTATAAAAAAAATCTACAAGATGTGTTTCGAGAAAGTGCCGATAAACCCCAATTTTGGCAGTTTTTTGCCAATTCTGACGAAATAAGGGTTAAATCGAAAATTCTGCTTTGGTACATTTTTAGATTTTGTGCCCCTCTATGCGTGTGCAAAATTTCGTGAAAATCGGCTCAAAAATGGCTTCTGAATCGTACGGACAAAATGTGTGGAAAAAAAAATAAATAAATAAAATAATAATAATCCGTAGAAAAACAAGAGTCTTTTCCAGAGGGAAAAGCCTAATAAGATGCAGCCACAGGGCTGGGTGTAGGGAAATTTCAACACTGTCTTTTTGAAGAAGGATGCCATATCCTACTGTTTGTTTTTGTCACATG
This sequence comes from Pictodentalium vernedei, assembly GCA_031216915.1. Taxonomy (NCBI): domain Eukaryota; kingdom Metazoa; phylum Mollusca; class Scaphopoda; order Dentaliida; family Dentaliidae; genus Pictodentalium; species Pictodentalium vernedei. The sequence continues at coordinate 413,618,368 of CM062296.1, forward strand.
ATACTCTGCCTGATTTTGATATAAAATGATTTTGGAATTCTAGGAAATTCAAACAAGTGGCATAATATGTAGTTACTCTCCTTTCTGAGGATGGCAGTTTGTCATGTGAAGGTGATTAGTCTCATAATGTCATTTTAGAAGGTATTGCATATCCATGCTCTTTTAGCCTTGGCTTACCTTGACCTAAATGTAAACAAGGTTGTCATTCTTCCCAAAAGTGTGCTGGCAGTGTTGAATTTTCCAGCATGCAGCCTTGTTGCTGCATCTTGGAAGTGTGGGAATTCCTAGCTTTGTTATTGGATATCTGAAGTACATTTGTCCACAAGTTCTTGTGAAATATTATTTCCTTGTCAGTTCTGGTAGATATATGGTAGCAGACTTCCAGGAACTGTTTATGCCTTCCATCAATGGACTACTTTCTAACCATTTGTTCTAGAGTTTCAGCAACAGATTCTTGTTTAAGCAGTGTAGGGCCTACCCACTGGGGGCCCATGAGTGGACCACCAAACAATATAGGGCTCTGAAATTGCTACTCCCCCCCCCCCCCCAATGGTCCTGATTGCAGATGGTGCCTTGATGCACTCTCTGGATGACTATTGTAGTCAGATTAAATATCTTACCAATGGGAACCCTGTGAAGTGAAGCAGTGCTTGTATACTGTGGTAAACAAAATCTATAAAACTGGTAAAATAGGACCCAGTTACCAATGCTTGGGGTGGAAGTCCTCTAAAATGGGCAATATGAGTATACACGATTAAAACTCTTAACCCGCTAAGTATTTTCAAGATATTTTTCATCAAATCTAGTTATGGCTGCTCTATAGCAGCTATGACTAGATTTGATGAAAAATTCAACTAAATATAACTAAAGAAATTATTGGTGGAAAAATCTATGCCATTTACAGGGGAAAATCTAACTGAATGTGTTAAAATTATACTTATTTCGGTAAAAAGGGAAATCCTGTCCTGGGCAGGAATATCCGCCAGCAGCATGTAGGGAGTTAACTAAACTTGACTTTATCTCCATGTTGCTTGAAGTCACGATTAGTCATTGTGCAGAAATATGTGATCTTATACATCAATAAAGAAATCAAATATCTCAGCCCGGACAAAAGATCTGCCATGTGCTCCCTTTTTACAGTTATAACAAGTTATTAATTGAAAATAGAATATGTTTTCAATGTTGGAATCCATTAAAAAAACCCTATGAGGAGTCTTGAGCATACTTTGAAAAGGACTGGCTGGTTTTGGCCATTACATTATGTTGGATAAAGAGTTGATATAGATGAGATTAACACTAAGGCTGTACAGTGCACAGGGTTAGTTACTCAGTCAAAAATGAATTTTTTTTATAACCAGAAAGGGTGACTAACCCTGTGCATTATAAAAAACTGGTAACTGCCATCACACGCTACATGAGAATATACACTACTGGAGTTGTGAAAATACACAGGGCTAGTTGGTTATATGTTGTTATATAGGGTGCAGGATTTAAGGAACTAAGAGGAATGCTTACACAGGATTGTGGAAATTTTTTTAAAGTGAATTCCAAAAATGAAAACATATTTTATTTTCAAATAATAGCTTGTTTTATATGTATTTCAATGGAGTGAATAATTTACAGCATCTGAGAATGTTGGAATAATATACAAATTTGTCTGCAGTTTATAAGTGTCTGGAGTTCTTATCCAATCCTATGAACTTTCACTTCCAGGAAATTGATTTCATTATGAAGGTATTCATCTGTGAATTTGATTTGACCATGTCCTGAGAAAGTTAATGCTGTGATTAATGAACTTTGTCACTGCTTTTCCCCCTTCAGTGTCCTAATCATCAAATACCATAGATTATCTATTGTAACTTTCTTCCCAAGAACTCCATTGAATATGTTAGTGCAGTATGGGTCCATTTTTTTCTTTCAGCTTCAAATCTAGTAAGAGTGTTAGGAGGGGCAGTTTTCCCCCACCATACCCCTCCCAACCCCTCATGACCATGTCTATCAGAAATTTCTGTAGTCCTTCAGAAAAATTGTTGATTTTCTTGAATGTCAACATTTTCTTTGAAAGCTGCTAATTTAAAAAAAAAGTTGACCATTTGGCAAAACCACAATTTTCATTATGCAAAAAACCCCTTATTTTTCATATATATTTTGAATAAAAGCTTTCATTTTCAGTATGACAATTGAGTAGTCATGGACATGAAATAATTTCGCGTATTATTATTATTATTTTTAATAATTACTTTTGTTTAACACAAGTAATTCTTAAAAATAATAATAATAAATGAATGTGTTGTGACCTGTTTCATTATACCACCCACTTGAAAAGTGGGTGGTATATAGCGTTCACTATGTCCATCTGTATGTCTGAATGTCCATCCGTCTGTCCATCCATCCATTACGCTTTAGGGGAGTACACATCTGCTATCTGCAACTCCTCTTAAACCAGTGAACGGATTTCATTGAAACTCTCAGACATTCTTTTACATACATTGAAGATGTGCACCTCCTATTTTCTTTTCAGATATTTTCTTTTTTTACAGTTTCCCATGTTGAAAAATGAACTTTGTCAAATTCAGTTGACATTCTGTACAGATCTGCTATCTGCAACTCCTCTTAAACCATTGAACAAATTTTATTGAAACTTTCAGACATTCTTTTACGTACCTTGAAGATGTGCACCTCCTATTTTCTTTTCAGGTATTTTCATATTTACAGTTCCCCATATTCAAAAATGGTCTTTGTCAATTGAGGTTTTAGTAGGGAGGGGTATAGATCTGCTATCCGCTACTCCTCTTAAACCATTGAACAAACTCCAATGGAACTGTCAGACATTCTTTTACATACATTGAAGATGTGCACCACCTATTTTTCTTTCAGATATTTTCATATCCCGACAAACATCCGTCCGTCCACCCGTTAACGCTATAGGGGTGTTACGCTTTTGGGGGGTACATATCTGCTATCCTCAACTCCTCTTAAACCAGTGAACGGATTTCATTGAAACTCTCAGACATTCTTTTACATACATTGAAGATGTGCACCTCCTATTTTGTTTTCAGATATTTTCATTTTTACAGTTTCCCATATTTAAAAATGAGCTTTGTCAATTCAAGCTTGCGTGGGGGGAGGGGGGGGGGGGGTGTTGACATTTGCTATCTGCAACCTCTTTTAAACTAGTGAATGGATTTCAGTGAAACCTTCAAACATTATTTTACGTACAGTGAAGATGTGTACCTTCTATTTTGTTTTCAGATATTTTCATTTTTACAGTTTCACATATTGAAAAATGGGCTTTGTCAATTCAAGCTTCGGGGTGGAGGTGTGTGTGTGTGTGGGGGGGGGGGGGGGGGGTGTCAGTGTTTGTGCTCTCTACATTAAACACACTTTTACTGTTGTAAAATGTTTCTTGGTGGGAGTGGGTGGTATCATTTAGTGAGCATTGCTCACAGTTTTTCTAATTAATTATTCTTTTAAAGAAGAATGTGGAGTTAGGTTTCAAGTTTGTATCAACAGTCAACGACTCGGGAACACTCAAAAAATGTTAACTCTCACCTCCACCATGTCGGAAAATTTTGAGATTCTGGCTTTGGGCCTGTTTCTCATTATATTCATTATATTTTTTCATGATTAATGCCATTGATTTCAAAACAGCCCCTCATTTCTACTGAAGGGATCCAAATGTCTGAATGCTCACCAGAATACATGGAGTCATATAGAGTGGAGCCCACTTATTTGGATATGTGTAAACTGAATAACTATGTTAATTTTTTATTATAACTTTCAAATCTTAAACCATATATCATTCCTTCAGTATAAATTTCCCCTGTTAATTATCACCTGCCATGTAGTGGGAGGGAGATATAGGAATGGGTTCTGTCCATGCCTAGAAATAAGCAGACTGTCATCTGCAGAATCAGGTCCCCAGAGGTTGAATTTGGCGATGCTACCCTGCACAGCAGGGTAGCATCACTAAATTTACCCTTGTGTGAACCTCAGTCTGAATCAAGGTCTCAGGCCTAAACAATAGGAGGTACCCAAAGGATAAATTGACCCACTGTTTGGATAGCATGAGCAAATTCACCCTCTGGGAACCTCATTCTGCAAATGACAAGATTGCTTATTTCCAGACTTGGTTCTGACTGCCATTCCGTCTTGTCAATCCATCCATCCATACTCCCTAATGGTGGTTTATGTGGCTTATTGTCAGTACAAACCACTGTCATGTGTCTGACAAACATTATGTAAAACTCAGTATATTTCCATTAGATTTATTGTGTGAACATGTCATAGAATCTCATAGTTTTTCTCGAGGTGAACTTTGTGACTCCTTATTGTCAAATCATCTGGGTAACAGAGAGAGAGAGAACGCCTACCTCAAAATGCCACGTCTGCATGGGCATACCTGTAATTTATTATTTGCAAGTGTAAACAAGTATGGTGTTACATTTGGTCAATGGATTTTGGTCCCTTTCTTCTACTTAAATCATTTTCCAACCCTCATATGAGTGGGCCATATTATGGTATGGCCATGTCTGTCTGCCGTCAGTCCAGTAACTTCTGCTTGTCTGCATAATAATTTGAGAACTCTGTGTCCGACTTTTTGTTATGGTGGATTTGGCAAGACTAGAAGAAGGTGCCTTTCAATAAGAAACGTTCTGGTCTACCCATCATGGCAGCCATCTTCAATTTTTTTGGTGATTTTTGTTTATCTGGACAATAACTTGAAAAAGAAATGAATTTAATTTTTTCCGGTGCATTACAGTTACAACCACAATTTTGGCAAATCCAACATGACAGCCATCGTGTTAAAAAATTAAGAAAATTAAGCTACATTGAGTCAACTTCAGTGATATATTACAACCATTAAATTTTCATTTTCAAATTCCATGTAAGAACATTTTATCATACAGTACTGGGCAAAGTGAGAGCTGGAATTCAAAGATGGGATAGTAGTGAAGACCTCTTGAACCATTATGGGCCTAATTCTGACTGGTAAATTTTTCTTCTTTTGAACAGTTGCTTTTCTTATATGAAAGTTACAACTGTCATATAAACGTGCTTGTTTAAATTTAAAGTACCCTGACAGTGGTTACTGGTCAAGTCATGGCTGCCCATATAGGCAGCCAAGACTTGACTAGAAACCACTGAAGAGACCGAGGGCTATGCTTGTCTCATGGTACAAGTTGTGGAGAATTGTCCAAAGAGTTAAAATCTGCATTGGCAGGACCCCAGTGGAATGGGTTTTTGACTTTTCACTGATTAGCCATCAGCATCTATAAAAAATGCATGCATCTAAGATGCAACAAAACATATCGGATTGACTATTACATAAATGTTTTGCTTAATTAAGCAGCCATCTTATTTTTCATTTTCATTTTTTAGCATTAAAAAAATAATTACCTCCTCTGTGTAGGTTCTTGAGTGCAATTCTGTTCAGATGTAATGTATTGTCTCATTTGATAACACACACAAGTTCAGATATTTTTCAAATCAGTTGAAATCAATTAAAGCAACCACTGTGATCCTCTAGAAACTTTTACAAACCATTTATTTATGAAGCGCTTACTGATGTTACTCAGACAGCTTCCTGTGTGAAGGACTATGTTATGAATTGTCAGCCAGGTGAAGTATCTTGCCGGAAAAGAGATATTCTTGATGACAGTTTCTAATTTAACCTTTTACACAACACAAAAACTGAAAATAGCCAATATTATATCAAGATATCGGCTGTTTTTGAACAGGTTACAGAACTGTCTCATTTGTGACTGCAAGGAAATTGTAAGTTTTTACTGAAGGCAGTAGATACCAGAATTATCTCATTGATGACTGCAAAGGAATCCAACTTAGATTCTTTTCCATCAAGCCTTCCAGCTTCTTTGGATGTGACACTGGCATATTATTCTGGGCGATTTATCATCCTACCTCACTTCAATGTGAGACTTAATCCATTAATAACAAAGGACCCCTCACTGTATGGGTGACCACTGTGAATTGGTGTCTTTTTATTTTGAGCGTTCTATCGTCCACATCATGTCGTCATCGCCTGACTCGACAAATATTATGTCTGATACCTCAGTATCCACAGGGCTCAGCCCTACTTCCTATGAGATTTCACCAGGTGCACCACCTTTGGACAGTGAAACTTTCAAGATTTTTGCATCAGACGATGATGCTAGCAGTTTTAGCAGATACTGTAATAACATTTCTAACCTTCAAATAACTACCACGGTGGACTCGGTTCCCAAAACACAGACTCTCGCCTCGACTGAGGATGCTGTCCTAGTCGGTACATCTGGCGATGGAGAGGACATTGTCCCTCCAAGTGGAAAACCACTCATTGCAGAGAAATCCAGCCGTAAGAAAAGGACTGGTAAACATGAAAAGGCAGTAGTTACCAAAGGCACATCACATGTTGACCCAGAACCGGTAACGGTCACAAAACGTGTCATGTCAACTGGGAAGAAATCGAAAGTTCTCACAGCCTTCGGGAATAAAACGAAAAAGTGATATCCCGATTTCTGATTCTTCTACAAACAAGAAATTAGCACCAGTTATTGAGCACCCTGATATTTTGACCACATCTAACTCTGAGGGCACACCCGTGTCCAGTGATGATGATTTTATCGGTGACAACCTGCGTGATAACAATTGCACCGATGATACTGATAGTAATAGCAAACACAAAACCAGTTTTGAGGATGACGATTTTTTTAACCTCCCAAAACTTTTCACCGATGACACGAACTATGGGCCACAGGTCAGTTCTAAGACTGCAGATTTTGCAAATAAATTATGCACGAACAAGGCTGATTTCTCAGAAGTTATTAAAAAACATCCAGTTCCACAAAATTGTAAATTGATTTCAACCCCAAGTGTAAATTTGAAATTATGGCCACAACTTAACAGCCAGTGTCGTATGCGTGATTGTCAACTTCAGGATAATCAAAAATTGTTAGGTCATGCATTAACCCCTTTTCTAATGATCTTAAAGACTTAAAAAATATCTCTCTCAAAGCCATTGGGAATAACGAGGGATGAGAGGCTAAAAAAACCTAGGAAGAGTTTTGACAAGTCCATCGACCAATCAAAAACCAACCTTATTAATGGTATAACTCTCATGAGATCGGTGGTTTATGATGTTTCCACAAAACGTAAACTTCTGCTCAAACCAAATTTCAGCACACAATATAAATCTTTATGTGCGTCTGACCGTCTGGTAACTCTGCATCTGTTTGGAGAAAGCTGGCGAAGCGGTTCAGGTCACTCTCCCTAAGGGAAGGACCTTCAGAAGCATATGTTTCTCCCATTTTTTAGGGAAGCGCCCATATCTCCGTGAAGGCCAGAGGCCTCCGAACTTTCAACCAAACAACCTGTGGTCAGACAGGTCACAAAACTACCAACGACCATATCGATGCAACCAAAGGTTTCAAGGGGACAGGAAGTGAAGGTAAGTGAACAAACTATTTCAGGAAACATTACACATTTCCTTTACAATTGGAAGGAAATTACCCATGATTCTTATATCATTAGTGCAGTCAAGGGATATGAGATAGAGTTTGTATCTTCACCTCTCCAGCATAAAATTCCACATCCAATTCTGTTTTCTCATGCATAGACTGTTCTGATTGATAATAAAATTGACCAATTACTCCAAAAAGGTGCAATCTCGTTATCTTCCTCTGAGGAGGGAGAATTCATCTCAAACATTTTTTTGCGACGCAAACAGAATGGGAAAATGCATCCTATTATCAACCTCAAGTCACTCAATAAATCTGTTGTCTATTCGCATTTTCATATGGAAACTTTACCATCCATTCTCCACTTAATGCAACAAGACGATTTCTTCACTTCTATTGACTTGCAGAATGCTTTCTTTGATATTTCCATCCATGAAGCACACCAGAAATTTCTGAAATTTAGATGGAAAAATCGTCTATATGAATTCACCTGTTTACCTTTCAGTTTGTCCTCTGCTCCAAGAATCTTCACCAAAATCATGAAGCCAGTATTTGCACATCTCTGCACTAGAGCCATACGATGTACATATTATATTGATGATTCCCTTATCATAAATCTAATTAAAGCTGGACTTGATAAAGATACTAAAATTATCACTGATCTCTTGTCGAAACTGTGATTTCATGTCAAGTCCATCTTGACTCCATCAAGGGAAATAACTTATCTGGGTTACGTCTTAAACTGTGCAATATTCCAGATCTCTTTACCAACTCATAGAATGAACAATATTATTTCTCTTTCAAGAGTCATTTTAAAACAAAAATATGCTAAAATTCTCCAAATAGCAAAGCTTATTGGTCTGTATGTTTCTACTTTTTAGCTCACCGAAGGGAGCTTAACTTGTCACTTGCCGTACGTCGATGTTGTCGTATGACATCGGCGTCCGTCGTGAACTTTTACATTATTGACTTCTCTATCACAAACTACTCGACCAAATTGAACCAAATTTTGTGTGCATGGTCCTTACCATATGTCAATTCAAGTTTATACAAATAAATGTGCCGCACCCACAGGGCACCGATAAATTTTTTCAAAAATTCAAAAAAATCTTCTTCAGATCCACCAGTCAGAATCTTTTCATATTTGTTATACAGTGGAACCCTGATAATTGAATAACCACGTTGCCAATGAAAATTATTCAATTAACAGAAGTATTCAATTAACAGGGATTGTGTCATTTTCCTATATTCCAGTGACATACTTAGCATTTATTCTATTATACCTTATTTGACAGAACTCCATGAGCTCTGTCAAACAAGATATAATAGATTAAATTCCTGTATTAAATGTACTGAGGCCAAATAGCTCTATAAACAAAGTAAAACTGGGGAGAGTCAGGGTAATTTCTTGACAGGTTACAACATTTTTTATTCAATTAACAGGAGTTTACTCTATAATCTATATTCAATTAACAGGTCAAATTTGAAGTAAAGGTATGGTAAATGGTTTTGTGTTGGGAAATTATATTCAGTTAACAGGGTTATTCAGTTAAGAGATATCCAATTAAGTGGGCTCCACTGTACAACATCTCTAGGGGGGGTCAGATTCAAATTTGTTCAAATCGAGTCCCTGGGTTAAGATTTGGGCTCTCCATTGGAGCCCAAAGTAACTTGGTGCAATTTGAGGAAATTTCTTTAAAAATCTTCTTCTTCAGATCCACCAGTCGGAATCCTTTCATGTTTGGTATACAACATCTGTAGGGGGTCAGATTCAAGTTTGTTCAAATCCAGTCCCTGGGTTAATAATTGGGTTCCCTGTAGGAGCCCAAATTTTAACTTAGTGAAATATGAGGAAATTTTTTTTAAAATCTTCTTCTTCAGATCCACCAGTCAGAATGCTTTCATATTTGGTATACAACATCTCTAGGGGGGTCAAATTCAAGTTTGTTCAGATCAGGTCCCTGAGTTAGTATTTGGGTTCTCTATTGGAGCCCAAAGTTTAACTTGGTGCAATTTGAGGAAATTTCTTTAAAAATCTTCTTCTTCAGATCGGCCACTCAGAATCTTTTCATGTTTGGTATACAACTCTATAGAGGGGTCAGATTCAAGTTTGTTCAAATTGAGTCGCTGGGTTAATATTTGGCCTCCCTATGGGAGCCCAAATTTTAACTTTGTGCAATGCGTGGAATATTCTTTAAAAATCTTCTTCTTCAGATTCACCAGTCAGAATCCTCTCATATTTGGTATACATCATCTCTAGGGGGGAAAGGGGGGGGGGGGGGCAGATTCAAGTTTGTTCAAATCGAGTTTCTTGGTTAATATTTGGGTTCCCTATGGGAGCCTGAATTTTAACTTAGTGCAATTTGAGAAAATTTCTTTAAAAATCTTCTTCTTCAGATCCACCAGTCAGAATGCTTTCATATTTGGTATATAGCATTTCTAGGGGAGGTCAGTTTGTTCAAATCGGGTCCTGAGTTAGTATTTGGGCTCTCTATTGGAGCCCAAAGTTTAACTTGGTGCAATTTGAGGAAATTTCTTTAAAAATCTTCTTCTTCAGATTGGCCACTCAGAATCCTTTCATGTTTGGTATACAACATCTATAGGGGGTTCAGATTCAAGTTTGTTCAAATCGAGTCCCTGGGTTAAGGTTTGGGATCTCTATTGGAGCCCAAATTTTAACTTGGTGCAATTTGAGGAAATTTCTTTAAAAATCTTCTTCTTCAGATCCAACAGTTAGAATTCTTTCATGTTTGGTATACAACATCTGTAGGGGGGTCAGATTCAAGTTTGTTCAAATCCAGTCCCTGGATTAATAATTGGGCTCCCTGTAGGAGCCAAATTTTAACTTAGTGAAATATGAGGAAATTTCTTTAAAAATCTTCTTCTTCAGATCCACCAATCAGAATCCTTTTATGTTTGGTATACAACATCTCTTGGTAGGTCAGATTCAAGTTTGTTCAAATCAGGACCCTGTGTTAATATTTTGGCTCCCTATTTGAGCCCAAAGTTTAACTTAGTGCAATGTGAGGTGATTTCTTTAAAAACCTTCTTCATATCCACCAGTCAGAATTCTTTCCTATTTGGTATTTGACATCTCAAGGGGTATCAGATTCAAGTGTGTTCAATTTGAGTCATTGGCTTAATATTTAGGCTCTATGGGCAGGGGGGGTATGTTACGTTTAGGTTTGTTCAAATCCATTCCTTAGTGTTTTTCCATAAAATTTGCCTCACATGACATCATTCCATTGTAGTGTTCATGAACCATGTCTAACTGAATGTGACCCCAAATACTTTTGTGAACCACTTTGGCCGGTGAGCGATTAAGGCCCCTTGGGGCCTCTTGTTTAGTTATTAAACTTGGTCCATTGTTTTATCGGAATTTGGAAAGGGATAAAAGAAGAGCCGTTACAAAATTTTAATTCTTATTCAGGTTTGATGAAACTGTCTAGAGAAGGACAAAATGATATTAAATGGTGGATCTCAAATATTACATCTATGAATAGCAGACCAATTCGCTATCCTCCACCATCTCAAGTGTTAGTGACTGATGGGATGGTTTCCTGGGAGAAGATTGGACTAATGGATTTTGAGCTTCTGATGAACAGACGAAGCATATCAACATTTTAGAACTTTGGGCCATTTATAAATGCTTACAAGTCCTTGTCAGCCACCTAAAAGATTGTCATCTTTGTGTCAAAACTGATAATACAACTGCAGTCTCCAACATCAGTAAAGTTGGGGGTAGAAAATCCTTTCTTTTCAATATCTACAAAAACATTTGGTTATGGTGTTTCCAACGGAACATACACATTTCTGCTGTAAACATTCCCGGTCGAGATAATACTTTGGCAGATACTCTATCACGTGAACTGAAAAGTACATCTGAATGGAAGCTGAATTCTCATGTTTTCCTCCAGTTATGTGACACACTGTTTTTCCCTTCTATTGATAAGTGTGCCTCCAAGAGAAATCATCAGTTGCCAAAGTATTGCAGCTGGTATCCAGATGTTGATGCCTTAGCCATTGATGCATTTTCTTTTCACTGGGCTGACCACTTACCATATTTATTCCTTCCTTTCAGGTTGCTGGGAAAAATACAGGTGAAAATAGAGGAAGGCCAGGTAAATCACTCCATTCTCATATGCCCTCAGTGGCCAATGCAACAGTGGTTCCCAAAGCTGTTGGAACTGCTTACCAGTCCGGCAATAAAACTGCCTCACAGCAGAAAACTGCTCACAAATCCTCTCACAAGTGCATTTCATCCCTTATCTCAGAAATTAAATCTATTCGCCTGTACTGTGTCAGGAAATTCCTCCAAAGTAAAGGTTTTTCAAAAGAAGCTTCTGAAACCATTACACAGTCATGGAGAAAATGCACATGTAAACAGTATGAGTATGCATGGAAACAGTGGTGCTCTTGGTGTGATCGACATAAAATTAATTATTTTCAGGCCAGTGAAGATCAAATTGTAAATTATTTAAATTCTATTATTTTCAGGCCAGTGAAGATCAAATTGTAAATTATTTAAGTTCTGTTGTGGTTAACAGATCACACAGTGTCATAAACACATGTAAGTCAATGTTACTTCAAACTCTTATCTCCATCGGCCGCAATGAATTGTCTGTCCTCCACTCCACTTATTACCAGGTTTGTGAAGGGGACTTTCAATACAAATCCACCTAAACCATGTTACCAGGCAACCTGGGATGTGTCCCTGGTGATACAGTTCTTGAAAACACAGTACCCCCTTCGGAGTCTATCTCTTGCACAATTGACCAAAAAGCTTGCCTGTTTAATGGCTCTAGCACAAACTTTTGTATCTTTGGATTTAAATCATATGCAGGACACCTCACATAGTGTGCATTTTACAACCTCCACATTACAGAAAACCTTTGACCAGGCCATGTATTTTATAGTATTGATTTGTTTCCATACACTGAAAAGAATCTCTGTGTTGTACACACTCTACGGGAGTACATAAAACAAATACAAACAATACAATTATAAAATCTAATAAACTTTTTATTTCTTTCAAAACAAAGAAGGCAATGACTACATCTACATTTGCCAGATGGATTCGCGATTGTTTGTGTCAGGCTGGGGTGGATCCTTCTTATAAGGCACTCTCGACACACAGTGCTTCCAGATCTGCAGCTTTCCACTCTGGTATATCTCTTAAGCAAATTTTGAAATCTGCTAACTGGCGATCATCACAAACGTTCCATACTTATAATTTCAGAAAACTTCCACCTGGTGATGAGTTTGCAGCAGCTGTTTTGTGCTGAGGTCTATTTTGTTTCCTACAAAGAATTTGACAAAGATGGTGTCAGAAATATATTCACAGTACCAGACATTTTATTTTAATAATCTGATAGATTTCATGTGTGATTAAATAGTGACATTTCATTCCACTACTTGTCATTTATTTCCTCACTTCACTCCTGGACTCCTTCATACAGTATTCAATGATAACCACTTTGAAATCATGCCAGTGTCACATCCGAACAACCCGGAAGGCTTGAGGGAAAAGAATCACCCCACCTCATCCCAATATACAAAGTATATGCAGAATGAGGGGGATTCTTAGAATACAAGCCTGTGAGCTTGGAGGATATGGCACCCTCCCAATGAGCATTTTTGGCATTACTGGATATTTCATTCACACTTGCCATTTCCTCACAATTTTTCAACTATGAGATATATACAAACCCTTCCCTTGTTATTGCTTCTGTCATCATTGAATACCATACGCTTTATAAGAGTCACCAATTCACAGTGGTCACCTGCATTTATACAGCGAGGGATCCTTTGTTATTAATTGATTAATTCTCATGTTGAAGTGAGGTAGGACGATAAATCGTGCAGAATAATATGCCAGTGTCACATCTTCCAAGCCTACAGGCTTGTATTCTAAGAATCCCCCTCATCCTGCATATACTTTGTATATTGGGATGAGGTGGGGGATTTCCTTACACTCTTGAATAAGATACTTTTGACACCTACTCAAGAAAAGGTAGGATAACCACAAGAAAATTTCTTTTACAATTTTTCTTTATTGATGCATGTGCTTCCACAGCTTCCATTAGCTTCGATCAGATTCAATTTTTGTTATGCCCCCTGAGAACCTCTTGGGGGCATTATATTTTCACCATGTCCGTCTGTCCGTCCATTGGTCTGTCCAGGCTTAGCAGAGGTACATCCATCCATCTGTCCATTCCATATGTCCATCCATTAACTTTTGGTTTCCAACAAATAACTAAAGAACTGGTTATTGATGAAATCATAATTTTAGGGGTTACTTGTGGATGACCAGACAATGCTTCCTTTTGATTTTGATCCAGCTTGCCAATTCAATATGGCAGCCATATTGAATTTGCTTTCCATTCAATAACTATTGAATGCTGACTCAAATCATTTTCTATTTTTTAATTATGCATTGTTGGCATCTAGAGGAAGCTTCCCTTCAATTTCGGACCAGTCAGCTGAACCAAGATGGCCACCAGTGGCCAATTCATTATGGTGGCCATCTTGAATTCGGTTTATGCCCAATAACTAATGAATGCTAATTCAGATCAGTTTTATTTTTTTGTGATGCATTGTTGGTGTCTAGAGGAAGCTTCCTTTTGATTTTGGTTATACTCCCGAGAGACTTACCTACCCTTTTATGACACCGCTCAGAGTCATATACCACGCTTTGTATTGCTCTTGTTTTGTGGCAAAAAATTCCAAATGGCTGTATGGTGGCCATTTTACATGATTTTTAAGGCAACCTTTTTTCTTTGAAACTTGAATCTGAACTTTAGAATACAGACTTGACAAGAGCATATTGCAAGGCATTTTTCAACAAAAACTCCAGGTGGTCAGATAGTGATCTTTTGAACCTAAAAATTTGTATCTGTTTGTCAGTCGAAACAACAAATCCTAATATATTCTTGTAATGACTGCACATGTTTTTTTTTAATAAATAATGTACTTGTGTACTCACTGTTATAAATACACAAAAATCATTCCATTTTTGATGAACTTGGACACAATTTAGGAACTTTTTCAACTATTTTCAAAATTTCTTCAGATAGATTATTGATGCAAGCATTTGATTACTATATCTAAACATTAATTCTGTAATCTCTTCTTACATACAGCTTCTGCTCATATTTTGAAGCTTTCCTCAATGCCTAAGTACTATGGAGACCACTCAATTCAGTATCTCTTAACCCTCTGCACTCTGATGTCAAAATGGTAAAGTTTTCAGCAGCAAATATTTCCCATAATGCAGTTTGATATTTAACCAAATATACTTTGTTTGATAGAGCTCAGTGAGCTCTGTCAAACAAGATATAATTGGTTAAATTTATAGTTAAACTATAGAAAAACAGAGTGATTGGAGAAAATTATGTTCCATTACCAAGGTGATAATGGTTAAATGAATAACCCCGTCAATTGAATATAACTTCCAAACAGTACCATTACCATATTTCCAGCAAGCACAAACGTGACCTGTTGATTGCATATAAGTTATAGATCTAACTCCTGTAAATAAAAAATCTTTTTGTAATATGTCGAGAAATTAATCTTCAAATTCCTCTTATTTTTGGACCAATATGAAACATCCAATACAGGAACTGTATTATATCTTGTTTGACAGAGTTTGTCAAACAGGATATACAACAGATATTACAGAAGAAATGCTCACTTTGTCTCAAGAACAATGACCAAATACATTCTGATTGAATACTCCTGTTAATTGAATAATTTTCATTGGTAATATGGCTATTCAATTAACATCGTTTCACTGTAGTTCTAGTTTTAACCCTTTCAACACTGGCGCCCTGGGAGGTATCATTTCAGTCAAAACAGTCAACTGCAAAATGGGCGAAACCATCCTGGTTTGTTGGGAGATTCAGTAATAATTTTACTCAACAGCTCGAAAGAGCTGTTGGATTAAATTATTACTGAGCCTCGCTGTAGATGTTTTGCTCTTTATATCGTCTGCTCATCCACTACCAATTTTTTTTTTCATGCAAAAATTTACGCACACCAGGGTTTGAAAGGGTTAAAATAGTTTTTATTTTGTAAGAAATTTTTTGTCCAAATGATTATTAAATAGAGGATCTCCAACAGTCCCAGTTTATATCGAAATTTACAAAACAAATTCAGTGAATTAGGTCTAGCCTGAGCTTTAGTGAGGTTCAGACCTAATTTACTGGATGAGTTTTGTAAATTTTTATATAAACTAGGCCTGCGTTGAAGATTCTATTTATGAAATGATCACAAAACACACTTAAATGGAATGAGAAGCAAGCAGCGGCTTCTATAAAGCCTGCGATTAAATTACAACTTCATATGCATTGTTTGTCTGCAGTGTTTGCATCAGGAAAAAATCCCCAATAAGGCCACACAAAGTAGATTTTCTGTTTCTCAGGCCATTATTTGTAAATTGCATGCTGGCGAGCGTTTTTTTATTTTAGTTTTTATTTCTGTAATTATTTCTTTGACATCAAAAGTTCATGTTCTTAGTTTAATGTTTTAGCTTATAATCTATGGAATAGCATGGGTGGTGGTGTATTTCGTCCCTTGGGAGCTAGATTTCTTTGCAATGCTAAAGCATTGCAAAGAGTTCTTGCACTCAAGGGACAAATTTATCATTTTTTTTAACTTGGGTAAAATATCAGACATAAACTATTTAATTTTTATTTTTTTTTAAGTTTACATTGGTTATAAAAAGAGAGCATGCGGCAGCCAAAAGGACCATGTGGGAGGGCCTGAGAAACCGTTTTTTAATTTTTTTAGTCCTAAGGAATAGATTGTAAATTTTTTATTGACACAAATTTAATACAATAATTTTCAAATAAACATCAACTACTGTCACAGCCAACAAATGTTTATCATTCCTCGTCCCCATGTCTGAATCTGTGATTATTCTCTGGTGCTTGATGGGCCATGCATTACCATTTTTAATGAATGGACTTAATAACTTAAGGGTGAGATCATATAATAATGTATGCATAGCATCTTGTTGGGCAGATTATCATTTATGATTCTGGTGTACCTATTTTCTAATTGACCAAAATATGTTTGTTGATGTTATTATCAGGGCATTCAGATGAAAAGTGTGGAATTGACATGTTCAATAATTCAATTATTCTCCTACCACAAATGAAATTGCTCACCATAGGTAATGGAAGTATGGCACAGATAACTGACAAACCAAATACTGTGGCAGTGGTCAGTCAGTAATACTTTAATTATCAATGGATTTGACAAATTTACTCAACAACAGATTTTGACTTGGAATAAAGTGCAGAATAAACTTGATTGTAAAACTAATTATGGTACAGATTATTTTGAGAAGAATGTAAGTTTGTGAAAATTGAATATTAGACCTTTTGAACTCTTTGGGATAATTGTGGTTTATTTTTAAGCCTCCTTCACCATTGTACCATCTCTTTCAGTGCCAGATGCAAGAATAAACAGAATTTGTGCAAGCAAAAAAGTCATTGAATTTTAAATTTATATTCCATATTTAGAAAATTTTTGATTTTTAGCTTAACTTTGGCGAAGCCAAATTTGAGCTTTTGTCATGGCCCGTCGTCTGTCCATCTGGCCATCTGGGCTTAGCAGAGGTACTTCTGTCTGTCTGTCCATACGTCAACAATTGGATACGGCTTGGGCTAGAGGCCGTATTTATGAACCGATCTTTACGAAACTTCTTGGGTACCTTTGTTATGACAGTGGGACAAGAACGAGTGTTTTTGGGTGTGGTCCAAAATTCAAGATGGCTGCCAGCCGCCATTTTGTACCGACGATGCAGAAATCTGTTTTTTGTACAAAACATCCATATGAAAGCTCTGATTTGAATAGTTTTTTGCATGAATGTTTAGTACCATGGGATACATCACATATAATACAGGCTTTTTTCTCGTGCTTAAATTATGCAAATTAGACTAACTTTGATGTTTTTTTGTGTTACTTTCAGCACTATAAGTGCAAATGCCAATACGGCTCAGGCTAGAGGCCATATTTATGAACCGATCTTTTCGAGACTTCTTGGGTACCTTTGTTATCACCGTGGGATGAGAACGAGTGTTTTTGGGTCCGTTCCGAAATTCAAGATGGCCAATGGCAGCCATTTTGTACAAAATTAGGTGCAATCAGATTTTTGCACAGAACTTCCATATTAAAGCGCTGATTTGAATAATTTTTTCTATGAATGTTTAGTGCCATGGGATACATCACATATAATACGGGTTTTTTTATTGTAAGAAATTATGCAAATTAGATGAACTTTGATTTTTTCAGTGCTACTTACACACAGTAGGTACACATGTCAATACGGCTCGGGCTAGAGTCTATATTTATGAACCGATCTTCACGAAACGTCTTGGGTACCTTTGTTATCACCTTGGGATGAGAACGAGTGTTTCTGGGTGCGGTCTAAAATTCAAGATGGCGGCCAGTGGCAATTTTGTACCGACATTAGATCTAATCAGTTTTTTGTACACAACTTCTATATGGCTCAGGCCAGAGGACGTATTTATGAACCGATCTTTACGAAACTTCTTGGGTACCTTTGTTATCACTGTGGGATGAGAATGAGTGTTTTTGGGTGTGGTCCGAAATTCAAGATGGCCACCAGCAGCCATTTTGTACCAAAATTAGTGCACTCAGTCTTTTGTACAGAACTTCTGTATGAAAGTTCTGATTTGAATAAATTTTTGTATGAATGTTTAGTAACATGGAATACATCACATATAGTACAGGTTTTTTTCTCGTGCAGAAATTATGCAAATTAGATGAACTTTGATTTATTCAGTGCTACTTATACACTGTAAATGCACATGTCAGTACGCCTCAGGCTAGAGGCTGTATTTATGAACCGATCTTCACAAAACTTCTTGGGTACCTTTGTTATCACCTTGGGACAAGAACGAGTGTTTCTGGGTGCGGTCCAAAATTCAAGATGGCTGCCAGTGGCCATTTTGTACCGAAATTAGGTCCAATCAGTTTTTGTCACAACTTCTATACAGCTCGTATTTATGAACTGATCTTCACGAAACTTCTTGGGTACCTTTGTTTTCACCTTGGGACATGAACGAGTTTGTTTTGGGGTGCCTTTGTTATCACTGTGCTATGAGAATACATATTTTGGGGTTCAGTCAGACCCACTCTAGGACTCAAAGATTTCTTTTCTAGTTTAGCATCTGACTGTCACCCAATTTTACAATATTTTACCTATACATTTGTTACAGGCTACGGTCAGTATTTATGTACAGACCATTACAATACTTTATATGTACTTTTGTTATCAGGTCATTACTCAGATGTTTGTCATTGCTGTGTCACATACTATACATATACATGTCTTAACAAGTTGAGCTACAGTGTCATTGACACTTTCATTTTATATTTTTATGTTTTTTTCATCAGTCTTGAATTAAGGATTTATTAAATTTTTCGGAAAGCTTCTCACATTTTGCCAAAAAAAAAAATGGGGAAAGCATATTCTTTCATTTTGTACACTAAAGGTCTCATGTGCGCTTGGTATGTGCATGACTTGTTGCATTATAACATTCCACTTCTATCTGAAAAAATTTTTGATGAACCCCTGCAATCCATTTTATTTAAAAAAATATCAGGTTGTCATTATTGATTTTTTAATTGGATGTCAAAATAGAATTTTATGATATGTGTACATATCATTGAAAAACATGGTGTGAGTATGTATCTCACCAATCAGTTGTGTTGGTCCCTAGGTAAAATGCATTTTTATACACCCCGCAGATGAAGTTCGGGGGGAGGGGGGGGGGGGTGAATATAGGAATCACTTTGTCCGCCTGTCTGTGCAAATCGTATCCTTCTCAGAACTTTTGATCGCCTTAAAGGATATTAATGATACTTGATATTAATGTTGCCCACCATCAGAGGGTATGTCATGAATAAGGTTGGAATGCCTGTCTACAAGATCAAGGTCACAGACTTAGTTCAAGTTCACATACCCATATCGAAATATACACAAGGCTCATGTCCGGCTCAGAACTTTTGATGGCCTTGAAGGATATTAATGTTACGTGGTATTAATATTGCCCACCACCAGTGAGTGCATCGCAAATAAAGATGGAATGCCTGTCTACAAGGTCAATGTCACAGACTTAGTTCAAGTTCACATTCCCGTATCCAAATATACACAAGTCGTGTCTGGCTCAGAACTTTTGATGGCCTTGAAGGATATTAATGATACTTAGTATTAATGTTGCCCACCACCAGAGGGTGTGTTGTGAATAAGGTTGGAATACCTATCTACAAGGTCAAGGTCACAGACTTAGTTCAAGTTCACATACCCATATCCAAACATACATAAATCATGTCTCCAGCTCAGAACTTTGATAGCCCTGAAGGATATTAATGATTCTTGGTATTAATAATGTTGCCCACCACTAGATGGTGCGTCACAAATAAGGTTGGTTGGAATGCCTGTCTACAAGGTCAAGGTCACAGACTTAGTTCAAGTTTACATAACCATACTGTAACAAGTTGTATCTGGCTCAGAACTTTTGATGGCCTTGAAGAATATTAATGATACTTGATATTATATTGTCCCCCACTATAAGAGAGTGTGTCACTGGAGGTATTACTGGTCCCAGGTTGGGACAGGCCTCATCTCATTCGACTAACTGGGTCAGTTACTTTGTGTATGGGCTCCAGGAATTAACAGTACCAAAAGGCAGTTATTGTTATTTATCACTCATAGAAAGGAAGACAGATTATATGTTATTGTTTGTTGCTTAACTTTGCTTGTCATAACTTTTTATACTTCCACTCTCGAAGAGAATGGGGGGTATACTAGATTACATGCATCCGTCTGTGCATCCACCCATGTGTCCATCTCTGCATCCATCTGTGTGTCCATCCATCTGCAGTGATATCTTTTACCAGTGAATGGATGTATTTCATTCAAATTTGGTTTGAGGGAATTTTATAACAAGTCTCCTGCACATGTTATGAAAAAGTTTCCAACATTTTTTCAACAGAGTTATGGCCTTTACTTTGTTTTTAATTCATTTGTGCTTCAATGTCCGCCATTGCAGAGGGGGTATAATTGCCTTCATCAATAGCTCTTGTTTAGATCTTGACCAGTTGATCACATTTTTGTGGTGGATTTGAGTTGAGTTCATTCCTTTCATTAAACAGAGTTTCACTATCTGAAATGTTCTTGACCAGCTATCCCTCATTGATACAGGCTTGTTTACCTTATTCCATAAGAGGTCATAAGCTATATTTTTGAGACAAAAAATGGAAATGTTGTTCAGGAAATTTTTGTTCATGTGACTGCAGTTTAGGTTATTTAACACTTTGAACCCTCATGGTATTTTCCATGTCAGTTCAATGGCAGCAATTGGAAGAGTCCACATTCATTATTTGGGGGTACACCAGTTATGTATATAATAATATTTTCAACGTGCAGCAGTGCAGCTGCACGTTGAAAATATTAGTTGATCTACTACACACATTCACTCTGTAGCCATCCGACTTAATGAAGTTATGATGTATCATGGTTCTGGGCCGGAAAAATGGCCGCTGGGGTTCAAAGGGTTAAAGGATTGAAGTAATGTTGTGTGTTGTATTATAATACAGTGGAACCTTGTTAATTGAATAGCTAATTTGCCAATGATAATTATTCAATTAACAGGAGTATTCAATTAACAGGGATTGTGTCACTTTCCTGTATTCTAGAGATAAACTTAGCATTTATTCTACTCTATCTTGTTTGACAGAGTTCTATGAAAACTTGGGCGAGTCAGGGTAATTTCTCAACAGGTTACAAGATTTTTTATTCGATTAACAGGAGTTTACTATATAACCTATATTCAATTAACAGGTAAAATTTGTACTGGAGGTATGGTAAATGGTTTTGTACTGGGAAATTATATTCAATTAACGGAGTTATTCAGTTAAGAGATATCCAATTCATTACGTGTACGTTCCATGTAAATCCCCCTTTCGTCACACCCTGTGAACACATTGTCTTCACGGGTCCACAACCCCCTTTGCGAGGCTAATTAAAGACAACGGGAAAATCCAGACATCAAAGGCGGTTCGTTTCTCGATGAAACCAAATTACTGATATCCAGTCGCATATGAAAAACATTCTATGTTTATGCAATTAATACATTGGTTCGTTTTCAAACATGATAAAAACGAATGTTGACTAATTCATTATTTGTTCCCCAATAGGAATCAACTATTTATTTAAACAAAAATACAGCATTATAAAATGGTGGACAACAAGTTTGTTGTGAATGCGAATTAATTTCAAGCACATTGATTACAAGAACGCCCTCATCTTAGCATTACGTGTCCATTGCATACAAAACCACACTTGTTAATTACCCCCCTCGTTTGTGTAGAAATGACTGGGTATGAAAAGCTGTTTTTAGTGTGGTCATGTGAGAAGGATTACATAACCAATTAATGTTGGCGAGAAAAATCTTTCAGAGACTGTCCCTGATTAGCAGTTATATATTGTTCAGTCAGAAACTTTCTAAACCCTACATTTAATAAAATATTCAGATACAAATGCAATATCTTTCATTTCCAGAACTCTGTACTGCGGTTT
Source organism: Pictodentalium vernedei (assembly GCA_031216915.1). Lineage (NCBI taxonomy): Eukaryota > Metazoa > Mollusca > Scaphopoda > Dentaliida > Dentaliidae > Pictodentalium > Pictodentalium vernedei. The sequence goes on from CM062296.1 coordinate 413,640,439, forward strand.
AATATAGAAATTGAAAAAATCTGTTCGTTAATTCGTGAGATTTTCAATTTGTTTTCATACTAAAATAAAATTTTCGCTGATATATGATTTGGGTTCCCCCCCCCCCCTCTCTTTATAATTGAAGGTCGGATTGTCTCTGTCGAAATGATCTTGTCTTCATTCATCCTCGTAATGCTTCATCTGTATTTTTTAAATGAAATTATGGAATAGAACGAGTATTTCAGTGAATAAAATGTGTTCTTGGTGTATGGTGCTTTTGAAACAACAATGTGACAGTTTTGGTGATACATCCTGGCGTTTCGCTGCAGCAATAGCTTTTCCGATACGGGATTATGGATACTATACTGTGCCGAGTGCCTGAACATTTAAAGTTAAAACCTGATGATTTAATTTTTATTGTAGCATGAGCATTTTACCAAAATAGTTTAGATGAACTAAAATGAGAATGTATTATTCATTAAAAAAAATTATTCGTCCAATATGCGGGAAAAAGCATGAAAACTGCTAGCAAGCTGTCTGTTTTTATCCAACGTCAACAGCCAAGTTTGGCCAGCACTATACACAAAAATCTTCATTCAAATTTTATCATGTTTTAAATTTTTGTTAAAAAAAAAACATAGCTTATGACCTCTCACTGGAACGATCTCGATGATCGTGGTAAAGGAATGTCAACCAAGGTTTATGTTGTTTTGACCTGCGATGGAGCACTGAAAGGGAAAAAGATTCCCATTCCGATAAGGCAAGCACTTTGAAGGGGTTTCCCCGTCGTGTCCTTCCATTACATCCTGGACTGCATTGACAGTAAAAATTGTTTACCAACAGAAAATTATCAGTTAAATTTACCGAAAAATGTGTCCATTTTAAAAGATACCACCCTTGAAAAAAAATATTTTGGCAGGACATGCAACATGATCAGTAACACGAAAAAAAACATGAAGAAGAAAAAAATAAAAACACCGGTCAAACTTATCTCCTGGTCGAAACGGGTTCTTTGGACTTTGTTTTCAAAAAAAGAAGTGAAATTCTAAAAAAGGCCCCAATTAAATTTTAAAGAGACTCGAGAATTGTTTGTGTCACTTCACGAAAATTGGAAGCAGTTATCTCCTCGCCAAAAAGATAAATGTCGCCAGCAATGGAGAAACGAAAGTTTAACCAGGGAAAGCTATTTTTTAAACAAGATAAAAAAAACACAAGTTGCGTGACTACAACCAAATCACGTCTCCCAACCGCAAAACAGTTGTTAAAAAAAAACCCAGTTAAATTATTCTTGTGTGTTTAAACAAACACATGTTCAATGGATCACTACCTCACTCAAGAGGTGTGCTGTCTGAAATATTTGGGGTGGGGGGGAGGGGGGGGGTTCATTGCATTTCCACAGAATTTCTTAGACAATAATGTACACTGAGATAATATTTAATAGTGCTTCTTTCCCCATGGCAATGGGAAGTGAAGCGGTGCTTATTTACTATGGTAAGAAAGTTCTGCTTTACTGGTGAAATAGGACCCAGTCACCAGTGCCTGGGATGGATGTCCACTGAAATGGGCACCTAAGGGGTAAACGATCGGCTAAACTTGACTTTAGACCTTTGTTGTGGTCACAATTTATTTATTTATTGGTGTTTAATGTCACTTTTCTGCAACTATGGCCAATTGCAACCGGTGGGCACAATTAGCCATAGCTGATGAAAAGTGCCCTTAAACACCAATAAATAAATAGCTAATGCTTCTTGCAAAGTGTCTAGTTTGTTGACACAATTTATTTCGTGTGTGTGGATAAGTGCAGGGTGGATTACAACCAAATCACACACAGAGTGAATTATCCACTCAACTTCAACTTACAGGCGCCGATAAACAGCAAACAAGCATGCAAATTGTCTCTTGATGGATGTGTAGATAAATCTGGTGGCCCTTCAAAAAATCAGTTTGTGTAAAGAAATATGAGTTCTGTAAAACATTCACTTGACAAGTGATTTGGTAGTAGTCCACCTGTCACGTACTGTGTATTTTTACCCATTAGTCTTTGAGTGCTAACTCCATGGAATATTAGCAGAGATTTTCTATTCAAAAGTGCAAACAAAACCCGATTGATATTATAGTGCTTTGAAAGAGTGCTTGTGTAAATATTTTTTTTAAAAGATAATATATTCTGTCATTCATGTGTGCAAATGTTTATAGATACTTGTAAAGCATTAAAGTCAGATATCATTAATCACAAAACCCAATAGATATTATAGTGCTTTGAAAGAGTGCTTGCGTATATATTTTTTTAAAATATAATATATTCTGTTATTCGTGTGTGCAAATGTTTGTAGATACTTGCAAAGCATTAAAGTCAGATATCATTAATAAAAAAAATTGCTTAATAGAGTATTGTTTGTTAAAATCATTTGTCCCATATAATCAATCAACACAGCTGACTGTCAATAAGATCATCATTGACAACTGCACTTGTTATTGTTGAAGTAATTACCATGGATACTAAAAAGTTCCCCTCAAAGCCAATTAGCTTATCCTATTTTTAGACACCCTATTATGCAATCGACTAGTGGAGAGGAGAGAATATTTTAAATGGACTGTACACGTAATGAAGTGGGCTCCCCTGTACCAGTGACTGCATTCTCAAAATCACTGCGAGGATGTCAAAGAGGCTCTGCAGATTCATTTGTGAGGCTGCTATTTCCCTTCATGTGCTGCTTTTTTAGACCTCATATGCAGGGTGTCTGATGTTTTAAAAAAAAATAAGCAATTTTCATCACAGCTTTTCAAAAGTCATGAGAAATGGGGAATATTGACTTGAATGACAGAAAATGGTTAGCAGGTGTAGGGTTCTTACAAAGGCAAGTACTGATGAAATTCAAGGCTGTTTCTCGACATTTTTCAGCAATTTTGAAGGTCCCACAATAACCAAATTCAATGATTTTCAAGGCACCACCTACACTAGTCCTTACTAGACCCCTCTGTTCTTTTCTGAAACTTTTCAAACATGACCACTGATTAGTGGACATGTGCATTTTCTAGAATTTGTAATCTGCAATAATTTTTGAATCTAGGAAAAAAAGTCAAGGAAAAAAAGGGTTGGAAAAAAAGTCATAGGAAAAAAAGTCAAGGAAAAAAGGTCATATGGCATTTAGTTGAAATTATAGATATTGTTTTTCATTTATTTTATAATAATATTGGCTACCTCTGTGTGTCTCGGTAAAAGTGAAATATTCTTGACTGGGATGTTAAACCCCATTAATCAATCAACTATAACTATATATAGTATGGTAAAAATCTTCAAAGACTTGCTTGTTTTCATGGGCCCAAATGTTAAAGCATAAGACTTTATATATAATGTCTACATATAGATCGCCATTGTATTTTTTTATTATTAAAATGACACTCACTGTGCAGCAGATAACTAAAAAAAAACATAGGTTGTGACCCCTCATTCCAATGAAGGGGGCCATAAACAATGTTTTGGAAGCAAAAAATGAAATTATAAAATTTAATATCATGGGTTAATGTCCTCCATGTATGGGTTGTTGTCTGCCATGTATGGGTTGTTGTCCCATGGGTTATTGTCTGCACACCGTTTTACAGTACTGGGATTTCAAAGAAAGCGGACAAACATATTGATCAGAAATAATCACAACACTGCAACTCAAGTAGTTTTTAGGAAGATAAATTTATTTATTTATTTATTGGTGTTTAAGGACACTTTTAAGTAGTTATGGCTAAGATCCATTCACACTAGTGTAATATATCCGTTGCGTCTGACCTCTTGAGCTGAAAAAATAGTAATGTTTGAATAGAAGCATTTCACACTACTGTGAGATGAGACCAATGCGTTCGTCGCAGACAGTGCCGTAGCTATTTTTTTTGATGGGGGGTACCAAGCCGACACTTTCTGACAGGGGGTACCAGGCTGAGACTTTTCTGACAGGCCGTACCAACCGAAGCTGACGTTTAACCTTTTACCCAACACTAGTAGCAGACGACACTTGTAAGAATATTCTTATATAGCCGGCTATAGCTAAAAATTTTCATTTTTTGCTTCCAAAACATAGGTTGTGTTCCCTTATTAGAATGAGCATGACATGCTCATTCCAATAAGGGGTCACATCCTATGTTTTGGAAGCAAAAATTGAACATATTTAAAAAATTGTATTATGATTTTGAGCCAACCTGATTTGTCTCTGCGGAGAAAAATTTTGATATTTGATCTCAAAGGAAGTGTTTTACAGGCACATTTTGCCACAGGACATTATAACACGACATTTTACCGCAAGTCACCCCCTCCCCCCTACCCTTAAACATTTTCTAGAGGGGGACATCGTGTGTTGTGACCCCCCCCCCCCCCCCCCTATAATTTCCGAAGACACAAGTTAATATGCCTTATATATACTCATAATTAAGTTTAGCACTAGTGTTTTACAATAGCACCATCATCATCTTATTAATGTAAATCTATCAGATCACTTAATTACCGTTCAATATATATGCACTTGACTTTATAGTTCTTAACGCACTAAACGAATGTTCCAAGCAACACCTCTTAAAAACTCTGCAATTGTCTTTCTATCATTTGCTCTGTCCTCGCACAAATTTCTTAATCGGTTTTGCAGATCTACATATTTCTTTCGCACTGTAGTTTTGGGCCTCTGACCGACTGCATCTTGATTTACTATCACAGATACTGTTGCATGTTCACGCTGAAACCATGATATACACCGATATAGTGATGGGTGGTAACGTCCAACTAGATTATGAAACTTATTGTTCCACCCCTCGCAAACATTATTGGTCCTAGGATTGTCATTAAGTGTTCTGGCATTAACATTCCAAGTGCATGGAGGGTGTAATGGAGGAACGCGACGTAATCTTATGTTGTTGGTTCCAGGAACTACTTGCTGACGAAAATGCCCATTAACATAAGTCTTATCAAAGTAATCAACTAGATCACTAAGTTCTGCGGGATCCTGTGGCATTATATTACGTAAATATTGTAGTCCATCTGAAACTTCGGTCAAAGGAAGTCAAAAATGAATAAAATACATTATAGTAAAATGAAATTTATTCATAAAATATATTTCATGTAAAATATATATATTTTGACTTTCTTTCCTTGACTTTTTTTCCTATGACTTTTTTTCCTATGACTTTTTTTCCCAGTCTTTTTTTCCTTGACTTTTTTCCTATGACTTTTTTTCCTGTTACCTAATTTTTGACTGTGTTCTGTCTTAAACAAAGATTTAATACAAATTTCTGAAATAATTTTTTCAACTCCTCCTACACAGATGAGATGATTTTGATGAAACATTTTACCCAGATGGCTTGCAAGTGGGAATGTTAATATTTCACGCTGCAGCAATTTTGACCAAGTTATCTTCCTTTGAACATAGATTTAATGAGGATATATAGACATTTTTGATACACTGACAGTCAAAATCCTGGTTTTTGCAGTAGTTTTTATGGAAGTCTAGGCTGTCTACATTGGCCAAGACTTTCCTTGAAACAACTGCCAAGGTACTTAGAAGGTAACTTTTAAGTTAACCTAGCAACTTCATGTTGGGCCCATGTCAGAGGTGGCGGAAGCTCGATAAAAGTGGAGGGGCACAAATTTTAAAGGCTACTATGGTTCAGCCCCATGGGAGGAAAAGTTACTATCGTATATCGGTAAATATGCCATGACACACTATAGACTCTTGTTTAGATGAGCATGCTGCGGTGTGGTCACTGTCCTGTCCATTTCTTCTACTTCAATCATCTTCCAACCCAAAGGCTAGCTTTCAGGTTGGAATATGGTTAATTAGAAGAAACGGACTGAAGCGACCAAAAGTGAAATTCTTTGGACACATGTTTTTAATAATATATTACAGGAATGTTTGTATACTGACATGTTTAACTCATTGTGTAACCACGATGCAGGTCTTTGTAAAAAAAAGTGTATGGGGCATGTGTCATTTGTGCCCCCCCTGGTTCTGCCACCTTTGTTCTATTGCAGGAAAAAAAATCAAAGTTGTTTTGGGGTTAATTATATTGCTCACATCATGCCCAGTGTGTAACAGCTCTAAGAGTGTCAATGGATTCCTTGATATGGTTTGATGAATCACCTGTGAAAATCCTGATGAAGAGTGTCCTAGTGCAAATTACTATATGGTCGAGTAAGTTATTAGCTTCAAGTGTGTTTATTGGCTTCTCCAGTTATGGATTAGTCTGAATTTATAGGTGACTAATGTTTAATGAGGAATTGAGAGCAATTTAAGAAAAAACAGAAATCCATCAGAAAAATATGGAGCTGTTAAACACTTGAAAGTTCAAGATGGTTAGAGCCGACTGTGTTTACAAGATGATCTGATTCAATCAAAATAACTCCTTCTTGAAGTAAAAGCCCAGAAGGGAAACTGAATTATTTGCTCACAAGTTCTTATGCTTTTCAGTACTGACTAGACAGGCATCACAATTCTTGACCATCTTTGCAGGTGTCAATTCATGCAGGGCATACCCAGTGCACTGCTCCTCCAAATTTTTCTTAATTTTCAAATTATTACGAAAATATGGGAATAATTACGTATTTTACTTACGTCCTTTTTTAGCTCACCGAAGGGAGCTTAACTTATCACTTGTCGTCCGTCGTGAACTTTACATTATTGACTACTCCTCCCAAACTACTGGATCAAATTGAACCAAATTTGGTGTGCATGTTCCCTATCATATGTCAATTCACAATTGTACAAATAAACTTGCTGCACCCACAGGGGGCACCACAAGGGGCATAACTCTGATAGCACCCATGAATTTCTTTCCAAAATTAAAAAAAATCTTCTTCTTCAGATCCACCAGGCAGAATTCTTTCCTATTTGGTATACATCATCTCTAGGGGGGTCAGATTCAAGTTTGTTCAAATTGACTCCCTGGATTCATATTTGGGCTCACTATAGAAGCCTGAATCTGAACTTAGTGCATTTCAGGCAAATTTCTTGAAAAATTTTCTTCTCCAGATCCAGAAGGCAAAATCTTTTAATATTTGGTATGCAACATTGTGGGCTGGATCTGATTCAGATTTGTACAAATCGGCCCCCTGGGGTCATATTTGGGCTCAGTATAGGAGCCCGAATTTCAACTTAGTGCAATGAGAACCTGTGCACCAGCCAGCAATTATAGTTTTGATCGGACTTTTTGCCAGAGTTATGCCCTTTTTCATCTTAGAATGCCTGGATTTTGTCTGGAGATTTTCTCGTATGTTTATGGGTCAATTCCTTTGAAACTTGGTATGGATGTTCACTACCATGGGAACCTGTGCACCTGCAATTATAGTTTCGATCAGACTTTTTTTTACCAGAGTTGTGCCACTCTTCATCTTAGAATAATCATAGCATTGGGGTTGGTGGGGGGTATGGACAGACCCATCTAGGACAGTCACACCTCTTAGTTTGTTTTGCTACTACTAGATTTTACAGGCATTAAACCCAACTTTGTCAGTTTTTGTCAACTAAAATGTTCAGTTCCTACAGATTTCTCAAAGCATTGAGATCTTTCTTATGAGAAGGGATCTGTTTGCTGAAAAATCTGTACCTTTCAAACAATTAATGTCCTTTTTGATGAGTTCAGTTTTCTCCCTCAAAACGTTTTTTTTCCAAGGCAATCTCTTGTTGCATTTTCTCATATTCAGCATCCACTAACTGCTTCCAGAGATTATCCAATTCTTTTTTGTTGTTGAGGTCCCGCGAAGGAGCGATTGTTATTTCTGAATAATCAGCAGAAATCTGTTGAAATTTATCTTCTTTATTTTTATCAGCAACAGTACTGTCATTTATAAATTGATAGTCTCCATCATTTAGCTTTTTATAATCAACAACTTTTATATTTCTTTTGCAGAGAATAAAATCTCGAATTTTGAGATAATCTATTTACCGTTCATTATATATAATAAAGAGGACCCACTACAGTACAGCGATCGTGGATGGGTTAAAATCTATGGGTTGGCATTTTTCCACGTATATATAATTCAGAGATGATCCATTATGTCACCTAGCGAAATTTCCACAATGAAGCACCAGTTCAATCTGGTGCTTCATTAGTAAAAATTTTGCTAGGTGTCATAAAGGATCATCTCTGAATTATATGCATGGAAAAAATGACAACCCAAGGATTTTGGCCCCTCCACGATGGCCCTACTGTATGACAGTTCACATATTTTGAAAGCATCTTTGGCAAGAACAGTGGGTGTCAGCTGTCTTAGGGAGATTGAAGAGAGGGAGGGGTCTTCTCACAGGAACATTTTAAAACAGTGCTATCAAATAAGGTGATAAGACACAACCTTTTGACAAACTGTTTGTAGTTCCAGACGAACAACTTTTCACTTAACTGTTTTTTCATTTAGATAACCACCAGAGGAATGATAAAATCGTTCCTCTCAAATTTTATGGCCTGCTTCTTGCTCAATCTGACTCCATTTTGTGTAAAATTCACAATTTGACAACAGTATCTTGACAACAGTATTTGCATATAAATTTGGAAGTTATAGAAAGGCATCCTTAACGCCAGCAGAGGAATTAAGAAATCAGCCAAATCATAAATCACTTAAGTTTATTTTCAGATTAAATTCAATATTGAAAATCAAATAATGAGGGACAATTCAAATATATTTAGAAATTTTCAACACAAACAACAAATCAACTTGTCCCAATCATAAAGGTTCAAAAAGTGAATCAACTGAGATAGAGGCACTGTTTTTAATGTCGGTAATTTTTGACCAATGAGAATCCAAATTATATTTAAAGAGAAGACTACCAGCAATTGGTCCCTTTCAAATTATAAAATAATGATTGAAAATTCAAATATATTTAGAATTTTTCAATGCAAACAACAAATTAACTAGACCCAATCAACAAACTTTCAAAAAGTGAATCAGCTGAGGTGAAGGCATTGCTGTTGTCATTGTTATGAAACCTAATACAATAGTGCATACCGAAAAGAGGAAGAGGATATTGAAATATTCAAGAATATATAACTCGCAGGTTCCCATGAAAATTTTCTTGGGAATGAAATTCAGAATGTTTAAACTGCACTCAGGTGTTGCAATAGGGTTTGTAGATGTGCACAAAGGTTTCACATCTTTCATATGCCAGTTGTTGGTTCCATCACAGCCACTTCAATGTTTCATCAGCCATTTTATAACAAAATACTTCTAGAATATGTAGACTGAAATGCTGACACTATACTCTAGTGGTGTAATGTGATTCCTAGATGTGACAAAAACTGTCATTATTACTTCAGAACAAACTGTTATTTGAAAATAGAATATGTTTTAATTTTTGGAATTCACTAAAAAAACCTTTCCAAAGTCCATTCCAACGAGGGGTCATAAGCTGAGTTTCAATGCTTTTTGAGAATAATTAAACCTTTTTTTCTGTTCATGCATTTTCAGGCAAAATGATTGGCCAAAGCATTTCTTTTTTTTCTTTTCATAACACAATGAACCGAAAAAAACTCATTTAAGCCCGCCCTAAACCACGCCCCCAATATCTGTCTTGAAAATTATGTTGCACAGTGTTAGTTAGAACATATTTTGTTTGCCACTAATTACAGTAAAAAGGATTGGAGAACAAGTTATAACAACTTGTGAGACTCCTCTCCTCGAAAACTAAATTTACAATTTGTGGCATAGACACATCAATAAAAATAAAGAAAAGTTATTTCATAAACAAAATGAAAGTTGAGTGTAGATGAATGAAAGGTTGTCATCTAAGCTAACCTGCTGACATTGTGGTATTTTCTTTCACCGCCATCATTGCATCAAAGAGCACTCCTCACACGCTGTCTGGATTTGAGTATGAACTGACAAAGGATAGGGTTGGGGTTGGAGTTACTCAAATCGACCAGACGATAAGATAAATGACTGGACGTTCCTAAATACAATTTCGTTCTGCTTTATGGTTAAGCCGAGTTTGTCATAAAGTAGTTCATCAACAGGGGGTGCAGTGGCTTAGTAGGTAGATGTGCAGGCTGCAAGCCGAGAGGTCCTCGGTTCGAATCCCACCTGCAGCAACCGCATTGTGTCCTTGGGCAAGACACTTCACCCATGCCATCTGGGGGCACGGTGACATCGTGGACTAAGGCGTACTGCACATCGATGGTGCACTTGTCTTCAACCAATGCTTACCCTGCTGGTGTGGAGTTAGTATGTTGGGGAGCTGACAGTTGCTCGGTGGTTCTCTCCGGGTACTTCGGCTTCCTCCACCTGTAAAACTGTCATGGTCATGATTAGCCACAGTGCAGAAATATATGATCTTAATTAAACCCCAATAAATAAATAAATAGATAGTTCATCAACATTTGTGATGTCATACCTAACAAGAGCTAACGTTGCACAGTGTGAATGGAAAAGAACTGCTGCACGCTCATATTGTTTCAACATGAAAAGTAATTAATATTTTATCTCATCATATTAAAAAGACTTTCAAAATAAATTTTAATAAACAATGAAATCCTTATGCTTTTTATTCCATGTTCAGTTTGTTTATACGCAAAAGATGATCATCTGCATTCATCGTTTTACCCAAATCAAATGTAAACAATGGACGGTCATAATAATCCACAAACGAAATTAGCGAGCAAAACTTTCCATTTTCCAAATAGTCTGAATGAACTCTTTCTGAGACAAAGTTCAACCAAATTCATGTCATCAGGGTTAATATTGAACTCCACATTTACAAACTGTGTTTTCAGTTTCTCAGGAAATGGTCAAAATCTGAATTAAATTTAACTCAGTGTTGCTTTGAATGACAGCACTCTCCCGTCAAGTGGAAAAGGAGATTGAAGTTTTGTGTGGGCATGGCCTAGACATTCTTTTTAACTTATGCAATTCATTGGTCAATAAAATTTTTACTGACACAAGAACATGTTTCAGTGAAATGTATCGTCATTTCAAACAGAATTTTAGAAAACTGTGCCATTTTTATTCAGTTATCACTAGGAACCATGATGCGACCTGGTTTCTATTTTAACTCCACAAAGTAGAAAGCGTTTAAATTTATTGCCCCTCAAGTTTAATTATAAGGAATGATCATTTGTTTCAGTCTATTTCTTGAGTTATGAAGCCCCAAAAAACAGAGGCCAAACATAGTGTAAATGGGCTACACCCTTTTACACAATTTGGCCTTTGTTTTTTGGGGTTCATAACTAAAGAAATAGACAGAACAAACAATCATTCCTTATATATTACTGGCTGCTTTTGGTCATTATTTGTATGAAGAGTTGATATAGATGAGATGTACACTAAGGCTGTTCAGTGCACAGGATAAGTTGCTCAGTTAATAATGAAAATTATTCAAAACCAGGTAGTATGACTGACCCTGTGTAATGCACAGGGTAACCGGTAGTCCCACTTTATGGTAATTAAAAATTTCTAACTGCTGAATCACACACTACTTGAAAATATACACTGACTTAGGCTGTAAATATGTTTAGGTGGTTATCTGTTACATAGGGTGCAGGATTCAAGGAACTAATTGAAATACTTATACTGGATTGAGAAACCTTTTTTAATGTGACTTCCAAAAAGTGAAAAAATGTTCTGTTTTCAATAAATAGTTTGTTGGATTCAATTCTTTTGCTCAAAAAATTAAAATTCCTGGATACACTCTGGTGTTTTTGTGCATAAATGACCCCATCTAGTTGGTTTTGCTTTTTATGTGGTTGCTTTGGTGAAAAAAAACATATATATTTCGAGGGTTGAGTCTAAGCTTCAATTGTTTTAATGAGTGTGTTGTAGTGGAGAGGGTGAGCATGGGTAAGCTTCAGTGTGATTTTTGTTTTCAAATTTTTTTTTCATGAAGGACATGAAGGAATGTGTAAATGAAATGTTTAAAACAGCTATGCATTACCATTGCTACTTTAGTAGTAAAGGTAAAATGCAGTTTTAACATTTCACTCACATGTTAATTCAAGTGGATGATTATGCTCAGTGTATGGTGAGACAAAGCAAAGTCATGAATAAACATCACAGTTATTTATATAGGGGCCTTTGATTGGAAGTTTGGGACATGTTACTTTGCTTCCACCTGTTATTGCCATGAAGTGGTTATGTTATGAAACTTCAATTACTGCTTTACGTTTTACTTAAAAAACAAATTGATAATTTCTGAAAAAGTGTGGGGTGGGTGCTGGGATAGTGGGTTACACCCCCCTCTGACCTGGCTCCACAGCACCTTGATAAATTTGGAATCTTCAGACATTCAGACTAGTCTTGTTGACAAAGATAAATGTTTTTTCAAGATCAGCTGACATTATACTTCTGTTCTTCTCTCGAGGTCGAAATTAATTGTTCCCTTGGGTAATCTGCCATACAAGGTGACACAAAATGCCACTCATTTGGAGAAAATCTATCATTCTCACTAATTGTCACTGTAGATTTTATCAAGATAATCAGCTGTTAGTATTGATTTCCAAGAGTTCCGTTCTTCACAGTGATGCATCTTCAACAAAAACATGTTATCTACAATAGGTTAATTGCACCTAGTTCTAAAAAGGCTGATTGGATCAGCTATGTTGGTGGAGACGGCAAGAAATTTTTGAATCAATTGAAACAAAGAAACAATAGTCTTGCCCAAGCCCATGCATTTTACCTGGTAAGTTTGGAAAGCACTGGTCTCTAAAAGAATGCAAAAAGCTAAGCTATGTGTGCTGCATTACATGTTCAGTGTCTGTTTTATAAGTTGTTATAATGATGATAGATTTTCTTGTTTCTACATGTCCTCTTGCAGTTCTACTTGTCTCATACTTGTGACTTCAAGGAGCATGGTGGCTAACTGGTGGGGTAACTGCATTTTGTTCTTTTTGCAAGACGCTTAACTCCTTTCATGCTGCTGGCGGATGTTTCTGCCCAGGACACAAAATATCTTGCCACTGAATAAGTATAAGTCAGGCACATTTAACCAAATTTCTCTTCTGTAAATTGAATGGGGTTATTGACCAATGATTTCTTTAGTTAAATTTAAATGAATTTGCCATCAAATCTAGATATGGCTGCTTCACAGCAGCCATGACAAGATTTGATGAAAAATATTTTGAAAATTCTCAGTGGGTTTAGATTTCCCATGTGGGGACACGGGGGCACTTTGTACTAAGGCGTACTGCATGTTGATAGTGCTCTTATCTTCAACCAGTGCTAACCCTGCTTGTGTGGAGTAAGTACGTTGGAAAGTCTGATGGTTGCTTGCCATTGCTTGATGGTTCACTATGGGTACTCTGGCTTCCTCCAACTATAAAACTGTTTGACACGAGGTGACCACGGCTGTCAAAAGTGTTGTTAAACCCCAATAAAAAAAAACAAACTTGTGACATCATTCTTTGTTTCAACAGAATGATGATCTATCCTTGAGCAGAGCTGTAGCCAGGATTTTTCAGGGTGGGTAATAATTTGGGTTTTATGGATCTGCGATGACCGAATGTCACCTTCAACTACCACACATAAAAACTGGGTATATGTAGAGCAGAAGAGGAATGTCCCCTCTCATTGGTGGGGGTCTGGGAGACCTCCACCAGGAAAATTGTTTTGAAATTGTAAGCCCTTGAGAGTGAATCTGTTGCCCCAATTCTCGTTTTAGGGAATCCCAAATCTCGTATTATGGGATATAGATGAGTCAATTTTGTTGACTGAATTAAAATCTCACTGGTTTTCTACAGTATAACTAAAGACCTTATCCCTAGTTTACCCAGTCCAAATTTCGACCCAAAGGCCAAAATATAATTTTTTGGTGTGGTACCTCTACAGAACGTACCACACCAAAAAATTATATTATGGCCTTTGGGTCCAATTTTGGACAAATGTTTACCTTGAGAGAGAGAACCTTTTAAAATTGTGTGAGGGAGTGGAGGGGGGCTTGTCTCATTATGCCTATTATCCCTTCCCGCTCCAGCTACACCCTTGCTGAGGAGTTAATAAGAAAATCGCCTGTATTCAACAAATACATTAAATATTACGCCAAGCCATCAAACACCTTGGTAATCAAGAAAGAACCCTTTTACAAGTGCAAAAGTAATGAATGATGAGTGTGTTGAATGGGGATTCGCTGTGTTACACAAATAATAATTTGGCAGGTCAAACAAAATACACGGTGATCTTCCTTAAAGTAATTATCCCAGTCGCTGACCATATTTGTTTGTTATTTTACTGGGGTTTAATGGCACTTTCAATAGCCAGGGTTATAGAAGCTGAAGTACCCAGAGAGAGCCACCAAGCAGTGGTGAACTGAACTCTCTGAATTATGAAAAGAATGAAAAAACTGTTTAGAAAATGAGTGAGCATATTTTCCTAAAATTTCATCACACTGAGTGCAATTCAAGGATTTCCGCAGTGTGATCAAATGATGACACTTTTTTTAGTGATTTAGAATTTTGACATTGTGTGATGTCTCCAGCTGGAGCCTTCGCATTAAAAAAAAGATAGCTGATAATGAATAAACCTCTATTTATTTATTTATTTATTGGGGTTTAATGACACTTTTGACAGCCAGTTTCACCTCGTGTTGGACAATTTTATGGGTGGAAGAAGCTGGAGTACCTGGAGAGAACCATTGAGCAATGGCGAGCAACTGTCAGTCTCCCCAACATGCTAACTCCACACAAGCAGGGTTAGCATTGGTTAAAGACAAGTGCACCATCGACGTGCAGTACGCCTTAGTACACAATGCCACTGTGCCCTCACATGGTCAATGGGGGTGAAGTGTCTTGCCCAAGGACACAACACTATTATTGCAGGTGGAATTCAAACTGAGGACCTCTCAGCTTGCAGCGAATAAACCTCAATGTCCAAAATGAAACATACAACTGCTGATCTTGAGTTTGATGCAACGATTCATTGCGATAAAATTTTTAAAAGTGGTTCTATGTTTCACTTGACATGCTGGTCTTGCTGCAGTAAACTTCTGTGTCTTTTCCACTATCAGGCTGAAAATCAGGGGTCAAATTGTGTACGAATTTCAAAACTCAGAATAAATTTTATGACATCATGTGTAGTGATTGCATTGTGTCATGAGCATAACATCTTTAGGCTGGTTGACAAAATCTTCGATAACTTCAAGTTTAAACCTGTAATAAACAGCAAAAAGCTAAAGAAACAAACTGGTTTCATCATTTCTTGTGGTGAAATAGTGATTTCATAAACATTATTCTGAGTGGAATAGATCAAGAGAGAAGTGCAGGAGCCAAGGCTCAAACCATCTCCCTATAGCACACAAATGGACCAATTTACAACAATACTAAGAGACACAGACCAACCATTCTTGTTGGTAAATTACCCTTATACTTAGACCGCTACACTCCTCTAACTGTCTGAGATTCACCCACTTAGAATCTAACCTCAGATTAAAACACCTGCAGTGCTTCAAAATAGCATGAACAATGCCACCAACTGCTGAGCGCCGGCACTGTGATGCTATTTTTGCTTGTTTTTCAAAATTCAGTTTCTTTTGCAAAAATTTAGGATATCTTGACTTAGTGATGTTCAAGTGTGTCGTGATCTGATAGGGAAAATTCCACTTTTGTAATCACTACTGTAAGTGCCATTTAATATATTTATTTGGCCGAAAATAACAATTAATAATCAAGTATTACTGAAAAGTATTACTGAAGAGCTAAAGCCTGGACCAGACCTAATGTACTGAACTTGTTTTGAAAATTTTGATATAAACTGAGGGCTTATTCGAGATCCTATGTTTAATGATCATTGGACAAAAATTTCTTACAACATAAATTTTTTTTTTAAAAACGAGAGCTACAGTGGAACGCTGTTCATTGAATAGCTACTTTGCCAATGAAAATTTTTCAGTTAACAGGAGCATTGAATTAATAGAGATTTGGTCACTTTCCAGTATTCTTGAGATAAAATGAGCATTTATTCTGTTGTATCTTGTTTGACAGAGCTCATGGAGCTCTGTCAAACAAGATATAATAAATTAAATGGCTGTATGGGAGGCCAAAATAGGTTTGTTTATAAGCAAGAGGAATTCAGTGATTGTCAGGGTAATTTCTCGACATATTACAAATTTTTTTATTTAATTAACAAGTCAAAATTGTACTGAAAGCATGGTAATTGGTTGTGCCTTTAAAAGTTATATTCACTTCACACGTTAATTCAATTAAAAGATATCCAAGAAAGTGGGCTCTGCTGTAGTATTTAAACATGATCAGGTAGGAAATTATTTGTGTTAACTTGAAAATGTAAACAAGTAGACAGAGCACTACAAGGGAAATCATACTTACATTATTCAGTAACTTACTTATAGGTCAAAATACTGCCTGTATATAGCAGCAGTAAATAACTGAATGAGAGTTATCCAACTTGAAAAGTGACTGGCGGAAGTGATGTAATCTTCCAAACTAAACACCTTGGAAAAACATTTATTGTTCTGAAAAACTGTTCAGACTCTTTATTCCACTATTGCACCACTCCTTAATATTCAGGAAGAAAAAGGGGATGCATTGTTTGATAAAATTTGGAACCTGGAAAATATTAACTATTTGTGTGTTTTTGTTGAGAAAAAAGTGTTGTCTAATGGGCTGAAGTTGACAAGAGATATTTGAACGTCTAATTAAATTGATGCGGCCATACTTTTCCTTTGTACTCATTTACTTTGTAATCATTTATTGACCAAAATTTCATTCCACAATTTTTTCATTGCTTCCTTGGGGCACTTCAGTTATAATAAGCTATGTGATTTATTAATATCATTTTTTTTTTTAGCTCCCCGGATCTCAAGGGGAGCTTTACAATTCACTTTCAGAAAGGACATATACTAAGTCAAAAAAGAAAGTACAATAAAATTTGAGGAGCAATTTTTTTTAGAATTAGCGACTTTAATCCCCCCAAAATTATTGTAAATTCATATTTCGAGTCTAGCTGTATGAATTTGCCTAATTTCATGTTCTAACTGTTGCCAGCATCATGTCAGGACGTCGCAATTCAGACGTGGGGTGAAATGAAAAGTTCACACATGCAGTCAATAGCGTGAATGTCCACCATTTGGCTCTTGGATGCCAAGACTTCGACGGCGCATGGACCTGATAATTCTCTGGATGTCACCCTGTGGTATTGCGTTCCACTCCTGCCTTAGAACATTACGTAAATCGCCTAATGTCTGAAGATTATGAAGTCATACTCGATGGTTCAGTTGATCCCAAAGATGCTCGATTGGCGACAAATCTGGCGAAAGTGGGGGCCAGGGAAGAAGTCTGATGCTCTCCTCCTCAAGAAAGTTACAACAGATATGCGACACATGACATTAGGCATTGTCTTGGTCCATGGTATGGATGCCTATTTCGGATGCCGTGTTCTGCGAGTCTGTTGCAGACAGTTTGTGCACTGATTCTATTGTTAGTTCTACCAGGAGTAATTGCTGCTGTCCTCATTGCCGGAAGGAAGCAATCCCGCAAGTGTGATGTCCCGATGTGTCGGTCTTGTGCAGGGGTTGTAACTCTTGGTCAACCTGAACGCGGTTGGTCGGCAGTAGATCCATTCTGATGGTACAATGACGTTGGGTAAGGATTGGTCTGTGGTATGGATGCCTACTTCGGATGCCATGTTCAGCGAGTCTGTTGCGGACAGTTTGTGCACTGATTCTATTGTTAGTTCTACAAAGGAGTAATTGGGAGCGCGGGGCTCAGTGGTAAACTGTTTGACCTCTGTGCTAAAGGTTCCAAGTTTGATCCCCGTCTGGGATGGTCCTCGTTGTGTCCTTGGGCAAGGCACTTTATCCCAGTTGCCTACATGGGGGCACGACGATGCCGTGTACTAAGGTGTACTGCACGTCGATGGTGCACATGTCTTTAACTGCTGTAACCCTGCTTGAGCTGAGCTTAAACAGAGTTAGAATGTTGAGGAGCTGACAGTTGCTCACCGATGCTCGGTGGTTCTCTCTGGGTACTCCGGCTTCCTCCACCCGTAAAACTGTCACGGTCACGATTAGCCATTGTGCATAAGTATGTGACCTTAAACACTAATAAATAAATAATAAATACCAGGAGTAATTGCTGCTGTTCTCGTTGCCGGAAGGAAGTGATCCCGCAAGTGAGACGTCCTGATGTGTTGTCTTGTGCAGGGGTTGTAACTCTTGGTCGACCTGAATGCAGTCAGTCGGCAGTAGATCTAGTGGTTCTATTCCATCCAATGAGATGATAAATAGTGGCTACAGTGACTCCGAACACAGCAGCGAACTCATCTGGAGGTATCCCAGCTTCATGCATACCAATGGCACGCAATCTCTGATTTTCGGTTAACCTTGGCTTTTTTTAAAATGTTGGAAGACAAAAACTAGCGTGTTTTCTCAATAACCCAGGCTCTCTAGCACAACATAACACAAAGAAAATCATCAGTCACCAATTCAGTTTGACATTCTCAGGTAGCATGTGCTCTTTTGAAATCCGTAGCAAAATTCTATACAGTTGTGTGGATAACAACAACATGTCATTAAACTCTTTGCACAACTTCTTGTCCACAAACATGCAACATTACAACTATTATATTTCATTCTTTATGCTATTTTTTCACATTTGTTTCTATTATACTTTCTTTTTTGACTCCGTATAGTTCAGTTTCAGAAATCTTACATTTTTTAAGTTTGGCATTAAGTAAATAAAGCTGAGTGTAATATTTTATATCGAAGGTTCTATAAGTTAGAATCGTCAGTGATTTTAAATGGACTTTTGTGTTTAAATTTCCAGTCATTTGGGTGAAAATTTATTTTCAAGAGCGTGTTCCATTTTATTTTGAGAATTTTTTGCTTTTGCCTTGAAAAGACATGCAAAAAGTGGATAAACTGTTTTATTCACTTTTTGTACAACTTTTAACTTTTTGATGTATTCATGTAATATAACCTTAAGTCTATTACAGTTTTTTATTACCATTTCCATACCTTGAGAAATATAGGTAATAAACCAAGTGATAATCTGTAAGTGAATTAAAGTCTTGAGTGCGAAACAGCATGAGTGACTTTAATTCACTGACAGATTGTCACAAGGTTTCTAACATATTTATAACACCCCAAGTGTCCTGAGGAATGCAATGAGTGTGTGTATAATTATAAAAAAGCATGTCCGGATTTACCATAAAGCAACTTTGTCATTAATCCAACGACAAAAATCGAATTTAATAAATAGCCAACCTCTTTTTGTCTCTTTCCTGTTATTCCTTATATAAAAAATGTATTCAAATTAAGTATGTTCATAACATATAGCTGAAGAGTATTTCTTTAGTTCATTGTCAAATTAAGTCATGGCTGCTGAGAAGCAGCCATGACTTAATTTGACAATAAACTCCAGCAATAATAAATCCTCGAAAATCATCGGCTAAAAGGTTAATTAATAAATTGTCAACTTCCTTGTCTCTTTCCTATTATTATTTTCTCTATTCATTTATAGCATTGCAGAATTGTAATACAAAAGCCTGTTACTCACAACACTCTAAGTGGACAAAGAGTCCACTTACAGCTCTGCATGTAAAATACAGATGTCTGAATCCAGCAGTATTATTGGCCGAGGGACACTTGGAGTGTTGTAATTACATTTATTACTCTCTGGTGGACAGTAAAAAAGTTTTTTTTATATTTTTTTTCATTACTTCATAGAGAGCTCTTCAAAGGTCAGAAAAACGCCATTTTCTTTTATGACCTCGATTGTGTAAAAAATGCTATTTTTGCACCATTTTTTTTTTTTTTTTTTTTTTAAAGTTTTTGTTCAATTTTATCTTTTGATTATAAAAAAATGGCTGGACAGTATTTTCTATGTGGTTGAAGATAAATCATTCAAATAGAATCAGGAAGACATGATATTTTGCCAAAAGCAATTAGTATATTCCCCAATTTTTAGCTCACCTGACTGAAAGTCAGGGTGAGCTTTTCTTATCACTCTTCATCCGTCGTCCGTCCGTTGTCCTGCATGAAGGTGGTGTGTGAGCCTCTTTCTCCTAAACAACTGGCCACAATTTAATTAAATTTCATGTAAGTAGTGGTTATATAGGGGCATTTTGATTTTTATCCAAATTAGGTTTCGGCTCATATTGAGTAGAGGTGTGGGGAAAAAATGGCCAATTTTTTTGAAAATCTTCTTCTAATGAACCACTAGTAGCAGAGACTTGATATGTGGTATACAGAGTCCTTTTGAGGTTTAGAATCAAGTTGGTTCAAGAGAAGTTTGTCGGGCATTATTTGCCTTCATTATGGGAGGGGCAAGAATTTTTGCCGGTCCCAAAATTTCTATTTTCCAAACCGAGAGGCAGATTTGAACCAAATTTGATATGAGGGCTTATTGGGTCATAAGTACTTAATTTATGCCCAATTTTTTTTTTTCCTGTCGCCCCATGGGAACTGCAGGAGCTAAAAATAGAAAAAAATGAACACGCCTATATCTCCAAAACTACACGGCACTGAGAATTCTTATTTGGTGTGAAGCTTCCTTTGGACCAAGAGAATGGAATGGTAAAAAAAAATTGCTATCGGTTTTATCATGGGGTACTTTTTGGGGACTTTTGAAAAAGTGCTGAGTCAGCATTTTTTAACACTGTGGGTGATGGGAAAAACATGTAAGACTACTTTTCTCCCAAACCACTGCTCCAAAAGCTTTCAAATTTCACATATAACATATTTGGAAGATTGTTTCACATGTTTATTGAAATCAATTCCCTGAGTCCATATTTGGGATCTCTATGGGAGCCCAAATGTTTAAATTAGTGCAGTATGAGGAATATTCTTTAAAAATCTTCTTCAGATCTACCAATAAGAATCTTTTGATATTTGGTATGCAGCATCCTTAGGGGGGTGAGATTCAAGTTTGTTCAAGCCAAGTCCCTGGGTTCATATTTAGGCTGAAAATTTGAGGGCCCGTTGCAGACTTACAAATTTTTGACCAAAATCCGGAAATTTCTGTTTGTTTTTTATGCGTTTCAGTCAATTTTAAGACAAAAAGAAAAATTTTTTTACACTGAAAATTTGGGGTCCGGGTGGGACATGGAAAATTTGGGACCAAAATCCGGAAATTTTTTTTTGTTTTTTATGCATTTTGGTCAATTTTAAGACAAAAATTTTTTTTTTTTTTACACTGAAAATTTGGGGTCCGGTGGGACTTGAAAATTTGAGGCGTATGCAGCTTATTCAAGTCCCTGGTTTGATATTTAGACTACCATGTCAGGTGAGCACCCTCAGGCCCCCTGGGGCCTCATGTTTTTAGTCCTTCTTTATGAAGAAACCAAATTTTGTCATCCTCAAAATTTTAAAAGTAATCCAAAATAAGGGTTTTTTGTGGTGCCATTGTGTTGGGGTCAAGAAGTTTTTTAATCCAAAATATTTTTAAACAGTAGCTGTATGATTTTATACTAGGGAAATTTAGTTCACTGTCTTCTAATGGGTTGATAAGGATTTTCCTTTAAATTTTTTATGATTTTGTCGGACCACACAAACCTGGATAGAAGAGATATTTTTTAAGATGTATTACTAGGTAGACCAGGCAAGACCGAAAGACAATGAATAATTACTGGTAAGGCAAGTGTTTTATGACTGTTGTTTTGCCAGTTAAGGTTAGGTTCCTAAAATACCAGTTATTATACCCCAACAAAATGAAGTTTGGGGGGGGGGGTGTATATAGGAGTCAACTTGTCCGTCGGTCGGTTGGTCAGGCATCGTCGTCGTCGTCGGTCCGTTGCACATGTAAACTTGTGGATCGAACTACTTCCATAGTTTTAGCCACATTTTCATGAAACTTCACAAAAATGATCAACATGATGAGGGGAAGTACGTGACATAATTATTTTCCCACTCGGTTTCAAGATGGTCAACTGGTGGCCATATTGGATTTTTATTACATGTAAACTTGCAGTGCGAACTACTTACACAGTTTTAGCAGCATTTTCATGAAACTTCACAAAAATGATCAACATGTTGAGGGGAAGTGTTAGATATAATTTTTTTGCTGCTCGGTTGTGGTGGCCATATTGGGTTGTTTTTTTTTTACTTACACAAATTGAATGCCCCTATTCAGTCACTTACACCAGGTGGTATGCCCCATGATGGGGGTATACCGGGTGACAGACCATCTCTAGTTGAAGAGCCTTTCCATTTTCATCATAATTGATAAAGAACGAGTCTGAGTTGAGCCGAAAGGCCCGAGACAGGATGGTTTCTCTTAATGATTCAATGAAGACAAGTTCTTAATCTTACTTAAAAAATTCCCCCTGTTGCAAACCCCACTGCAAACAGTATCTTTTCAACTATCCAACAGTTGGATAGTTGAAAGGATGAGATTACAATAGTAGCTGTCAAATGCTCTGCTCTTTGAGTAGAAAATCGATAATTCACCCATGATCTGCGATGATTCGTAGATTTCCTAGAGGCGTTTTAATTTATTATTCCTTCTACAAATCTCTTATTATGATTTAATCACACCCAAACCAACTGAAATATGTTTAGCGATGACGATTTATTTCTGACCCAAAGTAATTTTGTACCAGTTAATACAAGTGGCAGTGTCACTGATAGTGTTTCTGAACAAAATACTGGACTTAGAGAAAGAGCAGGAAGAAAATAATCAACATTTTCACATCGAGTATGATATTTTTTCTAACCTTTTGAATGCCGAGTCGCCACAATCTAGGGATGTCAAAAAATGTTGGGATAAGTCAGTAACCAGTCCATCAGTTGGCAGTGTCCCTTTGCAGTTTGCTGACTCAATACCTGATGAGGCATGGCAAATGCTATCAAAATCAATATTTGCTAAGAAGACAGATGACAAGTCTATGTTTTGTTGCATTAATTATTGGATAATTAATTCAACAAAAGAACTGTGCACATTTGTTAAAACAGATGACAAATTACAAAATTATTTACAGATATTGCATGGCTTATGGTACTTGCTTAGCAAAAGCTTCAAAATATCATACCAATCAAAAAACAATAATTTCTTTTTGATGGAATCTATGTACTTTTGAACAGTTGCGATGCCCAGACATAAAATCAAACGTTATGATGGAGGTATTTCTATTTCACCGTTACACATTATCCAGGTGTTGAATAGTCATCTATTCGTTTGTTATGCTGTTGGATAGTTGACTATCCAACTGCTCAGTCTCTATTAACTCCTTCATTCTTATTACCGAGCATGCCAATTAGTTCAAGATACCTTTAGTAATAACAATGGGCTGAATCATGAAAATTTTAAAAATTGTGTTAGTATAATTTTTTTTGACATTGTCATTTTGAATCACAAAATACATGATATTGTATGTCTGATATAGTATAAACTCCACCGTGATTCCATTGAACTTTTTATTTTATTTAATAATACCTCCCATGCTCCACCACCCTCACCCACACCCCCACCCATTTTTGAGCATCCATGTAATCTACATCTTATCAAAGTTCATTAAGTCCAGAATGAACAGCAAAATGAATTACTGATTCCAGGGCTGCGTTTAAGGAGTGACTGTCATCCTTAAGAAACAGTGATGAGTAATTATGGTTACGCCATTAATTTCAGGATTGTACTTGGGTGACGCACTGAGAATCTCCATACTCATTATAAAGAGATAAGGTGAAATGGATAACCTTGTCTAACTCCTCGCTGCAAATTTAACCTTTCTGTACAAGGTCCATTACTTACAATGAAGCTAAAAATATTATAAAAGGTATAAAACCAATTTATGGTAGATGGGCCACATCTGAATTTGTTTTAGTTTTTGTCAATAAAATCCAATTCCAAAGAATCTAAGGTTTTTTCAAAGTCCAACAGGGCTAGAATTCCTGAAATTACTTGTTTTTAGTATTTTTTGATTTTTGATTAGATGAAGAGTTGGCCTTGTAGACTTTACAATATATCTGCCTTTCATAAAACCAATGTTGGTCCCCGATATACAAGTTTAGGTAGTTTTACTTGGCAATAACTGTTGAAGCAATTTCTGTACAGAAACATTTATTAACTCTAAACCCACTGAGTATTTTAGGATATTTTTCATAAAATCTAGTCATAGCTGCTGTATATTTGATTAAACGCACCCAAATTATTCTTATTTCAGTGGAAAGAGAAATTGTGTCCTGGGCAGGAATATCTGCCGGCAGCATGCAAGCATGCAAGGAGTTAAAGAGATGGGTCTCCAATTTGTTAAATAGATTGGACCATAATCCAATAGACATAACTCTGTCATTCATAAAACAACCAGGGTTAAAGGATTCTGGAAGTTTAAAATTTATATTTATTTATTTGTTCGTGTTTAAGGTCACATATTTATGCACAATGGCTAATCATGACCGTGACAGTTTTACGGGTGGACGAAGCCGGAGTATCCGGAGAGAACCACCGAGCAACGACAAGCAGCTGCCAGCTCCCCAACATCATTACTCCACACTGCAGCACAGGCAGGGTTAGATTGGTTGAAGACATGTGCACCATTGATGTGCAGAATGCCTTCTGGAAGTTTATTAACAGTCATCTAAATGATCAGGACTATGTTTCGGCTATAAAAGCACTAATGGCAGAAACAGTAACACAATATAGTGACTAATGATCAAAACAACAACAATAACAATCCTGCTATTACTACTACTTCTACTACTACTAATAACAATAATAATAATAACAATAATAACAAACAGAATTTTAACATCAATGACCAATTATTTTGAGAGACAATGAAACTTATGATTCATGGCAAAACAATTGCTCACACTTCCCAATTAAAACGTAAAATTAATAATCATCGATCCTTATAAATTGAAAAAAATTAACTAAATTAACGAAATTTATAGTCAGATGGTGGAAATTCTGAAGTTGTCTCCGAGATAAAATTTCTTGAAATGGAATTGAAGATATTAAGAATCAAAAAATTGAACAAGGAATGATTTTAAGAGCTGAATAAAAATGGACAGTTGAAGATGAAAAGCCCAAATACTTCTGTAAGCTGGAAAAAATACAGTAAACATGAAACATCATTTCTAAATTAGTTGCTGAAACCGGTGATGACATCAAAAATCTAAAAGATATTATAAATGAACAAAGAAATTTTTACCAAAATCTGTTTTCATCCAAACTCAACCTCTCAGTTGCTTCAAATGTAGACCCCTGCGAGGCTTCAAGATTCGATTTGGATTTGAATCTTCCCTGAGATTTGATTCAATTTGAATCCATCGACGGGTATTCAAATTTCAAATCCATGGCGCAGTATTGTTATAGTTATTATTACTACAATGTTTTATTGATGAATTTCCTCCAATACAGTTGTCAAAAACTAATATATGATCATAATATAATAACCAGTTACAAGAACATTTTTGTTCGTCTTGGTAGAATTGTAATCTGTACTCGTCGAGTCGGCGACTGTTATGTTTAAATCGACACATAATTACAATATAATAAAAGCAAATGTGACTCACAAGTCCTTCTGTTGGAACTCACATGCTTTTACATGTTACTCAATTTATTTACATTAATATTACGTCATGGCAAGAACATGTGCTCACATGCCGTGACTATTAATTGAAAGCCCCACATAATGTGACTAATCCAAAATACGAAAGTTAAAATGGTGGAAATTCGTTCTCTTATCGATACATGAGAGGTTGACAAAAAATATGTAAAATTGGTGTGATCATGTTCTGTTTGCTGCATCAATATAATGGGAGTGAAATGTGCAGTTAAACTACTTATCATTTTGTTGCGATGTATTCCAGTTGGATTGATAATAATCATTGATTGCATAATACTCACATGCTTGTAAATGTATCAAACATCTTATAATGATATATTTACACTGGCACTCCCAATATTACATTCGTTTTTTGTTGCCATTGCGAAAAATCGTGCAGTTCGCTGACTTTACTAATTACTAGATATTTAATACAACGTTGGATTCGATTTGGATTTGATTTGGATTTGAATCTTCCTTAAGATTCGATTTGATTTGAGCCAAAAATTAGGATTCGCAGGGGCTTATTCAAATGATAACAGTAATACCCTCTTTGACATTAGTAATCCCTTCTTAAACCTTTAACTGGTAGAGTGCTAAATTTTATTTGGCCAACAAAATTTGTTCACATGTCTTTGCCTTGTTACAATTTATAGGAGAGTGCCTGTGGGCACTCTCCTATAAATTGTAACAGGGCAAATCTTAACAGACTAAATAATATCACTTCAAAGACAATATGAAGCACAGCCACTGAATTTGAAACCTTTAAGTTGCAGTACCTGTACTTCAGAATAAAGCCCAAATATGGGCTTCCAGCACTTTACCAGTTAAGATGAAGAAGAGAGCAAGTGTTTAGAAGGAGAATTATCTGACCCAGAATAATTGCAGCTTTGAACAGTATAAAGAGTAATAAATCTTCCAGTTCTGATGGCTTTGTAGATGAATTTGACAAATTCGTCTGGAAAGATACTGGCTATTTCCTAATCAGTTCTCTAAGTTATAGATACAAAAACAGAGCACTCCATTCCCCCTAAAAACAGGACAATCCCTTGCACCCCCAAACAATATAAATAAAAGAATAAAAGAATTGAACCAAATTTGATATGTATGTTCCACATCAGATGTCAATTCAAGTTTGCTCGCATAAAGGTTCCATGTCTTCAGGATGTACTATGAGGGCATAACTCTGTGAGCATCCCAAACAAATTTTGCCAAAATTTAAAAAATCTTCTTCAGAACCACCAATTATATTTTTTTGATTTATTTATTGGGGTTTAACAACACTTTTGACAGCCAGGATCATCTTGTGTTGGACAGTTTTACAGGTGGAGGAAGTTAAAGTATCCAAAGAGAAGCACCAAGCAGTGGCAAGCATCTGTCAGACTCTCCAACATCTCCAACACACAAACTATGCCCAAGCAGGGTTAGGATTAGTTGAAGGCAAGTAAACCATTGGCGTGCAGTATGCCTTAGCACACAGCATCACCATGCCCCCATGTTCCAATAAGAATAAAATCGTTACTCTCTGATTGGATGAGAGCTGGCGTAATTTCTTTAAAGTTTATGGCTCCAGTAGCAAATGTTACCGTCTGACATCACAACGCGAAATATTTTAAATGATGTCACCCATTTCGTAATTGCTTCTTCAACGGAGTGACTAGCAAACTGCTTCATTTTTCTTGATTTTTCACACGTGCAGCAGACGGTGTTCCGGATGAAGTGTTGTTTAGCTTACAAACCGATTTACGATTTGACTCAACTGAGATGGAATAAGTTTATCTGGTTTATTGATTATTTATCCAGTGCCATCATGGATACACCAGAGGTTTATTTACTAAATCTGTTATCGTTAAAAGTTGCCCTGAACAAGGCAACTTTCAACGATCACAAGTTTAGTAAATAAGCCTCTCGTGTTTGATGATGTATGTTTTGGGCTATCGGAAGGATCGTATTGGAACATATGCATTATTTTTATTTTGTCAACCTAAAGGCCCTATTTGCCACTGTGAGAAGAATCGGCTCACATTTAACTGGTAGAGTGCTGAATTATTTTTGGTCATCAAAATTTGTTCACATATATTTGCCTTGTTACAATTTATGGGAGAGTGCCAATAGGCACTCTCCCATAAATTGTAACAATGCAAATCCTAACAGTCTAAATAATTTCACTTCAGAGGTGATATGAACAACATCCACAGAATATGAAGCCTTTAAGTTGTGGTACAGACACTTCAGAGTAAAGCCCAAATATGGGCTTCCAGCACTCTACCAGTTAAGAAAACATAGAACGCAATGTGTGTTTGAATCGGTGGGTGTTTTACATAACGAGTTGGAATGGCATTGTCAAATATGATTACGCCATTCCAACAAGTTCAAATACACATCACGTTCTGTGTTTATTTCACAACCCATGCATTTAAATAAACAAATTTTAATTCTGATGTTTAAACCCAAAGGTGAAGAGTCTGTTTGTTTTGACTGAAGCTGTACTGATCAACTGGATTGATAAAAAATCAAAACCACCTTTTCGGAACCAGTGTTTGTTGAAACTCTTATCGCTGTTTCTCTTCGGCTGATGCCCATTCATGCCTAACCATTTGGTGGCTATTACTGTTAGTAAAAAATATAAGTACAAATTTGTGCAGATTTGCAAAACAGCTGAGAGAAAACATTTTTAAAAAGAAGTTTGAAGCATGATAAAATGTATGAAGATTTATCGAAATAAAGTTGACCAATTTAGATATAAAAGATCCACAAAACGAGTCGGCCACGGGACTGGGTTAATGTTCTGGTTGGAAATAATTGGGTTTTTTTTTTAAATATTATCTCATTTTTTGGTTAACTAATATTTTGTGAACCGACTTTATTTTGCTTTGGATGTTTTCATTTTCACACTATGCGATAGACTGTCGATAATTGTATAATGAAATTTGGAAACTTTTCGAAGCGTAACTAATGACTTGATGGGAAAGGAACTAGTATGAACGGTGCTGGGAAAAAAGAGTTCCGGCTTGCACATCACCCATTGAATACAGAATCATTTATGTCATAGCAGCTATTCTGTTAAATACAAGGGTTCTACTCTTAACCCATGCTTGCAACAAATAATAATAACAACACATATATACCATAGGTCTGCCGGCGGCCAATATATTAGAGAATTTGGAATGTATGCATTACAAATTTAAAACAAGCACCACAATAAGTCATGTGCCAATGTCTTTTAGTGGAAAATGAGGAGACAACTGTGAGCCACCCACCCAACCAGAAAAACCAGTGACACGTGAAAACTCTGGAGGTGCACCGACCCAAAAATGCAGAAATCTCAGTGATAGTCAGGATTTATGTATTTCCGCCTTTTAATTCCCAAAGAAAAAAAAGACACCGATAACAGTCTGTCCAAATCATCTTTATCGTACATATCTTTGGCCTTGTCAGATACCCAATGTCCGTGATGTTTAAAGAAGCGATCCGAAACATTATGATTAGCGGCACTTGTGGCACCACCCACTCTCAAGCTATGCATGCCAAAAAAGCTTTACATCCAACCCTAACTTTGAAGAAGCTTCCCGAAAAAGCTCCCTGGCATGGGAGTAAGAAATGCAAACATTGGCCTTTCTCAAAACGTACCTGTTTTCCGATTTCAAATAAATGACACCACAGAAGACATAATCTTCACTGGATGCATCCATTTGAAATTCATCAAAATAAGCACGCAAAAAAGAATAAGGACAAGTAGCTCTTGAAGTTTTACCTATGATGGCCCAATTACCATCCCTATAAACATCATTCTTTGCCATAGTAACTGTCCATAAGAAATAACCAGAGTGACAGTCCCGGTAAGAGATTTGAACAAGGCTTAGCAGCATGTCAGGAGTAATGGTATCTTTACACATACAATGGCGCTTTAAAGTGTGCGCAGCTGCTTCTTTGACCATTTGAGGTAAAAGGATGTGAAGTGGGATCCTCTATCAAAGAAGGCTTGTGAGCCCAAGCAATACTGTACACTGCAGACTTGACACAAGAGAATGAGTTCGTATTTTGCATTACAGTCAATAAATATAATGCTACATGAAGCAGAGAAGCTGGAAGAGCACTACTTTCTTATCAACCTACTCACAATTGTTTACTACAGGCTTGCACTACAGTGGAAGTCCCTAACTCGGATAAAATACTCTCTATTTTTGTCTTTCCCAAGCAAGTTGGGAAAGAAAAGTGGTGCAAAAGCACCAATAAAAATAAGCCAAAACTGGGTCGAGTGCAACCGGCGCAGATCCAGTACGGGACGCTCTCTCAAGTACAACTCCACGACTTCCGTTGCCAGTGCGCATATATCGTCTCTAAAGACCATTCTTTTTAAAATCCGCTTCGTGTCGAGATGTTTTTGCACGCTTATCAGTGTTCCACTAGCTCGATGTTTGATGATTCCTGATTCATTATACCACAGTGTATCCTTTGTATTCTCAGGAACAGTGTTTTATATTCTCTTTTCTATTATATGTCCATAATGTATATTTATTTGCTCTCTCTCGAGTCGCGCACGAATTTCGCGTGCCACGCGGTTCGGACTTAGATTTTTCACAATTATTGTTAATGTTTTTTTTGCAAAATTTTCTAATTGTGTTAGAATTAGGTGTCAGCGGGGTACCACTCCTACAGTGTTTCTTCTTTCTTTTGAGAGTAGTCTTCCTGTTGGGTGGTTCCCGGTCGACCGTCTGGGGTCTTTGTTTCTGTCACCTTTCTCTCTTCTTTGGGGGTGTTCTGTTTTCTCATCTCACCTTCTCTGCTCCTCTCACCTCTATCATGCCCAGGACAATTCCTTGTGGGCAATGTCTGCTGCCAAAGCATGTGGACGATGTACATTCGTCTTGTTCCTCCTGTAATGGGTGTTCGGCCGAGCGGCCGTGTGGTGTCTGTGGAACATGGTCTTCCACCTTCTGGGCGTCAGTAAACCGTGTCGTTCGTTCTCATGGCCGTGCCTCCCGCTCCCGCGGGAAAGGAGAACATGGTCGTTCGGGGCCTCCCGAGCCGACTTTGTCTGGTGAGAGTTATTCCTCCTCCGTGGGGGATGTGCAGTCTTTTCCTGTGGTGGATACTGCGGGAGCCGTTGAGTGTTCTGGTGTAGAGATGCCTGGTTCCGGGACTGCGGTCCCCCTCCAGTCAACATCTGAGGCTGTCACTAGGGTTGTGACTCCTCCTTCGGAGCCGAGCCGGTGTGCTCTCTCCACTATTTCACCAGCCTCAACGACTCTCGACGTATCTACTACTGCTGCTGGCCCGTCTGCTTCGTTGTCTGTTTCAGCCAGCCTCGGCTTTTCGCTGCAGGGGACTGCAGGACTGTCCGCTACTGTAGACGTGGGATATCGGCCTCAGCCTTCCCTGACTTCAACTCGGCGAAGTCGGAAGGGGCTGCCGGCCGAGCCCATCGCTGTGGTCTCTTCGCCGTCGAGCACCACAGTTGTGTCTTTGGATTCGGATGTTCGTAGTGGAAACACTATGAACTCCGTGGCGTTTCCGTCTACTCACTCTGGTCACACTCTGGGGACCAACACCTTTTGTGCAGCCTGGACCTTCTGCCCCGCAGAGGTCCGCGGTGACTCTCATGAGTTCTCGCAATATTGATCCTCGGGGTGCATCGTACCCCTATACACGTCTGCCTTCAGATGTTTCGGCTGCCGCCCGTCGTCCCGCGTCGGGTGTTTTGGAGGATCGTGACCCTTCGCTGGTTAAGAGGGTCAGAGGTGAAGCCACTTTGCCAGTTCGCTCCCCTGTCGAACCGGTCGGTACAGGCAGTGAGCTTAGGGAGGCCCTCTCCTTACTCACTCAGGTTCTTTCTAAGAGCCTTCCTGTTGCTTCCAGCGAGGCTATGGGTGGTTTCCAGGCGCCTCCTATGGCGCCGCCTCCCGGGATTGGAAACAGGCCGGTTTCCGATTCCTCTGGTGTCCCGACACCATGGGAGGCGTCGGCTGGTTTGCCCACGATGGGCTATGTGTCTTCCGACTCTGGGAAGGAGTCCGACATGCTTGAGGTCAAGGACCAGCAGTCTTTGGACTTGGGGGCGGCTCTTGACTTTGTGTTTGGGTTTCTGCCTGAGCTCAAACCTGCTAACCAGCCGACAGTGTCAGCCTGGCCGCGATCATCGGTCGCGCGCCAACAGCCTATGGAGCAACCTGCTTCTGGGCGCCTTCGACCGTGCCAGTCGGTACAGGTGGTTGAAGCTTTTTCAGCATTGGATGCCAAGCTGAATTCCAAGGCTTTGAAGACTTCGTTCTTCACCAGGGTTGACACCTTTTTGCCTCCTGTGCGTTATCGTTCCTACGATTCCGCCAATCCGTCAGTCTGCCAGGCTTTGACGGTTCTGGATCAGGACTCCACTTCCCTCGGGCTTTCCAAGCCCAAGTCTGCCGTCATTCAAATGACGACTCTGGAGTCCACGTTGGGCTTATCTAGAGAGATGCTTGGCATGCTTTCTCTCTCAGATCACGTCGTCTCAGCTTTGGCTGCTTATCTGCCTCCAGATAAGTTTGACGAGGTACAGGCTCCTTTGCGTGTGCTGTCCAAGGCGCTTATGCACCTTACTCACACGCATGCCTGTAACACGGCTAATTTGGAATTAGTTCGAAGGGACGCTGTGCTGGACACAGGACGATCCCTTCCCGAGGAGCAGCGTGCTACTCTTCGATCTGCTTCTTTGGCAGGTCCGCAACTTTTCCATGGTTCTGTGTCGACGGTCCGGGATGACGTCCTACGTCATTCCAAAGATCAGCTGCTGTTTCGTCAGCTTGATCAGCCTTCTCGGGGAGGCAAGGGCCGTTCCAAGCCTAACAAGTACCCTTCTGCTTCCTCTGTGAAGCAAAAGGCTGGTCCTTCTGCCGCCGCCTGTACTTCTTACTCACGGGGTAAAGGTAGGGGTCGGCAGAATCGAGGGAAGTCTCAGGATTCTTCATTTAGCAGAGGAGGTGGTTTCTCCTCTCGCGGGCCTCGTCGGGGCTCGAAATGAAGGTCCTCACCTCGACTCGTCCCAGGTTGGAGGAAGGATAGCAGAGTTCGCAGACCATTGGACCTCCATCACATCCGATCCATGGGTGTTAGATGTTGTTCGGTCCGGGCTGCGCATATCCTTCCAACGGCACCCCACTCTGTCAAGGGTGCCTCTTCCAACCACAGTTCCTTCAGACGTTTTACGTCGGGAACTTTTGTCCACGGAGATTGCCAATCTCCTGGCAAAGGGGGTGATCGAGGTCGTCAAGAACGTTCAGTCAGTGGGTTTCTATTCCCGCCTGTTCTTGGTGCCGAAGAAGGACGGCCGACTCCGACCGGTTATCGATCTGAGTATCCTGAACCAGTCTATCATTGCTCCCAAGTTCAGCATGGAGACTTTCAGGTCGGTCCGCCAATCAATTCACCAGGGAGATTTCGCAGCCAGCATCGACCTGCGAGACGCTTACTTCCACGTTCCGATGCATCGGGCGTCACGGAAGTATCTCAGGTTTGCTTTTCTGGGGCGAGTTTACCAGCTCAAGGCCATGCCTTTCGGCCTCAACCTGGCTCCTTGGGCGTTCACCAGACTGATGTCGCATGTGATAGCGTTCCATCGCACACAGTCCAGGGTGACTACTTCGGCATATCTGGACGATATCCTCCAGAGGCATTCCAATGCTGCCTTACTGGAATCGGATGTCGCCACTCTGTTGAGCTTGCTCACATCGCTAGGATTCAGAGTCAATGAGGAGAAGTCGGACCTGGTCCCTTCTCAGTCGTTTTGTCATCTGGGGATGTCTTTCCAAACCAAATTCAATTTGGTGGCTGTTCCCCAGGCCAAGGCTGTGATTCTCTCAGCTTTTGCTCTGACTCTGTCCCAGTCCAGGTCCGCGACCGCTCGGAGTTTTCTCCGGCTGATCGGTCTCTGCGGTTCGGTGACGGATCTCATTCCTCTAGGTCGGCTGCGTGTCAGACCTCTCCAACACTTTCTGCTCAGTCGTTGGAGGCCGAATGTAGATTCTCTGGATCAGGTGCTTCCGTTTCCGGACTCTCTGTATCCTCACCTTCTTCCCTGGACAGATGTTCAGTGGATTACGCAGGGTGTTCCGCTGGACTTACCCACGTCCGATCGCGTTCTGACGGCAGATGCCAGCAATCTCGGATGGGGTGCGACGTTGGATCCTCTCGGTCTTTCCCTACACGGGATGTGGGACCAGGATCAAGCAGCTCTACACATCAACCAGAAGGAGCTTCTTGCTCTTCTTCTGAGTTTCAGGCAGTGGATCCCTCACCTGTCGAATCGCCAGGTCCTTCTACTATCCGACAATTCGACAGTGGTTGCTTACATTCAGAACCAGGGCGGCACGCACTCGCTTCCGATGTACGAGTTAGCTCGGGATCTTCGACTGCTCGCTCAGGATGTTCACGCCGGAGTGGTTGTTCGTCACATTCCCGGTCGTCTGAACGTCGGAGCCGACTCCCTGTCCCGACAGGGCAGGGTTATTTCCACCAAGTGGATGCTTCACAGGGCAGTGTTCCAGTCGCTTTGCGATCTCTGGGGACGTCCCCACATCGACCTCTTTGCGACTCGTTGGAACCATCAGGTGGACACTTTCATGTCCCCGTGTCCAGATCCTCTGGCTTTTGCCGTGGATGCTCTGTCACTCGATTGGAACGGTCTAGTCGGCTACGCCTTCCCGCCGGTTCCGATTCTTCCTCAGGTTCTCGCCAAAATTCGAACCTGCAGTTGTCGAATCATTCTGATCGCTCCCCTGTCGCCTCAGCGGGTGTGGATCAATCAGCTCCGCTCGCTGATGGCGGCGGTTCCGGCACGTCTCCCGCTACGTCACAACCTTCTTTGTCAAGGTCGCCCGAGGAGGTTTCACGTCGACCCGACTTCATTGTGCCTTCACGCATATCTTTTGTCAGGTCCTGTCTCCTCCGTAGAGGTTTTTCGAGACGAGCAGTGGAGTGCATTTCTTCTTCAAGGAGGCACTCCACTGGTTTAGTTTATGCAGCTAAATGGAAGGTCTTCTGTCGATGGTGTGCTGATCACTCTGTTGATTATGCCAATCCTTCGATTTCACAGATTGCGGAGTTTCTGGTATATCTGTTTGATTCTCGGGGTCTCCAGCCTGTTACCATCAAGGGTTACAGGTCTGTGCTTTCAGAGACTTTTTCTTATGTGGGGAAGCGCCGTATCGGCACTAATCCTTACCTCTCCAAGCTTGTTCGGCACTTTTCTTTGAAAAGGCCTCAGACTTTGCAGCTTACTCCACGATGGAATCTTTCGTGGGTGCTGCTTTGCTTGGGGGGGGGGGGGGGGGGGGGGGGGGGGCGCCGTTCGAACCTTTATCCCAGGTGGATATGCATTTTCTCACATATAAGACGGCTTTTCTGATGGCATTTGCTTCGGCCAGACGGGTTAGTGAGCTTCACGCCCTCTCAGTTGACCCGGCCTTTTTTAGGAGCTCTCCCAACAGTGTTACTTTTACCACTGATTGCTCCTTTTTGGCTAAGAATCAGTTACCAGATACTACTCCTCCTCCTATCTGTATCAGGGCTCTTCCCTCTGTTGAGGGTACTCACCCTTTGCTCTGTCCGGTCCGTGCTATTCGCATTTATCTTGATCGGACACGCTTCATACGGAAAGGCAGAAAACGTTTTTTTTTCTGTCTCTCATTCCGGGTCGACAGAAGATCTCTCCTCAATCCATTTCTCGATGGATTTGTCTTGCTATTCGTACGGCTTATAGTCGTTTAGCAGCTGGCGATTGTATTACCAATCGTATTTCTGCCCACGAGGTGCGGGCACTGTCTACCTCTTGGGCTTATTCTAACTCCGTCAAGTTGTCGGATGTTATGCAGGCAGCCTACTGGAGAAATGCTTCTACTTTCTCCACCTTTTATTTGCGCCAGTTGCAGGAGCAGTTGGAGGACCTTTTTGCCCTGGGTCCTCTTTCTTCTGCTCAGGCTGTTGTCTGCCATAGCCATTAGGCTTCTCGAAGGTCAGTTGCAGCCTTGTGCTGTTACTGCCCTTTTTCTGTCTGTGTGTCACACAGGCTCATATGTCTCTTTTCATTGTCCTTTACCAATGATTGCGACATTATGGTTGATAAGCCTCGGGACCTCTTCCTTCTACTTCACGGTTCCAGTGCACTAGGGTTATGTGGGGGTTGGTTATGCGATTCCCTCCAGCCTTTTGTCTATTCAGCCTGTAGTAAACAATTGTGAGTAGGTTGATAAGAAATCTAAATTTTATAGTAAATTTCCTTTCTTATTATACCTACCACAATTGTTTACATGGAGGCCCTCCTGTCTTCTTTACGGGTAAAGAATCTTTCCTCCCCGCTGATCACATAACTCTAACATTTACAGATTCAAAAAGAATGAGTCTTTAGAGACGGTATATGCGCACTGGCAACGGAAGTCGTGGAGTTGTACTTGGGAGAGAGCGTCCCGTACTGGGTCTGCGCCGGTTGCACTCGACCCAGTTTTGGCTTATTTTTATTGGTGCTTTTGCACCACTTTTCTTTCCCAACTTGCTTGGGAAAGACAAAAATAGAGAGTATTTTATCCGAGTTAGGGACTTCCACTGTAGTGCAAGCCTGTAGTAAACAATTGTGGTAGGTATAATAAGAAAGGAAATTTACTATAAAATTTAGATTTCTTGAAATTCGGCACACCATTTTTTCCACTTCAGAAAAACCATACGAATAAGTTCTAACAGTACCATCCTGCCTTGACTCCAACACTACAGAAGACAAATGAGCAGCAAGAACTTTCAAAGTCAGATCCGAAAAGTGGAGAGTGATTTCCAAATATTAGAGCCAAAAACATCTGAAAAGGGAAATAAAAAAGCCTAAGCATGACAAATTGCAAATACGCGTTGAAGCAGTGGTGGTGGGGGGGGGGGGGGGGGCATTAATTTGATTGTCGAAGTGATAGCGGTGACTGCCGAACCGAGAATGAAGAGAGCAGCTCATGCTGATCTAATCACTAACAACTCCACTAAGGCCCTGTTCGAATGATAACCAAGCAACCATGCGAAGAGTAGAACCCCTTTTCATTCTAATTCGCAAGCTCACCTGAATGAAAATTCATTTCTACTACTCTTAACCCATGCTTGAAACAAATAATAATAATAACACATATATACCATAGGTCTGCCGGCGGCCACTATATTAGAGAATTTAAAGAGCCTTTTAAATAGTATGTGGGTGAATCGTCCGAGTGCGAGGCTCAAAAGAATTGAACTTAACGAACAAGTGAAATTATTACAGTGGAGCCCACTTAACTGGATATCTCTTAATTGTATAACCCTGTTAATTGAATATAATTTTCAAACACAAAACCATTTACCATACCTTCAGTACAAATTTGATCTGTTAATTGCATATGGGTTGTAGAGTAAACTCCTGTTAATTGTATATAAATATTTGTAATATGTCGAAAAAACTGCTGTGATACGCACCAAATTCCTCTTATTTATCAACCTTTTTGGCCTCATACATCCAATACAGACATTTATTCTATTATATCTTGTTTGACAGAGCTCTCGGAGCACTGCCAAACAAGATATAATAGAATAAATGCTCAGTTTACCTCCAGAACACAGGAAACTGACCAAATCCCTGTTAATTGTATACTCCTGTTAATTGAATAATTTTCACTTGCAAAATGGATATTCAATTAAGAGGATTCTACTGTACTACTGTGGCGAAGAATACTGTCATAATCACTTGAAGAAGCCAAATCACAAAATAGCTCCAATAAGCACGCCGTGTACTCTCCATTGTTTCAATAAACAATGGTAACTTGCTTCAATAAGCAAAAACCTTGTCAAACTCCACTGAGCTTGATCAGTCCAAAGACATATGTTGGTATTTCAGTCACTCATATATTCAAACTGATTTGTCTCTATACATGCACACTAATTAGCTTATTCTGCTGCCATCTATTCTCAGTGCTAGAATGAAACTTATAAAATTTTCTGTGCCAAAGAAATCATTGGAGAAAAAACCCGGAATAAATATTCCCCTTGGTGTTATCATAAATATGATGATCAATTACAAACGCACGAAAAGTACCTCTATGATTAACCAAGAAAGGCCAAAAAGCAGCCGAAACCCCAAACGGCACGACCAATGTACCCACAGCTTGACATAAAATGAGATGTTGATAGTTTTTGTCACAAGTGAAATGGGTGGAACTAACCAGTTATTTTAACTGAACCACGAGTACCCGGTACGCAAACGTGCAGACTCCGTGAGTATTCGGCGTCCAGAATTTAGAATTAAATTTTTGGCATTTGCTATTGTGGCTGTCTGCAAATCTATCAAAAGTATGGGGGCTCCATAAAACATCAAGATTTCTAAAAAATGAAAGAGAGGTTGACCAGTCATCCGGGTCTTGAATTTTACTTATGAAATCTGCTCGCTGATTCAAAACTCTTGGAATCCATTCACACTCTATTGTTGTACCTGAATTTAGACAAATTTCAAAATCCTTAAGCACTAAGTCCTGTAACTCCGCTTTCATACTACCCCTAGCAAGAATGTTTGAAACGTTCAAATTATCCGTGTACCACTTACATGCATGACTTGATAATATAGTCTTTAAAGAATTGAGTATGGTAAAAACTCCTCTCAGCTCTCTCCAAGTGGAACTTTTAATTCTCTCACTTGCTGTCCATGTTTTATGAACTATCATACCACTGCACTCAATAACATAACCACCAAAATACAATGCGTGAATATATTTTATGGGGTTTTAATGGCGAAGAGCGAAAGGCTCGAATATTGTGTGACCAAAAAGTAAGCTCATATTGAATGTCAGCGTTCTGTGAAAAGGGTGCATCCCATGATGTACGGCTAGCAATAGCTACCTGAGAAAATTTTGTCATCAAAATGCAAATGTCACCGACTGCGTGATGAAAGTAAATCAACTTCCCTATAATAGCTGCT
This sequence comes from Pictodentalium vernedei, assembly GCA_031216915.1. NCBI lineage: Eukaryota > Metazoa > Mollusca > Scaphopoda > Dentaliida > Dentaliidae > Pictodentalium > Pictodentalium vernedei. The sequence continues at coordinate 413,678,811 of CM062296.1, forward strand.
AACTGTTGAGCAGACAACATATACTGTACCGACTTTGCTCTATTTAACATCTCTGTCAAATGACAAATCTTTTCTTCAGGGATGGAGATCGTGCCCAAACGTAAATCAGTGTCAAAACCCAACCATGTCAAATGCTGCGTTGGGTTCCAAACCGATTTATTTGGGTTAGTTGCAAATCCTGAACATATAATATCTGCCTTTACAGTATCACTGTCACAACGGGCCTGTTCATACGAAAGCACACAGCCCATGCCATCATCTACATGAACAAGTATTTTTATGTCCTGATGGTGCCAATGTTTTACGAGCCCGCACACCACTTTTGTGAAAATGTGACCCGCGGTGGAAAGACCAAAAGGTAAAACATTAAATTGATGAAAAAATTTCTGCTCACCCTAAGGGTAAATCCAAGAAAAAACAAGGAACCATTTACTTTCTGGATGAATGTCGATATGATGATAACCGGACTTAAAATCAAAAGCAAACATGAAACCATGCTGGTCCAGATTTTCCAATGCTAAATTAATATCCTCAAACTTAACTCTTTCTTTCCAAACATGTTTGTTGATATGTTGCAAGTCAAGGACTAAACGTTTCTTGACCTTGTCATTTGTGGCCACCGTTAATGGATTCACAACAAAAGGTATATCGGCAACTTCGGATACACAGCCCGAACTCCACAACTCGCGGATGGCATTTACAACAAAATCAGAATTATCCAAGGCCGACCTATTGTTTGTCATACACAATGTGGTCGTTTCTGAAATTAAGGGAATAACAAAACTCTTTTCAATTGTTTCAGAATTCTATCATTGGCATTTATAGATTTCCAAAAAGATAAATGGGCTTTCAATCTACTTTTTGTCGTGATTTTGGCCAGACCCTGTTCGTACTCAAAATAATTTTTGGAAAAACTCGGATTTGCATGAGAAATGTCAAAGTCATCGTTGGACTAAACAACTGAGCGTAAAGAAAAGTTTCTTATCCGTGAAACGTCAAGACCGTCACTGCTGAGACTTTTCTGGAAACTCTGCTCCTTGAATACTGTTGTCTCCAATGGCCAAATTTTCTACAGGAAAAACACTGGCCCGAAGGGCGAGGTTGCCTCGCTGAAGAAAAGGACCTTCGTTGAGAAGACTTGGTTGCTCGAAAGAATGAAGCACTATTAAATGAATTGACATCAGGATCCGAAGAATTACCAGACTGCCATTGTTTAGTGAAAGCCTTGGTACATAGTTTACGAACTGCGTCTGCTTCTGCCTTCCATAATTTTTTGTCATCATCAGAGTTATCTGCTAAATCTTCTGCTTCGTACTCTGCCACCACTGCCCAGCCAGCCTGGCAAGAATCAGCAATTTTTATCAGTTTGTTACGGTGTTGTAGCAATTGTTTACCTTCTTCAATAGCAGCCCGTGTCTTGGAAATATTAGATAGCGTCTCCAAAAGAGCTTCTTCAGCGTCTTCAAATTTTTCCGCAATGGAAACATTGAACTCAAACTGTTTTTTGTTCCCCTTTTTCTTGAATTCGTAATCATTTGACTTTAACTTTTTAGTGATTTTGTTTGCCGTGGCCTCTTGTTGTTTTGAAAAATCACGTTTTAGCGACTCAAACTTAGTGTCAAAATAGCTTTTCAATTTATCAAACATATCCACATTGGCACTAGACGAGTCATTGTCGGTCATGATGTAAATACCAAAAACATGAGTTAATTTGATTGTCGAAGTGATAGCTGTGACCGCCGAACCAAGAATGAAGAGATCAGCTCGTGCTGATCTAATTACTAACAACTCCACTAAGGCCTTGTTCGAATGATGACAAAGCAACCATGCGAAAAGTAGAACCCCTTTTCATTGTAGTTCGCAAGCTCAAATGAATGAAAATTCATTTTAAAGTTGAATGGATGTGTGATAAATACTCATACTCAGCCTTTTTAAGTCAGATAATCTCTGTTAGTAAGGCCTGGGTGGCCTGACTGTTTATAGTGTTGGCTATAGACATACTGTTGTGTTTGTCTGCCTATCTGTAAATATATGAGGTTAAAGTTTCCAAAATCACTGATCTGATTCTGATAAATCTTTTCATGTCCGTGTTGAGTGGGGTGTGACCATTCAATTTTCTTAAAATCAGTATGTGAACCCTCCCACCCTCATGAGAAGGGGTGGGCCAAAAACATGATATTTCTTTTTTTAAATCTTCCCATGAACTGACACATGCTACAGCTTAATTTTAGGTATTGAACTTCCTTTTGAAGTGTAAAATGAATTTTGTTCAGAAGATTGGGGAGCAAAATTTGTCAACATAATGGAAGGGGCAAAATGTTTGGCCCTGCCCAAAATTTATCTTTAACCCTTTATCTAACTTAATGGCCAAAATCGCTAGAGCTATTCACAAAAATCACAAATTAATTTTCATTATTGGAAACAGGCTCAACAAGAATTTTATTTGCAAGTGTCATCTGCTTTTCATGTTAGGTAAAGGGTTAAGCATTGTTTATGAATCAGTGATTTTTAAAATCACAGTGGCCAAGGAATCTGTGATTTTTACAATCAAAATATACAAAAAACAATATTTCCAACCACACATAACTGGTAGAGTGCTGGAAGCCCATATTTGGGCTCTACTCTGAAGTGTCGATACCACAACTTAAAGGCTTCATATTTTGTGGATGTTGTTCATATCTCCTTTGAACTGAAATTATTTGTCTGTTATTTATTTATTTATTCATTGGGGTTTAATTACAATTTTGACAGCCAGGGTCACCTCATGTCGGAATTGAGTCTGTTAGGATTTGCCTTATTACAATTTATGGGAGAGTGCCTGTGGGCACTCTCCCATAAATTGTAACAAGGCAAAAATATGTGAACAAATTTTGATAGTCAAAAATAATTCAGAACTCTACCAGTTAAGTTAAAACCTCTACAAAACCGAAATGCTCAATTCTTACGATTCACTATTGCTGTAACTGCAGTGGCAAAGTGCTGATGCATAAAAAAAAGTCTTCGCAGATTGAGGCAAAGTGGACATTCTTGAAAACTCTCAAGTTCTAAAGGGTTAAATCAATCAACCTAATGAGACGATGTTACATCTGTCAACAACAGTAGAAGAGTTAACTGATTGAGTGCTTTGAGCCCATATTTGGACTTTATTCAGAAGTGTAGGTTCTGCAACTTAAAAGCTTCTGTGGATATGCTTCATATTATCTTTGATATTATTTATTCTGTGTGTTTTTCTTGTTAGAATCGTTCGGAAAGAAGGGGCTGCAGAGCAACTTTGAAAGTAGGAAAGGGCTAAAGTGTCGGCAGGGGTTCCAGGATCCTCTAGAAAATTATAATAAAAAAATTGTGACCTAAGAAGCAATCTGGGTGATTTTAGGAGATTAGTGGATTACTGAGACCGATTCGCCAATTCGGTGCTTGTTGTCCACTAAATTCCTAAAATCGCCCAGATGGCACAACAGTCTTTCATTGTGTCCTCTGACATGCTAAGTTTGGGAAATAACTCCTCCAACCCTGACATGGATAATCGCTGACTCAAAACTAAGTTCTTTGGTACTGAAGATATTACAAGTAAAATTACAAGCAATTAAGCTCATTTCATTTACAGGGGAGCCCACTTAATTGGATATTTCTTAACTGAATAACCCTGTTAATTGCATATAATTTCCCAACACAAAACCATTTACCATACCTCCAATACAAATTTGACCTGTTAATTGAATATAAGTTATATAGTAAACTCCTGTTAATTGAATAAAAAGCTTGTAACCTGTCAAGAAATTACCCTGACTCAACCAAGTTTTCCTTTGTTTATAGACCTATTTGGCCTCAGTACATCCAACACAGTTATTTAATATATTATATCTTGTTTGACAGATCTCATAGAGCTCTGTCAAACAAGATAGAATAGAATAAATGCTAAGTTTATATGTAGAAAACAGGAAAGTGACACAATCCCTGTTAATTGAATACTCCTTTTAATTGAATAGTTATCATTGGCAAGGTGGCTATTCAGTTAACAGGGTCCCACTGTACTATTTCAAATATTGTGAGCATTGTTGGCCCCCAAAAAGTGAGGGGGGAGAGGGGGTGATTGAACCCCCCCCCCCCCCTCATTTAATCCCCTGGCTCCACCACTGGCAAAATGCCCATCTGCACTCTATAAATTGTGGCTAGACAAAGATATGTGAACAAATTTTGATGACCCAAAAAACTTTCACACTCTACCGGTTAACAGTTCATAGACAGTTTTTAATGAATAAGAGAGGAATAATGATTTGAGATACTTATCCGTAATGATACAGCAATGAGGTAGTTGATAGGAGATTTGACATTTAGAAAGTTTAATTGTTTGAGATGGGAATCAATAATCTTCTGTGTAGGATCCACCCTGTAATTGTCAGAAGTAGGAATGTATTATGGTAGATGAATGACAGTATCTTTCTGATGTCTCTTTAATTGTTATTATTTGAGAGCAAGCAGACTTTCTAGCATTCTGTGGGTTTCTTTGTTTTGTATTGATCCTGGATAGGTTTTGTCTTGTAGTTTCAGGTTCATCCGTATGTTGACAGGAGGTGAAGTTTTTTGTCTTTTAATTTTGTGTTCATTAATATGTTCTGAGAGGATTTGATTGGGTAGTCATTGCATTTGATGTTGTACCTTTAGCACTCCTCCACCCTACCTACACTCCCAAGAAAAATAATAACCATTCCAAAGTAAACGCATAATTTGCGAAAACTGATATTTTTGTCTGCCATTTCAAGAAATTTAGAGCTTGCGTCATCAAGCTTGAAAAGCGACTGATTTACCACAAATTTTACAAGATCCAGATCAGTCTGATTGGTTGGTAATTGACCTTTGCACCTTAACCCTTTACCCAACGAATCATCCGCCCGTGTAATATGCAAATTCAGCAATTGAAAAAATATTATTTTTCAAAACATTTCAACAAAACCATATCATGTTACCCCTCGTTGGATTGAGCTCATTCCAACGAGGGGTCACATGATATGGTTTTGTTGAAATTGTTTGAAAAATTTAAAAAAAATTATATTAGAAATAATAAATTTTGATATCATCTGCGTTGGGTAAAGGGTTAATCCTTTACCTAACATGAAAAGCAGACGACCCTTGCAAAAGAAGTTCTTGAATAACTAATTTTTTTCATTTTTTGTCTCAAAAACATAGGTTATGACCCCTCATTGGAATGAGCTCAATGAGAGTGGTCATAACCTGTGTTTTTGAGACAAAAAAATGAAAATTAACTGGCAATTTTTTAGAATAGCGCTTGCCGGTTTTGGCCGTTACATTGGGTAAAAGGTTAATTGCTTTATAGACTACTACAACAGTCCCTTTTTCTTTGGAGATTTGTTAATCACACTTCCTATCCTGGATAAGCCTGTAGTTGTAACATCAAGAGGTGAGTGGAGGAGCAGAAACTCCAACTCACAATGTCTTTCAATCGCAATGTAATTTAGCACAAGACTAAGAAATGAGACTAACTTGGCTGGTTGTTAAGTGACCTTAATATTCCAACTGTAACACTATTTTTCCCTTCTATGAGGTTTACCATGTGCAAAATACATCTCACATCCCAGATGAGCTCCCAAATGTAACAGTCAGAGAGAAGAGAGGATGAGCCGAGTCTCAAACCCAAGTTCTCATGCACAAGTTCTCATCTTTATCCCCAACAGCCTCATATGCCAGGAGTGATTTCAGGCAAAATAAGTGGCCAATTTAGCATTGAGAAAAGGAATCTAGACTAACCAGGCTGATTGGATAGTGGCCCTTTTCTTCAACTGCCCAACCTGACAACACAGGATACAACACTTCATTTCTTGAGTTTCTTCAATTTAGGTGTTGATGTGATTATTTTTATATGTTGCAAAAATGGCTCAAGTAACCAGGCCCGAAGCTAGGATCTCAAAAGTTTCTAGCATGGTGAGACAAGAGTTGAAATTTTCCGACAGTGTTCCAAACCTAACTCAATGTGCATTGTCAAGATCGATTCGAAATGGCTTTGCAGATATGGAAATAAAAGTATATTTTTTTATTTGTTGATAGAAAGCTATTAACCCCTAGCACTTTGGTAGTGCAACAGGATTTTATCCAATCACTCTGTTTTTCTCTCGTTTAACTATGAATTTAACCAATTATATCTTGTTTGACAGAGCTCACTGAGCTTTGTCAATTTAGAGTCAAACACAGTATATTTGGTTAAATATCAAACTGCATTATCGGAAATATTTGCTGCTGAAAACTTTGCCATTTTGACATCAGAGTTCATAGGGTTAAGTAAATATTACCTCAGGTGATTGACATTTTATCCATCCCACAACAGTTTGAACAATGCATCAGGTGACCACCCCAAGCACAGTGGAGATACAAATTATTCATAGCGAATTGGCTATATTGACATTGCTGAAAATGTGAACTAAGAAGCATGATGGTGTCTCGTCTTGGTAAATTGAATAAATGTGAGAATGCTATCCAAAGAGAGACTATCCAACCACCTTTTGGGAATTCTGTTGGGTATTTAAGAAAGCTGGAATGTTTGAATAGTCAGTATCCACTTGAAGGAAGGCTTGGAACTCTGGCCAGAGGCTATTTTTGGTGATGGGTGTTGGAATGAGTTGCTGGGCTGAGTGATCCAAAGGTTGTTTTGTTTGGAGAAAGACTTTTTGTGTGCATCAGAGGAAGTTATTGGGCAATTTGAACCCAAAAGTAGTTTTATATGGTAAGAAACTGTTTGGGACAATAGAGTAAGTTATTAGGCTATGTGATTGATGGAGTTTGATGGGCTGTATAATGCAGAAATAAAGGTAATTGGAGGAAGCTATCAAGAGCATGTAGATTTGACTCAAGCTAGGAGCTTGGAGTGGGCTGAGTGGAAGCAAGCAGATATCATGCGTGAACATTGTATGTTTAAATGGTTGACGGAGATTGGTTTAATAGGAATGAGACTATGATGTGCACTCGAAAGCTAACGATAAAGGGGTCATGTTGTTAAAAGCAAGTCAGTGGAGCTGACAGACACTGATAGTTAGTGAAACAGGAGAACCATTAGCATTAAATTGGAAGCTGCTACATGCTTGGAAGGATACTTGGAAGAAGCAAATGGACAATAATACATTGTTGAGCGGGGTGACAACAGGAGAGATCACCAAGGTCTCCAAAGAAAATTTGAACATTCAGGTGGGGGATAAATTCCTGGTAATTTTTGTTGTGTGTAATTGTATTTTCATGGATCATTCTTGATGCAGGCATATGAGTAAATCTTGTTTCATTATCATTAAATTATATTCAGATGATACCTGTCAGTTATCATTTTAAATATCAAGTTCGTGACCCTTCAGATGATGAATCTAACCCCAGAACGCTGCAAGGTGGTGAGAGATATGTTCACTCAAGGGCCAGGTGGTATTCTCTTGAGTGTGGCCAAGCTCTAGTGTGACCATAAATCTCTCATCTCTCCATTCCAATGTGTTGACATAATCTGACTAGGGATACCTGGATTCATCTGAAAAGGTAACATTTTGAAAAGCTAAAAACCAATGGAATCACCGAAATATTTTATATGCATGCCATTTACGTATAATATTCATTCAGTTTGCCTTTAAATAAGCCCTTTGTAAATTGGTGAGGGAAAAGTGGTTCAGGGGGTGTTAAATCTTGAAACATGAGTATTTATTTTGAGATATGCCATACAACTTGCAAGGGATGCCTTAGTTTAGCAAGATTTTGTTCATGAACACTTGTTTTGTCACAATTTATTGGAGAGTGCCTGTTGGCACTCTCCAATAAATTGTAATAAAATAATTTATTTAAGCATTTATTTTCTACTGTCAAGAAAACAATCCTTTGAAAACAGTGTAAAGCCACTTAAGTGACTTTCAGCACTTTTCAACAGAGCCATGATAGTAGTGACTTCTAGCATTCAACCAGTAATAAAAATTGTGATTGTAGATACTGTTACCCCATTGCCCATCTCATAGTTCTGGAAAAAAATGATGTGCTTCCCAGGCCGGCTCTGATTTACCAATTCTATAATGTGTGTCAGCTAGGTAGTGATTCTCAAATTGCGCAATATTATTTAAATTTATGAAAGGTAATGTCGGGACTCTCTGTGCTGTTAACAGTGCCAGAACTGCCAATTTGAGTGTAAGCAATTTTAATGAAATTTTGTCACCAATATTGATAGATTTGATCCAATGAAGCACTGGTTGTACATCCCATATGATCAGATTTCTGTGCAATGCAGGTTGGAGTTCAAATACACCCTGAATGAACCTCATCACCAATGATGGTTAACTCTCCTTACACCACAAAATTTTTGCCATTTGGCAGATGTAAGTTTTGTATTGTTTTTTGTTACCTGCATCGCCAGCGGCAGAGCAGGTCTAGTAACCGCTTGACTCTGTCCGTCAGTCCGAAACACTTTTTCCATCAAGGTTTTCTTGGCTTCTATGAAAAGGAATGATTTTATATTTGGCCTTCTGCTTCATAATGATGAGTTGTATCGTGTAAGCAATTTTCAGATCTGCCGTGCAGCCACTTCCTGTTTGCTGATACTTTGAAATTTTATTGTACCCACTGAACATTGAAATTTTTCGTCAAACTTTTCTCGGCTTCTATGCAAGGGATTGATTTTATATTTCATCTGGAGCCTGATAATGATCAGTTGTATCGTGTATGCAATTTTCAGATCTGCCGTGCAGCCACTTCCTGTTTGCCGATTCAATTGCATGCAGCGACGCAGGTCCAGACCCGGTATTGGTCTTGGCTTGTCGAATGTTGCCATGACAACTTTCGTCATCAGGTGGTATTCATCTTTGTATGGCAATGTCAATATGTTTTTATCCCTAGGTAAAAAAGGACAATTGATAAGTTTCCTGATCCATTTTTCAAACCATACCTGTGATATTCAAAAAGTGGCTATAACTAGGAACTCAATGTTGTCATGTTCAATTTTTTGTAAACATTTTCCCTGTAAACTGAATGGTGGGAAGATATAAACCAAGTTATGATGACATGGAAATTAAAATGCACAAAGAGCTTGTGCCCCAGGATCTGTGCTAGAAAATTATCTCCAGGTTTACCAAACAGCTAAAACTTCTTTTGCATGCATGTGGAGGTTTATCTCAGCTTCTAACCTCCTAAGCCCTGTGGTTTGTTTTCCATAAACACCTCCCCAAGTATAGTTAGAAGCATCTGATTGCAGAATAATGTGAGAATGCCTTCGAAGACAGTTGTAGTTATATTAGCTTTCCAATATTTCAAATCGTCCTCAACTTTTGGAGAGATAGCTATCAAAGTATGTAAGTTACCATATATGTGTAGTTATATTTGCTATTCAATATTTCAAATCATCCTCAACTTTTGGAGAGATAGCTATCAAAGTATGTAAGTTGCCATATACTTGTTTCTGGACACTGATTTTTAGAATTATCAAAGTTTTGATAAAACATTTTACATAATGGAACCCAGGAAAGCTAGCAATCATTTTCCCCACCAACTCTGCCACACTCTGCATTACATCACTATCTTTGTTATTCAGCTGAATGGACAGAGTTTTTATTATGTTCTCGAAAAAATTTGGGGGGGAGCATATAGTCACCTCCATGTCCAACACAAATGGTTTCCGGAAGATAACTTTAGTTTGACTGAATAAAATGAAATAAAATTTTATATAGAGATTTATAACCACATAATACAGGTTGGGATTGATAGTGGGCTTCGTCCGGTATTTTCTGGCAGAGTTATAGCACTTTTCCAAGACATGTTGATATTGGTTTCCGGATGATAACTTTAGTTTGTGTGAATGAAATGAAACAAAATTTTACACATAGGTTTATAACCACATAATACATATTGTATTGACAGTGGGCTTGGTCTGAGTTATGGCACTTTTCTGACTTAGAAAACATGTTGAAATTACTTTCCGGATGGTAACTTGAGTTATAGGTGTCCGATTTCAAACAAACTTGGAATATAGCTTACTGTAGACAATATACTAGATGGTTTGATTTTGAGTGTGGTGCAATAATTTTTATCTGAGTTATGGCCCCTTTTTGGACTTTGTTAACCACTAAAATATATTTTTTTAGCTCACCTGACTGAAAGTCGGGGTAGCTTAAGTGATCACTTTCTGTCCACCGTCCATCCATCCGTCTGTCCATCATCCGGCATCTGTCCAGCGTGAACTTTACATTATCGACTTCTCCTCATAAATCTCTGGACCAAATTGAACCAAATTTCATATGCTTACAAGTTCCTCATTATATGTCAATTCAAGTTTGTTCAAATAAAGTTGCAATGCACCACAAGGAGCATTACTCTGATAGCACCCATAAATTGTTTTCCAATATGGTAGCAGACTTCCAGGAACCATTGGTGCCTGCTGTCAACTCTGTGAGCTGATTTCATATATTTTCCATTTTCAATACATCTCAAACATCATTTTGATAGAATTTGTGTATATTTAATTTTAATTTATGGAATATCAGAGGTGGGAATTTCAAAGTAAACAAATTTTCCCTTACTTGTGTAGCACCTTAACTAAACTTGACTTTATCTCCATGTTGCGGTCACAATTAGCGATTGTGCAGAAATATATGACCTTTTGATAGCCAGGGCCATCCTGTGTCAGACAATTTTACTGGTGGAGGAATCCAGAGTACCCACAGAGAACTACCAAGTAGTGGCTAGCAACTGTCATACTCCCCAACGTACTAACTCTGCACAAGCAGTTAGCATTGGTTGAAGACAAGTGCACCATTGATGTGCAGTATGCCTTAGTACACAGCATGACCATGCCCGCACATAGGCAAATGGAATTAAGAGCCTTGCCCAAGGACACAATGCAGTTACCCCTAGTGGGGATCGAACCATGGACCTTTCAGTTTGAAGTCCAGTGCCTTAACCACAGTGCCACCACGCTCCCTAAACACCAATAAATAAATAAATAATATTAGGAATCCATTGGCCCCCATTGAATCCACTTCATTTTTATTCGCATACAATGTGTTTCAGTTGTACACAAGTCCAAAATGAACATTCAAATTCAGTTCAGTAAGCACACCATTAATTTCTTTCGTATTGTTTTATTAGTCTGTGTGAAACACACAGACTATTGTTTTTGCACGGTTTCTTTTTCTCCTTCTTCTTCTTCTTCTTCTTCTTCTTCTTCTTCTCCTGTCTTCTGTCTTCTCATCACTTTTTTGTCCGCAAGATAACTCGAAAACGAATTGCCCTATCGCGTTGATTTTTGGCATGCTGATAGACAGCCACAAGTTCTCGGCACTGAATATTTTTCAGATTCCTGGGGTATCAGGGGTGTCTGTAGGGGTGTTTTGAAAGTGGGTCACGCCCATATCTCAGGCGTGGTATGACCTACAGACCTGGGACCAACACCAAATGAGTCGACATTCGATGGAGGTTCAAAATATGGGTCAAGGTCACGGAGGTCATCTAGGGGTCATTGAGTGCATTTTTCAGAATTGCTGGAAATCACATTTTTTGACCACCTAAAGTATTCCTGACGTACACACATGCATTTTGACGTAAAAAAGTGGGCGTGGCCAAAATTTTTGAAAGTGGGTCACGCTCATATCTCAAGCATGGTATGACATATGGACCTGGGACCAACACCAAATGAGTCGACACTCGATGGAGATTCAAAATATGGGTCAAGATCACGGACGTCACCTAGGGGTCATTAAGTGCATTATTCATAATTGCTAGAAATCACATTTTTTGACCCCCTAAAACATTCCTGACATACACACATGCATTTTGACGTATAAAAAAGTGGGCGTGGCCAAAATTTTTGAATGTGGGTCACGCTCATATCTCAAGCATGGTATGACGTATGGACCTAGGACCAACACCAAATGAGTCGACACTCGATGGAGATTCAAAATATGGGTCAAGGTCATGGAGGTCACTTGGGGTCATTAAGTGCAATTCTCATAATTGCTAGAAATCACATTTTTTGACCCCCTAAAGCATTCCTGACGTACACACATGTATTTTGATGTAAAAAAGTGGGCGTGGCCAAAATTTTTGAAAGTGGGTCATGCTCATATCTCAAGCATGGTATGTCGTATGGACCTGGGATCAACAGCAAATGGGTCGAAACTCGATGGAGATTCAGAATATTGGTCAAGGTCATGGAGGTCACCTAGGGGTCATTAAGTGCATTTTTTATAATTGCTAGAAATCACATTTTTTGACACCCTAAAGCATTCCTGACATACACACATGCATTTGTACGTAAAAAAAGTGGGCGTGGCCAAAATTTTTGAAAGTGGGTCACGCTCATATCTCAAGCATGGTATGATGTATGGACCTGGGACCAACACCAAATGAGTCGACACTCGATAGAGATTCAAAATATGGGTCAAGGTCACCGAGGTCACTCAGGGGTCAATGAGTGCATTTTTCATAATTGCTGGAAATCACATTTTTTGATCTCCAAATGCTTACCCAAAATTCAGATGTGCATTTTTTCATGAAAAAAGTGGGCGTGGCCAAAATTTTTGTATGTGGGTCACGCTCATATCTCAAGCATGGTATGACGTATGGACCTGGGATTAACACCAAATGAGTCGACACTCGATGGAGATTCAGAATATGGGTCAAGGTCATGGAGGTCACCTAGGTTTCATTAAGTGCATTCTTTATAATTGCTAGAAATCACATTTTTTGACACCCTAAAGCATTCCTGACATACACACATGCATTTTGACGCAAAAAAAGTGGGCGTGGCCAACATTTTTGAAAGTGGGTCATGCTCATATCTCAAGCATGGTATGACGTATGGACCTGGGACCAACACCAAATGAGTCGACACTTGATGGGGATTCAAAATATGGGTCAAGGTCACCGAGGTCACTCAGCGGTTAATGAGTGCATTTTTCATAATTGCTGGAAATCACATTTTTTGACCTCCAAATGCTTCCCCAAAATTTAGATGTGCATTTTTTCATGAAAAAAAGTGGGCGTGGCCAAAATTTTTGAAAGTGGGTCACACTCATATCTCAAGGATGGTGTGATGCATGGACCTGGAGCCAACACTAAATAAGTTGACACTTGATGGAAGTTAAAAAATGTGGGTCAAGGTTACGGAGGTCACTTGTGGTCATTGAGTGCATTTTTTCAGAATTGCTGGAAATCACATTTTTTGACTCTCTAAAGCCTTCCTGAAGTCCATACATCCATTTTTACATAAAAAGTTGGTGTGGCCAAAATTCGTGAAAGTGGGTCATGCTCATATTTCAAGCATGGTATGATGTATGGACCTGGGACCAATACCAACGAGTCGACACTCGATGGAGATTCAAAATTTGGGCCAAGGTCAAACAGGAGTCAACAGGGCTATTACCAGAATTGCTGGAAATCATATTTTTGAACCTCCTTGTGCTTTCCCTTGATTGGTCCCTTTGAATACTGTGAAGATATATACCTTATCTGGTTTCTTGGAAAAAATTAACTGATTTTTGAATGAATATCTATAAATACTGTCATTGAAAACCTATTTCTTATTTCTTTAAAACTATTTTATCCCCAAAATAAGCCTCTAAAGTATTCCCATTACATTCATAGAGGGGCATGGTGGCTAAGCAGTTAGAGGTGCAGGCTGCAAGCCGAGAGGTTCTCAGTTCGAATCTTATCTGCGGCAACTGCCTTGTGTCTTTGGGCAAAAACACTTCACTCCCATTGCCCACATAATGGCATAGTGATGTTGTGTACTAAAACATACTGCATGCCAATGATACACTTGCACTAACCCTGCTTGTGTGGAGTTAGCATGTTGGGGATCCAGACAGTTGCTTGTTGTTGTTGTTTGGTGGTTCTCTGTGTTCTCTGGTTTCCTCCATCCATAAAAACTGTACGACACGAGGCGGGCCTAGCTGTTGAAGTGTCATTAAACCCCAATAAATTAATAACATTCATAGAATGTCTTCTATGCACTGTTTGTCAACATGATAACCCAAATACAATCAATCCTATCTCAATGTTTTTGGTATACTGATAGACTGCCTGCCATTGGTATTTGGTCATCTATGATTTGGAGGCATGTGGGGCCTTCAGGCTCTAGATGTTAAAAATATGTTTACAACATTTACTGGGAAATGAGTTAGCTGAAGCAGTAACCATTATCTAAAACAGAAATCTCCAGAGAGAAAGCTGAGATAGAATTCTTTGTTACATTGAACAGCACTGTATATTTATGTTGTATCATGTTAGAAAACTTCAGTCTCAGTCATTGAAGAGAGAGAGAGAAACCTTCACTTTTCAAAGCATTTTTTTTTAAAAATCTATTTATTCTCAATCATAACTCAGGATTGAGAGGTTTTGGGATGGAGTGGTGTGTGGCTTTCTCAAAACACCTATCACAGTTACAAAGTAATAAAATGGAATATTTGAATGGTCAGATTTTAACCCTCTTAATACTTCGATGTGAGTAAAAAAATATCTTTAATACTAGAGAAACAGAATTTACTGCATCCAGTAAATTCAAGTCTGTGTGAAAAGGGTTAAAGTATCAGGAATAAACTCTACAGAAAGAGAATTTATGGAGGCTTATCTTCTGGTGTAAAATATTTTTTAACAAATCAGAAATGGGTTTTTCGTTAACAGTATTTACAGATATTCATACAGGAATCAGAACAATTTTTATAAGAAACCAGAAAAGGCATATATGTGACCAGCATTTAAAGGGTTCGATACACGAATCAGAAATGGACAATTTTGGCTCTGCCCACTAATTTGAGTGATGAAATACATTCATAAACTTTAGAAATACATTAAGGTGTAAATGCATTTCCCAGTCTTTCTGAATAATATGCACTTGATGACCTCATTCAGGTGGACCATATATTGAATCTTCAGCAATGTTTAACTCAGTCGGTGTAGTCCCATGTCCACATCTACATTGAAGAATGAGCGCAACCCACTTTGAAATAATGGCTCCACCAACTTCAGATCTGTCATCTGATATTCAGATCGAACGGGTGAAAAAACATAGATAAGTGCAAACTGGTTATTGTTAACCAGCATGCCAAAATGCATAGAGATAGGACGCTCCGTATTTGAGTTGTCGCGCTGGCAAAGGGTGCATAAACTCTATGTCGGAGATATTGTCATAAAAACCTTAAAAAACCCCAAGAGCTCATTTGAAAGCCTGCTGTTAAAAGCATCTAGTGACCTAAACAAGACATACATAAAACTAGAACTTCTCTAATAAATTAATTTTAAACAGTCATAGCACTAACACAGTTAACAGAACATTCAACTATGTCAGTATTGCATCTTTTACTGGCATCCTGACAGTATTGTGATAGGTTTCAATAACAAATCTAGAGTGTAGTTTTACAATTACATGTACACTGGAATTCTTCATTATCAAGTTGTTTGTTTTTATATTAACTTGGTTTGGGAATTAATTCTGAACAATGAGATTAAATAAATAGATCATGTTATTGTATTTGACAGTCACAGCTTTCTCCCCACTGCTTTTTGTGAAATTCTTTCATGGAGAAAATATTCATACAGGAATCAGAACAATTTTTCTAAGAAACCCGAAAAGGCATATATGTGCACACCATTTATAGGGTTCGATCAAGGAATCAGAAATGGACATTACTGCCGCTACCATTTATTTGAATGATGAGATACATGTATAATCTTCAGAACTGCATTAATTGGTATAAAATGAAATTCCCAATAGGTCGAAAAAGTATGCATTTAATGACCTCTCTTGACCGCATAGAGGTGGACCACATTTTGAACCTCCAGCAAGTTTCAACTCATTTGGTGTAGGTACCATTACTATAGGACATACTAAACCTGAAGTATGAGCATAAACTACTTTATAAATATTGGCTCCACCAACTCCGGATCTGCCATATTTGTAGATGATGGCAAATGTTCATATTAGCAAGGCAATGATGAAGTGCATGCATGGTACCTCTGGAAAATATATTGCAAGTAAAAAGGTTCAGTAATGTTGGAATGTAGACATTGAAAGGCCTTGAAGACCCCCAAGAGCCTGTCTGAAGACTTATTGGCATTGTCAAAATACCAAGGTCCCATCTATATCCATGTGAGTGTAGAACAACACTGTGAGAATGGAAATGGTTTTCATTATTCTCAATGATTTTTTCGAAGAGAGGTGCACCATCGAAGTGCAGTACTCTTTAGTACACAGCGCCACCGTGCCCCCATATTAAGATTTTCAGAGTGTTAAAATATTCGCTTTAAATATTTTAATCCTTTAACCTTTTACCCAGATGGTAGAGGTGCAGGCTGCAAGCCGAGAGGTCCTCGGTTCGAATCCCACCTGCGGCAACCGCGTTGTGTCCTTGGGCAAGACACTTCACCCACATTGCCCACATAGGGGCACGGTGACGCTGTGTACTAAGGCGTACTGTACGTCGATGGTGCACCTGTCTTCAACCAATGCTAACCCTGCTTGTGTGGAGTTGGTATGTTGGGGAGCTGACAGTTGCTCGCCGTTGCTCGGTGGTTCTCTCCGGGTACTCCGGCTTCCTCCACCCGTAAAACTGTCACGGTCATGGTTAGCCATTGTGCAGAAATATGTGACCTTAAAACACCAATAAAAATAAAAAAAAACCTTTACCCAACGAATCGGCCGCATCCGCCCGTGTAATATGCAAATTGAGAAGTTGAAAAAATATTAGTTCCAACGAGGGGTCCCATGATATGGTTTTGTTGAAATTGTTTGGAAAATTTGAAAAAAAAATGATATTTGAAATAATAAATTTTGCTGTCGTCTCCGTTGGGTGAAGGGTTAAATGGGGGCGCAATGGCTGAGTTGGCAGAGGTGCAGGTTGCAAGTCGAGCGGTCCTCACTCTGTCCTTGGGCAAGACACTTCACCCCATTGCCTACGTGGGTGCATGGTGGCGATGTGTACTAAAGCGTACTGCACATCGATGGTGCACCTGTATTCAACCAATGCTAACCCTGCTTGTGTGGAGTTAGTATGTGTGGAATCTGATAGTTGCTTGCTGTTGCCCGGAGGTCCTCCTCCCCAGGTACTCTGGCTTCCTCTGCCTGTAAAACTATCCTGGTCATGGTAAACCACTGTGCAGAAATATGTGAAATTAAACACCAATAAATAAATAATCCTTTAAAAAATGAGCTCATTCCAATGAAGGGTCATAAGCTATGTTTTTCAAGCAAAAATGAAAAAGTAATTAAAACTGAATAGACATTTCTGTGTATAAAGCTGACCGGTTTTTGCCGTTATGTTGGTTAAAGGGTTAAGAATCTCTTAGTTTGGAAAGCACACTGAAAAGGTGTCCCATTCCACATAGAATTAAATGTTTCAGAAAAGGTAGCGAAAAACATTCTGTAGCCATGAGTTATATTAAAGATATTTTTTTACTCACATCGAAGTATTAAGAGGGTTAAAATCTGACCATTCAAATATTCCATTTTATTACTTTGTAACTGTGATAGGTGTTTCGAGAAAGCCACACACCACTCCATCCCAAAACCTCTCAATCCTGAGTTATGATTGAGAATAAATAGATTTTTAAAAAAAAATGCTTTGAAAAGTGAAGGTTTCTCTCTCTCTTCAATGACTGAGACAGAAGTTTTCTAACATGATACAACATAAATATACAGTGCTGTTCAATGTAACAAAGAATTCTATCTCAGCTTTCTCTCTGGAGATTTCTGTTTTAGATAATGGTTACTGCTTCAGCTAACTCATTTCCCAGTAAATGTTGTAAACATATTTTTAACATCTAGAGCCCGAAGGCCCCACATGCCTCCAAATCATAGATGACCAAATACAAATGGCAGGCAGTCTATCAGTATACCAAAAACATTGAGATAGGATTGGTTGTATTTGGGTTATCATGTTGACAAACAGTGCATAGAAGACATTCTATGAATGTTATTAATTTATTGGGGTTTAACGACACTTCAACAGCTAGGCCCGCCTCATGTCGTACAGTTTTTATGGATGGAGGAAACCAGAGAACACAGAGAACCACCAAACAACAACAACAAGCAACTGTCTGGATCCCCAACATGCTAACTCCACACAAGCAGGGTTAGTGCAAGTGTATCATTGGCATGCAGTATGTTTTAGTACACAACATCACTATGCCATTATGTGGGCAATGGGGGTGAAGTGTTTTTGCCCAAAGACACAAGGCACTTGCCGCAGATAGGATTCGAACTGAGAACCTCTCGGCTTGCAGCCTACACCTCTAACTGCTTAGCCACTGTGCCCCTCTATGAATGTAATGGGAATACTTTAGAGGCTTATTTTGGGGATAAAATAGTTTTAAAGAAATAAGAAATAGGTTTTCAATGACAGTATTTATAGATATTCATTCAAAAATCAGTTAATTTTTTCCAAGAAACCAGAAAAGATATATATCTTCACAGTATTCAAAGGGACCAATCAAGGGAATGCACAAGGAGGTTCAAAAATATGATTTCCAGCAATTCTGGTAATAGCCCTCGTGACTCCTGTTCGACCTTGGCCCAAATTTTGAATCTCCATCGAGTGTCGACTCGTTGGTATTGGTCCCAGGTCCATACATCATACCATGCTTGAAATATGAGCATGACCCACTTTCACGAATTTTGGCCACACCAACTTTTTATGTAAAAATGGATGTATGGACTTCAGGAATGCTTTAGAGTGTCAAAAAATGTGATTTCCAGCAATTCTGAAAAAATGCACTCAATGACCACAAGTGACCTCCGTAACCTTGACCCACATTTTTGAACCTCCATCAAGTGTCAACTTATTTAGTGTTGGCTCCAAGTCCATGCATCACACCATCCTTGAGATATGAGCGTGACCCACTTTCAAAAATTTTGGCCACGCCCACTTTTTTCATAAAAAAATGTACATCTGAATTTTGGGGAAGCATTTGGAGGTAAAAAAATGTGATTTCCAGCAATTATGAAAAATGCACTCATTGACCCCTGAGTGACCTCGGTGACCTTGACCCATATTTTGAATCTCCATCAAGTGTCGACTCATTTGGTGTTGGTCCCAGGTCCATACGTCATACCATGCTTGAGATATGAGCATGACCCACTTTCAAAAATGTTGGCCACGCCCTCTTTTTTTATGTCAAAATGCATGTGTGTATGTCAGGAATGCTTTAGGGTGTCAAAAAATGTGATTTCTAGCAATTATAAAGAATGCACTTAATGAACCCTAGGTGACCTCCATGACCTTGACCCATATTCTGAATCTCCATCGAGTGTCGACTCATTTGGTGTTAATCCCAGGTCCATACGTCATACCATGCTTGAGATATGAGCGTGACCCACATTCAAAAATTTTGGCCACGTCCACTTTTTTTCATGAAAAAATGCACATCTGAATTTTGGGGAAGCATTTGGAGGTCAAAAAATGTGATTTCCAGCAATTATGAAAAATGCACTCATTGACCCCTGAGTGACCTTGGTGACCTTGACCCATATTTTGAATCTCCATCGAGTGTCGACTCATTTGGTGTTGGTCCCAGGTCCACACGTCATACCATGCTTGAGATATGAGTGTGACCCACTTTCAAAAATTTTGGACACGCCCACTTTTTTTACGTCAAAATGCATGTGTGTATGTCAGGAATGCTTTAGGGTGTCAAAAAATGTGATTTCTAGCAATTATAAAAAATGCACTTAATGACCCCTAGGTGACCTCCATGACCTTGACCAATATTCTGAATCTCCATCGAGTTTCGACTCATTTGGTGTTGATCCCAGGTCCATACGACATACCATGCTTGAGATATGAGCGTGACCCACTTTCAAAAATTTTGGCCACGCCCACTTCTTTTTTACATCAAAATACATGTGTGTACGTCAGGAATGCTTTAGGGGGGTCAAAAAATGTGATTTCTAGCAATTATGAAAAATGCACTTAATGACCCCAAGTGACCTCCGTGACCTTGACCCATATTTTGAATCTCCATCGAGTGTCGACT
Organism: Pictodentalium vernedei; assembly: GCA_031216915.1. Lineage (NCBI taxonomy): Eukaryota > Metazoa > Mollusca > Scaphopoda > Dentaliida > Dentaliidae > Pictodentalium > Pictodentalium vernedei. The sequence continues at coordinate 413,698,797 of CM062296.1, forward strand.
CATTTGGTGTTGGTCCTAGGTCCATACGTCATACCATGCTTGAGATATGAGCGGGACCCACATTCAAAAAATTTGGCCACGCCCACTTTTTTTTACGTCAAAATGCATGTTCGTATGTCAGGAATGCTTTAGGGGGGTCAAAAAATGTGATTTCTAGCAATTATGAAAAATGCACTTAATGACCCCCTAGGTGACCTCCGTGACCTAGACCCATATTTTGAATCTCCATCGAGTGTCGACTCATTTGGTGTTGGTCCCAGGTCCATACGTCATACCATGCTTGAGATATGAGCGTGACCCAGTTTCAAAAATTTTGGCCATGCCCACTTTTTTTACGTCAAAATGCATGTGTGTACGTCAGGAATACTTTAGGGGGTCAAAAAATGTGATTTCCAGCAATTCTGAAAAATGCACTCAATGACCCCTAGATGACCTCCATGACCTTGACCCATATTTTGAACCTCCATCGAATGTCGACTCATTTGGTGTTGGTCCCAGGTCTGTAGGTCATACCACGCCTGAGATATGGGCGTGACCCACTTTCAAAACACCCCTACAGACACCCGTGATACCCCAGGAATCTGAAAAATATTCAGTGCCGAGAACTTGTGGCTGTCTATCAGCATGCCAAAAATCAACGAGATAGGGCAATTCGTTTTCGAGTTATCTTGCGGACAAAAAAGTGATGAGAAGACAGAAGACAGGAGAAGAAGAAGAAGAAGAAGAAGAAGAAAAAAAAGAAAAAAAAGAAAAAAAAAGAAAAAGAAAAAGAAACCGTGCAAAAACAATAGTCTGTGTGTTTCTCACAGACTAATAACTCATGGCTACAGAATGTTTTTCGCTCTCTTTTCTGAAACATTTAATTCTATGTGGAATGGGACACCTTTTCAGTGTGCTTTCCAAACTAAGGGATTCTTAACCCTTTAACCAACATAACGGCAAAAACCGGTCAGCTTTATACACAGAAATGTCTATTCAGTTTTAATTACTTTTTCATTTTTGCTTGAAAAACATAGCTTATGACCCTTCATTGGAATGAGCTCATTTTTTAAAGGATTATTTATTTATTGGTGTTTAATTTCACATATTTCTGCACAGTGGTTTGCCATGACAAGGATAGTTTTATGGGCGGAGGATGCCAGAGTACCTGGGGAGGAGGACCTCTGGGCAACAGCGAGCAACTATCAGATTCCCCACATACTAACTCCACACAAGCAAGGTTAGCATTGGTTGAATACAGGTGCACCATCGATGTGCAGTACGCTTTAGTACACATCGCCACCATGCACCCACGTAGGCAATGGGGTGAAGTGTCTTGCCCAAGGACAGAGTGAGGACCGCTCGACTTGCAGCCTGCACCTCTGCCAGCTCAGCCATTGCGCCCCCATTTAACCCTTTACCCAACGGAGACGATAGCAAAATTTATTATTTCAAATATCATTTTTTTCAAATTTTCCAAACAATTTCAACAAAACCATATCATGGGACCCCTCGTTGGAACTAATATTTTTTCAACTTCTCAATTTGCATATTACGCGGGCGGATGCGGCCGATTCGTTGGGTAAAGGTTTTTTTTATTTTTATTGGTGTTTTAAGGTCACATATTTCTGCACAATGGCTAACCATGACCATGACAGTTTTACGGGTGGAGGAAGCCGGAGTACCCGGAGAGAACCACCGAGCAACGGCGAGCAACTGTCGGCTCCCCAACATACCAACTCCACACAAGTAGGGTTAGCATTGGTTGAAGACAGTTGCACCATCGACGTACAGTACGCCTTAGTACACAGCATCACCGTGCCCCTACGTGGACAATGGGGGTGAAGTGTCTTGCCCAAGGACACAACGCGGTTGCCGCAGGTGGGATTCGAACCGAGGACCTCTCGGCTTGCAGCCTGCACCTCTACCATCTGGGTAAAGGGTTAAAGGATTAAAATGGAATATTTAAAGCGAATATTTTAACCCTCTGAAAATCTTAATATGGGGGCACGGTGGCGCTGTGTACTAAAGCGTACTGCATTTCGATGGTGCACCTCTCTTCGAAAAAATCATTGAGAATAATGAAAACCATTTCCATTCTCACAGTGTTGTTCTAAACACACATGGATATAGATGGGACCTCGGTATTTTGACAATGCCAATAAGTCTTCAGACAGGCTCTTGGGGGTCTTCAAGGCCTTTCAACGTCTACATTCCAACATTACTGAACCTTTTTACTTGCAATATATTTTCCAGAGGTACCATGCATGCACTTCATCATTGCCTTGCTAATATGAACATTTGCCATCATCTACAAATATGGCAGATCCGGAGTTGGTGGAGCCAATATTTATAAAGTAGTTTATGCTCATACTTCAGGTTTAGTATGACCTATAGTAATGGTACCTACACCAAATGAGTTGAAACTTGCTGGAGGTTCAAAATGTGGTCCACCTCTATGCGGTCAAGAGATGTTATTAAATGCATACTTTTTTGACCTATTAGGAATTTCATTTTATACCAATTAATGCAGTTCTGAAGATTATACATGTATCTCATCATTCAAATAAATGGTAGCGGCAGTAATGTCCATTTCTGATTCCTTGATCGAATCCTATAAATGGTGTGGGATTCGAACCGAGGTTTCTTAGAAAAATTGTTCTCATTCCTGTTTGAATATTTTCTCCATGAAAGAATTTCACAAAAAGCAGTGGGGAGAAAGCTGTGACTGTCAAATACAATAACATGATCTATTTATGTAATCTCATTGTACAGAATTAATTCCCAAACCAAGTTAATATAAAAACAAACAACTTGATAATGAAGAATTCCAGTGTACATGTAATTGTAAAACTACACTCTAGAGTTGTTATTGAAACCTATCAGAATACTGTCAGGATGCCGGTAAAAGATGCAATACTGACATAGTTGAATGTTCTGTTAACTGTGTTAGTGCTATGACTGTTTAAAATTAATTTATTAGAGAAGTTCTAGTTTTATCTATGCCTTGTTTAGGTCACTAGATGCTTTTAAGAGCAGGCTTTCAAATGAGCTCTTGGGGTTTTTAAGGTTTTTATGACAATATCTCTGGCATAGAGTTTATGCACCCTTTGTCAGCGCGACAACTCAAATACGGACCGTCCTATCTCTATGCATTTTGGCATGCGGGTTAACAATAACCAGTTTGCACTTATCTATGTTTTTTTCACCCGTTCGATCTGAATGTCAGATGACAGATCTGAAGTTGGTGGAGCCATTATTTCAAAGTGGGTTGCGCTCATTCTTCAATGTAGATGTGGACATGGGACTACACCGACTGAGTTGAACATTGCTGGAGATTCAATATATGGTCCACCTGAATGAGGTCATCAAGTGCATATTATTCATAAAGACTGGGAAATGCATTTACACCTTAATGTATTTCTAAAGTTTATGAATGTATTTCATCACTCAAATTAGTGGGCAGAGCCAAAATTGTCCATTTCTGATTCGTGTATCGAACCCGTTAAATGCTGGTCACATATATGCCTTTTCTGGTTTCTTATAAAAATTGTTCTGATTCCTGTATGAATATCTGTAAATACTGTTAACGAAAAACCCATTTCTGATTTGTTAAAAAATATTTTACTCCAGAAGATAAGCCTCCATAAATTCTCTTTCTGTAGAGTTTATTCCTGATACTTTAACCCTTTTCACACAGACTTGAATTTACTGGATGCAGTAAATTCTGTTTCTCTAGTATACAATATTCTTTTATACTGGTGATAATATGAAATAGTTATGATGGTTCCTCTTATTTTCATTATTAACAGGGAACATGAAAATTGTACCAACGTGACAATTCTGATCATTGATTCCATTGTTGCTGAACTGACAAAATGATTGCATAGATGTGCGGTGAATGATTTAGACCATATATCTTATATTGATTGATGTTGTCATTGTCATTATTTAGTCAGACTACATAACATTGAATGTTTGACACTGACACACATATAGGTTCATCAATAACTGTCTCACACTTTATAACTGCTATTATTTTTCCAGTAGAGTTGCCCATAATATTATCTGTGCTTTTATTTTACCATTTACCATTCTATACTCCTGAATTGCAACATCTAAGGTTTAACCCTTGTTCTTGTACAGTTATTCTACAATTCTCATATTAACTGTATCAGACCAAAAAACACAATCCTGTATCAACTGGAAAGTGATGAAAGCCAAAACGAGACTCAACTGAAAACTGATGGAAGTCTCAGCCAAGGCTCTACTAAAAGATGATAAGAGCCAACTTGAACACTGGGGCTCTATGAAAAAGTGATGGAGGCCTCTTACAGGATTCTACTGGAAAGTGATGAATGCCGCCTCCAGAGCTCTACTGAAAAGTTCTGTAAGCCACCACCAGGGATCTGCTGAAAACTGAAGGAAGCCTGAGGCTCCACTGAGAGGTGACAAAAATCACCACTAGGACTATACAGAAAAGTAATAGAAACCACCATCTACTGAAAAATTATGGAATCCACTATAGTGGTTTTACAACTTTCATTTTTAATCCAGTGATTCCTCACTTAATCAAAAACTAATTTATAGAAAAAGCACCCATACTATTTGTTTAGAACTTAAACATGAAACCATTTACCATACCTTTTGTTCAAATTGACCTTGTAATTACATATGAATTATAGAGCTAATCACTTGATTGAATAAAAATGGTGTAGTTGATGAGAAATTTAAATTGACCACCACAAAATTCTTAGGTTTCCCAGACATTTTCAACCTCAAGACTTGTAATGTAACCATTTAATATTTATTCATTTATTTAGTTACTGGATTTTAACAACACTTTCGACAGCCAGGGTCACCTTCTGTCGGACAGTTTTATGAGTGGAGGAAGCCGGAGTGCCCAGAGAAAAAGGCCAGCAACTGTCAGAATCCTTGGCATACTAACTTCACACAAGTAGAGTTAGCATTGTTTGAAGACAGGTGCACCATCGACATGCATTAATCCTTAGTACACAGCACCACCATGCCCCCATGTGTGCAATTTGGATTAAGTGCCTCAGGCCTGGCATTTTCAGGAGAGCGATTCATTCACTTGCCTACCGCTCGCCTTAAAAAAATTAAGGAGGGCGAAAAGTAGACCCCCCAGTCTTAAAAAATAATAACCCACATCTTTTCAGATCTCTGCTATGTTACTGCTTTCTGTAACACTGCCCCTCCCACACCTCCGGGCCTTACCGAGGCCCGGAGGTGTGGGAGGGACAGTGTAGCCATCTCACAGAGATTACCTTGTTAGCAACACTAAATATAATGTACAAAGCCTACAAGGCAGAATTCATTAATAGTAAAACTTCATTTTGCCACTTTTAGCTTTTGTAAGCTTAAGGAGAACTAATCGCTCCCCTAGGCCATGCAAGGGGAGCAATTTTTTTAGCCCCCTCCTGCATTTTTAAAAATGCCAAGCCTGGTGCCTTAGCCAAGAACACCATGCAGGTACCCCCTGGACCTCTTGGTTTGAAGTTAAATGCTGTAACCACTGAGCCACCATGCTCCCTAAACATTTTATATATTTTATCGCAGAGCTCCATGAGTTCAATGAAACAACATATAATGGCTTAAATATTTTATTTGTCACCAGAATACAGGAAATTCTCCAGATTTTGCTTAGATGAATATCCCTGTATATTATATTTTGTCCGGATATGGTAATGTATGTATGTGGCCTTGTTCTCACATTCCACAGGTTGACATGACAACAAAAGAAATACACTCGCAGTTTGTAAGGCTGTTGTTCCAAACTTGATTAATATATGGACCATATCAAGTTATTCAAAATTGTTACTGGAAGCCACATAACAGGCCACATCCACTGTGAATATCCTTTGTTTTCATTTGAATCTAAATTTAACCCTTTACCCAATACAGACAATGTCAAAAAATTCAAATCTGTTGCTGGAAGCCACATAACATCAGATCACATCCACTGTGAATATCCTTTGTTTTCATTTTAATCTAAATTTAACCCTTTACCCAGTGCAGACAATGTCAAAATTTATGAATTTAAATATTATTTTTTCAAAGTTTTCATGAAAGTTATATCATGTGACCCCTCAGGGGAATGAGCTCATGGAGCTTGTTCCAACGACGTGTCACATGATATGCTTTTGTTGAAATTTTTTGAAAAATATTTTTTTTATTTGCTGAATTTGTTTGTTACATAGGCGGATGCGGCCAATTTGTTCGGAAAAGTGTCAATAGACCTGAGTTACTGTGCATCTATGTGGGCTTGTTCTTACCTTCAGTTAGTTGACATGACAATAAAAGAAATACATTCATGATTTGTTTGGCACCTGATTGACTGGAAAGTGTTTGGTAAATTCATGATCTGCATTAGAATTGCGTTTTTTGTTGTAATCATCAGATGCTCATTTTCAAATCCTTACTAGTTTTCTGCTCCAAATTGTAAATTATTATTTTAATTTCATTTTTTATAATTCATTTAATTTATGTACCCTATTAGCATTGTTAATACAGTTAACTATTCTGTACTTTTTAAAGCTGTGAGTGGGTACAATTTAAGACACAACCTTATTCTCATCCTTCCTTTCAGACTCTCCTTTATACTATCATTTATGTTCCTTTATTTTCAACAACTCCCAGGTGTCAGCTCCAATGATAACCCAGGCCTGGCAATCTAGAAAATCAAGGAGTACAGAACAGTTGCCCTCCTCAGATTGCTTGGAAGTGCAATTGCACCTGGAATTTTCAATGCAAAAACTTGTATGCTGTTTTGGTTATATTCACTTCAAGGTATTAATATTGTGACTGAAAAGTAGTACTACATTCAGCTACAAAGTGAAAAAATTGGCACACACATCTCATTATTCAAAATGTTGCATTCAGTTCTTATGTGACTGTCTTCTACACTCAAAATGTATTGAAATGTAACACATGAAACTTCACAAAAATCATCAACATGATGAGGGGAAGTGCTTGACATAATTGTTTTCTTGCTCCGTTTCAAGATGGCCAACTGGTGGCTATATTGGAGTTTTTTTCACTTAGAAAAATTGAATGCCCCTTTTCAGTCACCCACACTATGAGGTATGCCACAGTGGGGGTATACTGGGAGACAGACCATCTCAAGTATTGAATTTAAAAACTGTGAACTAACCAAGGGATGACTGAATATGGACTGTTGTCAAGTTAAAACATTTTTTTTTTAAACAGTAATTTTATTTCTGTAAAAATTAGAAACTGGGTTGGGCAAACAGGCATGGCCTGTATAAATGTCTTACAAATATTGCACATGCAGAGTGATGAACAAATAAATACTAGTGTAGAATAACTGAGATTTTTTTTTTTGCAAAGGTGTGTTTCAAGAAATCTGAGAAAACTCAACTAAGTAACCATTCTAGCTTAACTCCTGGAAAATAAATGACAAGACCTCTCATGACAACAGCTGAAAAACTATCAACTTTAGACCCTAGAGAGCATGCAGTTACAACGATGTGGCCCAAGTCAGATAGAACTTGCAACTTGTGTCCAAGAAAATAGATATTTCTTTTCACTGCTGAATAAGGGTACTGATCATGCCATGTGTCGCACACTCTGTCTGTAATTTGTAATCACCCCAATTCAGTGATGAAAGGACTGTCAATTGTTAGAGCTGAAATGGTTAAGGGGTTTTCTTGATCAATTAATTACGTGGATTAACCTTGGTAAACCGATTAATCACTTGTCCAAATAGATATCTGAATAACTGCCATACCGTTGATGATTTGCATCATGAACCCTTTACCCAACATAACAAACAAAACCAACTAGGGCAATATACAAAAATCTCCATTCAAATTTATTATGTTTTCAATTTTTGTCCCCAAAACATAGCTTTGCACCCCTCATTGGAATGAGCTCGGTGTAAGTGTGTATTATGTATTCAATTTTTTTTCTGCAAAAAAAATAGTGAGCGCCCTGTTACACAGTATAATTAATTGAAATTTTGGGATGAGGGCATCTTTTGTGGTATTATCAAACTAGCCAGAAAAATGCTGATCTCAGTGATCATGACGCCCTCAGGATGGGATCCCTCAATTTAACAGTGATTTAATCTTTGTTTACAAGGATTGGCAAACAGTTTATGCAACTTATATTAATGCCTCGCCTTTGCCCAATGGTGCAGATGTGTGAGCTGATCTTCATAGCGGCAACTTCATGGCCTCACTCTTCGTGAGTACTACGATGGAATCTTTAGTCTGTATGGAGTGTGTCTCTCTCTGCACAGAAATTTTTTGCCCCCCACCCGATAAGACAGTACACTATGACAGCATCACTCTACAATTGATGCTGACAATGAGTGTTCGGACACCTCAATAACTTTCCCCAACACTGATTTTAAAGGGAAAAACATTTGGCTTTTACCATTGGTCTAAATGATTTCATATTTGACATATAACATCTTTGTAAAGCAGCCTCGTATGTTTCGTTTACATCAAGCCCCTCAGGTTATTGTTAGGGGTTTTGTCGGGACTTGAATTTTAACATTGTGTGTAGAGTATAACACAGAAATAACTGTCCTCACACACAACTGGTCCAAATGATTTCATGTTTAATATATAAGACCTTCGTAATGAAGATTTACTAGTTTGTTGAAAATATATTCCCAGGGTCCTATTTTAGGGTCTTGGGGGACTAATATTTTAACACAGTGGATCATGGGGGAACCATTAAAATAATCGTTTTCTCACCAACAATATTTTTTTATTTGATTTATAATAGCCCTATCATCATTATCCTCAAATCATGGGGGCGTGATGTCACTGTGTACTGAGACGAACTACACATCGATGGTATGCTTGCCGTAGACCAATTTTAACCCTGCTTGTGCAGAGTTAGTTGGTTGGGGGAGTCTGACACTTCCTCCCTGCTGCTTAGTTGCTCTCTCCAGGTACTCCAGCTTCCTCCACCCATAAAACTGTACAACACAAGGTGACACTGGCTGTCAGAAGTGTCATTAAAGCCCAATAAAAACAAAAAATAACCTCAAATATTGTTTTAAACAAATGAATGTGAAGTACCATCATGACTTGGACTGGCATTGAAAAGCACCCATGCATATTTTTGTTTCATAGTTTCTATTGATAATTTAGTTGGCTATAAGATATCTGACATTGTGGGTTTCTGGTTCTTTGGTTAGATTGGATTGGTTATAGGGGATCTGTTGAAATGGGGATCTTGCCAGTTAGCTGAGTGTCTCAGGACCGGAGTCTCTTGTTATTCAACTGATTGAGTGCTAATTTTCAAAAAGAAATTTATAAAATTAGTATTTCATTTTCAAAGATTCCATGCTGCAAGAATGGGGAGCCTTAGCCAAACAAGATTTTTTAGTAATAATGGTTTTGTTACAAGTTTTTGGAGCATACCTGTTGGCACTGTCCAATAAATTGTAACAGAACAGTTTAAAAGGAACATTTTCCCCACTGCTGAGCAAACAGCAAGGTTGTGCCTTCACTTTAACTGGCTGAGTGCTAGAAGCCACTATCATTGCTCTAATGAAAAGTGCTGGAAACCACTCTAGCCCTTTACCCAACGTAATGGCCTAAACCGGCCAGCGCTATTCTCAAAAATTGCCAATTAATTTTCATTATTTTTTCGTTTTTTTCTCAAAAACTCAGGTTATGGACCCTTATTTGAATGGGCTCATCGAGTTCGTTCCAATGAGAGGTCATAACCTATGTTTTTGTGACAAAAAAATGAAAAAATTTAGTTATTCAAGAATTTTTTTTGCAAGTGTCTTCTGCTTTTCATGTTAGGTAAAGGGCTAGTGACCTTGCACAGTATTCATTAGCTTATTTACTCAACTGCTGAAACACAAAAATATTTATACAGAATTGTTTTGTTACAGTTTATTAGAGAGTACCAACAGACACCCTCCAATAAATTTTAACAAAGTAATTCTTTATGACTAAATCTTGCTAAAATAGAACTCTCTTTGCTGGTAGCATGTTATCCTTGAAAAAAATTACTTGTGTTACAAATCACCTTTGAATAATATACCACTCAAAGTTTGTTAAGCACCAAGTATATCCAACTACCTGTTTTATGTTTTTATTGAAATATTGTTATGAAAAGTGTATATATGTTTTATTTAACTATATCTTCATTGATTTAAGTACAGAAATTAAGATTTTGTTTGTGTTTGACATTATTTTTTAGTTTTTGAATACGATAACCATGGAAAATGGATATTATTATTAAAAGAGGAAACTTTTCAAATTTGCCAAAAAGTTGATGGAGTGAACTGGTATGGGTTCAATATCGAGTATCACTGTCAATTACAGCTTTACAACACCTTCTCATACTCCCAATCAGGTTCCTGATGGTCCTTTGTGGTATGTTGCTCCATTTTTGGACCATCATGGCACCAAGCTCCTGGACACTTCTTGGCTTGACTGGATGGGCTGAAATTGCAAGCTGCAACTCATTCCAGACACGTTCGATTGGATTGAGGTCAGGGGATCTTGCTGGCCAATCCATACGTTCAATCCCCTCCCCCTGTCGATACTCCCGGACAGCATAGGCAACATGAGGATGGGCATTATCTTCCATCAGAATGAATCTATCGCCCACTGCATCTGCATACAATCTGACGTGGGCATCCAGGATCTCATCAATATACCACTGTGCAGTCAATGTTCCACAGTCAAGGACACGGAGCTCTGTACGCACATCCCAGCTGATGCCGCCCCAGACCATTATTGACCCTCCACCATAACGGTCATGCTTAGCAATGTTGGCTGTATGGAATTACTCTTGTGGACTTCTCCATACCCTAGAATGCCTATCTGTGTAGTCGAGGCAGTACCTTGACTCATCTGTGAAAAGGACAGGTTGCCAATCTTCTCTGGTACATCCAACATGGTCCATGGCCCATTCATATTGTGTCTAGCGGTGGTTCTGGGACAGTGGAATGCAAATACATGGTCTTCTCGATCGGAGACCACCTTCATGCATCCTTGCCTGGATAGTCTGCGTCGAAACATTTGCTTTCTGAAGGTCACTGAGAAGCTGGGTTGCTGTTGCAAGACAGTTCCTACGGGCCTGAATGATCAAAAACTGGTCTTCAGCTGCAGATGTTGCTCTGTCTCTGCCACCACCATGCCGTCTTACTGGTTTGCCATACTGCTGAAATCTTGTTCAGGCTCTGGTGACCAGTGTAGGGTGCACACCAAGGGCTTCACCAACCTGCCGATGCGTAGCCCCTTGCTCCACCATCCCAACAGCCTGCCACATTTCTGCTTCAGACAAATGTCTTCTTACATTTGCATTCGCCATATTCAATCATTAAATCACAAGGGTTTGTGTTGAAATGAAGATTGAATAACCTACACATGTCATGTACATGTAGACAGAACACGAGAACATCATGAAAATCAAGAGATATATGCTTTCCATGACTGCCACGAAAAGTCTGCCTGTCAAGAGAGCTAATGTAAACACTGAGGGCCATTTCAATACATTCCTCAATCATATTCACCAAAAATATCGCAAATATGCCACAAGCAAATTTCACAATGATGTTTCAAATATGTGGTGCTTAGCAAACTTTGAGTAGTATAATTTAGTATGCTACCAGATAAATCCATTTATGTGACTTCTAGCAATTTTCATTAGAACTATGATGCTTGCTTCTTTTACTTGAGTCAGTTAAAGTACTTATGTCTTCAAATAAAATTTAAAAACAATTGTTTGAAGATTTAGGGGCTTAGACGCCTACATCCCATATCATCAGTTCTCCAACCCCAACATCTATGGGCGTGTAATGTCATTACTGGAGCTCAAAAAACTGCTCTTTTGTTTTTAAACCTTTTCTTATGACAATGGCCAAATTTGGCCAATCCTATTTTCAAAAATTTCTTCTCAAATTTTATTATTTCTTCATTTCTTTCCTCAAAAACATATTGTACAACCACTCTTTGGAATGAGCTTGTCAAGTTCTAGTGAGGGGTCATAACCTGTGTTTTTGAGGCAAAAAATGAATTTTTATTGAACCGATAGAGTGCTGGAAGCCCATATTTGGGCTTTATTTTGAAGTGCCAGTACCGCCTATTGGCACTCTCCCATAAATTGTAACAAGGCAAAGATGCACAAAGAAATTTTAAGGACCAAAATTAATTTAGCATTCTATCAGTTAAGAAATTTGTTTTGCAAGTGTCATCCTCCAGTCATGTTAGGTGAAGTGTTAAATGTATATTTAAAACCCAGCTCATGTCCTATCATTTGAACAGTCCAACTTAGAATGCTCCTCACAGTGAATAACGGAATGTTTTGTTACAGGGAATTAAAAGTTGAAATTTTTATGCCACCTCACCACAGTTCATGGTTGAATTTTATATCTGAAATGAATGGTGTCTGGCTATTGTGTCATCCATCAATCTTTCTGTCTGAAAGTCTGTCAGGCCATCAGGTTTGTGCCAAGAAACCTTTCTTGAGAATGATTCGATAGACAATCATCAGTCACCGTGGGTGGTACTGCAAGGTTGAATATTAACTTCACGGTTACTAATAGCTTAGCAAAAAATAGTTTTTTTTGCAGGATCTTGGGAATAGGAGTCCCACAAAATCTTTTGTCAGGAGCTATCAAAAATATTTATCGATTTGTGGGTTTGACTATCATTATCAAATTCTAAAAATTGCTTGTTACACCTTGTTGATAAAGTCGGTAGAAAGATATTGAAATGGTGTCAATCCATCTGTCAGGCTGTGTCACCTCTGTCACAGGTTTCTCCACTTTTGTCCACTTAACTCCTACATTTGAGGTTGGATTTTCACAAAATTTGGTATAAAGTATCAATTTGAAGTGTAGAGGTGCATGTGGAAAGGAACTTTCGATTTTCTGATTGTTTCTAGAGTTATGGCCCTTTTGATTGTATAATGTCACACCTGTTTGTCTGCTTAACTCCTACATTTCTCGTCAGATTTTATGAAATTTGGTGAGTTGTATGAGTAAATTGTGTAGATGTGTACATGGAAAGAAAATTTTGTTCCTTCAATTATTTTGTCAGAGTTATGGGCCCTTTTTATCATTGAATATCCACCACAAATGTTTGTCCATAACTCCTACATTTCTTGTTGGATTTTTATGAAATTTTGGACTGAAGTATGATTACATAGTGTAGATGTGCATGTGGAAAGGAGTTTTCATTCCTGCAATTTTTGCCAGAGATATAGCCATTTTTATTATGGAATGTCCATCACAAATGTTTGTCCATTTAACGCCTCCTATATTTCTTTTTACAAAATTTGATGTGAAGAATGAGTGTGAAGTGTAGATGTACATGTGGAAAGGAATTTTTGATTCTGTATTTTTTTACAGAGTTATGTCCTTTTTATCATTAAATGTCCGTCACAAATATGTTCACTTCCTTGTATACCTCTCTTGTCAGAATTTTACAAAATTCTGTGTTAAGTATGAGTATGACGTGTAGATGCACATGTGGAAAAGAATTTTTGATTCTGCTGTTTTTTTTCCAGAGTTATGGCCTTTTTATGATTAAATGTCCATCACAATTGCTTATTCTCTCAACTCATACATTTCATGGTTGATTTTTTACGAAAGTTGGTGTGAAGTTTGGTATGAAGTGTAGAAGTGCATGTGGAATGGAATTTTTTATTTTTGCAGTTTTTTCCAGACGTGTGACCCTTTATATTGTTGATTGTCTATAGCTCCTCCAACACTCTTGGATGTGATTTTTTAGCTCAACTTTGACGTAAGTCAAATTTTTAGCTCAACTTTGACGTAAGTCAAATTTTTAGCTCAACACTGATGTAAGTCAAATTTGAGGTTATGCCATGGCCTGTCGTCTGTCTGTCCATCAGCAATTCAATACAGCTCGGGCTAGAGGCCGTATTTATGAACCAATCTTTACGAAACTTCTTGAGTACCTTTGTTAGCACCGTGGGATGAGAACAAGTGTTTTTAGGTGTTCTGAAATTCAAGATGGCCACCAGCAGCCATTTTGTACTTTTAGTTAGTGCAATCAGTTTTTTGTACAGAACTTCTGTATGAAAGTTCTGATTCGAATAAATTTTTGTCTGAATGTTTAGTAACATGGAATACATCACATATGATATGGGTTTTTTTCTCATGCAGAAATTCTGCAAATTAGATGAACTTTGGTTTTATTCAGTGCTTCTTATACACAGTAAGTGCACATATCAATACGGCACAGGCTAGAGTCTGTATTTATGAACCGATCTTCACGAAACTTCTTGGGTACCTTTGTTATCACCTTGTGACAGGAACGAGTGTTTTGGAGTGCCTTTGTTATCACTGTGCTATGAGAACAAATATTTTTGGGTTCAGTCAGACCCACTCTGGGATTCAAAGATTTCTTTTCTAGTTTAGCATCTAACTGTCGCCCACCTTTACAATACTTTACCTATACATTTGTTACAGGCTACGGTCAGCATTTATGTACAGACCGTTACAATACTTTATATGTACCTTTGTTATCAGGTCATTACAGAGATGTTTGTCACTGCTGTGTCACATACTATACATGTACATGTCTTACACAAGTTGAGCTACAGTATCATTAACACTTTCATTAAAAACATGGTATGAATTATGAGTAAAGTAATTTGAGCTCATATTTGATTATCCAACAGGAGATATGGAAGTTGTTAGACTAAAATTGGTTTCCAGAAAGCATAGCCCCCAACTTTTACAAAAGTTTATGATTTGGAAGGGCTTTGAATGGGGTGGACAGCAGAATATTGAAGGTGTAGATTACTGTGAATGAAATTGATAATCATTGTTGCATTATCACTGAATTAAGTAAATATATTTGTACTAGGTTCTAGATATTATGATGTCTTACAATGAAAGCCTGTTAATTAAATAGCCACTTTGCCAGTGAATATTATTCAAACAACAGGAGAATTCAATTAATATGGATTTTGTCATTTTAACACATAGTATCTAGAATCTAGTACAAATATCTTTAATTAATTCAGAGATAAACTAAGCATTTATTCTATTATCTCATGCTTGATAGAATTCATGGAGCGCAGTCAAAAAATATAATAGATTAAATGCCTCTGTTGGATGTACTTAAACCAAATAGGTCAATAAACAAGGAGAATTTGGTGATTGTCAGGATAATTTCTCGATATATTCCAAGAGTTTTTGTGCAATTATCAGGAGTTTACTCTATAACCTATATGCAAATAACAGGTCAGTTTTCTATTGAAAGTATGGTAAATGGTTTGTGCTTGAAGTTATTTTCAGTTAGCAGAGTTATTGAATTTACAGGTAGAATGCTAAATTATTTTTTATTTTCAGAATTTGTTCACAAGTCTTTGCCTTGTTCCGAGTTATGGGAGTCCCAAGAGGCACTCTTCCATAAATTGTAACAAGCCAGAAGCATGCAGATTTTAAATAATTTCACTTTAAAAATAATAAAAAATAGTAAAAAATAAGAAGCACATCCACAGAATATGAACCCTTCAAATTGTGTTACCTGCACTTAAGTATAAAGCCAGGCCTGGCATTCTTTAGGAGTGCAGGAGTGCTGCACGCCCAGAAAAATTGAGGAGGGCAATTTTTTACACCCCTTGATTTTCTGGAATGCCAAACCCGTTTGGGACTGCCTTCAAAATCTATTATCATTTCACCCCCTGAGTTCCAATGTGTTCTCTGTGCCTACGGGCACAGAGAACACATTGGAACTCAGTGGACGATTTGTCAATATTGTATTGATTCGCAATAATTCATGGCCCGCTCTGTGTCACATTTTGAGTGTAGAAGACAGTCACATAAGAATTGAATGCAACATTTTTAATAATGAGATGTGTGTGCCAATATTTCTACCATGTAGGTGAATATAGTACAATTTTTCAGTCACAATATTAATACCTTGAAGTGAATATAACCAAAATAGCATACAAGTTTTTGCATTGAAAATTTCAGTTCAATTGCACTCCCAAGCAATCTGAGGAGGGCAATTGTTTTGCACTCCTTGATTTTCTAGATTTCCAGGCCTGTATAAAATCCCAGTTAACTGGTAGAGTCCGTGAAGCCCATATTTGGGCTTTATTCTAAAGTGCAGGTGCTGCAACTTAAAGGCTTCAAATTCAGTGACTGTGTTTCATATTATATTTAAAGTGATATTATTATACCACCCACTTGAAAAGTGGGTGGTATATAGTGTTCACCATGTCTGTCTGTCCGTCCATCCATTACACTTTAGGGGGTACACATCTGCTATCCGCAACTCCTCCTAAACCAGTGAACGGATTTCATTGAAACTCTCAGACATTTTTTTATACATTGAAGATGTGCACCTCCTATTTTCTTTTCAGATATTTTCATTTTTTCAGTTTCCCATATTGAAAAATGAACTTTGTCAAATTCAATTAACATTCTGTACAGATCTGCTATCTGCAACTTCTCTTAAACCATTGAATAGATTTCATGGAAACTTTCAGTCCTTCTTTTACATACATTGCAGATGTGCACCTCCTATTTACTTTTCAGATATTTTCCTATTTACAGTTTCCCATATTCAAAAATGGTCTTTGTCAATTCAGGTTTTAGTAGGGAGGGGTATAGATCTGCTATCTGCTACTCGTCTTAAACCATTGAACAAACTCTGTTGGAACTCTCAGACCTTCTTTTACATACATTGAAGATATGCACCTCCTATTTTTCTTTCAGATATTTTCATATTTCGATGTCTGTCCATCCATCGGTCCATCTGTTATGCTTTAGGGATGTACACATCTGCTATCCGCAACTCCTCTTAAACCAGTGAACGGATTCCATTGAAACTCTCAGACATTCTTTTACTTACATTGAAGATGTGCACCTCCTATTTTCTTTTCAGATATTTTCATATTTACAGTTCCCCATATTCAAAAATGGTCTTTGTCAATTCAGGTTTTAGTAGGGAGGGATATAGATCTGCTATCCGCTACTCCTCTTAAACCATTGAACAAACTCCAGACCTTCTTTTACATACATTGAAGATGTGCACCTCCTATTTTTCTTTCAGATATTTTCATATTTCGATGTCCGTCCATCCATCCGTTACGCTTTAGGGATGTACACATCTGCTATCTGCATCTCCTCTTGAACCAGTGAATGGATTCCATTGAAACTATCAGACATTCTTTTACTTATATTGAAGATGTACACCTCCTATTTTGTTTTCAGATATTTTCATTTCTACAGTTTCCCATATTGAAAAATGAACTTTTCAAATTCATTTGACATTTTGAACAGATCAGATCCACAACTCCTCTTAAACCAGTTAACGGATTTCATTGAAACTTTCAGACATTCTTTTACATATATTGAAGATGTGCACCTCCTGTTTTGTTTTCAGATATTTTCATTTTTAGGGTTTCCCATATTTAAAAATGGGCTGGGGAGGGGGGGAGGGGGGGGGGGGGGTTGTTGACATTTGCTATCCGCAACCTCTTCTAAACTAGTGAATGGATTTCAATGAAACCTTCAAACATTCTTTTACATACAGTGAAGATGTGTACCTTCTATTTTGTTTTCAGATATTTTCATTTTTAGCTCAACTTTGGCGAAGCCAAATTTGAGGTATTGTCATGACCCATCATCCATCTGTCCGTCTGTCTGTCTGTCTGTCCGTCCATTGCACCGTACACACGGCTCGGGCTAGAGGCCATATTTATGAACCGATCTTTACGAAACTTCTTGGGTACCTTTGTTATCACCGAGAGACGAGAATGAGCGTTTTGGGGTGCGGTCTGAAATTTAAGACCAAAATTAGGTGCAATCAGATTTATGCACAGAACTTCCATATGAAAGCTCCGATTTGAATAATTTTTTTTGAATGAATGTTTAGTACCATGGGATACATCACGTATAATACGGGTTTTTTTTCTCGTGCGTAAACTGTGCAAATTAGACTAACTTTGATTTCTTTAATGTTACTTTCAGCACTGTAAGTGCAAATGCCAATGCGGCTCGGGCTGGAGACCGTATTTATGAACCGATCTTTGCGAAACTTCTTGGGTACCTTTGTTATCACCGTGGGATGAGAACAAGTGTTTTTGGGTGTGGTCCAAAATTCAAGATGGCTGCCAGCAACATTTTTGTACCAAAATTAGGTGCAGTCAGTTTTTTGTACAGAACTTTTGTATGAAAGTTCTGATTTGAATAAATTTCTGTATGAATGTTTAGTAACATGGAAGACATCACATATAATACAGATTTTTTTCGCGTGCAAAAATTAGGCAAATTAGATGAATTTTGATTTATTCAGTGCTACTTATACACAGTAAGTGCACATGTCAATACGGCTTGGGCTAGAGTCTGTATTTATGAACTGATCTTCACGAAACTTCTTGTGTACCTTTGTTATCACCTTGGGATGAGAACCAGTGTTTTTGGGTGCAGTCCAAAATTCAAGATGGCTGCCAGTGGCCATTTTGTACTGAAATTAGGTCCAATCAGTTTTTTGTACACAACTTCTATACAGCTCAGGCTAGAGGCTGTATTTATGAACCAATCTTTACAAAACTTCTTGGGTACCTTTGTTATCACCGTGGGACGAGAACAAGTGTTTTTGGGTGCGGTCCAAAATTCAAGATGGCCGCCAGCAGCCTTTTTGTACCAAAATTAGTGCAATCACTTTTTTGTACAGAACTTCTGTATGAAAGTTCTGATTTGAATAAATCTTTGTAGGAATGTTTAGTAACATGGAATACATCACATGTAATACAGGTTTTTTTCTCGTGCAGAAATTATGCAAATTAGATGAACTTTGATTTGTTCAGTGCTACTTATACACAGTAAGTGCACATGTCAATACGGCTCGGGCTAGAGTCTGTATTTATGAACTGATCTTCACAAAACTTCTTGGGGTACCTTTGTTATCACCTTGTGACATGAACGAGTGTTTTGGGGTGCCTTTGTTATCGCTGTGCTATGAGAACAAATATTTTTGGGTTCAGGGAGACCCACTCTGGGACTCAAAGATTTCTTTTCTAGTTTAGCATCTAACTGTCGCCCACCTTTACAATACTTTACCTGCACATTTGTTACAGGCTACGGTGAGCATTTATGTACTTTACATGTACCTTTGTTATCAGGTCATTACCTAGATGTTTGTCATTGCTGTGTCACATACTATACATGTATATGTCTTAAACAAGTTGAGCTACAGTGTCATTGACACTTTCATTACACTTTCACATTGAAAAATGGGCTTTGTCAATTCAAGCTTCGGGGTGGAGGTGGGGGGGGGGGGGTGCCAGTGTTTGTGCTCGCTACATTAAACACACTTTTACTGTTGTAGAATGTTTCTTGGTGGGAGTGGGTGGTATCATTTAGTGAGCAGTGCTCACTGTTTTTCTAGTTTAGTTTGTTAAGATTAACTCTGTTACAGTTTATAGGAGAGTGCCCACAGGCACTCACTTATAAATTGTAGCAAGTCAAAAACATGTGAACAAATTTTGGTGGCCAAAAATAATTTAGCACTCTACCAGTTATGGCAAATATGGACTTCCTGCACTCCGCCTGTTAGGAGATATTCAATTAAGTGTGTGCCACTATATTGTGCTATTACTACTATTAGCTGGTTGAGTGCTAGAAGGCACTATCAGGGCTCTACTGAAAGGAAAAGTGTTGAAAGCCACTTTGGCTTTACACTATATTCATTTACCTTGTTTGCCCAGCAGTTGAAACACAAAAATGTTTAAACAATTTTGTTTTATTACAATTTATTGGTGAGTGCCAAGATGCACTCTCCAATAAATTGTAACAAAACAACTGTTTATGAACAAAATCTTACTAAACTGTGTCTCCTTATGCTTGTAGCATGATAATCTTGAAAAAAAATACTCGCTTTACCAATCGCCCGTGAAAAATAATTTAGCACTCAACCTGTTAAGGCAAAGTACTTTCCACAGTCCTACAGCAGATACAAAAAAAACATGTTACAAAATCACCAAATGTCAAATGTTAGTAGCACAATTTACGTGATCATAAGATTAGTTTCCAGATGTTTTAAAAAGACATGCTTGTTTTTGGAGCACGCAAAGCACAACAGTAGCTATTCACTGCAGAGTACAAAGGCACCTATTGAAATAATTGTGTGAAATTCAAAGATTAAGAAAGGTTAATGTTGTAAGATGTTAGGGTTTTATATTTTAAACTGGTTTCAGGACATTACCATCAGGACCATTTGTCCAGGGGACAGCATACTTTAAGCTTATATGTTCCACCCATAAAACTGACCCTGGTGACACTGGCTGTCGAAAGTGTGATTAAACTCCAATAAATAAATAATAAAGCTTAAATAGTAAATAAATAATAAAGCTTACATTCTTTAGAACATCCATTTTTAGATAACCAAAGGTCAGTTATGAAATGCAGTGTCTCTAAAAATTATTTTTATCATTAAATTGATTTTCATTTTGTTTTCTTAATTGGCTTGGTTTGGTACCAGAAGCCCAACCTTGGGCTTTAGTAAATAGTCAAAATAATACAATAAAGTTATCATTTTCTTAATTAACAGGTACTTGTTATTCTGCAAAAAAATAACTGATGTTTTGTTATGAATTGGTTTTGTAACAATTTATTGGAGTGTTTCTGTTGACACTCTCTGATAAAAAATAATATCTAGCACTCAACAAGTTAACTGTTGGATTTCCAGAAACTCATATTTCGGTTTCATTCTGGAGTGCAGGTATTGCATCTTAAAGACTTTATATTATGTGGATGTGTTGTACATAATCTTTGAATTGAAATCATTTTGTCTGCATGAATTTGCCTTGCTGTAACTCATGAGCGTGTACCAAAAGGTCCTTCCATAAATTATATCAAAGCAAAAATATGGGAACAAATTTTGATGACCAAAAGTAATTTAGCATGCTCCTAGTTAAGAAGCATTCAGTATCAACTGAAAAAGATGTTAATGGAATGA
The DNA here is from genome assembly GCA_031216915.1 of Pictodentalium vernedei. NCBI lineage: Eukaryota > Metazoa > Mollusca > Scaphopoda > Dentaliida > Dentaliidae > Pictodentalium > Pictodentalium vernedei. The sequence goes on from CM062296.1 coordinate 413,719,742, forward strand.
TTTAGATTTACGAACCCAGCCTATCTATTTTTTTTTTTTTTTTGTTATAATGAATACCTGATAGTTTGAAAGTGTGGTGGGTTATTGGTTAGTACATTGGATTTCAGATCACAGATTTAATCCTGACCCCACCAAATTTGCATTGTGTCCTTGGGTAAAAGGCTTAACCCTTTGAACCCTGATGCTATATTCCATGCCAGTTCAGAGCCATCAACTGGTTATATGTGTTACTAAGGGGAAGATGAATCAATATTTTCAATGTGCAAACTTAGGACTGAATTGTGAAAACCTTGATTGGCCTACACAAATTCACTGAGCAACTATCTTTATGAATTCAGGGCGTATCACGATCCTGGACGAAAAAAGTGGCCTTTCATGTTCAAAGGGTTATTCCTGATTGCCTGAGTGGAAACCTTGGGTACTAAGGAGTACAGCATATTTATTGTACTGTACTCCTTAGTACCCAAGGTTACCACTCAGACCACATCATGTGACCCCCTCATTGGAACAAGCTCATTGAACTCCTTCCAGTAAGGGATCACATGATATAGTTTTTTAAAATTTTGTGAAAAATTAAAAAAAGAAATCAAGTTAAAAGAATGAATTTTGATATCCTATGCATTGTGTAAAAGGGTTAAGACAATTATCTTGAGAGTCAAGATTTGATTTCAAATTCTTTCCAATGTACAGGATTCAGCATTGTGGGTTGGATCTGATTCAAGTTTGTTCAAATCGGCCCTCTGGATTCATATTTGGGCTCACTGTAGAAGCCCAAATTCGAACTTAATGCATTTCAGGCAAATTTCTTGAAAAATCTTCTTCTCCAGATCCAGCAGGCAGAATCTTTTGATATTTGGTATGCAACATTGTGGGGTGGATCTGATTCAAGTTTGTTCAAATCGGCTCCCTGGGTTCATATTTGGGCTCAGTATAGGAGCTCGAATTCGAACTTAGTGCATTTCAGGCAAATTTCTTTAAAAATCTTCTCAAGATCCAGCTGGCAGAATCTTTTGATATTGGGTATGCAGCATGCTTAGGGGGGGTGAGATTCAAGTTTGTTCAAGCCAAGTCCTTCGGTTCATATTTGGGCTCACTGTGGTAGCCCGAATTATAACTTAGTTCAAAATGAGGAATTTTCTTTAAGAATCTTTTTCAGATCCAGCAGTCAGAATGTTTTGATATTTGGTATGCTGCATCCTTAGGGGGGTGAGATTCAAGTTGTTCAAGCCATGTCCCTAGGTCTATATTTGGGCTCACTGTGGGAGCTTGAATTGTAACTTAGTTTGAAATGAGGAATTTTCTTAAAAAATCTTCTTCTTCAGATCCAGCAGTTGGAATGTTTTGATTTGTGGTGTGTAGCATCTTTAGGGGGTGAGTTTCAAGTTTGTTAAAGCCAAGTCCCTGGGTCCATATTTGGGCTCCCTGTGGGAGTCTGAATTATAACTTAGTCAATATGAGGAATTTTTTTTAAAAATCTTCTTCTTCAGATTCAGCAGTCGGAATGTTTTGATATTTGGCATGCAGCATCCTTAGGGGGTGAGATTCAAGTTTGTTCAAGCCAGGTCCCTGGGTTCACATTTGGGCTCACTGTGGGAGCTCAAATGATAACATAGTTCAAAATGAGGAATTTTCTTTAAAAATCTTCTTCTTCAGATTCAGCAGATGAATGCTTTTGATATTTGGTATGCAGCATCCTTAGGGGGGTAAGATTCAAGTTTGTTCAAGCCATGTCCCTAGTTCCATAAAATTTGTCTCTCATGACTTCATTCCTTTGTAGTGTTGATGAACCATGTCTAACTGAATGTGACCCCAAATACTTCTTTGAACCACTTTGGCCGGTGAGCGATTAAGGCTCCTTGGGGCCTCTTGTTTTATTCCTGATCTGTGTCCAACTGATGAAGATTCATCTTATCAACTCCCCCACACCTCGCATCCATATGTGAGAATGGAGCGAATCAATGTGTCGAAAAGCTTCTTACCCGTGTGTATATCAATTTCACCAAAGGGCACTTTCTGTCTCAGTTGGTAGACAGCCTTTATTAGAAAGTTGATCAGTGTCAATTTTGCCGGATGGCTTAAAGTTAACACCGAGATATTTGTATTGCCCACACGTGCCAATAATATCGTTTTTGAAGTTAAGAGTCATGTCTATAATTTTTCCACCTTTATTAAAAAACATTATTTTTGTCTTCTCAGTATTGAGTTTTAGCAACCAAGAGTCAAGATAAGTACCTAAGCAGTCCAACTTTCTTTGTAAGAAGTTCTTACTTGATGATATAAGCATGAGGTCAACCCTTTTACAGTATGTACCGCCCATTTAATTCCACGGCTCCACACGCACTGTCAAAAATATTTGGAAGATCATTGATGTATAAATTAAACAGCCAGGGACTTAAAACGCAGCCTTGTTTTACCCCAGTGTTGGTCGTAAAATCTTCCGTTAGGTCATCGGGTAGCTTCACGCTGAACTTCACCTCCTCATACATACTGCGTATTGTTTTAAGAAACGTACCACCTACACCGTATTGGTGTAACTTATATAGCATTCCATCTTGCCACACTGTGTCAAACGCTTTTTGTAAATCCACAAAACACACTGTGGAGGACCAACACCAGATATAGCGAGCCTCGAGGCGGAGATTTTTACGCGAAAATTTTCAAGAGTTGCTACCAGTCGCAGGAAAAGCGAGTTCTTTATTGAAATTGTAAAGGTAAGTGTTAAGTTATGGTGTCTGGGGGGGACAATCGTCTCATACCAGAAAAAGTTTTAAGAGTTTCCTAACAATTTGTTTATACGTGACCGATAATTAGCCTCGGCTAAGTACAAAACAACGTGACCGAGAGAAAAAAGTAAGAATTTTTATTATATTTCTTTAGTATTTGCAAGCAGATATAGCACACTAAGGGACATATATGGACAATGATTCAGTAAGAACAAACTGAGAGTTAAAATAAGTTAAATTATGTGAGAAATTGGAATGATAAAATATGATGGCGTGTACGGCGAAATGACACTGCGATGTACAGCTAAAAGAAGGGTGTAGCGATGTGTACGGCTAATAGCAAATAATAATCTTTCAATCCACAAATATTGACCTTTTCTGCGTGTGCGGAGGAATATGGGTATGGTATTACAGAATATTTTGAAGAAATTAGACACAGGAATGCAAGTTGACAATATATCATGAAAGAACTTGACCAATATAACAGGTAGTATGCCATCGATCAGAGTATGATATAATTTATTTATTTTGATACCCCAGCCCTTCCAACGGGTGGATATTGATAATGGGCTCCGTCTGTCAGTCCACCTGAACTTCCCTAGACATTCACCAACGAGTATTTAAGCCATTTAAAATTGTTTGGGGCGACAATCACTCCTGAATTTCCCTTCAAACTCATCATCTCCTAATAACAATCCAACTCATTATATCCAAAACATGAACAATAGTACATGTAGGATGTTTAATTGTGAACTGGATACATTGGAGGGAGATGTAATTCACTTCTACCCTGTTGTTGTAATTCGTGTAAGATTGTGGAATGTGTTATTTTCAGACCAAGGCATATTCAGAAGTTGAATCAGCAGGAAGAAAGTGGGGGAATGGGGGAAACAAGACCGAAAATGTAACCCTGAACATGTCATGGTTGCAGTTGAGCATCCTATGAAAGCAAATCATAAAGTGTCTTGCAGCGTGGTAGTTCTATCGGTAGACCGTTTGCATTGCGTTGCATCCTTGGCAAGGCAATTCGTCCACATTGCCTGTTTGGAGCATGGTGGCATTGTGTGCTTTGGCGTATGATGGTACACATGACTTCAGCCAATGCTACCTCTGTCTCGGGCGGATTAGTAAGTTAGATAGTCTGATAGCGCCACTTCTCGGTGGTATTCTCTGGCTTCCTCCATCCGTAATACTGTCCCTGACACAATGTGATTTTGGCTGGTAACCCTTTACCTAACACAGCTTTTTTTAACAAATACAAAATGAATAAATTCTGAATATTTTCAATAAAACCATACAATTCTGGATATCATTGAAACTGGCCTGGCAAGGCGGTTCCAATGATACCCATGTTTCTATGGTTTCATTTAGGCAGTAAAAGTTTCTTTGGGTCTTGAAGGCTTATTTAAGGTAATTTTCTGGCTATTTGTGGTGCTTTGTTGGGAAAAGAGATAAAAGTGTTGTAAAATGTCATTGAAATAAATTAATTAATGTTATTGACAGTACGACGCAGATGGTGCATTTCCGTTTCTTCGATAATAGCAGATAAGTCAATTGATTTATTGGTTATATTCATCTGAAAAGAATAACAAGTTGGATGTTTTCATTGAAAGGCAAAATTATTCTTTCTCAGTACTTTGCACTGGGCAGATACTGATATTCCCGCCCAGAAAATTGGTATGCTATCTAATTTAGAAATATCAACAAAACCAAGGCTTCTCTGTGCAGGAATTTCTCTATGAATACCCTACACTATATATCTTTAATTTCTGTAAATTTTCATAAATATTGCACCATAGCAAGACATTTCTGTATTGCAGTCATGTTGCAATATTTTTTGAATATTGAATAATATTTAGTCATGGCTGTCTAAACAGCCATGACTAAATTTTATCCTATATTCTAGAAATATTTGTGAGTAAGCTATATCGAGTATACTTGAATCAAAATTATCTGAATTCTTCAACACATTTTATGTGAACATGGGATCGTAGATGAGTTAAATATACATGGTTTCTAATCAGTTATATGAAATTTACTAAGCGGTTAAAGGATTAATTGTCTAAAATCTGCCCAAGACTTCCTATCATTGCGTATATAATTGTGATATCATCGAGTATCTGAAAAATCTTACCTGGTGGTTATGCTATAAACTCCTCTTGTCAACACAGAGTTATTCAAATATCAGTGAGGTCAAGATTTGATCAATTTGGAATTTATAGTCTGCTGTCAGTTAGCAGCAGATCACAGATTTCAAATTGTTTACACGGTGACATTGCTTGTGCTTATGGACACTCTCCAGCAACATGTGCAGGGGGTTGGATTCGAAAGAAGTGTAAGCACAGGGCACATGGACAGATAATCTTCCCTTCAACCTAGTCGCGTTGGTGTGGGATGCAGAATGTAACCCTTCTGTTTATGAGCTTATCTGGGATACTCAACCATTATCTCAGTTTATGAAGCTACCAAGAAAAAAGAAAGATAAATTAATTTTGCCAGCGGGTTTCACTGAAAATGGACACTTTGCAGTTTATGACTGTTGCTTTCTGTATTATTTTTGCTGGTGATTCAACAATGTCAAATGTCGTTTGTTGATCACATTTACTACAGGCATTAACTATCTGAACGCATGATCATACCACCTGCTACCCACCACAATTCGCATCCTCCTACAAGGATAGAGCGTCTTGGATGAGCATCAACCCATCTCTGTGTCCTCTGACCTTGACACCAATACCTATAGCGCCGCTATCTCTATCACGTCCACCATGGACTGATTTATACCTGGTTCAACCGAACGGCTTTCATAACAACTTCTGCTTCCAACATGCGACCACTTAGAACATCTCGTAGATCGAACTACCTGCACAGAACGTCGGCACGGCTGTACCAGCCTCCACCTAGGCATACTAGAATCATTATGCCGCCACTAAATCATACCAAGCCTAGGGAGGAAGCTTTGAGGGAACAGAGAATGAGGCACGTCCTCGATTGGATTAAACATGTCCAATCACCTGACTGGACCTACGGCATTTGCTCTCATCCACCGCAGGCATTCCTGACCAACAGGAGCTTGATGCACAGTTGTTTGATCAGGTGGAGAAGTATAAACAGGCGGTCAAAGCCACCATTAACCACCTTAACCAGTGGGCTGCCAAAGACCCTGTTGACCTGCACACTAGCAGTTGTGATGATCAGAAGATTGTGGACATGGCAGCAAGATTTCACTGCTCGTAGCCAAACAATTGCTGCAAGCAGCACCTAAAGCAGCTACTGACCCACAGACGATGGACAAACCGGATGAATCCACGTCCACCAACAGGGTAGAATCCTGGCTGTAGACCCTACACTACACTAATTAAGAAAGAGTGATACTTATATACTCGCCCAAAAAAGAAAGTGTGCATTGCAGAAATTGATCAAACTCCAAAAAAATAATTTCGTAGGTGTAAAGAGTGTTAACCTGTTCATGAATAAGTTATATTGTACACAAAAACAGCTTTCCCCATTAAAATTGCATTCACGTTAAATGACGTGCTGCATGTTTGTGAAAAGGCATGTTTTGACGTGGAGAGTCTGAAAATTCATGCAGCAGTGTGAATCCTTGGGTATTTAAACACTAAAGTAAGGCCTTCCTATCGTTCACACATTCACACTTGCGCTGCTGTTAATACGACTCCACATTAGCATGCCAAGATTGACAATGAATCAACGTCTCCTTGCCCTGGGTATGATTAGAGCTGGCAGAACACACAGAGAGGTTGCCCAGCATTTGAACTGCCACCGTAACACTGTAGACAGGCTAGTCCATCGACATGCACAACATGATGAGTTTGAGACCGACCCCACTCCGGGAGACCCCAAGTTACCACCCCTGCACAAGATCGGTATATCCGTGTCGTCCATCTCCGGAACCGGCAACAAACTGCAATGATGACAGCCAGGAACATCCCTAACCTGAGACGGATACATCCTCAACAGTAATCAACCGGCTGAGAGAATACGGCTTACGTCCTCGAAGACCTGCAATTTGTCTGATTTTGACGTTACGTCATCGTCGTGCTCGACTGCAGTGGTGTAGACAACATCTCAGGCATCTCTTACACTGGTGGTGACGTGTTTTATTCACAGATGAATGTCGTTTCCATCTTTCATCATCAGATGGCCGCCAGAGAATGTACAGACGTCAAAACGAACGCTACGCAGATCCATGTGTCATGGAGCGAAACCATTATGGGGAAGGGTCTCTCATGGTGTGGGGTGGCATCACTGCCCGTAACAGAACTGAGCTGGTCATTATTGATGGCAATCTCAGTGCTTACACCTGTTGTTGTCCCATTTCTGCAACGTCACGGCCCCGGCGTCATTCTACAGCAGGACAACGCCCGACTCCACGCAGCTCGTGTTGTTCAACAGTATCTGCAGCAACAACAAGTGGATGTTCTTCCCTGGCCCGCAAATTCGCCCGATATCTCACCCATTGAGCAAGTATGGGACGAAATGAAACGTCAGCTACGCCGGCTTCCCCATGCACCGTCAACACTTGTGGAACTCCAAAGACAGCTTATCAGAATATGGAACAACATCCCACAACACTTCCATGCTAACGTGTTTGCTTCCATGAGGCGTAGAGGCACAGCAGTAGTCGATGCAGACGGAGGTCATACCAGATATTGAGTGTGTGACTTTGGTGTTGGACCCTTAGTGTCTTTGACTCTCCATGGCACCAAGAGTATTCGTCGTAGCGTAATGAAATTTCTCGTGTTGATCACAAATTGATTCATCTGTGATTGAATAAAATTTCCATGAATGAAAATGATATATATCTTTTTTAGTGTTATTTTTTAGCATGCACACTTTCTTTTTTGGGAGAGTATACATACTCACTGCCTTCATATTTACAAAAGACAAGCTCCCTCGAAGGAGCATAGAACAAACCATAACCTATACGAGAGTTGAGTTCTTACACGAACTGCTTAACCTGGCACACAGCCAAATGAGAACACCAATACTCATTCCTCTATATGTGTTCCACTATGTGGAGACCGCACCCCTGCGCAACACAGGAGGCTATATTTCCAATTGTGAGCCCGTAACCTCAGGCCAACCTAGGGTCCATCTACGGTGACCACATGATCCCGTTTCCACACCACCTTTCATAAACATGGGATATATGATATTATATGCAACCGGGTCCCTCCCCCCCCCAAGTGGGGGTTCCAGCCATGTAATACGATGCTATTATGAACATGGTACGCCGTGATCAATCGTGACACGAACTGGTGGTGCTCTCTTTAAATCCAGCTCATATCACCTAGCAACATACATGGGATATATGATATTATATGCAACCGGGTCCCTCGCCCCCCCCCCCCCCCCCCCCCAAGTGGGGGTTCCAGCCATGTAATACGATGGTATTATGAACATGGTACGCCGTGATCAATCATGACACGAACTGGTGGTGCTCTCTTTAAATCCAGCTCATATCACCTAGCAACATCACCCCCCCCCCCCCACCCCTGGGACCAGGCTTATAGGGATGAGCTGTCATGGCCCTCCCCATCTCACACCGCTTAGATGACCATACCTAAAGCTTGAGGGCAAACCTAGTGGCTACTATGTCCCCCCACTATCACATGGTGAAAAGTACTTTGCACCGTGATGAAAAGTAATTTGCACAATGGTGAAAAGTAATTTGCACCATGGTAAAAAATAATTTGCACCATGGTGAAAAGTACTTTGCCCCACGGTGAAAAGTTATTTGCACCATGGTGAAAAGTAATTTGCACCATGGTGAAAATTCCCCAAAAAATAATAATGCATGTCAGGTATGGGCCACCGTACATTCTATCATGACATAACATTATAACATCCACAAGTGGGCTAGACTACATGTTACGTGTTACTTACATTTGTTACACTGTCGCATTGAGTGACCCGCAAAAAAACTCAAGGTGCAGGCGAAACCGAAAATACAAAGTAGATAGTATGAAATAATTCCTGGAAATCTGCAATACCGAAAACTTTTATTACAAAAATTATGTAGAACTGTAAGATACAGTCATGTCTATACAGTGTTACCGCTTAGGTAAAAATAATGTTGCCACCAGTCCATAGCTACGAATGCTGAATGGTGAATTTTTAAAAGACAAGAAATCCTACTGTAATATTTTAATTATCTGAGAGTTGCGACTACATGGGTAGAGCTTCTGGAAGACTAATTTTGACAAAGATTTTTTGCTAAATGGCAACTTTTGTGCACAAGGGGAAAGATGGGGATTGAAAGTAATTTCAGTGTGAGAATTAAAAAGACAAGTAGAAAACTGTGTAAAAAACAGAAATAGGACTGAAAATGAACAGAAAGCATACATTGTGTGGAAAATATGACGAGGCGCTGGTTGACTGGTTGTGATATAGCATGAAAGCCAACATAAAAAAGTCACTCGCATCAACTTTCTGATGAGCACTATTATCAGCGCCTCTAACAGCTCTCCTTAGCAATCCGAGGTGCATTTTTTCCGCTCGCTTTGTTCTGACAGAAAGAAGGACTACCCCAACAGTCTTTTTCTACACAGTGCCATGTTAAATTGTTATTACAATAATAATGTTTCGATAACCTTGGTGTGATTGTAGGCCTATTACTTGGAGGAACAAGGAACAACCCCCATCCTTCACCATAGCCAACCCACCAGCTCATCCCCAGAGATCCTATTTTTTTCCATTCTAATTTTTACATGCTTGATGAAAATAACGAATATGCATGAAAAGAAGATGCATTGTTGATTCCAAGGTCTGTCTTGTCCAGCTAAAGCTACCAATTTGCTTAAACACAATGAACGATGAACTATCAGACGTTCACTTCAATAACTATCCGCCATACAATGTTTTTTGTTAGCAAAACTATTCGCCATTCACCGGAGAAGGCAACTTTTCACCGATTTCTCACCTAGCCCGTTGGATCTTTGGGAAGGGGCTGACTGTATGAACATTTCTTCAAATGTGCCTTCACAATTTACTAAACTTCGTGAATTATTAATAATATAACATTTAAAAATATGCATTTTTGCCAGGAATATTTCATTTTTCCACTGAGCCGGCCCAACTCATTTGACACATATTCCCATATGATTATGAACAAACTTTTATCAGTCTGTTCGTACGAGACGATTGTTCCCCCAGACACCATACATTAACACTTACCTCTACAAATTTCCCTGAAATGTCGATAAAAAACTCTCTTTTCGTACGACTGGTAGCAACTCTTGAAAATTTTCGCGTAAAAATCTCCACCTTGAGGATCACTATATCTGGTGTCAGCCCTCCCCAGTGAAACAGGTGTACAATCTTTCACGTTTTTAGCTCACCTGAGCAAAGCTCAGTGGGAGCTTTACTGATCACATTCTGTCCGTCGTCCATCGTCTATCATCCGTCGTCATCCGGCGTTAACTTTATACTATTGACTTCTCCTTCAAAACCACTAGCCCAATTTTATTCAAATGTTGGGTAAATGTTTATTACCTAATGCTAATTCAGATTTGTTCAAATGAAGTTTCCCTTCTTCCTGGGTGGTGCCATGCCCCCAAAGGGCACCAAAATCTTTGAAAATCTTCTTCTCATGAACCAGCAGTAGCATAGACTTGATATATGGTATGCAGCTTCCTTTTAAGGTATAGACTCAGATTCGTTCAAGAGAAGTTTGATGGGCTATATTTGGCGTTGTTATGGGAGGGGCAAAATTTTTGGCCCCGCCCCAAATTTCTATTTTCAGAACCGAGAGGCTGATTTGAACCAAATTTTATGTGAGGGCTTATTGGGTCATAAGTACCTAATTGATGCTGAATTTTTTTTTCCCGTATGCCCGTGGGAACCCCAGGAGCTAAAAATAAATAAAAAAAATTAAAATGCCCGTATCTCCAAAACTGCACGGCACTGAGAATTTTTATTTCGTGTGAAGCTTCCTGAGGACCAACAGAAAGGACTGGTAAAAAAAAATTGCCATCAGTTTTATCATAGGGTACAGTTTCGGGACTTTGAAAAAGTGCTGAGTCAGCACTTTTTAACACTGTAGGCAATGGGAAAAACATTAAAAAATCTTCTTCTCCAGATCCAGCAGGCAGAATCTTTTGATATTTGGTATGCAACATTGTAGGGTGGATCTGATTCAAGTTTGTTCAAATTGGCCCCCTGGGTTTATATTTGGGCTCAGTATAGGAGCCTGAATTCGAACTTAGTTCATTTCAGGCAAATTTCTTAAAAAATCTTCTACAGATCCAGCAGGCATAATCTTTTGATATTTGGTATGCAACATTGTGGGGTGAATCTGATTCAAGTTTGTTCAAATCGGCCCCCTGGATTCATATTTGGGCTCACTATAGAAGCTCGAATTCGAACTTAGTGCATTTCAGGCAAATTTCTTTAAAAATCTTCTTCTCCAAATCCAGCAGGCAGAATCTTTTGATATTTGGTATGCAACATTGTGGGGTGGATCTGATTCAAGTTTGTTCAAATCGGCCCCCCTGGATTCATATTTGGGCTCACTATAGAAGCCCGAATTCGAACTTAGTTCATTTCAGGCAAATTTCTTAAAAAATCTTCTTCTCCAGATCCAGCAAGCAGAATCTTTTGATATTTGGTATGCAACATTGTGGGGTGGATCTGATTCAAGTTTGTTCAAATCGGCTCATTGGATGTATATTTGGGCTCACTATAGAAGCCTGAATTCGAACTTAGTGCATTTCAGGCAAATTTCTTTAAAAATCTTCTTCTCCAGATCCAGCAGGCAGAATCTTCTGATATTTGGTATGCAACATTGTAGGGTGGATCTGATTCAAGTTTGTTCAAATTATCCGCCTGGGTTTATATTTGGGCTCAGTATAGGAGCTCAAATTCGAACTTAGTTCATTTCAGGCAAATTTCTTAAAAAATCTTCTTCTCCAGATCCAGCAGGCAGAATCTTTTGATATTTGGTATGCAACATTGTGGGGTGGATCTGATTCAAGTTTGTTCAAATCGGCTCCCTGGATTCATATTTGGGCTCACTATAGAAGCCTGAATTCGAACATAATGCATTTCTGGCAAATTACTTAAAAAATCTTCTTCTCCAGATCCAGCAGGCAGAATCTTTTGATATTTGGTATGCAACATTGTGGGGTGGATCTGATTCACGTTTGTTCAAATCGGCCCCCTGGGTTGATATTTGGGCTCAGTATAGGAGCCCAAATTTGAACTTAGTGCATTTCAGGCAAATTGCTTTGAAAATCTTCTTCTCAAGATCCAGCAGGCAGAATCTTTTGATATTGGATATGCAGCATGCTTAGGGGGGGGGGGAGGGGGGGGGAGATTGAAGTTTGTTCAAGCCATGTCCCTAGTTCCATATTTGGGCTCACTGTGGGAGCTTGAATTGTAACTTAGTTCGAAATGAGGAATTTTCTTAAAAATCTTCTTCAGATCCAGCAGTCGGAATGTTTTGATATGTGGTGTGTAGCATCCTTGAGGGGGGGGGGGGGGAGGAGGAGGGGGGTGGGGTGGTTGGATTCAAGTTTGTTAAAGCCGGAATTATAACTTAGTCAATATGAGGAATTTTTCTTTAAAAATCTTCTTCAGATTCAGCAGTCGGATATTTGGCATGCAGCAACCTTAGGGGGGGGTGAGATTCAAGTTTGTTCAAGCCAAGTCCCTTGGTTCATATTTGGGCTCACTATGGGAGCCCGAATGACAACTTTGTTCAAAATGAGGAATTTTCTTTAAAAATCTTCTTCAGATCCAGCAGATGAATGCTTTTGATATTTTTTATGCAGCATCCTTAGTGGGGTAAGATTCAAGTTTGTTCAAGCCATGTCCCTAGGTCCATATTTGGGCTCACTGTGGGAGCTCGAATTGTAACTTAGTTCAAAATGAGGAATTGTCTTTAAAAATCTTCTTCAGATCCAGCAGTCGGAATGTTTTGATATTTGGTGTGCAGCATCCTTAGGGGGGGGGTGAGATTCAAGTTTGTTAAAGCCAAGTCCCTGGGTTCATATATGGGCTCCCTGTGGGAGCCCGAATTATAACTTAGTTCAATATGAGGAATTTTCTTTAAAAATCTAAAAAAAAAATTTTTCGATCCACTGGTCAGAATCTTTGGATATTTGGTATAAGCTTTTCTTTGGAGGAGCAGATGCATCTTATTGAAATCAATTCACTGGGTTGATATTTGGGCTACCATGTCAGCTGAGCACCCTCAGACCCCCTGGGGCCTCTTGTTTTAGAAATTTGTCGACAATGTGGCAAAGCATAAAAATATGGTTTGTGGTCCTATATCCGGGTCTGGAGCCAATTTGAGAAGGGTTAATTACATTGTTTAACTCTAGATATTTGAGCATAACTTGACAAGCCATGCCCAATATCCTCTTTAAATCTCACTACTACTGTATGGCATGCATCAATAAAAGATAACAAGAGAATATGGTTTGCACATAAAAAAAAGGTTTATGAAATGAGGAAATGAGAATATTGTAATTAAATATTCTTGGGTGTATGCATGTTTCTAAGACTTTGCATGATTGACTTCTGCAGAGTTTACTGAGCGCCAGTGCATATGCTTTGTTATAACAACTTCTACTGAAACTGTTGTGGTATCGTGATCCATTCTGGAATGGAGGCAGTGCCTTTGAGTATCTTTGATTCTGCTAATGAAATGATGTTCTGTGACAGACACATTGTTGGAAATGGCTCAGAGAGAACTTTCCAACAGTCACTTTATAACAACATATCATAATCTTGAAGAGAGACAATATTGGAATTAGCAAGGACATTCTGGGCTTCTTAGTTCGGGCTTCACACTAAAACAGATAGGCCTGCAAAATAATACATTTTTTGTACACTTGAAAGTTCAGATAAATATTCCAAAATAACTTCCATTTTTATCCCCCCAGCCTCTAATGAGGAGGGATAATTATATCAATGTTATGTCTGTCCATTAGAGATGGGTGGTACAGTGGAGCCTACTTAATTGGATATCTCTTAACTGAATAACCCTGTTAAATGGATATAATTTCCCAACACAAAACCATTTACCATACCTCCAGTACATATTTGACCTGTAAATTGAATATAGGTTATAGAGTAAACTCCTGTTAATTGAATAAAAAATCTTGTAACCTGTCAAGAATTTACCCTAACTCTCCCCAGTTTTCTTTTGTTTATAGACCTATTTGGCCTCAGTACATCCAATACAGGCATTTAATCTATTTTATTTTGTTTGACAGAGCTCTGTCAAACAAGATATAATAGAATAAATGCTAAGTTTATCTCTAGAATACAAGAAAATGACACAATTCCTGTCAATTGAATACTCCTGTTACTTGAATAATTTTCATTGGCAAAGTGGCTATTCAATTTACAAGGTTCCACTGTATTGGAATTTTGAGTTCAGTATCAGTTTTGTTTTGGGTTTTTTTTGTTTGCTTTTTTTTTTAGAAGGATATACCTCAGTATTGGTTCAGAACTCTGCATCTCACAGTATCTGATTTGACTTTCATTTTCGCTGATAGTACCAAAGGGGAATTCACAATTGGAAAAAACAGAATAAGTTGGTCTTGTATCACTCTACCAAATTGCAATAAATGTCTCTGCCATTGATCTCAACAGTGGCATTCTTTTAAGACCACAAATCATATCTACAATAATTTTGTGACTTGTTCTAAATGCACTTAATGTTTAACCCTTTACCTAACATGAAAAGCAGACGACACTTGCCAAAATAATTCTTGAATAACCAATTTTTTTCATTTTTTGTCTCAAAAACATAGGTTATGACCCCTCGTTGGAACGAGCTCGTCGAGCTCGTTCCAACGAGGGGTCATAACCTATGTTTTTGAGACAAAAAATGAAAAAAATAATGAAAATTAATTGGCGATTTTTGAGAATAGCGCTGGCCGGTTTTGGCCGTTACGTTAGGTAAAGGGTTAAAGACCTGTTTCAACTCGGAGCATGTGTCCTTACCATGCAATCTTTAGGAAGTCCTGCTGACAATGACAATCACCTGGACAGTGATGTCTAGTCAGGTCTTAACAGGCAGCCAAGACTTGACTAGAAATAACTGCTAGGCAACTGGACATGTACAGGATGTAATCTAGTGAGAATTCAGGACAGTTTCCAGACCAATGAAGGTTAACAAAACCGAAAAGAAAATCAGTCACGTCTTTCATGAAAATGAGCCTTTCAGCTGTTATGAAGCCTCAACAGGTCCTTATAAATAGTGAATGTAGGAAAATTTGAAAAATCAGATGGTTTTGATATTCAATTATTGGTTCAGTTCGTTTTTTTTTATTATCCTATGATATCGGTATCAGTTCGGGTTTTTGGTATATTGTCCATCCCTACTGTCCAGCTGTCATACAGCTGAAAACTTTTGGTTTCTGACAATTTAATAAAAAATACCTTCACTAACAATTCTCATCTTGTAGTGGTGGGTTGAGGGTGGGTGGAGGAAGGTTCATTTTGATAATTTTCCAGATCTAATATTCAATTTGGCTGTCATCACACCAATCTTGATTTTGGTTTCCATCAATAAGCTCCAGATTGTCTTGATATTCTCATCTCTTGGTGATGTTTTGAGGATGGGTAGTGCAAGGTTCCTTTTAAAAATTGTCTGCAAAATAGAATACACTAGTGGTAGTGGTATATGTATGAAAATTAACAGTGCTGGTTTTTTAAAAACAATAATCAAAATTGTACCTTCATTTTTGTGTTAACCGTGGCAAAAATTGGCCACTAATGGAGCTGTATTTTAATGTGAATAAACAATTATTCATTTATTTTGTTTCTTCAAAACGTGATTGGAATGGCATTGCTTTTTTATCACACTGTTAAACATAAAATTCATTTATACCTCCTTAACCTGCTCATCAATATAAAGAAACTCTTTAATGAAAAAGTACCAACCAATCTCTTTATCTCACATTACTGCCTGAGATTATTGTGTGGGTGGTTGCATCTCGGCTAACTTCCAACATGACCACCTTTGGCTTATTCAAAGTCTTCCATTCTGTATGCAGGTGGAATTGCATCACTGAAATGTCACTTCTAAGATTGCAAAAAGGCATTCTTTTATCCATAGATAAACATAAAAGGTATTGCCTTGTTGGACTTCAAGGCTGCCTTCAACACCATAGAATATAAAAGTCTAATTGAAAGATTGGAACAAAGAACAGGCCTCACCGGTCATGTGCTTGACTCTTTTGCATCACATCTCCCAAGGTCGTACACAAAGCATAGTCAGTGATGGCAAATCATCAGAACAAGTTACACTTGGGTTCAGTGTCCTACAAGAGTCAGTGTTAGGTCCATTACTCTACACTATGCATGTCCTACTTGTTGGTGGGGAGCATGGTGGCTCAGTGGTAGACTGTTGGACTTTTATGCTAGAGTACCGGAGTTCGATCCCCGTCTGGGATGACCCTCGTTGTGTTCTTGGGCAAGGCACTTTATCATGGTTGCATACATGGGGGCACGATGACGCTGTGTACTAAAGTGTACGGCACGTTGTTGGTTCACATGTCTTTGACTGTTGTAACCCTGCTTGAGCAGAGCTTGAGCAGAGTTAGTATGTTGAGGAGCTGACAGTTACTCGTTGATGCTCGGTGGTTCCCGGGTACTCCGGCTTCCTCCACCTATAAAACTGACACCGGCATGATTAGCCATTATACATAAGTATGTGACCTTAAACACCAATAAATAAATATATTTCTCCTTGTTGGTGAAATTATCAAGACCATGGCCTTGTTTTCTATTTTAGAATATGATGTATGTGATAAAATTGAACACTGCATTTGTCAGAATTCATTTTTTATTCTAATAATATCAGTAAAATTTGACTTTTCATTGATACAAAAACATCAGAGCCACTTGTTCATGCATTTGTTACTAGTCGCCTTCTCTATTGTAACTCTGTTTTGATAGGTTTTGAAACTCCACTTTTGAAAAGCTGCTACATATCCAAAATTGTGTGGCACATGTCATCACCTGACCAAGAGAAGTCTAATACCATCTATTGATGCCTATATTACAGGTACATTAATGTAGGCCTTTGATGGACACCAACTGGTCAATGCCAGTGTAAAAGAAAACATTGTAAATCACATCTACCTAGTTACATTTGCAGAGAATGTAATCCAAACTGAAACTTTGCACCACAATGTTTGAAATTATTTGGGAAAACCCATTTTCATAACCATGCTGGCTGTTTATTTAGATGGAATGTGCATGTAAATAAGAAGCCAGCATTGATGAATAAAAGACGTTTTCAATAAGTATTCCACACATTCTTCCTTAGATTGGCGGGAGAATAAGGGGAGGAGTGCTCATAATTAACAACAACTCATTCAGTTTACAATATTTCTTCTTTTATTGTATCACAAGAAAAAGGCACAGCAAACAAAAAATACACAAAGTAAAAACAATGCAACAATGAACAACAGTTAGCTCCCTTGCATCGCTATTCTTTCACGCCCCCCCCCCCCCCCCCCCCCCCAACAAGCAAAATATTTATCAACCAACCTTACAATTGTTTACTACAGGCTTGCACCACAGTGGAAGACCCTAACTCAGATAAAATACTCTCTATTTTAATCTTTCCCAAGAGCTTTGGGAAAGAAAAGTGGTGTCTAAGGATCGTATAATAACAGGACTGTGTTTTATATATTCTCGTTAATTTTTCAACCACATTTTCATTAAATTTTCTATATATTTTCCGATGTCGCACGTGATTTTCGAAAACGTGCCGTGCGGTTCGGACATGAAATTTTTCGGTTCATAAATTTTATTATTATTATTGGAGTTAGGTGTCAATGAGGGACTGTATGGACAGGATTTCTTCACTCTGTTGAGGGCTGAATTTCTGTTTTTAGGTCCCTGTCGGCCGTCTGGGTTCTGTTATGTTCCCGCCGGTTCTTTTTTCTGCCACCTTTCTCTCGTAGTTGGGGGTGTTCTTCGACTTTCTGTATCTGTTGAGTTCATCTTTTTCTTCTACTGCTCTCACCTCTGTTATGTCCAGTTTGGTTCCTTTAGGGCAATTCCTTTTGCCCTTGCTTTTGGTGCATTCTCGTGGCCGTTCCTACTGCATCCGTGGGAGGGGGGAATGCTGTCATTTTGGGGCCTCCCGACATGACCACGTCTGAAGAGAGTTATACCGCCTCCATGGGGGATGTGCAGCTCCTCCCACACGCGTGTGGGGGGGGGGGGAGGGGAGAACGCTGTCGTTTTGGGGCCTCCCGACAAGATCACGTCTGGTGAGAGGTATACCCCCTCCATGGGGGATGTGCAGGTTTTTTTTACCATGGTGGATACTGCGGGAGCTGTTGGATGTCTGGTGAAGAGATGCCTGGTTCCAGGACTATGCACCCTCTCCAGTCGACATCTGAGGCTGTCACTATGGTTGTGACTCCTCCTTTGGAGGCAGAGCTAGGTTGCTCTCTCCCCCTTTTCTGCCAGTTTCAACAGCTCCCGTTGTATCTGCTGCTACTGCTGTTCCGTCTGCAATGTCATCGGTCACCGTTTTAGCCGGCCTCAGCTTATCCCTTCAGGGTCTGCAGTGATGTCTGTAGTGTGGATGTGGGGTATTGGCCTCAGCCTTCCCTGACTTCAACTCGGCGAAGTTGGAAGTGGCTGCCGACCGAACCCCCTGCTGTGTACTCTCAGCCGTTGAGCACAGCAGTTTTATCCCTGCAGGGTCTGTAGAGTGATTCCACCCACTTTTCAGTTAGTCCTCGGATGGGTGACCGTCTGAGCAATCGATTCGGACTCCCGCATTGTGTCCTTGAGCAAGCTACTTAACCCTGATTGTCCTTGAGCAGAAATACTCTGTGTACTAAGGCGTACTGCATGTCGATGGTGCGCATGTCTTCAACCAATCTAACACTGTCTCTGCTGCAGTGCGGAGTTACGATGTTGGGGAGCTGGCAGCTGCTCGTCGTTGCTCGGTGGTTCTCTCTGGGTACTCCGGCTTCCTCCACCCGTAAAACAGTCATGGTCATGATTAGCCATTGTGCATAAGTATGTGACCTTAAACACCAATAAATAAATAATATTCGAGAGATGGTTAAATGAAAGAACATCAAGAAAACTGCTCAAAATGTCCTTTTAAAAACATGTACACTCCCGTGACAACATGTGCGATAATGTATCATTTAATTTCACACTTTGTGAACTGGGGACATTTTTTTCACCTCCTGCCAATAAATCATACACTTGTACACAGATGCTGTTGAAACAATTGTAACAAAAACAAAGTGCAGCCATTTCTATTTTTTTGTCAAGCTGTTGGCAAGAAACTAATTTTAATAAACATGCTGGATTTTTAGGAAGTCTTCGGTCATTTAGAGTGGGTTTATTAAAATATAATGGAGCAAATGTGTAGGATAATTATTTACAAAATTCTGTTTTGGGGTGGTAAGTACTGCATAGTTGATCAGTGATCTACTGCACACAGTTTCCAAACCGTCAAAAGCAAAATGAATGCATTTTCTTTTCAGCATAATCAATCGCCAATTTCAAATGGCATCAATATCCGATCTGGGAAATTAGATTTTTCCTCTATTTTATTCAATTATCCGATTTTGATGACATTTTGGCCAAAAAATCACATCCAATAAAATGAGAGATACATTTAGCCAATAAACAGTTGTCCAAACAAAGTTAAATAATTGATTCTCAGACAATTTTTTTTTAAAACGAATGGTGGGGGGACGTTTTTTTTTTCTGACGGAATGGTCACCGATGCCTAAAATCCAGTTGTGAGAGCCTAAAATTAAATACTAGAGCTTAGATGTTGATTCCACTGATAGCTTATTTTGTAACAGTTATCATACAACACAAAATCAATATAGAACAACCAAACTGGAGATGAAAAATAATACAGAGTTTTTTAACTGGTTGAGCGCTAGAAGCCAGAATCAGACCTTTAAAAAAATTTAAATTTTAAATTTTATAGTAAATTTCCTTTCTTATTATACCTACCCCACTTGTTTACTACAGGCTTGCACTACATTGGAAGTTCCCCAACTCAGAAAACATACTCTCTATTTTGATCTTTCCCAAGTGATTTGGGAAGGAAAAGTGGTGCAAAAGCACCAAGAAATGACAGATGAGGCATATGGTTCTGTGCGACGCATAGACAGAAAGGGCAGTAACAGCACAGAGCTGGAACTGACCTTGTAAGAAGCCTAATGGCTAGGGTAGACAACAGCCTGAGCAGAAGAAAGAGGGCCCAAAGCAAAAAGGTCCTCTGACTGCTCCTGCAACTGACGCAGATAGAAGGTGGAGAAAGTAGAAGCATTTCTCCAGTAGGCTGCCTGCATAACATGCGACAACTTGACGGAGTTAGAATAAGCCCAAGAAGTACACAATGCATGCTCCTCGTGGGCAGAAATACAATTGGTAATACAATCGTCAGTCTCTAGACGAGCGTAAGCCACACAAATAGCAATGGATTGAGGAGAGATCTTCTGTTGACCAGGAATAAGAGACAGAAAAAATTGTTTCCTGCCTTTCCTAATGAACTGCGTCCGATTGAGATAAATGCGAATTGCACGAACTGGACAGAGCAAAGGGCAATTACCCTCAGCAGAAGGAAGAGC
Organism: Pictodentalium vernedei; assembly: GCA_031216915.1. Classification (NCBI taxonomy): domain Eukaryota; kingdom Metazoa; phylum Mollusca; class Scaphopoda; order Dentaliida; family Dentaliidae; genus Pictodentalium; species Pictodentalium vernedei. The sequence continues at coordinate 413,740,080 of CM062296.1, forward strand.
CCTGATACAGATAGGGGGTGGAGTCGTTTCTGGTATCTGATTCTTGGCTAGAAAGGAGCAATCAGTGGTAAACGTAACACTGTTGGGAGAGCTCCCAAAAAAGGACGGATCAACCGAGAGGGTGTGAAGCTCACTAAGATTCCATCTTGGGGTAAGCTGTAAAGTCCTAGGCCTTTTCTAGGAAAAATGCCGAACAAGCTTCGAGAGGAATGGATTAGTACCGATACGATGCTGCCCCACATACGAAAAGGTCTCTGAAAGCATTGAACTGTGCCCTTTGATGGTAACAGACTGGAGACCCCAAGAATCAAACAAATATACCAAAAACTCTGCAGTCTGTGAAATCGAAGGATTGGCATAATCAACAGAGTGATCGGCACACCATCGACAGAAGACCTTCCACTTAGCCACATATGCTAAACCAGTGGAGTGCCTCCTTGAAAAAGAAATGCACTCCACTGCTCGTCTCGAAAAACCTCTTCGGAGGAGACAGGACCTGACAAAAGATATGCATGAAGGCACAATGAAGTCGGGTTGACGTGAAACCTCCTCATGTGACCTTGGCAAAGAAGGTCGCGATGTAGAGGGAGACGTGCCGGAACCGCCGCCAACAGAGAGCGGAGCTGATTGATCCACACCCTCTGAGACGACCGGGCAGCAATCAGAATGATTTGACAACTGCAGGTTCGTATCTTGGCTAGAACCTGAGGTAGAATCGGAACCGGCGTTAAGGCGTAGTCGACAAGACCGTTCCAATCGAGTGACAGAGCATCTACAGCGAAAGCCAGGGGATCTAGACACGGGGACACGAAAGTGTCCACCTGAGGGTTCCAATGAGTCACAAAGAGATCGATGTGGGGACGACCCCAGAAATCGCAAAGAGACTGGAACACCGCCCTGTGGAGCATCCACTCGGTGGAAAAGTCTTTCTAGGACGATCAGACGACCGGGAATGTGACGAACCACCACTCCAGCATTGACATCCTGAGCGAGCAGTAGAAGATCCCGAGCCAATTTGTACATGGGAACTGAGTGCGTGTCGCCCTGATTCCGTATGTAAGCAACCACTGTTGAATTGTCAGACAACAGAAGGACCTGGCGATTCGAAAGGTGGGGATCGACTGCCAGAAACTCAGAAGAAGAGCAAGAAGCTCCTTTTAGTTGATGTGAAGAGCTGCTTGATCCTGGCTCCATGCCCCTTGAAGGGAAAGACCTAGAGGATCCAACGTCACACCCCATCCGAGATCGCTGGCGTTGCCGTCAGAACATGATCGGACATGGGTAAGTCCAACGGAACTCCCTGCATAATCCACTGAATATCCGTCCAGGGGAGGAGGTGACGATGAAGAGACTCTGGTAACTGAAGCACCAGATCCAGAGGATCGACATTCAGCCTCCAATGACTGAGCAGAAAGTGTTGGAGAGGTTTGACATGCAGCCAACCTAGAGGAATGAGATCCATCACCGAACCGCAGATACTGAGCAGCCGGAGAATACTCCGAGCTGTCGCGGACGTGGACTGGGACAGATGACAAAACGACTGAGAAGGGACCAGGTCTGACTTCTCCTCATTGACTCTGAACCCTAGCGATGCGAGCAGGCTCAACAGTGTGTCAACATCTGACTCCAGAAAGGCAGTATTGGAATGCCTCTGGAGGAAGTAATCACCCTGTACTGTGTGCGATGGAAGGCTATCACATGCGGCATCAGTCGGGTGAAGGCCCAAGGAGCCAGGTTGAGGCCGAAGGGCATGGCCTTGTACTGGTAAATTCGCCCCAGAAAAACGAACCTGAGATAATTTCAGAATGTTCGATGAATCGGAACGTGAAAGTAAGCATCTCACAGGTCAATGCTGGAAGCGAAATCTCCCTGGTGAATGGAGCGGCGAACCGACCTGAAAGTCTCCATGCTGAACTTTGGAGCAATGATAGACTGGTTCAGGATACTCAGATTGATAACAGGTTGGAGTCGGCCATCCTTCTTCGGCACCAAGAACAGGCGGGAATAAAATCCCACTGAATGAATGTTCTTTACGACCTTGATTGCCCCCTTTAACAGGAGATTTCTATCTCCGTGATCAAAAGTTCCCAACGTGTAACGTCAAAAGGAACTTGTGTTGGAAGAGGCACTCTCAACAGAGTGGGGTGCCTCCAGAAGGATATCCGCAGCCCGGACCGAACAACATCTAACACCCAAGGATCAGATGTGATTGTGGCGCAGTGGTCAGCGAATACTGATATACTTCCTCCAACTTGGGACTAATCGAGGCAAGGACCTTCATTTTGAGCCCCGGCGAGGCCCGCGAGGGGAGAAACCACCTCCTCTACTATATGAAGAATCCTGATTCCTGCCTCTAGCCTGCCGACGCTTACCCTTACCCGTGAGTAAGAAGTTGAAGCGACCGCAGGAGGATCAGCCCTTTGCTTCACAGAGGCTTTGGATGGCCCCTGCCTCCAACAGAAGGCTGATCAAGCTGATGAAGCAGCAGCTGATCTTTGGAATGATGTAGGACATCGCCACGGAACCAAGGAATAGTTGTGGACCCGCCAAAGAAGCAGATCGAAGAGCAGCATGCTGCCCCTCAGGAAGGACATGGCTTGTGTCTAACACAGCGTCCCGGCAAACTAATTCGAAGTTAGGCGGGTTACAGGCATGCGTGTGAGTAAGATGCATGAGCGCCTTGTAAAGCACACGCAAAAGAGCCTGTATGTCATCAAACTTATCTGGAGGCAGATAAGCAGCTAAAGCAGAGATGATGTGATCTGAGAGAGAAACCTGCCCAGTATATCTCTCGATAAGCCCATCAGGGACTTCAGAGTCGCCATAGGAATAACGGCCGACTTGGGCTTGGAAAGCCCGAGGGAGGTGGAGTCCTGATCAAGACCCTCAAAGTCTGGCAGATTGGCGGAATTGTAGGAATGATAACGCACTGGAGGCAAAAAAGTGTCAGCCCTGGCGAAGAACGAAGTCTTCATAGCCTTGGAACTCAGCTTCGAGTCCAAAGCTGTAAATGCTTCAACCACTTGTACCGACTGGCACGGTTGAAGGAGCCCAGAAGCGGGTTGCTCCACAGGCTGTAGATGCACGACCGATGATCGCGGCCTGGCTGACACTGCCGGCTGGTTTGATGGTTTGAGATCTGGAAGGAACTCAAACACAAAGTCAACAGCAGCCCCAGAGTCAGAAGACTATTGGCTCTCGACGTCAGGTATGTCTGTCTCATCCTGTGAGTCGGAAGACATGGGCAAACCAGCCGATGCCTCTCATGGTGTAGGCACACCTGAGGGATCAGAAAGCAGCCTGCTTCCAATCCCTGAAGGTTGTGCCGTAGGGGGCGCCTGGATACCACTAGTAGCCTTGCTGGAAGCAATGGGAAGGCTCTTGGAAAGAACCTGAGTGAGCAAGGAGAGAGCCTCCCCAAGCTCACGGCCCGTGTCGGCCGGTTCGATGTGGGAACGAACCGGTAAAGTGACTTCACTCCTGACCCTATTAACCAGCGAAGGGTCATGATCCTCAAGTACAGCTGACGCGGGGCGACGGTTGGCAGGCGAAAAACATTGGGTGCGGAAGGAACAGCCAAGAAAATGCACCACATGCTTGGGCAAAAGGCATTGCCCTCAAGGAACAGTCCTGGGCATAATAGAGGTGAGAGCAGTAGAAGAAAAAGGTGAACTCAACAGATGTAGAAAGTAGAAGAACACCCCCAACTACGAGAGAAAGGTGGCAGAAAATAAAGGACCAGCGGGAACAAAACTGAACCCAGACAGCCGACAGGGACCAAAAACAGAAATTCTGCCCTCAACAGAGAGGAGAAATCCTGTCCATACAGCCCCTCATTTACACCTAACTCCAATATTAATAATAATATCCAAAAGGATGACATAAATTTATCAACCGAAAAATTTTATGTCCGAACTGCACGGTACGCGAAAGTTGCACGCGAACACAGAAAATATATAAAATACAATGAAAATGTGGTTGAAAATAATAACGAGAATATATAAAACACAGTCCTGTTATTATACGATCCTCAGATCCATAATTCCAGTCACAGGTAACCATTATTAACGAGCTGAATTATCACTGTTTCTGAATGTAAATGGACATCTCGCCATGTAGGCAGATGAAAAAAGAATGATTCATTAGTTACTACCTGTGCACTGGTTACCGGAAGCCGTGAATTTGTACTAAGAGAAGAACGTCCGCTACTGTGTGTGCACCAGTAACACTCGACCCAGTTTTGGCTTATTTTTTCTTAGTGCTTTTGCACCACTTTTCTTTCCCAAATCGCTTAGGAGAGATGAAAATAGAGAGTATATTTTCCGAGTTAGGGACTTCCACTGTAGTGCAAGCCTGTAGTAAACAATTGTAAGGTTGGTTGATAAGAAATGAGGGTAACAGTGCAAAAGCCAATATTTTCCTTACCAATGTTTCATATTCAGTCAAACGTAAATAATAGTTTGTTTATACAAATAGGTTCTATTAGAAATTATTGGAGAGTGTCTGTTGGCTTTCTCCAATAATTTGTAATAAAACAATTGTTGATGAAAAAATTTAGACCACTAAAACTAATTTAGCTCTCAACCAGTTATATAAATATTTATTTTGTACATATATATGAGAATTGTGTTGCATTTCGTGAGGAGAATAACAATACTGTATCAATGTATATGAAATATTGCATCTCAAATCGTGATGTGACACTGCTAAAATCACACCCTATGATAGTTTTATACTATTTATACTTTCCAAACTTAGAGGCTGATTTGAACCAAATTTGACATGAGGGATTATTGGGTCATAAGTTGTTAATTTATGCCTTGGGGCTGCATGTTGAAAATATTGATTGCCTGTCCCACACAGTTGCATTGCAGCCACTCTAGTTGATGAAATTATGACGTATCATGTTCTTGGCTGGAAAAACGACTGCTAGGGTTCAAAGGGTTATGGAAAAATATTTGTGTTGCTTTTTAAAACTGGTGTTTTAGTAAAATTTTCATGAATGTACTCTTGGTGAATTGCTACTTTCTTTGGAACATGAAAAACAAACTGCACTTGTGTAATAATGCAATCTGCATCAAGTGCAGTGGTATCCTGCTTATTAAGGAGCTACTTGGCCAATGGAAATTATTTTTAAATTGTACAAATTTCAATCATGTCAGATCTGAGTATTATTATATTGGATCTCTTCACGGCGTATTTTCTCAAGGATATCAACCTTTATCATAAATTTTACCAGCATTTTTTTTGTTCTTTTAAAACTTGATTTTCTTTTCATGTCTACTCACTAGGTTGATTTATACATCCTTTCATAAACTTCTGGTATCTTTTTCAACTTAGTGTTACTACTACTTATTTATTCCTCATTAGAGTGTAATTATACCCCCCCCCCCCATCCTGTCACAAAGGGAGGAGGGGGTGGGGGGGGGGGGGGGCTTTGGAATCGACATGTTTGTTTAGCCATCTGTTGATGCATCCATTTGCCTGTTCATGCATCTGTGGACACACATTTGTTCAGATTTTTTTTTTGCTCATTTAGGAATCAATTTTTTTTAAACTTGGCACTCATGTTGTTAACCACTTTGGGAACCTTACTCTTGTAATTTTGAATCGATCGGGCATGTCATAGCAATTTATTGCCTTAGATTTTGTTATTTATGGACACAGAGCACTGTCATACCGATACTGATGATATCATGGGGATATCGAAAAACCAAACCGAACCAATAGTTGAAAACTGAAATTGTCTAAATTTTCAAATTTCCCTACATTTGCAACTTATAAGACCCTGTTGAGGCTTGATAACAGTTGAAAGATTCATTTTCATGAAAGAAATGACAGATTTTTAGCTCAACTTTGGCAAAGCCAAATTTGAGCTTATTCCATGGCCAGTCGTCCATCTGTCCGTCAACAATTCAATACGGCTCGGGCTAGAGGCCGTATTTATGAACCGATCTTTATGAAACTTCTTGGGTACCTTTGTTATGACCGTGGGACGAGGACGAGTGTTTTGGGGTCCGATCCGAAATTCAAGTTGGCCGCTGGCGGCCATTTTGTACAGACTTAGGTGCAATCAGATTTTTGCGCAGAACTTCCATATGAAAGTGCTGATTTGAAAAATTTATTGTGTGAATGTTTAGTACAATGGGATACATCACATATAATACAGGTTTTTTTCTCGTACATAAATTATGCAAATTAGACTAACTTTTATGTATTTAGAGTTACTTTCAGCACTGTAAGTGCAAATGCCACTACGGCTTGGGCTAGAGGCCGTATTTATAAACCAATCTTTACGAAACTTCTTGGGTACCTTTGGTATCATTGTGGGACGAGAACGAGTGTTTTTGGGTGCAGTCCAAAATTCAAGATGGCCGATGGCAGTCATTTTGTACAAAATTAGGTGCAATCAGATTTTTGCACAGAACTTCCATATGAAAGCGCTGATTTGAAAAATTTATTGTGTGAATGTTTAGTACCATGGGATACATCACATATAATACGGGTTTTTTTCTCGTGCAGAAATTATGCAAATTAGATGAACTTTGATTTTTTCAGTGCTACTTACACACAGTAAGTACACATGTCAATACGGATCGGGCTAGAGGCTCTATTTGTCAACCGATCTTCACGAAACTTCTTGGGTACCTCTGTTATCACCTTGGGACGAGAACAAATGTTTCTGAGTGCGGTCCAAAATTCAAGATGGCTGCCAGTGGCCATTTTGTACAGAAATTAGGTCTAATCAGTTTTTTGTACACAACTTCTATACGGCTCAGGTTAGAGGCCGTATTTATGAACCAATCTTTACGAAACTTCTTGGGTACCTTTGTTATCACCGTGGGATGAGAACGAGTGTTTTGGGGTGTGGTCCGAAATTCAAGATCGCCACCAGCAGCCATTTTGTACCAAAATTAGTGCAATCAGTCTTTTGTACAGAACTTCTGTATGAAAGTTCTGATTTGAATAAATTTTTGTATGAATGTTTAGTAAAATGGAATACATCACATACAATACGGGTTTTTTTCTCATGCAGAAATTATGCAAATTAGATGAATTTTGATTTATTTAGTGCTACTTATACACTGTAAGTGCACATGTCAATACGACTTGGGCTAAAGGCTGTATTTATCACTGATCTTCACGAAACTTCTTGGGTACCTTTATCATCACCTTGGGACGAGAACGAGTGTTTCTGAGTGCGGTCCAAAATTCAAGATGGCTGCCAGTGTCCATTTTGTACCGAAATTAGGTCCAATCAGTTTTTTTGTCACAACTTCTATTCAGCTCGTATTTATGAACTGATCTTCACGAAACTTCTTGGGTACCTTTGTTTTCACCTTGGGACAGGAATGAGTGTGTTTTGGGGTGCCTTTGTTATCACTGTGCTATGAGAACAAATATTTTGGGGTTCAGTCAGACCCACTCTGGGACTCAAAGATTTCTTTTCTAGTTTAGCAGATTTCTTTTCTAGTTTAGCATCTGACTGTCACCCACCTTTACAATACTTTACCTATACATTTGTTACAGGCTACGGTCAGTATTTATGTACAGACCGTTACAATACTTTATATGTACCTTTGTTATAAGGTCATTACCTAGATGTTTGTCTTTGTTGTGTCACATACTATACATGTACATGTCTTGACAAGTTGAGCTACAGTGTCATTGAAACTTTCATTTTTTTTTTACTTTTGGTAACCTTCAGTGGTCTGGCAATTGTCCTGAATTCCCACTAGACTACATTGTGTACATGTCCAGTTGTTTTGCAGTTATTTATAGTCTAGAAATGATTGTCCAGGTGATTGGTCTTTTGTCATCAGGACTTCTTAAAGATATCATTGTCAGGACACATGTCTGAAATTGGTCTTTAAACATTAAGGTGTGCTTAGAACAAATCATGGGGCGCGGTGGCATTGCGGTAACTGGTTCTTGTCAGATCACGGAAGTTAAGCAACGTCGAGCCTGGTTAGTCCTTGGATGGGTGAGTTGATTCAGACTCCCGCATTGGGCAAGGCACTTCACTCCGATTGTCCACATGTGGGTACAATGACGCCATGTACTAAGGTGTACTGCATGTTGCTGGTGCGCATGTCTTCAACCATTCTAACCCTGCCTGTGCTGCAGCGCTGAGTTACGATGTTGGGGATCTGGCAGCTACTTGTCATTGCTCAGTGGTTCTCTCTGGGTGCTCCGGCTTCCTCCACCTGTAAACCTGTCAACGACACGATATGACCTTGGCTGTTAATGTGTCGTCAAACCCTCATAGATAAATAAATAGAACAAGTCACAAAATTATTGAAGATATGATTTGTGTTCATGAAAGAAAGCCTCTATTGAGCTCATTGGCATTGACATTTATTGCATTGTGGTTGAGTGATACAAGAACAACTTATTCTGTTTTTCCTGATGTGAATTACCCTTTGGTACTATCAGCAAATTTCAGTCAAGTCAGATACCAAATACTGAACCAATACCGAATTATACCCCTCTAAAAAAAACGAAACCAATACCGAACTTAAAGTTCCAATACCACCAATCTCGAGTGAACACTTAACAATTTTCAGTTTTTGCCTAAAAAAACCCATAGCTTATGACACCTCATTGGTACAAACTCATCTAGCCTGTTCCAAGGGGAGGCTGTCAAGGCCAAAATTTTTTTTTAAATATATACCAGTAATAAAATTGGGTTGGCAATTGTGGGTAGCACTGGCTGATTATTACTGTTACATTAGATAAAGGTTTCGCAGGAGTTCATTTGATAACCTAATTGCAGTTAATATGTCAAATTGGTATTGACAGTATTATAAATTGTTTCTCTTGGATGTTATATTGTAAATGGTTTCTGTTGGATGTTATATGCTATTAACTCTTTTTCTGCCATGCAGCACCACAGCAGTACATGTCACTGCCATGCGCCCAGTGGAATAGCACTATATTACACAGTAATAATACATAAAGTTTGGATAACATTTTTGTTTAGAGAATATCTTGCTGAAACTTGGTATGCTGGTAGGTATATGTCCGGACACTGAATTGCATATGATACTAGGTCATATAAGGTCTCGTTACCATGGCAACCTAGTTGGCCGCCGTGCCAAAGTAAAGAAATACCACCATATTCTTGTGTTTTGGGTGATGGAGTCAAACTATTTGTAGCCAAATAATAGTTTTTTTTTATTCTAAATGTTGTACTACTATTGTGGTTATAGTACAAATTGATCAGCAGATTTGAAAAAAATATTACAGATAGTCCTTATATTGATTTGGGAGGTGCATATTGTAAACCAAGATTGCTTGGCAGAATCCAGCATGGGTCAAACAGATCTTCTAAACCATATATTTGCCAGTAAAAACTAATTGGATTGTTTGCTGACTCTGACGATTCTGCAACCTCGAATCCTGCAGAATTTCCAACAGCACCAACATTTGAACCAACTCTTGGCCTTGAGGTGTTGATATATCCATATCTTGGCCTTGAGGGGTTAATATGTCCATATCATTTGCCATATCGCTGAGAGATTCCCCATCTTCGGTTTCATTCTCTATCTGAGTCTTAAAAATTATGCTCTATAACCTCACTTGTCTGGAAATGTTTCCATGTAGAATTAATTGTAGACATTTTGTCTGAAAGACGTGCCAAAACAAACCAACATACGTTTTGATCCAAGCTTATTTCCATCCATGGGTGGTTGTGGCACGAAAATTTTACTTTACTTTCAACCCTGAACATAAATAGAACACCACGATATCGTAAAACGCAAAAATTAATAGAGTTACTCTCCCTAGAACACTTGTACTGCTATCTGGTTTCAAATTTCAACTTCAGTAGAGATTGACAGCAATTGGGTAATTTGACTTTAGTCGCATTCGACAGTGAAAGAGGTAGTAGGGTTATCGAGTAAGAATTTCCAGTTGAGTGGCCTCTACTGTGGTTCTTTCATTGTGCTGATAATGATAAGGTGGTATGTTATTTATACAATAACATGATTTTTTATGCTAATCACAGATGGAGGCCAGTAATGGAGACAAACGTCGCCTCAGAAAATCATGTTATTATTATCAATACCTGTACTTAGAAATTATAGGAACGATTTTTGACCCTTTTGGATTTATATCATTTTAGGAAAAGAATCAATGTGAAACACCTTTTATTAAGCAATTTAAGACAGAACACTTTATATTTATCTCAATCAACACCAATGAAAGGTAAACTCTAAGCTTTGTTTCAATGTTCATTCAGTTCAGATGCTGAGGCAAAAAAAAAAATAATTGTTTGGTTCTGGTTACCCGACCAACCCTAACTTTGCACCCCGATCCCAACAATTTTTTTTATTGAAATTGAAAAAGAAACAGAAAAAAAACACAGAAACGCTACATTCTTATGCACAATGGCTAATCATCACCGTGATGGTGGAGGAAGCCGGAGTACCCATCGAGAACCAACGAGCATCGACGAGCAACTGTCAGCTCCTCAACATTCCAACTCTGTTCAAGCTCCGCTCAAGCAGGGTTACAGCGGTTGAAGACATGTGCACCATCGACGTGCAGTGTGCCTTAGTACACAGCGTCATCCTGCCCCCATGTAGGCAACCAGGATAAAGTGCCTTGGCCAAGGACACAACACGAGTCGTCCCAGACGGGATCAAACTTGGGACCTCTAGCATTGAAGTACAACAGTCTACCACTGAGCCACAACATTTCTTGTTCCACAGCAAAGATCAACCTAATGCATATAGTGTAGAGCCACTAAAGTGGCTTTCAGCGCATTTTAATAGAGCTGTGATAGTGAGTTCTAGCATTCAATCAGTTAATAAAGAAAGTGTTGACGTGGAATTCATAAAAGAAATTTCTTTAGCTGTTGCATTCATACTGAGCACACAAGTACATTCACACGTAGCCAACAACCATCCATTTCCCAATAACTTAATTGAAATGAATTATACAGAAGAATTCCTAAAGGAAATTATCTAAATATACAAAATGATCAGTAGACTCCATGGGCCTCGAGGGGAAATTATTTACCTCTATGAATGTTCTTGACATCATGACCACAACAGACATACCACTAAACACATGATTTACATCTTTATGATACTAAGACAGGACAAAATAACTCTTGACACTAAATTGATGAACAGGGCTACACTTTATTATTTAATGTTACATCTTATATATGTACAAAAGCGGGAGAGTGGTGGCTCAGTGGTTCTGGCATTGAACTTCAAACCAAGAGGTCTATGGTTTGACCCCCACCCACAGGGGTAACTGTGGGCAGTCCACTTAATCTCCATTGCCCGTGTGGAGACACGGTGACGCTGTGTACTAAGGCATACTGCACGTCGATGGTGCACCTGTCTTCAACCCTGCTTGTGTGGAGTTAGTACATTGGGGAGTGTGAAGGTCATTGCCATTGCTCAGTGGTTCTCTCTAGGTACTTCTGCTTCCTCCACTTGTAAAAATGTCCGACACGAGGTGACCCTGTCTATCGAAAGTGTCATTGAACTCCAATAAATAATTAAATAAATATGTACAAAAGCGTAGCCAATAATAAGAAATAAAAAATAACAAAAATATGAAAACTGAATAGTAATGAGATTATAAAATCAACAAGAAGAAATGGAACATTTAAATCATAACTCCTTCCCCCTCTTTGATCCTGACAAATTAAAATTGCAGCTTATGGAAATCAAAACATGATTAAAAGCAACAAGAAAATTTTTTATAACAGTTAAATCATACCCCCATTTTTCATGCAGCCAACTTAAAATTGTAGCGTTTGGGCAGCCAAAACATGATCAAAAGCAACAGAAAGAAATTTTATAACATTTAAATCATACCCCCTTTTTGATCCTACCAAATCAAAATTATAACTTATGAGTGGCCATACCATTATCAAAAGTAACAAGAAGAAATGCTATAACAGTTAAATCATAACCCCCCCCCCCCCCCCCCCCGACTTTTTGATCCTTCCAAATTAAAATTAAAATCACGGCTTTGGGAGCCAAAACATCATTAAAAGCAATAAGAAGAAATTTTATAACAGTTAAATCATACCCACCTCCATTCTCTCCTCCCCCCACCCCCACCCACACTTTCTTTGATCCTACCAAATTAAAATCAGAGCTTATGGGTAGCCAAAACATGATCAAAAGCAACAAAAAGATATTTTATAACAGTTAAATCATACTCCTCCCCCCCCCCCCCCCCCCAACACACACTCTCTGATCCCAGCAAATTAAAATTGCAGCTCATGGTTGGCCAAGACATGCTTCCATGCATTGAATCTGCTGACTTTATGGAACAGCACATGGGAGGCAAGGATATGTCCCTCCAAGCAGAACATTTAAATCACACCCCCTTCTTGATCCTACCAAATCAAAATTGTAGCTTATGGGTGGCCATTACGTTATCAAAAGTACCAAGAAGAAATACTATAACTGTTAAATCATTCCACCATCCCAGTTTTTTGATCCTACCAAATTAAAACCACAGCTTATGGGTGGCCAAAACATCATTAAAAGCAATAAGAAGAAATTTTATAACAGTTAAATCATACCCCCCCCCCCCCCACCCACTCTCTTTGATCCTACCAAATTAAAATCGCAGCTTATGGGTAGCCAAAACATGATCAAAAGCAACAAAAAGATATATTATAACAGTTAAATCATACTCCTCTTACCACCCCCCACCCCCACACACACACTCTTTGATCCCAGCAAATTAAAATTTCAGCTTATGGGTGGCCAAGACAGCTGCCATGCATTGAATCTGCTGACTTAATGAAACAGCACATGGGAGGCAAGGATATGCACCCCCCCCCCCCTCCCCAAGCAGAACATACCAAATGGCTGAATAGGGAGGCAGAAGGTGATCTAGGTAAACTATTGAATTCCAGTACATTAGTTCAATGCATTTTCTGAAAATGAATTGCACTGCTGAAAGCAGACTTACAGTGTGGAACTACTTCAGAAAGATACTTTGTGCCCACGTTCCAGTAACCTAATCCTCTTCCATGGAATTATACTAAAACAAAAGCGCATGACAGATTAGTCCCACACTGTAAGCTGTATCAATGTGCGGTAGGTGTTAACTAATGATAATACTTATAAATGACCAAGCATTGACTGGCAGGACAACTCTAAGAAACTTTACCCTGCCCTGCAGCAAAAATCTGGCTGATGCCCCCATCAACTAAACATTTGTGGACAGAATTACATGCCAATTATTTATTTATTCGTTTATTTTTATTTATTTATTTATTTATTTATTTATTTATTTATTTATTCTACTTTTGGGGTGGAGGGTGCCACTGTTGTGTTTTTGACTGGACAATCATTTTTCTGGGTGCTAAATGTCGAAAACATCACCGCCCATCTCTTGGACATATGCCTCTATCACATGTGCCCAGCTAGATTTTTTCATGATAAAATGATAAAAGTGGAGCCATATACAGTTGGATCAAAATTCTGAAACTTTTATGCACAACTGTAGGCCTTGCCTAAACATCTGAGCATACTTTCAACATATTTACCAAAGTGCCGTTTAGTTTAGTTTAGTTTAAACAATATTTATTTCCAAAGTATTATTAATTTATACAGTGACAAACATAAACTGACAAAAAGTAACACACGTGGAAATGGATTCAGCAACAAGCCAAAGGCTTATACTAGTCTTTTGTTGAAAACCATTGTTGAGCAGTGTTTTCCAGTGGCACCACAGAGGCCACCTGGTGACAAAAATTCAGACTTCATGTATTTTTCTCATTTAAATACCATACTTATGAAGGAAAGTAAGTTTCTAAAATGTTATATGGTCAAACAGACGTACTGAAAGAGATCATAACTATATCCCTGGATTTTTGAAAATGCAGAGATAATTAGATTTGGGGATTACACTGTTCATTGATTTTCAAGTGATTGAACACTTGATTGGTGTGAAGCATATACTATGTTGATTTTGGAAAATATATTTCTGACAGAATTAAGGAGAAAACATGGATGGAATATAGAATTAAATTGTAAAACAATTTTCAGCGAGATGAGAATAATTTGTTTTCTGGTGAAAAATTGAACTAAATTGTTCTTAGTTGATTGCATCAATCCGGTCATGGAGCAAATGTTTCATTTTGCTCCATGAATTATGCGACACTTTAAATGGATTAAGGAGTGCAAGATAGTTGGAGGAAATCAATAAGGTTACAGAATATGATATATATTACATTGGAATGGATTACTCTATGACACATATGCTACTTGACAGAAATTTATCTTCATTATTGAAGAACATCATTGAAAGTCTGGTGATCTTTAACCCTTCACCTTACACAACCAGAAGACGATATATGCAAAATATTTGAATAACTAAAATGTTTTTGGAGCCTGCAAAGAGAGCGCGGTGACTCAGTGGTTACAGCATTGAACTTCAAACCGAGAGGTCTATGGTTCGATCCCTTCCACGGGTAACTGCGTTATGTCCTTGGGCAAGGCACTTAATCCTGATTGCCCACGTGGGGCATGGTGGCGCTGTATACTTAGACGTACTTCACATCGATGGTGCACCTGTCTTCAACCAGTGCTAACCCCTGATTGTGTGGAGTTAGTACATTGGGGAGTCTGACAGTTGCTCAGTTCCCTCCGGGTACTCTTGCTTCCTCCACCCATAAAACTGTCTGACACAAGGTGACCCTAGCTGTCCAAAGTGTCGTTAAACTCCAATAAATAAATAAATAGAGTCTGCAAAGCCTCACGATTCAATTTCATTTGAATTCATCCTTATGATTCGATTTGATTCACGTTGAGTCAGACTGATTAGGACATTTCTGAATCATCAAGATGTTATCAAATCCGACCAAGGGCCTTTTCTTGAACTCTTCTTCTATCATCAGGTGTCCTCTACAGGAGACCTGATGATAGAAGAAGAGTTTGATGATAATCCACTTTTGCAACTACTTTGCATTTCTGGAATATTTTGCTTTTTTGTTTGACTTTCCCAAAACAGATGGGTCAATACATAATTGGGACTGCCAGTATTTGCTCAATTCCACGGTTTCCCGTGGGAACACCGGGAAGTGAGGCAGTGCCTGTTCACTGCGATAAACAGGCTCTGTTTTACTGGTAAAATAGGACCCAGTCACCAATGCTTGGGAGGTGCAAACCCTCTCAAAAATGGGCAACATGGCTTATTAATGCTCACCCTTGGTCTTCAGTTGATACTCATGTTGTGGTCACGATTAGCCATTGTGCAAAAATATGTGACCTTAAACACCAATAAATAAATAATACATTATTGCACGGTTGTAAGAAGATGCTGTATCTACAGCTTGAAAAGCAGTGAGATTTGATTTGAAATCCTCTTGGATGTTTTGATTCGAGATTCAATTTGACTTGAAATCTAAGATTTGCTGGGCCCCAAGTTTGAATATAATTTTTAGGAATAACACTGGCCATATATATGACCATCATGTTGGGTAAGTGTTAACTCGTAGAGTACTAAATTATTTCTGGTCATTAAAATTTGTTCACATTTTTAGCTCACCTGAGCGAAGCTCAAGGGGTGCTTTACTAATCACTTTCCATCCGTCATCTGTCCGTCGTTAACTTTACATTATCGACTTCTTCTCACAAACTACTCAACCAAATTGAACCAAATCTAATGTACATGTTCCCTATCATATGTCAATTCAAGTTTGTTCAAATCAAGTTGACCTGCCCCTTGGGAGGGCCACGCCCAAAAAGTGAGCCTAAAATCTTTAAAAATCTTCTTCTCATGAACCAGTAGTAATAGAAACTTGATATTAGGTGTGCAGCTTCCTTTTGAGGTGTAGACTCAGAATTGTTCAAGAAAAGTTCTAGGGGCTATATTTGCCATCGTTATGGGAGGGGCAAGAATTTTTGCACCGCCCAAAATTTCTATTTTCTAAACCGAGAGGCTGATTTGAACCAAATTTGACATGAGGTTTTATTGGGACATAAGTAGTTAATTTATGCCAAAAAAAAATTTCCCATCACCCCATGGGAACCTCAGGAGCTCAAAATAGAAAAAAATTAAAACGCCCATATCTCCAAAACTACACGGCACTGAGAATTCTTTTTTGGTGTGAAGCTTCCTCAGGACCAACAGAATGGAATGGTCAAAAATGAGTCAGCATTTTTTAACACTGTGGGGAATGGGGAAAACATTTAAGACTACTTTTCTCCCAAACCGCTGCTCCAAAAGCTTTCAAATTTCACATATAACATCTTTGGAAGAATGTTTCACATGTTTATTGAAATCAATTCCCTGGGTCCATATTTGGGCTCTCTATGGGAGCCCAAATGTTTAAATTAGTGTAGTATGAGGAATATTCTTTAAAAATCTTCTTCTTCAGATCTACCAATAAGAACTTTTGATATTTGGTATGCAGCATCCTTAGGGGGGTGAGATTCAAGTTTGTTCAAGCCAAGTCCCTGGGTTCATATTTGGGCTCACTGTGGGAGCTTGAATAGTAACTTAGTTCAAAATAAGGAATTTTCTTAAAAAATCTTCTTCTTCAGATCCAGCAGTCGGAATGTTTTGATATTTGGTATCTAGCATCCTTAAGGGGGTGAGATTCAAGTTTGTTCAAGCCATGTCCCTAGGTCCATATTTGGGCTCACTGTGGGAGCTTGAATTGTAACTTAGTTCAAAATAAGGAATTTTCTTTAAAAATCTTCTTCAGATCCAGCAGTCGGAATATTTTGATATTCGGTATGCAGCATCCTTAGGGGGGTGAGATTCAAGTTTGTTGAAGCCAAGTCCCTGGGTTCATATTTGGGCTCCCTGTGAGAGCCCGAATTATAACTTAGTTCAATATGAGGAACTTTTCTTTAAAAATCTTCTTCAACTTCAGCGGTTGGATGTTTTGATATTTGGCATGCAGCATCCTTCGTGGGTTGAGATTCAAGTTTGTTCAAGCCAAATCCCTGGGTTGATATTTGGGCTCCCTGTGGGAGCCTGAATTATAACTTGGTTCAATATGAGGAATTTTTATCTAAAAATAATCTTCTTCAGATTCAGCAGTCAGAATGTTTTGATATTTGGCATGCAGCATCCTTAGGGGGGTGAGATTCAAGTTTGTTCAAGTCAAGTCCCTGGGTTGATATTTGGGCTCCCTGTGGGAGCCTGAATTATAACTTACTTCAATATGAGGAATATTCTTCAAAAATCTTCTTCACATCCACCAGTCAGAATCTTTTGATATTTGGAAAACGACATCCCATTGGAGGTGAGATTCAAGTTTGTTCAAGCCAAGTCATACCTGAGCTTCCTATGGGAGCCCGAATTTTAACTTAGTTCAATATGAGGAATATTCTTTAAAAATATTTTTTTTTAGATCCACTGATCTTAATCTTTGGATATTTGGTATAAGCTTTTCTAAGGAGGGGTAGATGCAACTTGTTGAAATCAATTCTCTGGGTTTTATATTTAGGCTACCATGTCAGGTGAGCGCCCTCAGGCCTCCTGGGGCCTCTTGTTTTGTCTTGTTACAATTTATGGGAGAGCACCAATTTAACCCTTTGAACTCTGGTGGTATATCCCATGTCATTTCAATGGCAGCAGTAGTGTTGAAATGACTCTGGGATTTTAGAGTCAATTTATCAACACCCAAAAGTTGAGTCAACTAGTCAGCACCCCACTATCTGCCGCGAAAATTTACAAAGTAATACCTCTGTAGTTGAATATTTTTCTCCGTTTGCGCACTTCACTGATCCTGGTTGATACATAATAAATTAAATGGCATGGGAATCACTCTATAATAGAAATTTTATTGTATTTTACAATATCACTCGATGAGATCCAAACCAATAATGCTTATAATATCACTCGATGAGATCCAAACCAATAATGCTTACAATATCACCCGATGAGTTCCAAACCAATAATGCTTACAATATCACTTGATGAGTTCCAAACCAATAATGTTTACAATATCACTCGATGAGTTCCAAACCAATAATGCTTACATTATCACTCCATGAGATCCAAACCAATAATGTTTACAAATCACTCGATGTGATCCAAACCAATAATGCTACAATATCAGTCGATGAGATCAAAACCAATAATGCTTACAATATCACTCAATTGGATCCCAACCAATAATGCTTACAATATTGTTTGATTAGATCCAAACCAATAATGCTTACAATATCACTCGATGAGATCCAAACCAATAATGCTACAATATCACTCGAGATCCAAACCAATAATGCTTTTTTTTCATGGCAAAATTCAATAATGTCATTTCTTCGGTCGATGAAGACTTGCCCTCCCACTTAGTATTTTTGACCCTGGTTGTAAGTACTTTACCCCCAAGCAATTTAAAGATCAAATCTCTAGCAAAAAGAAGGTTCTCTCTCTACTCAACTTAAACTGCCGCAGTTTGAATGCAAATTTTGAAAATATAACTTACTGGTTGACCTACAAAAAAACTCTAACTTTTTAGACATAATAGGCATGATGGAAATATTTAATATTAAACCTGGTATAGAGTATTAACTTGAAGGGTATCACCCCTTGGTTTCCCGTACTCGCCCTGAAGATGATGACAGCAGGGGTGGTGTTGGAATGTACATAAAAATACGATATATCCCTCAAAATATGAAATGACTTATCAGTCTTTATACCACATGTGTTTGAATCCTTATTTGTCGAAATACCTCTGAAGAAAAAAATGCACTATCGGAATTATTTATAGACTGAATACAGCCCCAAAAGCAGACCTTGACTTGTTTCTCTTAAAGCTGACAGAGTTATTGGACACTATAAACAAGGAAAATAACAAGGTTTACCTTATGGGTGATCTCAATATAGACCTAATGAACCTGAACACACTGAAAAACGAATACTTTTATAGATTCGCTATACAGTGCAGGGTTTCTACCTGCTATAACAAAGCCCACGAGAGTTATAGAATTCTCTGCTACCCTAATACTGACCACATTTTCAGCAATATCATCAATAATTTTACTTCAGGAATAAATAATTACTGACATCAGAGACCATTTTGCCACATTTTTCATAGAAGAATTAGACAAACGATCAGTTGTCCCAATACCTAATTTTAGACGGTTATTCAATACAGAGAATATCACCGCTTCAAAGGACTCTTATCAGCATGTGACTATTCAGAGGTCACTAACGACATTTGTCCAAACTTGGTGTACACTAAATTCCTTGAAATATTCTACGAAGCTTTTCAAAAAGCATTTCCCCTAAAAGCAAGCCCTATAAGAATTTTTTTTATAAAACGCCAACCATTGATGACGCTGAGCCTACTGCTTTCCTCACAAATGAAAAGTAAATTGTATGTCAAAAAATTAAAAATCTTCAACTACTCAAAACATAACAGAATACAAACAATTTTGCCATGAATTCAGTCGCTTGAAACAGATCTGTAAAGTAGATTACTATGATAAGATATTACTAGAATATAAATATAATATTAAAAAGACATGGAAAATCCTACGAAAAGGCCATGTGTAAGTCAAATAACAACCGAAAACTTCCGACCACCTTCATAGATGAAAATACAGAATTAACAAAACCTGAAAAGAATCGCTGATGGATTCATTACCTTTTTTGCTGACATTGGAAAGACAACAAGTAATCAAGTGCCCCCTACCCAACGTAATTTTTCAGATTATTTGAGCAATAATAACAAGAGAGACTCATTGTGTTTGTAAGCCCTACTAATGAACAAGAAGTAATATTTTGTGCTTACAATTTGAGGAGCAAATCGAGTAGAGATAGCGACGATATGTCCACAAAATTATTAAAAGAGATAATACTCGAGGTGGCAGGTTCTTTGTCTCATATAATCAACTTATCCTTTGTTACAGGTAGAGTGCCTGACAAAATGAAAATGACTAAAATTATACCCATTTTTTTTTGCTGGGAGACCCACAGTTATTCACCAGCTGCCACCCCATTAACCCTTTACCTAACATGAAAAGCAGACGACACTTGCAAATAAAATACTTGAATAACTAATTTTTTCATTTTTTTATCACAAAAACATAGCTTATGACCCCTCATTGGAATGAGCTCAGCAAGCTCGTTCCAATGAGGGGTCATAAGCTAAAATGAAAAAATAATGAAAATTAGATAGTATTTTTTGTGAATAGTGCTGGACGGTTTTGACCATTACGTTTCTAAAGGGTTAATATTCTTTCAACATTGACATTGTCCAGAATACTAGAAAAAGTAATGTTCGCACGATTAAATACTTTCTGAGAGGAACAAAATATCTTATATAAGTATCGGTTTGGATTCAGAAAGAGACACTCCTCTGTTCTTCAGCTCATAAATAATATTGTAGAAGCAAACTAGACTTTATGATTCTGGAGAATCATGACTTTTCCAGATGAGATTCCATGATTTATCATGACCCCAGAGTGTCTGATGAATTGTTTTTAACTGTCTCACTGAAGTTCCTTTATTGGTGTTATGAGAAAGGTGCATATGGTATCGCGGAACTAAATATTGAAATTAGAGTGAACCGCCTTAAAATGTTGCACTCGGAAATGATGCAATCTCTAAAAATAAACAGCCTTGGGAAAATCCATTGTTTCAATAAAAGTTTGAAACATTCTATTGACATCTTGCATTGTTGTTGAATATTCCTGATAAAAAAGAGGGTGATTTGATGACTTTTGGACCTAAAAAATACAATTTACTTTTTGTGTGTTTTTGTAGGGAATTCCCTGAAAAATATGTGCATGTGACCGGTACTTCCCTTTGGTTCCATTTTTCTCCCCTTTTTGTTGCATTACCCTCTGTTTTTAGATCAGAAAAAGTTGTCTGAAGGGCTATACTTGACAGAGATATTTGAATGCCAAAATTAAGTGATGCGATCATATTTTTTTCTGCCTGAATGTTATAATGGTCGCCTATGGGAAAATTTTTAGTTCTGTGATACCATATAGTAGTCTAAAATGACTCAGTTTGATAAAAAAATGTTTAGATAAAAACCCTCATTAATGGTGGAGAGGGTTAATATCAATATCGTCGTCCGTCAAGTTAATGACCGACAAAATGATTTATGTTTGTTTGACACATACCCACTAAGTGCTGTGGCTATTTGAAAATAGTCCATTTTATCTCAAATGTATCCAAAATATTGATGTCTGGCAGCTTGTAGAGGGTTAACAAGCGATAACAGGAATATTTTTCCATGCAGCTTGTAATGTCACACCAAGAACTGTGAATGTCCATTTTGTCTTTAAAATCTACAAGATGTTTTCAGTGAAATCCAGGGAGAACATGACTTTTAAGCTTTTGATGGGTATGGTTGTTTATCCAGCCCAAAACGGGTTAAGTGTTGTTTTTTGAATACTCTTATTACTTCCAAATATAATTCTTGGTGAATTCTACTTCCACTTATGCTGATCTCTCCTTTTAACTTTGGGTGCTGTGGGTATGCAAACACAGCCGATTTTATCAAAATTTGGATGTTTGGAAACCTGCAGAGGGTTAACAAATGCTTGCTGGAATATTTTGTACTTGCAACTTGTAATGACACTCTAAGATCTGAGAATGGCCATTTTTTCTTGAAAATCTACGAGATGTTTTTAGAGAAATCCTCGAATAACATGAATTTTTAACCTTTTGAGGGGTATCGCTCTGTAACCAGCCCTAAACGGGTTAATGCTTGGTTTTGTAAATACCTTCATTACTTACAAAAAATATCCCCGTTGAATTCCACTACCAGTGAAGGAGGTTATGTTTATCTCACAGGTACACATTGGGTGTTATGGGTTCCCAAGAACAACCCATTTTCTCAAAATGTCAATGCTTGGCAGCCTCTGGAGGGTTAACAAATGCTTACCGGAATATTTTGTCTATGCAACTTGTAATGTCACCCCAAGACCTGCGAATGGTCAATTGTTCTTGAAAAATTTTTTGGAATAATCCACAGAAACTGGAATTTTAAGCTTTTAAGGGGTATATCTCCTCTTCCAGTCAAAAATGGGTTAAGACCTCGATTTTTGAATACCCATACTACTTACTAAAAATTTTTCCTATCAGTTTTGCGTCCAGTAAAAGAAGTTATGTTTCTCTGTAGCATTCCCATTTGATGCTGTTGGTGTCCAAAA
Source organism: Pictodentalium vernedei (assembly GCA_031216915.1). Taxonomy (NCBI): domain Eukaryota; kingdom Metazoa; phylum Mollusca; class Scaphopoda; order Dentaliida; family Dentaliidae; genus Pictodentalium; species Pictodentalium vernedei. The sequence goes on from CM062296.1 coordinate 413,762,198, forward strand.
ACAGACTATTTTTTTCGAAATTTTGACATTTAGCAGTCCATGGAGGGTTAACAAATGCTTATCTGAATATTTTATCCATGCAACTGGTAATGTGACTCTAAGACCTATCAATGGCCATTTTCTCTTGAAACCCTACGAGACGTTTGTAAAGAAATTCAGGGAAAACATGATTTTTTAAGCTTTTGATGGGTATTGCTATTAACCATCCCAAGAGGGGTTAATGCTTGGTTTTTTGAATACCCTTATTACTAACAAATTTGATCCTCGGTGAATTCCACTTCCAACAAAGTAGATTATGTTCATCTCTCAGGTATGCATTGGGTGCTGTGCGCGTCTGAAAACAGCCTATTTCAACAAAATTACGATGCTTAGCAGCCTGTAGAGGGTTAATAAATGCTCACCGGAATATTTTGTCCATGCAACTTATAATGTCTCACAAAGACCTGTGAATAGTCAATTTTTCCTGAAAATCTACAAGTTGCTTTTAGAGAAATCCACAGAAAATGGGAGTTTTAAGCTTTTAAGGGGTATCTCTCTTTAACCAGTCCAAAATGGGTTAAGACTTCGACTTTTGAATACCCTTACCACTATCAAAAATGTTTACCCATCAATTTTGCGTTCGATAAAAGAAAGAACCTTTCTCGGTGGTACACCAAGTGGGTGCTGTTGGCGTCCAAAAACAGCCCATTTTATCACAATTTTGACTTTTAGCAGCCTGTGGAGGGTTAACAAATGCTCACCGCAGTATTTTGTCCATGCAACTTCTATTGTCACACCAAGGCCTGGGAGTGACAAATTTTTCTTGAAAATCTACAAGACTTGTTTAGAGAAATCCACGGAAAATACGAATTTTTTAGCTTTATGGGGGTATTGCTGTTTAACCACACCAAAACGGGTTAACTTTTTGAACACCCTTATTACTGACAAAAATTATCCTCGGTGCATTCCACTCCCAATAAAGGAAGTTATGTTTATCTGTCGTGTATTGTTTGGGTGCAGTGGGGGCCTGAAACCGGCCTATTTCAACAAAATTTCGATGTTTGGCAGCCTGTGGAGGGTTACCATATGCATCACCTGATATGTCGTGTATATCAAGGGGCGTGTCACAGACAGGTCAAGCAATGACGAATGTATAAAAAAAATCTACAAGACGTGTTTCGAGAAAGTGCCAATAAACCGCAATTTTGGCAGTTTTTTGCCAATTCTGATGAAATATGGGTTAAATTGAAAATTCCGCTTTGGTACATTTTTAGATTTTGTGCCCCTCTATGTGTGTGCAAAATTTCGTGAAAATCGGTTCGAAAATGGCTTCTGAATCGTACGGACAAAATGTGTGGGGAAAAAAAAAAAACAAAAAACAAAAAACTTGACTTTATGATTCTGGAGAATCATGGCTTTTCCCGAAGAGATTCCATGATTCTTCATGACCCCACAGTGTCTGATGAATTGTTTTTAACTGTCTCAGTGAAGTTCCTTCATTGATGTTATGAGTAGTTCCAAATGACACAGTTTGATAAAAAAATTGTTTAGGTAAAAACCATCATTAACGGTGGAGTGGGTTAATGTCAATATCGCCGCCCAACAAGTTAATGACCGATAAAAGGAGTTATGTTTGTTTGACACATACCCACTGAGTGCTGTGTCAATTTAAAAATGGTCCATTTTATCTCAAATGTATCCGAAATATTGATGTCTGGCAGCTTGTAGAGGGTTAACAAGTGCTAACAGGAATATTTATTCATGCAACTTGTAATGTCACACCAAGAACTGTGAATGGCCATTTTTTCTTTAAAATCTACAAGATGTTTTCAGAGAAATCCAGGGAGAACATGAATTTTAAGCTTTTGATGGGTATCGTTGTTTATCCAGCCCAAAACGGGTTAAGTGTTGTTTTTTGAATACTCTTATTACTTCCAAAAATAATTCTCAGTGAACTCTACTTCCACTTATTTTGATCTCTCGTCTCAAATTCGGGTGCTGTGGGTATGCAAACACAGCCCATTTTATCAACATTTTGATGTTTGAGAACCTGCATAGGGTTAACAAATGCTTCCAGGAATATTTTGTACATGCAATCTGTAATGTCACACTATGATCTGAGAATGGCCATTTTTTCTTGAAAATCTACGAGATGTTTTTAGAGAAATCCTCGGATAACATGAATTTTTAACCTTTTGAGGGGTATCTTTCTGTAATCAGCGCTAAACGGGTTAATGCTTGGTTTTGTGAATACCTTTATTACATACAAAAATGATCATCGGTGAATTCCACTTCCAATGAAGGGGGTTATGTTTATCTCGCAGGTACACATTTGGTGTTATGGTTGCCCCAAAACAGCCCATTTTCTCCAAATGTCTATGCTTGGCAGCCTCTGGAGGGTTAACAAATGCTTACCGAAATATTTTGTCCATGCAACTTGAACTGTCACTCCAAGACCTGCGAAAGGTCAATTTTTCTTGAAATTTTGTTTTGAGAAATCCACAGAAAACTGGAATTTTAAGCTTTTAAGGTGTATATCACTTTAACTGGTCAAAAATGGGTTAAGACCTCGATTTTTGAATACACTTACTACTTACAAAAATGTTTCCCTGTCAGTTTTGCGTCCGGTAAAAGAAGTTATGCATCTCTGTTGCATTCCCATTTGATGTTGTTGGTGTCCAAAAACAGACTATTTTTTCAAAATTTTCACATTTAGCAGTCCATGGAGGGTTAATAAATGCTTCCCGGAATAATTTATCCTAGCAACTGGTAATGTGACACCAAGATCTATCAGTGGCCATTTTCTCTTGAAAACTCTACCAGATGTTTGTAAAGAAATCCAGAGAAAACATAACTTTTAAGCTTTTGAGGGGTATCACTATTGACAACCACAAAAGGGGTTAACGCTTGTTTTTTTTAATACTCTTATTACTTACAAAAATTGGCCCTCGATGAATTCCACTTCCAACAAAGGAGATTATGTTTATTTCTCAGGTACACATTGGGTGCTGTGCGTGTCCGAAATCATCCCATTTCAACAAAATTACGATGCTTGGCAGCCTCTAGAGGGTTAATAAACGCTCACCGGAATATTTTGTCCATGCAACTTGTAATATCACACAAAGACCTTCGAGTAGTCAATTTTTCTTGAAAACCTACAGGATGTTTTTAGAGAAATCCACAGAAAATGGGCATTTTAAGATTTTAAGGGTTCTCTCTCTTTAGCCTGTCCAAAATGGGTTAAGACTTCGACTTTTGAATACCCTTACTACTTACAAAAATGTTTGCGTATAGATTGTGCACTCGATAAAAGAAGGCACTTTTCTTTGTGGCGTACCCATTGGGTGCTGTTGGCGTCCAAAAACAGCCCATTTTATCACGTTTACTTTTAGCAGCTCATGGGGGGTTAACAAATGCTCACCGCATTACTTTGTCCATGCAACTTCTATTGTCACCCCAAGGCCTGGGAGTGACAAATTTTTCTTGAAAATCTACAAGACTCGTTTAGAGAAATCCACAAAAAACATGAATTTTTTAGCTTTATGGGGGTATTGCTGTTTAACCAGCCCAAAACGGGTTAATGCTTGGTTTTTTGAACACCCTTATTACTTACAAAAATGATCCTCGGTGAATTCCACTTCCAATAAAGGAAGTTATGTTTACCTCTCAGGTATCGTTTGGATGCTGTGGAGGTCTGAAACCGGCCCATTTCATCAAAATTTCGATGTTTGGCAGTTTGTGGAGGGTTACCATATGCATCGCCTAATATGTCGTGTGTATCAAAGGTCGTGTCATGGGCAGGTCTAGCAATGATGAATGTTTAAAAAAATCTACAAGACATGTTTCGAGGAAGTGCCGATAAACCCCAATTTTGGCAGTTTTTTTGCCAATTCTGACGAAATAAGGGTTAAATCGACAATTCTGCTTCGGTACATTTTTAGATTTTTTGCCCCTCTATGCGTGTGCCAAATTGTGTGAAAATCGGTTCGAAAATGGCTTCTGAATCGTACAGACAAAAATGTGTGGGAAAAAAAAAGAAAAAAAAAAAGTAATAATCTGTAGAAAACCAATAGTCTTTTCCAGAGGGAAAAGCCTAAAAATAATAATCCGTAAAAAAACAATAGTCTTTTCCAGAGGGAAAAGCCTAAAAAAAAAAAAATAAATAATAATCCGTAGAAAAACAATAGTCTTTTCCAGAGGGAAAAGCCTAAAAAATAATAATAGTCCGTAGAAAAACAATAGTCTTTTCCAGAGGGAAAAAAGCCTAATGACAAACCTACAAATGATTGCTTACTCTTGGTATTTCTAGATTTTTCCAAAGCCTTTGATAGCATAAATCTCTCAATTCTACTTTCAAAACAAGATAGCTATGGTATAAGAGGGTTGGCAAGTTCCTGGTTTAAAGATTACTTAACAGGCAGATGTCAGTCTGTTTCTTTCATAACATATCGGACACAGTGGAAGTCACAATTGGTGTACCTAAAGGTTCCAGAAATACTGGGCCCCATCCTTTTCTTATTATACATTAAACGACATCATCCACTCAACCCTGCTAAAAGTCCTTATTTTGCAGATGACACTACAGGTTTTGCATCTGGTAATAATCTAATTGACGAGACCAGTTCCTAACTTGATAAGATAAGTGAATGGTGTTCTGCAAATGGACTATGTCTGAATGCTAATAAAACAAAATCCGTGCTGCTGCATCCACAAAATGATTCATATAACACTGTTGGTAGAAAAATTATTCCAAATAGTACATATATTTCATTAATTCGTAACCAACACGAAGTAAAATCGGTTAAATTTCTTGGAGTCCACATAGACGAAATTCTAAAATTTACACAACACACCTCTGTGGTTTGTTTAAAAATGGCGATGACAATATCCGCCTTGAATAGGGTGAAAAAAATTCTTCCCTTTAAAGCCTTAAAGACATTATATTACTCACTCATACATAACCATTTGCTTTATGGTATACATGCTTGGAGTCATTTATCATTGACAAGTAGAATTTTAATACTGCAAAAAAAAGGCCATTCGCCTCGCATAATGAAGTTCGCTGACCTATATAGGTTCCATGTTCTTTTGTTTATGCATGACTGGTATCATAATAAAATGCCTGTATCTCTTGATGGTACTTTTGAAATTTACATAAATCCTTCCAGAATGGAAATCAGACAGTCTGGAAGTGTGCATACACTCAAACCGAGAACACCTTTCTCTGCAGAGCTCCCACTTCATTCTTTTCCAAAAATTTGGAATGATTTAAAGGCAGAAACTCAACAACTCAGTAAGCCCCTGTTTAAAAAAGCGATAATTAATACAACACTGAATTTGTATTCCTCTATCATTACTTGTGCCAATCTGTCTTGTCCTGATTACTTTTTATAAAAAATGATCTCATCTTCCAAACCCACTATTTCTTTTTTCAAACTATCGTAAACTGATATGACTTTAGCAGGAAATGTCCCCAGTCTGTGCATGAGGATTGTTTTTATCTCATTTAGGCAAAACCATCGAAAAAAAAGACAAAAGGATAAGGCTTTGGTGTCAAGATATCTGATGTATGGGAATGACAGGAAGACAGCCTTTCTGGCTTTGTCATTTCCATGCAGTGTACATTTACCTTGTTATTTGTTAATTGGTATTTAAGCAGTAAACAACACAGTAGTATGCATCATATTTTTTCTTCAATTTATTTAAATGAACTATACATATATACACATTCAAACATTTTGACCCTTTGAGGTGATTCGGTCTGCTTCACAATACAGCGTAGAATTAGGAGAGCACCACGATGCAGTGATATCATCAGGTGTGACCGAGGTATGAATACTGCAGTGTCACACAAAGACATGTTATTGAACTAGTACCTGGTTGCAAAGTCCACCATGGGTGATGATTAGCATTGCAGCCTAGATAACTGAAATGAATTGGGGAGATGATGCTGAGAACACAAAGTATTTTCAGCATCGCAACCGCCAGACAGATCATGCAGCAAACTGAGCCACAGTGAGGCATGTCAAAAACAAAAACAGAAAGTACTCAAGAGAAGCAGAAAACACGGACAAGGCAGAAAGGCCACGAAGGAAACAATGAAGGGGAATTGGCGGGGCTGGTGGGTGGTTACTTAACGGACTGAACAGAATGTCTGCATTTCAAAGAAACGACCCAGACTGATTTGGTCCACCTGGGACTTGGTATTGTTGTACTGAGAGGTTCTCCTCATTTATGTACATAGGCTTCTGTTGGGTTAATGCATTGTTATAACATATTATCTCCCTTGATACGCTCACTGACGGACAATCTCCCTTTATTGTTATTCATTGACAAGAACTGGTACTGACAAGATGTCTGTTATGGATCAGCTAAATGCTCCATGTAGTGTCACTACACCTCAATGAATCATTTGGATATACATTTTAAACACATTTTACAACACTGGCGTCGCCGCGACTAATTTGATGCGAGGAATAACGTTTGTGTTTTTTATCAATTTTCTCTCGGCTTATTGTTGATTTTTTCTGTTTTTTTCAAAATGTTTCCCCAAGGAACGATACGAGCGCATACCTGGATAGGGCGGTTTCTCATCGCTGCCTGATTCACAAATTTTGCCATCGTTTGCTTGATAATTTGTATATTGTAATCTTGGGGAACTGGAGAAGTTTTTGTAAATGTTTTTTTTTCAACGCCGATGGAGAGGAAGCCTGTTTGTTTGGCAATCTCAATTTGTTTGTAGAATAATTTACGTTTTGAAAACATTATCTTCTGGGTTTTTTGTTTATCAGCAGAGTTGTATAATATACGCCCAATGTATAGAAAAGAATGATGGTTTCAAAATCTTCTGTTTGTGTATATTACCAAATATTAGATTCAAGTTTGTAATATTGTCTGTGTACAGCAAACTATTGTTTCAGTTGCCCTTGTTTTGTCGGTCATTGTTTGTGTAATTTGTCGTTGTGACTGATTAATCATGAGTACAGCTCACTGCAAGCTCTACTGTTCAATGACTGGGCACTCGTGTGTAAATATTCATTCAAGTTGCTGACTGTCCAGCATTATTGTATTATACAGTTCAAGTTGGAAATAGTTGTAAATTGTATTCATTTTCCAACATTCTTTTTCAATTAATTGTAATTGTTTACCCCTGTATTTAAAGAGATTTTTTGTACCTTGTCAGTTCAATAAAAGGGAGTATTTTAAAAAAAAGCAATTTTTTAGTCGTATTGAGAAAGTCAACCGATTCATAAAAGAATCTCGATTTTTATTTAATGTTGGTGTGATAGGCTTTGTTTAGAAAATGGGTCGAATCAATATCCAAACAGCAACTGTTGAGGAGTTTCTAAAAATAAACAAAATGGATGAGGATGACGCGTATAAGTTGCTGAAGTGTAGAAAAAGAAAAGGCTATTTGGAATTGTTCGGATCTACTCCGGAAAACCAGTATCTGTCTTGATGTGTGGTCCGATTTGTTACTAGAAGGAAAGATAACACTGAGGTTACAACGTGATCAGACATAGGAAAAAGAATCCACGTCTATATTAAAAAGTGATCTTCATCATTCACTTGAAAAACTGACGTCAGACTTGGAGAATAATCATTGGTATAATGTAGTGAAGCTTCTTAGAGCAGAGGTAAAGGATCTCAAATTGGAAATAGATAGGAAAGACACATGATGCAAAGAAAATTATTGGATGGCTCTAGACGATACAAATAGTAAGTGGGAAACCTATTTAACAGATCACAATATCTTGAAAGAAACACACCTTGATAATCTAACTCAAATACAAGCACGGTGGTTGCAAAAGTTTGATCAGCTGGAAAAAGAGTGTTGTGCCTACAAGCGGTACTTTGCAGAACACACAAAGCTCAACGAGACTTTAAACACAACACTAAGAACTGTAATCCCACCATACAGAAATGACCAATCGCATGGGAACGAAAATACTTCAGATACATGTTTTCCCTCTACCGAAGAGCATGGACACAGTAACTTCTTCGACATGAAACTGATTACAAAAATGAATGCTGAAAGGTTTCTAAAGTTAGATGATAATGAATCTATGACTGCAGAAGAATTTGAAAAATTGTCTCGTCTATTTGATGCAGTGGAATTCTCAATGGAACAGTCCCGCGAGAGTGTAGAATGTAATGTAGGGGAGTTATCACCATATATATATCCCGAGGATACTCCAAAAAATACTATGAACTGTGTTCCAAGTGTACCATTAACAGACAACACTGGTTCCAGTAATATTCATATTACATCCTCAGAAAATGTCTGCGTCAATGCATCACCTCAGTGGAATGAGACAATTTCATCAAAACTTGATCAGGATCACAACGAATCATCTAACAGATCTATCGACTATGGCAGGAGAAAGAGCGCGAGGAAATCAAAATGGAAAAAATGTGCAAAAAGATATGAACACTCCAAAGTGTGTCCCAACATACAAATCAGCAATAACACTCACCAACAAATACCAGACATAACCCAACATCAACAGAGGCTATATCACATGCCGACAACACGATTTGCTTCCGATCAGATTGCAAGAGATACATCATATCTATCTACCTTAGGTCACAAATTTCCACTAGACAGACTGGTGAATGGTGCTCGGCCAATACAAAGGATACAGTCAATGAATAGTTCGCAGCAGCATTTTCAACAATTTCCAAATACAACACCAGTTTTATCTGCAAGAGGACTGTATTATACAGAGCAACCGTTTCCACCAACGTTTGCTGTGACCAATCCTCAATATCTGAATTGCAGCACAGCCTGCATGATGCCTTCATTATTTTCAAAACCAGAAATGAATCCAATCTTTGTATCTGGTCACCTGCCTCTGCCTCCTGCGAATCAATTTCCTCTGTTCCTCTGGATTGGAACACCGTTACTTCTCACATAACAAGTTTACGTGAATTATACTAACGCCATTGCTGTTGGATGGGAGGCAATGTATGCTACCTTGAAGGCATGCAACGGAAAAGATAACTCAGACACAAGCCTTTCAAGACTGGACAGCACACAACACATTACATAACTTCAATGCCAACACAATTGCATACATCATACATTTTCAGTGCAGGAAGGCTCTGTATGCTTTCTTGCCTGGATAACATTCAGAGCGTCCTTAAATGACACACACAACAAATGCAAACACATTGCATAACACACACAAGCAGTCTGTTTTCCATGGGGAGGTATTAATCGCTTCCACTCGGGGACATTTACGCTCACATTACACCTTGAAATTTTAACACAAGCACACACGTCATTATTTTTACCGTTCATCAGTTTTAATAATTCACAGAACTCTTAACTCACAGCAACAATTCTTTTAACTATTTTGAAGATTTTAATCCATTCTCTCAGTTTATTCTAAACAGAGTGCACTCGGTGTCAGTTTGACCATTCAGTGGAAGCTCCTCTCACGTCGGTCAACGATTTTGATGGGTGGTGCCATTTTAGGGAAGGCCTTTGTTGCTTTCTCTAGTGAATCTACTCACCAGATTTGTTGACATTTGAATGTTTTTTCCGTTTGTGAAGTGAGAGAAGTTTTCACTTGTGAATCTGTTTTATTTGCACTCTGATTTTAGGGGATGAATGTTCTCTGTCTGAAAAACATAGTAACAAACGTGAAATATTCTTCTCACAAATGGTTATTCATGGCTCAACATTGATTAGAATTGTCGACAGTTTTAGTAACTGGACTGATCTGACAGGGAGGTGATTTCTGCTACCTTGTTATGCTCCAGTTGGTAAATCTGCCGATGATTACTCACGTGCTTAGTTGCACATCCTTTTGGAGTATGAGCTTTCGCGAATATCCATTTCTGACTGCACAATTTGTACATAGACATGTTAAGGGGTGATTGTTGCCATTTCCCAACAGTTTTGTGAATAGATTAACAGTACTACACTGACTGTTTGTAAATAATCTATTGTTTGTAGTTAGTTTGCATGCCCATCTGATTGGACATCATGACGTCCCGTCTGTTTGATTCAAAATGTAAATAGCTCTAAATAGGCAGGGGAGGAGTGTTGTACTGAGAGGTTCTCCTCATTTATGTACATAGGCTTCTGTTGGGTTAATGCATTGTTATAACATATTATCTCCCTTGATATGCTCACTGACGGACAATCTCCCTTTATTGTTATATTCATTGATAAGAACTGGTACTGACAAGACGTCTTGTTATGGATCAGCTAAATGCTCCACGTAGTGTCACTAAACCTCAATGAATCATTTGGATATACATTTTAACCACATTTTACAACAGTATGTACAAGCAAGTTTTGCAGTTCCCATTTCCATATTCGGTCATACCTTGTAGTTTTCCTGGAAATGTTTAGCTGGAATACCCATGTCACAACTCTGGAATGTCACCTGTAACACATGACAATGGAAGGATTGTTCTGGTCTGCAGAAAACTACATTCTGCAGCCTGCAAGACTGAGTCATCTTGGAGGCAACAAATGGTAAAATTCAACAACCAAGGAAAGAAAGCCCAGTATTAACATTAAAATATTTGCACAGAACTCAGTTAAACTTCTAGAAATAGCACATGAGGCTATACATGGTATCAATCAACTCAGCTACTTGTACCTAGCTAGCTTGGTATATATGGAAACCATATGAGATTAGTTTAATTAGTGAAAGATATTCTTTTTTCAGCTTAAACTTCCATTAATACAAATTGTATTAACTCTTAATTAGGGCCCCGCCATGAGGCGGACACCCTATAGTGATCGCTCTGTCCGTGCGTCCATCCGTGCATGTGTGCGTCCGTCCATCCGTCCGTCCATCCGTCCGTCCATTCGTAACAAAACTTGTCTGGGTTGTAATCTTTCTCTCTTGATAGATAAGATTTTGGTATTTGACATGTGGGTATATTATCTCAAGACGATGTGTCGCGTACCAAGGTTGCCATGCTTTGACCTTGAACTTTGACCTCAAGGTAAAAATTATTCCGAATTCGGGGTTTTTTTCTGACAAGTTCGTGTCTGGGCTGTAACTTTTTTCCCTTAATAGATAGGGTTTTGATATTTGGTATGTGGATAGATTATCTCAATACGACATGTCACATACCAAGGTTGCCATGCTTTGACCTTGAAGTTTGACCTCAAGGTCAAATTATTCAGATTTTTTTTTTTTTCGGACAAGTTCGTGTCCGGGCTGTAACTTTTTTCCCTTAATAGATAGGGTTTTGATATTTGGGTAGATTATCTCAAGACAACATGTCGCGTACCAAGGTTGCCATGCTTTGACCTTTAAGTTTGACCTCAAGGTCAAATTATTCAGAATTTGGGTTTTTTTCAGACAAGTTCGTGTCCGGGAAGGGATTTTAATCAGATTTTACCTATTGCTTGAAATATTTTAGTATTACGGTTCACATCAGTTTATACCTAACATCGGTTAGTTGCTGTGGGGCCCGCAGAGATGCATTCCATCTCCGTGATATCTAGTTGTATTTGTGTATGCTGCAAAATAAAGTTTCATTCATTCATTCGTTCATTCATTCATTCAAGTTCAAATAACTACGCCATTAACAGTATTAAGGTGCGTGCAGTGCAACCAATGTCAGCGAGTTCAATGGAGCTGATGCAACACAGTTATCTTTCACGTCTACTTTGATCTAAAAGATTGTGTCAGTTATCTCATTATTAATGTTGTTGATTTCACACTTTGAATAGATCAACTGACAATCATTTTAACACTTCCTCAGCAGACTTTACATCAGACTTTTGTTATGTTGTAAAGTTCGTATAGGAAATACTGCATGTTCGGACAAGTCGACATGGAAATCCAAAGTCGACATTGGGGGTCGACATGGAAATCCAAAATCGACATTGGGCTATATCAGTGTTGACAACGATTAGTTGACTAATCGTTTCAACACTAGGCAGCAATTGGAAGAGTCCATATTCATTATTTGGAGGTAGACCATTAAATATTTTAACATGCAGCCTTGGGGCTACACCTTGAAAATATTGATTGGTGTGCTTCATATAGTATTAGTTAGTCCCCACGGTTTCACCGTGAAGGGGACTTATGGATTGCACTTCATCCATTTGTCTGTCAGTCTGTCTGTCTGTCCGTCTGTCTGTCCCTCTTACCTGTTACCACCTGTATCTCTGAGATGGTCAAATGATGACATTTCAAATTTTCAACATTAATCAAACATTATGGAAAGATAATGCACATCAATTTTTTTTCGAGAAAACTGTCAAGATGGCCGACAGTTGCCCATTTTTATTGGAAATTGGGTGCAATTAGTTTTCTGCCTGGAACTTCTAAGTAACCTTTCCAAATTCAATCATTTTTGGTATGGAGGTGTAGCAGCATAAGATAACATACCATACAGGGTTTTTTTTTGTGCATTAATTATGCAAAGTAGATGTACTTAAACTTTTTTTTCAGCCATTTTTGTATATATTATGGTGGTGTGTCCTGTTGCCACCTGAATCTCACAGATGCTTTGATGCTTTTATTTCAATTTTCAGCAGTGATCAGACATTATGTAAAATTGATGCACCTCAATTTTTTTTTTTTTAAATTGAAGATGGCCGACTGTCAGACATTTTTGTTGGAAATTGAATGTGTAATTAGTTTTCTGCCTAGAACTTTTAAATGACCTTCTGATTTCAATCAGTTTTGATATGGAGTTACAGCAGCATAAGATAAATAACATATCATGCAGGTTTTTCCCTTGTGCATAAATTATGCAAATTAGACAAACTTGAGATTTTTTCAGCCATTTTTGTAGATATGATGTTGGTGTGTCTTGTTACAACCTGTATCTCAGAGACGCTTTGACACTTTCATTTCAAATTTTCAGCAATGATCTGACATTATGTAAAATGGATGCAAGTAAATTTTTTTTTTTTTCAAGATGGCTGACTGGTGGCCATTTTTGTTGAAAATTGCGTGTAATTAGTTTTCTGCCTAGAACTTTTGAATGACCTCCCTGATTTCAATAATTTGACACCCCTAACCATAGGGGACTATTGTCTGATCGCTGGTGATCAGCTTTGCACTTGTTCACTTAGCAGCCGTTGTACTTAATGAAATTATGACGCATCGTGTTCTTGGTCTGGAAAAGTGTCCTCTTAGGTTCAAAGGGTTAACACTGGGTAGTAGAGAAAATAGGGGATAATAATTAATCTTCCAAATTACTGATCCAAATGCTTTAATATTTGATATGTAACATCTTTGTAAAGATGCTTTACAATTTAAAAAATTGTTCAAATCAAGCTCATGGGGTCATGTTTAGAGGTGTTATTGGGCCCCAGGTTTTATCACTATGAGCAATAGAGAAAAAAAAAAAGTTTTTTTTTTAAAGGGGTTGTGGTAAGGATTCAATAAGTTGGCCATTGGCTGTACTGAAATTATTGGTTAGATATGATCTTAAGAGATCAAAACCTGTTAGTTCAATTTTGTAGCTCTCCACTTTCAGAAATTACTTTTACTCCATCATGTTCAACACGTCTTTCAATGGTTTCCTTCTTTCAGGTATAATCACCTCGCTGATGTTTCTCGTCCACATGTCTCCACTCTTAGTAATATCTATAGTCCTTCTGTCTATTGGTTTATAAGATTTCCCCTTTCACCTATAATTGTCTGGTTGTCTGATGCATATCTCACGGTGTCATTCTTTTCAAAAGGTGGGAATCAGTAGGTATTTGTCTCATTTAATGAATCCAGTGACACTAGTAAGTCTGTGAGATTAGAACTGACTAATACAAAGTATCTTGCTTTGTCAGGAATTAATTGTGGGGATTCCTCTGTTGAATACTCTAATTAATGTCTGTGTCGGCTCAGACAAATTCATTTCTACATAAATGTCTTGACCTTCTTCCCCAAAATACTTTAACCCTTTACCTAACATCACTTTCTGATTAACTCTTAACCCGCTGAGTATTTTCAAAATATTTTTCATCAGATCTAGTCATGGCTGCTTTAAAGAAGAAACTGAAGAAAACATTGGTCAAAAGGTTCAATTAATTTACATGGTTGAAATTTGGTTACAGGTGCCCAAATTATACTTATTTCAGTAGCAAGAGATTTCTTTTCCAGGGCAAGAATATCTGCCAGCAACCTGTAAGGAATTAAAAGTGTTGACCTGCAAATGTATTGGTCACTTTGCCAGACTGTGAAAATTATTCATTTAATTGGAGTATTCATTTAACAGGATTATTAGCTCACCTGACTCTTCGTCCGTCCGTCCGTCCGTCGTCCTGCGTGAAGGTGGTGTTTGAGCCTCTTTCTCCTAAACCACTAGCCACATTTTAATTAAATTTCATGTAAGCAGTGGTTATATAGGGGCATTTTGATTTTTATCCAAATTAGGTTTCGGCTCATATTGAGCAGAGGTGTGGGGAAAAAATGGCCAATTTTTTTGAAAATCTTCTTCTAATGAACCACCAGTAGCAGAGACTTAATATGTGGTATACAGAGTCCTTTTGAGGTTTAGAATCAAATTTTTTCAAGAGAAATTTGTCGGGCATTATTGCCTTCGTTCAAAAATTTTGGCCACGCCTAAAATTTATATTTTCTGAACCGTGAGGTCGATTTGAACCAGATTTGATATGAGATGATAATGGTCATAAGTAGTTGATTGGTGCAAAAAAAAAATTTCTCATTGCCCCGTGGGAACACCAGGAGCTAAAAATAGGAAAAACCTTAAAACCGCCATATCTCCAAAACTACACGGCACAGAGAATTGTTATTTTGTATAAAGCTTACTTTTATCCAGTAGAATAGAATGGTTAAAAAAAATCCCTATCGGTTTGATCACAAGGTACTTTTTTCAGGACTTTGAAAAAGTGCTGAGTCAGCACTTTTTAACACTTGTAGGCAATGGGAAAAAGATTAAAAAATCTTCTTCTCCAGATCCAGCCAGCAGAATCTTTTGATATTTGGTATGCAACATTGTAGGGTGGATCTGATTCAAGTTTGTTCAAATCGGCCCCCTGAGTTCATATTTGGGCTCAGTATAGGAGCCCGATTTCGAACTTAGTGCATTTCAGGCAAATTTCTTAAAAAATCTTCTTCTCCAGATCCAGCAGGCAGAATCATTTGATATTGGTATGCAACATTGTGGGGTGGATCTGATTTAAGTTTGTTCAAATCGGCTCCCTAGATTCATATTTGGGCTCACTATACAAGCTCAAATTCAAACTTAGTGCATTTCAGGCAAATTTCTTCAAAAATCTTCTTCTCCAGATCCAGCAGGCAGAATCTTTTGATATTCGGTATGGAACATTGTGTGGTAGATCTGATTCAAGTTTGTTCAAATCGGCTCCCTGGATTCATATTTGGGTTCACTATAGAAGCCCGAATTCGAACTTTGTGCATTTCAGGCAAATTTCTTAAAAAGTCTTCTTCTCCAAATCCAGCAGGCAGAATCTTTTGATATTTGGTATGCAACATTGTGTGATGGATCTGATTCAAGTTTGTTCAAATCGGCTCCCTAGATTCATATTTGGGCTCACTATAGAAGCTCGAATTCGAACTTAGTGCATTTCAGGCAAATTTCTTAAAAAATCTTCTTCTCCAGATCCAGCAGGCAGAATCTTTTGATATTTGGTATACAACATTGTGGGGTGGATCTGATTCAAGTTTGTTCAAATCGGCCCCCTGGGTTTATATTTGGGCTCAGTATAGGAGTCCGATTTCGAACTTAGTGCATTTCAGGCAAATTTCTTAAAAAATCTTCTTCTCCAGATCCAGCAGGCAGAATCATTTGATATTGGTATGCAACATTGTGGGGTGGATTTGATTTAAGTTTGTTCAAATCGGCTCCCTAGATTCATATTTGGGCTCACTATAGAAGCTCAAATTCAAACTTAGTGCATTTCAGGCAAATTTCTTCAAAAATCTTCTTTTCCAGATCCAGCAGGCAGAATCTTTTGATATTCGGTATGGAACATTGTGTGGTGGATCTGATTCAAGTTTGTTCAAATCGGCTCCCTGGATTCATATTTGGGCTCACTATAGAAGCCCGAATTCGAACTTTGTGCATTTCAGGCAAATTTCTTAAAAAGTCTTCTTCTCCAAATCCAGCAGGCAGAATCTTTTCATATTTGGTATGCAACATTGTGGTGTGGATCTGATTCAAGTTGTTCAAATCGGCCCCCTGGATTCATATTTGGGCTCACTATAGAAGCCTGAATTCGAACTTAGTGCATTTCAGGCAAATTTCTTCAAAAATCCTCTTCTCCAGATCCAGCAGGCAGAATCTTTTGATATTTGGTATACAACATTGTGGGGTGGATCTGATTCAAGTTTGTTCAAATCGGCCCCCTGGGTTTATATTTGGGCTCAGTATAGGAGCCCAGATTTGAACTTAGTGCATTTCAAGCAAATTTTTTTGAAAATCTTCTTCTCAAGATCCAGCAGGCAGAATCTTTTGATATTGGGTATGCACCATGCTTGGGGGGGGGGAGATTCAGGTTTGTTCAAGCCAAGTCCCTGGGTTCATATTTGGGCTCACTGTGATAGCCCGAATTATAACTTAGTTCAAAATGAGGAATTTTCTTTAAAAATCTTCTTCAGATCCAGCAGTCGGAATGTTTTGATATTTGGTATGCAGCATCCTTAGGGGGTTGAGATTCAAGTTTGTTCAGCCATGTCCCTAGCTCCATATTTGGACTCACTGTGGGAGCTCGAATTGTAACTTAGTTCAAAATGAGGAATTTTCTTTAAAAATCTTCTTCTTCAGATCCAGCAGTCGGAATGTTTTGATATTTGATGTGCAGCATCCTAAGGGGGGTGAGATTCAAGTTTGTTAAAGCCAAGTGCCTGGGTTCATATATGGGCTCCCTGTGGGAGCCCAAATTATAACTTAGTTCAATATGAGGAATATTCTTTAAAAATCTACTTTTTTTTTTAGATCCACTGGTCAGAATCTTTGGATATTTGGTAAAGTTTTTCTTAGGAGGAGCAGATGCAACTTGTTGAAATCAGTTCTCTGGGTTGATATTTAGGCTACCATGTCAGGTGAGCGCCCTCAGGCCCCTTGGCGCCTTTTGTTCAATTAACAGGGATATGGTCACTTGCCTGTATTCTAGAGATAAACTATGCATTTATGCTACACATATCTTGTTTCACAGAGCTCATGGATCTCTGTCTAACAAGATATAATAGATTAAATGCCTAAACTGAATGTAGTGAGATAAATAGAGGATATCTAGTTTTTTTGAGTGGATACCGAAAATTATCTCATGAGTGACCGAGACAAATGCTTATTTTTTGCAAGTGCTTGCACGAGCGAAAATGACCATTTTCTCAGTCACGAGTGAGATAATTTTCGGTATCCACTCAAAATCACTAGATTTTCTTTTTATTATACACTTTTTATAAGAATCTGATAATTCCTAACAATAATTCCATTCGTTTCATCCTTGAATTGATGCATGAAAGAAAACAGCTGATGCGCAGTTATTTGATCGATATTCAGAACAATCTGATTCAGCAGGTGGGTTTCATGTTTCAATTCAAGGTAAATACGTGTTGGATTATTGCTGGAAATGATTGGTATCCACTCAAAAACACTAGATTTTCTTTTCCTCATACATTTTTAGAACATATTGGTCATTTCCAGTGATAATCTGACTCGTATTCACCTTGAAGTGATGCTTTGAAAGCTGCCATTTTGATTGATACTGTGAAAGTGAAAATTTCTATATCTTCACAGTGGGGAATACAATTTCTATCTTTCCACAATTTTTTCGATAATCTATCCTTTAGAGTATAATAAATAGTTATGTCTATAAACAGGGGAGAATTCAGTGATTATAAGGGTGATTATAAGATTTATTTATGTTGTAAACCAGCTCTGTTTTACTGGTAAAATAGTACCCAGTCACCAATGCTAGGGGTGGAAGTCCTCTAAAATGGGCAACATGGGTATAAACAATTGACTAAACTTGACTTTATCTCCATGTTACAGTCACGATTTGCCATTGTGCAGAAATGTGTGACCTTAAACACCAATAAGTAAATAAATAAAAAAGGTATGATAACTGGTTTTATGTTTGGAAGGTATATACTGTCAACAGGGGTTATTCAGAAAAGGACTTCACTGCACTATTACTTTCCAAATCTTAAATTTCTGTAATTTTCACCCAAACATTAACTTTTCACCTCTCATGGGAATGAGCTTGCATAGCTTGCTGAAATGATGGGAAATAATGTATCATCTGCAAAAAAAATGAAATCTAACAGAATCATAAACAATCAAACTTTGTCATTTTTATGTTTAACCCTCTGCACACTGAACCCCAAATTTCATCTCAAATCAAATATTCGAAACATTTCGATACGAATCGAAATTCGAATCTCTAATTTCACAATTGTAATGACTGAATAATTATGCTTGTATCATATCTGACGTGTAGTATGTGAAGAAACATTTGACTTTGGAGATTATTGCGATTTAAACAAGATAGCAATATTACAAGAAATGTATCACAGTTTCCCCTACCCAAATTACAAGTGTGTAATTAATGACACGATTATCACTTGTGATGTCATTTTTATGATGGTATCCTGCTTGTCATTCATGGTAAATCATTTACAGAGGGTTTTGCCATGCAGAGGGTCTGAGAATTTTTTTAAAAACTTTTTCTAGGCCTTATTGAACCTAATTATAGTCATATCATCGGGGTGGGTAGGGGATTGGGGGGGGGGGGGGGGAGGTTCACAATGTTGTATTTAAAATTTTCCAACTTTTCAGGAAAGACAAAACTAACTTCAAGTATGGGGAACACAGAACAGAGTAACTGTGGCTTCTCAAGCAGAAAGCCACATTCTTAATTCAGAGAACATTTTGAGTCTATTAAGGTGTGTTCTCACTATAGATTTTTATCTTACGTCTTTTATCAAACGTCTTTTGTCGATTGATTTTTGTCGAACATCAAAAATTTGAAGGCTGTTCTCACTATAAACTTTTGTTGTACAATTTTCCTCTGGAGGCTGGTCAGCCATAATTCCATTGACAAATCAGAGCAGTCTCTTTCGATTAAAGAAGTCGAAATCAATCGCATTTGATTGTTTTTCAAAGAAATTGTATCAGTCAAAAATCGAAAGAAAGTCATCCGTCTTGCGTGTTCTCACTATAGATTTTTTGTTGATCGACACCAACTTTGTCATTTACTGGAAAAATCATACCATAAAAATCTATAGTGAGAACACAGCTTCAGACGTGTTTTCTATGAGAAAAATGACATTTAAGTGGTGATACAACATTCTGAGAGTTAACTTACTGTGAATGGAAATTATACAACATTTTGGAATTGACTATATCTCTGTCATTTTATAACCTGCGCGATTCAATCTAGGACTGGTTTGTCATGGATTCCTACCTGTTTCATTTCCTCTCTGGGACAAGCTAATTGCCTCCAATCACAAGACAGGAATTTGTAGATTAACATTTTAGTTGGGCTGAAACAGTTATGGGATTTTCATAACCAGGTAAGCATGTCCAATAACTGTGGTTAACCAATTAACTACGGTTATCCAAAGGATGCTATTGACACATGTCTTCAGTAGTTCAACTGAGGGCGAGATCAAACTGAAAAATGCCAAAATGGACACGCATACCTTCACATAACAGTTCAACAGTACAAGTGCGAGAAAGGTGTTGGGTTGTTTTGCCTCAACTCCCATTTGCCCAGAGTCATTTTGCGCCAATACCTATTTGCATTAGGTTGTTTCGCCCAAATTCTATACCAGGAGTTATCTATTTATTTATTTATTGGGGTTTAATGACCTGAGGCGGTAAGTATGTCTTACAGAGACTGGGGTCTGGAACCTAGGAGAGGTAATAAGAAGTATTAAGAGGACTATGACAGGGAGAGGGGCTTCATGCCATCCCACACTCCGGGTACAGTGAGATGTCAAGACTGGAAACAGGAGGGCTCATAAGGGCTAAAGAGGTTGCTAAAAGGTCTTCAAAAGAAGGAAAAGCCAGCATATGAGAAGTATTAAGATGAGACATTGGTGAGTTTTGCTTCCTTCTTCATGATTGTTTTTACTCCACTTGAGTTGGTATATGTTATATGTGGTGATGGGTAACTGGTTATGGAAATCATAACTGTCATGTTTGTGACTGCTTATTGACCAGTTAACCACTTAACCATTTCAGCCCTACATTTTAGAATCAGCACTCACTGTGTTTTGAAAAATGCGGTGGAGGTATGACATTTAGGAACCTTTTGTGAACATTTTGGACCAAAAAAATGCAATTGCCTCAATCAGTGGCTTCGGTTCTCGTGCATCTTATGGAATCATACTCATAGGGTCAAAATTTAAGAAAAAAGTGTTTCATACCAAAATGGAAGATACAATCTTTTGGAAGACAACCAACGATATTCATTACAACAAAGTTTTATTATTATAGGTGACATAATTCTGTATTTGTTGAGAAGACGAGGTAACATCAATAAACAAACAGATGAATAGTAGTGTTTGCGGTTAACTGGTTTTGTGAGTTGATTTGGGTTCAGCTCTAAAACCGAAACCGTGTAATTGTTAAATCAGTACAGTTTTGGATTTCTCTACAAAATGTCAGAAACTTGCGTTTACACTGTTCAGTTTGCATTGTCAATGACTTAAAACTAAATTTATAACGTCAACTGATAATTCTGTCGTCAGTATTCATGTATTCAGACTTCAGAGAAACAAATACTGTCTAACAGGAGTCACTGACACATTAGACAAATGATCACACATTCCAAGAAATTTTCGTATGATGTATGACAACTCTTGTCCAATTACACAGCACGGTTACAAAAGTGGGTTGGTTTATTCTGTCAGAAATTCTCAGAATGACAATGTTGACATGCCTGCAAATGTCAAAATGAGCAACTTGGGGACTTCACAAGCGGCTTCGTATCTGCACATTTTTGGGTGTATTAATTACCTAACAACAAAATCGTGAATAAAATCAAGGAAAAAATAGTCTTTGTTTTTTCAAATGGCGGATTACTGTGAAAAACAAAACATACTTGTCGCGTGAATTCCCAGACACATGCTTAGAATTTAACGTTCAACATCTTACCCCGCCCCACAATTTACTTGTTCCCTCAACTTTTGTTTCCTGTAAATTTCCTGGCACCACTCCTGCAGTCCTGCCTTGAGTCGTTTAAAGTATTTTTGTGGGGTGGGGAGGGTGGGGTGGTGGTATTGGACATGTCCACCTACGTAGGAGATTTGTGTTGGTGTGTGTGGGGGAGGGGGTGGGGGAATAAATTAATGATAGCCATTGCCAGATGAATTATCATTTAAAATATGGCAGAATATGTATTTTTATTGCCACTGTATGTTATTTTTCAAGTCTACAATCTTTTTATTCCAAAAAACTAAAAACCGACCTATAAACCAAGTTTTTTGGACAAAACCGAACTGAACCGCAACCGAGGTCAGAAAAAAAAAAAACGCCCCAACACTAATGAATAGAAAGATGTATGGTCAACCTAGAAAATGTATAACCCTTCTCATTTCTTCAAAATTGGAGTACATGTGTTGTGTATAATGATTTAAAGGTTGAAATCTCTATTATGCAATCCTGTGGATAAAAATGTCCCTACAATTGATATGATGATTTTTTTATATGCCCATTTTGAAAAAATGGTCATATTATGTAATCAGTCTGTCTGTCCACTTGTCCATCCACCTGTCTGTCCATCTGTTAATATTTTTGGTTTCCGACCGATAACTGCAGTTTGAATTATTTGATCTCAACCAAAGTTAGTGTGTGTATTTACCAGCTAATAATACAGACTAGGTTTGAATATGGGTTCCATCCAATTATTTTTACTTGAGTTACAGCCCTTTTTTGACTCAGAGGCGGTGTATTTAGCCACGCCTGGCGGTGCTCTTGTTTTCAAATGAAAAAGAATTTGTTTGATTTTGTTAACCATATAAGTTTAATAAGGATTGTTACTCTACTGTAAAAACTGACAAGGGATTAGAAATCACCAAGTGCATTTCTCTTACTCCCTGAAGAATAGCCATTCTAGTCTCCAAAACATAGTTTGGCATGCACTGATTAGATAGTATGAACCTTAAATTTACCCAGACAAAGAAAGTTCTATATCAACACAGTCTTTCTTGACAGATTACTAACTGTATGACCTCCAGATGGATACTCTTATGTACAATGGAGTCCACTTAATTGGATATATCTTAATTGAATTCCCTGGTAATTGCATATGACTGTAAAACACAAGACTATTTACCACACCTTCAATAGAAATTTGACCTGTCAACTGCATGTAAATTACAGAGTAAATCTCCTGTTAATGGAATGAAAATTCTTGAATCTGTGAAGGAATTACTTTGAAAACCACTGAATTGAATTCCCTACATCTATTGACATCTTGGGCCTTAGCCCTTTGAAACCGAAAGGCTGTTTTTTTCAGCCCAGGATCATGATACAACCTGAACTTAAGGTAGTTGCTCAATGAATTGCCCCACAAACACAAAAGTACAACTAGGAAATAGATATATTAAAATAAATGGAAACAAGATAAGATTAGTAAGCAATTCAGAGAAGAAAAACATGTAAATTTCTTGGTATTCTCCTGGATGAAAATCTTACCTTTAGAGATCATGTAGCCCACGTATGTACTAAATTATCCAGAGTCATCTTTGTGATCAGGAAGGTCAAAAACATACTGCCTCTCGCTGCCATGAAACATCTTTACTTCTCTCTAATCCATAGCCACATCCTGTACGGAATAGAAATATGGGGACAATCCTCAGTGTGCAAAAAATTACTCACACTCCAAAAACATGCAATTCGCATTATAAATCGTGGCAAGTACAACTGTCCCTTTATTCTGAAAGTCCAATATTTTAAAAATAGATGATCTCTACACAGTGCGATCGACACCTGTGTTTCATTAATGATGCTATCTGTCTTATAAATTCTTCTTTACCACAGCCAGTGACCTCCACATGAAACATAACACCCAACAAGATTGATCATTAAGTATATATATGTGTACATATATAATACACGTGTGTGATGTGTGTATGTATGCATGTATACATGGGCATATGTTTGTATATGTACATATATATATATGGGTCCATGTATATATGTGTGTGTGCATGTGGAGGAATTAAAGGTTCAAAAACAAATTACTTGTTACATTTACGCAATGTCTGTCTTGTCTGCTCAATGTCTGTATGTTTTTAAACCCAAGTCCACTCTATAATTATGTTAATTAATTATGTTTGCACTGTATTGTGACTGCTTAAAGTAATAGCATATCATTAATGTCTTACATATATCCTATCGAAAAAATATTACAACTATATGAATTTATCAAGATCAAACCAGTTCTACTCCTCTTTTTGTTTTGTTTTGTTATTTTAAATTTTTTTTGTGGGAAGCGACTGGAAATGGCCAAACAGGCCATGTCGCCTCCTGAAGATGCTAATAACTATCTGTATCCTATTGTATTCCTTCATTATACTTGTATATAACTGCAGTCTTCGAATAAACTTCTGTTCTGTTCTGTTGTATATACCTGTTTATTAAATATTTTCACTGGCAAACTGACCATTCAATCAACAAACTTCCACTGCACTTGCTAACATCTCAGTCCAAAAAAGATTATATGGCATGCACACATTTATAATTAGGTATAATTTATTTATTTATTGGAGTTAAAGGCCGCATATTTCTACACAATGGCTAATCATGAGTGCAACATGAATATAAAGTCAAGTCCAAACAATCGATAATACCCATGTTTCCAGTTTCAGAGGACTTCCAACCCAGGCATTAGTTACCAGATTCTATTTTACAAATAAAACAAAGCTTGTTTACCACAGTAAACAAGTACTGCTTCACTTTCAGGGGTTGTCATGGGGAATGATTAGGTATAAAAAATAATTTCATGATGACAAAAATAAACAACCCACACCATTCCCAAAGATGTCTCAGGATCAAAAACAAATCTCAGCAGAATAGTCATTGTGGCATTTTATTATAGAAATTAATGTATTTTCTATTATTAAATGATCAGACTTTTTACAATGCTATAAACTGAGGCCCATAAAGGAAAGCTGAATCACCTGCAGAAGCTCAATACAATTTAATCATCATTAATTCTACTGGAAATATTCAAGATCAAAGGAAAAGCACTGTTATTGATACAAAGGGCAGAAGGTCCTGAAAGCATTTTATCAGATCTGCTCATTTTATGAAAAGATGAGGCAATACTGTCAGTGAAATACATAGTCATTGACTTTGTGTGGGAGTCCCAAACCTATGTAACTTTAATCAGATAACAATAGCACTAAACTGCTGACAGGACAAAATGAATTTATCTATTAAAAATCGCGGATCTTATATATAGAGGATGTCTTGTGTTTGGGTGGATATCAACAACACTGACCTGATAAATGGATTTTTCCTGGGAAACTGAGTTTCCTTGAGTTTTATGGATCACATAAGCGGGGCTTCTAATTAGTTTTGGCGACAGCGGTATCGTTATTTACCTTCAATTCACCTCACTGCAGGTGTTGTTTTAGCCATTCGGGTCAGCAAAAGTGCAAATTATGCTTGTTAGTGTTGACCCCTCCATAATCATTCAGCTCAACCGTACCTCATCTACGGTATCAACCAATTAAAAGACACTCGAGTATCACATGACTCTATTCGCGCCCCCACACCGTAACCCATTGTTCAGTCAGTTTCGCTTCAGCTATAGTATTGTCATATTGTCATCTCTTTATTGTGTTATATTTCATTTGTGTTTTCATTATCGTATCGTTTCTCATCACCAACATCATTATCTCAATTTTTCACATGCTTATTTCATCATGGATTCGGTTCCACCTGGATTCACCTTATTACTGTGTGTGGTGAAAGACTTCTTTGACATTCCTGCAAGTTTTGATCTCAGTGTCACGGAATTTTCCCGACTCCTGCATTACATGCTCCATGAACAATATCCGCTGCTTGCACGGGCCATGGATTGTGAGACCCGCTGTCTTTGCACATGCTATTTTTGCACCAATTAAGTACTTGATGGCGGGGCTCTTCACTGGTACCAGCTCCGTTTGGGCCCTTTTGGAGTCCCCCATTCCATCACTCATATACTCAATTCCCCATCATAGGTATTCGTCCGCGAATGTCAGGGGTGCATTAAAACACTCTGGTGGAATAATGCGCCTTTTGCTTTCGCGGTCCAATACTCATGGAGAAATATCGTTAGTATTGACTGGTACCGGCTACGGGAGCCCCCAATTTTTTCCCCAACCATTTTATTAATTTATTGTATTTTCCATCAACATCTCACTGTTGTATTTATGTAGATATGTAGATAGAGCAGCTAGCACTACGCATATAGATTTATCCCCAGAGGCTGCAAGCGCAGCACACCACGCATGGGAATAAAGATCAGCTACAGTTACACTCAGTCTGTCTTGTTGTTGTGGTCCATAAATTCCTGGGAAACTGAGTTTCCTTGAGTTTATGGATCACATAAGCGGGGCTTCTAATTAGTTTTGGCGACTGCGGTATCGTTATTTACCTTCAATTCACCTCAATGCAGGTGTTGTTTTAGACATTCAGGTCAGCAAAAGTTCAAATTATGCTTGTTAGTGTTGACCCCTCCATAATCATTCGGCTCAACCATACCTCAGCTACGTTATCAACCAATTAAAAGACACTCGAGTATCACATGACTCTATTCGCGCCCCACACCGTAACCCATTGTTCAGTCAGTTTCGCTTCAGCTATCGTATTGTCATATTGTCATCTCTTTATTGTGTTATATTTCACCCACCACCACCCCTCACGCCGCCATCAGGTGTCACCAAAAATGTGGGGGCCCTCGCTGTACCAGTCGCTTCATTCCTCTGGCTCTCGCTCCTTTCCGGAGTCCAGCGGACTTCGTTCCTGCAGCCCCATGACTGGGGAGGTACTTGCCAGGGCATCAAGCGATGTCGCACTGCAGGCGGGCGGGTGGCCCTTCTGGTGTCCCCATCCAATCGCTCCTTTAATCTATGGGGCCCTTTTGGAGTCCCCCATTCCATCACTCCTATACTCAATTCCCCAGCATAGGTATTCGTCCGTGAATGTCAGGGGTGCATTACAACACTCCGGTGGAATAATGTGCCTTTTGCTTTCGCGGTCCAATACTCATGGAGAAATATCGTTAGTATTGACTGGTACCGGCTACGGGAGGCCCCAATTTTTTCCCCAACCATTTTCTTAATTTATTGTATTTTCCATCAACATCTCACTGTTGTATTTATGTAGATATGTAGATAGAGCAGCTAGCGCTGCGCATATAGATTTATCCCCAGAGACTGCAAGTGCAGCACACCACGCATGGGAATAAAGATCAGCTACAGTTACACTCAGTCTGTCTTGTTGAGTTACACTCAGTCTGTCTTGTTGTTGTGGTCCATAAAGAGAAATATATATTTTCACAAGTGACTTTTTTCCATGAGTAGAAATTCATTATTTCTTCTGCCCACGAATGAGATAATCATTTAAAACACTCCCCCACTCACAATAAGTATGACAGTACTAATGTTTTAAATCATAATATTACACATCAGTCATTTCAATTCTATCTTAATCTATTATTGTTCCTCCAGTCCACATTTTACTATATGTGGAATGAACTAGAGATGGGCAGAATTGGAAATTTGAGTTTGGTATCAGTTTTGGAATTTTTAAGGGGGTATACCTTGGTATCAGTTCGGTATTCGGTATCTGACTTAACAGATTTGCTGAGAGTAGCAAAGGGGAATTCACACCAGGAAATTACAGAATAAGTTGTTCTTGTATTATTCCACCACAGCTCCACAAATGCTAATGGCAATGAGATCAACAGTGGCATTCTTTTACAAACACAAATATCTACAGTAATTTTGTGACTTCTTCTGAGCACACTTTAACCTCTAAAGGCCTATTTGAGGCATTTGCAATCTCAGAGCATGTACCCTGACCATGCCATCTTCAGAAGGTCCTGCTGACAATAAACAAATCATTTGGGCAGTGATTTGTAGGCAAGTCTTGACGGTCTGTTAAGGTAGCCAAGACTTTGCTAGAAATCACTGTTAAAGCAGCTGGATGTGCTGGTTGTTGTCGAGTGAGAATTCAGGACAATTGCCCAGGCCACTGAGGGTTAACAAAACTGAAAAGAAAATCAATTACTCCTTTCATGAAAATGTACCCTTCATCTGCTATCAAGCCTCAACAAGGCCTTATAAATAATAGTAAATGTAAATAATAGCAAATGTTGGAAAATTCGGATGGTTTTGACATTCAGTGATTAGTCCGGTTTGGTTCTTTGGTATCTCCATGATGACAGTATCAGTTTACTGTCCATCTCTAGACTGAACGTTACAAAATACACAATCTTGCAAGTCTTTTGTTGCAAAATGGGTAGTGAAACCCAGTGAGGAAAAATATGTCTAATTGAGAAACTGAGGGAACAAGTGCCCCCAATCAGTTCCTCCATCCCTGTTGTATATTTATAATGTTATAAGTGTTACTAAAAATTATGGAAGTTATTAAAAATTATTAAATCTTTCACAGCATTTTTAACTCAACTTTGACGTAAGTCAAATTTGAGGTTATGCCATGGCCAGTCGTCTGTCTGTCCATCTGTCTGTCAACAATTCAGTACAGTTTGGGCTAGAGGCCGTATTTATGAACTGATCTTTACGAAACTTCTTGAGTACCTTTGTTATCACCGTGGGACGAGAACAAGTGTTTTGGGGTGCGGTCCAAAATTCAAGATGGCCACCAGCAGAGATTTTGTACTTTTGTTAGTGCAATCAGTTTTTTGTACAAAACTTCTGTATGAAAGTTCTGATTTGAATAAATTTGTGTATGAATGTTTAGTAACATGGAATAACATCACATATAATATGGGTTTTTTTCTCATGCAGAAATTATGCAAATTAGATGAACTTTGATTTATTCAGTGCTACTTATACACAGTGAGTGCACATGTCAATATGACTCGGCCTAGAGGCTGTATTTATGAACCGATCTTCACGAAACTATTTGGGTACCTTTGTTATCACCTTGGGACGAGAACGAGTGTTTCTGGGTGCGGCCAAAAATTCAAGATGGCTGCCAGTGGCCTTTATGTACCGAAATTAGGTTCAATCAGTTTTTTGTACACAACTTTTATACGGCTCAGGCTAGAGGCCGTATTTATGAACCGATCTTCACGAAACTTCTTTGGTACCTTTGTTATCACCTTGGGACAGGAACAAATGTTTTTTGGGTGCTTTTGTTATCACTGTGCTATAAGAACAAATATTTTGGGGTTCAGTCAGACCCACTCTGGGACTCCAAGATTTCTTTTCTAGTTTAGCATATGACTGTCACCCACCTTTACAATACTTTACCTATACATTTGTTACAGGCTATGGTCAGTATTTATGTACAGACCGTTAAAATACTTTATATGTACCTTTGTTATCAGGTCATTACCTAGATATTTGCCATTGCTGTGTCACATACTGTACATGTACATGTCTTAACAAGTTGAGCTACAGTGTACATTGACACTTTCATTTGTTTTTTAATTTTGGGGGGATATAGCCATGGCGCTGTCCATCTGTTCATCCATCTGTAGATGGAGTTGGTTTCCGCTCTCTGACTAAAATTCTGCTTGGCTGACTGAAACCAAACCTTGGCATGTGGGTTAGGCATGATGAGTGGAAGAACTCTATTTATTTTGGGATCATTGTGCCAGGGGGTCAAGGTCACTGTCACTTTTATCAGTGTTGGTTTCCGCTCTGTAATTAAAGTTCTGCTTGGCTGACTGAAGCCCAACTTGACATGTGAGTTAGGCATGATGAGAGGAAGAACCCTATTCATTTGGGATCATTGTGACAGAGTTCAAGGTCTCAGTGACCTTGAACTTCAATTTTTATCAGTGTTGGTTTCCACTCTGTAATTAAAGTTCTGCATGGCCAACTGAAACCCAACTTGGCATGTGGGTTATGCATGATGAGAGGATGAACCCTATTTATTTAGAGGTCATTGTGCCAAAGGTCAAGGTCATTGTAACCTTGACCTTAAACATTTTACCAGAGTTGGCTTCTCTAATTGAAATTTTACTTGTCTGTGTGATACTAAACTTGGCCTATGGGTTGAACATGATGAAAGGAAGAACCCCATTTATTTTTTAGGTTATTATGCCAAAGGTCAAGGTCACAGTGGCCATGAAACTGAAATTGTATTGATCGTAGCTGGTTTCGGCTCTCTTAATTATTAAAATTATGCATTCCCAATTGAAACCCAACTTGCCATGTGAGTTGAGCATGATGAGAGGAAGAACCCTACATATTTTAGGTCATTGTGCCAAAGGTCAATTATTTTTACTTGTCAAAATTTTTCTGCATATGTTTGCGGTGTTAGTTTATGAAAGAATGCAGAGAGACATGGAAAATATATACAGACTGAATTATATCACATGAAAGATAATAGGAAGCATATCCAGAGATTATGAAGTTTTTAAGTTGGAATACCTACAGTTCAGAATAAATACCAAATATGGACTTCCATCACTCAACCAGTTAGCAACCTCATCTTGATACAATCACTGCAAAATTATTGTCGCACGTGCCGAAGGTTCGGCACGTGCGCATGCAAGGCGGTCTGGGGGCGTTCTCCCCCCAGAGAAAATTTTATTTCTATATGCTCTCAGATGCATTCTGGTGGCATTTCGAACATAAAATGCTGACTAATTCCATGAGGAAATTGCATGTTTTTTACCTTACAATCCGGATAAATTAACCATAACTCTATCCCTGACAGCTTACGATGGGCGCGAGATGGTGATTGTCAGTGAATTTAGCTTGTCTTAGCCTCTCAATTTGATTTGAATTCTTTTTTGTCGACCTTCTTCTTTCAATAGACCCTTACCCTGTGATTCCTTCTGACTGGCAAGTGTGTGTGTGGGGGGGGGGGGGGGGGGGGGGGGGGGGGGGGGGGGGGGGCATCTGATCATAGCCCCCCCCCCCCCCCCCCCCAATTTCTCCCAGGCCCCCCATACTGGAAATTCCTGGCACCGCCACTGGGTAGAAGCCATGATGAAAAGAATGACATCATCCTTATGTGCAGCTTCAAGAATTTGGGAACCAAAACTTGGTCATAAGGCCAGCATTTATGGTTAGGCGCCAAAAAGTAGATCTTCTATTTCACGGACAATATTTTGTAAAATCTTCAAGTTTGGGGGGCACCCCCACCCCCCACCCCCACCTCCCCCCACCCACCACCCCCCCACCCCCACCCCCTAGCGCTGCTACTGCTTCTACCTACCTCTGGTTTCTGATCACATCAACAAAACTTGATTATGATTTGCATAACTATATTTTCTCTCTGGCCTCTTGATGTTGTACAGGCCAAAAATAAGCAGTCTGACATTTGCAGAATGAGGTTCCTAAAGGGTGAATTTGATGATGCTATCCCATACACTGGGCCAATTTATCCTGGAGTAGCTCTTTCTGTTTAGTTTTGAGACCCTGATTCAGATTGAGGTTCACAGAGGGTAAATTTAGTGATGCTACCATGCTGTGCAGGGTAGCATCACTAAAATTACCCTCTGGGGACCTCATTTTGCAGATGACAGTCTGCTTATTTTCTGGCTTGATGTTGTAGTATTTTGATATTCTCTGCATATGCATTGTTGTTGATTGATATAATGGAGTGCTCCTCAAGAGAACTTAGCCCCACTCTGTGTGTTTATCAGTTTTCAGCTGCGCTAAACAACAAACCACATCAGATTGATTGAAGAGTTATACCCCCTGCAATAAAGAAAATTATAAGAAGGATCTGTTTGTTATCTGGAAGAGTGCTAAATTATTTTTACTTGTCAAAATTTTTCTGCATATGTTTGCGGTGTTAGTTTATGAAAGAATGCAGAGAGACATGGAAAATATATACAGACTGAATTATATCACATGAAAGATAATAGGAAGCATATCCAGAGATTATGAAGTTTTTAAGTTGGAATACCTACAGTTCAGAATAAATACCAAATATGGACTTCCATCACTCAACCAGTTAGCAACCTCATCTTGATACAATCACTGCAAAATTATTGGGTTCTTTTACATTCAGATGTTTGATGCTTTGGTGAACGATCACGAAACATTGCACAAATTCTGAGGACAGGATAGCTTGGTCTGGACCTTTAAGAGCAAGTCCATGCATGAAGGTCAAACTTTAAATCATCAGATATCTGGTAGAGATGGGCAATATGCCGAAAAACCCAACTGATACCAATATCATGGGGATACCAAAAAAAAATCGAACCGAACAAATCACTGAATACTGAAACCATCTGGATTTTCAAATTTTCATACATTCACTATTTATAAGGCCTTTTGAGGCTTGATAGGAGTGGAAGGGTTCATTTTCATGAAAGAAGTGGCTGCTTTTTCAGTTTTGTCAACCCTCAGGAGCTGGGCAATTTTCCTGAATTCTCACTAGACCACAACCTACACATGTCCAGTTACTTAACAGTGATTTCTGTTAACCCTTTACCCAACGTAACGGCCAAAACCGGCCAGCGCTATTCTCAAAAATCGCCAATTAATTTTCATTATTTTTTCATTTTTTGTCTCAAAAACATAGGTTATGACCCCTCGTTGGAACGAGCTCGACGAGCTCGTTCCAACGAGGGGTCATAACCTATGTTTTTGAGACAAAAAATGAAAAAAATTAGTTATTCAAGAATTTTTTTTGCAAGTGTCGTCTGCTTTTCATGTTAGGTAAAGGGTTAAGGCAGCCAAGACTTGACTAGAAATCACTGCCCTGGTGATATGTTTATTGCCCTGGTGAGATGTTTATTGGACCTCCTGCTGAAGATGGCATGGTCAAGCACATGCTCTTATTGCAAACGCCTCAAATATAGGCCTTTGAAGGTTAAGGTGTGTTTTGAAGAATTAACAAAATTACTATATTTTTGATTTGCATTCATCAAAGAACACCACTGTTGAGCTCATTGGCATTGTCATTTGTGAAGCTGTGGTAGAACAACATATTCTGTATTTTATGTGAATTTCCTCCCCACGGGAACCCTGGGAAGTGAAGCAGTGCCTGTTCACTGCAGTAAAGAGGCTCTGTTTTACTGATAAAATAGGACCCAGTCACCAATGCTTGGGAGGTGCAAACCCTCTCTAAAATAGGCAACATGGCTTATTAACGCTCACCCGTGGTCTTGAGTTGATACTCATGTTGTGGTCATGATTAGCCATTGTGCAAAAATATGTGACCTCAAACACCAATAAATAAATATAAGTGAATTCCCCTTTGGTACTATCAGCAAATCTCAGTCAAGTCAGATACTGTATACTGAACTGATAATAAGGTATACCCCTTTAACTGGTCGAGTGCTACATTATTTATGGTCATCAAAATTATTCTCATGTCTTCGCCTTGTTGCAATTTTTGGTGGAGTGCCTACAAGCACACTCCCATAAATTTAACAAGGTACATCCTTACAGTAAATAATTTTACTTCAATGATAATATGAAGCACATCAACAGAGTCTGGAGCCTTTATGTTGTGGTACCTGTACGAGGGGATGTCAAAAAGTTTTGAGCCTAACATAAATAAAGCTGGAATATCAGAACAGAACATATTTATTTTTCAACATAAACCCTTTGTAATTCAATACACTTGTCCCACCTGGTCAGCCAGTCGTTGATGCTGTGTCTGTAGAAGTCCATATCGATCCTGTAGCCAAGCCTCCACAGCAATTGTAAGTTCCTCATCATCTTGAAATCTTTGACCACGTAAGTGTTTCTTCAAATTTGGAAAGAGATGGTAGTCACCAAGTGACTACCATCTCTTTCTAAATTTGAAGAAACACTTATGTGGTCAAGGTGACTACCATCTCTTTCCAAATTTGAAGAAACACTTACGTACCCTCGTACTTCCAAATGAAGCCCAGATTCGGTCTTCCAGCATTCTACCAGTTAAAAATACCAAAACTGATTCCAAACTCAAAATTCCAAAACTGCCCATCTCTAATATCTGGGCTATTACACAGAAACTAATCAATTAAAATCATCAGACTTCACCAAAATATCAATGGCATTGAAAAGGAATGTCTCACAAAATACTCAGGTTTGTTTGTTATCAAGATTTCACTTGAACTTCAAATAATCTGAATAATGAATAACAACATACTGCTGATAAGTTGTTTTCAACCTCCAGTCAATATTTATTGAATAACTTTTAGGTTTATAAGCCATGTGATGTTGTTCTGTTTGTGAAAGATGCTGTCGAATGGGTGATTTGGACCAGGTGAATTGTGGGGATGATTTGGACACCCAAATGATCGTTCCATTTCAACCATATTAAATAGCGAATGCAAAATGGTTGACATGAACGCTTGTAGCATTCCTCTTTCTACTTCGTGGTAAATTAACCCAGCTTACAAGACAGCTGACCGGTAACCATTCAAAGACTGTGACTGATCTGTCAGTGTGAACTAATTTTTTGTCCAGCCTTTAACAAGCATGTGACCTCACTGTCACATTGAGTGACTGAGCTATTTTCAACCCTTTACCTAACATGAAAGGCAGATGACACTTGCAAACAAAATTCTTGAATAATTAATTTTTTTCATTTTTTATATAAAAAAACATAGCTTTTGATCCCTTATTGGAACGAGCTCAGCTTGTTTCATTTTTTGCCTCAAAAACATGGCTTATGACCCCTTATTAGAATGAGATAACTGCAAGCATTCCAATGAGGGGTCATAAGCTATGTTTTTTAGACCAAATTTTTAAAAAATAATGAAAATTGAATGGTGATTTTTGTAAATAGCGTTGGTCATTATGCTGTATAAAGGATTAATACCAGGATTTTCTGTTTTGTCTGAATAAATTCAGTGGAGATTAGCCCAAATATTTCCACTTTCATGTCATAACTATGCAGCATGCCTGCCCACCCCATATTACAGAAGTGGTAACCTAATGCTGCTTATCGCATATAAAAATTATTACTTCCATCTTAAAGTCTGAACGTTGCTGCATTTGACAGGTAGATGCATTTCTGACCAGTCAGTATATTTGCCCAATGCACAGGGTTTTTTCACCACGCCAGGGCCCGTGAACCAAAACTTTTTTTTGAGGTAGGAGGGGAGCCTTACATACCTGAAGGAATGTGTGCACAGATTGCACTCAGCTGAATAACTTCCCTTCATTATATGAGCTATTTTAATTTATTTATCTTAAATATCTGTCAACACGTGCACACACACCAGTATTACCTTGTTCCCCACCTACAGCCACACATAAACACACAGAGGTAGGCATCTAAAAAATCTGTTAATGTGTGCTCTGCCTATATGAGTTGAATACCATATGTTAAATATCAGAAGACATCAGATTTCTAAAGTAACCTAACTTCCTGATGAGACATGAGTTAATCGGCTAAAAAAATATTTGTTTTGCAACTTTAATGATCACCAAGTATTTGTGTCTATAATCTGATCAAATAACTGTTTGTATTTTTATGAACATACTTACTGCTTAACCCTTTACCCAATGTAATGACCAAACATGCCAGCCTTATTCACAAAAATCGCCAATTAATTTTCATTATTTTTTTCATTTTTTGTATCAAAAACATAGGTTATGCATCGAGCTCGTTTCAATGAGGAGTCATAACCTATGTTTTTGAGACAAAAAATGAAAGAAATCAGTTATTCAAGAATTTTGTTTGCAAGTGTCGTCTGCTGTTCATGTTAGGTAAAGGGTTAAAGTTGTAGATTGAAATATGCACAAAGTCATACCTCTTGGATGTTTGTTTTTTCTGTTATAGCCAGGTGAATATTGGTTTAAATATACTTATAGCAAGCTTCACTAATCCCTTAGTTGACTAAATAAACAAACTCATGCACAATGTGTAAATGCCTTCTAATATTCTATTTTTCTCCCTGTGGGAATCTGTGAAATGAAGCAGTGCTTGTTTCTGTGGTAAACTAGGTCAGTTTTAATGGTAAAATAGGACCTCTAAAAGTCCTCTAAAATGGGCAACATGGGTATAAATGATTAGCTCAACTTGATGTTTTATCCATTTTGCGGTCACCATTAGCCATTATGCAGAAATATGTGACCTTAAACACCAATAAATACAATTAACAGGGTTATTTAATTAAGAGATATCCAATTAAATTCGTTCCACTGTACATGTAATGTCGAAAAGTTTACTGATTGATTAGTTTCTGTGTCAGTTATTGTTATACATAATGTACAGTGATGAAAACAATTCTGTACATGATAATCTCAGGAAAAGTTTACACTCCACCCTAGGACTGGGAACATTCGTAGCTCAGGTAAGCACAGACAAGGAATTGAAATTGAATAAATGGGAACAAAATGTTGCATCCATTTGAAGGCATCATTATCCTGTGTCTATTTTACTAACAATCACTGTAATACTACGCCTCACTTCTGGCCTCTGTGTTCTTGCAGTCCAAAGATATCAGCATTAGGATATATTTAACTAGCAGGCCCACCCATCCCAGGATGGGAAGCCAGACCTGCGTGACAGAAAATAGCCCATTGCATATCAAGGGAGATAATCAAAGCAGGAATTTCCAGCTGGACAGACTTGCAGGATGGAATTACAGACTTCATATCAAGTCTGGAAATATAGGGTTTGCATTTTATCGGGGCTGGTCAGCCCAGGCCCCAAAATCAGCCCTGAAAGTGCTTCTGTTGGGGCTGATTTTCTCAGCCCTGACAAAAATTTCAAATGAAACAAAACTATTAAGGCATGTTTAAAAATCAGCCCTGAGTGTGCCTCGACCCTCAAATCTTGGGGACTTAGGCCCTGATCATTTTTAAAAATGCAAACCCTGGAAATAAGCAAGCTGTCATTTGCAGAATGAGTTTCTGAGAGGGTGAATTTGCTGATGCTATCCCATAGAGTGGGCAAATGTATCATCTGGGTACCACTCTATGTTTAGGCCTGAGAGCTTAATTCAGATCGAAGTTCACAGAGGATAAACTTAGTGATGCTACCCTATTGAGCAGGATAGCATCACCAAATTCACCCTCTAGGGACCTCATTCTGCAGAAGACAGTCTGCTTATTTCCAGGCTTAAGCTTGCTTCCCATTTATGCAATAGATAATTTCTATGCAACAACTACAGTGCACCTTGGGTCTATGCCCAAGAAGACCTAATGTGTGGCATTGAAGTTATTATATCTATCCTTCTGCCTATAATTTAGGAGTGTAAAAATTTGCACCTCTGTTGCCAATAAGGTGTCCATAGATACGCAAGAGCAGTAGAGTACCTCAGAAATGAAACACTACTTTTTTGGTAGGAATTATGGTTCTTAATCTATTCGTGATCTGTCTGTCCATATAGGGCTGCACGGTATATCGATAAATCAATACATGCCGGTTTTCAAACCAGTATCATTTGAATACTGGACTACCAGTGTAGATACAAAAATATTGGTTTATTGTCATTATTTCTACACAATTTAGTTATCAAGATGTCTCAAGTTTTAACTGTAGTCCCGGATGAATGATATTTTCCCTTTACCCAATGAATCGGCCACGGTTTCAGCAGTTGAAAAAATATTTATCAAATAAATTCAACAAAACCATATCATGTTACCCCCCTCTCCACTCATAAAACTGTCACCAACATGATATGACCCTGGCTGTTAATGTGTCGTTAAACCCTAATAAATAAATAAATAAATAAATAAATAAATAAATAAATAAATAAATAGTTACCCCTCATTGGAACAAGCTTGTTCCAGTGAAGGGTCATATATTTTTTTGTTGAAAGTTTTGGAAAAATTTGATAAACTAATATTTAAAATAATAAATTTTCATATCATCTGGATTAAGTAAAAGGTTATACAAACTGCATCATCAAGGCATGCTAATTTGTTCCACTGTGATGGCTCAAGTCTCGATTGTGGTATGTATGTTCAGATATCTGAACAGTCTTTTGATATACCGGTATATCACAGTATTTTTTTGAATATCGATACTGGTATTCAGTTTAGAATATCGTACAGCCCTATAGATGTCCATATAAACATTTTGTATTCTTATTCCAAAATCATCAATCTTAATGGAATCTTCTTTGGTGTTTTATATGCCAGCGTGGGGGAAAACATGATGCATCTTCGGTGGATTTCGTTTTCTAATTTTACAAGAATTATTGCCCTTGATCTACTTGTGATCTGTTCATAACTTATTTTTAATGTTAAAAGGTTAACCCTTTGAACCCTAGAGGTATCTTCCATGTCAGTTTAATAGCAGCAGTTGGAAGAGTCCATCTTTATTATTTGGGGTTAGACCAATTAATATTTTCAGCGTGCAGACTTGGGGTTGTCTACACCCACATTTACCTTGTAGCCATCCCACTTAATGACATTATGACGGAGCTTGTGACCTGGCCGGAAAAACAGCCTCTGGGGTTGAAAGGGTTAAATATTAAATATTTGCTATAACAAACCCTATTGTTGCTCATTGTTTATATACTGACAAAAGAGGAACATTTTGCAAAGTTTCGGCTAATTAATAAGAGACTGCTTGTATTCATATTCCTCTGTAAATGGTGCATATTATGATTTGACATTGTCATTCATTGGGTAACCTTCAAAAGTCCCCCCTGACAAAAATCCCCCCCCCCCCCCCCCAATCATTTTCACACAATGAGCAAAAATGCACCTCCCCCCCCCCCACACACACACACACATAATTTCTTATTTTCTTAGCAGTATATTTTAAAACCATACAAAAATCCCCCAAAGCAATTAACAATTGCAGTTATCAGTTCCAGAGATTTCCTTTGATTCTTGAAGGACACATTGTTTGCAGTTAATGTAATCATACAGTTTTAAAAAAAAACCATGTAAGAGGTATATAAGCTGCAGTTCCAGATAGGCACTGCATTTAAAAAATGGAGTTCATTGTTAGTAATAAAGGTTCTAAAAAACTTTGCAATGAAGGTCATGCTTATACCCAAAAACGTGAACATAAAACTACCATCCGATGGGGGTGCTGCCACTGCCACAAATTAAATGCATGAATTTTTAAATCCTTGTTAGTCTGTGTGAAATGGAATTTTTGAAGGGTCTGTTTTTAACCCTGTAAATACTTCAATGTGAGTGCAAACACCTTTAATATAACTCATAGCTACAGAATGTTTTTCGCTTTCTTTTCTGTAACGTTTAATTCTGTGTGGAATGGGACACCTTTTCAGTGTGCCTTCCAAAGTAAGGCAGTCTTAATCCTTTACCCAGCATAACAGGGAAAACTAGTCAGCGTTATTCACAGAAATGTCTATTCAGTTTTCATTACTTTTTTGCTTGAAAAGCATAGCTTATGACCCCTCACTGGAATGAGCTTGTTTTTTAAAGGATTATTTATTTATTGGTGTTTAAGGTCACATATTTTTGCACACTGGCTAATCATGACCATGACAGTTTTATGGGTGGAGGAAGACGGAGTACCCGGAGAGAACCATCGAGCAACAGCGAGCAACTGTCAGCTCCCTAATATACTAACTCCACACAAGCAGGATTAGCATGGTTGAAGACAGGTGTGCCATCGGCATGCAGTACACAATGCCACCATGCCCCACTTGGGCAATGGGGTGAAGTGTCTTGCCCAAGGACACTGCCCGGTTGCTGCAGGTGGGATTCAAACCGAGGACCACTTGGCTTGCAGCCTGCACCTCTACCAACTGAGCCACCGTACCACATTTTAAAGGATTAAAAGGGAGTATTTTAACCCTCTCAAGATCTTAATATGGGTCCCAAAAAGTTTATTTTATGCAAAACGAGAATAATGAAAATCCTTTCCATTCTCACAATGTTATTCTAAACACACATTGGCATAGATGGGACCTCGGTATTTTGCCAATGCCAATAAGTTTTCAGATAGGCTCTTGGGGGCCTTTTACATCTGTATTCCAACATTACTGAACTCTTTTACTCGCAATATATTTTCCAGAGGTACCACGTACCTTAACATTTTATAGCTAATATGAATATTTGCTATCATCTATAAATAATGCAGATCCGGAGTTGGTAGAGCCAATATTTTTAAAGTGGTTTACGCTTATATTTCAAGCTTGGTATGACCTATAGACATGGGACCTACACCGAATGAGTTGAAACTTGCTGGAGGTTCAAAATATGGTCCACCTCAATGCAGTCAATGGAGGTCCTTAAGTGCATATTTTTCAGAACTATTAGGAATTGCATTTTATAACAACTAATGCAATTCTGAAGATTATCCATGTATCTCATCATTCAAAGAAGTGGCAGAGCCAGTAAGGACATTTTCTGACTTCTTGATCGAATCCTTTAAATGGTATGCACATATATGCCTTTTCTGGTTTCTTATAAAAATTGTTGTTCTGATTCCTGCATGAATATCTGTAAATATTGTTAACGAAAGTCCTTTTCTGATTTGTTTAAAAAATGTTTTACTCCCAAAAATAAACCTCCATAAATTCTCTTCCTATATAGTTTTTTCCTGATACTTCTGGATACTTTAACCCTTTTCGCACAGACTTGAATTTACTGGATGCAGTAAATTCTGTTTCTCTAGTTGTCTTAGAATTTCCAAGATTTTCAGTCAGGTGAGCTATAGTGATCGCTCACCACCCGTTGTCCGTGAACATGGTGTTTGCGTCTTCTACTCCAAAACCACTGAACCGATTTAAGTGAAATTTGAGATAATTGTTTGTTATGACATCGCATTTTGATTTTGTTCAAATCAAGTTGCCTTGCCTCTCTCTCCCCCCACCCGGTAGGGCCACGCCTAAAAATTGTGCTTAAATCTTAAAAAATCTTCTTCTCATGAACCAGAAGTAGCAGAGACTTGATATTTGGTGTGCAGCTTCCTTTTGAGGTGTAGACTCAGATTTGTTTAAGAGAAGTTTGAGGAGCTGTATTTGCCGTCGTTATGGGAGGGACAAGAATTTTTGCTCCGCCCAAACTTTCAATTTTTGAAACCGAGAGGCTGATTTGAACCAAATCTTTAAAAGATTGTTTCACATGTTTATTGAAATAAAATCCCTGGGTCCATACTTGGGCTCTCTAATATTTAAATTAGTGCAGTATGAGGAATATTCTTTAAAAATCTTATTCAGATCCACCAATCGGAATCTTTGATATGCAGCATCCGTAGGGGGGTGAGATTCAAGTTTGTTCAACCCAAGCCCCTGGGTTCATATTTGGGCTCACTGTGAAAGTCTGAATTAAAAATTAGTTCAAAATAAGGAATTTTCTTAAAAAATCTTTTTCAGATCCAGGAGTCGGAATGTTTTGATATTTGGTATGCAGCATTCTTAGGAGGGGGAGATTCAAGTTTGTTCAAGCCAAGTCCCTGAGTTCATATTTGGGCTCACTGTGGGAGCCCAAATTATAACTTAGTTCAAAATGAGGAATTTTCTTTAAAAATCTTGCAGTTGGAATGTTTTGATATTTGGTATGCAGCGTCCTTAGGGGGGTGAGATTCAAGTTTGTTCAAGCCAAGTCACTGGACTCATATTTGGGCTCCCTGTGAATTATAACTTAGTTCAATATGAGGAATATTCTTCAAAAATCTTCTTCACATCCACCAGTCAAAATCTTTTGATATTTGGTGTACAGTATCCTTATGAGAGCTTATTGAGTCATAAGTATCTAATTTATGCAAAAAACAAATGTTCCCGTCACCCCATGGGTTCCGCAGGACCTAAAAATAGAAAAATTTAAAACACCCATATCTTCAAAACGACACAGCACTGTGAATTTTTGTTTTGTGTGAAGCTTCCTAAGGAACAGCAGAAAGGAATGGTCCAAAAAAAAAATTGTCATCGGTTTTATCATAGGGTACTTTGCCAGGACTTTGAAAAAGTGCTGAGTCATCATTTTTTAACACTGTGGGTAATGGGAAAATCATTTAAGACTCTTTTTCTCCCAAGTCACTGTTCCAAAAGCTTTCAAATTTTACATATAACATCTTTGGAAGATTGTTTCAAATTTTTATTGAAATGAAATCCCTGGGTCCATATTTGGGGCTCTCTGTGGGAGCCCAAATGTATAAATTAGTGCAGTATGAGGAATATTTTTTAAAAATCTTCTTCTTCAGATCCACCCATGAATCTTTTGATATTTGGTATGCAGCAAGTTTGTTCAAGCCAAGTCCCTGGGTTCATATTTCAGCTCCCTGTGAATTATAACTTAGTTCAATATGAGGACTATTCTTCAAAAATCTTCTTCTTCACATCCACCATTCAGAATCTTTTGATATTTAGTATACAGTATCCCTAGGGAGGTGAGATATAAGTTTGTGAAAGCCAAGTCCCTGGGTTTATATTTGGGCTTCCTGTGGGAGCTCGAATTGTACCAAAATTTCTATTTTCCGAACTAAGAGGCTGATTTGAACCAAATTTGATATGAGGGTTTATTGGGTTATTAGTACGTAATTTATGCCAATAACATTTTCTTTAAAAATCTTCTTCTTCTGATCCACCAATCAGAATCTTTTGATATTTGGTATGCAGTATCTTTAGGGGGTGAGATTCAAGTTTGTTCAAGCCAAGTTCCTGGGTTCATATTTGGGCTCCGTGTGGGAGCGCGAATTATAACTTAGTTCAATATGAGGAATATTCATTAAAAATATTTTTCTTCAGATCCAGTAGTCAGAATCTTTTGATATTTGATATACAGCATCCTTACGGAGGTGAGATTCAAATTTGTTCAAGCCAAGTCCCTGGGTTCATATTTGGGCTCCCTGTGGAAGCCCGAATTATAACTTTGTTCAATATGAGGGTTATTCTTCAAAAATCTTTTTTTTTGGATCTGTCAGAATCTTTGGATATTTTGTATAAGCTTTTCTTAGGAGGGGCAGATGCAACTTGTTCAAATCAATTCCCTGGGTTGATATTTAGGCTACCATGAGAGGTGAGTGCCCTCAGGCCCCCTGGGGCCTCTTGTTGGTTTCCAGATGACAACTTCTGCTATACCCAACACTGCCAATCATATTTGGTATTTGGTCTCGTCCACTGAAAATACAGATCAAGTTTGATTCTTGACATTCCATCAAAGTATTATAGCCTTTTATTGCATGCCTGTACTTTTATTTTCATAAATTACACGCTTTTTCTGCAAAAACTGAAGTGAACAATAAATTTTTTTTTCTTTTTTACATTTGGGTTATTTTTGGCAATAATTTGTGTTTTTATATTTTTTTAGGTAAACTTTAGTAAACTGTCGGCATGCAGTAAATATAGAACAGCATTCGAACTGTCTTTTTTAACTGCACAAGATCTTTTTTTTAATGCACAAGTTCAGTATTATCCCTTTGCCAAAATTGATTAATAATTTTTTAGTAAACTGTAGGCATGCAATAAATACAGAACAGCATACACGTTCAAACTGTCATTTTTACCGCACTCGATCAATATGGGTAGAGGGATAATATTGAACTCGAAGCCTTCGTTCAATATTATCCCTCTGCCCAAATCGATCTCATAAGATAAAAA
This sequence comes from Pictodentalium vernedei, assembly GCA_031216915.1. NCBI lineage: Eukaryota > Metazoa > Mollusca > Scaphopoda > Dentaliida > Dentaliidae > Pictodentalium > Pictodentalium vernedei. Next base: position 413,804,724 of record CM062296.1, read on the forward strand.
ATGACAGTTCGAATGCAAATGCCGATTTGTCTATTTATTGTCTCTCTTGACTCAAAATTTCCAAGATTTTATGTTTCAGGATAATAAGCCCTGTGAAAACTCAGCACAACTGATTCAGACTTGATATATAGCCTCATCCACCGAAAATGTAAATAAAATTTGATTTTGATGTTTATCTGACATTTCTTTATGGAGTTATTGCCCTTTATTATCTTAGAATTTCCAACATTTTATGTTTCCGTTTTATAACTTTAACTATACTCAACACAACTTATCCATATTTGACATAGGGCTTCATCCACAAAACACAGATCCAAGTTTGATGTTAATGCTTTTTGACATTATTGAGTTATTCCTCTTTATTATCTTGGGTGAAAACTTGAGCTATATTCAACACAAACATTCCATTTTTATACGCCTTTTTTTAAAAAAAAAACGGTTGTATTATGTGGTAGCGTTGGCATGCGTCTGTCTGTCCGTCCGGAATTGTTTTCTGGACTTTTTTTCTTTATGGATGCACATATTGAGAAAATTTGTGGTCTACAGCTTTGTTATGGATACTTACAGATGAAGTTCGAATTTTGTTCCCCTCTGTTGATTTTTGGTGGAGTTACTGCCCTTGAAATTAATTAGCGTTTTCTGGACTTTTTTTCGTTATGGAGTGACATATTGAGAAAAAATTTATATATAGCTTTGTTATGGATACTTACAGATCAAGTTTGAATTTCGTTCCACTCGGTTGATTTCTGGTGGAGTTACTGCCCTTGAACTTAGAATTTTTAGAGTTTTCCAAATTTTTTTTCATTTTCCGGACTTTTTTTCATTATGGTTGGATATACTGAGAAAATTTTTGGTATATAGCTTAGTTGTGGATACTTACAGATCAGTTTCGAATTTCATTCCACTTGGTTGATTTTTGGTAGAGTTACTGCCCGTGAACTTAAAATTTTTACCATTTTCCAGACTTTTTTATATGCCTGCATAATGTTTTATAATTTCTGAAAGTACGGGCATATTATGCGGCATCGAACAGCGTCCTCTGGTTGGTTTGTTGCATCATCCACATAAAATACAGGCCAAGTTTGATATTGATGCTTACCTGGCCCTTTTGATGTTTGCCCAGTACAGTATTACTCTTATTGTCCTTTCTTGTCTCAGAATTTCCAAGATGATATGTTTCCAAATCATAACTTCTGGTAACAAGCTATTAATTGAAAATAGAATATGTTTTCATTTATGGAATTCAGTTTAAAAAATTTTCTGCAATCCAGCTTGGGTGTTTCCATTAATTGCATGAATCCTGCACCCTAAGTAACATGTAACCAACTATCCTAACGCATTTTTACAGCCATACAGATTATACATTTTCTTGTAGAGTGTGAATGCCGTTATCAGGTTTTTATAACCAGAAAGTGTGACTAAGCCTGTGCATTGCACAGGGTTAGTCATACATTCTGGTTATAAAAAAACGATTCCTTATTAAGTGAGCAACTTACCCTGTGCACTGTACAGCCTTAGTGTAAATCTCAATTATAGCAACTGGGGGCGCAGTGGCTCAGTAGGTAGCGGTGCAGGCTGCAAGCTGAGAGGTCCTCAGTTCGAATCCCACCTGCAGCAACCATGTTGTGTCCTTGAGCAAGACACTTCACCCCCATTGCCCATGTGGGGGGGCACAGTGACGTTGTGTACTAAGACATACTGCACGTCGATGGTGCACCTGTCTTCAACCAATGCTAACCCTGCTTGTGTGGAGTTAGAATGTTTGGGAGCTGTCAGTTGCTCGCTGGTACTCTCCAGGTACTCCAGCTTCCTCCACCAGTAAAACTTGAGGTCATGATTAGCCATTGCAGAAATATGTGACCTTAAACACCAATAAATATATAAATAACTATAGCAACTCTTTACCTGATAAAAAGGCAAAAACCACCCTAAAATATTACACATAATAATAATATTATAATAAAACACAGCTTATGAATAGATTGTGGAAAGGTGTTTTTAGTAAATTCCTAAAATGAAAGCATATTCTATATTTAATTAACCTTTTACCTAACGAATTGCCTGCATACGCCCACGTAATATGCAAATTGAGCAGTTGAAAAAATTAAATTTTTCAAAATATTTCAACAAAACCATATCATATGACCCCTCATTGGAACAAGCTCATTGAGCGCGTTCCAATGAAGGGTCACATGATATGGTTTTGTTGAAATTTTTGGAAAAATTTAAAAAAATTATATCCAGAATAATAAATTTTGATATAGTCTGCGTTGGGTAAAGGGTTAATAGTTTTCTTGGTATACTCAACACAGCTGAGCCATTTTTGAAAAATGACATCATCAAAAGAGACTGCTGCTAATCAGGTTTGTATTTGACATTTGTTTGACAATGAGAGTTGCAGTAGAGCCCACTTAATTGGATATCTCTTAACTGAATAATCCTGTTAATGGAATATAATTTCCCAATACAAAACCATTTACTATACCTCCAAGACAAATTTTACCTGTTAATTGAATATAGGTTATAGAGTAAACTACTGTTAATTGAATAAAAAATCTTGCAACCTGTCAAGAAATTACCCTGACTCACCTCAGTTTTCCTTTGTTTATAGACCTATTTGGCCTCAGTACATCCAATACAGGCATTTAATCTATTATATCTTGTTTGACAGAGCTCATGGAGAAACTGACAGTAAAGTTCAATTGGAACATGAAAAGTGTTTTATAATTTCTGGAAGTGCGGGCGTATTATGCACCGTTCAGTGGTGTCGTCTGGTTATTGAATTACTGGAGTTTACAAGCTATATGCAATTGACATGTCAAATTTGTACTGAAAGTATAGTAAATGGTTTGTGATTGTAGGTTATATACAATTAGCAGGATTATTCAATTAAAAGATATACAATTATTTGGGTTCCACTGTATTTTGTAGTGCCAAGTGGTACTCTTGTTACTGCATGTAGAACCTACAGGTGGGTTGGGGGTTTGGTATGGAATAAAATTTTCAGGTCTTCTTTGTGACTCAGATGGCGACACATTTTTGCAAAAAGACATTTTGACACAGCTCAGTGAATAAAATCAATAGCTGGCCATGGTGCAGAAGCTTTCTTGTGGACAGCAATGGCTAATGGTGGCTACCTTGATGTGAAGCAGGAACTCTGAAAGAGCTATTGCGATAACAACCCCAAGTACTCTGTTAGGGCAACAGAATTTTCTCCAATCACTCTGTTTTTCTCTTGTTTGTATAACTATGAACTTAACCAGTTATATCTTGTTTCACAGAGCTCACTGATCTCTGTCACACAAGGTATATTTAGTGAAATATCAAACTGCATTATGGGATATATTTGCTGCTAAAAACTTTGCCACTTTGACATCCAAGAGCAGAGGGTTAATTAAGTGATATATAATCCACAAATTGTTTCAAATGGTTTATTTGCGTGTACAGGAATTCAGTATTCAAAGGGTTTTGATCACAATTGTCGTTTATCCACTGACACAGATACAATGAGAGACAAGATTAGTACTAGCCTTAGCAGGAAACCACACAGATGGGAGTGATAGTTTTATCATCAATTCCCTGAATATTCCATCAGTCAATTGTTAGCCACTCCATGGAGAGTGACTTTTTGATTGCAAAAAAATCGAATCTGATTATCTAACAGTTGGAAATGTCATATCATGATGAAGTGTAAACTCTTGTTGATTTCTCATACTGAGTAAATGAAGATTTAAACTAACACTTCCCCCAATGGATACTTTTGTCCCCCATTATTTTCAAAAAAAACTTTAGTAAGGTTGAAGTTGATGTGCCTTGGATGTAATAGTTCTATCTGTATAGTGACGATGTGTCTCAACAGCCTGTAATGTGATTTCATAACTGATTGTGATTAGGGGTGCTGTGAAGAAGACTGATTGGCGTGGGGGGGGGGGGGGGGATGTAAATCTAATTTAACACAGACTCACAGGGTAGATACTTTCAGGGAAAGAGAACCATATTAATTTTCAGGTTTGTCTGCAAAAGGTCAAGATCACTGTTACTACAAATAGCACTTTTTGTTTTTTTGTGTGATAACTTTAGTTCTGATTATCTCAACTTAACCAAACTCACAGAGGGTAATGGCATATGGAAATAGAAAAACCCCTTTCATTTCAAAGTCGATAGCAACAAAGTCAAACAAAGGTCATGGGACTGCATGTATTACTATTGTATCAGGGTGTGGGGTGAATGACTCCCCAGTCCCAGGGGCTAGAACCCTGGTCAGAATCCCCCTGTTGGTCTTCAGATTCGTGAGCAAACCCTGGATAAAATATAACTCAACTCCAGAGGTAGAATAAACACTAAGTTATGTGTTGTGGTCTGGGTGAATACAAAATAGGAACAACAGTTTATACATGGTTTATTTTGAAGCCAAAAAAATAATATGATATGAAATGTACATGAAACGGAATGATGGATCAAAAACCACGGGCCCACTACACTTTCACCTACATGAGGTTTAAATTCCACCCAACATATGTTCAGTAAATGTGGATGGTTCCCACAGAACTCGAACCTGGAGAGAATCACTGTCACAAATGTTGATTCTCACCAGGGCCGAGTAAAATGGGTCCCAAAATTACAGTATCCTTCATGGTTAACCTTTTACGGGTTATGAAGTGTCCCCATAACTAACCTAGTGTATAGGTTCAAGTTTGGCCAGCTAGATCAAAGCTTTATTGCCAAACATAAAGTGTACGATGAATTATGAGCGAGACCGCTCTTATATAGGATAATTTCGTGGGGAAAGATTTCGAATACTGAAATCTGATTGATCCCTCACTTTCACCTCAATGAATGGAACAAGAGCACAATGCACTACAACGTGAACCAAAAAGTTACATTGGTTCATTTTAACTAGGAAATGACTAGAAGCCAACAAAAACTGAATTAAACATCTGTTATGAACGAATTATAACAGATTAATTTGGAACTTTGTTGTGTATTATATTTTAACTGCTGTTACCAAATACAATGCACTATAAATAGAACTTAGTCAAAAATTGGTTTCTGGCCAATAACTTCTGATTTTATACATTAAACAGAATAAAATAGAAAAACAAAGTATTAAAAGTAATCCACACTGCAATCATCTTTCACTACTTACATGTACAATCCTCCAAGATCAACTGATCAGGCCCCCTTTGCCCAAAGTCCTCCAATCAGGGCATTTATATGAACAAGTGTTATACAAGGGCGATACAACTTTTTTCAAATTTAAAACAAAAAATTTCACAAAACTATTGGGACGATTTCAAGGAGCTTGTTCCAGTTAGGGGGGGGGGGGGGGGGGGGCACATGATATGGTTTTGTTTAAAGTTTTTGAAAATGTCTTTTTTTTCAACTTCTCAGTTTGTAAAGTATGTGGGTGGATGTGGCCGATTTGTTGGGTAAAGAAGGGTTAATGCAGGTTCACCAAAACTTACAGGGTTTATGCCCTCATGGAAGGAGAAGACCCCTATTAATTTTCAGGCTTGTGTGCCAAAGGTAAAGGTCACTGTTACAAAAATAGGACGTTTTTGTTTCTGTAATTTTACTTTAGGTCTGTTTATCAAAGGTTGAGCTAAATTTTCAGAAAGTAAGCACATATGGAAAGGGAAGAACCATTTTGATTTCAAAGTCGATAGCCTCAAGGTAAAAAGTTGTGGGGCTGTTAGTATAAATAGATCTTAGTTGTAAATGGGTTCCTGACCAATAACTTCTGTTTTATATTCACATGTTGCCCAGATTTACTAATTAGGTGCCCCCAAGCCTGAAAATAAGCAGACTGTCATATGCAGAATGAGGTCCCCAGAGGGTGAATTTGGTGATGCTACCCTGCACAGCAGGGTAGCATCTCTAAATTTACTCTCTGTGAACCTCAGTCTGAATCAAGGTCTCAGGCCTAAGCAGAAAGAGGTGCCCAGAGGATCAATTGGCCTACTGTATGGGATAGCATCAGAAAATTCACCTCTGGGTACCTCATTTTGCAAATGACAGGTTGCTTATTTTTAGGTGTGGGTGCCCCTATGGTAGGGAAAGAATCTTATCGATTTTGTTGTTTGCTACCATAAGTTGAAGGTCATGTGCCTGTTACTGTTTGTTTGTTTGTTTATTGGGGTTTAACATCACTTTTGATAGCCAGGGTCACCTTGTGTCAGACAACTTTATGGTTGGAGGAATCTGGAGTACCCAGAGAAAACCACAAAGCAACAGTCAGACTCCCCATCACACTAACTCCACACAAGCAGGGTTAGCATTGGTTGAAGACAAGTGCACCTCATCATGCTCCTATGTGGGCAATCAGAATTATGTTCTTTGCCCAAGGACATAATGCAGCCACCCCTGACAGGGATCAAACCATGGGCCTTTTGGTTTGAAGTCCAGTGCTGTAACCACTGAGACACCATGCTCCCAGAGCCTGTTACTAAGTATATAACTTGGTCACAAATTGGTTTCCTGGCAGTAACTTCTGTTTGTCATAACACAGGTCCATTATACTGAGAGTTTGTACCCTCATGGAAGGAGAACACTTGATTTTCAGGTTTGTCAGCCTAAGGTCAAGGTCACTGCTACTGAAAATAGCACATCAGTTTCACATCTCAACTAATCACAAAAAGAATGGGAAGAACCCTACAATCAACTTTGATATCTGTAGCCATAAGGTTGAAGAACACAAGACTGTTTCTATAAATAAAACTCTATACATCAATTTTTATTATTTTTTTTCAATTTTTACCTCCAAAACATAGCTAATGACCCCCACCCCCCAATATTGAAACACAATTTTTGTGTTAGCCAAAAGGTTAAACAGTGGTAAGTGAATTTCAATAAATTCAAAAAATTGTTCTATATTAAATAAACTAAAAGAACACACTGATTTGCCAAAAATTACAAATGTTTTTGTCATATATTCACAATTCTTTTTCCATCTTTTATGTTTATAGCTTGTCATAAAGACTGAGTTTTAGTAGAATTAAGCGTGCCGCTTCATGTTAACAGTATCTTATCAAACCTGACTGAAAGTCGGGGGAGCTTAAGTGATCTGTTCGGCATGTACTTTACATTATCGACTTCTTCTCATCAACCACTGGACCAAATTGAACTAAATGTGATGTGCATGTTCCTTATCATATGTCATTTCAAGTTTGTTCAAATAAAGTTGCCACACTCACAGGAGGGTCCACAAGGGGCATTACTCTGATAGCACCCATAAATTGTTTTCCAAAATTAAAGAAAATATTCTTCTCCAGAACCACCAATTAGAATCTTATGATATTCGGTATAGAACATCTCTAGGGGAGGGGGGTCAGATTCAAGTTTGTTCAATTCGAGTCCCTGGATTAATAATTGGGCTCCCTGTAGAAGCCCGAATTTTAACTTAGTGCAACATGAGGAAATTTCTTTAAAAATCTTCTTCTCCAGATTCACCAGTCAGAATCCTTTCATATTTGGTTTACATCTCTTGGTGGGTCAGATTCATGTTTGTTCAAATCGACTCCCTTGGTTAATATTTTGGCTTCATATTTCAACTTAGTGGAATATGAGGAGATTTCATTCAAAATCTTCTTCCTCAGATTCACCAGTCAGAATCTTTTCATATTTGGTGTACAACATTTCTGGTGTGTGTGGGAAGGGGGGGGGGGGGGGGGTGGGGGGTGGAGTCATGTCAGATATAAGTTTGTTCAAATTGAGTTCCTGGGTTAATATTTGGTCTCCCTAATTTTAGCTTAGTGCAATACGAGGAAATTTCTTTAAAAATCCTTTTCTTCAGATGCACCAGTTAGAATCCTTTCTTATTTAATATACAACATCTCTTGGGGGGGTCAGATTCAAGTTTGTTCAAATCGAGTCCCTGGGTTTACATTTGCGATCCCTATGGGAGCCCAAATATTAACATAGTGCATTATGAGGAAATTTCTTTAAAAAATCATCTTCTTCTTCAGATCCGCCAGTCAGAATGCTTTCATATGTGCTATACAACATCTCTAGGAAGGTCAGATTCAAGTTTGTTCAAATCAGGTCCCTTGGTTAATATTTGGGCTCCATATGAAAGCCCAAATTTTACCTTGTTGCAGTATAAGGACATTTCTTTAAAAATCTTTATCTTCAGATCCTGCAGTCAAAATCCTTTCATATTTGACATACAACATCTCTAGGGGGCAGGGATGAAAGTTTTCAGGGATTTGACTGAATTCAAGGATTTTCATTACAGCTTTTGTCCTTAAAGTGTTCAGAGATAGTGATTTTCAATGAAGGCAGGCTTCAATTTTTGTCTTAACACACATAGATCCCTGCACATATGATGAGCAATCACCTGTGGCTCCTCTCAGGTTCTGCCTTTGGCATTAAGCAAGAGCCTTTGGCTCCTGGTAAAAGATTTTCAGGGATTGTTGTCTCTGGGCACTTTCATCTCTGCAAGGGGGGGGGGGGGGGGGAGGGGGTCAGATTCAAGTTTGCCCCCGGGTTAATATTTGGGCTCTCTATTGGGAGGGGGGAGGGTGACATAGGCTGCAGTGACATAACAACCATTGGAAGTTTGACAGTGCTTGTCTACAGCTAATAGATTGGAAGCAGTCAGGAAGACCTATGATAATAATCATCTGACATGGATATCAGGGATATGAATAATTTCATGACTTCATTCCTCTGTAGTGTTGATGAACTATGGCTAACTGCATGTGATCCAAAATACTTCTTTGAACCACTTTGTCAGGTGAGAGATTAAGGCCCATTGATTGGCCTCTTGTTTTTGTTTATTGTCACTCTTGGAAATTAAACAATTTGAAATTTAAGGAGTTACTGCCCTTTATTTAATATGTTACTCAATATTAAATTTAGGTGAGTAAACATTACACAGAAAGGAAAGATGAAAGTGCTATTGACTCATTGTTACCTTGTATATTCCTTGTATATTTCGGGAAAGAAAATACAGTTCAAGAAAATACTATTGTTTTTTTTTCAGTCACTGATATTTACAGGTAGAAAACACTGTTCTGGAAAATACAATTGTAAAACCTTTACAGTAACCCCCCTCCTCCTCACTCCCAAATTGATTCTCAGGCAATCTCTCGCTGAAATTGAAACCACTCATTGCCTTGCAGTGTTTTCCATCCAATATAACTACAAAATTGGATGATAATGAGACTGAGCTTGATATCGACAAGGAAGGTATTCTAACTATTGATGCAAAACAGTTTATTTTTAAAAATTAAATGACTTTACGCAGTATCTGTATAAGTATGCACTTTCTATATTTTCTGTATGTACAAAGACAGCAAAAAACCTCTCAATCCATGCTCACCACATGCAAGAAAAAATTAAAAATAAAGTCCACCCTCCCTGATTTGAAAAAGAAATAACCTGAAAATCAATTAATTATTATTTATGGCCTTATTGCTTCCTACCAGTTGACTCTCTGCACACTGATGTTCAAAAAATTTCAAAATTACTAGCTGCAAATGTTCTCCACAATGCAATTAGGAATTTAACCAACTCAATTTTGTTTGACGGAATGACTGAGCTCTGTCAGACCAGATTGTATTGGTTAAATTCCCAGTTGCATTATGGGAAAATTTGCAACTTGAAATTTTGGTATATTGACATCCGTGTGACAAGGTTTAAAAGTACTTCTTACAAAAGGAAAGTATGTCGGCCTTGCAGAAATTGTGAAAGTGGCTGGTTCCGTAGATATCGATCAGATTTACTGTTTCTCTTTATTGGCACTTATGCAACCATGCAATATGCCAATTAAATTCTTTTTCAGGAAAATTATTCTATGTGCCTCAAAATGGTCATGATTTTTACTATAATTTAATGGGGTTTTTTTTGACAGTCTGAATTTTTATTCAACAGGTATTTCAGTTAATCCTCATGATAATAGCTCTAATTTTAATCTATTTCATAGGGTATGTATTGGTTCTCTGACTTGCAGCCATCAGGGTATCTGGCAACTCAAAATTGAATTATGTTTCCATTGAAGTCCTGATTATCTCTTTATTTAGCCAAGACATTGCTGGTATAATGGATCCCACTTAATTGGAAGTAAAACAGTGCTGTGTACTTGTTTTCCTGATCACCAGTGTCTGTGGTGAAAGTCCTCTAAAATGGGCAACATGAGTATAAACGATTGGCTGGACTTGGACTTTATATCCATGTTGTGGTCATGATTAGCCATTGTGCAGAAATATGTCACATTAAACACAAATAAATAAATTGGATATTTCTTAATTAAATAGACCTGTTAATTGCATTTTACAATTTGCCATATTTTCTGTACAAATTTGGCCTATCAGTTTATTGCATATAGGCTGTAGGTAAACTTTTGTTAATTTAATAAAAAAATGTTCCTCCATGGGAGCCCTGGGAAGTGGAGCAGTGCTTGTTTATTGCAATAGACAAGTTCTGTTTTACTGGAACCAATGCCTGGGGTGGATGTCTTCTAAAATAGGCAACATGGGTGTAAACGATTTGTTAAACTTGACTTATTACCTCTGTTGCTGCAATGATGTAGCCTAAGATGCTAAAAGTTATCATAAACACCAATAAATGAATAATATAAATAAAAAATTATGTGATTTTTTAGAATTATTCTAAATGCCCAACATTTATAGACCTATTCAGCTTCGGTACTCCTTATGGGAACCATCTGAATTGAAGCAGTGCTTGTTTACTGTTGTCAAACAATTGTCTGGACCTGACTTTATGTCCGGTTATGGTCTCGATTAGCCATTGTGTGGAAAACATGTGACCTTAAACACCCAATAAATAATAAATAGCCTTGGTGCATTTAAAAACATTTTTCCCATATTAACCCCAGGAAATAGAGTAGTGCTTGCTAACTGTGATAAACTAGTTCCATTTTACTGATAAAAAAGCCTGTAGTGGAAGTCCTCTATATTGGGCAGAACAGATATAAGCAGTTTACAAAACTTAACCTTTTGCCTAACGTGAAAAGCAATTGACACTTTTTGTCTCAAAAACATAGGTTATGACCCCTCATTGGAATGATCTCGACGAGCTTGTTGCAATGAGGGGTCATAACCTATGTTTTTGAGACAAAAAATGACAAAAATAATGAAAATTAATTGACGATTTTTGAGAATAGTGCTGGTTGGTTTTGGCCATTACGTGGGTAAAGGGTTAACTGGCTGATATGAGGTATAATTTTGCCTTCTATTAACAAAATATACTCAACAAATTGGAATAATCTTCTTATCAAAGTTCACTTGATGCCAAATTCTGTTGAATTTTTCATCAAATCAAATCAAAGCAGGCATGACTTGAATTTAAGATACTATATAATGTGTTAAGAGTTTGCTTGTGTGCTTATTGGGGTTTAATGGCACTTTAAACAGCCCAGGTCACATCATATTGGACTGTTTTATGGGTGGAGGAAGCTGAAGAGAACCACCGAGCAGCAGCGAGCAACTGTCAGACTCTCCTAAAACTGCACAAATAGAATTAGGAGTGGTTGAAGGCAAGTGCACCATTGACATGCTATGCCTAAGTACACCCGTGGGCAATCAGGATCAAGTGTCTTGCACAAGGACATGACACAATTCCTGGTCAGGATTGAACCGTCAACCTTTCAGTTTAAAGTCCAATGCTTTAACCACTAAGCCACAGCACTCCCAGGTTAAGAGTTATTAAATCCCAGTAAATAAGTAATTGTCTTATTGAAAACATTACTAAAATTGCGTTCATTTTTCTTTATCCCAAATCATAGTTTTTTTTAGGCTTTCATTGGAACAAGAGCTCATGTTAGCTCCTTCAAATGAGGGGTCATAATCTGTGGTTTGGTCAAGAAAATGAATATTTGTAGTTATTTGGGTGAAAATTGGAAAGATCATCTTCAACTTGTCTGAGGCTAAGGCTGAAGGATGATGGGTAATTTTTAAGATAAACTGCATTAAGTCTTTCACATGCACATAGGAAACTGAGAATTCATTCTTGGTATGAACCCAGTTCATATTACTTATAAGAACAGACAGCTAGTCCAGTTTGTCCCATTCAGTTACTAATTTAATGATCATCAAGCTAAATGGAAAAGACAGGTGGTAATTGCCTTCATTATATAATAATGACATAATTTCCTTATCAGATAGATGCTCACCAATGGCCAATAAATTATGGGACATAATTTTAAGAGCACTACATGACACTTTGCTTAATATGAGTACTCTTGCATTGTTTACCGATTTGTTGCACCGAATGACAATTTGTCAGTGCTCCTGTTATTAGGACATAATTGCTTGAGGTTGTTTCACAGACTGTTGGTCTTTACATATAAAAAGTATGATATCGTTAACTCTTTCAGCGTATAACTTGTACACTTTCTATCCCTGTTTCTGTCACCATGGTCGATTCAAACTGCCCTTGTCTGTTTCTGTCTTTCTGACATGTCTCTGATGTCTTTCTGCCTGCCTGCCTATCTGTCTGTCTTTCTCTCTCTGTCTCTCTGTCTCTCTGTCTCTCTCTCTGTATCCCTGTCTCGTGCTTGTTCATAGGTCATATTTCTTTTACAGGTGGTGGGAGAAGTTTATTTTTATTTGGAATTCTCTCTTTCTCTCTCTCTCTATGAGGAGAGAGAGAGAGACATCAGGAGGGACAGAGAAAGAGACATAGAGTTAATGAAATAGACAGAGATGTAGAAACAGAATGGGCTTGAATCAGTCATGGTGGCAGAGATAGGGTTAATAAAAATTCAATTACTCCCCTAGATTTTTTGTTATATGACATATTGTGTATTTTTCTTAAGTGAATAACCCTGTTAATTAGGGTGCAACCAACAGGTGGAAGCCCTATTGTGATCACTATGTCTGTGTCTGTATGTGCATCCATCCATCAGATTTGCTTTCCAGCCTCTTAACTTGGCAATGCTTTGGCCTAAGATCATGAATTTTCAGAAGTATACTCTCTTGGGAAAGGGGTGAATCCCATCAATTGGAAGGTCAGCAGGTCACAGGAGGCTTCCAATTTGGTTTCTGGATTCTAACTTTTCAGCGCTTTGGCCTGGGATCCTGAAACTTCAATGCCTAAGGGAAAGGGATGATTTAGGGATCAAAGGTCAAGGTCATGGGAGTCTTATTCAAAAATGGTTTCAGAACTATTTATTTATTTATTGGTGTTTAATGTCACATACTTACCTCAATGGCTAATCATGACCGTGACAGTTTTATGGGTGGAGGAAGCCGGAGTACCTGGAGAGAACCACCGAGCAATGACGAGCAGCTGCCAACTTCCCAACATCATAACTTCACACTGCAACACAGGCAGGGTTAGATTGGTTGAAGACATGCACACCATCGATGTGCAGTACGCCTTAGTACATGCCCCATCGTGCCCCCATGTGGACAATGGGGGTTAAGTGCACACAGTGTGGGAGTCCGAATCAATTGCTCAGATGGTCACCCTTCCGAGGACTAACCGGGCTCGATGTTGCTTAACTTCAATGATCTGATGTAAACCGGTTACCTCAACGTCATCGCGCCCCCGTTTCACTAATTCACACAATATCAAAATTTATTTTAAATATTCTTTTTTCAAATTTTTCAAAAATTCTTTAAAACCTTATCATCTGACTCCTCACTGGGATGAACGTTTTGAAAAATAATTGTTTTCCAACACCTCACTTTGTAAATTACATGGGCAGATTCATTTGGTAAAGGGTTAAAGTCAGATTAGGTAAAGGGTTCACTTACCTTTGTTATTTCTGTCATTCTTTTTATGCCCCTGAGACCAATAGTCGGGGGTTGGGGGAGGGGAGGGAGGGAGGGAGAGAGGGGTATATTGTTTTACCCCTGTCCATCTGATGTGTGCTGTCCGTCTGTCCATCCATCTGCTGTCCATGTGCATCTAGGCTACATTGCTTGTCCAGCTAACTCCTCTCACAATTTTCAAGCTGGGACTTTTTTTAATTCACAGGATGTTTGTACATATACCAGAGGTGTGCATAATGTTAGGATTTTGATTTGCCTGAATACTTCACACAATTACAGGTTGTTGAACTTGGTAGTTGTTGAACTTGGTAAATTTTTCGTAGAATTTCACCTGTATGGCACATAGTTTGTGTGTGGTTGACTTTGCAGGGGCATCATATGTGTCTTAGAGACACAGCTCATGTGCGAGTAACAAATCACAGTTTGCTCTTCAACCTCTTGTGTCCATGAGCTGTGTGGGGGCATGCTTTAGTCGAGATTATTAATGATGCTACTCCCACATAGCACAGTTGTTGAGCCTTCATTAACATTGGATTGCTGTTGAGAATAGTAGGATGATAATATAAAATTGAAATAATTATTATATAATTGTGTGGATTCACTGATACTCAGGGGATTAAGTGCACTCCCAACTGTTGGTGTGCTGCGATGTGATGTATGCTATAATGAGTATATATCAACTCATCCATTTAAATAATTCAATATAATAATACAGTATCTATTATCCACGGAGGACAGTGAGTACAGTCAAATATTAATTACGCTTGTGACTAACATGCTTTAGTTAACCCTACAAATTTGGGATATTTGTATACTATTCAAAAAAAGTAGGGGATATTTGATAAAAGTGAGATATATGAAGAAATATATTTATATTTTCATCAAAAAGACAGTTGAGGCATTGCACTTTGACATCTGGTGAATGATTTCAGCGATAGTTGGGTGTCTGACAAGCACACATACCACACACTGAGCTGTAGAAGACATGGATGGTCAGTCAGAGAATTTACCACATTCAGTCCCAGATCTTGTAAATCCTCCTCAGTTCATGAGACATGGTATGCTCCTCATCAAACATCCAATATCAGCTTGACTGATGTTATTCCATTCTTCCTGCATTGCAGCGGCGGGTTCCTGAACATTGGTAGGGGGCTGTTGGTGTTATCGTAGGTGCCTGCCAAGCATATCCCAGACGTTCTCGATTGGTGAAAGGTCTACAAGTCTGTACATAGCTTATGATCCTCATTAGAACGAGCTCATTGTGCTCAATCCATTGGTGGGTCATGAATTATGTTTTGGCAGTGAAAAATGGAAGATTTTCACTTCATACAAGACTTATTCTTACAAGTGTCACCTTGTAGTTGTGTTGGATAAAGAGTTAATTGAATAGCTGCTTTGCCATTGAAAAACATACAATTAACAGGAATATTCAGTTTACCAGAATCTGGTTATTTTGTCCCCCCTCATTGATGTGCAGTTCGGCTTTGACATGCAAAAAAATGCTTGGACACAAAACAATGTCACGAAAGAAAGGAAACAGATTACCGAATAAAATATTTTTCTTTAAAAATCCAAGCTTCATTCACTAAATTCAACTTTAATCAAGGAATAAATACACAGCACCACTCAGGTAGAGTATGGGCGCAAGCCAGAAAATAAGCAGACTGTCATCTGCAAAATGAGGTCCAAGAGGGTGAATTTAGTGGTGCTACCCTGCAAAGCAGGGTAGCATCACTAAATTTACCCTCTGTGAACCTCAATCTGAATCAAGGTCTCAAAACTAAACAGAAAGAGGTACCCAGAAGATAAATTGGCCCGCTGTTTAGGATAGCATCATCAAATGCACCCTCTGGGGACCTCATTCTGCAAATGTCAGACGGCTTAATTTCAGGCCTGTATGGGCAACAGGAATCAGTGACCCTTATTGGAGGCGTTTACTATATTTCACTCGCATCTACAGAGCTTGTGAAAGACTTGAAAAACTCCCAACTTGGGTTGTTGATTCCTCTCCCCTGTACTCCATCCTCATTGTGTTTTGTCTTAGGTCACATTATCGACATTTCTAGAACATGCAGTTGAACTTTCCTTATCATTCATTCAAGCAAAAGATGTATTGTTTTTATTGCCTGGTCTGATAATTTTTCTGACCATTTACGTTTTGCACTGAAAGCAGTATTTATTAGCTCATCTGACTGAAAGTCATGGTTAAGTGATTACTTTCTGTCCATCGTCTGTCTGTCTGTCATCCATCTGTTGTCTGTCCATCGTCAACTTGACATTATCGACTTCTTATTAACCACTGGGCTGAATTAAACAATATTTGATATGCATTTTCCTTATTGACAATTGATGTTTGTTCAAATAAAGTTGTCATGCCCAAAGGGGGGCAGCAAAAGGATCATAATTCTGTTAACATCCCACAATTTTTTTTTTTTAAATTTAAAAATTCTCTTCTCTAGAGGTCAGATTCAGGTTTGTTTGATACAACTCCATGGGTTCATATTTGGGCTCCCTATGGGAACCAAAATTTTTACTTGGTGCAATATGAGGAAGTGTATTTAAAAATCTTCTTCTTCAGATCTACCGAGAACACAATGGCTCAGTGGTAGAGGTAGATTGTTGGACTGAGGTCCCGAGTTCCATCCCCATCCGGGACGACCCACGTTGTGTCCTTGGGCAAGGCACTTTATTCTGGTTGCCTACATAGGGGCACGATGATGCCGTGTACTAAGGCGTACTGCACGTCGATGGTGCACATGTCTTCAACCACTGTAACCCTGCTTGAGCGGAGCTTGAACAGAGTTAGAATGTTGAGGAGCTGACAGTTGCTCGTCGATGCTCGGTGGTTCTCTTCGGGTACTCTGGCTTCCTCCACCCGTAAAACTGTTACGGTCATGATTAGCCACTGTGCATAAGTATGTTACCTTAAACACCAATAAATAAATAAATACTTCAGATCTACCAGTCAGAGTCTCTTGATATTTTGTATACTGTATCTTTGGGGGGGAGGAGTGTAGCTTGAAATTTGTTCAAATCAAGTCCCTGGAGTCATATTTGGACTTAAGCATCCTTTGGAAAATCAGATTCAAGTTTGTCCAAATCAAGTCCTTGCAGTCACATTTGGCCTCCTGGTGGAAACTCGTACTTTTAACATTGTGCAGTATGAGGAATATTATTTAAAAATCTTCTTCAGATCTTCCAGTCAGAATATTTTGATATTTGTTATGCAGAATCCTTAGGAGGTTCAGATTCAAGTTAGTTCAAATTAAGTCCCAGGATTTATATTTGGACTCCCTATGGGAACCCAAGTTTTAACTTTGTGCAATATGATGAAATTTATTTTAAAATCTTCTTTTAATTTTAAATTAGTGGAATAAGAGGAATATTCTTTAAAAATCCTCTTCAGAGCCATCAGTCAAAATCTTTTGATATTGGGTATGTAGCATCCTAAGTGGGAAGGGAGGAGATTCATGTTTATTCAAATCAAGTCACTGGTTTCATATTTGGGTTCCCTATGGGAACCCAAATTTTAACTCAGGCCATTATGACAACTTTATTTTACAAATCTTCTTCAGATGTATGTGTCAGAAGTTTTTGATGGTTGGTATCGAGCATCCTTAGGAGCGTCAGATTCAAGTTTTTTCTAATCAAGTCCTTGGTGTCATATCTAGAACTCTATGGGAACTCAAACTTCAACATGGAGCAATATGAGGAATATTATTTAAAAATCTTCTTCAGATTTACCAGTCAAAATCTTTTGATATTTGATATGCAGCATCCTTATTCAGATTGAAGTTTGTTCAAATCAAGTCCCTAGGTTCATATTAGAGCTCCCTATGGGAACCTGGATTTTAATTAGTGAAATATGAGGAATGTATTTAAAAATCTTTTTCTTCTGATTTATTTATTTATTTATTTATTTATTGGAGCTTAATGACACTTTTGATGGCCAGGGTCACCTCATATCGGAAAGTTTTACGGGTGGAGGAAGCTGAAGTACCTGGAGAGAACCACCGAACAATGGCAACTTCTTTCAGGCTCCCCAACTTACTCCACACAAGCAGGTTTAGCATTGGTTGAAGACAGGTGTACCATCAACATGCAGTATGCCTTAGTATACACTGCCACCCCCTCCACATGGGCAATCAGGATTAAGTGCC
This sequence comes from Pictodentalium vernedei, assembly GCA_031216915.1. Taxonomy (NCBI): domain Eukaryota; kingdom Metazoa; phylum Mollusca; class Scaphopoda; order Dentaliida; family Dentaliidae; genus Pictodentalium; species Pictodentalium vernedei. Next base: position 413,822,623 of record CM062296.1, read on the forward strand.
TTGCCCAAGGACACAACACAGTTTCCCCGGTGGGGATCAAACTGTGGACCTTTCAGTTTAAAGTTCAATGCATCCTTCTGATCTACCAGTCAGAATCTCTTGATACTTGGTATACTGCATCTTCAGGGCAGTCAGATTGAAGTTTGTTCAAATTAAGTCCTTGGAGTGATATTTGGGCTCCCTGTGAGAGCCCAAATTTCAGCTTTGTGTAATATGTGAAAAAGTTTTCAAAATCTTCTTCCGAGTCACGAGTCAGAATCTTTTTATGATTGGTTAGGGGTGGAGTGGCATTGTGGTAACCTGTTTTCATCAGATCACCAAAGTTAAGCAACATTGAGCCAGGTTAGTCCTCAGATGGGTGACCATCTGAGCAATCGATTCGGACTCCCGCGTTGTGTCCTTGGGCAAGATACTTAACCCAGATTGTCCACATGGGGGCATGATGACGCCGTGTACTAAGGCATACTGTACATCGATGGTGCGCATGTCTTCAACCATTCTAACCCTGCCTGTGCTGCAGTGCAGAGTTACGATATTGGGGAGCTGGCAGCTGCTCGTCGTTGCTCGGTGGTTCTCTCCAGGCTTCCTCCACCCGTAAAACTGTCACTCTCATGATTAGCCATTGTGCATAAGTATCTGACCTTAAACACCAATAAATAAATAATATTATGATTGGTATAAAGCATCCTTATGGGTTGTGGGGGGGGGTGTAGAATCAAGTCCCTAAGGTCCTATTTGGGTTCCCCGTGGGAGCACAGCACTTTAACTTGGTGCAATATGAGGAATATTTTTTTTTAAATCTTCTTCATTTGATACTCTTGACCACTCTGTTTTGATACACCGATTGAAATGCAGAGTAAGAATTACTGGTAAAGCGCTTGATTGGTTCACATCATACCTACAGAACAGAACGCAGAGTGTTTGCATCCACGGCAATATGTCTGAAAAATTTGTATTACCATATGGTGTACCTCAAGGCTCTGTACTAGGGCCAATTTAATATCTGATTTATGTTCTTCCCTTGGGCAACATTATTCGTCGGTACAATCTTAAAATTCATTTCTATGCTGATGATACACAGCTGTATATTCACTTCGGTCCCAACACTAAAAATCATGCTTGCAGTGTTATTGAACAGTGCACCATCAAGTAATTTCCTCATGCTTAATGATGAGAAAACTGAAGTAATCTACATTGGAACGTCCAATCAGCTCTATAAATCCTCTTGTTCCAACATTCACATAGGGGAAGCCGAAGTAAACCCCCACATCTCAAGTTCGAAATTTGGGCTGTTTCTTTGATAACAGCCTTTCTTTCGACAACCATGTCAACCAAATCTGTCGATCAGCATTCTTCCATCTTCAAAATATTAGCAAAATATGATGCCTTATTGATAAACAGCTGTCGGAACAATGCATTCATGCATTGGTAATCACTTGTCTTGACTACTGCAATTCTTTGCTTTATGAGTCTAAGCACTGTAACATTGACAAGCTCCGAGTGCAGAACTGCTCTGCCCGCCTCATTACAAAAACTGTAAAATCATGCCATATCACCCAAGTTCTTTTTAAACTGCTCTGGCTCCCTATTAAAAAAATGAATTGATTTTAAAGTGCTTTTGTTGGTTTATAAATGCCTGAATGGGTTGGCCCCAACTTATCTGTCAGACATGCTCAAATTCTATCAGCCCCCTAGAGCTTGAAACAGCCTAGTGGCGAGCTGCATATTGCTGTTGATAGGGCATTTTCCATATGCAGTCCTAAACTGTGGAATCAACTTCCCATGATATTAAACAAGCTAATTCAGTTTCTACATTCAAATCAAAATTAAAAACTTTTTTTATTCTACCAGACTTTTATTGATCTTTTATAACTCTCTGTGTTTCTCTTAGATTTGTTTTCTTTTAGTGTGTTTTATGTATATGTCAGCGTTATTTACAGCCAAAGAGCATTTTTAATGGAATTGTATGCTAAATAAATTATTATCAAATTATTATTATTATTCATCAGATCTACCAGTCCAGATGTTTTGATATGCAGTATCTTTGTGAGGTTCAGATTCAGTTTTAATTAAATCTGGTCCCTGGTGCCATATATGGGCTCCTTGTGGGATTCTGAATGTTAATTTTCAACTTATTCTTTGAAAACCTTTTTCCGATCTCCCAGTCAGAATCTTGTGATATTTGGTTTGCAGGATCCTTTCAGATTCCAGTTTGTTGAAATAGAGACCCTGGGTTCATATCAGACCATTGCCTCCACCCCACTCCTCTAGCTAAACTAGATTAACTATATTAACATGCAGATGCTGAATGTGACCTTAGATCCTTCCTTAAACAATTTTATCAGGTGTGTGATTCAGGCTCCTTAGGATCTTTTGTTTATTTTCTATATTCATTTATTTTTTTAGGTTTACCAAGGGTTGTAAATATCATGTCCAACCTTTTGATAGATGGAGGAAGCTAAAGAACCCAGAGAGAACTACAGTCTTATGCCAAGTAACTGCCAGACTCTCCAACTTACTCCAATTTACTAATTTGACAGGTTAGTATTGATTGAAGGCATGTGTACTATTGATATGCAGTGTAGCTTAACACACTGTGCCACTGTGATCTCATGTGGACTTTGGGATTAAGTACCTTGCCAAGCACACAATGCTGATGACTCAGGTTAGGGTTGAACCTACAAACTATCATTCCGTAGTCCAGTTGGCTGACCAATGAACCACTGTGCTGCAGGAACATTATATCACAGAAGGGGAATTGGAGGGGGGGTGGAGTTGAGGGATGGGAGGGGGGTCTAATTCATCAAATTTACAAATGGTGGAAATATTAAGCCCTAAACTGGAAAATTGGACATTTCTGACAGAGTGCTAGTGCGATTTTTCCAAAAAAATTTATAATTTTCTCAAATATAGAGTTTTTTAACTGTAAAGTGGTGAAAGTTCTCCAAATATTGATTAAAAACTGGTATAAATCCCCTGATTATTGATTTGGAGTTGAAATATGTGAGTACTGGGAGCCTCAGATAGATAATTTATAGTCCGGGGGGGGGGGGGGGGGGGGAGGGGGAACAAATGAAATTTTGCATCTTAAAGCCTATAGTTGGAATACTATGATTGGGGGGAGATGCTAATTTATTATGAAATATCCAGTTTGTACTAGTAGTAAAAATTTTGTGTACTGGCTGGTGGGGGTTGGAGGAGTTGCAATGGGGGGACTTTGGCAGGGAAGATATCATTGATATCATTCTCCCATTCCTAAATATCTTTTCTCCAGGGAGAGACTTTGAGGTTAAAATTACTAAGACAGTTGTAGGAAGATAATTTTGTTGACTTCTGATTTCTGCCTTTTCATAGTACTCAGGAAGAAATCATCCATAGAAAATGGCATGCACTGCCAGTATTTCTCTCCCATAACAGCAGTCCCTGCAGTAACAGCATAAATAAATCACAACACCAGTAAAAGAAATTGTTACAGAATGCAAACTTTGCTGCAAACACATGTAAAAGTTTAATATACTTTTTTTTATAATAAATGGTTATAAACAATAATGTCATTGCATTCTTTGTTAACCCTTTACCCAACGTAACAGCCAAAACTGGCCAGTGCAATTCACAAAAGTCGACAATTAATTTTCATTATTTTTTTCATTTTTTGTCTCAAAAACATAGGTTATGACCCCTCTTTGGAACGAGCTTGAGGAGCTCGTTCCAAAGAGGGGTCATAACCTATATTTTTGAGACAAAAAATGAAAAAAATTAGTTATTCAAAAATTTGGTTTGCAAGTGTCGTCTGCCTTTTCGTGTTAGGTAAAGTGTTATGATGCCATATGGAAGTGAGTTTTTGTTACAAGAGATACACAAGATGAACAAGCAGAATTAGCAGCAATTGAAGGTATGTGCACCATTGACATGCCATATGCCTTAGTACACAACACTGACATGCATCCACAAGGGCAATCAGGATTAAGTGTATTGACCAAGTACACAACACACAGTAACCGCTGGGATGGATCAAACCACTGACCTTTTGGTCTAAAGTTCGATGCTCTAACAATTACCAATCCATTCTCCCCATAAGGCCTAAAAAAGTTAAAAATCTGTTTCTCAGGACCCCTGCATTGTTTTTTTGGTTGCTGCATGCTCTCTTGTTATAACCAATGCAAACTTCAAAAAATAAAAATTAAGTGGTTTATGTCTGATATTGTACTCAAGTTAATAAAATTGATAAATTTGTCCCTTATATGCAACAAGGTTTTGTAATGCTTTAGCATTGCGAAGCCTTCTTGTACTCAAGGGATGAAATACACTACCACCCATGCTATTCTGTAGATTATGAGGCCTAAAACATAAAACAAATCAAGAACAGGAACTTTTGATGGCAAAGAAATAATTACATAAATAAAATAAAAAACTGCCACCCACATGAAAATTTACAAAAAAATGGCCTGAGAAACAGAAGATCTACTTTGTGGGGCCTAAAAGGTATACTTTGTGTGCAGGGAATGTTTTGCATAAGTATATCAATATTAGTTTGTCAGGATACTGATTCCTATTCTAGGAATAGCTCCTGAATGAATATACCAAACTTTTTGTTTTATATTGAAAGTCTCATACACATATTTTATCCCAAAGTTAAACATGCCGTAATCTAAAAATCTTATCGAACTAACTGTTCTCTTATTAGTCAAATACTTCCTTTTGGAACAAATTTAGGAGAAACTGCAATATCCCATTGAAAAAAATCAGGTTTGCCCATAAATTTATGTTCAAATTTTAGGCAAGGACCAAATGCTTGAATTGTTTTACTTGGTCAATATGAAGGATGAAAATATTCTATGAACACTGATTTAAAGTAAGGACAATCTGTGCGAGCAATACACTTCAAAATGACATATAAAGTTGATCAAAGGATCATTAAGCCCCCGCTTTGTGTTTTTATTTCAATGTATGTTTATTTTATCGAAAATTTCATTAAAGCAAACTTGTTGTACACTTTATTTTTTTAAAGTTTTTGTCAACTCAAATTTCGGTCTAATCTGATACTTACTCAATATGAAAATTTAAACTCTGGTTTAAAGTTACAGTATTTTTATTTTTAGCTTAACTTGACAAAGTCAAGATAAGCTATTGCCATCACGCATGCGGAAGTCTGTTAGTCTGTTCACATTTTCCTTTAGCACAGGCTACACTCCGTAGTTCTTGTCCGATCGTCACGAAATTTGATATGCAGGTTTTGGGGTCATGTCTAGATGAGAACATCCCCTTTTGGTCGCGATCGGTCAACCCTGATGGCTGCCAAAACCCAAAAACCTTTAGCACAGTCTACAGGTTGTATTTATGAGGGGATTTCATTGTAACTTGGTAGGATACCTCTGTATAATATCTAGATGAGAACGTCCCCTTTTGGTCATTTTCTGTCAACCGTGATAGCTGCCCAAGCCCGAAACCCAAAAACTTTTAGCACAGTCTGCAGGTCATATTTAATATGGAGGAATTTCATTGTAACTTGGTAGGATGACTCCGTATGATGTCTAGATGAGAACTTCCTCATTTGGTCGCGATCTGTCAACCATGATGACTGCCCGAGCCCAAAACCTGAAAACCTTTAGCACAGTCTTTATGGAGGGATTTCATTGTGACTTGGTAGGTTGACTTCATATAATGTCTAGCTGAGAACATCCCCTTTTGGTTGCGATTGGTCAACTGTGATGACTACAAGGGCCCGAAGCCCAAAAACCTTTAGCACAGTCTACAGGTCACATTTATGAAGGGATTTCATTGTAACTTGGTAGGATGACTCCAAATAATGTCTAGATGAGAACGTCCCCTTTTGGTCGTGATTATTCTGTTGTGATGGCTGCCCAAACCCAAAACCTGAAAACCTTTAGCATAGTCTATAGTTTGTATTTATGGAGGGATTTCATTGTAACTTGGTTGGTTGACTCCATTTAATGTCTAGATGATAATCTCTGCTTGTGTTCATGATTGGTTAACTGTGATGGCTTCAGGGGCCTGAAGCCCGAAAACCTTTACCACTGTCTACGCGAAAAACTTTTGCACAGACTACATGTCATATTTATGAAAGGATTTCATTGTAACTTAGTCGGATGACTCACCATAATGTCTAGATGAGAACATCCCCTTTTGGTTGCGATCAGTCAACCATGAAGGCTACACAGGCCCAAAGCCCAAAAATCTTTAGAACAGTCTACAGGCCGTATTTATGAAGGGATTTCATTGTAACTTGATAGGATGATTCGTTTTGGAATAAATTAGAAACTTTCGTTGACATACATTAACAGTGAGGGCCACATACATTAACTGTGAGGGCCACATTAAGCCACCCCTCAATTCATTAGTACAGTCTACACCTCATATTATTTTTATTGAAAACACAGCATACAGGGAACAGAAATTAACATATTCCCAATTATCACAATTCTTGTCTTATTTCATAATCCTTTCATAATCATTGAACATTATCCTTTTCATCAAACTCAACACACAGACAAGTAAAGCTACAGTGTCATTGACACTTTCATCTATACACCTATTTGAAAAATGGTCATATTATGTAATCAGTCCGTCCATCTGTCTGTCCATCTGCTAACATGTTTGGTTTCCAACCGATAACTCCAGTTTCGATCATTTAATCTCGACCAAAAGTTGGCATGTGTATTACCCAGCTAGTAATACAGGAGGCCAAATTCGAATATGGGTTCTGTCCAATTATTGTCTCTACTTTTTGAAAAAAACGGGAGATATTAAATTTGGGGTGTCCTTCCGTCCTTCCGTGTTTTTCGTTTCCAGACTCTAACTTTCCTTACAGTGACCGGATTTCGATGAAATTTGGGTAGTAGATCACTTTCATCAATTGTGGGTCCAAGTTCGAATATGGGCATTTCCGCGCATATTTAATTAGGTTGCTGAAATTTGATTGGCTGACGGTTTTCAGACTCTAACTTTCATTAAAATCAATTTTCGATGAAATTTCATATATGGATTACTTTTATCAATACCCAGGTCAAGTTCGAATGTGGGAAATTTTGTACCGAAAATCTGTCTGTCTGCCTGTCCGTCTGCTCCGTGCATCAACGCACCTTGGACTAAAAGCCGTATTTATGAACCGATCTTCACGAAACTTCTTGGGTGTCTTTGTTATCATTGTGAGACCAGAATATGTGTTTTGGGGTATGGTCCAAAATTCAAGATGGCCACCAGTGGCCATTTTGTTCCGAAATTGGGTGTAATCAGTTTTTTGTACAGAACTTCTATATGAAAGTTTGGATTTGAATAAATTTTTGTATGAATGTTTAGTAACATGCAATACATCACATATATTACGGGTTTTGTTCTCATGCAAAAATTATGCAAATTAGGGAAACTTTGATTTATTCAGTGCTACTAGTAATACACAGTAAGTGCACACCTTCTGTGTTTTTCGTTTCCGGACTCTAACTTTCCTTACAGTCAGTCAATTTCGATGAAATTTGGGTAGTAGATCACTTTCATCAATTGTGGGTCCAAGTTCGAACATGGGCATTTTCCGCACAAATTTAATTAGGTTGCTTAAATTTGATTGGCTGATGGTTTCCACACTCTAACTTTCCTTAGAGTCAACTGATTTCAATAAAATTTCATATATAGGTTACTTTTCACATCAGTTTAATGTAATATGTCTTTTCATACAGTCTTAATTTTTAGTGATTCTCACAGTTATACTCCACATCACTTTACTTGCTTTGACAGTGACCTCCGTGAAAATAAATCTGATAACCACTGTCTGAAGCACTGTCTGTTCTGTCTCTTCTAAATAACTTCCACTTGCAACTCAACTATATTCCACTGGATGCATTAATTCCCCTTGAAACTGCTGCCCAACGGGAGACATGAATTCACTGAATTTGCTTGTTTTTACATGAGTATTGGCCCTTTTTCAACCCAATTATGTTTTTTCTGTTGGGCAATGATATTTAACCAAATTCAATTTCAATTCATGAGGTCACATAAAGAATAGATGGGTGGTTTGCAAAATCAACTTGGGAATTATATTTCTGTAGTGCGCAAGAATCACTTTAAATACATGATATCACTTCATTCATAATTTTTAGAAGCAAGCAATCCCTGTGGGAACCCCGAGAAGTGAAGCAGTGCTTGTTTACTGTGGTAAACAAACTGTGTTTCACTGGTAAAATAGGATCTAGTGAATTATGCTTGGGGTGTGAGTCCTCTAAAATAGGCAGCATGGGGTATAAACGATTGACTGATCTTGACTTATCTCCATGTTGTGGTCATGATAGCCATTGTGTAGAAGTATGTGACCTTAACCCTTGGAACTCCAGCGGCCACTTTTCTGGCCAGGAACATGATATGTCATAACGTCATTAAAAAGGATGGCTGTTCAGTAAATATTGAGGGGTAAACCAATCAGTATTTTCAACGTGCAGCCCAAGGCTGCATGTTGAAACTACTGATTGGTCTACCCCAAATAATGAATATGGACTCTTTTAATTGCTGCCATTGAACTGACATGGAAGATACCACTAGAGTTCACTAATAAATAAATAAATAGAAGCATGCAAAGCACAATGAGATTGCATTACATTTCAAAATTCTCTTGCTATAACTTTCAATTTTTGCGATTCACCTTCATCTTTTTTGTTTTGGTCTTTTATATGGTGGCTTGTTTATGTACTGGATCATGCAGTTCCCTGCAGCATAGAATGTATGTTGAGGTAAACTAGATGTATCGTTCATTGTAGCATTAGAAGTTTTTGAAAGAAATGACTTGTGATTGCCAGTACCACTGAAATAGTCTGTCAGGTGCACAGGTTTGTTTCTTGAGACGCGATGTGACTTTTATTGCTACTGCAATAGTGATGCAGGATTTTTTATTGCCAAATTTTTATCGCTATTGATATTGGTATTTGTAATTGTGTTTTTTGGTAAATGGTAGATATTATATTTGTATCATCGATACGGACATGATTTCAGTTAACAAATATTTCAAGCAGTATCAGAGGGAGTTGATACTGTGGACTCTGGCAGAAGACTTACAGTATGATACAGCAAAACTGAAGATATGGCTAGGGGAGAACTGTGTCCTGGTCATTCAGCTCGCACTATAGAATCCATCTGCAATGTAATTTTTTTCATCTTTGTCATTGGGCACTATGATTAATTTATTTTTCAATGAATGTTGTTGAACCAACATTAGATTTGTGCTAGATACACCCAAAATGATGAGATTCTCCCACCACTAAGGTACTGCAACATATATAATGTCGTATGAAACAGCTGGGAGATATATTCCTGTCTCACCCCACCCACATGACAGCTATCTCACCCCACCCACATGACCAAACTATACTGGCTTATTAGCATATTTAATGAGTGCAGGACAATTCAATCTTTGCAAGTTCTTCTTTAAACAAACAACATGGTGTTATGTTTTGGAAATATTAGCAGACAAACGTTTGTCGAAGAAAATAGAAATACAAACACAGACCGTTACTAAAACCAAGGAACACTTGACTCTTTTATATGAATTTTTCGATGAAAGCCATTATGAGTGGAGCGAGTTGCACGAAAATTCTTATCGAAAAGTTATGCGAATACATTGCAAAATTCATAATATGGCATCATCGGAATGTGTCAATGTTCATTTCGCAACAAATCTTTAACCCATGCCTTTCCTACGTTTGGATTTAATTTTGTGGTATATACCTATGGTATATATACAGAACTTTTGTGCACTCTTTCCGATAAGCAAATTAGTTTTTTTCAGAAATGGACAACAAAATTGTTTGATATAGCTGCACATACCCCTGAATTACATTTGATGATGTCAGAGTGTTTTGGTAGGTGGGGGAGAGGAGAAAAATTATCCCTGATGGGGGCGGGTGTAAGCCTCTTGTCTGGGCCAAATATCTTGCTCTCAGGTGAGATTTCCCCATTTCACACCCTCACCCATCAGGGATAATAATAGTCCACCCAATCCGAAATGGAGATAGACTACACCATAGCAGCAACTACAGCAAAAAGTTTGTCATCAACTTTTGTCCAAAATGGCTTTGACAGAAACCTTTGTCCAAAATGGCTTTGACAGATTTAAAAATCCAGACACTAATTTAATACCCGAGGACAAGTATATAATAAAAAGATCATCAGTACAGTAAAGTTTTGTGGTTGGCTGTATTGCATCAGGTTGAGGACCTTCACTTAACAATATCACATGACTCATGTGATATTTATTTATTGGTGTTTAAGGTCACATACTTATGCAATGGCTAATCATGACCATGACAGTTTTACAGGTGAAGGAAGCCTGAGTACCTAGAGAGAACCACCGAGCAACGACGAGCAGCTTCCAGCTCCCCAACATCGTAACTCTGCACTGCAGCACAGGCAGGGTTAGATTGGTTAAAGACATGCGCACCATCGGCGTGTAGTATGCCTTAGTACACAGTGTCATCGTGCTCCCATGTGGACAATCAGGGTTAAGTGCCTTGCCCAAGGACACAACGCGGGAGTCCGAATCGATCGCTCAGATGGTCAACCATCCAAGGACTAACCAGACTTGACTCATGTGATACTCTAACTGAAGTCCTCAATTTGATGTGTAACAGACCGAGAGAGAAGTGTGGGAGCCAAGACTCGAACCGTCAACCTCTAGCACACAAAGTGACTGATTTACCACTAAACTGAGAGATTGGGACCAACCAGGGTGGTTGGTAAATGGCCTTTATATGTTGATCTCTGCAACACTCTCATGTTCTTTTGCGATTCAACAGGGTGAATTGCACCTCAGATTTAACATCCCCCATGCTTCACCACAGCACTTACAATACCACCTGCTGCTGAGGGCTGGTCACAGTACCAATGTAACAGATCAATGGAGGAGTGCAGGAGCCGGGGCTCGAACCATTGACCTCTTGCAAACAAAGTGATCAATTTGCCATGAAACTAAGAGATCTGGACCAGCCAGGCTGGTTGGTAAATGGCCTTTATAATCCGACCACTAGAGATGTGATAGTATAGCACACCACAAAACTTCACTGTTCTGATATCTCTATTTCTTGTATGTCCTTCGACTGATGAAATTCTAGTGTTATGATTTCAGATGACAGATAGTTTCGATGGGATTGGGACTGGGTTGTGATCCACTCAAAATTCTCAGACCATTTTGTAATCACAGAACACTGTAACCCACTTTATTGGAAATCTTTTAACCCTTTACCAAACACCTTTTTTAAAAAATAAATAAAATTTCACATTTTTAAAAAAAAAATTCTCACAATTTTTCAATAAAACCATACAAATATGGATATCTTTAGAACCGGCTTGACGAGCCAGTTCTAATGATATCCATATTTGTATGGTTTTATCAAGACATTTGTAAGATATTGTAGGCTGTGGTAGGCTTATTTTGGTCAATTTCTTGGTTGTTTTTGACCGCTATGTTAGGTAAAGGGTTAATTGAATTAGCCACAATCACGCTCAGCCATTGTGCAGAAATATATGTCCTTAAACACGAATAAATGAATAAATAAATTGAATAAGGTTGTTAATTGCATATAACTTCTAAAACATACCTTCAGAACAAATTCAATCTGGTTTTGGAGTAAACTCCTGTTTATCAAAAAACATCTTGTAATCTATCAAATAATTAATTCCTTATGTTTATAGTACCATTTGGAGTTAGTAGTCAACACATCAAATATAGGCATTTAGTCTATTATATCTTTATGAGACATGGCTTTGTTCATGAGCGCTGTCAAACAAGATATAGTCAAATAAATATTCAGTTCACCTTTGGAATATAGAAAAATGACAACGTCTCTGTCAAGTAAATTCTCCTGTTAATTGAATATTTTTCACTGGCAGACTGGCTATTATTCAGTTAATAAGAGTTCCACTGTACAGTACATATGCCACCAAACAAAGAACCAAGGCATTAACTGGGTTTATGTTGTAAATATAATATAAATTCAATTTGAGTTAACTGGAGGAATAGGCATCTACATGTTTGAGAGTAAGCTTTGCAGTGCTCAAAATGTAAATTGCTGTGACTGTGGTGACCTTTCACCCTTTCATGAAGCTAACTAGAAATGCTCTATACCATAAATGCTAAGAGACTACAAATGACTGAGTGCATGAAGTATGCATGTGGTACATGTACAGTAGAGCCCTGTTAATTGAATAGCCCCTTTGCCAGTGAGAATTATCCAGTTTGGAATGAAAATTCAGTTAACAGAGATTTGATCACTTATCTGTATTCTAGACATAAACTGAGCATTTATTTTATTATATCTTGTTTGACAGAGCTCCTTAAGCTCTGTCAAACAAGGTATGAGAGATTAAATACCTGAATTGGATGTACTGAAGCCAAATTGGGCAATATACAAGGATAATTTGGTGTTTGTCAGGGTAATTTCTCGACATATTGCAAGATTTTGATTCAATTAACAGGAGTGTACTCTATAACCTATATGTAGTTCAAAGGGCAAATTTGTACTGAAGATATGGTAAATGGTTTTGTGTTTGGAAATTATATTCAGTTAACAGGGATATCTGATTAAAAGATATACAATTAAGTGGTCTCCATTGTAGTATTGGTGTGCAGCATGGCTACAAAAAATATAATTAGTGAAGAGAAGAAGATAATATTTGGATTGTTTTAACTGTAGGAGTACCCAAAATGTATTATGCATAAAGTCATATTAGTTCACTCTTTGAGTTCTAATCCCAATAGAGCTAATGTACTTGCATGGAAAAGCCACAAGAATGTTATTTATTTATAGTTGATCATTGTAAATTTCTTCATCATTAAATATTAAAATGGTTTGCTTTATGACCGTTCTCAGTTGTTAACACCCCCTTCACAGAAAATAATAACACATTTGTATAGCACTTTCTAGAAGAAATTATCTGAAGTTAAGGTTCAGGTGTTCCATTAGAAATGGTTCTGTTTTCTGAAAAGGATGTACAGAGGGAAAGGTTGCAGAGAAGTTTGATAGTATTTTATTCAGATGATATATGTGACTGAACATTCTTCTCAATTTGTTTTTACAATGTTTTAATGACACTTACATGAGCCCAGTTGCATGGGACTTTTGATGGTTATTGGAAGCTGAGTACTCAGAGAGAAGAACCACCATGCAGAACTAAGTAATTGTCTTACTTTTCAGTTTACTTAACTTACTGAACACTAGCATGGCTTTAACAGCTCGTTTCCGATTGTTTTCTGATTGAGTTCTTTCAACTATATATGCCTGTGCACACTTGGCACCACAGTGCTCCATTTCCGTCAAAACAAGTTAACTGAAAAAAAGTGTACTTTAAATTTATTAGGATGCGCTGTTAGGGGAGCTAAGACTTGCTCTGCCAAAAGTAATCTGCACATCAGACCTATTTACATACTTAGACCAGGTAATCACAGTCAGGGCATTGAAATGAAAAAATGTGAGCAAGATCTTGCATCAAGTTCAACAGCATCACTGTGTCTATTTTACAAGTAGTCTATGTAACACTATATATCCCTGTGGGCGCCCAGAGAAGTTGAGCAATGCTTACTTACTGTGGTGAACAAGTTTTGCTTTACTGGTAAAATAGGACTTGGTAACCAGTAACCAATGCTTGGGATGGAAGTCCTCTAAAAACATGCTATTGAAAATAGAATATGTTTTCATTTTTGGAATTTACTAGAAAAAACCTTTCCACAATACATTTATTAGTCGAGTTTTGGCAAAGTCAAACTCGACTAATAGTTCGATGAAGTGGCGGGCGATGGGCGGTCGGTGGGCGGGCGTAAACAGTTGGTTTCTGGGCAATAACTTTAGTTCTATTTGTCACACTTTCACCAAATTTACACCACCGGTTACTCCATAGGAAAGGAAGACACCTATTGATTTTGGGGTCTGAAGCCTCAAGGTCAAGGTCACTGTTACTATAAATAGAATTTTTTTCAACAAATTGGTTTCCGGGCAATAACTTTAGTTCTATTTGTCGTACCTTCACCAAATTTACACCAGAGGTTATTCCATAGGAATGGAAGACACCTATTGATTTTGGGGTCTGATGCCCCGAGGTAAAGGTCACTGTTACTATAAATAGAATTTTTTTCAACAAATTGGTTTCCAGGCAATAACTTTAGTTCTATTTGTCGCACCTTCACCAAACTTACACCAGAGGTTACTCCATAGGAAAGGAAGACACCTATTGATTTTGGTGTCTGTAGCCCCAAGGTCAAGTTCACTGTTACTATAAATAAATCTTTTTTTCAACAAATTGGTTTCTGGACAATAACTTGAGTTCTATTTGTCATACCTTCACCAAATTTACATCAGAGGTTACTCCATAGGAAAGTAATACACCTATTGATTTTGGGGTATAAAGCCTCAAGGTCAAGGTCACTGTTACTATAAATAGAATACTGTAGTTATCACTGTTGGCAAAAGTTGCTGTTGCAACAAATAACTTGCTTTTCTGACTTTTCATGAAATTTAATGTCAAAACTCAACTTGTGGGTCTGTGATCCTCTTGCCGGATTTTTTATTTATTTATTATTTATTTATTTATTTATTTATTTATTTATTTATTTATTTGTGTTTAAGGTCACATACTTATGCACAATGGCTAATCATGACCATGACAGTTTTATGGGTGGAGGAAGCCAGAGTACCTGGAGAGAGCCACCAAGCATCGACGAGCAACTGTCTGCTCCTCAACTGCTAACTCTGTTCAAGCTCAACTCTATCAGGGTTACAGCAGTTGAAGACATATGCACCATCGATGTGCAGTACGCATACACCATGTCCCCATGTAGGCAACCAGGATAAAGTGTCTTGCCCAAGGACACAACGCGGGTCATCCCAGACGGGGATCGAACTCAGGACCTCTAGCATAGAAATCCAACAGTCTACCACTGAGCCACCACACACCTTCCACAATCCATTCCAATGAGGAGTCATAAGTTGAGTTTAAATTCTTCTTGAGAATATTATTGGCTGGTTTTGGCCATTACATTGAGTAAAGAGTAGCTATAGATGAGATTTACACTAAGGCTATACACGTACAGTGCAAAAGGTTAGTTACGCAGTTAATAATAAACATTTTTTATGACCAAAATGTGTGACGAACCCGTTAGTCACACTTTCTTTTTAAAAAAAAAAATGGTAACTACCATATATATCACACTATATTATTATTATTATTATTTATTGGTGTTTAAAGTCACATACTTATGCACAATGGCAAATCGTGACCGTGACAGATTTATGGGTGGGGGAAGCCGGAGTACGCAGAGAGAACCACTGAGCATCGATGAGCAACTGTCAGCTCCTCAACATTCTAACTCTGTTCAAGTTCCACTCAAGCAGGATTACAGTGGTTGAAGACATGTGCACCACTGACGTGCAGTACACCTTAGTACACGCCGTCATCGTGCCCCCATGTAGGCAACCGGGATAAAGTGCCTTGCCCAAGGACACAATACTGGTCGTCCCGGACTGGATCGAACACGAGACCTCTAGCAAAGAAGTTCAAAACAGTCTACCACTGAGTCACCGCACTCCCATATATCAAACTACATGAGATTGTACACTCACTAAGGCTGTGCAATGCACAAGGTTAGTCGCATAATACAGATGATCTTATTTATAACCAGAAAGAAAATTGTGACTAACTCAGATGCTACTTTCAAAACATATTGTTTTCCTTAAGAATCAGTTGTTATTTCAAAGTTGCTTACTGTCAACTTCTCCTAACCTCTCTGATAAAAGTATAATACAGTTTCAAAAAAAGTTTAAAAAGTTCTGTTGACTAAGGCAAATGATGTAGCAGGATCAAAAATCCTGTTCATGTATAATTTTTTAGATGTCAGCCACAGATATTGGTTGTTTGTAATATGTCCTTTCCCTTCCACTCCAATTTTTTTTAATCATTGCTTAAGCCTTTGTTGATGCAACAAATTCAGGCATTACCAGAATGTCAAAATTTCTTTCGGCCCTTAGGTATTTTAACATGCCTTGTTGTAAGATGACCATGCTTGACTTAGTATAAAATTCTCCAGTTTTTGTATGTACATTCACAAAAAAAATTGGAATAGAATTTTGTCAGTGTGTGTTGCAGGCATCAGCCTGAGATCATAATCGATATTTTTTTCTTCATAATTGCTTTGTAGGATTTTTACTGCATATTTTGTTGCTTCCTTTGTTTTTCACTCAATAAATTTTCTTCTATGAATTCATTTCCCCCAATATCACCAAATCGAGAAATTGAAGTCGACATAATTCTAATTTATAACTAAGTGCTCTAAATTTTTAAAGCAGAAGACATAGCTACAGTTTGCATTCAAATTACACCCTGTCCACATATTCTTATGAAATGACCCATTCCTAAACCATGCAGGTATACCATAATAGTGAAATAAAACTTGATTAAAAATGCATACTGAACATACCTCCTTCTTCTAGTCAACCACATCGTATCTGGAAACTACTATTATTAATCTGAGGATTTAAAGGTTCAGAGAAATTTAAAATTTTTGATTGTCTCAACAGGGTTCCCGCAGGGTCTTAAAAAGCTTGGAAAGTCTTGAATTTGAAAAAAAAACTTAACCCTTTACCTAACGAATCGCCCGCATCCGCCCGCGTAATATGCAAATTGAGCAGTTGAAAAAATTAAATTTTTCAAAATATTTCGACAAAACCATATCATGTGACCCCTCATTGGAACGAGCTCATGGAGCTCGTTCCAATGAGGGGGTCACATGATATGGTTTTGTTGAAATTTTTTGAAAAATTAAAAAAAAAATTATATTTAAAATAATAAATTTTGATATCGCCTGTGTTGGGTAAAGGGTTAAGACCCTTGAAAAGTCTTGAATTTGAAGTTCCAGTCTTGAAAAGTCTTAAATTGACAGAAGTTGGAAAATACGTCTGAGATGCTGTATATTGTGAACATTGACTGTCTGGAATCGGTGTTTTGCAACGCTTGTCTTTTAGAATGAAAAGTCTTGAATTCTCCTTTTTTCATACCTTGAAAAGTTTTGATTTCACATTGAAAAGAGTCTTGAAAAGTCTTGAATTTGTCCTTCCCCAAACTGCAGGAACCTTGCTCAACAGCACCATTTTGTTACACAGTTGAAAAGCTGAGTATTTTATACAGTTACATCTTTTATGATAGAACATGACGTGTTAAGAAGACAACCTTCCAAAAAGATTTTTTGAACGACTGAAAATTGATAAAAAAATAATCAAATATGAATGCCAATTTTTGTGAATAACACTCACCAGTTTTGGTTGTACATTGGGTAATGGGCTGAACAAAATATACTATTAAAAAAAAGTAGAGGATATTTGATAAAATTGAGATATATGAAGAAATATATTTATATTTTCATCAATAAGACAGTTGAGGCATTGCACTGTGAAATCTGGTGAATGATTTCAGCGATAGTTGGGTGTCTGACAAGCACACATTTCACACACTGAGCTGTAGAAGACATGGACGGTCAATCAGATAATTTAGCACATTCAGTCCAAGATCTCAATACCTTGTAAATCCTCCTCGGTTCGTGAGACAAGAGCAGATCCAACGAGGCATACTCCTTACCAACTGTCCAATATCAGCTTGACTGATGTTATTCCATTCTTCCTGCAGTGCAGCGACGAGTTTCATGGGCTTTGGTAGGGGGCTATTAGCATTGTTGTAGGCACCTGCCAATCATATCCCAGACGTGCTCGATTGGTGAAAAGTCTGAACTTAGTGCTAGCCAAGGCAGTGTAGTGATGTTCTGCTCCTGAAGGAACTCTGTAGCGACACGGGCCCTGTGTGCTCTTGCATTGTCATCTTGGAAAATGAATCGACAGCCGTGACATCGTGCAAATGGCACCACATGAGCTGCTAATATGTTGTCTCGGTAGTACTGCCCTGTGACACACCCTTGGATGACATGTAATGCTGTTCTGCTTGTCATGGTTATGCCTACCCACACCATAATCGATCCACCACTAAAAGGATCGCATTTCCTAATGGTTACGTCATGGTATCGTTCGTTCTGCCGCTGCCACACTCTGTTTTGCTTGTCATGGAAGTCGAGAGTGAACCTCGATTCATCGGAAAACATGATATTGCTCTACTGACGATTGTCTCAAGGCGGTGTCATGCTCCACACCAATTATGCCTTGCTGTAATGTGATGTTCAGTCAAACGTGGAATTATTTGAGGTCATCGAGGCACTTTGATGGCAGTTACGTAATGCTGTGGTTGAGATGAAATGATCCTGGTTAGCAGTTGTCGCTCTTGGACAACCTGACCGACGTCTATCATCAACTTAGCCTGCCTGATGGTAGTGTGACCACAACCTGCTAATCACCGATTGAGTAACATTGAGAATTTGAGCCACTGCAGTCTGTTTGTTGCCAGCTTCCAACATGCCAACGGCACGTAAACGTTCATCATGTGTCAGTCTTCGCATACCTCAAAAGTTATTTTCGACCAGAAACTATTGATGAACTAGTTTATACCAAGAAAAGAATGATGAGACCTCTGAAAAAGCCTGTCCAGTACAAATGAAAATTTCAAAACATACCCCACAGACATTAAGCAGCGCTCGTGCAAAAAACCTGCACAAAGTTTTCATGGCCAGTGACATTCATGATCCACACTAAACTTGGTACATACTAATGTGTCCAATCATGCGTATCCAATACCATTTTCTGAAAATATGAACATCAGTTTGGATATCCCCTACTTTTTTTTTTTTTAATAGTATAGATTCTGATCTTTGTTCTGTGCATTATACTGCATGTGATGAGGTTACTGATATGATTGCTTCTCTTGTCGAGGATTCACTCCTTGCAAAAATGGATATCAAGTCTGATTTTTGGCTTTTACCTGTGCACCCAGATGACTTTAATTTGCTCGGTTATAAGATGCAGGATGAGATTTTTGTGGATAAATTCCTTCCCATGGGTTATAAAATCTCATGTTCATTGTGTGAAAAATTCTCTACATTTTTAGTTCAACTTTGGTGAAGCCAAATTTGAGCTTTTGTCATGGCCCGTCGTCCGTCTGTCTGTACATCAACAATTGGATACGGCTCGGGCTAGAGGCCGTATTTATGAACCAATCTTTTTGAAACTTCTTGGGTACCTTTGTTATCACCGTGGGACAAGAACGAGTGTTTTTGGGTGCGGTCCGAAATTCAAGATGGCTGCCAGCCACCATTTTGTACCAACGATGCAGAAATCTGTTTTTTTGTACAGAACTTCCATATGAAAGCTCTGATTTGAATAATTTTTTGTATGAATGTTTAGTACCATGGGATACATCAAATATAATACGTTTTTTTTTCTCGTGCGTAAATTGTGCAAATTAGACTAATTTTGATGTTTTTTGGTGTTACTTTCAGCACTGTAAGTGCAAATGCCAATACGGCTCGGGCTAGAGGCCGTATTTACGAACCGATCTTTACGAAACTTCTTGGGTACATTTGGTATCACCGTGGGATGAGAACGAGTGTTTTGGGGTCCGGTCCGAAATTTAAGATGGCCGATGGCAGCTATTTTGTACAAAATTAGGTGCAATCAGATTTTTGCACAGAACTTCCATATGGAAAGCGCTGATTTGAATAATTTTGTGTGTGAATGTTTAGTACCATGGGATACATCACATATAATACGGGTTTTTTTCTCATGCAGAAATTATGCAAATTAGATGAACTTTGATTTTTTCAGTGCAACTTACACACAGTAAGTTCACATGTCAATACGGCTCGGGCTAGAGTCTGTATTTATGAACTGATCTTCACGAAATGTCTTGGGTACCTTTGTCATCACCTTGGGACGAGAACGAGTGTTTCTGGGTGTGGTCTAAAATTCAAGATGGCTGCCAGTGGCCATTTTGTACAGAAATTAGGTTTAATCAGTTTTTTGTACACAACTTCTATACGGCTCAGACTAGAGGCCATATTTATGAACCAATCTTTACGAAACTTCTTGGGTACCTTTGTTATCACCGTGGGATGAGAGCGAGTGTTTTTGGGTGTGGTCCAAAATTCAAGATGGCCACCAGCAGCCATTTTGTACCAAAATTAGTGCAATCAGTCTCTTGTACAGAACTTCTGTATGAAAGTTCTAATTTGAATAAATTTTTGTATGAATGTTTAGTAACATGGAATACATCACATATTGTAATGGGTTTTTTTTCGTGCAGAAATTATGCAAATTAGATGAACTTTGATTTATTCAGTGCTACTTACACAATGTAAGCACACATATCAAAACAGCTCAGGGTAGAGGCTGTATTCATGAACCGATCTTCACAAAACTTCTTGGGTACCTTTGTTATCACCTTGGGACGAGAATGAGTGTTTCTGAGTGCGGTCCAAAATTCAAGATGGCTGCCAGTGGCCATTTTGTACCGAAATTAGGTCCAATCAGTTTTTTGTCACAAGTTCTATACAGCTTGTATTTATGAACTGATCTTCACAAAACTTCTTGGGTACCTTTGTTTTCACCTTGGGGCAGGAACGAGTGTGCCTTGGGGTGCCTTTGTTATCACTGTGCTATGAGAACAAATATTTTGGGGTTCAGTCAGACCCACTCTGGGACTGAAAGATTTTTTTCTACTTTAGCATCTGACTGTCACCCACCTTTACAATACTTTACCTATACATTTGTTACAGGCAACGGTCAGTATTTATGTACAGACCGTTACAATACTTTATATGAACCTTTGTTATCAGGTCATTACCTAGATGTTTGTCATTGCTGTGTCACATACTATACATGTACATGTCTTTGTCTTGACAAGTTGAGGTACAGTGTCATTGACACTTTCATTAGAATGGCTGATTAAAAAACATTCGAACTTGCAGTCAGTAAAACATCTGGATGATTTTTTGTTTGCTGGTAAACCCTACACCGCTGAGTGTCTACATTTGGTACAGTGCTTTGAGAATCTTTGTGTCCCTATGGCTCATGGCAAGTCTCTGGGTTCGTCCACAATGTTTGTCTTTTTAGGGTTGGAAATTGATACTGGAAGCATGGAATTTAGAATTCCTCTCAGTGAGTTATCCTGATTCCTTAGTTGCAGTGTTGTCACACAAGAAAATTTTTTTTTAAGTTTTCATGGGGCCGGTGGCATTCATGATCCACTCTAAACTTGGTAACATATTGATGTGTCCAATCACACTCATCCAATACCATTTTCCGAAAATATCAACATCAGTTTGGATATCCCCTACTTTTTTTGAATAGTACATGATGAAATGAAAATGCAATTAATCAGAAGATCTGTACAAAGAAAATAATAATGATAATAGAATATTCAGGCTCTGAAATTTGATTCCTTCTGCCAGAGCCAATTTTCAGTTATTAAATAATTTAGAATTTGAGAGTACAAATGTACTGTTATATCCTTGTGAGTGCAAACAGTACATATTTCATAGTAAAAATAAATCTCATATTTATTTTTTTTACTAGTGTCGAACCCTAAAGTGATTTATTCCAGTTTGGGTGTGTTTCTTGTCTGACATGTAGAACACATGTTATAACATACAGGCTTTTGGTAGCCTTGCTGATAGAAGTTACAATACCTAGCAGTGGTTTCAGTGAAGCCTTGGCTGCCATATACAGGCAGCCAAGGCTTCACTAGACACCACTACTAAGTCATAGTACTACATTATTATGAGTGAGCAAAAAATTAATAGAATTTTCTAGGCCTTTAAGGACACTTTTAGATTCTATAAGAAAAAAAATGAACATTTTTCAATGAGGGGTGATCAGTGAGTGAGTAAAACATTAATTGTATTCTGTAGGCATTTTAAAGACTCTTTCAGATTCTATAACAAGATTAAAATGAACGTCTTTCAATGAGGATCTTCAGTTATGTTTTTGAAGCAAAGATTGACAAAATTTGAATGGAATTTTTTGCTGGCTGGTTATGTGGCCATAGGTAAAGTGTTCGGATTCAACTGTATATATCTGTCTAATGCTGTATCAGATAAGTCCATACTTAACACATCTAGTAGATTCATTAGCTCTGCCTGGCAAAGTCAGCAGAGCTTTTCTGATATCGAGTTGTCCGTCGTCCGTCCATCTGTCAGCCGGTGTCAACATTTTGTTTGTCCGAGCCATAATTTCTTTACCACTGGTTATTTTTTAACAAAATTTTGTAACAGTATGTATTGTCAATAGGCAGTGTGCCATCAATCACAATAAGGTCTGTATCCATCAAGGTCAAGGTCACAGGCAGCATGGTAAAGGTAACACTCAGGAAAACGTCAACATTTTGTTTGTCCGCGCCATAATTTCTTTACCACTGGATATTTTTTAACAAAACTTTATAACAGTATGTATTGTCAATAGACAGTGTGCCATCAATCACAATAAGGTC
Organism: Pictodentalium vernedei; assembly: GCA_031216915.1. NCBI lineage: Eukaryota > Metazoa > Mollusca > Scaphopoda > Dentaliida > Dentaliidae > Pictodentalium > Pictodentalium vernedei. Next base: position 413,845,027 of record CM062296.1, read on the forward strand.
TGTATCATCAACGTTAAGGTCACAGACTACCTGGTCAAAGTAACACCAATGCATTTGTCAAATTTTATTATGTTTTCAATTTTGTCTAATAAACAAAGCTAATGAGCCTTCATTGAACAAGCTCAACAAACTTGTTCCAATGAGGGGCCATAAGCTATGTTTTTGAGACAAAAAATGATGATGTTGTCTGTTATCCGTGTTGGGTAAAGGGTTATCAGAATCAGACATTGGGGATCAAATGTTATCCTGTATATGACTGCCCCTGAAAGTAGTTGCCCTGGGCAGAGCTGTCTTGGCTGAGAGGCAAGAATGGCTGCACCATAGAGGGCCCTGAACTCATCGCACCGATCATAGTTCGACCAAATGGAAGAAAATTTTGATTTTTCAGACCGACAGAATGCTGTTTCTTTGCATCTGGCCAACCAATGGCAGTCCACATAGAGGGCATTTCGATAAACAGACAGTTTATGCAGTCAGATCCACTTCGCCTTTGGGTCATATTCACTAAATTTCATGGACCAACAGGTGTTGTTCTGCATCAATTTTGGGGACCAATCGGTGGGCCATACGGCCAGTCCTCCTCTGCTTAACTTCAAATTTGGGAGATTTCTCCCATGTTAAACAAGCTCTGTCCTGGTAAAATAGTAACCAATGCCTGGGGTGAAAGCCCTCTAAAATGGGCAACATGGGTATAAATAATTTGCTGGACTTGACTTTATCTCCATGTTGCAGTCTTGATTAGCCATTGTGCAGAAATATGTGACCTTAAATACCAATAAATATATAACTTGGGAGATTTGGTTTAAATACATAGTTAACTGAATGCTGCAATTATCACCATTTTATATTTGCTTTGTTAATCCTTCACCGCATACACATCTAGACACTGTAAAGACAACTAGACCAATATTTTATTTTTCCCAAATAACTAAAAAAGTTTCATTTTCATTTCCTTCAAGCTCTTTGGCTCATTATCTCCAATGGAACATGCTTGACAAGCTTGTTCCAAAGATAGGCCATAAGCTGTGATTTGAACATGGAAAAAAATAACAACAAAATTTGAATGATTCTTGCTGTTTGTAGTAGATTTGGCCAATTTTTGAAGTATGGGTAAACTATTGTCAAAGATTTTATTACTGCTGGGTGTTATGTTTAGTGCTTGGCATTTTAATGGTTTCTACATGCCAACTGCATGTGTAATTGGAGTTACAAGCTATGTTTTATGATCTCTTAATTGCATGCTAATATGATACATCAATAAACTATTTTATCCTATATTTATGAGCTAAACTTTTCACATTAATGGCCAAATCCTTCTACCTTGTTCTGAACAATTTTATTTGATGGCTGTTTTAATTGTCCACTTGTACCTGTTATTGATCAATTCTTGTGGTAGGTATAACAAGCCCAAGCCTATTATGCACAAATGCAAGCAATGCAAAGAGAATATCATGGAGGATGGGATGCATATTCTCTTCGGGTACTCACATTTATCTGCACACCGTGAAAATCATGTATTGGTTGTGGGTGAGAACTACCAACTTTTTCAATCCCAACAACAAAAGGATCAACTAAGTTTTCTTTTTGAGTTCTCAAGATTGAGACATGATTTTGTCCATGGGTAGCTTTGTGCTCTATATATTTGAAAGCAGGGCATCATTAGGGTCCTGCGAATAATTGAGATTTGATTCGATATCAATATCATATGTCTATTTCGAGATCGACCCTGAATCAGTCTCAAGATTTGATTTTTTTTTAATTTCCCATACTAACTTCAATTTGTTACCTTTCCAACAGAAATTGGATAAAATTGACGATAGACAATTCATTCATGTAGGTTCAGTTCATATTTAATTGAGTAACTGACAATGTTTAATTGTTAGGAAAGTAGTGAATTTTGTCCAGAACATGAGATCCATAGTTTTAGTTTTTGAAGGCTTAACTTGTTACTATTCACATTCTTAAGAACGTGCATATTAACAATTTTAAGCCTTCAAAAAAAAAACTATGGATAATAGGCATAGCTGTTTCAGCGACGGTGCTACAGAGAATATATATCTATTGGTGTTCAGTCAGTCTGGTAAGGTCATCGCAGTGTTCTGTAACTTCAGTTTGATGCACTATGAAATAACTTGTCTATTAAGATTCGATTTGTGATTCAATTCAGTATCAGTGGCACGATTCAATTTGAAAAAAAAATTGTAAATTGCAGATCCCTAGACATCATAACCTATACATTCATGGTTACTTCAGTAGATAATTGAGGACAATAGAGTGAAATTCATATGAAATTCTTCCGCCACCAGTACATTTGGTCCAGTTATAAACAAAATGAATTTGTGCCCCATTTCAATACAAGAAGCCAACAAGAAATGTTAGGCCATGTCTCCCCCATGAGAACCCTGGAAAGTAAAGCAGCTTGTTTACTGTGGTTAACAAGCAGAGGCGGGGGAAGCTTGATAAAAGTGGTGGGGCACAAATTATCAAGGCTACCATGGTTCAGCCCAATAGGAGGAAAAGTTGCAATCATTTATAGGTAAATGTACCGTGACACACTATAGTCTCATTTAGATGAGCATGCTGCGGTGTGGTCACTGTCCTGTCCATTTCTTCTACTTTAATCATCTTCCAACCCGAAGGCTAGCTTTCGGGTTGGAAGATGGTCGAAGTAGAAGAAAATGACCGAAGGTGGGATTCATTGACCAAATGTTGTTTGGATTTGCAAATAATATTACAGGAGTGCCTGTATATTAGCATGTTTGCATGCGCCCATTTTAATTCACTGTATAACCACGAAACATGTCTGTGGAAAAAAAGTGGAGGGGCACATGTCCCCTGTGCCCCTCTGGTTATGCTACCCCTGTTAACAAGCTCTGTTGTACTGGTAAAATAGGACCCGGTCACCAATGGCTGGGGTGGAAGACCTCTAAAATGGGCAACATGGGTATAAACGATTGGTTGGACTTGACTTTATTTCCATGTTGCGGTCACGATTAATCATTGTGCAGAAGTATGTGGCCTTAATACCAATAAATAATTAGTCCACATCTCCTGTGAGTGCAAAACTTACTTAGCAGATGTTTCAATAGTATGGATACTTGTAGGTGCGACTGTGTGTATGTGGAGTGGTTGGAGGAGTGTTTTAGTGATAGTGTGGTCATTAGTTAATCTTTTTCTTTTCTTTTTTTCATAAAATTTAATCTTTTTCTTTTTTTTTTTTTTGTAAAAATTCAGTATGTCATTTCTATCACGTAAATGCCACCATACTTGTCTTGTATAATGCTAGTGCAATAAAGTATTATTATTATTATTATGAATATATTTGCTGTTTTAGAGTTTGATACTTTCTCAAAGTTATTTTGAATTTTTATTCCCCAACTCCCATGATATGCTCTTTATTTTTGGTGAAATGTCCTAAAGTTAACAATGATTTTTCTGTGTTTAACTGCTTGAGTTCTGGAAGTCCATATTCGGGCCACTTTCTGAACTGTAGATAGCTCTGTTAAAATGCTTTATAGTCTATAGATGTGATTCATATTCCCAGAGAAGAGAAATTTAGTCTGTGTAGATTTGCCATGTCACAGTTGGCACTCTCCTATAAATTGTAACAAGACAATCAGTCACAAATTAAGGAATTTTGATGACCAAAAGTAATTCAACATTGTACCAGTTATTTATTTATTTATTGGTGTTTAAGGTCAAATACTTCTGAACAATGGCTAATCATGACCACAACATCGAGATAAAGTCAAAGTCAGTCAATCGTTTATACCCCATGTTGCCTATTTTAGAGGACTTGCACCCCAAGCATTAGTGACTGGGTCCTATTTTACCAGTAAAACAGAGCTTGTTTACCATAGTAAACAAGCACTCCCTCACTTCCCGGGGGATTGTACCAGTTAAACCCACTAAACCTGCTACAGTCTGCATACCAAAAGAATAATCCTGTCATGTCCCAGGTAAAGAATGAATGATATAATTCATCATAGGGTCATAGGCAGATCCAGAGTATTCTTCTGACCATAACCCAAGCTTATAAAGGGAAGGGGGAAATGAGAGTGATCCGTGAGCATACTCTCCCTGAAAATGTTTGCAACTGAGATATGATGCCCTTAACTGGTAGAGTGCTAAGTTAGTTTTGGTTATCAAAATTTGCTGGCATATATTTAAATCCCTATAGACAGAAGAATGTCACTTCTAAGATAATATGAAGCATATCTATAGAATGGGAAGCCTATAAGTTGTGGCACCTACACTCTAGAATAAAGCCCAAATATGGGCTACCAGAACTCTACCAGTTAAATAAACTGACTGACTGATATACTAGAATTTGACAGTCATATCTGAAAGCATTGCAGATAGCCCCTTGATAGTGCAGCAGCAGGCACCACCACTTTGGGAGAGTTCTGGTTGCCACAATACAACTTTTGTCCTCATTGATACAATCACTCTTTGGGGGTCTCCAGATGAAGGAACACCATGATGACATTACAGGAAATCTTTACATGTTGAAAAATTTGAGTTGTAGTAGATCTTCTCCAATCTTACATTTATCTGATTCTGCAATTTGTATCTGAGCACTTGTGTACATATTGTTCAAATACAATACTAAAATGAAGTATTTGGAGCCTAACTCACCTCTGCTCATCTTCCAACATTCAAATCTCTCAACTCATAAAGATTTCATGCAATGTCGTCTTGGATTTCCTTCATCTAGAGACCCCAAAGACTGTTTTTTTATCCATTAGGATAAATGTTGTACAGTGGAACCCTGTTAAATGAATAGCGACTTTGCCAGTGAAAATATTCAATTAACAAGAGTATTCAATTAACAGGGATTGTGTCACTTTCCTGTATTCAAGAGAGAAACTTAGCATTTATTCTATTATATCTTGTTTGACAGAGCACCATGAGCTCTGTCAAACAAGATATAATAGATTAAATGCCTGTATTGGATGTACTGAGGCCAAATAGGTCTATAAACAAAGGAAAACTGAGGAGAGTCAGGGTAATTTCTTGACAGGTTGCAAGATTTTTTATTCAGTTAACAGTAGTTTACTCTATAACCTATACTCGAGTAACAGGTCAAATTTGTACTATCTATCTATCTATATATCTATCTATATTCTATCTATATTTATTTCACTCTTAAATCAATATATTTGATACATGAGGTCGAATTTTACACACAAAAATTGAAACAAAATAAGAATGCTGACAGTTGTTTGTAGTGAGTACCTGCCAGGATAGTACCAATGGTTACAAACATGTACGTTCATCTTACCCCCATAATAGGAAAGGATTTCTTGAGGATATATTTGCTCACCCAAATATCTAAAAGACACCACCCAAGAATTTTAATTAACAAGCAATCCTGACGTCAAACCTCAGAAGAAAAGGCTAATTTCTTTCAGAAACTTACAAACATTTATTAAGATACGTTGGTTTGACATTAATCAAGGAGACAAATTTGTGTGTATTCGGATATTTCCAGAAATAAACAGGGATATATTTTTCACGATTTAATTTAGTGCTTATATTTAAATTCAATATATGTCTTACACTTGTCAGAATTTCTAAATGGTCATGCCATTGTTGCTTAAACTGCATCTTTAAAATTTCTTTTACACAACAAGTTAAATTTTGCACATTTTCAACATATTGCCTATTTCAAACCCAAGACAGTCCTCAATGATCTAATATAGTTTTAACTTTCAACAGCCATTTTGACTGTAGAGAACCATTTAAATACAAAAACTGTACATACTTATACAGTCTACTTGAAACCTTGGTGAAATCCATGTTTACAAGCTCGGCCCAGCAGCTAATCATACAACATTGTAATTCTATGCTCGGTGTGTTGCAACCAACCTCCCTGTACATCATGCAAGTGGAAGTAGTACATTTAAGATGCAGGATATATTTTAAAAACTTAATGTACAATTTGTCTATCATTTCTAAACTTTCGAAACCCCATATTTCACTCCCATATGTTAAAATAGGAAAGACTATATTTTCAAAGAGGTCAATTTGGCAAGTAACTGTTAGTCCAATTTGACGCGAGGTATTGATGTTACTGTACACAGCTTTGGTGGCTTGTGGAACTAAGTGTTGTTTTGTTTTGGAGAATGATACTGTCATCGAAAATATAATACCTAGGTATTTGTAATGTTTAACAAGAAAATATCATAACTTGTTTTTGATAAATTTATACGAAGCTTCCAGTTTGTGCAATAGTCATAAAAGACATCAATCATGTCTTGCTTTTCTCCCGCAGTCTCAGCTAACAAAACCGTATCATCGGCATACAGTAAAGCTAATAATTTAATGTAATAAACCAAACTGCTTTCCACATCATTACAGAATCTGTAGCACATTATACACTGTGGCTGAGAAGGAAGTCCTCTAAGTCATTCAAATATAATGAAAATAGAAAAGGTGAGAGATTTTCACCTTGTCTGACACCAACGGTACTATGATAGAACCCGGAATTTTTTTCGCCAATTTTTATTGAAGATTTTACATCTGCATATATATTGCAAATATAGTTGTAACAATTACCTTGCACACTGGAGGCCAATAGCTTTCTCCATAGACCAGCTCTCCAAACAGAGTCAAAGGCCTGTTTAAAGTCAACAAATGTACAATATCATTTTTTTTGCAGGCATTCCACAGAAGTTCGTACAACATATGTAACATAAAACTATTGTCAGTAGTGGAATAGCCTCTTCTGAAGCCTATTTGGGATTCTTTTAATTGCAGAGTGTGATCTGAAAAGGATCGGATTCTATCATTAAGGACACTTGTAAACAGCTTACCCAAGCAACTTAACAATGATAAATTCCGACTGATCAGCTCACTTCCAACCACTAACTGGTACAGTGGAATCCTGTTAATTGAATTTAGCTACTTTCCCAATGAAAATTATTCAGTTAACAGGAGTATACAACTAACAGGGATTGTGTCACTTTCCTGTATTCTAGAGCTAAACTTAGCATTTATTCTATTATATCTTGTTTCACAGAGCTCCATGAGCTCTGTCAAACAAGATATAATAGATTAAATGCCTGTATTAGATGTACTGAAGCCAAATAGGTCTATTAACCAAGGAAAACTGGGAAGAGTCAGGGTTATTTCTCGACAGGTTACAAGATTTTTTATTCAATTACAGTGTACTCTATAACATTCTTTATTCAATACAATTTACAAACATTTCAATTTCACACACATAAGACAAAATATGAAGTGGCATGATAAAATGGACAGTGGGAAACTGTACTCTCCAATAACAGTGTTGCACATTGCCGTCTCGAACTTTTCCCTGCTTCTGCAAACTGCCTTACCCGAAAATAAACCCACCCATGTCTTTTTTGCTTTTTCACTGCCCGCACCCCCTGGGCTTATTCCCCAGTCAGTATGATATATTCAATTAACAGGTTGAATTTGTACTGGAGGTAAAAGGTGATAAATGGATTTGTGTTGGGAAATTATATTCAGTTATTCAGTTAAGAGATATCCAGTTAAGTGGGCTCCACTGTCCTGCAGTGATAGGTATCTTTAAAAATAGATAAACTCATGGGATGATATGTTTCGCTTGTTTTCAGAAGTAACAATTTTGGGGCTATCACCTGGTCTGCATGGGCGACAATTTAAATCTGCTAATGTGAGTTTAGAAAATCATGTGTTGTGAAAATCACATGGATCTGTGGAAAATTGTTTGAAATCTCAATGTCAACTGTTCATCATTCAACTAATATGACTTGTGGATGTTAAAATAATCTATTTCACATAAATTTACTTTCAAAAACATAGCAGTTGACCCCTCCCCTCATTGGATTGATCAGCTGAGTTAATTTATTCCAAGGAGAGATCCCAAACTATATTTTGGGAGCAAAAAATTTAAAAATTTTTTAATTGCTCTATTGGGAGCGCAGTGGCTCAGTGGTAGACTGTTGGACTTCTATGCTAGAGGTCCTGAGTTCAATCCCCATCCGGGACGACACGCGTTGTGTCCTTGCGCAAGGCACTTTATCCCGGTTGCCTACATGGGGGCACGATGATGCCGTGTGCTAAGGCGTACTGCACGTCGATGGTGCACATGTCTTCAGTCGCTGTAAACCTGCTTGAGTGGAGCTTGAACAGAGTTAGAATGTTTAGGAACTGACAGTTGCTCGTCGATGGTCGGTGGTTCTTTCTGGGTACTCCGGCTTCCTCCACCCATAAAACTGTGATGGTCATGATTAGCCATTGTGCATAAGTATGTGACCTTAAACACCAATAAATAAATAAATTGATCTATTTTTGTGCGTGGGCAGATATAACTAATTTGTTGGACAATTGAGGGTTATGATTTGTCAGAAAACTATTTATGGTTTAGATAAATATGACTAAGAAAATTATTTTATTACAATATTGGGAGAGTGACCCTCTGCCCCCACCACTAGTCCCCCATCATTCTCCCTTCCCCATTCTGCTACCTCTGGTCCAGTGTGCCACAAAGTGGATCAAACTAAAATTATCACACTTGTCATCTGAGTGAATAATTCTTCATTTTCCCACAATTGCTGTGTGTATTCAGCATTATCTGATACAATACAGACTTTGAGAAATGAGCTAGATACACCACACATGGAATCTGGTCGACATGTAAGAATGTCATGTGAGAATGCAGCTGATTGCTCATTGTCCATCTGATAACATAATGGTGTGAATGAAATGCTTTGACACAAAACACCATCAAATAAGAATGTGAACAGATCGCCAAAGGTGATATTTTTCTTAAAAAATATCGGCTTCATTCACTCAGTTGAAGTTTAATCATGGTATAAATACAGAACTCTACTTAGGTGTGCGTGAAATACAGGAAAAACTCACAAGAGTCATTGATTCCTGTCCCCTGTATTCCGCCATCTCTGTTTTCTGTGTTATTATTGCACTTTGATTCAAGAATAAAAGCCTATACACACGAGATGCAATGCAAGCATCCTGAGCACTGTGATAAAGTAATTATAATGTTTTTTCTCCACATGTGGCAATTTTAATTCAATATTTTTCTCTTTAAGTTTTCATTTCCTATAGGAAGGACAGCAGTCACCTTAACTGAGTCCAATGGCAGGTATGGGAAATATAATCACAGAATTTAATTTTGACACAATGTGTCATTGCAGTAAAATGATACTCATTAATTGTATTTTGAGGTCTGTACCAGGGTCTTATTATGGTTAGTATTTTGTGTTTGTTATTACAGCTCACATTAAAGATATCACACTATGTAGAAAATGAAAAAAAAGAAGAAAATTTACATTTGTTACTTTATCACAATGGCTGGAAGGCTCACATTTCATTTAGTGTGTAAATGCCTTTTCACCTCACCTGACTTAAAGACAGGATGAGCAAAAGTGATCACTCGTCGTCTGTGAATATGGTGTTTGCACCTGAACCAATTTTAGTTATATTTGTGGTGATTGCTCATTCTGACATCACATTTTGGGTTTTTTTTTAATCATCTTGCCCAACATCATAGGGAGGGGATGGGGAAAAATCCACCAAAAGTCTTAAAAATTCTTCTTCCCATCAATCAGTGGGTACAATGACTTGATATTTGGTATGGAGCTTTCTTTTGAGGTGTAGAATCAAGTTTGTTCAAATGAAGTGCATGGATCAGTATTTTCCTTTGTAATGGGAGGGTCAAGATTTTTGGCCCCACCCAAAATTTATATTTTCTGAACCGATGGTCCGATTTTAACCAAATTTGATATGTGGTATTATTGAGTCATAAGTTCTTGATTCATGCAAAAACCCAGGAGCTAAAAATAGAAATATTTTCAAATGCCCATATTTCCCAACCCACACAGAACAGAGAACTGTTATTTGGTATGAAGCATCCTTAGGACCAGTAGAATTGAATGGTAAAAAAAATTGCCACCATCTGTCAGGGTGAAAAAATGCTGAGTCAGTATATTTGCAAAAAAACATTTTCTCCACAACCACTGATCAGAATCTTTTGATATTTGGTATACAAATTCCATAGGGGGTCAGATACAAGTGTGTTTAAATGAAGCCCATTGGTTCATATTTGGGCTCAATACAAGAGCCCGAATTTTAACTTAGTGCAATATGAGGGAATTTCTTTAAAAATCTTCTTCTTCAGATCTACCAGTCAGAATGCTTTCATATTTGGTATACAACATCTGGGCCAGGGGGGTGGGGGGGGGGGGGGGGGGTGGGGGGGGGGAGGAAGAGGGGGAGATAAAAGTTGGTTCAAATCTGGTCCCTAGGTTAATATTTGGGCTCACTATGGTAGCCCAAATTGTAACTTAATGCAATATGAGGAAATTTCTTTAAAAAATCTTCTTTTTCAGATACACCATACAACATCTGGGGGGGGGGGGGGGCATGGGGCATTCTAATTTGTTAAAATCGAGTCCCTTGGTTCATATTTGGGCTCCCTATGGAACCTGAATTTTAACTTGGTGCAACGTGAGGGAATCTTCTTCAGATTTACCAGTTAGAATCCTTTTATATTTGGTATACAACATCTCTGAGTGGGTCAGATTCAAGTTTGTTGAAATCGAGTCCCTGAGTTATTATTTGGGCTTTTTATGGGAGCCTGAATTTTAACTTAGTGCAATATGAGGGAATTTCTTTAAAATCATCTTCTCCAGCTCCACCAGTCAGCATGCTTTTGTATTTGGTATACAGTATCTCTAGGGGGGTGAGATTCAAGTTTGTTCAAATTGTGTTCCTGGGTTAATATTTAGGCCCCTTGTGGTAGCCCCAATTTCAACTTTGTGCAATATGAGGAAATTTCTTTAAAAATCTTCTCCTTCAGATCCCCCAGTCAGACTGCTTTCACATTTGGTATACAGCATCCTGGTGGTGGAAGAGAAGGGCTCAGACTCAAGTTTGTTCAAGTTAAGTTTCTAGGATATTTGGAATCCCAAGTTTTGCATTACTGGAAATCGGTGCATTATTTCTATGGTAGCATCCCATTACTAGAAAAAAATCATCTGGCATGGACAACAGAATTATAAATAATTAAATAACTTCATTATCTCTAGTGTTAACTAGCTATAGATGCCAATTAAATCCTTCTTTAAACAACTATTGTCAGGTGAGTGCCTCGTACCCCGTGGGGCCTCTTGTTTTTATTGGGAGTTTAACACTTTCAACAGCCAGTGTCACTTCGCATAGGGCAGTTCTTAGGATGGATGAAGCCAGAGCACCCAGAGAGAAGAACTGAGTGGCAACGAGCAACTGTCAGATGCCCCAACATACTAACTCTGCACAAGTAGGGTTAGCATTGATTGACAGCAAGTCCACCATTGACATGCAGTACACCTTAATGCACAGCACTACCATGTCCCCAAGTGGCAGTCAGGATTAAGTGCCTTGATCAAGGACTCGATATAGTTTCCTCTGGTCAGGATCGAACCCTGGACCTTTTGGTTTTAAGATCAATGAAGTTTTATAATTCTTTTTGGGAATTATGCTTTTTGGGAAAGAATGTTTGCGCTTTCATTAATTACTATTCTGAAGTGAGATAAAACATGAGGATTGAACCTGAGAGGCTGCTTTTCTGAACCAGAAACACAACACATCATCATTTCATCTTGTAGGATGGTTGCTAAGTGAATGTGTGGGGAAGCCAATCAATATTTTCAATGTGAAGCCCTAGGGCTGCACATTGAAAATATTAATTGGACTACCCCCAAAGAATAATAAATATGGACTCTTCTAATACCTGCCATTGAACTGACATGGAAGATACCACCAGGGTTCAAAGGGTTAAGAAGACTATCTCTGTCCAGAACACTATGTAGCTGGTGGCTGAGCCATGTGGTTTCGATAAAGGGAATCTAAATTTTTTTTTATGCACAACAATTTTATTTATTTGGTTGATGAAAGGGCCAAATCATAAACAATTTTTCAAATTCACAGTTGATAAGTTTATGTTTCAGCAAGATATTCTAATATTTGTGTTAGAAATAAATATGAGAAAATTTGTCTTCCAGTGGGGTCTCTTGTTTCCACTTCATTTTATTTTTTTCTCTAAATGTGTGTAGTATATTATATGAATTGCAACCTGCATGTATAAACCCATTCCTTGAGAGCCTGAGGTAATCACAAAAATAGAAAAATAGTGATACTGTACAACCCTATTTTAGCTATTCTGATGTCAGAAATTTGTTTTTGACTGTTGATCAGAATAGTCAACTTACAGGGGTAATTTTGTTGCAGGGAATGTCATGGAATGAACAAAGGGTATGTTGGCCTATGGCACAGGGTAATACTGCAAGTCAGAGAGCACTGCAGTGGATTCTAGATGTTAACATTGCATTATTATTTTTATTATTATTTTATTATTTTTTTTGTCCAAAAATTTTCTCCCTTCATTCAATAAATTGGGAAAACTGGGGCAGTTGAAAAAAATGTTAAATTTAAATTTTTTTTTCAACAAAACCATATCACATGGCCTCTCATTGGAATGATCTTGTTGGGCTCAGTTCAGTGAGTGGGGCGGGGGTGGGGGGATTACATGATATGGTTTTGTTGAAATTTTAAAAAGCACAAAACTTTTTTTTCAACTACTCAGTTTATAAATTAGGTAGGTGGATCACTCCAATTCGTTGTGTTAAAAGTCAGACTTTCATGGGAAAAGTCATTGAAAATCCCCACCCCCTCTCATACCAGCATCTGTAGGAGGAGTAGCAATGAGAGGGATTCTTTGAAATAAGCCTGAATGCTTATTAAGAGGGTTATTATTAAGAGAGTTGAGAAAGCATTTCGCTTTGCATGCAAAGTAATGCATACCTCACCTTGAATGCAATCAAGTGTGACATTAATTACAGGTATGCACCAGGTAATATAAAAGACTGGTTAGTCAATAATAGGTGTCTTTTTCAAAGATATGATAAAGTGTATGCCAAAAAATAATTGAGTAAATTCAAAATTCAGTGCCTGATGCTGATATCTTGCAAGAGGCGGGAGAGCCCATAAAATCTGTTTGGTGTAAAAATTGGGAGGGTAACACCCTCATAGCCTGCAGGCTTATTTCAAAGAATCACTCTCATTGCTGCTCATCATATGGATGCTGGCATGAGAGGGGGGGGGGGGGGTCTTTATCACTAATCCTGAAAGCTTCTCTGGTTGAGAAAGCACCTTTAAAGATCAATGATTTTTGCCTGTTTGGTACATGAAACTCCGACAAATCATCGGGTGAAATCTTGTGGTACAGTAAAAACCAGAATAAAAATACCAATATAGAAATATTCCTGAAATACTGATAATAGTGTTACACAAGCAGATATTCAAGGTATCATGAATACATTTCCAAAACAAATGCCAGAATCTTCAAGAGGTACAGAAAGGTACTGTTAAATGCAAGCCAGAAAATAAGCAGACTGTCATCTGCAAACATGAGGTCCCCAGAGGGTGAATTTTGTGATGCTACCCTGTACAGAAGGGTAGCATTACTACATTTTTCTTCTGTGAACCTCTGTCTGAATCAGAGTCTCAAAACTAAACAGAAAGAGGTACCCAGAGGATAAATTGGCCCACTGTATGGGATAGCATCATCAAATTCACCCTCTGGACCTCATTCTGCAAATGTCAGACTGCTTATTTTCAGGCTTGGTTAAATGGTCGTCCTCGTGACTGTGTTGGCCAACTTCCTTCTTTGCACAGAATAGATATTTTCCTAAAATAGAATTTGAAAAATATATTGGCAGACTGCCAATTAGCTGTTTCAAGAATACTATTTAATGTGATGCCCTTAATCATAGTCACCAATGTAGAAGCTCTAATTCTAATGGAATGAGCCTTGTTTGTTGTAATATCAATTCCAGAGTTTTCTAGCATTTGTGAGATCCACCGTATGATGGTAGAGGTCTTGACACAGTTTTTAGTTTTAAATGAAAGAAAAAGATTTGTGCATTTACAAATTGATTCTGTTCTATTCAGGTACTCTTTGAGTGTGCTGAAGACACAATTTTTATTGTTTTTGAATGGAAAAAACTCCAGTACATAGTTAAACTTCCTTCTCTTAGATGTCTTTTGTGATATGCTGGTGGTAAAACTGTAAAACTAATTTTATGTGGTGTAATAATCAATTTAAATCTAATGATGCAAGTGTGCTGCTTCTTTGAGCTGACACCAATGCCATAAGACAAGCTAATTTTTTGGTGTTGATAAATATTTCAAAACCTGAGCCACATCCCATGTTTCTTTGTGCCTTGGTTATGGGGGATTCATGAATCTATTAAGGATTGGGGTAGACTGCAAATGATTATGTCCAAAAAGAAGCATGGTTTGGACCAGCATAGATTTATGTGTATTCAGAACATTGTAAGATTTTACTTTGGTTTGTAACATTGAAAGGTATGTAATTATCTGTACTTCAGTTGCCTAAAGAGGATTGGAATTCCTCTTGTGACACCACAAATGCCAGCTCTGCCAAGCATAATTGTATTGTGCATTTGTGGATTCTTTCCATGATTGAGAGATAATTTTTGCTGTTGATGTAGGAAGAAAGTCCTATACCTTTGAGGTTCTTCCTGATACACAACAAGAGATCATGTGAATCATGAGGTGCTCTGCTTAATGGATTTGTGAGCAAGTTGTGAATGGGAGGCAACTGAATGGGTAGGGCTACAAGCGTGTTCAGGAGTGTTGGAAACCAACTCTGAGTTGGCCAAAATGGAACCACCAATATTGCCAATATTGCCATTTTTACCTTTTATCTTTTCTTATCTTGATCAAAATTCTGATCAGAAGACTGAAAGGTGGAAAAATATATGGTAAGTGTTCAGCCCACAAAAAGGAAAAAGCATTTATTTTTAGGACATTTTTGTCAGGGTACCAGGATGCTTCAGTTGGCAACTGCTTGTTAATGTTAGATGCAAATAAATCTATGGTTGGCATAAACAATGTACTGATCAGTTGTTTGAGGATTCATGAATGTAGCCTCCATTCTGTGTTGGAGTTAGATTGTCTATCTGCTACAACATTACTCTTGCCAGGGATGTGAAGGGTAGAAATATGAATATGTTTTTCAAGACATTATTTTAAAATGCTTTTGGTGATGGCATGAAGAGATTTCTTTCTACCACCCATTTTATTAACAAACTGGGCAGTTATTTTGATGCATATGTGACAGTTGAACCTTTCACTACATAATGCTTGCAAGCCATTTTTTACTGCGAGAAATTCCAAAACATTCATATGGTAACAACTTTGAAGGTTATCCCATTGACCATTAGCTGTAGAGTTACCTACTACAGCACCCCAGCCTGTCAAAGAAGATTCAATCTCAAGGGAAACACTAGGACCTGGCTCCCTGATGGGTGAACCATTCCATTTGTGTGTATCATGTACCCACCAATCAACCTGAGAGCGAGGCTTGTGAGAAAGTATCATACCATGGTTGTATGCTTTGTGTATTTTGAGTGCTTTGTTTTTGTCCCACTCTAACTGTCAGTAGTACAGAGTTCCAGGCTTAGTTGCCCTGAAGGCAGATGTATAAAGGCCAATCACATATGCTACCAAACGTACGACAATTGTTACCACTTGATCATGAGGCAATTTAAGCTGAAAAGTTACTGAGTTGATTTCATATCCGAAGTATGTGATACATTGTGTTGGCTCAAGGCAAGACTTGGTTTTGTTAATCAAAAAACCTAAGTTGTTCAAAAGAAAGCACAGACTTTGAGTTTGATTCTTGCACACTGTTTTAGATTTAAAAAATCAATGAGTCACCAGTATAATGCGAACAGTGACTGCCATGTTGCTGAGCATAAGCAAAGACAGGTTTCAAGACCTTAGTGAAAACCCAGGGTGCCGAGGAGAGGCCAAATGGGAGACAAGTGAATTGGAAAAGTTGATGTCTCCAAAGGAGTTTTAAATATTTTTAGCTCACCTGACTCAGGGGGGAGCTTAAGTGATCACTTTCTGTCCATCATCCATCTGTCCGTCGTCCGGGCCAAATAGAACCAAATTTGATGTGTATGTTCCTTAAAATATCTCAATTCAAGTTTGTTCAAATAAAGTTGCTACGCCCACAGGGGGCTTCACAAGGGGCATTCCTTTGATAGCACCCATAAATTGTTTTCCAAAATTAAAAAAATCAACTTCTCCAGAACCATCAATTATAATCTTCTGATATTTGGTATATAACATCTCTATGGGGGTCAGATTCAAGTTTGTTCAAATCTCGAGTCCCTGGGTTAATGTTTAGGCTCCCTATGGGAGCCAAAATTTTAACTTCTTGCAACATGAGGAAATTTCTTTAAAATCATCTTCTTCAGATCCAGCAGTCAGAATAGTTTCATATTTGGTTTCCAACATCCCTAGGAGGGTGAGATTCAAGTTTGTTCAAATTGGGTCCCTGGGTTAATATTTGGGCTCTCTATTGGAGCCCAAAGTTTAACTTAGTGCAATATGAGGAAATTTGGTCTTCTTCTTCTGATCCACCAGTCAGAATACTTTCATATTTGGTATATAACATCTCTTGGGGGGGGGGGGGGGGGGGGGGGGGGGGGGGGGGGGGGGTCAGATTCAGGTTTGTTCAAATCAAGTCCCTGGGTTAATATTTGGGCTCTCTATTGGAGCCCAAAGTTTAACTTAGTGCAATATGAGGAAATTTGGTCTTCTTCTTCTGATCCACCAGTCAGAATACTTTCATATTTGGTATATAACATCTCTTGGGGGGGGGGGGGGGGGAGGGGGGGGGGGGTCAGATTCAGGTTTGTTCAAATCAAGTCCCTGGGTTTATATTTGAGCTCCCTATGGGAGCCCGAATTCTAACTTAATGCAATATGAGGAAATTTCTTTAAAACTCATCTTCGTCAGATCCACCAGTCAAATCCTTTCATTTTGGTATAGAACATCTCTAGGTGGGTCAGATTCCTATTTGTTCAAATCGAGTCCCTCGGTTTATATTTGGGCTTCTTATGGAGCCCGAATTTTAACTTAGTACAATATGAGGGAATTTCTTTAAAAATCTTCTTCTTCAGACCCACCAGTCAGAATCCTTTCATATTAGGTATACAACATCTCTAGGAGGGTCAGATTCAATTTTCTCTTCAAATCGGGTCCCTGGGTTAATATTTGGGCTCTGTATTGAAGTCCAAACTTTAACTTAGTGTAATATGAGGAGTTGTCTTTAAAATTCTTCTTCTTCAGATCCACCAGTCAAAATCCTTTCATATTTAGTATACAACATATCTAGGGGGGGTCAAATTCAAGTTTGTTCAAATCGAGCCCCTGGGTTTATATTTGGACTCCCTCATTCATTCATTAAGTACTCACGATTATCGTTCACATGTTCATGTTTTGTAGTTGCAAATAAAACAAAGATTTTGATTCACTTTTATCACTGGTGACTATGAAAATAATACTAAATGAGGTCTTCCAAATTGCAGATTCGTCAGATCACTTGTCGGTCCTAGAGAAGCAACTCGACATATTTTCCACCATATTTATCTCTGTCCATGCACCAGCCATACAATCCCTCATTTCTTTTAACTGCCGGGCAGATTACCTTTAAATAAATTTACACTATAGTAACTACGAGTATACTTGTAGCAGCAGAATCTGGTACACTGGGAACTATGCGATAACATGTAGTGGCAGCAAATGTGTTACATTTCTTACTTTCACAAGTAAATGACTAGCAGGAACCTCTGTTTTCTTGTTTTTCAACAACCTATTTGAAGTACAAGGATTGTCAGCAGCCATGTTGTCTGACTTGAAATGTTTCATCTCAACCGTTCAGGTTTTAGTCACATTCCATGCCCATTTGTGCAACCTTGATGGAATTACCTATTTTTATCATATTTCTTTTTCGAGTTTAGCCATTGTGAGCCATGTTTGAAATTAATTTCCTACCCTTTTTTCAGAAAGTAAAGCCAGAAAATGACGTATTCTTATCATCTGATGCAAAATTTTTTATTGTCTCTAAATTTCAGCTGTGTTCATTGTAGAACCAGATGGTAATGAAACATTACTCGAACTGGAGTTCAAATGTGATTTGGATTCAGAATCTGAAGTGGCCAAAGATGATGTATCGGATGAAGAGACACAATTAGACAAATCAGTCATAATTCAAAGTAGAATAAATAATTGTTTCCTGTTTGTGTTCCTATAGCGTGCATCGCACACTTGATTGCATTCAAGGTGTCTGATATTGCATGCAAAGCAAAATGCTTTCTTAACCCCAGAAGCCTTCAGGATCAGTGATAAAGAGTTATATTTAGGTAATTGTTTGACTCATCTTTGTCAGATGTGTTCTGATAAACTTTGGCTTCATGTGTTTTTATCCACTTGAAAAACCTGCACTCAGTGGTGGACTGGCTGATCAGAAAATTTCCCGATGTGTATCATAGCAGGAGCCACTTTTTACCTAGAATTGGGCAGATTGCAATTTGAAATTGAGCCAACTGGCCTGCTGTGAAGGTGTCCATTCCGTGGTTGAATAGGTACAGTGGTGCCTACTTAATTGGATATCACTTAACTGAATAACCCTGTTAATTGAATATAATTTTCCAACACAAAACCATTTATCATATCTTCAGTACAAATTTGACCTGTTAATTGAATATATTTATTTATTTATTTATTTATTGGTGTTTAAGGTCACATATTTCTGCACAATGGCTAATCATGACCGTGACAGTTTTATGGGTGGAGGAAGCCAGAGTAGTTAATTGAATATAGGTTAAAGAGTACACTCCTGTTAATTGAATAAAAAATCTTGTAACCTGTTGAGAAATAACCCTGACTCTTCCCAGTTTTCCTTTGTTTATAGACCTATTTGGCCTCAGTACATCTAATACAGGCATTTAATCTATTATATCTTTTTTGACAGAGCTCATGGAGCTCTGTCAAACAAGATATAATAGAATAAATGCTAAGTTTAGCTCTAGAATACAGGAAAGTGACACAATCACCATTAATTGAATACTCCTGTTAATTGAATAATTTTCATTGGCAAAGTGGCTAAATTCAATTAACAGGGTTCCTCCACTGTACCAGTTAGTTGATGGAAGTGGGCTGATCAGTCGGAATTTATCTGGGTGAGTCTAGGGGCCAGGGAACCACCTCAGAGTCTCCAAAACAATTGATCACTTAGAAAAAAATTCACCTTTGATCCAGTAAATGAAAAAAAATGTCTTATAAAAAGTTAAAAAATTGCAGAATTTTTTTCAGCGCCCTAGGATTTGCACTCCACATTTTGTGAGTAACTGTGTTACTAATCAGGAACTAATCATATACCACTGGTTAATTATGTAAACACATCATTATTTAGCTTGGTGTGAAATACAAAATTGCATTCATGTGCGTAGTAGTTTGTGGTCGCCACATGTGGAATAATCTTGTGGTGTTTTCTGATCAAACTAAACTTATTTATGTGCAGTTATTGAGGGAATTATTGCTGTCAGCTTTTATCAAAACAATTACTGGAAACTTCATCATTCTCTTTACTCATTGTTCACCTCATTGGCTTGATGAGTAACACCAATAAACCTGAGCAAAAAGAATGAATGTTCAAAATGAAAAATGATGTTTTAAGATGTGAGACAGACTTCTTCAGGTTTGAGTTCAGACAGTGCTTGTAACTTGTGGATAACCTGAGGTGAGACATATCCTCTAGGAGCTATTGTGATTTGCATAGACAGATAAAGAGAAAAAGAGAAGAAAGTATGCCATCAATTGACGACATGCTCAAGGTGATTTAACTTTTTAACTCGTTGACTTCTACACTTTTGAATGTTTTTATTCTTTTTTTTTCAATCTGGGTTCAACATCACTCTTGACAGGACAGCCAGGGTTATCTTGTGTCGAACAGTGTTATGGGTGGAGGAAGCTGTAGTATCTGGACAGAACCACTGAGCAGGGGCAAGCAACTGTCAAGCGTCCCCAATGTACTAACTCTGTACAAGCAGTGTTAGCTTTGGCTGAAGACAAGTGCCCCAATGACGTGCAGTATGCCTAAGTAAACAATGCCACCATGCCCTCCATATGGGCACACAATGCAGTTACCTCTGATGTGGATCAATCTGTGGACCTTCTAGTTTGAAGTCCAATGCCATAACCACTGAGCCACTGTGCTTCTTTTTGAATGGTTAAATCCAACTATGTAATATTGTTGTGCATGAAAAGAAAATCCATTATGAAAAAATAATGGTGGTGAGCAATAATTATTAATTTCAAATCCCCTGCCATTTGGCAGAGGATTTGAAATTTTATAGTGCTCGCCTCTTTTCCCTGTGGGAACCCTGGGAAGCGGAGCATGCATGTTCAACTTCTGCTTGACTGGTAAAATAGGACCTGGAACCAATGCCTGGGGTGGAAGTCCTCAAAAGTGGGCAGCCCAGGTGTAAATGATTGGCTAAACCTAATTGACTTCATCTCCATGTTGCAGTCATCAAATAGCCAAAGCTTGGTTTATATTACAGAATGGGATATAAAGCATGTGGCTCTTGGCATCACTGATCAGGAAAGAGTTAAAAGCTGTTGCTTATCTGATTGACTCAGTATATACAGTTCCGTGATCACAAAAAGTGGTATTTTTCTTGAATGGATCATGAAACACTTGCACTCAATTGCACCCAACTGGTCAAGATTCTTAAATAAAAAAATATTTTGAACTGAAGAAAAACAAACAAAAAGGCATCTCACATTTAGTGTTCTTGCATTTGCTTTCTGATGGGTGAAATTCTATGCTTATGTGGGGCATGCCTGAAAATAATTTTCATTGCGCTTTCTGACAAAATGTCAGATACCAAACGAATCATGTCTCTCATTTAAGAATGATATCTGACATATTACAAAATGGAGTTTGAGTATTCAAAATAATGTGTTTTGGGTGTACATGTACCTTCACCTTAAAACTGCTCAGAATTCATCCAACCATAACTTGTTTGGCAGGGCTCAATGAGTCTGAAGGGTAATTCAGTTCCAACTCAGAATGAAACCAACCAGACCTTGTTTGGCAGGGCTCAATGAGCCCTGCCAAACAAGGTATGATTGGTTTCATTCTGAGTTGGAACTGAATTACCCTTCAGACATAATTTAGATACATGTATTATAAGCGGGGTTCTGGGTGATTTTAAAACCTTGAATGAGAGAGAGTAGATCTTCCTTCACCAAATGCTTTATTGTGAATGAATATATATATTTTTCTTACAAAGGGGAAACTCGCTAAACTAGTGAGTGGTACAATAATCATTACAATTGCAAATATAAAATTAGATTAAATTGTTAACTAAACACTAAACATTCCGAGAGCTGGGTACGCTCTCAACAAGAGCTCCATAAGCTCTTTGAGCATGAACACCTTTTTAATGTCTCAGATACGAAGTATTAAGCTCGTATCTATCTGAACAGCGATGTGGAATATTCACAGTCAGTTTACGCTCGTGAGCTTTATGAGCTCCCGAGCTGGTATGAACTATATACGCACATAACAGGCGTTACTCGGTCCAGAGGAAGGCTTATAAGCTTTTCTCGAGAACGAGTAACGGCCGTTACATTGCAGTTATAGATTGGGAATCTGCTTTGCATAAAAAGAACGAGCTCGTGCATAAAAAAATCAAACAGTAAAATCAAACAATGAGAGAAAATGAAAATGAATAATTCACATAAGAATAAAAGTGCATCCATTATGTCTAGGTAAATACGTAACTCACTAGAATAATCTTAAAGGATGTTTTGAGAATTAACAAGCCGTACCCCGAAATGAAGGGTGGATATTTCTGATAAGATACACCGTTATATCGCGACTGAGCGAGCTACTCGAGCTCCGACAGTTGCGATATAACGTTGTAAACTTTTACGCGACATAATGATAAAAACTCAGGTACATGTAGGCGCCGTTATTAGTTCATTACCTACATCGTGACTGGGGGAGCTCCCAGAGCTCGCCCATTCACGATGTAACAATTAGGGTGCAGTGTATAATGTAAGACATAACAAATACATTTCTATAAGAACAATGGCAAAAGAAAGGTATTAGTCAACGTATTTATGGTTGCTATCTACACAAATATTCTTCAATAAGTATTTACACGATTGATAATGAAAGTTTTATCCAATTGACAATTATGTGATTGATCAAAATTTCTCGAGCTCTCTATTCACTATGGAAGCATGTTCACTTAAACATTTACACGGTTGAACGTGGCTGAATCATGTAATTAACCGGTATTTGATTACCTAGCATGTCGCTTAGCAATTTATTCGCCACACGGATATTTCTCACTGAGTATTTACACTTCAACCAGAGAATATTCGTCAAATTGGATGGAATGCAATTAATTAATAATTCCTCCCGTAATTTATTCAAATAATAATTGTTTTATATTTCCTAAGAAATTCGTTCGTTTCTTTTTATCTCTACAAATGCCTTAGTCATAAAAGTTTGGTTTTTACAAAGCCTTATTAAAAGCTTATTTTATCATTACGTTTTAGAACTAGAAGCGCTACAGCTGACACAGTCTACGATAGACACTTCATTTGAAGCAAAATTACATTTTCGAACTTGGGAGTGCTAAAGCTGACACAGTCTACGATAGACACTCCATTCAAGGCCTTTAATGGCATTTAACTTCGCCTTTTTGTATTTAAGTAATTACACAACTTTTCTATTTTAACTTTGAATTTTGTATTTGAAGAAGCTACACAATTATTTCAACATGGAACGATTTAACCTGGTATATTTTGACTGGGAGAGACTTTAATCTATCTCAGTCAAAATAAGCCAGTTCGATTGAAATTTCTCACCTTAACATATTTTAGTTCATGAATTTTAACATTTCAACGGAAATAGAATGTAGAAATATATACAAATATACATAATCTTACCTTGAATGAGAGAGAGTAGATCTTCCTTCACCAAATGCTTTATTGTGAATGAATATTTCGAAAATCGCGTGAAAAAAATATATTCGCTCGATTGTATAACCGTCTTGCATAATGCCTTTGAAGTTGGGAACAAAGAGATATAGCCAGGAGATACTTATCGTCAAACCCATTCAAGACAAAGCCGACCTTTATTGATTTATCGGACAGTTGTCGCTAAAGCATTATTGTTATAAAATCGTGACATGATAATTGTCGAATTTAGCCAGCAGAAGTTGCATAACGTGAAGGAGCCGACCGCGCAACACAGCGGTCGAGTCTGCACGATAGCGACTTCTGCTGATAAGGAAGTGTGATGGCTTTTCATGTTCTAAAAGGCAATTATCTGTAAAGGGCAATGTGACATTAACACTGGTATGTCTAGGTGTTTGCGACTTTAACCCCTGTGCACTATAGGCATTATGATACATGTATGGCTACATCAAATCGTATTCCTTCACATGCTGTTAATACTGATGAGCTGTACAGTCAATTTCTTTACACTTCCCAACTTGCCAGGACCAGAAATCACAATAATCATTAATTCTAGGCTTGCTAGTTATGTGCATGATTTCCAGCATGCAGGATGTTCTGATCACTGAACTTCATTGATATGCATCAGACATTTTGACTGGTGATTTTAAACCTCAGTCAGACATTGGCCTTTTTGTACCTGACATTGTCCTTGTCTGACCACTTAGTTTCTGAGGGGGCATGGTGGCGTCGCGGTAACCTGTTCTCGTCAGATCACCGAAGTTAAGCAACAATCGAGCCCAGTTAGTCCTTGGATGGGTGACCGTCTGAGCAATTGATTTGGACTCCCGCATTGTGTCCTTGGGCAAGGCACTTAACCCCGATTGTCCACATGGGGGCACAGTGACGTCATATACTAAGGCGTACTTCACGTCTATGGTGCGCATCTCTTCAACAAATCTAACCATGCCTGTGCTGCAGTGCGGAGTTATGATGTTGGGGAGCTGGCAGCTGCTTGTCGTTGCTCGGTGGTTCTCTCCGGGTACTCCGGCTTCATCCACCTGTAAAACTGTCACCGACACGATATGACCTTGGCTGTTAATGTGTCTGATTTACTGCTAACAATGATTAGATAACCAATACCCAGGGTAGAAGTCCTCGAAAATGGGTAACATAGGAGTAAATGTTTGACTAAACTTGACTTTATACTTGTGTTTGTGGTCATAATATAGCCATGGATGCTGAAAGTAGTATCTCAAGCAAGCAATATATAAGTTAATTAGGATTAATTTATTGTAATTTAATTTCTGAAATGATATGCGATTTGTATGCATATTGATGGTTGAGGTGATTTTTATGCCCCCCGACTTAAGTCGGGTGGCATATAGTGATTGAAGTGTGCATGTGTCCGTGTGTCCGTCCATGTGTCTGTGTGTGTGTGTCCGAGCCAATAACTCAAAAACTGTTAGGGCCACAGTCATCAAACTTCACACAATTATAAAGGACCATGGGAGGATGTGTCACACACCATAGCTGGGTTCGTACCTTCAAGATCAAGGTCACATTTCAAGGTCACACTAAAAATCGGTCAATATTCGTGTCTCGGCCATAACTCAGAAACGAATCTTAGTACAACTGTTAAAGTTTTTACAAATGTTAAGGACAGTCAGAAGGTGTGTTGCATATAATACTTTCTGCCGCATCTGAAATGTGAAGGTCACAATTGACCTTCATATGTTCAGGGTCACAAATCGTGTCACAAGCATAACTCCAAAACTATTAGGGCTACAGCCATCAAACTTCACACAATTATAAAGGACCATGGGAGGATGTGTCACACACCATAGCTGGGTTCGTACCTTCAAGGTGAAGATCACACTAAAAATCGGCCAATATTCGTGTCTCAGCCATAACTCAGAAACGAATCATAGTACAATTGTTAAACTTTTTACAAATGTTAAGGACAGTCAGAAGGTGTGTTGTGTATAAAAGTTTCCGCCACATCTGCAAGGTGAAGGTCACGGGGGGGGGGGGGGGGGGGGGGCATGTGTTACCTTAGTAATATTCTTCTTGTTTTTCATAACTTGATAAATGTTTTTCCTTTTGAATGAATGTCTTTGCTTTGTCCTAACCCACTTTTCAAAATAAAAAATTGGATGTCTGATGATGAAATTAACCTCTTACATGCTGCTGGCAGTTATTCCTGCGAAGTACAAGTACAGGATTTCTCTTGCCACTGAATTAAGTATAATTTCTTAACATTTAATCAAATTTTCCCCCTGTAAGTTGGATGGATTTTTTCATTAATGATTTATTGAGTTAAACTTAAATGAATTCTCTATCAAATCTAGTCATGGCTGCTGTGCAGAAGCCTTGACTAGATTTGATTAAAAATATCTTGAAAATGCTCAGCAGGTTAAGAGTACAACTGAAATTGCTACTGGTGCACTCTTAGTATTCACATGTTCACACTAGTTTTCCTTTGAGTGTCTCCAAGACCACAAGTATTAGCCTATGTTGAAACTAATAAATCTGTTGTCTGCACAAAATGTGATATGAATACATTGATATAAATGGCAGAGACTTTAGCTACGTATATTATAATAGAAGCAATCGGTGCAATTTAAATTATAACAATTGAAATGAATTATCTGCCACTCTATTGGAGCATTATGTGGAAGGAGTGTGTTAAGTTTTGTATGAAGTGCTATGTATGTCACACAACCACCCATCCCATATTAATACATTAAGCAACAGGTAAATCATTTCAGTACTTATGTGACTGCAAGTAAAGTGTTAACATGTGTACACAATTCAAGCAAACTTCAAACAATGCTTCCACTTTTATGCTATGATCTGTATATCTTGGTTAATATCCTATATATCATTTTTATCAGATTGACAGTTCTCAAAACCTTTTCTGAACACCATGTTGGGGGGTTAGTGTGTTCAAGAAATTAAAAATCCATTATCTTACTAATGTTGTTCAGAACAGTTCATTGCACAATTCACCTTCTGTTCAGCCCAGAATTATAAGTGAACAATAAAAAAAAAGATTCTATGTGAAACAAGAGAAATATTGACAACAATATACTGTCTGCTGGCTCCCTTCCAAGGCAGTCATTTCTTACAGGCATTTCCTCTGGCAGAGTTGAGGGTGACCTATCTTTATCTGATCACACTTATAAATACAATAGATAAGTGTATTGAGTTGGGGGCATCTATTGAAAGGTCAGTAGTTTGATCCTGACCCTGCAGCATCTGTGTTGGGTTCTTTGGCAAGACCCTTAATCCCAGTTGTCCAAGCAGGAGCATGCTGGTGCTTTGTAGTAAAGTGTGCAGTCTTACCTTCAATCACCTTGTTTGTGCAGCTTTTAATTTTTAACTCGCCAAGTATTTTTCAACATCCTGCCAGTTGAGTTCTCAAGAAAGAATAAATACACTTGAAACAACATTTTCAGAGCTATATAAAAGGTGTTGTTTGTGGCTTAACCCTTTACCCAACATGAAAAGCAGCCGACACTTGCAAAAACAATTCTTGAATAACTAATTTTTTTCATTTGTCTCAAAAACGTAGGTTATGACCCCTCATTGGAACAAGCTCGTTCCAACGAGGGGTCATAACCTATGTTTTGAGACAAAAAATGAAAAAATAATGAAAATTAATTGGCGATTTTTGAGAATAGTGCTGGGCAGTTTTGGTTGTTATGTTGGATAACGGGTTAAGGGTTAAGTCATGGGAATGCTTTTATAAAGTACGGTGCACACTCGCAAGTGGGAGGTGGAGGGTATTAGGTTAGCTCCATTAATGACCAGGTTTGCATTCATATGAAAAACACATCTCCCCTGTCATGATAAACTGATGTGATGCAGACAAGTAATCAGTTTTTGGTATACAGGGAGAGATGGGAGGGTGATTAACCCTTTACCTAACGAATCAGCCACATCCTCCCATGTAATTTACAAAATGAGCAGTTGAAGAAAAAAAAAATTTCGAAATACTTCAACAAAACCATATCATGTGACTCCCTCATTGGAACGTGCTTGTCGAGCTCATTCCAATGAGAGGTCACATGACATGGTTTTTTTTTAATTTGGGGGAAAATTATAATAAATTTTGATATTGTCTGCATTGGATAAAGGGTTAACAGAAGAGCAATGA
The DNA here is from genome assembly GCA_031216915.1 of Pictodentalium vernedei. Lineage (NCBI taxonomy): Eukaryota > Metazoa > Mollusca > Scaphopoda > Dentaliida > Dentaliidae > Pictodentalium > Pictodentalium vernedei. Next base: position 413,872,061 of record CM062296.1, read on the forward strand.
ATTTGGTTTTAACATTTTGTTGAAGTTGCAATGTCAAAAAGTCTGAAGAGACAGTTGTATACAATAATGGCTCACAAATAGCCGAAAAAAGTGTTACAAATATGTTTTTGGTTAAGCCAGAAAAGAAAAATGCCAGTTTGATTTAGAAAAGTAGGAAGGAATTGGCAAATAAAATATAAGGTGCATGCAGAAGTTTTTAAGAGAGCATGGATCAGCTAATGCCAATTAAAAGTACTGGGAATCAGCTTTCAGTTCTACAATAATTTTATGGTGATCTGTTGCCATTTTAAGCTTAATCCTACAAAATTCTAATCAAAGAGTGCTAAAGTATAGTGGAGCAATCTTTCCAGAACAAATGCTTTCAGCTCATTAATTTTTACTTCAATAAGATGACATCATTCATGTTGAAAATTTCCTTGTTTTAGGAGATTTAGTTGTTTACAGGCAGATTAATGTCTTTTGTGCAGCCTTGAAAAAATTAAAAATTAAAGCTGATATTGGATAGAATGACTATTTTTTACAAAAAATGGTTAAAAAGAGGTTTTATTATTCCACTAATCAAATAAATCTTTAAAATGTCTCTCATGTATACACAAATCATGAAGAGGCAAATTCTTCTCACAAAACCGTACATAATAATGTAATATTTTGGTCTGCTTAATTGGTATATTAAGACTGGTAACCATTGCCTGGAGTGTGAGTTCTCTCTAAAGCAATTTGGCAAGAGAATTATAAACAATTCTTTATCGAAACTTAACTATATAATTCTGTTATGGTCACAGTACAGTGGAACCTGTTAATTGAATAGTCACTTTGTCAGTAAAAATTATTCATTTAACAGGAGTATTTAATTAACAGAGATCTGACCACGTCCCAATATTCAAGAGATGAACAGACCATATATTATATTTTCTTTGACAGAACTCCACATGCTTTGTCAAACAAGATATAATAGATTAACTGGTTGGACTCTTTTCTTAGGTATGACAACTTAAAGGCTTCATATTCTATGGATGCGATTCACATTATCTTAAAAATTGGAAGTGAATTTATTTTATCTGCATGGATTTGCCATGTTACAATTGTTGGGAGAGGGCATATGGGCCCTCTCCCATAAATTGTAACAAGGTAAAAACATGTAAACAAACTTTTACAACCAAGAAAAATTTAGCACTCTACCAGTTAAATACTTGCTGTAGATGTAACGGAAATTCAGTGATTATCAAGGTAATTCTGACAATATTACAAGTTCTTGTTATTCATTTAATTATTATTCTGTAACCCATATGTAAATTTTAACAGATCAAATTTGTACTGAAGGTATGGTAAATGGTTTTGTGTTTGGAAGTTATGTTCAATTAGAAGGATTATTCAGTTAAGATATAATTGATTGAGTGGGGTCCACTATATAGTAGTTTGTGTGTAAAGTGATCTTAACCAATTTATTTATTCATTCATTGTGAATTTAATGGTACTTTCAACAGCCAAGGTCTTATCTGTTGGGACAGCTTTAAGGGGAGGAAGCCAGAATACCCTGAGAGAACCACTAAGCAGGGGTGAATAACTGGTGAACTCCAACTTACTAGCTCCACATGGAGTTAACATCGTACCATTGATTTACAGTAAGCTTCTGCACACTTGGTCACCATACTCCAACTTGGTCAGTTGGGATTAAGTGTCTTGCCCAAGAACCCAATGCAGATAATGTGGGATGAAATCTACGATCTTTCGAACTGAAGTCCAGTGCACTAACCACTGAGCCACCAAGCTCCCTGACATGCATTACATGAGTAAAATAAATGAATTCACATATTGATAAACATCCTCCTTCCCACAAGACTTGAGTAACAGACAAGTTATCTGCTTCTCTGGAGTATTTCGCTTTCAAATGTTGGGTTAACTGGTAGAGTGCTAAATTATTTTTCAAAGGTGATTTGTAACATGTATATTTTTTTTTAAGGAACCATGCTACAGTTTAGTAAGATTTTGTCTGCAAACAATTGTTTTGTTTTAATTGTAATAAAACAATTTTGTTTAACCCTTTGCCCAAACGTAACAGCCAAAACCGGCCAGCGCTATTCACAAAAATCGGCAATTAATTTTTATTATTTTTTTCCATTTTTGTCTCAAAAACATAGGTTATGACCCCTCATTGGAATGAGGGGGTCATAACCTATGTTTTTGAGACAAAAAATGAAAAAAATTAGTTATGCAAGAATTTTGTTTGCAAGTGTCATCTGCTTTTCATGTTAGGTAAAGGGTTAACAATTTTTTGTGTTTCAACTGCTGAATACAAGTAAAGCCATGATAGTGGTTTCTAGCACTCAACCAGTTAAACAATAAAGGAAACATGCAAGCTTGACATCATTTCCAACAACAAATTAAAGACAACCATGAACAATTTTAGAAATTCACCTGCCTTTTATTCATTGGAATAACATTGAAAGTATTTGTTTTCCTAATCTTTTAGGAACAGATGTTTGGATTAAGGGATCAGACTTATGAAAATCCTTCATAAATCACACAATGATAGGCTCACTGCATCTCCTAATTGTGTAATTAAAACAAGTTGCTGGTTTCTTTATACCCTAAATTGGAGTGACCATGGCCAAAGTGTCAGTAATGTTCATTGTAGTGACATTAATCATGAAGTTTGATGACATTGTACTTGCTGGAAGAGGATTTCCTTACCAGTTCTATAGAATTTGTCCACCATGGCTACTAATTGTCTCTTTATTGAAGCATAAATGAACAAAACTAATTTAGGAGGTGATGCCCAGGTCTTTGAAAGCAAATTAAATCCTTTACCTATCACAACTAGAGGATAATTCTTGCAGAACAATTTTCAAGATCAAGATTACTTATTTTCACTTTTTGCTTAAAATTAAAAATAAAGCTCATTGGAATGAGCTCATTCCAAAGAGAAGGTCATAAGCCATGTTTCAAAGATAAGAACAGGAAAAATATTAAAATATGACTGATGATTTTTAATGACACTTTTGACAGGTCACCTTGTCTCTGAGAGTTTTATGAGTGGAGGAAACCAGAGAAGCCGAGAGGTCTTTGGTTCGAATCTCACCTGCGGCAACCGCGTTGTGTCCTTTGTCAAGACACTTCACCCCCATTGCCCATGTGGGGGCATTGTGTACTAAGGCGTATTGCACGTCGATGGTGCACTTGTCTTCAACCAATGCTAACCCTGCTTATGTGGATTAGTATGTTGGGGAGTCTGACAGTTACTTGCAGTTACTAAAACTGTCTGACACAAGGTGACCCTGGATGTCGAAAGTGTCATTAAACTCCAATAAATGTTTAAAAGTACCCAGCGAGAATCACTGAGCAGTGGTGAAAAGCTGTCCAACTTCCCAGTGTACTAACTCGGAACAAGCTGGGTTATAATTGGTTGATGGAAAGTGCGCCAACAACATGCAGTATGCCTTAGCATACAAGACCACTGTGGGGCAATCAGGATTAAGTGCAGGACTATGCAGTTACTGCTAGTCAAGATCAAAGTGTAGACCTTGCAGTTTGAAGTTCAGTGCTTTAACCACTGAGACATGATGACCCTGATAAATCCATTGTGTTAGGTAAAGGGTTAACTTCCAATGCTATGATCTATAATGAATTTGATGATGATAGAAGTCAATTCAGTATAGAGAGAGTGGTTTGCAATTGAAAGATGGTAAAGTGGAATGTCGTTGAGCTTGTTCCAATAATTAAGGGGTCATCAACTATAGCGTAGAAATAAGAAAGGGCAGGAAAAATTTGTTATGTAGAAAAAAAGTATTCATCATCTGTTAACTCTTTACCCAACTCCGACAATATCAAAAATTATTATTTTAAATATTATTTTTCCAAGTTTAAAATTTAACAAAACCGTAGCATGTGACCCCCTCCTTGGTACATGCCCGATGAGATCATTCTAATGAGGGGTCATATGATTTAGTTTTGTTGAAATTTTTTGAAAAGTAATATTTTTTTCAACAGCTGAAATTTGTGGGTTTATTAGGTAAAAGGGTTAATCATGTGCCGTGAAGTTTAAATATGAAATATTTGTTATAACAAATTTGTTACATTTTGTTTCTATATGACATTGGTGCTAGATTCAGTAATAGTTTGGTTACTAGTGTGGTGATTAGGAGAGCAGAGGTGAGGACGTATGAACATGTTTCATACAGGTCCTTGAAAGAGCCTAAATTTTAGAACTGAATTTTCAGGCCCTTGAAAAACAGACTTTCCTGGAAAATGTCATAGAAAACATTGAAAAATATATCTTGCTGATTGGTTTGCTTATTTTGGTAAAAATGTGTAAGCAGATATATTATTATACAGTATAAACCTTATACGTAGGTAATCAGTATTCCTCTGATTCGTCGAGAGGTACCATGCTATTTCCAATAGTTGTTTCAGCTATCAACGGTTCTAAAAATAACTGTGCACTACTCCTGTGTTCTGTATGGACACTTCGTAAAAAACGTTGCCAATTATGTGCCACTCTCCTTGACAATCAATATATTAACCCTTTGAACTCTAGTGGTATCATCCATACCAGTTCATTAGCAGCAATTAGAAGAGTCCACATTTATTATTTGGGGTAGACCAATCAATATTTTCAACATGCAGCCTCTGGGGATGCACGTTGAAAATATTGATTGGTCTACCCTACACATTTCCTGAACAGCCATCCTATTTAATGACATTATGATGTATCATGTTCCTGGCCAGAAAAGTGGCCGCTAGGGTTCAAAGGATTAAGTTAGGTCCCTGTGAATCACATATTTTCAATTCGAATCTAATCTCAAATCGAAACTAATCTATTATTCAGAATCAAATTTACCCTCGAATCGAATACAGGTGTCTTGAAGACACGAATGATAAAATATTCCAACTAAATCCTCAAGGCAAGGTTTCATTGAAGGCATACCTTGATGATGTCGTTGGAATATTACCCAGTAAGGATTTTTGTTCAAAAACAGAAATGGGTGTGAAAATTCTGTACTGGGCACTGCATGGGGCTAGCCTCTAGCAATCGTGAGCTCATGGTCAGTATTGCTTTGGAACTTTAAAATTGCTTTCAGCAGTGGTAGTGACTAGTGAAACTGGAATTAGCATGGATGGTGACATAGGTACAGTTGCTTTTTATGTTAATATAGTGGAAATTACACTCAGTCTTTATTTTCAACCTCCTTTATGTACAATTTCTATCTCAGTTATACGTTTTGTTAAGATGACTGATACCAAGCAAAATTCCAGTGCAAAGATTCAGAGTAAAATGAATCGGGCAGTCGATTTCGATTTGAACTAAATACCAACTTAAGATTTGAAATCAAATCAAATCTCGAAGCTTCACAGGACCCTATATTAAGTCTTCCGATCAGTGACATTTGATGGTGTAAAAGTTCACAAAGGTGACTGCATAACAGCTTTCACCTCCTCAACTGTCATGGTGTTTTACCAAAAAGGATAGCATGAAAACTAACACGGAACATACTTTCCAATATCATCACTTGTGTTTTGCAATTATAACTAAAATATGCAGTGAAAATTCAATTTGCAATGTCGGGGAAAAATGAGTACATCACAAACATATTTGTTTTGTGAAGACATCAAGCAGTGGGCAATTGTAAGGCATTGGAAAATTTAACACCATCAAGAAAACTGTTTTTGTTGATCATTGTTCATTTGCAGGAACAAATTTATTTATTTATTTATTTATTTATTTATTTATTTATTTATTTATTTATTTATTTATTTATTGGGGTTTAAGGTAACATATTTCTGCACAATGGCTAATCATGACCACGACAGTTTTACGGGTGGAGGAAGCCGGAGTACCCAGAGAGAACCACCGAGAATCGACGAGCAACTGTCAGCTCCCCAACATACTAACTCCACACAAGCAGGGTTAGCATTGGTTGAAGACAGGTGCACCATCAACGTGCAGTACGCCTTAGTACACTGCGTCACCATGCCCCCACATGGGCAATGGGGGTGAAGTGTCTTACCCAAGGCCACAATGCGGTTGCCACAGGTGGGATTCGAACCGAGGACCTATGGGCTTGCAGCCTGCACCTCTACCTACTGAGCCACCGCGCCCCCCGTTTGCAGGAACAAATGCTGCTGCTCATCCCCAGGATGGCAGAAGTGGGACACTTTTTTGTTTGTGACCAGTGAGCATTGTAGCAATCCAATTGTAAATGGATCAATGATGTGCATGTACAGCTATTTTTGTGTGGCTAGAATCAAACCGGCACATATTTCTCACGGATATTGCAAGTAATTTGATTGAATTTACACATATTCAAACATATCACCTGTGAGACATATATAAATCCATCAAATGACCCATTGCCTGAATTTCATCCCTTTCCCCCATTGTAGACAATATCAAAATTTATAATTTTAAATATTTTTTTTTTAATTTAAAAAAAAAATTTAAATAAAATCATATCATGTGACACTGCCTCATTGGAATGAGTTTGTTCCATTGAGGGCATACATGATATGGTTTTATTGAAATTTTTTTTTTTCAGCAGCTGAATTTGTATATTACATGGGTGGATATGGTCGGATTCATTAAGTAAAGCTTAAAAATTCAAATGTGACTCATACAGTAGTGAAAACTGGTTCATTTATCAAAAAATTGATATACATTTAAAAACCAGAAGTCCGGTTATGAACTGTGCACTTATCTAGGCTTAATTGCGCATAGGAATTGTGCGCAATTGCCATATATCGAATGGCATCCAAAGCATGGCAGGTTCTCCTGGTAACTCATAGCAAACACAGGCAATGTTTCTGCCAATGGACCTCCGTGTTACCCAGAGCTCCATTGGCTGAAACATTGCTTGTGCACAAGCCGTATGTACAGAAATTGATGGCCTTACTATGGTCATAATGTGTAGATTAACACGCAGATCGACATACTATTTGTGCGCATTTCATGACAGGACTTCTAGTTTTAACTGTTAGGAGTACAGCCCTACTGGCTATGCCTCAGAAGATTCATTGTTTGTGGTGGCAGCTTGTGACAGTGATTTTGGTGTCTTCTATGAATTATCATAGATTTTTTATTATCAGAAGTTTGCAGTATTGCCAAATCTTCTTTTCAGATCAATCAATCCATTTCCACTCTTCAACACCACATTAAGGGACTTGATATATTGTCATATACACCAAAAGCTAAAAATTAAAGGCTTATATCCTGTCATATCCACTATGAGATGGAAATAAATCTTCATATTCATATAGGATAATTGACAGTTGTTCCACTCTGCTGTGGCATTATGGTAATGAATGGTTGTACTGACCGAACAATTTCTTGAGAGAAATAATAAGGTGATGTCTGAATCAGAGATGGAAATGGAATTCTGTCATTCCTAGACAATTTACTTGGTTAAATTATTGTTTAGGCATGTCCTTTGCACCGTGAAATTGAAGTGATCAGGTATTGGATGATTTTGCCGGTGGTCTCATCAAGTTCTTGTCAGAAATTCTATTTTATGAACTCGCTTAGTAATTAAGTTATCTATATGTTTACTTATACAACATCTTGGGAGTAAGTTAGTATTTTTTTCTTTATCATTATTATTTTTATGCCTTTAGTGTGTGACCTGACTGGATTATTAAATTCACATACAGGATTCCTTATAGGAACTCCAAGAATATCACAGAGCTATTTCATCATTCCTGAAGACTCAAATAAAGTAAAGTAAACGGACACATTTCAATATTCATGAACAGTATGCCTCATGATGTCCAGACCTGTTACATTGGTAACATGGAGGTAAAAATAATGTAGCTCCTTACTGGTTTAATACTCAGATATTATGTCAAAGTCTGTATGTACATCATGCACACAAGTAGCTCCTTACAAGTTAAATGAAGATATTTGTCAGATAGAGTCTGAACATCACGCAAACAAGTAAATTCAAAGAAACAAAGAAAAAATTTAAACAAAACCATATCATGTGACCCCTCATTGGTACGAGCTCAACGAGCTCGTTCCAACGAAGGGGTCACTTGATATGGTTTTGATGAAATGTTTTGAAAAATAATATTTTTTCAGCTGCTAAATTTGCATATTACGGATGTGGCCGATTCATTGGGTGAAGGGTTAACCATAGTGAGCAGGCAGCAGAGTTATCCAAGTATATTTCAGAGTTTATCAAAATTAATCACATAATCGCCATCAAATAGCTCATAACAGAAAAATCATTCAACACGTCTAATAAACATGTGATGTAAGAAGTAAATGTTGACGTTAATCGTAACATTGGGAGAAGTTGGTTTCAGAAGTAGAATTGAATTAATCTTCTCTTATATTTCATTAAGTATCGCAGTACTAAATACTTTTCCATAGGTGACCATTATTGTGTTCATTGTTCAGGTGTAAAAAGTATGATCGCATCACTTTAAATTTGGCATTCAAATATCTTGGTCAAGTTTTGCCCTTCAGACAACTTTTTCTGACCTGAAAACAGAAGGTCATGTAACAAATAAGAGAGAAAAACTGACAGGAAAAGAAGTACCTGTCACATGCACATATTTTTCAGGGATTTCCCAACAAAACACACCAATAGTCAATTGTATTTTTTAGGTCCACAAAGTCATCAAATCACCCTCTTTATTTATCTTGAATATTCAACAATAATGCAAGATGTCAGTAGAATGCTTTAAACATTTATTGAAACAATATATTTTGCCAAGGCTGCTTAGTTTTGGAGATTGCATCATTTCTGAGTGAAACTTTTCAAGGTCGGTAACTCAAATTAAAATATTTAGTACAGTCATACCATTAACTGTTCATCTAATATGATTAGTAGATCACATTTGCAAAATAGATTTCATGAATGACTAAAAATCTTCATTTTTTGCTTCAAAAACATAGCTTTTGACTCATTGAAACGAGCTTGACAAGAGGCAAAAATGGAAGGAAGAAAAGATTTTGGTTAGTAATTTTTCAATTCAAACTGGCCATTTTTAGTTGTTACAGGTAAAGGGCTAAATCACACATTATATGATACATTTGTAATGATTTATTGTGATATATCTTAACCATGTTCACTAAAATTCATCTGAACCTTGGCTCAAATCGATTTTAGTGAACTCCTTTAACCCTTTACCCAATGAATTGGCTGCATAATAATATGCAAATTCAGCAGTTGAAAAAATATTATTTTTCAAAAAGTTTCAACAAAACCATATCATGTGACCGACGAGCTCGTTCCAACGAGGGGTCACATGATATGGTTTTGTTGAAATTTTTTGAAAAAATTCAAAAAATGTTATTTAAAATAGTAAATTTTAATATCATCTGCGTTGGGTAAAGGGTTAAGAAATTTCATATCAAATCATTACTCATTGTGCACCAAAAAGTAGATCTTCTGTTTCCCAAGACATTTTTTGTAAAACTGCATGAGGGCGAGTGGTTTTTAGCTCACCTTGACAAAGTCAAGCTGAGCTAACCTCATCGCTCCCATTGTCCGTCAACACCATGTTTTGGTCTTCTCCTTCAAAACCACTGGGCCAATTCAAGTGAAAGTTTGTGTGAGTGATGGTCAACATGCCCAGCCTCATACGGAGGGGATGGGGAGAAAATGCTTCATAATATTTGTAAAATCTTCTTCTCATGAACCAGTGGGAACAAAGACTTGATATTTGTTATGGAGCTTCCTTTTGAGTTGTAGAATCAAGTTTGTTCAAACGAAGTTCGTGAAGCAATATTTGGCTTTGTAATGGGAGGGTAAGATTTTTGGTCCTGCCCCAAATTTCTATTTTCTGAACCGATGGTCCGATTTGAACCAAATTTGTTATGTGTTATTATTGGATCATAAGTACTTGACTCGTGAAAAAAAAAAAAATCCTGCATCCCCATGGGAACCCCAGGAGCTAAAAATAGAAATATTTTCAAATGCCCATATTTAGCCAAACCACACGGAACAGAGAGCTGTTGTTTGGTATGAAGTATCCTTAGGACCAGTAGAATTGAATGATAAAAAATAATTGTCATCGGTTATATTAGGGTGTTCTGTAAAAAAATGCTGAGTCAGCATATTTGCAAACATTTTTAAAAATCTTTTCTCCAGAACCAATGGTCAGAATCTTTTGATATCTGGTATACAGCATTCATAGGGGGGTCAGATACAAGTTTACTAAATTAAAGCCCATTGGTTCATATTTGGGCTCAATACCACAGCCCAAATTTTTAACTTAGGGCAATATGGGGAATATTCTTTAAAAATCTTCTTCTTCAGAACCACCAGTCTGAATCTTTTAATGTTTGGTATCCATCATTGTTATGAGGGTCAGATTCAAGTTTGTTCAAATCGGGTCCCTAGGTTTATATTTGGGGTCGCTATGGTAGCCCAAATTTTAACTTAGTGCAATATGAGGAAATTTCTTTAAAAATCTTCTTCAGATCCACCAGTTGGAATGCTTTCACATTTGGTATACAACATCTCTAGTGGTGTCAGATTCAAGTTTGTTCAATTCGAGTGCCTGGGTTAATATTTGGCCTCCATATGGGAACCTGAAATTTAACTTAGTACAATATGAGGGAATTTCTTCAAAATTCTTCTTCAGATTCACCTGTCAGAATCCTTTCATGTTTGGTTTCTAACGATGTTGGGGAGCTGGCTTCTGCTCGTCGTTGCTCAGTGGTTCTCTCCGGGTATTCCGGCTTCCTCCACTCGTAAAACTGTCACCGACACGATATGACCTTGGCTGTTTAAACCCTAATAAATAAATAAATAAATAAATAAATAAATAAATAAATAATCAGTGGGATACTTAACTGGTATGGTGCTAGATTATTTTGGGTCCAGAAAATTTCTTTGTGGGTCTATGCCTTCTTACAATTTATATAGGAGAGTGCCTGCAGGCACTCTCCTATAAATTGTAACATGGCGAATCCTCACAAAAAATGTAACAAGGTGAATAAAATAATATCACTTCAAAGACAATATGAAGTACATCCACAGAATATGAAGCCTTTAAATTGCAGTACCTGCACTTCCAAATAAAGCCCAAATATGGGCTTCCAGCACTCGACCAGTTAAAAAAGATTGATATTATGTAGTAAGGTTTGCATGGTTTTTCGAATCCCCTACCATGGACCTGGAAAATCTTTGAATAGTGAAACCTTCTTTGAAAACCATTGAAAACGAGATATCAGATGATCAGAGGAGATTTATTTCAGCAATATTCATTCAGCTGAATATTTCTGAAATAGATTATCTCTGCCCAATAGATTGTCTGTCTAATAGAATAAGTACCATGCATTGGATTCTGGATGTCATTGTGATATCAGATTGAAATGGGCAATATTGAGTACAAACTCCCTTGGCTTGCATGTACATGTACTCCTTTGGAACCTCTGTGTGAATCCAGGGAAGTAGAGCAGTGCTTGGTTACTACCAAAATAAGTTCTGCTTTACTGGTAAAAAGGACCTGGAACCAATGCCTCTGGAAGTCTTCTAAAGTGGGCAGCATAAGTATAAGTGATTGGCTAAACTTGACTTCATACCTATGTTGTGGTCATGATAAGCCTTTTGAAGGAAGCACACTGTTTTTTCTGAAAAATCCTTGAATTTCCCCCTTTTCAATCCCAGGAAAATATACCACAAATGTCCTGGAAACTCCTTGAATTGACTAGACATGCAAGTGTAGGAACCCTGTTTGTCATACTTTATATAACCAGCAAATACAAAGAGACTCTAAAATCACTAACCTCTATCATGAATATCCCCCCAAAAATTAATTGTATTTTATTACAATGAAAACTTTGCCAGTGAAAATTATTCAATTAACATGAGTATTCAGTTAACAGGGACATAGTCAGTTTCTGGTATTCTAGAGATAAACTGAGCATTTATCCATTATATTGTATTTAACAGAGCTCATTAAGCCCTGTTAAACATGATATAATAGATTAAAGGCCTGTATTGGATGTACTAAGATCAAATTGGTCTGTAAACAATGGGAATTCGGTTATTATCAAGGTAATTTCTCGACATATTACAACATTTTTTATTCAGTTAAAAGGAGTTTATAGTAGATATGCAATTAACAGGTCCAGTTAGCACAAAAGGTATGGTAAATGGTTTGTGTTTGAAAGTTATATTCAGTTAACAGGGCTATTCAATTAACACTTATCCAATTATGTGCACTTCCCCATAGGAACCCGGGAAGTAGAGCAGTTCTTGTTTACTTTTTACTTTAAATATTAAGTCCTCATTCATTTATAGAGGAACCCTGTTCTTTGTTTAGCCACTTTACAGTTAAAATGTTTATTCAGTTAACAGGAGTATTCAGTTAACAGTGATTTGGTCACTTTCCTGTATTGAGACAAACTGAGTATTTATTATATTCTATCTGGTTTCACTGAGCTCATTGAGGTCTATCAAACAAAATAAATGTACAGTGGAGCCCACTCAATTGGATATCTCTTAACTGAATAACCATGTTAATTGAATATAATTTCCAAACACAAAACCATTTACCATACCTCCAGTACAAATTTGACCTGTTAATTGAATATAGGTTATAGAAAAAACTCCTGTTAATGGAATAAAAAATCGTGTAACCTGTCGATAAATTACCCTGACTCTCCCCAGTTTTCCTTTGTTTATAGACCTATCTGACCTTAGTACATCCAATACAGGCATTTAATCTATTACATCTTGTTTGACAGAGCTCATGGAGCTCTGTCAAACAAGATATAATAGAATAAATGCTAAGTTTATCTCAATAGCTGTTAATTGAATACTCCCATTAATTGAATAATTTCCATGGGTAAAGTGGCTATTCATTTAACAGGGTTCCACTGTATTAAATATATTTCTCATTCAGCTCATTCCAATGAAGGATCACATGATATGGTTTGGTTGAAATTTTGTTTAAAAATAATATTTAAAATAGAGAATTTTTATATCGTCTGCATTTGGTAAAGGGTTAAAGAGTTAAATAAGCCTGCTGCGGGTTACTTCAATTCTTTCTAGTTGCTTACAGAAATTCACAGGAACACCTATATGAACAGGTACATTTTGCATAAATTAGTTTTTCAAAGTTGCAGGCAACATGATAATTAGCATAAGTATATTTGACAAGTTTCCGGTTGGTTGCATTTCTGATCTGAAGACTAGACAGATCATTGTGATTACCTTTGAGTGTATAGAAAAAATAAACTATCTCCGGAGAATTTTTTTTTTTATGACATTAATTACCTGGAGGTGGTATTTTAGGAGAAGGCAGAACTACCCCTATAAAATGCAGTGCTTGCCTGCTTTTCTGGTTTTGCTATTTTCTAACTCTAGAAAAACTAATTTGAAATTTGTTTGGTCATGTTCAGGTAAAAGATTTTTTCTTACAGTTTTTCATTCTCTGTCGACTTTCCCCACCTCAATATTGTAGAATGTGATCTGTCGAAAAAGATATGTGAGAATCCCCAGTGGTATTTTTGTTTGATTTTCTGATTTGGGTTTCACAATATTTTATTTATTAAATCTATGCTCACAAGTGTTAGTAAGTGTGTTGCGACAAGATCGCGATTGGTCTAAGAAAGAGACTGATTTTGTGATTACATCACCGTAAGGGGGTGTCCCCACTTTGCCGTCAGGTATTGTTCTCATAAAAAAGGTGTTAATAGGATAGACAATAGGGATTTAAGTTAAAGTCTGTACTATATTTTCCTGAATTTTTCAGATGGATATCTCAGGATGAAATTATGTTTTATTGATTGATTGGCGCTGATAATTAAATTATTTTTTTTCGCAATATTTTAACCTTTTTATAATGTGGATAGCAGACGACACTTGCAAACAAATTTCTTGACTTACTACAAATTTTTTTTTTGAGACAAAAAATTAAAAAACATTTAAATAATGATTTTTGTTATCAGTTGCAAATGATAGATAATAGATATATACACAAAATTTGAATTAAGGTTTCACAAACCAACGAGATGTGCTACAGAATCACGATATTCATTAACAGTCTTACTACCATCTAACAACTGTCTCTTTTCATCATCCAGCATGTGGTCCACACGTCGATATTTCTTCCTTCGTGGTCTTATAGTACCACAATTCTGTAACTGCAGAATTGTTGCCTCATTGAAACTTTGGTTGTCTTTGATTAAGTTTATAAACTTGTAGATATCTGGATGACAAGCTGCAAGCTTTGACAGTGTACTGTGCCGTCCTTCAACATGATTCGTCGTATGCAGACCTGTGGTTTCAAAGTGATTCCACATAAAACTGTCACCACCTTCTACCCACTGCTGTGTTACAGAGTCTGCAAAGCAGCAAACTCCAGGAATATCTATATCCATATTCTCTGTAGCGAACCACCAATAGTCTCCTATATCGCCAAGTCTTAGAAGTGGGAGAGCTGCAGCACGTTTAACAAACATATTAACACTCTAGTCGCTGACAAATGCAACTTGTAAACCATGTCGTTGGGCATTTTTCCAAATTGCCTGTCTATAATGGAACATGCACCCTTACAGTGTTGGAACAGATTGAATTATTTCAGGAACATCATTTGCCCGTAGACAGTTTAATTCTTCTTGATAGATTGCTGGAATAGTTCTATGCTCGTGTTTGCTTTTTTCTCTCATTTCACTGAGAAATGTGTCCACAATAATTTTAACATTATCTGGTTCGTGGTTATGTAGGATCCCAAAACTAGTTATGCTGTCTTTAGTGTTAATAGTAGCCGGACATCCAGCTTTACAACATCTCCAATGAAAATTGTCTCATCTTCTGTTTTTCACTCGGAACTTGAAGCCATCATAAATCAAACTTCGTCCACCTCTTGCATTGGGAATAAATCAGACATTCACTTGTGCATTAGCCATTTTGATATACTAAACACGGAATTTCCCCGTGGGAACCCCGGGAAGTAAGCAGCACTTGTTTACTGTGGTAAAAAGTGGTGTAAAAACACCATGAAAAAATAAGCCAAAACTGGGTCGAGCGCCATCGGCGCACACCCAGTATGGGATGCTCTTCCATAGTACAAATCCACGACTTCCGTAAAACAGTGTGCAATGCGTCAATTCGTCATTCTTTTGATTATCTGCACACGTGGTGGATGTGTGCCATCTTTGCTGCAGTAACAGTCATATTTTAACTCGTCGATAATGGTTTTCCTGTGACTGGATTTATGGATCTGAAGATCGTATAATAACAGGACTGTGTTTTATATATTCTCGTTTATATTTTCAACCACATTCTCATTGTATATTATTTACTATTCCGTTTTCGCAAATGTTTTGTTTTCGACATCACGCGATTTGACAATGAATTTTTCGGTTGATGAATTAATTTTTGGAGTTAGGTGTCAATCTGGGACTGTCTGGACAGGATTTCTTCACTCTGTTGAGGGCTGAATTTCTGTTTTTTCGGTCCCTGTCGACCATCTGGGTTCTGTCATGTACCCATCATTTTTTTTTTCTGCCACCTTTTCTCATAGTTGAGGGTGTTCTTCTACTTTCTGTTTCTGTTGAGTTCACCTTTTTCTTCCACTGCTCTCACCTCTGTTATTTCCAGTTCGGTTCCTTTAGGGCAATTCCTTTTGCCCCCGCCTTGGTGCGTTCTCGTGGTCGTTTCTTCCGCAGCCGCAGGTGGTGTGGAACGCTGTCGTTTCAGGAGCCTCCCGACTTAACCACGTCTGATGTGAGTTTACCCCCTCTGTGGGGGATGTGCAGCTCCTCCCGCCCCTGCAGGGGGTGGGGAACGCTATCGTTTTGGGGTCGCCCGATTCGACCACGTCTGGTGAGAATTGCTCCCCCTCCGTGGGAGGGGGGGCAGGGGATGGGGGGACACTGTGGGGGCAGGGGATGGGGGGGGGAAATAAATTTTTTTTTTTATTCCAATTTTCACCAAACTTGGCACGGGTATGTAGTTTCCTTTGGGCGAAGAATGTGCTGTTCCTATATATTTTCTATTTTTGCTTTTTTTGTTTTTTTTATTCCAGTTTTCATTAAACTTGTTTCATTTGTCATTCAAAAGAAAGTTTATTTAATACATAAATACAATTATATTATGGGACCAAAAAAGTTATTAATTTGCCTTTCATGACTTCATTCCTTTGTAGTGTTGATGAACCATGTCTACCTGAATGTGACCTCAAATACTTTTTTGAACCACTTTGACAGGTGAGCGATTAAGGCCCCTTGGGGCCTCTTGTTTTTAAAGTTACATGCATCACCCTATTGGTTTGTAGTTTCTGTTATGTGACTTCCAGTCCACAGGAGTTTACATTCAAGTTCAATGGGGACTTTCAGTGTTGTTTAGTGAAAAAAGTGTGAAGAGAATGAACATTTTTGTAAATTCTTCTCATACCATTGTGAACTCAAGAGGTGAGTAACTGCCGCAGTGTGAGAATTGCGTTACGTTTGATCGAACGTGGAGGACCTTCTGAAGTATCTTCATGTGTATTTGTGTGGCTGGGGTGGGGGCAGTTACTGGTGGTTCAGCGGTTGAACTTGGCTTATTTTTTCAAGTTTTATGAATTGGGGTCATTTGATGAACAGGCTTTTGATCAGCAGGCATTTTTAGTTCACCAACTTTAGTTGTGTGAGCCTATCGCATGGCTCAATCGGTCGGCACCTGCGTCTGCGTCGGCGTACGTGTCCAATAATGTTAATGCTTCTGTTTGGTCACTTACTTGCCCTATTTCTTATCAACCTACCTTGCAATTGTTTACAACAGGCTTGCACTGCAGTGGAAGAACCTAACTCAGATAAAATACTCTCTATTTTAATCTTTCCCAAGAGATTTGGGAAAGAAAAGTGGTGTAAAAACACCATGAAAAAATAAGCCAAAACTGGGTCGAGCGCCATCGGCACACACCCAGTATGGGACGCTCTTCCATAGTACAAATCCACGACTTCTGTAAACCAATGCGCAGTGCATCATAAATTCATCATTCTTTTGATTATCCGCACACGTGGTGGATGTGTGCCATTTTGCTCCATAACAGTAATAATTCAACTCGTCGATAATGGTTTTCCTGTGACTGTAATTATGGATCTGAAGATCGTATAATTACGGGACTGTGTTTTATATATTCTCGTTAATATTTTCAACCACATTCTCATTGTATATTATTTACTATTCCGTTTTCGCGAATGTTTTGTTTTCGACAACGTGTCAACGCGATTCGGCAATGAATTTTTTGGTTGATAAATTTAATTGTTATTGGAGTTAGGTGTCAGTCTGGACAGGATTTCTTTACTCTGTTGAGGGCTGAATTTCTGTTTTTTGGGTTCTGTCATGTACCCACCGTTTTTTACTGCCACCTTCTCTCGTAGTTGAGGGTGTTCTTCTACTTTCTGTTTCTGTTGAGTTCACCTTTACCTCTGTTATTTCCAGTTCAGTTCCTTTCGGGCAATTCCTTTTGCCCTCGCCTTGGTGCATTCTCGTGGCCGTTTCTTCCGCGGACGGTGTGGAACGCTGTCGTTTCGGGAGCCTCCCGACTCAACCACATCTGGTGTGAGTTATACCCCCTCCATGGGGGATGTGCAGCTCCTCCCACACCCACAGGGTGGGGGAAACGCTGTCGTTTCGGGGCCCCCAACTCGGCCATGTCTGGTGTGAGTTTTACCCCCTCTGTTGGGGATGTGCAGTTCCTCCCACTCCCGCACGGGGTGGGAAACGCTGTCGTTTCGGGGCTGCCCAACTCGACCACGTCTGGTGAGAATTGCTCCCCCTCCATTGGGAGATGTGCAGCTCCTCCCGCACCAGCGGGAGGTGGGGGATGCTGTCGTTTCGGGGCTTCCCAACCCGACCATGTCTGGTGAGAGTTATTCCCCTTCCGTGGGGAATGTGCAGTTTTTTTTATCGTGGTGGATACTGCGGGAGCTGTTGGATTTCTGGTGAAAAGATGCCTGGTTCCGAGACTATGCGCCCTCTCCAGTCGACATCTGAGGCTGTCACTAGGGTTGTGACTCCTCCTTTTGAGGCCGAGCTAGGTGGCTCTCTCCTCTTTTCCACCAGTTCCAACAGCTCCCGTCGTATCTGCTGCTACTGCTGTTCCGTCTACAACGTCATTGGGCACCGTTTTTAGCCAGCCTCGGCTTATCCCTGCAAGGGTCTGCAGGGATGTCTGTAGTGTGGTTGTGGGGTATTGGCCTCAGCCTTCCCCAATTTCAACTCGGCAAAGTCGAAGGTGGCTGCCGACTGAACCCCCTACTGTGTCCTCTCAGCCGTTGAGCACAGTAGTTTTATACCTGCAGTGGTCTGCTGTGGTGTCTGGGAGTGTAGACGTGGGGATAACGGCCTCAGCCTTCCCTGACTTCAACTCGGCGAAGTTGGAAGTGGCTGCCGGCCGGACCCTCTACTGTGGTCTCAGCGCCGTCGAGTACCACAGTTTTGTCATTGGCGTTTTCTGTCCACTCATTCTGGTCACACGGCCAGTTTTGCGGGACCAATGCCTTCCGTGCAGCCTGGACCTTTTGCCCCGCAGAGGTCCGCGGCAACTCTCCCGAGTTGCGGCTATGTTGATCCCCGGGGTGTATCATACCCCTATACACATCTGCCCTCAGATGTTTCGGCTGCCGCCCATCGCCCCACTTCAGGTGTATTGGAGGATCATGACCCTTTGCTGGTTAAGAGGGTCAGGTGTGAAGCCACTTTGCTGGTTCGTTCCCATGTCGAACCGGCTGGTACGGGCAGTGAGCTTAGGGAGGCTCTCTCCATACTCACTCAGGTTTTGTCGAAGAGCCTTCCCGTTGCTTCCAGCAAAGCAGCGAGTGGTTTCCAGGTGCCCCCTATGGCACTGCCTCCCGGGATTGGAAACAGGCCACTTTCTGATCCCCCTGGTGCCTACACCATGGGAGGCGTCGGCTGGTTTGCCCACGATGGGCTATGTGTCTTCCGACTCCGGGGAGGAGTCAGACATCCTTGATGTCGAGAGCCAGCAGTCTTCTGACTTGGGGGCAGCTCTTGACTTTGTGTTTGGGTTCCTTCCGGATCTCAAACCATCAAACCAGCCGACAGTGTCAGCTAGGCTGCGATCATCGGTCTTGCGTCTACAGCCTGTGGAGCAACCTGCTTCTGGGCGTCTTTGACCATGCCAGTCAGTACAGGTGGTTGAAGCATTTTCAGCCTTGGACTCTAAGCTGAGTTCCAAGGCAATGAAGGCTCTGTTCTTCACCAGGGTTGACACCTTTTTGCCTCCGGTGTATTATCGTTTCTATGATTTCGCCAATCCGTCAGTCTGCCAGAGAAAAGTCTCAGGATTCTTCATTCAGTAGAGGAGGTGGTTTTTCCTCTCAAGGGTCTCTTCGGGGCTCGAACTGAAGGTCCTCACCTCGATTCGTCCAGGTTGGAGGAATCATAGCAGAGTTCGCAGACTGTTGGGCCACCATCATATCCAATCCTTGGGTGTTAGATGTTGTTCGGTCCGGGCTGCGAATATCCTTCCGAAGGCCCCCCACTCTGTCCAGAGTGCCTCTTCCAACCACAGTTCCTTCAGACATTTTATGTCGGGAGCTTTTGTCCATGGAGATAGACAATCTCCTGGCCAAGGGGGTTATCGTGGTCATCAAGAACATTCAGTCAGTGGGGTTTTATTCCCACCTGTTCTTGGTGCCGAAGAAGGGTGACCGACTCTGACCGGTTATCGATCTGTGTATCCTGAATCAGTCTATCATTGCTCCCACATTCAGCATGGAGACTTTCAGGTCGGTCCGCCGTTCCATTCACCAGGGAGTTTTTGCTTCCAGCATCGACCTGCGAGACGCTTACTTTCACGTTCCGATTCATCGGGTGATACGAAGTATCTCGGGTTCGCTTTTCTGGGACGAGTTTAACAGTTGAAGGCCATGCCTTGGGCCTTCACCCGACTGATGTCGCATGTGATAGCCTTCCATCGCACACAGTCCAGGGTGACTACTTCGGCATATCTAGTCAATACCCTCCAGAGGCATTCCAATGCTGCCTTACTGGAGTTGGATGTCGACACTCTGTTGAGCTTGCTCACGTCGCTAGGATTCAGAGTCAACGAGGGGAAGTAGGATCTGGTCCCTTCTCAGTCGTTTTGTCATCTTGGGATGGCCTTCTGCACTCAGTTCAATACGGTGGCGGTTCCCCAGGCCAGGGCTGTGATTCTCTCAGCTTTTGCTCTGACTCTGTTCCCAGTCCACATCCGCGACAGCACGGGGTATTCTCCGGCTGCTCGGTCTCTACGGTTTGGTGACGGATCTCATTCCTCTAGGTCGGCTGCATGTCAGACCTCTCCAACACTTTCTTCTCAGTTGTTGGAGGCCGAATGTCAATTCTCTGGAGCTGGTGCTTCAGTTCCAGAATCTCTTATCCTCACCTTCTCCACTGGACGAGTGTTCAGTGGATCACGCAGGGTGTCCCGTTGGACTTACCCACGTCCGATTGCTTTCTGACGGCCGATGTCAGCGATCTCGGATGGGGTGCGACGTTGGATCCTCTAGGTCTTTCCGTTCACTGGATGTGGGACCAGGATCAGGCATCTCTACACATCAACCAGAAGGAGCTTCTTGCTCTTCTAACGAGTTTCAGGCAGTGGATCCCTCACCTGTCGAATCGTCAGGTCCTTCTGTTGTTCGACCATTCGGCAGTGGTTGCTTTCATTCAGAATCAGGGCGCCATGCACAGGTTCCAATGTACGAATTGGCTTGGGATCTTCTATTGCTCGCTCAGGATGTCAATGCTGGGGTGGTTGTTCGTCACATTTCCGGTCGTCTGAACGTCCTAGCCGACTCCCTGTTCTGACGGGGCAGGTTCTTTTCCACCGAGTGGATGTTCCACATGGCGGTGTTCCATCGATCTCTTTACGACTCGTTGGAACCATCAGGTGGACACTTTTCTGTCCCCATGTCCAGATGCTCTGACTTTCGCCATGAACGCTCTGGCCCTCCTTTGGGACGGTCTTGTCGGCTACGCCTTCCTGCCGGTTCCGATTCCACCTCAGGTTCTCGCCCAGATATGAACCTTCAGTCGTCGAATCCTTTCGATAACACCCCTGTCACCTCGGTGGGTGTGGATCAATCTGCTCCGCTCTCAGTTAGCGGCGGTTCCGGCATGTCTCCCTCTACGTCGCAACTTTTTTTGCCAAAGTCGCCCGAGGAGGTTTCAAGTTGACCCGACTTCATTGTGCCTTCGCACATGTCTTTTATCGGGTCCTGTCTCCTCCGTAGTGGTTTTTCGAGACAAGCAGTGGAGTTGCTTTTCTTCTTCAAGGAGGCACTTACTCCACTGGTTTAGCCTCTCGATGGTGTGCGATCACTCTGTTGCTTCTGTCACTCCTTCGATCACACCGCTTGCGGAGTTTCTGGTATATGTTTGTTTCTGGGGGTCTCCAGCAATGGGTACAAGTCCATGCTTCGGAGACCTTTTTTCATATGTGGTACCGCATTGTTTCGACACTCATCCTTGCCTCTCCAAGCTTGTTCAGCTCTTTTCCTTGAAAAGGCCCAGGACTTTGCAGTTTCCTCCAAGATGGTCACTTTCTTGGGCGCTGCTCTGCTTGGGGGTGGGGGGCGTTCGTGCCTTTATCCTGGATGGATATGCGTTTTCTCACATGCCAGATCTCTCCTGCATCCATTTCTCGATGGTTTTGTCTTGCTATTCGTGCAGCTTCCGCTCGTCTAGCTACTGGTGATTGTATTACCAATTGTTTTTTCTGCCACGAGGTACGTGCATTGTCTTCCTTTTTTAATAACTCTGTCATGTTGTCGGATGACGGATGTTATACTGGCAGCCTACTGGAGAAATGCTACATTCTCCTTTTATCTGCGACAGTTGCAGGAGCCGACAGAGGACCTTTGTCCTGGGGGCCCTCTTTCTTTGGCTCAGGCTGTTGTCTATCCCAGCCATTCAGCCTTTTTCAGGGTCAGTTCCAGCTCTGTGCTGTTACTGCCCTTTCTGTCTGTGTGTCGCACTTCACCATATGCCTCATCTTTCATTGTCTTTTACTAATGTTTGTGATGCTATGGTTTGATAGGTCTAGTGATCTCTTCCTCTGTCCACGGTTCCAGTGCTATTTAGTTATGTGTGGGTTGGTTATTTGATTCCCTCCATCCTATTGTCTATTCAGCCTGTAGTAAACAATTGCAAGGTAGGTTGATAAGAAATATAAATTTTATAGTAAATTTCCTTTCTTATTATACCTACCGCAATTGTTTACATGGAGGCCCTCCTGTCTTCTTATTTGGGTAAGAATCCTTCCTCCCCGCTGATCACATAACTCCTGTGTTGTCGGAATCAAAAGAATGATGAATTTATGACGCACTGCGCATTGGTTTACGGAAGTCGTGGATTTGTACTATGGAAGAGCATCCCATACTGGGTGTGCGCCGATGGCACTCGACCCAGTTTTGGCTTATTTTTTTGTGGTGTTTTTACACCACTTTTCTTTCCCAAATCTCTTGGGAAAGATTAAAATAGAGAGTATTTTATCCGAGTTAGGTTCTTCCACTGTAGTGCAAGCCTGTAGTAAACAATTGCGGCAGGTATAATAAGAAAGGAAATTTACTATAAAATTTAGATTTCCATATCATGGCCTTTATAATGCTGCTATATGATGATTATTATCATTCTACCATGCTTTAACCCCTCATACCCTGCATTTTAAACATTTTTCTTGACATTTTTAGTTGCGTTTAGTTTTCTGTTTAGCTCGGAATTTCATTTTTAACTTAGTGTTTAGGTCAGCTGCTGTGCTCCTTCTCTTTCCATGGCTCTTATATTCATCATACATGTTCCTCAGTATCATTGTTCCATGATTAACCCCTCATACACTGCATTTTAAACATTTTTCTTGACATTTTTAGTTACGTTTAGTTTTCTGTTTAGCTCGGAATTTCATGTTTAACTTAGTGTTTAGGTCAGCTGCTGTGCTCCTTCTCTTCCCATGCACTTATATTCATCATACATGTTCCTCAGTATCATTGTTCCATGATTAACCCCTCATACTCTGCATTTTAAACATTTTTCTTGACATTTTTAGTTGCGTTTAGTTTTTTGTTTAGCTCAGAATTTCATTTTTAATTAACTTAGTGTTTATGTCAGTTTCTGTGTTTTACTTTTAAGAGGTTGTGTTTAGGTCAGCTTTGTCGCAAGTTATGAGTCTGTTTGCTACAGTTCTTGTGTTTGCCAAAGTTACTATCAAAGAGGAATGTTGGTGAGCTATAGGGCGTTGGCTTCCTTCTTGTCCTTCTCTTCCCATGGTGCTTATATTCCATCATGCATGTTCCTCATTATCATTCTAGCATCATTTAACCCTTAACCAGTGAATTTCTTCAAATTTTTCATCCCATTTTTAGCCCGACTGTTTACAGTGAGGGGTATAGTAATGACTTTTGTCCGTCCGTCTGTCCATCTGTTAAAATTTAGAGTTTTTGGTTAAAGTTTTTTACTGAAGGTTTAAGTGGGTTTTTTTTTTGTTTTTTTTTTCTTTTCCTGTTTAGTTGACATTTGGAGTTTTGGTTAAAGTTTGTGGTTAAAGTTTTTTTATTCAACCTTCAGGTACAGGCTATACCCGGTAGTTTTTGTCTGATCGTCACGTAATTTCATATGCAGGTTTTAGGTCATGTCTTCATGAGAACGTCCCCTGTTGGTTGTGATCGGTCAACCGGTATGGCTGCGCGAGCCCAAAAACCCGAAAACCATTAGCACAGTCTACAGGTCCTATTTATGAAGGGATTTCATTGCAACTTCATAGACTGTATCTGTATAATGCCTAGATGAGAATGTCCCAGTTTGGGCATGATCTGTCAACCATGATGGCTGCCCAAGCCCGAAACCCAAAAACTTTTAGCACAGTCTGCAGGTCATGTTTAATATGGATGCATTTCATTGTAACTTGATATGATGACTCTGTATGATGTCTACATGAGAATTTCCCCATTTGGGCGTGATCTATCAACCGTCACAACTGCCCGCGCTCAAAACCCGAAAACCTTTAGCACAGTCTACAGGTCATATTTATGGAGGGATTTCATTGTAACTTGATAGGTTGACTTCATATAATGTCAACATGAGAAAGTCCCCTTTTGGATGTGATTGGGCAACTTTGACGGCTACAGGTGCCCAAAACCCGAAAACCTTCAGCACAGTCTACAGTCATATTTATGAAGGGATTTCATTGTAACTTCGTAGGATCAATCCACATGATGCCCAGATGAGAATGTCCCCTTTTGGTTGCGATCATTCAACCATGATGGCTGCCCGAGCCCGAAGCCCGAAAACCTTTGGCACAGTCTACACGTCATATTTATGGAGGGATTTCATTGTAACTTGATAGGTTGACTTCATATAATGTCTACATGAGAACGTCCCCTTTTGGGCAACTGTGACAGCAACAGGGGCCGAAGCCCGAATACCTTTAGCACAGTCTACAGGTCATTTTTATGGAGGGATTTCATTGTAACGTGATAGGTTGACTTCATATAATGTCTAGATGAGAACGTCCCCTTTTGGGCAACTGTGATGGCAACAGAGGCCGAAGCCCGAAAACCTTTAGAATATTCCACAGGCCATATTTATGAAGGGATTTCATTGTAGCTTGGCAGGGTGACTCCAAGTTTGTGGTTAAAAACCCAAACAAACACCACCACCCCCTACCCCCACCCCCCCCCCCACCCCCAATTAGGTTTTTTATTTTCTTCTTTTCTCCAATATGCATTTTGAACTATTTACAGTCACTACATGCGGAACCTTTTTTTTAAACTTATGTACCCACCCCCCTGCCTCCCCCCCCCCCCCCCTCACCGCCGGGGGCCAATTAGGTACTTTTTTTTCCTTTCGTCAAAAATGCTTGTTTACAGTTATGGTTAAAAACCCAAACAAGCACAAGAACCACCGCCCCCCCCCCCCCCCCCCCCCCCCCTAATTAGGCATTTTATTTTTTTTTTTTTATTTCCTCCAATATGCATTTTGAACTATTTACAGTCACTACATGCAGAACCTTTTTTTCCTTTTGTCAAAAATGCTTTTTTGTTAACGTTTGTGGTTAAAAATCCAGACAGAAATTATCTCCCCCCCCCCTCCGCCCCCCCCCCCCCCCCCAATTAGGCATTTTTTTTTCTTTCCTCGAATATGCATTTTGAACTATTTATAGTCACTACATGCGGAACCTTTTTTTAAACTCACGTAACCCCCCCCCCCCCCTCCCATACCCATCCCCACCCCACCCCCCACCCACCAGGGGGTGGGGGGGGGGGGGCAATTAGGCACCTTTTTTTTCTTTCATCAAAAATGCAGTTTTACAGTTTGGGTTAAAGTTTGTGGTTAAAAACCCAGACAAACACCACCCTCCCCACACCCCCACCCCCATGGTGCCAGTTCGGTATTTTTTTTTTCTCTGCTCAAAATGCATTCTGAAGGATTTAGACTGACCACATGTGGAAAAAAAAAGAATGGACTCCCCAAACACACCCCCAATTCTCACCCCCACCCCACCTCCACCTCACCCAGGGCCATTCATGCAATATTTTTTCTTTGGTACAAAATGCATTTTTAGCCTGACAATAGTCAGGGCTATAGTCATGACTTTCGTCTGTCCATCTGTCTGCAAACAATTGGTTTCCAACTGATTACTCCAGTTTGGATTATTTGTTTTCAACCAAAGTTGATATGTGTATTTTCCAGCCAGTAATACAGGCCAGGTTTCAATATAGGTTCCACAACCCCCCCCCCCCCCCCCCCCCCCCCCCCACACACACACACACACACACACACAACACACACACACACAAACAAACGTGTAACTTAGGCAATTATTCCCAAAATGTATTTTGAAAGATTGGGAGTTATTACATGCAAAAAAGAAAATTGACTCATATAGCCCAACATTGCTTTATGTACTGCATCTTTAATCCTTTACCTGACACAAGATGAAGCCAACAGTACAAATTATTTTTCTGAAACATCAGATTTTTTCATTTTTTATTTACTTCTAACCGTGGCTTATTACTCCTTATTGGAACAAGCTCATCAAGTTTGTTCCATTAATAGGTCATGAGGTATGTTTTGAAGTAGAGAAATGAAAAAATAAAATTTGAATAGCAAATTTTGTATATCACGAGTGCAGATATGGCAGATTCATTAGGTAAACTGTTAACAAAAAATGGCTCCGACTATTTTGCATCTAAGCATTGCCATTCCTGGGACAGTCGGGCTGCATGCGTGACATCACTCTAGTTAATGTTAAGTTTTCTGTTTACCTCACATTTAGACATTTTCAGTGTGTTAAAGTTTTTATTTAGGTCAGCTGCCGACACCCTTTTCATACCGTGGCCTTTATATTGCTTCCATATTGTGCTTATTATCATTCTACCATTATTTCATTCTCACCCAGTGCATTTTAAACCTTTTTCTTAACATTTTTTAGTTAGTTTACTTTTCTGTTTAGCTCAGAATTTCATGTTTAACTTAGTGTTTAGGTCACCTGCTGTGTTCCTTCTCCTCCCATGGTGCTTATATTCCTCATATATGTTCTTCATTATCATTGTCCCATGGTTTCACCCTTGTCCACTGAATTTCAATTCAAATTTCTCTTCAGCTTTTGAAATTTGAGTTTTCTGTTTAGCTCACACTTAGAAGACATTTTCAGTGTGTTAACGTTTCTATTCAGTGCAGCTGCGGAAACCCTTTTCATCCCATGGCCCTTATATTGCTTCCATATGGTGCTTATTATCATTCTACCACTATTTAACCTTCACCCTATGTGTTTTAAACTGTTCTCTTAACTTTTTTATTTATTTACTTACGTTTAGTTTTCTGTTTAGCTTAGAATTTCATGTTTAGGCCACACAAAGTAGATCTTCTGTTTCTCAGGCCATTATTTGTAAAATTTCATGCGGGCGAGCGGTTTTTTATTTTATTTTTTATTTCTGTAATTATTTCCTTGTCATCAAAAGTTCATGTTCTTGGTTTATGTTTTAGGCCTCATAATCTATGGAATAGCATGTGTGGTGGTGTAATTCGTCCCTTGAGTGCAAGAAGGCTTTGCAATGCTTTAGCATTGCAAAGCCTTCTTGCACTCAAGGGACAAATTTATAAAATTTTTTAACTTGGGTAAAATATCATACATAAACCATTTAATTATTTTTTTTAAGTTTACATTGGTTATAAAAAGAGAGCATGCGGCAGCCAAAAGGACCATGCAGGAGGGCCTGAGAAACAGATTTTTATTTTTTTTAGGCCTTAACTTAGTGTTTATGTCAGTTTCTGTGTTCCTTCTCTTCCCATGGCCTTTATATAAATCATACATGTTCCTCATTATCATCCTACCATGATTTAACCCTAATCCAGTCAATATTTTTCAAATTTATTTCCACAATGTTAACGTTAAGTCTCTGTTTAGCTTGCACCTAGACATTTTCAGTGTGTTAAAGTTTCTGTTAAGGTCTGGCAACACCATTTGTAAAACATCATCTCCGAGGTTCCTCATATGATCAACAATTAATAATCTAATTGTGCCATGTTGATTTTCTTCACAAGTGATAATGCGCGGAAAAGGCAGTTTCCATCACCACATATTTTTTTTAAAACAGAGGATTCTTCCATTTATCTATATAGTGTAGAGACAGTTTAAATCAAACATAGTTCACTGAAGCACCTGCCAATGAAGACTGGTTGGTTCAAAGTGATACTTCTCACTTAATAATGTGGTCATTAACCCTTCTGCTGTTAAAATTATTATTATTTCAGTTTTACTTTTAAGAGGTTGTGTTTAGGTTAGCTTTGTCGCATGTTATGAGCCTGTTTGATACAGTTCTTGTGTTTGCCAAAGTTACTATCAAAGAGGAATGTTGGTGAGCTAGCTTTTGGGCGTTGGTGTCCTTCTTGTATTGAAAAGTGTTCACAACCATCACACCTGTGTCCAAAGGTGTGATTTGGAAAAGTCGAAGTGTGATAATTTTTGCACTCCTTATGATCAAGTGAGGCATACAATAGGTGTGCAAGTGTGATCACATGCCTCAAAAACTAAGCACTTATACACTGCTGGAAAGACTTAGAGAACCCAGTGCTTAAGATCATTGTATTTTATCATCAAAGTCACACAAGTTCTTTCATTATTATAAAAAACACAGAAACCCTGGAAAAATTCATTATTGAATACCAAGGGCAAATGTTTATGCTATTTCTTAAGGGACTTGTTACATAGCAAGAGAAATATTTGTCACACTTATTCTTTTGAGACAAACAATAGGTGAATGCAATGATTTTGGTTTCCGTCTTGGAACAGGCTGACAAAGTGATTTCCCGGTAAGACTTCCATAATAATAGCCTGGTTTTACAGCAAGTTTAAGGTTTTAAGGAAAGTTTAAATTAAAATATATAAATTCTTAACTCACTAAGTGTTGCTCATCGATGCTCGGTGGATCTCTCCCGGTACTCCGGCTTCCTCCACCCGTAAAACTGTCATGGTCATGATTAGCCATTGGCTATAAGTATGTGACCTTAAACACCATTAAATAAATAATAAATAACCCGCTAAGTATTTAAAAATACCAACATATATCATCATCTCAACTCTATTGCCAAGCTTTCGATCCGAACTGGATCTTCATCAGGACACTCGAATTAGGAAGAACTACATGTCAACAATACAAAAAACAATTGCAAAATGAACCAGTTCCGTTACACATAATGACGTTGTCCACACGATCGCCGAGACGTCCTAGGGAATGCCTGCAATTACGGCGCCGAATTGACTGTTCCTAAAATATAGGTGTGGTATGGCTGGTCTTTGTATTAAAGCCATTCCCTTCCCGCGTCCCCAACTTTCTCATCCACATGTCCTCTCGTATTAGTCGCTCCCGCTTACCACCACTCACAAACTCTAATACCACCACCACCACCTTGAGATCATATTCACCATGATGTCCCACTGAATTGAAATGGCTGAATATCGGTTTATCATCATGTAGTCTGATGTCTCTGTCGTGCTCCTCTAATCTGTCCATCAGATGACGTTCTGTTTCCCCAACATAAACAGCACCACCACATATCTCGCAGACCAATGCATACACTAAGTTCCTTGAACGGCAGTTGATGTTCTGTCGCACCCTAAATTCAGTAGAACCGCTCTCGTTCTTAATACCAGTCACAATGATTTTGTCACAGAATTTACAGTCACTGCTGCATAATTGGGCGGGGTAATTCACAGCCTTCGTGGTTTTGCGATGGAAAAAGAAATATTTTTCATAAAGTTTTGCAGCAGCCATGACTAGATTTGATGAAAAATTCCTGAAAATTTGACTCAAGAAATCACTGTCGAAAAAGTAAACTCAGTTTGCAGTTAAATGTGATCAGATTTTCCTTATTTTATTGGCAAGATATTTCCTGTCCTGGGCAGAAATAGGGCCAGCAGCATGCAAGGCGTTAAGCTTTTCAATTTTGTATGCATAAATTGTTACGCAAAGGATAATTTGGCAGTCAGTAAGCAGATAACACCTGAGGAATAATAGATTGGTGAAGAAGATGCATAAATCAACTATTTCTACATAAAATTCTGTGAGGATAAAGAATTATTGAGATCTGTTTTACAAATGCAGGGGGGGCTCACTAATTATTTAATACTGCAGCAATACAGGGTTGTTGGATCAAATTACTAAAATTCAGCCTTCCAATGAATGCAAAATTGATCTGTCTATTTTCCTTATGTTTGTTTATTGGAGTTTAACAACACTTTCAACAGCCAGAGTCACATCGTTGTCAGACAGTTTTATAGGTGGAGAAAGCAGGAGTAACCATTGAGAACCACCAATCAGTGCCAAGTAACTATCAGTAGAAGCAGAGTTAACAGCAATTGAAGGCAAACACACCATCAACATGCAGCAGGCCTGACATTCTGAAAAATCAAGGAGTGCAAAACAACTTCCCTTGTCAGATCGCTTGGGAGTGCAATTGCACCTGGAATTTTTAATGCGTATACTTGTATGCTATTTTGGTTATATTCACATCAAGGTATTACTATTGTGACTGAAAAATTGTACTACATTCAGCTACACAGTGGAAAAATGACATTATTAAAAATGTTGGATTCAATTCTTATGTGACTGTCTTCTACACTCAGAATGTATTGAAATGCGACACAGTATGGGTCATGAATTATTGTCTAAAGTTGACAAATGATACACTGGAGCCCACTTACTTGGATATCCCTTAACTGAATAACCCTGTTAATTGAATATTATTTCCCAAGACAAAACCATTTACCATACCTCCATTACAAATTTGACCTGTTAATTGAATATAGGTTATAGAATAAACTTCTGTTAATTTAAGAGTTTTCCTTTTTATAGACCTATTTGGCCTTAGTACATCCAATGTAGGCATTTAATCTATTATATCTTATTTAACAGAGCTCAACATATAATAGAATAAATGCTAAGTTTATCTCTAGAATACAGGAAAGTGACACAATCCCCGTTAATTTAATACTCCTGTTAATTGAATAATTTTCATCGGCCGAGTGGATATTCAGTTAACAGGGTTCCACTGTAATAGATTTTAAAGGCAATCACAAACAGGTCTGGCATTCCAGAAAATCAAGGGGTGCAAAAAATTGTCCTCCTCAATTTTTTTCTTGGTGTGTAGTAGGTGTGCACCACTCCTAAAGAATGCCAGGCCTGATGCAGTTTGCTTTAGGACACCGTTCAACCATGTGAGCAGCTGGATTAAGTGTCTTGTCTAAAGACATGGCTTGGTTATCACTAGTTACAATCAAACTGTTGACTGTTCAGTTTAAAGTCCAATGCTCTGACTACTGAGCCACCATGCACCCGAGTGCATGGCGTGTTAACTGATTGAGTGTTAGAAGCCACTATTATGGATTTATTGAAGAGTGCTGAAAGTGACTTCGGTGGCTTTGCACTGTATGCATTAGCTTGTTTGTTCAGCAGTACAAAAATTTTGTTTGGTTACAATTTATTGGAGAGTGCCTATTGGCACTCTCCATTAAATTGTAACAAAACATTTAGTGATGAACAAAATCATGCTAAACTAAGGATCCTCTTCTGGTAGCATGGTATCTTTAAAAAAAATACTCCTATTACAATACCCTTTGAAAAATAATTTAGCACACAACCAGTAAACTTCTAGGACACTGTTTGGTTAGGTAGAAATATCCTATCCAGTATATTCTCTCTTGGGAGCATGGTGATTCACTGGTTAGAGCATTGCACTTTAAACTGGCAGATCGACATTTCCATCCTGACCTGCAATAACTACGATGTGTCCATAGGCAAGACACTTAATCCTGATTGCCCACATGGGGG
Organism: Pictodentalium vernedei; assembly: GCA_031216915.1. Taxonomy (NCBI): domain Eukaryota; kingdom Metazoa; phylum Mollusca; class Scaphopoda; order Dentaliida; family Dentaliidae; genus Pictodentalium; species Pictodentalium vernedei. Next base: position 413,903,334 of record CM062296.1, read on the forward strand.
CAGAATGGTGCCATGTACTATGGCATATAACATGTTCATGGTGCATTTGCCTTCAACCGCTGCTAAATCTGCTTGTGCAGAGTTAGAAAGTAGGAAAGTCTGACTGTTGCTTACCACTGTTCAGTGGTTGGGTATTCTCAGACTTCCTCTACCTGTAAACTGTCCAACACAATGTGACCCTGGCTATTGAAAGTGTTGTCCAGTAAATAAATGAATAAATAATATTCTCTCACAGACCTTCACTTCTGGAACATTATGCTACATAATGATTCTGTACTATTTATTTATTTATTTGTTTATTTATTTATTTATTTATTTATTTATTGGTGTTTAAGGTCACATAGTTATGCACAATGGCTAATCGTGGCCGTGACAGTTTTACGAGTGAAGGAAGCCAGAGTACCCAGTGAGAACAACCGAGCATTGACGAGCAACTGTCAGTTCCTCAACATTCTAACTCTGTTCAAGCTCCGCTCAAGCAGGGTTACAGCGGTTGAATACATGTGCACCATTGACGTGCAGTACGCCTTAGTACACAGCGTCATCATGCCCCCATGTAGGCAACCGGGATAAAGTGCCTTTCCTAAGGACACAACACGGGTCATCCCGGACGAGGATCAAACTTGGAACCTCCAGCATAGAAGTCCAACAGTCTACCACTGAGCCACCACGCTTCCGATTCTATACTAACATGATGACATTTTCTGAGAGACTTTACCAGCAAACAGTTTAGTGATGGTTATTTCACATTGCACAGAAGAAAGATAAATCTTGATAAAGCCGAATTGTAAGAATATATTATAACAAACTTTTCTCTTGTGTCCCTCGGAACCCTGGGAAGTGGAGTAGTGCTTGTTTCCTGTGGTGAACAAATTCTGCTTTACTGGTAAAATAGGACCTGATAGTCAACGCCTGGTATAAATGGTTAGTTAAACTTGACTTCATACCTATGTTGCATCATGATATAGCCATAGATGCTTAAAGTTACTTTAAACATCAATAAAAAAATTCTCTTGTGTATTCTAGTAAAATGATAAAAAGGAGGTCTTAAACCCAGTAACTGCAATGTTATCAGTGTGGGTAGACAGTGTACAATGGAGCCAACTTAACTGGATATCTCTGAGTTGAGTAACCCTATCAACAGCATTTAACTTTCAAACACCAAACTATTTACCACACCTTCAGTACAAATTTGCCCTGTTTATTGTATATTTATTTATTTATTGGTGTTTAAGGTTATATACTTATGCACAATGGCTAATTATGACCATGACAGCTTTACGGGTGGAGGAAGCCAGAGTACCCGGGCCGAGCAATGACGAGCAGCTGCCAGCTCCCCAACATCGTAACTCTGCACTGCAGCACAGACAGGGTTAGATTGATTGAAGACATGCGCACCATCGGCGTGCAGTATGCCTTAGTACATGGTGCCATCGTGCCCCCATGTGGACAATCAGGGTTAAGTGCCTTGCCCAAGGACACAACGCAGGAGTCCGAATCGATCGCTCAGAACGTCACCCATCGAAGGACTGACCGGGTGTTTATTGTATATAGGTTATAGAGTAAACTCATGCTAATATAAAACAATCTTGTGTAATCAAAGAATTGGCTTGATAACCACTGAATTTGCCATGTTTATAGACTTATTTGATCTTGTTACATCCAATACAGTCATCTAATCTTTTTTTGCTGCAAACACTTAACCCTCTGCACTTCTGATGTCAAAATATATACTATTGAAAAAAAGTAAGGGATATTTGATAAAAGTGAGAAATATGAAGAAATATATTTATTTTTATTTTCATCAAAAAGACAGTTGAGGCATTGCACTGTGACATCTGATGAATGATTTCAGTGATGGATGTCTAACAAGCACACATTCCACTCACTATGCTGTAGAAGACATGGATGGTCAGTCGGAGAATTTACCACATTCAGTCCAAGATCTCAATACCTTGTAAATCCTCCTCAGTTTGCGAGACTGGCGTGGATCTGACATGGCATACTCCTCATCAAACATCCAATATCAGCTTGACTGATGTTATTCCATTCTTCCTGCAGTGCAGCAGCGAGTTCCTGGACATTGGTAGGGGGGTGTTGGCGTTGTCGTAGGCGCCTGTCAATCATATCCCAGACATGCTCGATTGGTGGAAGGTCTGAACTTAGTGCTGGCAGTGTAGTGATGTTCTGCTCCTGGAGGAACTCTGTATCGACACAGGCCCTGTGTGCTCTTGCATTGTCATCTTGGAAAATGAATCGATGGCTGTGATATCAAGCAAATGGCACCACATAAACAGCTAACATGTTGTCAAGGTAGTACTGCCCTGTGACACGCCCTTGGATGACATGTAATGCTGTTCTGCTTGTCATGGTTATGCCTTCCCTCACCCATAACCAATCCACCACCAAAACGATCGTGCTGCCAAACAGTTACATCAAGATATCATTCATTCAGCCGCAGCCACACTCTGTTTTGCCTGTCGTGGAAGTCGAGAGTGAAGTTTGATTCATCAGAAAGCATGACTTTGCTCCATCGACGATTGTCCCATCACTGTCATGCTCCACACCAATTCTACCTTGCTGCAATGTGATGTTCAGTCAAACATGGAATTATTTTAGGTCACTGAGCGTACAAATTAGGCGATTTCTGATAGTCTGACCACTAACTCACACATCTGTTGCTCGGTGCAGCTGCTGTCCAATTTCTGAGGCACTTTGATGGTGGTTACGTAATGCTGTGGTTCGGATGAAATGATCCTGGCTAGCAGTTGTCACCCTTGGATGACCTGACCGACGTCTGTCATCAACATTGCCAGTCTGACATTAGCGTGACCACAACCTGCTAATCACCAATTGAGTAACGTTGAGAATTTGAGCCTGAGTCTGTCTGTTGCCAGCTTCCAACATGCCAACGGCACGAAGATAGTTGTCACATGTCAGTCTTCGCATACCTCAAAAGTTACGTTTCGACCACAAACTATTGATGAACGAGTTTATAACAAGAAAAGAATGATGAGACCACCAAAAAAGCCTGTCCAGTACAAATGAAAATTTCAAAATGTACGCCACAGACATTAACGTGGCGCTTGTGCAAAAAACCTGCACAAAGTTTCCGTGGGCTGGTGACATTCATGATCCACACTAAACTTGGAAACATGTTGATCTCTCCAATCATGCATATCCAATACCATTTTCCAAAAATATCAACATCAGTTTGGATGTCCCCTACTTTTTTTGAATAGTACACCTAAGTTTTCAGCAGTGATATTTTCCCACAATGCATCTGAAAATTAAAAAAATTATATCTTGTTTGACAGAGCTCATCGAGCTCTGTCAAACAAATTATAATTTGTTAAATTTTTCCGGCTGCAATATTGGGTCAATGATGAAAATTTTGAAGTACTACCAGAGTGCTAGGAGTTAACTGGTTGAGTGGAGGAAGCCCATATTTGGGCTCTATTCTGAAGTGTGGGTACTGCAACTTAAAGGCTTCATATTCAGTGGCTGTGCTCCATATTATCTTGGAAGTGATATTATTTATTCAGTGAAGATTTGCCTTGTTACAACTTATGGGAGAGTTCCCAAAGGTACTTTCCCATAAATTGTAAAAAGTCAAAGACATGTGAACAAATTTTGATGATCAAAAATAATTTAGCACACTACCGGTTAAATGGATCGATACTTTCTGCCGATAGTCTGAGCTTTCGCGTTAGACGTTTTGCAAAGTAACCTTGACCTGTTAGTGAATATATTCATGAGATGCAATAATGGACAATACTGGATGTTTATGTATTCATCACATATCCATTTGCCACTAGAACATTTCATGAAAAGGGAGGAAACGGAACAAATTTGTTTTCTGCAGCAGTGCAAAGCATCTTTAAAAATCTACTTGGTCCATGTCTCCTATGCGTGTGAGTGTATCATACATGTGTGAATGTTGCATCAGTGTACATGTGTGTTTGTGTGATTGTAAAGGTTTCAGGGTTTGCATTTTATCGGGGCTGATATCCCAGGCCCCAAGATCAGCTCCGAGAGTGCTTCTGTTTTTCCAGCCCTGACAAAAATTTAAAACAAAACTAAACTATTAAGGCATGTTTAAAAATCAGCCCCGAGCAGGCCCTGACCCTCAAATCTCGACTTGTTTCAGGCCCTGACCATTTTTCAAAAATGCAAACCCTGGATGTTATCAGCAATATTCTTCATATTTATGTGGACTGGTCAGTGGAACCTTATCATGATAGTGTGTTGTCCGATCATCAGCTAATCTTTCTGATAAATTTCATTCATACGTATCTTCATCTACACTTTTTATCATTTCATTTTTATTATAGTATAAATGCTATATCTTGTTGCATATAATGGTTGTGCAATAAAGTATCATTATCCCTGCCATGCAGCGGAAGTGGGATAAAGAAATGGGTTCTGTCCTTTCTTCCATCTCTCCTTTCATCCTCCTGTCTATCTTTCCATCCTTCAATCTGTCTGTCTTTCCCCATTTTGTGTCATCACAGTTTAAAGAAAAACATTCAAAATATATTTTACAAGTTTAATATAGAGCTTTTTGGTGATAATGTGAATGGGATTGCTAACCACTTGTGTCCAGGTATTTCTTCAAGAGTTATTGTTTTCTTGTACTTGGACTTTCTTGTGATCATATTACTGTTTCTTGTTATGATAAATTAGTGGAAAGTCATTTTAAGAAAACATTTTTTTTGAGTGAATGTAGTTCAAAACTACTGTAAATGATCTGTGTCTATTTTATAAATTTTAAACTTGTTCTTATAAGCTGGCCTTTTGAAGCAAAAAAAATTGTTAAATTACTAATTTGAATGGTGATATTTTATGTATGGCCCTGACCAATTTGATAACTTCATAGGGTAAAGGATTAATACAGAAGGTCTTGCATTATCTGTCTAGTACATTACATGCTATCCATTTAGACAAGACAACCTAAACAAAGATTATTGTTATAGGCACCTATTATGATATCAAAATTGATATGTCATTGGTTACTAATTATAAACAATATTTTCTAAAAAAAAAAAAATTTCAATTAGAACAAGCAGATTTAGTCTTGTGTGATCACTTAGTGCACTGAATGACCTTTGGATGTAGTCAATGTACCTATCAACATGTTTTCAGATACTGTTACACAGAACCTATTTCACACAGAATCTATTTCTTATCAACCTATCTTACAATTGTTTACTACAGGCTTGCACTACAGTGGAAGAACCTAACTTGGATAAAATACTCTCTATTTTAATCTTTCCCAAGAGATTTGGGAAAGAAAAGTGGTGTAAAAACACCACGAAAAAATAAGCCAAAACTGGGTCGAGTGCCATCGGCACACACCTAGTAAGGGACGCTCTTCTCTTAGTACAATTCCATGACTTCCGTTTACCAGTGCGCAATCAGTAATCAAAACAATTCTTCTTTTGTCTGTGCAACGTGGTGGACGTGTTGCGCCATCTTTGCATTATGATACAGTGATAATTCAACTCGTCGATAATGGTTTTCCTGTGACTGGGATTATGGATCTGAAGATCGTATAATAACAGGACTGTGTTGTATATATTCTCGTTAATATTTTCAACTACATTCTCATAGTATATTATTTATTATTCCGTTTTTGCGAATGTTTTTTTTGACATCGTGTCAACGCGGTTCGACAATGAATGAAATTTTTCGGTTGATAAATTTAAATTGTTATTGGAGTTAGGTGTCGATTAGGGACTGTCTGGACAGGATTTCTTCACTCTGTTGAGGGCTGAACTTCTGTTTTTTTTTTTTTTGTCGTGTACCCACCATTTTTTTTCTGCCACCTTCTCTCGTAGTTGAGGGTGTTCTTCTACTTTCTGTATCTGTTGAGTTCACCTTTTTCTTCTACTGCTCTCACCTCTGTTATTTCCAGTTCGGTTCCTTTAGGGGAATTCCTTTTGCCCTCCCTTGGTGCGTTCTCATGGCCGTTTCTTCCGCACCCACGGGTGGTGTGGAACGCTATCATTTCGGGGCATCCCGACTTGACCACGTCTGGTTTGATTTATACCCCCTCCGTGGAGATGCCTGGTTCCGGGACTATGCGCCCTCTCCAGTCGACATCTGAGGCTGTCACTAGGGTTGTGACTCCTCTTTTGGATGCCGAGCTGGGTGGCTCTCTCCCCTTTTCCACCAGTTCATCGGGCACCGTTTTTAGCCGGCCTCGGCTTATCCCTGAAAGGGTCTGCAGGGATGTCTGTAGTGTGGTTGTGGGGTATCCGCCTCAGCCTTCCCCGACTTCAACTCGGAAGTGGCTGCAGACTGAACCCCCTGCTGTGTCCTCTCAGCCATTGAGCACAGCAGTTTTATACATGCAGTGGTCTGCTGCGGTGTCTTGTAGTGTAGACGTGGGGGTATCGGCCTCAGCCTTCCCAGACTTCAACTCGGCGAAGTTGGAAGTGGCTGCCGGCCGGACCCTCTACTGTGGTCTCTGCGCCGTCTAGTACCACAGTTTTGTCATTGGCATTTTCCGTCCACTCATTCTGGTCACACGGCCAGTTTTGCGGGACCAAAGCCTTCTGTGCAGCCTGGACCTTCTGCCCCACAGAGGTCCACGGCAACTCTCCCGAGTTCCCGCTATGTTGATCCTCGGGGTGTGTTGTACCCCTTTACACGCCTGCCCTCAGATGTTTTGGCTGCCGCCCGTCGCCCCGCTTCGGGTGTATTGGAGGATCGTGACCCTTCGCTGGTTAAGAGGGTCAGGTGTGAAGCCACTTTGCTGGTTCGTCCCCATGTCGAACCGGCTGGTACGGGCAGTGAGCTTAGGGAGGCCCTCTCCTTACTCATTCAGGTTCTGGCCAAGAGCCTTCCTGTTGCTTCCAGTGAGGCAGCGAGTGGTTTCCAGGCGCCCCCTATGGCGCCACCTCCCGGGATTGGAAACAGGTGGCTTTCTGATCCCTCTGGTGTTCCTACACCATGGGAGGCATCGTCTGGTTTGCCCACGATGGGCTATGTGTCTTCCGACTTCGGGGAGGAGTCAGACATCCTTAATGTCGAGAACCAGCAATCTTCTGACTTGGGGGCAGCTCTTGACTTTGTTTTGGGGTTCCTTCTGGATCTCAAACCATCAAACTAGCCGACAGTGTCAGCCAGGCCGCGATCATCGATCGCGCGCCAACAGCCTATGGAGCAACCTGCTTCTGGGCATCTTCAACCATGCCAGTCAGTACAGGTGGTTGAAGCATTTTCAGCCTTGGACTCTAAACTGAGTTCCAAGGCTATGAAGGATCCATTCTTCACCAGGGTTGACACCTTTTTGCCTCCGGTGTGTTATCGTTACTACGATTTCGCCAATCCGTCAGTCTGTCAGACTTTGACGGTTTTGGATCAGGACTCCAATTCCCTCGGGCTTTCCAAGCCCAAGTCTGCCGTCATTCCTATGACGACTCTGGAGTCCATGTTGGGCTGATCGGGAGGAATACTGGGAATGCTTTCTCTCTCCGATCACATCGTCTCTGCCTTAGCTGCCTATCTGCCTCCAGATAGGTTTGTCGATGTACAGGCTCCTTTGCGTGTGCTGTCCAAGGCGCTCATGCATCTTACTCACACGCATGCCTGTGACACGGCTATTTTGGAACTAGTTCGAAGGGACTCTGTGCTGGACACAGGCTGATCCCTTCCTGGGGGCAACGCGCTGCTCTTTGATCTGCTTCTTTGGCAGGTCCACTACTGTTCCATGGGTTCCGTGTCGACGGTCCGGGATGACGTCCTATGTCATTCCAAAGATCAGCTGCTGCTTCGTCAGCTTGATCAGTCTTCTAGGGGCGGTAGGGACCGTTCAAAGCCTAACAAGTACCCTTCTGCTTCCTCAGCGAAGTAAAGGGCTGATCCTTTTGCCACCTCTTCTACTTCTTACTCACGGGATAAGGGTAAGCGTCGGCAGGCTAGAGGGAAGACTCAGGATTCTTCATTCAGTAGTGGAGGTGATTTCTCCTCTCGCGGGCCTCATCGGGGCTCGAACTGAAGGTCCTCACCTCGATTCGTCCAGGTAGGAGAAAGGATAGCAGAGTTCGCAGACTGTTGGGCCACCATCACATCCGATCCTTGGGTGTTAGATGTTGTTCGGTCTGGGCTGCGAATATCCTTCCGAAGGCACCCCACTCTGTCCAGAGTGCCTCTTTCAACCACAGTTCCGTCAGACGTTTTACGTCGGGAGCTTGCCAAGGGGGCGATCAAGGTCATCAAGAACATTCAGTCAGTGGGGTTTTATTCCTGCCTGTTCTTGGTGCTGAAGAAGCGCGACCGACTCCGACCGGTTATCGATCTGAGTATCCTGAACCAGTCTATCATTGCTCCCAAGTTCAGCATGGAGACTTTCAGGTCGGTCTGCTGTTCCATTCACCAGGGAGATTTCGCTTCCAGCATCGACCTGCGAGACGCTTACTTTCACGTTCCGATTCATCGGGTGTCGCGGAAGTATCTCAAGTTCGCTTTTCTGGGGTGAGTTTACCAGTTGAAGGCCATGCCTTTCAGCCTCAACCTGTCTCCTTGGGCCTTCACCCGACTGATGTCGCATGTGATAGCCTTCCATCGACACAGTCCAGAGTGACTACTTAGGCATATCTAGACGATATCCTCCAGAGGCATTCCAATGCTGCCTTACTGGAGTTGGATGTCGACACTCTGTTGAGCTTGCTCACGTCGCTAGGATTCAGAGTCAATGAGGAGAAGTCGGATCTGGTCCCTTCTCAGTCATTTTGTCATCTGTGGATGGCCTTCTGCACTCAGTTTAATACGGTGGCAGTTCCCCAGGCCAGGGCTGTGATTCTCTCAGCTTTTGCTCTGAATCTGTTCCCAGTCCACATCCGCGACAGCACGGGGTATTCTCCGGCTGCTCAGTCTCTGCGGTTCGGTGACAGATCTCATTCCTCTAGGTCGGCTGCATGTCAGACCTCTCCAACACTTTCTGCTCAGTCGTTGGAGTCCGAATGTCGATTCTCTGGATCTGGATCTGGTGCTTCAGTTACCAGAATCTCTTATCCTCACCTTCTCCACTGGACAAATGTTCAGTGGATCACGCAGGGTGTCCCATTTGACTTACCCACGTCCAATCACATTCTGACGGCAGATGTCAGCGATCTCGGGTGGGGTGCGACGTTGGATCCACCAGGTCTTTCCCTTCACGGGATATGGGACCAGGATCAGGCATCTCTACACATCAACCAGAAGGAGCTTCTTGCTCTTCTTCTGAGTTTCAGACAGTGGATCCCTCACCTGTCGAATCGTCAGGTCCTTCTGTTGTTCGACAATTCGACAGTGGTTGCTTATATTTGGAATCCAATGTACGAATTGGCTCGGGATCTTCTACTGCTCGCTCAGGATGTCAATGCCGTGGTGGTTGTCACATTTCCGGTCGTCTGTACGTCCTAGCCGACTCCCTGTCCCGACGGGGCAGGTTCTTTTCCACCGAGTGGATGCTCCACATGGTGTTCCATCGATCTCTTTGCAACTCGTTGGAACCATCAGGTGGACAGTTTCGTGTCCCCGTGTCCAGATGCTCTGGCTTTCGACGTGGATGCTCTGGCCCTCCTTTGGGACAGTCTTGTAGGCTACGCCTTCCCTTCGGTTCCGATTCCGCCTCAGGTTCTAGCCCAGATATGAACCTGCAGTTGTCGAATCCTTTTGATCGCACCCGTCGCCTCGGTGGGTGTGGATCAGTCTGCTCCGCTCTCTGTTGGCGGTTACGGCCTGTCTCCCTCTACATCGTGACTTTCTTTGCCAAAGTCGCCCGAGGAGGTTTAATGTTGACCCAACTTCATTGTGCCTTCGCGCATGTCTTTTATCGGGTCCTGTCCCCTCCGTAGTGGTTTTTAGAGACAAGCAGTGGAGTTGCATTTCTTCTTCAAGGAGGCACTCACTCCACTGGTTTAGCCTCTGTAGCTAAGTAGAAGGTTCTTCTGACGATGGTGTGCAATCACTCTGTTGCTTCTGTCACTCCTTTGATCACACTGCTTGCGGAGTTTCTGGTATATATTTGTTTCTGGGGGTCTCCAGCAATGGGTACAAGTCCATGCTTGGAGACCTTTTTCATATGTGGTACCGCATTGTTTCGGCACTCATCCTTGCCTCTCCAAGCTTGTTCAGCTCTTTTCCTTGAAAAGGCCTAGGACTTTGCAGTTTACTCCAAGATGGACACTTTCTTGGGCGCTGCTCTGCTTGGGGGGGGGGGGGGGGGCATTCACGCCTTTATCCTGGATGGATATGCGTTTTCTCACATGCCATTTCTCGATGGATTTGTCTTGCTATTCATGCAGCTTCCGCTCGTCTATCTACTGGTGATTGTATTACCAATTGTTTTTTCTACCACGAGGTGTGTGCATTGTCTTCCTCACGGGGCTTTTACTAACTCCGTCATGTTGTCGGATGTTATACCTTCTCCATTTATCTGCAACAGTTGCAAGAGCCGACAGAGGACCTTTGTCCTACGGGCCCTCTTTCTTTGGCTCAGGCTGTTGTCTATCCCAACCATTCAGCTTTTTACAGGGTCAGTTCCAGCTCCGTGCTGTTACTGCCCTTTCTGTCTGTGCATTGCACTTCACCGTACGCCTCATCTTTCATTGTCTTTTACTAATGTTTGTGATGCTATGGTTTGATAGGCCTAGGGATCTCTTCCTCTGTCCACGGTTCCAGTGCAATTGAGTTATGTGTGGGTTGGTTATGTGATTCCCTCCATCCTATTGTCTATTCAGCCTGTAGTAAACAATTGTAAGGTAGGTTGATAAGAAATATAAATTTTATAGTAAATTTCCTTTCTTATTATACTACCGCAATTGTTTACATGGAGGCCCTCCCGTCTTCTTATTTGGGTAAGAATCCTTCCTCCCCACTGATCACATACCTCCTATGTTGGCGGACTCAGAAGAATGGTTTTGATTACTGCTTGCACACTGGTTAACCGAAGTCGTGGAATTGTACTAAGAGAAGAGCGTCCCTTACTGGGTGTGCGCCGGTGGCGCTCGACCCAGTTTTGGCTTATTTTTTCGTGGTGTTTTTACACCACTGTTCTTTCCCAAATCTCTTGGGAAAGACTAAAATAGAGAGTATTTTATCCGAGTTAGGTTCTTCCCCTGTAGTGCAAGCCTGGAGTAAACAATTGCGGTAGGTATAATAAGAAAGGAAATTTACTATAAAATTTATATTTTTAGCTCACTTATTGTTTATTTGTGTCACACTTCTTTAGTTCAAATAAGACAGAATCATCTAGAAACTTAATGAGGTGATTTAATTCAACCAATCAGTAATTGGTAGAATAAAAGGACATAGAGGAAATTTCTCTTTCTGGAACTTTTTATTTGAAGACTATGTAATAACCCCTGTCAACAGACTTCTGACACTCATTCATCTCCTACAGCATTGAGAAGTGACTTGGTTATATGAACATTGTATTATTACAGGACAGTGCATTTTTATTAGCAGCCAAGTTTAAAATATATTCTATGGAATATTATTTTGTGATCTGAGCATCATTTTCTATTGGAAAAGTGTTTCCAAAATGTGAAAAGAATTAATTCTTATTATGTAATCTATGATTTATTCTTGTGAAAAACCAGGATTCAACTGGATAATTTTCAAACGACCTGAGGAGTAAATACTTGTTGGATATTAAGTCCATTTTAATTTTTAGCTGCGACTAGCAGCTCTATAAGTGGCAATGTCGGTCTGTCTGTCGGTCGGTCGGTCGGTCGGTCGTCTGTGACCAACGAGGTTCAAAACTCAATAACTTTTGAAATACTTGATGGAATGACTCTATATTTGGCATGTAAGTGTATTTTATTGATGTCTAGCCACTGTTCAATACATGTGTTGTTCCAAATATTTTTCTTAGAGTTATGGCCCTTCATGAACTTAGAATTTTGTGAGATTGCACCACCCGTTGCAGCTAAGGCGTCGGTGTCACGATTTTTCTGAGCACTGTATTGGAATTTATTGGAGACTGCTAAATTTTTTAGTGAATATTTCATTGCAAATTATTGGTTACCATTTCTGCAGACACATTATTGGACATTATAATACCAGCTGGAAAGTTTCTTCATCACAGGATTACTGTATTCTGTTGAACTTTGTTTTGGACTAACTTATTAGTAAATCTGTTTTTATTTTTCTGCAAACCATATAGTGTAAACGATTTTCTATAATTTTCATTTCAAACTATTTTTGTTATTAAATTTTAGAATAATTAAACTGAAGTTATTGTTGATTCTTAGATTTCTTTCTGTTATCATTATTTTTATTACACACTGTAACAGTTGTTCATTCCATAGGAGAGAATTCACATTCAGCAGCAAAATTTTCTCCATCCATTTATGCTTCGACAGTCCCTGCTAACACTAAGAATTTTTCATCTCACTGCAATTCAATCTTAAGCTCTAAGGTAAATATTGAAATAACTGAAATGTGCAAATTGCATTTCTGGGATTTCATCTGATCAAGAAAAGATTTTCTCTAGTCATCCTGCACAAGAAACAGTTATAAATCTTTGTTTGCAAGGAAATCTAAGACACGTACTTCTAAATCTCTGCCTGAGCTTCTCTTTCTTTCACCAAATAACATCATTATATCATCAGTATTTCCATTAAATTATGTCTTCACTCCATGATAAATTGACAAATAAGGATACTGGTTCAATCAGTGTAATAAATGTCATTGTTACCGATTGAGGTTGAAACTTATCATCTATATCAGGTTAATATAATTTATTTTTTTTTATCTGCAGTTTAACTCTTGAAGGCCTAATTCTGACTTGTAATCACTTCTCACTGCAACAAAACAGGTGCTCAAACATGCAGTACTTGGGTAAACTTGCAAGTTACATTCAAAGTGCTTTTGCAGTTGTTTCTTGGCAAGTCTTGGCTGCCTATATAGGCAGCCAAGACATGTCTAGAAACATCTGCAAAGCCACAATATGTAGCAACACTGCATTAAAATCATCAGCCACCCATCAAGGGTTAAAGTTCAAAATTTCTCATGTATTTACTTCCTTCCCATTTACAGGTCTTAACAGTTGACAATATTCACTATTTATGTGTCTGCGCTCTGTTGGCATATCAAGAATAGCTTGCCAATGCAGTTTTGGATACCCAAATTTTCTTTTAACTTTTCCCAAATATTTGGGCTTTGGACTTTACCAAATATTGCCCCTTACACCCATCTCATACACCTGATGAATTTGTTTGTTTGTTTTTGGGGGGTTTATGGATACTTTCAACAGCCAGGGTCACATTTTGTTGGACAGTTTTATGGGTGGAGGAAGCAGGAGGGAATGAAGACAACTACTGAACAGTGGTGAGCAACTGTCAGCAACACCAGCTGAGTTAGCAGCAGTTGAAGGCAAGTGCACTATTAACATGCATTATGTCTCAGTACACAGTGCCACTGTGCCTGCATGTGAAAACCCCTAACCAAATTAACTATGAACACATGACCACCGAAAACCAACGTAAAATGTGCAAGGAATATTTCAACTAAATTATAATGTAATCATCGCTTCCAAAAGTTAGAAAAGATACAGAATGTTGTAATAAGGAATATAGCTCTCATTGCATGGACATTATGTTTAATTCGCTCCATTGATCGCCAGAAAACTTAAATTGGAGTGTTTGTTCTGGAGACGCTGCCACGAAACAAGATATCCAATATGGCGGATAGTATGAAGAATTCTGAGGATAAAGAAAACATCTCAAAATTATGGCAAACGAGGTCAGCATCGACATGCTCTAAGACTACAAACCAATTAAATGGTGCCCAAACTGGGGACATATACGAGTTTGCATTAGATTATGAAATAGGGGAATTTAGCCCCCAGAAAAAGATACCGAAAGAGACAAAAGGCGATAATCGGAAAATACCCTATTGTTCATAAACAGAAATGCAATGAACAGGGAAAGTGGATAGAGAAGCCATGCGACGTGGAATTTGCTGTCGAAAAAAAAAACATTCAAATTTGGGCGGAAAATATAAAGAAGGTATGTGAAGATGAATTTAAAATTGTCACCAAGATAGTGGTGCATACAAATTAACCTGCTGCGCAAAAACAATGGATCAAAATTTGTGTGCATTAATGTTTTTCTTACTGGAATAATATTAATCCAGGGACTAGACAACTGTGTTGTATGGCTTAATGACCATTTTAGGTCAATCAATGAAAGTGTCAGTGACACTGTAGCTCAACTTGTGTAAGACATGTACATGAATAGTATTTGACACAGCATTGACAAACATCTAGGTAATGACCTGATAACAAAGTACATGTTGAGTATTGTAACGGTCTGTACATAAATACTGACTGTAGCCTGTAACAAATATATAGGTAAAGTATTGTAAAAGTGGGGTGACAGTTAGATGCTAAACTAGAAAAGAAATCTTTGAGTCCCAGAGTGGGTCTGACTGAACCCAAAAATATTTGTTCTCATAGCAGAGTGATAACAAAGGCACCCCAAAACACTTGTTCCTGTCACAAGGTGATAACAAAGGTACCCCAAGAAGTTTTGTGAAGATCAGTTCATAAATACAGACACTAGCCCGAGCTGTATTGACACATGCACTTACTGTGTATAAGTAGCACTTTATAAATCAAAGTTCATCTAATTTGCATAATTTCTGCACGAGAAAAAAACCCGTATTATATGTGATGTATTCCATGTTACTAAACATTTATACAGAAATTTATTCAAATCAGAACTTTCATACAGAAGTTCTGTACAAAAAACTGATTGCACTAATTTTGGTACAAAATGGCCACTGGCAGCCATCTTGAATTTTGGACCGCACCCAAAAACACTTGTTCTTGTCCCAAGGTGATAACAAAGGTACCCAAGAAGTTTCATGAAGATCGGTTCATAAATACAGCCTCTAGCCCTAGCCGTATTGACATGTACACTTACAGTGTATAAGTAGTACTGAATAAATCAAAGTTCATCTAATTTGCATAATTTCTGCACGAGAAAAAAACCTGTATTATATGTGATGTATTCCATGTTACTAAACATTTATACAAAAATTTATTCAAATCAGAACTTTCATTCAGAAGTGCTGTATAAAAAACTGATTGCACTAATTTTGGTACAAAATGGCTGCTGGTGGCCATCTTGAATTTTGGACTGCACCCAAAAACAGTCGTTCTTGTCCCACGGTGATAACAAAGGTACCCAAGAAGTTTTGTAAAAATCGGTTCATAAATACAGCCTCTAGCCTGAGCCGTATAGAAGTTGTGTTCAAAAAACTGATTGGACCTAATTTCGGTACAAAATGGCCACTGGCAGCCATCTCAAATTTTGGACCGCACCCAGAAACACTCGTTCTCATCCCAAGGTGATAACAAAGGTACCCAAGAAGACTCTAGCCTGAGCCATATTGACATGTGCACTTATGGTGTATAAGTAGCACTGAATAAATCAAAGTTGCTGCTGGTGGCCATCTTGAATTTTGGACCGCACCCAAAACCACTCGTTCTCGTCCCACAGTGATAACAAAGGTACCCAATAAGTTTTGTAAAGATTGGTTCATAAATACAGCCTCTAGCCTGAGCCGTATTGGCATTTGCAGTTACAGTGCTGAAAGTACCATTAAATAGATCAAAGTTAGTCTAATTGGCATAATTTATGCATGAGAAAAAAACCTGTATTATATGTGATGTATCCCATGGTACTAAACATTCACACAAACCATTATTCAAATCAGTGCTTTCATTTGGAAGTTCTGCGCAAAAATCTGATTGCACCTAATTTTGTACAAAATGGCTGCCAGCGGCCATCTTGAATCTCAGACCGGACCCCAAAACACTTGTTCTCATCCCACGGTGATAACAAAGGTACCTAAGAAGTTTCATAAAGATCGGTTCATAAATACGGCCTCTAGCCCGAGTCATATTGGCATTTGCACTTACAGTCCTGGAAAAGACACTAAATAAATCAAAGTTTTGCATAATTTACGCACAAGAAAAAAACCCATATTATATGTGATGTATCCCACGGTACTAAACATTCATACAAAAAATTATTCAAATCAGAGCTTTCATATGGAAGTTCTGCGCAAAAATCTGATTGCACCTAAGTTTGTATAAAATGGCTGCCAGCGGCCGTCTTGAATTTTGGACCAGACACAAAAACACTCGTTCTCGTCTCACAGTGATAACACAGGTAACCAAGGAGTTTTGTAAAGATCGGTTCGTAAATACAGCCTCTAGCCTGAGCTGTTTGTATGGCGCGATGGATGGGCAGAAGGACGACGTGCCATGACAATACCTCAAATTTGGCTTCACCAAAGTTGAGCTAAAAATGCTGTGGATAATCAGCTTGGTCTCTCAAAAAGTGACACCCGAGATTTAGCCTCAGGGCATCTGGACGACTTGCATATGATCTCGCCTCTTGAAACAGCCGTTAACACTCCTGGGAGCTATGAAGA
This sequence comes from Pictodentalium vernedei, assembly GCA_031216915.1. NCBI lineage: Eukaryota > Metazoa > Mollusca > Scaphopoda > Dentaliida > Dentaliidae > Pictodentalium > Pictodentalium vernedei. The sequence goes on from CM062296.1 coordinate 413,919,774, forward strand.
TCACAGCAAGAAACAAAAAGACATGGTCAGTATAAATAGTGCTACACTTACGCCAGTTCGAAAAAGTGAACTAAAAGGAAAGGCTGAAAAATTAGCGTTAAGGCATGAAGAACAATTCTTGGCCATAGAATCGTCACTAGCCCAAATTGTTCTGGGATTAAGTGATCTACTGTTGTTGCGGAGTGAACTGTCAAAATTTAATGTCACATACATTCTCTCCAGAAGAGATAATCAACTTAAAACATCTGGAAATCTGACCCAGAAATCTGACCTTCTGCCCAACTGTTCCCCTGCAAAAGGCAGTCTGGAACAAATAATGGAACATCATTTTAATAAAATTCAAGCTAAAGTAGACGAGAAACTTGAACTCAGATTTCGTGAACTTGTCATTTCTCAACTCAAACCTATGCGTGAAGTTTTGGTGGATACTTTGGAAGCAACCTTCACGCTAGAATAGACTCTCTCTATGATAAGGTAGACCGTAAATGTGCAGATGAAAATGACCATGTCGTGATTCCATGCGGATCTACTGGTGAAACAGCGAACACGTATACCTCTTCAGGGGCTAAGCCCACATCGTACCCAGCTCACAGTGCAAATATGACAAAGTCGAGATCACCTTCACACAAACTGTACCCAAAAGTTCTAACTTCGAATCCAAAACGGGTTTGTGACATTTTATTAAACGCTGCATCTGAGAGCCTAGAAGCCCCGCATTATCCAAGTCCTTTCGACCAGAACTGCTCTGCAAATAGTTTGAGTTCAGAACACTTAAAGGGGAGTGACCAACGTTCGCTTACATTAAAGGACACAATCACCACAAAACAACCTGGGAAATCAGTTAATACACATAAAAGTGTCTATCATCAAAAGAACCTTATTCTAATGAATTCAATGGCAAAACGAATCAACGGTAAACATTTGGATGTTCGAAGGAATACATGGGTGCAATATATTCCTAATGGCTTGCCTGGTATTATTAAATTTTTTTCTAGATGCCAGATTAGTGTGAAATGTGAGAATATCATAATCGTATCCGGGAATGGACGCGAGAACACCGAATCTGTGACGGAATTATTTTCTAATGCAATAACATCCTGTCGGGACGTTTTCCCCAATGCAAAAATCAATGAGTGTTCAGTGCTACCCAGATCCCGAAAGATTCTGACAGGTCTCTGTCAATTCAAATATTGCAAACTTAAACCATCGTTTAAATCATGTGTGCACAGAAAATAGGAATGTGTATTTTCATAATATTTGTGACCCCTTTTTTAATTCAATCAACAGTGTAAGAAGGGACCTTTATTTTGACGACATTCATCTGAATAATAAGGGTTTAGGTCAGCTTGCACTCAAATTAAAACACATTTTATGCATTGAATCCAGACCACAAAATGAATGAAATATAGGCCCCTCATGAGGAAACAATAGTGTAGTTGACACTTCCTATAGGCGACAGCGTGCGTATACTCACCATAGACGCAGTTGCCATATGTGTGATCACGTAAGAACAAATGAATGTTTAACCCCATGCACAGATTACCAGACAAATAGCCCACGTTTTAGAGACTGGGATTTCCCTTCACAAACTGTACCGACCGATAAACAAGCTTTAAAAGATATATGTGATTTTATGGCACAACGTATTAACTCTATCACCACTGGAAGAGATGATTACAGTTCAGTTTAGATAAAAATTTGTTTTGAACGATGCAAACTGCTCATAAACTAAAAATTACTTGTTGGAACATACATGGTAACAAAGATGTTGCTGGTCAGAACAAACTGACAAATGATGGGTTTATTAATAAGTATGTAAAACCATTTGATATTGTGACATTCATGGAGACCTGGGCTAGCGATTCCACTCCTATTATCAACATAAATGGCTATAGTAGTTACCATAGCAATCACTCAGTAAACTCAAGAGGTGGAATCCTTGTGTACTGTAAAACATCTATTATCAAGGGGATTAAGAAATTACAGTCAGATAGTGATGATATCATTTGGTTACTGTTGTGTAAGGAATTTTTCAATACGGGAAATGATACCCTCTTGTGCAGCGCATACTGTGCCACCGGGCAATCCAACAGCATGCGATGCTATGAGGATACATTAGACGTACTTCAAAAAGAAGTAGTCCTTTATTCAACACGTGGCAGAATTATTATTCAAGGTGATTTTAATGGACGAACTGCTACTTTAAATGATTACTTAACTGATGACAACAACTCAGATCAGTTTACTCCTATTCCTGATTATGTCCACGATACAAACTTAACACGATGAAACAGCTTTGATCATAAATCAAATAGTCGTGGAAAACTGCTAATTGATTTATGCATTCAAGCTGTCCTGAGAATTCTGAACGGTAGGACCCCTGGTGATTTCCTTGGGAAGTATACCTCATTTCAGCCACTTGGTTGTTCTATAGTAGATTATGTTATTTGTAGTGAAAATCTTATCTCTAAAATTCCTTATTTTCATGTTGAGGACATTACAATTCACTCTGATCATTGTCAGCTGTGGTTTATACTCGAAATTGGTAATTTTTCGAAACTTAAAAAATGCAAAAAGTCGAACGCCGATGTGCAGCCCTTTCCGGACACTTTCATTTGGTCTCAATCAGCAAAAAATGTTTTTCTCTCAGCTTTCGAATCAGCTGATGTACAACAAAACCTGGTAGATATGATTAAAAGCGAAAAATTTGATGTAACTTCAGCCTTATCGAAGTTAAACTGCCTCTTTCGGCTCGCATCAGCACGAGTCTCAAATGTAAGAGGGGAGGAAGACGCTGCCAGTCGAGGGCAAAGCCAAAACCATGGTATGACACAAGTTGTTTTGAATTAAGGAAACAGCTCGTGTCTTGCCATAAGCTGCTAATATCTTTCAGTCATGACCCAATTGTAAGAGGAAGTTATTTCACTCTTAGAAAACTTTACAACAAATCACTTAACTGGGAGAGTGCTAGAAGCCCATATTTGGGCTTTATTCTGAAGTACCGGTACCACAATTTAAAGGCTTTATATTCTGTGGATGTGCTTCATATTATCCTTGAAGTGATATGATTTTATCTGTTAGGATTTGCTTTGTTACAATTTATGGGAGAGTGCCTATTGGCACTCTCCCATAAATTGTGACAAGGCAGAGATGCATCAAGAAATTTTAAGGACCAAAAATAATTTAGCACTCTACCAGTTAAGCAAAAGTGCAGGGAGTATAGGAAATCACTCTTTGATAATCTCACACAAATTGACAAAAGCAATTCAAAAGACTACTGGAACACGTTAACGAAAATTAAATCTGAATATAGTCAAACAAATGATCCAGTTTCGGACATCGACCCGGATGAGTTTTATGACCATTTCAATTCTCTCAGTCAGCCTCCCAATCAATCATCCTTTAATGCGAAGTTTCAGCAAGAAGTGTCAAGTAAATTATGTAACCTTGAGTCTCAGCTATCTCAAACAAACCTACTTGATTACCAAATTGACGCATCAGAAATATTTCAGGCTATTACAAAACTAAAGTGCGGCAATGCTGAAGGGCTTGATTGTATCAAGGCTGAAATGATTAAGACCACCCAGAGAACTCTCCTGCCAATGCTGATGACATATTTAATACAAATCTAGAATCAGGAACATCCCCGAAAGAGTGGACAAAAGGTTATATTGTACCGATTCCAAAATGCAACAATCCTGTAACGGCCGATCAATTTAGAGGTATAACCATCACTAGCATTCTGGGTAAGGTTTTTCTCAATGTCATGCTTGAGAGATTAACCACATACATAGAAGAGCTAGGTAGTCCATCTTCTTATCAAGCTGGTTTTAGAAAAGATCGCAAAACAGCTGACAACATTTTCATTCTCAATGAACTGATAAAGAGGGCAAAAGGCAAAAATAAACCACTTTATACATGTTTTGTTGACTTCAACAAAGCTTTCGACAAGGTGTGGCGTGTCAGGCTCTTATATCGTCTAGCCACTCTTGGTGTTGGGGGGAAAAATGTATCGAACAATAAAAAGCATGTTAGATGAAACGGAGTTGTGTGTAAAACTTAAGAACGACTTATCAAAATCATTATGTACGACACTTGGTGTAATACAGGGGAACAACTTGAGTCCACTTTTCTTCAATTTATTTATAGATGACATTGTGAAAGAACTAATTGACAAGAAAAACGATGTCAGAGACGTGGTTTGTACACCAGTCCCATGCCTACTGTACGCGGATGATATTGTTCTAATCTCACAGTCTGCAGAGAGTCTACAAAATATGCTAACTAAATTAAATACATTTTGTTGTAATTGGCAGATAACTGTTAACAACGAAAAAACAAAGACTCTCATTTTCAATAAGTTGGGTAAAAAATTGAACCATCAGTTTACATTAGGTGACACCATTCTATGCTCATCTCAGGAATATAAATATCTTGGACTAAAATTCTCAGCTTCAGGGAACCTCAGCACCGCTCTTTCAGACTTGAAAAACAGGGCATCAAAAGCGTTATTTAAAATATATAACTCTTTAGGGGGAAACGATGTACCCATTTCAGTGATAACAAAGCTATTCATTGAGCCTGTATTGTGCTATAGCAGTGAAGAATGGGGGATCATTGTTTTCTAAAACGCATGAACGACAAGCGTGTTCTTGGTCTGAATCGCAGGGCATCTAATGTGGCGTCCCTTGCTGAAATTGGAAGATTCCCATTGAAATTCGAAATTTTAAAAAGCATGATCAAGTATTGGCTGCGCTTGGAATCGCTCTACTCAGATAGATTACTGTACAAATGCTTCAGTGATTTGAAACAGCGGGGAGGCTCACAGTGGCTTGATCTAATACGTGATACCCTCTTTAATCACGGCTTAGGTTATGTGTGGGAAAATCCAAGGCTGGTGAAGGTTGACCAGTTTCCAGATACTTTTCTGACTAGAATTCAAGATATAATAATAACACTTTGGCAGGCCGCTGATTTGTCGCAGTTCTCGTATGAGAAGGCCTTGGTTACCCCTGTTCTACCAACTGCCTCCCTATTCCCACGCTTCTTCTCTCCTCCCAATACTCGGAGACGAACTGCTTGATGACATCCCTTGCCCCATTCTTCCCATTCTCTCCAATTAGCATATTAACCCTCTCCTTTGAGTTGCCCCCTAACCACATCTTCTTCATTCTCCCATCCCACTTCCCCATTATACTCCCCGTGAATCTTGTTCTTTTAGACTGGTATTTTGGGCATTCTAGAAGAAAGTGTTCCAGGGTCTCCATCACACCCAAATTACACATCTGACACTCCTTTTCACTGTTTTTCCCAATTTTTCCCCTCAGCTCCAGGGACCGCGACCTCAGCTTGAACAACAGTGACCCCCCAAAGGTGCCATCAAGGTACTCTTCAAAACCAGGCCTCTCTTTATCTCGCAGACCACCCAAAGATCTCTTTGATTTGACCCCCTCTCACCAATTACGGTTACAATCCTCCATGACCCTTTCTCTGACGATCTTTTTACCATGGTTTGCTCCAACGTCAAGGTCTGAGATCTCCAATGAGTAGTTTTCTACTAGCTCCCTCACTTGGTCCATTCACCCCGTCTTGATATTTGAGTTGAAAGTTCTCAGGAACAGTACTTTACACCATCGGCTATCGGGGAGATTTACCAAATAATTAAGATAACCAAGTTTCAATAGGTCTATCCTATCCTTGATCCTCATCCACCCAAGCTCACCCCTGATTGCTTCTAGCGCTGCGGCATTACTCGACCCTGTTATCCATCAGCCTGCATCATTCTGCAGGATTTCCAAGCTCTTGACAGCCATCTGGTTTAGGGGGTACAACTTCCGTACCGTATGTTATACTTGGCAGACCCACCATTTCCCAAATGATTTTCCCCACAAAAACCTTATTATACCCCCCCCCCCCCCACAAACAAACTTTGGGAGGTATATAGGAATCACCCTGTCTGTCCGTCCGTCTGTCCATCCTTATAAGCACAACTCCTCCAGAACCGTTTGAAGAATTTTCATGAAACTTTACACAATGGAAGAACTCCATATGAAGATGCGCATGAAGCAATATAATTCCATTCTGACATTTCCAAGGTGAGATAATCTAACGTATACATTTCAATTGCTACATCATATGCTTGTGTCCACGTAAGCGCAACTCCTCCTGAACCGTTCAATGAATTTTCCTTAAACTTTACACAATGGCAGAACTCCATATGAAGATGCGCATGAAGTAATATAATTCCGTTCTGCCATTTCCAAGGGGAGATAATCTAACTTATACATTTCAATTGCTACATCATATGGTTGTGTCCTCGTAAGTGCAACTCCTCCTGAACTGTTCAATAAATTTTCATGAAACTTTACACAATGGAAGAACTCCATATGAAGATGCGCATAAAGCAATATAATTCCTCGTAAGCGCAACTCCTCCTGAACCGTTCAATAAATTTTCAAGAAACTTTACACAATGGAAGAACTCCATATTAAGATGCGCATGAAGCAATATAATTCCGCTCCGACATTTCCAAGGGGAGATAATCTAACTTATACATTTCAATTGCTACATCATATGGTTGTGTCCTCGTAAGCGCAACTGCACGGCTCCCCCACTCTCCACCTTCGAGTGGGGTCCACTTTGCGGCCCACAGGTATAACTTTGCTCTTGCTTTCATTAAGTTTGAGTCTCCATTTGCTCCCATATTTCCCAACAATTCCCAGCATCTTCGCCAGCCCCTCTTTGCTTTCTGAGACTAGCACCATATCGTCTGCAAAAAATAACCCTGGGATCTTCAAATCACCAACTGCAACCCCCTCATCACTATGCAGGAGTTCATCTCCTAAACCTTTGATGTACAATGCAAAAAGAATTGGCGAAAGGATACACCCCTGTTTTAGGCCTATCTCCATAGGCACACATTTTGTTGTAATGTTTCCCAGGCTAAGTTCACTCTGTACATCTTTGTATAATGCTTTCATAATCCCAACAAACACACCTCCCAAGCCCAGAGCCTCCAGCTTGTGCCACATACCCTCCCTCCATACTCTATCGTATGCCTTTTTAACATCCAAAAAGGCCATAAACATCTTTTTCTTTTTTGCTTTCGCAGATTCTATCATTTGGGATAGCGTGAAAAGATGGTCAGTATTTGCAAACTTGGAAACATTCTGACAAAGTTGGAAAGTCAGAGAGACAAGGAAAGATGAGATTTTACTTCTCCATAAAGAACACTTATTCTAAAGTGCTGTATCTTGAGTCTCTTCCGTTTGACAAAAGGAAAGTAATCACAAGTTTTCTTTTAAGCTGCCACAATTTAGAAACTGAGGAGGGTAGGCATCATAAACCAAAGCCTCTACCAGTTGAAACGAGGTTATGTAATCAGTGTCTTACCCAGGAGATCGAGGGCGAAAAGGATTTCCTTCTCATTTGTCCTCGGTATACTGAATTACATAATCGTTTATGGAAAGCCTAAAAGTGCATAAGACCCGATTTCCATTGTCTACACTCGGTTGAGAAACTCACAACCCTTTTCTGCAGAAACATTGACGATATAAGTGAACCTTTAAGTGATTATATATATAGAGCTATGAAAATACGGGCTGAAAATCGGGTGAAGTAAGTTCAAGTAACCTGCTGTTGCTGAGGCTGCTGTGGCTGTGGGTGTATGTGTGTGTATGCACTCACTTACTATTGGGATGTGAGCTAACTGCACTATGATGTATTCAGCAGGTTGGAATCGCTGGCCTTCACGTATCAACACAGAAAAAGTAACATTTCATTCATTTGTGTGTATGTATGTATATGACTTCTTATGTTTATTTTTTCATGCCATACCACTTCTTGTATTTTGGTAGTGCAAATAAATATTCTCCATGTAATATACAAATTAAGTATTAGAAAAAAAATTGTTTTTTTTTAAATTCCAACAAAACCATATGTGACAACCTCACTGGAATAAGCTCTATCCAAGCAAAAGTTCCATGATATGATTTTGTTGAAGTTTTTTGGAAAATTTGAAAAAAAACAAGAATTAAAATAATAAATTTTGATATTGTATGCGTTGGATGAAGGGTTAACAAAAATTTACTCTGTAACCTAAAAGGGAGCCTGGTGGCTTAGTAGGTAGAGGTGCAGGCTGCAAGCCGAGAGGTCCTCGGTTCGAATCCCACCTGCGGCAACCGCGTTGTATCCTTGGGCAAGACACTTCATCTCCATTGCCTGTGTGGGGGCACGTTGACGCCGTGTACTAAGGCGTACTGCACGTCGATGGTACGCATGTCTTCAACCAATCTAACCCTGCCTGTGCTGCAGTGCAGAGTTACGATGTTGGGGAGCTGACAGCTGCTCGTCGTTGCTCGGTGGTTCTCTCCGGGTACTCCGGCTTCCTCCACCCGTAAAGCTGTCACGGTCATGATTAGCCCTTGTGCATAAATATGTGACCTTAAACATCAATAAATAAATAACTGTAACCTAAAAGCAATTTACAGGTCACATTTGTTCAGAAGATGTGGTAAAAAGGTTTGGTGTATGGAAGTTATGTACAATTAACAGGGATATTCAGTTTAGCAAATCTAATTAAGTGATCTTGATTGTAGTAATGTTTAACTTTCTTGGAGTCCAGGCTGATTTCAGTGGTGAAAAATACTATAACTTTGCATAGTTCACATAGATGAGTTGTCCTTAGCCTTAGAAATTAGTGTTGTTCCATAATTCTCCATCTTTTCAGTCCTGGTTGTATCCTTTCAGGTGGCTTTTTTAACACACAGTGATTTGTGGCGAGAGTTCTACTATGCGTAATGAAAGGCCAAAAATAAATTTTCTGCTTCAGTTTGATCAGTAAATCATATTTTGCATGTGTGTGTGTGTTGGGGGGAGGGGGGGAGAATTTGTAAAATTAATTTAAATAATTATTCATTTTGTGCATATAGGCCCACATAATAATTGGTTAACGAAGCATAAAGGGTGTTTCTATTATCTCTTGCAACATCTCATTTTGAAAGTTTTCCATGATATCAACGATTGCTTTAGCTCAATGAAAATGAATGAACTGACTATCAAAAGTTAGAACAATGTTTGATTTTATGGAATCAAATAAGACTTTAAGAGTACTTTTTGTTCTGTTAATTTCTTTCTGAAGTTATGTCAAATTAAAACTTAATTACCAATAAGTTAAAAGAATTAATTGTTAGATAGACAGAGGAACCTGCTTAATTAAACAGTCATTTTGCCAATGGAAATTATTCGGTTAACAGGGCTATTCATTTAACATAGATTTGGCCACTTTCCTGTATTGCAGAGATAAACTGAGAATTATTCTATTATATCTTGTTTGACAGATCTCTTAGCAGTCTATCGCACAGGATATAATAGATTAAATGCTTCTATTGGATGGACTGAGTCCAATTAGGTGGATAAACAAGAGGAATTTGATGACTGTTTGGATAATTGTTTGACTATTACAAGATTTTTATATTCAGTTAATAGGAAGTTTAGTCTATAACCTACATCCAATTAACAGGTCAATATTATATTGAAGGTATGGTTTTGTGTTTGAATGTTATATATAGAATATACCCACAGTAGCTTGATGTACCAAATGTTCACCATGAGTGGTGAAGTGGTGTTAACCGCGAACCTTCACCATGATCGCCAGTTTATTAAGAGTCACCATTATTTTTTCTCGATTTTACTGAGCAGCAGACATACATATGTGCAAATCTGATTTTGTTTACTTAAGCACCGGGTACTTCCGCTGTCAGTTTTATTGCCGAAACGAAACGGAAAAAGAAATACGCAAATCACAGGGCCTTTTTCATTTTAATAACATACTATGTCGAGTTATGGAGGCTTTATTAACATGAGACAACGCATGTTTGTTAATTTTTGGTATCTTCTAAAGTAAACGCATTTAAAATGTAATAAATAAATGCTGCTTTCACTTTACTCTTTGCGAGGCAACAAGCGATAAATTTAGCCAAGTTTGCATTCAGGTTGAGGTCACCAAAGATCATCTTGGATGTAGTTCCACTGTAGGTGTAAATTTTAACTATTGAAATCCCATTGCTGGCGTGTTCACCACAGTTGGTGTGTAAAACTAAAATTATGTCATAGGGTTTTTATATATAGCAGAATATGTAATCATGGTATAAAGTCTATTAACAAGGTTATTCAATCAAAAGATATCCAATTGAATGGTTTCCACTGTATCAGAAAGAATGCAGTGGATTAAGTGGGCTCCTCTGTTGTAAAATTGAACCTATCTCTTTGCATCAGGTAACCAAATGTTAACAGGATCAGTGTAGGTATGTTGATTTAGGTGCTGGAGAACCCTGGAAGAAGGTGTGTAGCCATTTGACATGACTGTCTTTCCTGTCCATATTTATGGTTTATGTTGCATTGCTTGGAGACACTCTTGCTGGCATGGTTGTGGTCTTGGTCAGTGGTGTTTTTGGGTGATTTTTGTTTTCTTTCTGGCTGGTGGCTTTGATGGGCTAATAACTGGTGAGATTGGTTTTAGGAGGAGTCCCCTTACTTCTTTTTTTCAAATGAGCCCTTTCTTTTGATCTTTTACAGGCTTCCTCTTCTAATCTTGCCCTATTATCTGAGACTTGTGATTAACTTGTCAGTTTCTGCCATCTTGAGGACTCTAATGTCTCTGTAGGTTTTGCCATTGTTTCCTTCACTATGATCATCATTTCCAGAGTCTCCAGTGGAGGCCATCCAAGCTCTTCTGGGTCCAAAGGAAGTGAATGAAGAGTAGGAGGTGGGGCGAGAGCAACCTCTATTTATGCCTATGTCTCCACAGTTTTCTCCACAGTTTGATCTGCATCATTCAGGGAAAGGAGACAGCTGTTAGTAGGTAGAGTTGTGGGGCAAGGTGAGTAAGTGATGGTTGCCTGTTCCACCTTCTCAACATCCTTTGTTTTATTCTTTACCAGAAAAGCTTTCAGACACTGGACATCCCCATCACTTCATCAAAGGGCTCTTCTTCTGTCTCTCGGTCAAAGTAGGTCTGTCCATCTACAAGTGAAGATCATTGTGAGAGGAGGTTCTCTCACAAAAGGTACTACATCTCCTAGTGTTGGGATGAATAGCCAACAACTTGACATCGACTCAATTACCAACCAGTGTCAACCTTAAAATGACCAGTCAGTTAGTCAGAAAAATACATCTTTCATGTAGAGCTCTCGCCGATTGCCAAATTTAAGGAAAAAACAATGACAAGTCAATAATGAAAGTGTCAATGACACTGTAGCTCAACTTGTTAAGACATGTACAAGTATAGTATGTGACACAGCAATGACAAACATCTAGGTAATGACCTGATAACAAAGGTACATATAAAGTATATATAAAGTATTGTAACGGTCTGTACATAAATACTGACTGTAGCCTGTAACAAATGTATAGGTAAAGTATTGTAAAGGTGGGTGACAGTCAGATGCTAAACTAGAAAAGAAATCTTTGAGTCCCAGAGTGGGTCTGACTGAACCCCAAAATATTTGTTCTCATAGCACAGTGATAACAAAGGCACCCCAAAACACACTCGTTCCTGTCCCAAGGTGAAAACAAAGGGATCCAAGAAGTTTCGTGAAGATCAGTTCATAAATACGAGCTGTATAGAAGTTGTGACAAAAACTGATTGGACTTAATTTCGGTACAAAATGGCCACTGGCAGCCATCTTGAATTTTGGACCGCATCCAGAAACACTCGTTCTTGTCCCAAGGTGATGACAAAGGTACCCAAGAAGTTTTGTGAAGATCGGTTCATAAATACAGCCTCTAGCCCGAGCCGATTGTTGACATGTGCACTTACAGTGTATAAGTAGCACTGAATAAATTAAAGTTCATCTAATTTGCATAATTTCTGCATGAGAAAAAACCCTGTATTATATGTGATGTATTCCATGTTACTAAACATTCAAACAAAAATTTATTCAAATCAGAACTTTCATACAGAATTTCTGTACAAAAGACTGATTGCACTAATTTTGGTACAAAATGGCTGCTGGTGGCCATCTTGAATTTTGGACCACACCCAAAAACACTTGTTCTCATCCCACGGTGATAACAAAGGTACCCAAGAAGTTTCGTAAAGATCGGTTCATAAATACGGCCTCTAGCCTGAACCATATAGAAGTTGTGTAGAAAAAACTGATTAGACCTAACTTCGGTAAAAATGGCCGCTAGCAGCCATCTTGAATTTTAGATTGCACCCAGAAACACTTGTTCTCGTCCCAAGGTGATAACAAAGATACCCAAGACATTTCGTGAAGATCGGTTCATAAATACAGATTCTAGCCCGAGCCGTATTGATATGTGTACTTACTGTGTGTAAGTAGCACTGAAAAAATCAAAGTTCATCTAATTTGCATAATTTCTGCCCGAGAAAAAAACCTGTATTATATGTGATGTATCCCATGGTACTAAACATTCACACAAAAATTATTCAAATCAGCACTTTCATATGGAAGTTCTGTGCAAAAAGCTGATTGCACCTAATTTATTACAAAATGGCTGCCAGTGGCCATCTTGAATTTCGAACCGGACCCAAAAACACCAGTTCTCGTCCCACGGTGATACCAAAGGTACCCAAAAAGTTTTGTAAAGATCGGTTCATAAATACGGTCTCTAGCCCGAGCCGTATTGGCATTTGCACTTATAGTGGTGAAAGTAACACCAAAAAACATCAAAGTTAGTCTCATTCGCATAAATTACGCACAAGAAAAAAACCCTGTATTATATGTGATGTATCCCATGGTACTAAACATTCAAACAAAAAATTATTCAAATCAGTGCTTCCATATGGAAGTTCTGCGCAAAAGACTGATTGCACCTAATTTTGTACAAAATGGCTGCCAGCGGCCAACTTGAATTTCGGATTGGACCTAAAAACACTCGTTCTCGTCCCACGGTCATAACAAAGGTACCCATGAAGTTTCATAAAGATTGGTTCATAAATGCGGCCTCTAGCCCGAGCCGTATTGAATTGTTGACGGACAGACGGACGACTGGCCATGGCATAAGCTCAAATTTGGCTTTGCCAAAGTTGAGCTAAAAATAGTAATCTTCTATCATTCACTTTATTCTATCCTTTGAATAAAGTCTGCGGAAGTTGCACAGAGTTCACCCGTGAAGTGTAACGATACATGTTATCACTGCTCTCATTTGAAGTTTCCACTCATAACTGGATGCATGCCACACTGAGTAACACTTCCAATGGCTGGAAGCCATGCAGTGTAATTGAGATAATAGTTCATAGTAACAAAATATTTCTGCCTGATTAGTACTTGGGGTTAACCCTTTGCCTAACATGAAAAGCAGACGACACTTCCAAAAAGAATTCTTGAATAACTAATTTTTTTCTTTTTTTGTCTCAAAACATAGGTTATAACCCCTCATTGGAACGAGCTCGATGAGCTCGTTCCAAAGAGGGGTCATAACCTATGTTTTTGAAAAAATAATGAAAATTATTTGCCAATTTTGTGAATAGCGCTCATCGGTTTTGACCATTGTGTTGGATAAAGGGTTAATTAATCTTTTGGGAAGAATAAACATGTGACAAGATGTATTGAATGGTTATATTTATTCTCAGCCAATTTATTCATCCTCTTTCCCTTCCAATTTTGGACTTGAGCTATCGCTAAAAGTATGAAAGTGCCGAATGCCGATCATCTTGAAAGACTTAGTGAATTCCTTAGTGTTTGGAGAAATGGCCTGACTAGTCAACTCTGAGTCAATAATCGCTTTTGACTAGTTGACTCATAAAAATCAGCAATCATCTCAACACTAACATCTCCTGAGAGGAGGAGGTTGTAGATACTCTACTGTTTGATACTCTCACTTTTCCTTGGACATTCCTCGTATAATGGTGAGGGATGTTCAGAGCTAGCAGGGCTCTCAATCTCAACTGCTTGTCATCCAAGGTGTGAATCCAATGAAACTGTAAAAGGACCCAGTTGCAAAATGTTTTTGAAATCTGTGATTATGATTTCAATTAATTTTTTTTTAATCCAATCTCATGTATTGAAAAAATAATCTGCAGGCTACCTTTCCTCACTTTGTGCATTATTATTAGGGTGTTGCATTAAATGTAATCCTCCAATACTGGACTTTGTGTGAAAATCCTATGAATTTCTTTAAATTGTATCCTCTCCAGGGAATAGAATTTTTTCAGAACAATTGTTGTTCATGTGATACTGAGAACACCACTTGTTGATTAGCTTGAGGGTGTAATCGTATTGATTACATTGTCAGCATAAAAATAAACCAGTGTTTTAACCAAGAGCAATAGAAATCTCACAACCATATGCTGACAAAAATAGGTGTGAGAAAAAAGAGAAAAAAAAATTCAGCTCTCTCTCTAAACCTTTTTATATTTCTGATTAAGTATTTTTAAGATAATTAAAATATATTGCCAGTTATTTTTTTAAATATTTTTTTCAATTCCAACCATAGTTGCAGGGAAGCAGGTATGAATAGATTTGATGAAAAATTCATAAACATTTAACTCAAACATTATTGATGGAAAAGTTCATTCATTATACAGAAAAAAACTTGATTTAAAAAGTTCCCGCATTATTTATCCTTCCTGCAGAAAAGTCATAAAGAGTTCTGTCTGTCTGTCTGTCTGTCTGTCTGTCTGTCTGTCCATCAGTCCATCCGTCCGTCCGTCCGTCCATCCATCCGTCCGTCCATCTGTCCGTCCATCCATCTGCCTGCCTGCCTGCCTGTCTTGTCTGTCCATCTGTCCGTCCATCCGTCCATCTGTCCGTCTGTCCAACCAGGCTTAGCAGAGGTACTTTGTGGGGGTTTACAATTTAGGGTCCATGGTAGTTGTGGGGTTGGGTTGGGTTAGTACAGTGGCCACTTGGGTTGTTTTTTGCACTGTGGGGTTAATTTTTTGACCTTGTGGGGTAAGGGTTTAACATGGGAAAAACCACACAAGTAAGAACGTGTAAGAATGTCCATCTGTCCATTCATCCATCATTCCATTCTTCCATCCATCTGTCCATCCATCCATCTATCCATCCATCTTGCCACTTTCTATCCATAAGAAAGTTTGTTTGTATGATAACTTGAACAATTGTTATCAGGTTTTAATTCATTTTGGTGTGATACTTTATTAGGGCCCCTCCGTGAGGCGGACGCCCTATAGTGATCGCTCTGTCCGTGCATCCGTACGTCCGTGTGTCCGTCCATACGGGGTGTAATCTTTCTCTCTTAATAGATAAGGTTTTGATGTTTGACATGTGGGTATATTATCTCAAGACGATGTGCCGTGTACCAAGGTTGCCATGCTTTGACCTTGAACTTTGACCTCAAGGTCAAATTATTCCGTTTTCGGGGTTCTTTTCTGACAAGTTCGTGTCCGGGCTGTAACTTTTTTCCCTTAATAGATAGGGTTTTGATATTTGGTCATTTAACAAGATTTAGCCGAATATTCATGTTGGATCATGTAACTTATTCACAATTTTTCCAGTTCGCACAGGGGAAAGTGTGTAGAGACGGATTAGACTTCTAAATGTTATTGGGCATATCAAGCCCAAATTAGACAGCTTGTAGAAATGGAATTTTCCACACGAGACAGTTTCCCATGGAAACCCAAGGAAGTGGAGCAGTGCTTGTTTACTCTGATAAATAAATTCTGCTTTACTGGTAAAATCGGACCCGATCACCAATGTCTGTGCTATAAGTCCTTTGTAAAGTGTGCAGCATGGGTATAAATGATTAGTTATACCTGATATCATACTTGTGTTGCAGTCATGAAATAGCCTTAGATTCTGAAAGTTATCTCCGCCAACATGTATGGTATATGGAGATTTAATACCTGGTTGTTGGTTTTTAAACACCAAGCCACAGGCAAGGTGTTTAAATGTGACATCCAGGTATTAAATCTCCATATACCTTATATGCTGGCAGAGATAATGTTTTTGTCACGTTTGAAACACAAAAGAAACATAGTGGAAACAAATTTAGAAACATAGTGGAAACAAATTTGTGGACGTGTCACCTACGCTTCACAATCAGTTGGACCAAACTCAGGAATACTGGAGTGACTA
Organism: Pictodentalium vernedei; assembly: GCA_031216915.1. Taxonomy (NCBI): domain Eukaryota; kingdom Metazoa; phylum Mollusca; class Scaphopoda; order Dentaliida; family Dentaliidae; genus Pictodentalium; species Pictodentalium vernedei. The sequence continues at coordinate 413,935,838 of CM062296.1, forward strand.
TAATTTTAATCTAAAAATAATTCTTTAAAAAATCGGTAATGCCGATCGCGGGCTATTTTGTTTGCTCTTATTTTAGTTTTCTCAAGTTGTTTGATTTAATTATTTGACTATTTAATTTATAACAGCAAACAGAAATCTGATGTCATGGAGAGGTGTCATAAACTATTTTTTGGAGGTAAAAATTTTAAAATATTGGAAGTTCTGCACATATTGAACCAAGTCGGGAGAATGGTGACTCAATGGTTACGGCATTAAACTTTGAACTGAAAGGTCCATGGTTCAATCCCTGCCAGAGGTAACTGCATTGTTGTCCTTGGGCAAGGCACTTCATCCGAATCACCAATGTGTGGGGCATGGTGGCATTGTGCACTAAGGCATACTGCATGTCGATGGTGCAGTTGTCATCAACCAGTGCTAACCCTGCTTGTGCAGAGTTGGCTGGTTGGGGGATCTGACAGTTGATCATCATTGCTCAGTGATTCTCTCTGGGCACGCAGGCTTCCTCCACCCATAAAACTATCTGATACAAGGTGACCCTGGTTGTTGAAAGTGTCATTAAACCCCAATAAATAAAGTAAATTTTTACTTTTCTATGTTGCAGTGGTCCTACTTAATTGACTACTACAGAGTAACCCTCTTAATATAAAATTTCTAAACACCAAAAACCATTTACTGTGACTTCAGTACAATTTGATTTTTAATTGCATAAAAATACAGCATTGAACTTTAAACCGAAAACACCACGGTTCAATCCCTGCAGGGGTAATTGCATTGTGTTCTTGGGCAAGGCATTTCATCCCAATTGCCTTCCTGATCAATTTCATATTAAATGTTCAGTTTTTACTGGAATTCTGGAAAATAACCATATTCCTGGTAATTGAATGGGGTTTAATGACACTTTTACACTTTTGACAACCAGGTTTACTGCATGTCAGACAGTTTTACGGGTGGAGGAAGGACCAGGAGAGAACCACTGAGCAGCAGCGAGCAACTGTCTGACCCCCCACCCCAACGTACTAACTCCACACTAGCAGTGTTAGCCTTGGTTGAAGACAAGTGCACCATTGGCATGCAGTATGCTTTAGTACACAGTGCCACTATGCCACCTCGCTCATGGGACAGTTCTAGTTTACTGTGTCAAACAAATTCTGTTTTATTGGTAAAATAAACATTCATACAGATAATTCAATTCAACTGTTATAATTTAACTCAACTGGTTAAGCTTCTTCCTGTTCTGTTGCTGATCTGTAAAACAACAACATTCTTCTTTACCACCAATCTGCATTTGAAGGCTGGACAGGTTAACGTTAAATCCAACACTGTTTAATCCATTACACATCCAAATGTTCATTTCTGCACAGGTATAAATATGAAGAAGTCAAGTTTTTTTCCTCAGCCAAGACAGGATAAACTACTGCCATCATGTGTGCAGAAGGCTGTGAATTTGTGAGTCTGTTCACATTTTCTTTAGCTCTGTCTACAGGTTGTATTTATGAAGGGATTTCGTGTAACCTGGTAGGATGACTCAGTATGATACCCAGATGAGACTATCCTATTTTAGTTGTGATCAGTCAATCATGACTGCTGGATGGGCAGGTGACCTAAATTGCTTTAGCTAAGTATACAAGTCATATTCATGAAGGGATTCCATTGTAACTTGGTAGGCTGACTCAGTATAATGTCAAGATGAGAACATCCTATTTTCATCATGATCAGTAAACACTGATGGCCACACAGGCACATGACTTAGATTCCTTTGGCACTTATGATATTTTCGCTTAGCTTCAGTGTAAGAGGGGGAATACGTTGACCCTTAAAAAGAGAATATACATTTCTGTGAGCATCACTTCTGAACTTTGTTCAACAGTATAGATACAATTATACATAATATAGGGAACTCGCTTATACAAGAGGTACATGATATAAGTATTATAACGTGGGATCTTGGAAGTGAATTAATTCCCGACTCCGTAACTCGAGCTCCTGGGCTCGTTATTATAGAAATTTTACAGTCAAATATACCAAACATTTAAAATAACGAAGTATCAATATCAAAACACGACAGACGGATTTATAAAGCGGTTACGTTTCTCAAACAGGACAAAGGCTGGTTTGCCTTTGTCATGTTTGAGAAAACGTAAAGGTTAATACGAATATACAATAAAAATACGGCAATTTAAACTAATTATATCAAGAGATCACACGAGTAACAAAGAACATAAATTAAACATGAATGTAATGTTTATTAAAGTTTGGTGGAAAATGTGTGGCCGCAACGAGATCCAAATTGTCACACTAGCGATGGCGAGCGGTAGCTGCTTATCTGCCTAAAAGCGCAATTACAAGCGCCAAAACATTTTCGCTTACCAGGGGTTCCATAGTAAGCAGAAATGACCGTTAAACCAGTTTCACTAGGGAATCCATAGTGAACAACCAATCACCTATATGTATTCCACGCCCTAGGGAATTCCATAGGGAGTGTGGTAGCTAGCCACACCCATACACACAAAAAACATTTTCGCTTACCAGGGGTTCCATAGTAAGCTGAAATGACGGTTAAACCAGTTTCACTAGGGAATCCATAGTGAACATCCAATCACTTACATGTATTCCACGCCCTAGGGAACTCCATAGGGAGTATTGTGGTTAGCCACACCGATACATACACACAATTAAAACACTATACTACTCAACTACTGACTACTGGGGAATTCCACAGTTAGGCCAGTTAAACTAAACGTAATTTCACTAGGGGATCCATAGTGAATGTGTAACCATTAATTTGACACCCTAGGAGAGAGTAACTATATAAAAGTAATCCAACTGCAACAACCGCTCGCCATAGCCAATGCGACAAAAACCCATTGCCTCGTCGCGACAGATGCATGGATGTTTACAAAAACAAAAATCGACCCGGCTATTCAGTATTGTCATAAAGATTATAGTCATCAGGGGAAAACACATCCGCAATAAGTCTATCCAAGTTAAAAGCCCAATAGCCACTGGATCAAACCTGTACTACTGCAATCCATATCTGTACTTTGTAGCAATTGCTTTGATGACACGAAAACGTCATAGCTGTATTCACACGAAGTATACAAACATGCTTCCCCTTTAACTTGCATAAATTTGTGAAACGCCGGGTCACAAGACATCCATTCCATTTCAAAGAAAGTAGATAGCAGTCAAACTATCTGAAAAAGAAAAAAGCTTGGCAGCAGTACAACACTCACAATGATAAAAAACACAGACTCAAATAAACAAGTTACTCAAATGACAGTTCTCGGGACAGGGTGGGTGGGTTATTTTACTTTAAACTTTTGACAACTTTCAAAAATCGACTACAATGCAACATGTAACAATCAATAATCTGACCCAGTTGAAACAGCGCTCAAAACAGAGCAAAGGGAGATAAGAGAAATTATCTCTTATTGATTACCATCAAACGCCCTAACAGAAAACGGCCACCGCAAACAGGACCTGACGATTTTGTGATCCTGATATAAAATGATTTATTTTTTTATGAATAAATCGCCTTATATCAAGAGATCACACGAGTAACAAAGAACATAAATTAAACATGAATGTAATGTTTATTAAAGTTTGGTGGAAAATGTGTGGCCGCAACGAGATCCAAATTGTCACACTAGCGATGGCGAGCGGTAGCTGCTTATCTGCCTAAAAGCGCAATTACAAGCGCCAAAACATTTTCGCTTACCAGGGGTTCCATAGTAAGCAGAAATGACCGTTAAACCAGTTTCACTAGGGAATCCATAGTGAACAACCAATCACCTATATGTATTCCACGCCCTAGGGAATTCCATAGGGAGTGTGGTAGCTAGCCACACCCATACACACAAAAAACATTTTCGCTTACCAGGGGTTCCATAGTAAGCTGAAATGACGGTTAAACCAGTTTCACTAGGGAATCCATAGTGAACATCCAATCACTTACATGTATTCCACGCCCTAGGGAACTCCATAGGGAGTATTGTGGTTAGCCACACCGATACATACACACAATTAAAACACTATACTACTCAACTACTGACTACTGGGGAATTCCACAGTTAGGCCAGTTAAACTAAACGTAATTTCACTAGGGGATCCATAGTGAATGTGTAACCATTAATTTGACACCCTAGGAGAGAGTAACTATATAAAAGTAATCCAACTGCAACAACCGCTCGCCATAGCCAATGCGACAAAAACCCATTGCCACCCAATTTTGTCTATACAAAATTGAATACCCCAGCATATTTAACAAAAAACAATGGTGGCAGTGGAGATGAAGGTCTCCAGTGCCCCTTGCAGATTATTGAGAAAGAAGTCATTTCCGATGTCACTCAGATGGACGCCATCATCCCGAAAAAACCCTGGTGTGTCAGTTGTAATGTCAGTGTGTTGAATGATTCTGCCGCCATGCACAGCTGCTGCTCTTCGTCCAGCTCTATTTACACGTTTCCGCTTTTTCTCTATGGCATGGTAATCAATACAGCCCCACCACTGAAGGCGAGGTAGAATATCTGACCAAATTATAATGGTTTGAGAAAGCCAATGATGTAATTCTTCAATTTGTGAAGCAACGGCAGAACAGAGCTCATTCGAGGACAGGGAAGTCAGGTCATTTCCACCCAAGTGAATAACTAAATATTTAGGCGGTATTCTGTTTTGTATTAAATGCTGAATCTTTGGCCTAAGCTCATGCCAGTGCATGCCTCGCTGTCCAAACCATTGTACTCGATAACCCAGATCTTGAAGATTTAAATTCTGCGTTGAACGCACTCGTGTGCGTCTGTATGCCCAGTAAATAAGCGAGGAGCCTACCAGCCAAACATCTGAAAATAACAGATAAATTTGAAAACATTGTGTCAACATTTTATACGAGAACCATGAAAGTGGTGGAAAGGAGATGTAATTTCAGTAATTTCTATATATTATTGCATGCCTAAACAAATCAAAAAATCCCCACAAACACTCCGCCATCTCCCAAAGGGGGGTTCCACAGAGGGAGTGTCGCCGGAGGCGTGCGAAGGATATTAGCATGAACAGCTACTGAATGATTTTATCCTGACGAATATATTTTGAAAAAGCATTGGATTTCCATCTCCCCATTTTCTGAATGATGTGGTCAGGGACGCCATTCATTGCCAACCTGGTCGCGCCGCCAATACGGAAAGAGTGTGTCTTGAATTGGCAAATTGGAAGCCCTAAAAAACAGAGTGCCTTCCGAAGAACCGTGCTAAATTGATACCTGGTGAGGGGGGCCCCATCCATGTGACAAAAAAGGATAGACGTGATCTTTGGGCGAATGGATAAAAATTTATCCAAAATCCTAATTGGGCATACACTAGAGTCAGCCAAAGACGGGATATGCACTTCCTCGGCACGGCCAGATGTATTAGCCTTCGAATGTCTCAGTTTTACGCTAAGGCATCTGGTGGAGCGTTGGCAGTAAAAAGTTAAGTCGCTAATATGTAAAACCCGATTGCTATTTAAGCCTGGTGTGCTTATTAATTCACTGACTCTAAATAATCCAAAAAAGGCCAGAAAATAGGCAGCATGAAATAATGTGGTTTCAAACCCATTCTTGCAAACGCGAAGGAGAGCACCTGGGAGCTTCCGCAAAATATCAAATGTGATGGGCGCCCGAATATCTTGAAAAGGTGATCGCCTCTGAAGACCAATTACCATTTTTGAGATCAAAAATGAATGACATGGGTCAGGCCAATTTTTAATGCGATGCTGAAAAGTTATTGCAGCCAAGTATGTACGCACTGTGTTGACCGACAAACCCCTCTCCGCCAAGTGAGCAACAAATAATGAAATGTGACTAATTGGGACAGGCCAAAGAGATGGAAATCCAAACAGCTGTCTGAAGGCTTCAAAAGATTTCATTCCAAGTTGATAGGTAGATTTTGTGTGCACTGCTAAACTGGCATTCAGAAGACTGTGAGCGGTCTGTTGAAGATGTCCCAGAGACTTGCTGGGAATGGTGTGGGTTCTGGATCTGCCGATGGAGCTTGCCTGCGAAACTGGGTAAGCTGTAAACGGGAAATGTGATCTGTTAAAATATTAAATGATCCTGGAATGTGTTCGGCATTAAACTTAATATTATATTTGAGGCACTGTAATGTGAATAACCTAACCAGCTTCATAATGTCATCTGAATGAGATGTAAGAGAATTCAAAATCTGCACCACAGCCATGTTGTCACTGCGGAACATTACCTTTTTATTTCTCAAAAACGTTCCCCATATTATTACTGAGACCAAAATGGGAAAAAACTCGAGAAGGGTAATATTTCCGGTTAGGCCATCTGAATGCCATCTTTCTGGCCAAATGCCATAAGCCCAGTGACCCTGGAAATAAGCCCCAAAACCCAAACCGCTCCCCCCGGCACTGTCAGTGAACAATTCTAGATCTGCATTGGACTCCCAAAACTGATTACAAAAGGCTGAAACACCGTTAAAATCACTAAGAAAAGTTAACCACATACAAAGATCATCTTTCATGCCCGCGGTTACTCTCAAATGGTGGTGAGGGTTAGAAAGACCTCGAATAGAGTTGATCAATCTCCTGCAAAATGGGCGACCTGGTGCAATGGCGCGACACATGAAATTTAAACTGCCAATGAGAGATTGCATTTCTTGCAGGGTAGTTTTTGTTCTACTGAGTATCGTATTTATTTTAGTGCAAACTTCCTTGATTTTATCATTTGGGATTCTTATTAGCATATCTTGAGTGTCCACTTCTAATCCTAAAAAGCAAATTTTGCGCTGTGGCCCCTCAGTCTTATCATCTGCTATCGGCACACCCAGGAATTTGCACTCTGCCAAAAATTTATGCAAATTATGTTTGCATTCCTCAGAGTCTTTAGGGCCTCCAAATAAAAAATCATCCAGATAATGTATAATATTATGGGATTTAGAAAGTTTGCGCACCCTCCATTCTAAAAAAGTGGAAAACTTTTCAAAAACAGCACAGGAGATTGAACAACCCATAGGCAGGCACTTATCAAAGTAGTAAGAATTTTCAAATTGAAAACCAAGAAGGTCAAAATCCCCCGGCCATATGGGTAATAACCTGAAGGCGGATTTGATATCTGCTTTAGCAAGTAAGGAATCCGGACCTAAGCGCTGTATCATAGCAACCGCAGCATCGAAGTTGGTATAACTAACAGAGCAGAGTTTTTCATCTATATGAGAATTCACAGAGTTATTTTCCGGATATGACAGATGATGAATCAACCTATATTCACCAGTTTGTTTTTTCGGTACCAAACCAATTGGTGATATTCTCAGGGTTGGAATGGGACGATCAGTAAAAGGACCGGCAATTCGCCCTGCAGATAACTCTTTTTCAAGCTTCTGTCTCACAATCTCAGGGCTTTGGGAAACCGACGGTAAATTTCGAGCATCGCGGGGATGACGTGGACCAGTATAATTCAAAGAAAAACCAAAACTGAAACCGTGTAATATGTACTTCGAAGTCTCTTTATCAGGATAGCCTTGAAGACTATTTGCTAAATTGCCCACAATTATAGGTGAACTTCCCAAACTAAATTTTTTGCTGTCTTTGACTGGTCTTGAATGTTCGACGAAAGGAGCTCATCTGGCAGTCGACCTGAGAATGGGGTTTTCCACATTTCTGGCAAACATGCGCGAAACGACAATGATCCCACTTGCAGCCTCCAGTCCGATTAAAAGCAAAGCAGATGCCTTGCCCCTTCTTGGGGGCTGCATTTGAGAATGTCCCAGAACCCAAACCAAATCGACCTGGTGTAGAAGTGTGCGGTTTAGGGATCATCAACTGGAGCCACAAGTTAGGTACTATAACACTCCAGGGTTGCAGACTGACTGACTGACGCATGCGGAATTGCTCATCATAACTTCTCCAAGCAAATTCAACGAAACGGGCTGATGCATCTCGAATGATCTGAATATATTTAAGCAAATCAAAAATTTTATCAGGGTTTTGCTGCACATAAATGTAAATAAAAATTAAAAAAGCATCCGTCCATTTTTCAATGGACAGGATTTTTTCTTTGCTTTGATTTGGCTTAACTTCTAATGCACCCTGGTCATTCAAAATTAAAGTGTTGCCACTCTCAGAGATGTCAGCACCTGTAGAACCCTTCAAGATCATGGCTAAATTGATGTATTGATTAGCCCAAATTTTTTGCTTCACCGAATGGGGTACATGGGCTGCCATAGCATCATCAGGCAAGCTCAGCACAGACAAGCCCCCCACGGGCCTTGTACCCAAAGATTCAGGTAAGCCCAGAGTTTGAAGATTCAGAGCGGACGGACGAGAGGACGAAGACGTAATTTGAGATGCATGAGGGTCCCACAACTGGGATAAATTCTCGCCAATAATTAAAGCAGAGTTGTCATTACCGTCAATCATATTGTCTCCTTGAGGCGGAGAAAACTGCACAGAAACAGGTGCAGCTGCAGTGGCATTACCCACTGTACTTGGCTCGTCAGATACCAACTGTGCCGAACTTGTCACTGAATGTGTTGAGCCCGTAGACGGATGTGTCAGGCGTTGTGTGCCATTCTGAGTTTGCTGTTGTTGACCTTTTGCCTTGCTTGAAGTTGAAACTGGCCGGGCATAAGCCGATTTGGAGACACGACCACTCCTCGTACGTCTCACAGCTTGTGTGGCAGAACTGGTTTGCTTCTTTTTCGCCCTTGGTGGCATTATTTTACTTTAAACTTTTGACAACTTTCAAAAATCGACTACAATGCAACATGTAACAATCAATAATCTGACCCAGTTGAAACAGCGCTCAAAACAGAGCAAAGGGAGATAAGAGAAATTATCTCTTATTGATTACCATCAAACGCCCTAACAGAAAACGGCCACCGCAAACAGGACCTGACGATTTTGTGATCCTGATATAAAATGATTTATTTTTTTATGAATAAATCGCCATATACAGAATGGTTATTATATGAAAGGTATAACTGAATTTAAACTAAACTGCAAATGGTACAACACGCCGATTTCAATCTTACATTTACTCGTACCTTTTTCTCTTTACTTTAACGAAAAATGGCAAAAGCTTTATCGATTAGATTTTCTTTTCAGAAGGTTTACACCGTTCATCGCTTGCTCTAGTTGAGAAATGTGATACTTTTTTATCTGTTTACTTTTCATATTTATTATTTCCAAAACGGAGCATCGTTCTTCTTGAAATGGAAAGCTAGCAACTTGCTTTACAGTTCCACCTCTCTTATTCGTATTAATCCATCGTCATTACATTTAATTTCTTTTCGAGTTCGTCGCGACATACAGTAAAATCAAAATTAAGATTAAAGTAAAATTAAACATTGTCAATATATAATTTATATAAACTTGTTCTTACCTTAAAAAGAGAATATACATTTCTGTGAGCATCACTTCTGAACTTTATTTAACAGTATGGACCGTCTAAAATCACGTGACTTATATACCGAATTCCGAGATGATAACATTGCATAATTTCCCCAGGAGTTTCTTTTGATAACATGGCCGCAAGGGCTTATCCTTTGTTGGCGTCCAGATGACAAGTATAGATGTCCATTTTTCGGACAGCGGGTGTCATTCCCAGAGAAGATTAAAGTGTGAAAATCGACAGGTGGATAGAAGTCTTGTCACGCAACGAAGGTCATTATTGCATTTCGGCATTATTTATTATCTCACTGACCCGCTGGGCTATTCATCATTTAGACTACGGGTAAAATTTCGTTTTGTAATCAAATAGCAGATAAGAAGTCTTTGTTTCGAACATGTTAACTCTTCCCCGGCTAGGACCCTCTATGATAACCTCCCCGGGCTTCTGAAGGTTCTTTGGTCCTCCAAAGAATAAAGTTCAACAGTGAAGTCCACCACTCGTTAAGGTAAGACGGGGTAAATGCTCCCGTGATTTACATCTGGTTTGACATCTGGATGATCATTGCCTATCAGTTGATAGTAGCCATTGTGACAGATAAGGGTGTAGGCATTATATGGGTTCTTCAAGATATGACTCAACTTGAACGCTGACCACCATGATAATGAATAGCGACTTTTTATTTGGATAGTCTCGTTTGTGATTTTGTTTATACAGTCGAATTCTTCTATACTGGCCTTTAATTGTGGTCGAAAGATGCCTTTAATACTAACATTCGATATATTACTAGGTCCTGTAACATTCCAATGGAATGGGCAACAGTTTAATGTGGCTATGGGTATACAAACGTATGATGATCCAGATGTCACTTCCAGCATGATTTTTGTACCTGTGTACTTTTTATATTGTTGATATATGTAATACAATAATACAATAATAATTATGAAAAATGCATATGTAACAAAATGTAAATGAGTGTATTCATTAGCCAAAAGCGAATTTATTGACGTCTGGCTAACCGAAACTTGTTCAGGAATGTCATGGTCATTATATATAAAGGAAGGTGCTTCTAAAGCTTTAGCTCTGGAAGTCAGCAAAGCCATTGCCATAGAGATGGACTTTAGTTTGTAAGAAATCCATATGCTGATAATCAAGGATACCGTGGCTGTAATGAGGCCACTTATAGCAACATAAAAATTTGTATTTGGCCATTGTGTTGGTAAGGACAATTTTCCAGTAAGAATTGGCTCTACAAGTGAATGAAAAATAACTTCACGAGCTTTAGTTCTATCAACCATAGTCTTTAAATTTAAATGTTCTTTTCGATCATTTGCAATGACATCTTTGAACTTGTGGGTGTATAGATTAAATTGTGGAAGACTGACATTGACAACTGCGGGAAAGAGTGTATCTCCCTGTATATTTTCCAATTTGGTAGGATGAAAAAAGTTCTGTAAGAGTGCCATATTGACTGGATGCAACTTTTCAGTGTCATCTGAACCAGAAACACATCCCGTTACTCTCTGCGGAATGTGTTCATGTTCAGAGGACATAGAACATAGACAAAGGGAGCTTCATCAAACAGAACCCGCAGCCAGAGATCATACTTTGTTTCTTAGGGCAATGTAATGCCAAAGTATGTGTCTGATACACTAACACTAGGGATGGTGATATTTCTTGGAGAGAAGGTGAGATGACATCCAAAAGAAATCTAAAATCACACAAGTGTTTGATTTTTATGGCGTTGTCTTCAAACAAGGCATGTAAACATGTATAATATTGTGAGTTGTAAAAGGTAATATGATAATTACAATGATAAGCATGTGCCTTCTGGCATTGTACAAGTTGCACTTCACTAAGAATAGAGTGATCTCCATTCAATTGTTCGACATAATACTCTGGTAAGTTCAATAATTGTGTCCCGTGACTAGATGAATGATTTGCTGGTACCGGGACTGAGTATACTTTATATAATTTAGCTCCATGGCTTTTGGCAGAGATTGGCAATTTTAATGTTATAAATAGAGACGAGTCATTTCTAACTGCAAAGAATTTCGCATGCCGATAATAATAAGTAGGGTGTGTATACACAAGGTAAAGTTCTGGGTGGTGATGTTTTAACATAGTTTTAACGTGGTCAATACCTAGCTGCATCTCGGTGGCTGGAAGAATTAAGGGTGAAAGTTGATGTTTAGCTAGGTCATAAACTCCCAAGCGTAATTCTTCAAGCTTATTTAAAAGTGATGATGCCTTATTGGTTTGCTCAACAATCATTGCAGTAACATCAACAAAAAGAGTTTGGAAGTTTTCCAATGCATGGGATATATTCTTAGCCAGTAATGATATAGCATTATGGTTATTTTTGATGCCATATAAGAGGTTTTCAAACCGTTTGTCCACTGAAATCATAAATGAAGAGTAATCGGAGGTTTGCTTTGCCAATAGCTTAGCCAGTTTGTTATTTTTCTGATCCAAAGCAACCATATGATTTCTTAAAATATTTATATCATCTTCTGTGGCAGTGCCGAAGAGAGATTGAGAAATGTCACCAATAAATGAAAAAAGCAAACGTTTAGATCGGGCAGGCATGTTCTTAATTTCTGGTAACAGTCTCCTAATGTGATCTTTTGTTTGTTTCAAATTGGTGATTACAGTAGATTTCAAGTTATTTATAGAGGCGGCCGTTTGTCTAGATAACATACAACGTGGATCAGCATGATGGCAGTGAGAGACAGGCGTCAAATTAATATCTGAAGGTAACTTTACTTGGAACGCGTGTCTCCAGTATTCTTCTCCAAGATAAATGGTGCCCTTTTCTTGAAAGATTATGCCATAGTTTATTCGCTGAATAATACCATCGGACGCTATAACCAAGGAAACCCTTTGAAAGATCATCAGCAAAAAACAAATTATGCTAACGCCAGGAATTGATCTACAATGATAGAAATAGAGACAGAATTAGTCAAGGTAAACCCATGGGGAATTGATCAGAGACCCCTTAGCACTAAATAGCTTGTCTAGCTGTTGGTTTACAATGATTAATTCTTTAAATCCTATTCATGTAGAGCAAATTTATTTATTTATTTATTTATTTATTTATTTATTTATTTATTTATTTATTTATTTATTTATGTAGCTACTGAGTGAATTTATTATGTTGTGATTTTCATTTCTTTTTGCCTGAAAATGTGTGGTTAATATGAAACGATTGTTTTAAAAAGTCAGAAATATTTTCAGATGGTTCCCATGAGCGTTCGGTATAATTTTTCCACTTAACTAAATAGTGTCTGACGCCATTAACATATTTCGCTTTGAGAAGTTTCTCTACTTCGTAAAATTTGGATTCAGAAGATAAATCTACAGTAATGTCTTTTTCATTTGACTTGGTAGGTTCGACAATTGTTTGATGAAATTCTGATGTGTTTGGGTCCGAGTACAACCTCAGCCTATTATAATGCACAAGTGATTTCTGTAGCATCTGTGTCGCACAGCTCCTCAATTTATAGGTGTGGTTTGGGCCTTTTTCTGTAATATAGTAAGGACCCTTCCAATGCTTATACAATTTAGTCGATAATCCACGGGGAGTTGATGGATTATATAATAAAACTTTATCACCTACATGAAGAGTTGGTTCTGCTGCTGTTTGGTCATAATATGTTTTGTTACGTTCATGAGTTTTGTGGAGATTATTTTTTGCTATGTTAGTAGCGGTTTTCAATTTATCTGCCATTTCAGTGACATATGATTTCACATCACGAGAAAGATTGTCTTTAGGAATAATGTTTGTATCGAAAGGTAAATTCATTTCTTGCCCAAATAAAAGATAAAATGGTGAGTATTCACTTGTTTGTGTGGAAGGAGACATTCTAAAAGACATCATCACACTGGGAAGAAGTGCTGGCCAATTTGATTGTTCCTCATTGCAATAGGCTCTGAGTGTCTGAGATATTACACTGTTGGTTCGTTCTGCTACAGCGTTGCTTTGAGGATGGTAAGCAGATGTGTGATGCCTTGTAACTTGAAAAATTTCACAAAGTGCACTGACAAGTTGGCTCATAAAATTGGCGCCTCGATCTGAGATCAAAATGTGCGGGGCACCATATCTTGTAAAAATTTCACTGTAAAGCTTGTCAGCTACTATTTTTGCATCTTGGGATTTGATTGCAAATGCTTCACACCAATGTCATAAACTCTCTACTACCAGAAGGATATATTTGCAGTTATCAGCGGTTTCTTTTAGTGGCCCAAGAACGTCTATGTGCCATCTAGAGAATTTATTAGTGACTGGCAAGGGGTGCAGGGGAGCCTTTTGTTTGTGATATGGGCATTTAGATTTTTGGCATGTATCGCATGTTTTGACATAATCCTTGACATTTTGATACATTGCCGGCCACCAATACTTGATGCATAGGGCATTATAGGTTTTGTCAAAGCCAAGGTGACACCCGCCAGCAATACTATCATGGTATGAGATAATAGCATCCTGCCGCAGTAAAGTTGGCATTGCAATTTGTTTTATGAATTCGGTAGAATTTGAGGCACGTTTACATTTAGGCTTATAAAAGCGGTATAATACTTTGTCTAAAATTTCGCAGTAGACACTTTCATGCACAATTTTCCTACATTGTTTTTCATCACTGGGAAGTGTGCCATTTTCAATATATTCAATAATTGGACCACAATCGGGGCATTTTCTTTGAAGCTGTGAAACTGTTTCTAGATCATCTGTGGTGTTGGTAACACTCTGTAAGTAAGTTACAGATGGAGCCTGTGAATTACCGCCAGTATTATACTCTAACTCAACTTGAACATGGCTAGAATCTTTGAGTGATAGAATTGGTTTTACCTGACAAGTTGTTTCCTGATTTTTATTTAATGCCCAGGGAGACATCTCACACTGGGCTATATAAGGTCGTCGTGATAATGCATCTGCATTATGATTTTTCTTTCCCGGTCGATGCTGAATAGTGTAGTTGTTACCTTGCAACTGGAGTGCCCATCGTGCCTGTCTTCCTGTAGACTGTTTTGTATTTTTCAACCAATTTAGGGCCTTATGATCAGTGAAGATTGTAAATTTCTGATTTGCCAAATAAACATGAAATGATTTAACACCTTCAAGCACTGCAAGGCATTCCAGTTCAGTCACTGCCCATTTACGTTCAAAATCTTTTAAAGCCCGTCCGCCAAAAGCAATTACATGTTCTTTGCCCCCATCATCAAGTTGACCCAGAATAAACCCAATAGCAGACCCGCTGGCGTCTGTGGTTAAAATAATCTCTTTACTCATATTAGGATATGCCAAAATGGGTGGATTTACCAGGCTTGATTTCAGGGAGTCGAATGACTGTTGGCATTCTTGTGACCAAACAAATTTTATGTCTTTCTGTAAGAGCTTGTTCATTGGGGCTGCAATATGTGAAAATCCTTCCACAAATCTCCTATAGTAATTGCACAGGCCTAGAAATCCACGCAATTCTTTCACATTTGTTGGTACCGGAAATGATTTTACAGTTTCTATTTTTAGTGGATCGACCTTCACACCCGATTTAGTAATTATGTGTCCTAAGTAGGTTACCTGACTAGCTGCAAATCGGCATTTGCTTGGTTTGAGCTTTAAGTTGGCCTCTCTTAGACGGTTAAAAACTTGTTGAAGGTGTCCTAGATGTTCAGTGAAGGACCTACTATAAATGAGGACATCATCCACGTACACTTGAACAAATTTCCAATTTAACCCTCTTAAAATCTGAGTCATCACCTGTTGAAAAGAGGCCGGGGCCCCTTGAAGACCATAGGCCATTCTATGCCATTGGTAAATTCCATCATGGGTAATGAAAGCAGCTTTATGAGCCGTTTCAGCATCCATTGGAATTTGCCAAAAGCCCTGACGTAAGTCTAATGTTGAAAAATATGCTGCTTGAGCTTCACCCAACGCATCTAGGACATCTTCAAACCTGGGTAATGGAACTATTTGTGGTTTCGTTACGGCATTTAGTTTGCGGTAATCAGCGGCAAAGCGGTAACCGCCTGTCTTTTTCTTAACCATGACAACCGGACTGCACCAATTTGAATCAGAGGGTGAAATTAGTTTATTTTTCAAAAGTTCGGCAACTTGAGTGTCGATTTCTTCCTTGATTACTGGATTGGTACGGTAAAACCTTTGCCGAATCGGCTGGGCATCACCAGTCTCAATCCTGTGCTCATATACATTAGTATGACCCAACTCTGAAATGTTAGTGGCGAATGCATCGTGATTTGCTTTTAAAAATTCCAACAATTTGTCCCTCTCATTTGGGGTTAGATTTTTCTCTTCGATCTTAAATTCAGGTGGTTCATTGTCTGGGGTATTGTCACATTTAGTAATTTCCGAGTCGTCAAGTTCCGAGATTGTAGTTGTATCCACAGGCTCGATAGAAGCTACAATTCGACCTGCTGGCAGAGTCACGGTGCAATTATTTGGATTTAAAATTCTAAAACAGGTTTTTCCCTTTTCAATTTTACATAGACATCTTGCTCCTGCTATTTTGCTAATTGACAGGGTGGGTAACGGCTCCAGCAAGGCAATTTCAACATTATTTTTGCCAGTTACTCGAACTGTTATTTCTGTTTCAGACAGTGGTGCAAGATCAACAGGTCGGTGAATACGTGCTGATCGAGCATTTGCCTGAACCAGAAATATTTTTTCTCGACATTTGTTTAATATTAATTGTTTAGAGCCTAAGTCGATAGTAGCCTTGTTGCTCTGTAAAAAGTCCATGCCCAAGATAACTTGCTGATGTAGCTTTTCAAACACATAAAATTTGTGTTTAATAGTGGAAGTTCCAAACAAGAGGGGGAGTACAACTTCACCTTTTATTTGGAGACTTTCACCACTAACCCCGACAGCCTCTCTTATGTCGGCATCTTGTATTGAATGAACATTAATTTTTCTCAATATATTGAGCGTAATGCAGCTGATTGCTGCCCCTGTGTCAAGAAGTGCGTTAAAAGATTTGGTACCCAAGCTCAGTAAAATAGAGTTATGCTGAATGGGCATGGCAAAATTTATATGTGGCCTCTCGTTATTCATGGCCGGAGTTTTGACATCATCACGCCCACCCAAGGATTGTTTGCCCCGGATAGGCCCAAAGCCCTATTGTCGCTTTACTTGTCGACACATAGACCTAAAATGATTATATTTGCCGCAATTATTACATATCTTGCCCATAGCCAGGCACTGGTGGCGAGAATTGAATTTTCTGCCACAGCGGTAACAAATGGGTTCATGTTCATGTGAAAAATAATTATTTTTGTACCTTTGTTCTCGTGGTGCTGCATTTTCTGTCGACCACCTGGTGGGTTTGTCCTGTTGATTTGAATGTTTTCCCGCACGTTCTATACTGAGAATATGTTCTCGTTGATTGTCCAGCTTTGAATGAAGTCTTTTAATTTCTTCGGTTAGCATGGCTAAGTTAACATCAGCTGATTCATTTTCCGGCACTGCTTGTTCGGCCAATTGTGCTGCGTGACGCACTTCGTCCATTGTTTTCGGTTCTTTTGGAAGAACTGCCACCCTTAAATGTTGTTTTAGGCCGTTGACAGCCACTGAAACTAGGATGAATTCGGGGATCTCCTGTTGAATGGACGATTGTTGAATCCTAGTCATGTAATCCAACACTGTTTCATTAATTCCCTGTGTCTGGGTGTAAATTTGCGTATTGTAAAAGTCTGATGGCTTGAACCGCCTTTGAAATAATTCTTTTAAATTTTTTAGTGCCATTCCCATCTGAAGGTTCTGGTACCAACATAAAGCCGGCCCACATAAGTAGAAGGGGAACGCCGTTGCTGCATTTTCATCTCATAGATCATTAAATTTACAGAATTATTCATACATATTCATCCACGTTTCCATCTCCAGAAAATTTTTCGATACTCACGATGGACGGCATTATTTCTTTAGTCACTTTCTCAGCTTCAGGAATATCTGAGTGCTTACTTCGTAAATTGTAGTTCACTGGGGTTATCATTCACTTTGTCGTTCTCCACCAATTATGATATTTTCGCTTAGCTTCGGTGTAAGAGGGGGAATACGTTGACCCTTAAAAAGAGAATATACATTTCTGTGAGCATCACTTCTGAACTTTATTCAACAGTATAGATACAATTATACATAATATGGGGAACTCGCTTATACAAGAGGTACATGATATAAGTATTATAACGTGGGATCTTGGAAGTGAATGAATTCCCGACTCCGTAACTCGAGCTCCCATGCTCGTTATTATAGAAATTTTACAGTCAAATATACCAAACATTTAAAATAATGAAGTATCAATATCAAAACACGACAGACGGATTTATAAAGCGGTTACGTTTCTCAACCAGGACAAAGGCTGGTTTGCCTTTGTCATGTTTGAGAAAACGTAAAGGTTAATACGAATATACAATAAAAATACGGCAATTTAAACTAAATATACAGAATGGTTATTATATGAAAGGTATAACTGAATTTAACCTAAACTGCAAATGGTACAACACGCCGATTTCAATCTTACATTTACTCGTACCTTTTTCTCTTTACTTTAACGAAAAATGGCAAAAGCTTTATCGATTAGATTTTCTTTTCAGAAGGTTTACACCGTTCATCACTTGCTCTAGTTGAGAAATGTGATACTTTTTTATCTGTTTACTTTTCATATTTATTATTTCCAAAACGGAGCATCGTTCTTCTTGAAATGGAAAGCTAGCAACTTGCTTTACAGTTCCACCTCTCTTATTCGTATTAATCCGTCGTCATTACATTTAATTTCTTTTCGAGTTCGTCGCGACATACAGTAAAATCAAAATTAAGATTAAAGTAAAATTAAAGTAAAATTAAACATTGTCAATATATAATTTATATAAACTTGTTCTTACCTTAAAAAGAGAATATACATTTCTGTGAGCATCACTTCTGAACTTTATTCAACAGTATGGACCGTCTAAAATCGCGTGACTTATATACCGAATTCCGAGGTGATAACATTGCATAATTTCCCCAGGAGTTTCTTTTGATAACATGTCCGCAAGGGCTTATCCTTTGTTGGCATCCAGATGACAAGTATAGATGTCCATTTTTCGGACAGCGGGTGTCATTCCCAGAGAAGATTAAAGTGTGAAAATCGACAGGTGGATAGAAGTCTTGTCACGCAACGAAGGTCATTATTGCATTTCGGCATTATTTATTATCTCACTGGGCTATTCATCATTTAGACTACGGGTAAAATTTCGTTTTGTAATCAAATAGCAGATAAGAAGTCTTTGTTTCGAACACGTTAACTCTTCCCCGGCCAGTACCCTCTATGATACACTGTTTACAGGTCCTATTTAATTTAGAATGATTTTACTGTAACTTTGTAACTTTGGTTGACATACGTTAACTGTGAGGGTCACATCAACCCAGACCTCATTTCTTTAGTACAGTCTAGACCTCAAATTATTCTTGTTGAAAACATAGCATGTGGGGTACAGAACTTAATATATTCTCAATTATCGCAATTCTTGTCTCATTTCATAATCCTTTCATAAGCATTGAACATTATCCTTTTCATCAAACACTACACACAGTCATGTTAAGCTGCAGTGTCATTGACACTTTCATTGATGATAATATGAAGGGGAATGCAAACAAGCTATTCCAAGTATTTCTTTAAGAGTTATTGCCCTTGTAGGACTTCTTGTAATCACATTACCATTTACTGTCATCACATTCTGTTCAAGGTTTTTTTTCCTAATTTAATATGTAGCTTTTTAGTGATAATATCATGAAGGTGATTGTGAACCAGCTGTGTCCAAGTATTTCTTTGCAAGTTATTACCCTTGTTGGGTTTAAGTGATAGGGGGTTGGCTATCCCATGGCATTGCACTTGATAATATTATTTATCACATTTTCCCCCTCAAGGGTAGGTTTTGTCCTCTCTGCTTCTGGAAGCTCAATATGTTCATTACAGTGAAACTGTTCTTTTCTGAGACATCCAGTGTTGCCCAGAAAGTTGTATTGCAAAAACCTACTTCAGCCTACCAGTTTCTTGAAGAGATTAAGATGAACCTGACCAAATGTTTTAGGCTCTGCCATGTCTGGCCTCTGCATTTAACCCTTCACCTTTCATGAATAGAAGACAACACTTGAAAAATATTAATTGAATGGCTACAAGATTTCATTTTTTACTCAAAAACAGGCTATGACCCTTCATTGGAATGATCTCAATGGGCACTTTAAGGGGTCATGACTATTATGTTTTTAAGGCAAAAATTTAAAAAAAGTAATAAAAAGTTTGAACAGTGGGGTTTCTTTTAACTCCTCTGCACACTGATGTCAAAGTTGCAAATTTTACCCACAATTTCTTTATTTATTTATTGGGGCTCAACAACAATACTGACAGCCAGGGTCACCTCCTGTCAGAGAGTTTGACGGGTGGAGGAAGGGATTTTACAGTGGTGCTTTCAGAAGCCATAAAGAACCAGTGAGCAACAGCAAGCAACTGTCAGACTCTCCATCATACTAACTCTGCACAATCACGGTTAGCAATCGTTGAAGACAAGTGCACCATTGACGTGCAGTTTGCCTTGGTACACAGCACCTCGTACCCCCCACGTTTTCCCACAATGCAACTAGGAATTGAACCAATTCAAGCTGGTTTGACAGAGCTCAACGAGCTCTGTCAGACAAGATTAATTTAGTTCAGTTCCTAATTGCATTGTAGAAAAAATTTGCAACAGGAAATTTTCATATTTCAACTGTCAGTGCATGGAGGGTTAAGGGCACAGGCCTGTTTATTTACATTACAGGAAGGTAAGGGGTTAAGGAGTGGCAAATTTGGAAGAGGTAAGGACCAGCTAAACATTTCACTTTACCTTTTGCCTGGAAAGGGTGATTATTTGTCAGGTTATTAGATTGATTGATTGACTCTCCCTTTAGAAGTTAATACACATCAAATGATGTCATTTTCACAGTCCACTGATCACTTACATTGTCACATCTGAGAAAATGTTGTCCAAACTTAGGAATGATATCACACAGGAGGAACAATGAGTAATTAACATACCTGATAAATAAATCAATCATTGGGATGTTTTTTTGCAAAAAGATGTTTTGAATAATGGGTAATTACGCATCAGTCTATGGATTGACTATTGTAATGACTTATTTTCATTAGCAGATAAATTCTACAGGAAGTAAATCATTGGGGCAGAAAATAGCTTCCAATATAGAGATGTGTTTATGCACAGTTGGACTGAAAGAAACAAAAATAAAATTGACCCTTGACCTGACATATTTAAAAAAAAAGCAGAAGTTAAAATTATTAACCTGACAAAATGGTGAAATAAAACCTGCTCTGGAGAAATATGTCATTTCTATACAGGATATCTATTTATCTATTGGTTTTTATGGTCACATACTTCTGTACAATGGCTAATCATGACCATGACAGTTTTACGGGTGGAAGAAGCCGGTGTACCCGGAGAGAACCACTGAGCAATGGCGAGCAACTGTCAGCTCCCCAACATACTAACTCCTCTCAAGCAGGGTTAGCATTGGTTGAAGACAAGTGCACCATCGACGTGCAGTACGCCTTAGTACACAATACCACCGTGCCCCCACGCGGGCAATGGGGGTGAAGTGTCTTGCCCAAGGACACAATGTGGTTGCCGCAAGTGGGATTTGAATCGAGGACCTCTCAGCTTGCAGCCTGCACCTCTACCTCCTGAACCACCGTGTCCCCTCTATATAGGATAATACTCAGGACCAGGGTATTCGGCCAGATGATGCTCAAGGGCGAAGACCGAGATCAATATCTGGCGGAATATCCTGAGTCAAGTGTATTATCTGACTTGACTCTTTGCTCTTTGCTGGCAGATATTCCTACACAGGACAGGATATCTCTTGCCACTGAAATAAATATAATTTTAGCACATTTAGTTCAATTTTCTCCCTGTAAATTAAATGGATTTTTCCCCAATGATTTCTTGAGTTAAATTTCTATGAATTTTTTATCAAATCTAGTCATGGCTGCTTTAGAGCAGCCATGACTAGATTTGATGAAAAATATCTTGAAAATACTCAGCAGGTTAAGAGATCGAGCCCACTTTACATTAAATTCTTGTCTAAAAGTTAAAAAAATGAAATAATTTTATCACATTGGAGAGAATTAAATTGAAAATGTGAACAGTTTAATTGGTGAGTTCTCATTTGGGATAACTCATCGACGACAACTGCATAGATGTTTTAGGAGAAACTCGAGGTAAAAACTTCGTCAGTTCACACTGCATGTTTGTATTAGTACAATTTATGTATTATTTAAAAGAATCCCCTTTTCTCTTAAAAATAATGCACACTTACTGTTTGTGGCAGTGATTCTTTCAGGTAGCATCCAAGATGAAACAAAGGGAGTTGTCAACAGTAGGTATTAAACTCAAAAGACAAGCCTACTAATGTAATGTCAGGTTCACAATGTCTGTCTCTGAGGTACAGACAAAGGTCATTGAGTTTTGTCTAAAAGATATGGTTAACTGGTGAATTGTTGGGGTAAATGTTCTCAACTGTTCCAGTCACTGGCTGAAATAGATTTGGGTGTGGGGGGGGGGGGGGTGTTCAGTGTGGCAGTCACCCATCACCCTTGACATGAGCTAAAGGGCATATAAAGTTCACTGCAGGAGGTGCAGGAAGCCTGTCATATCTATTGTGGTACTATGCCAGTTTGTGTAGATTCATAACAGAAATGTATTATTCTGCACAGTACAAGGTCTCAAAACAACAAAACAATTATTTATGAACAAAAGTTGTTGGAAAAATTCACCATTGAAAAATAATTTAGCACTCTACCTCTCCCTCCATTCATCGTTCATCCATCCAGTGTGAACTTACATTATCGACTTCTCACAAACCACTGGGCTGAACTGAACCAAATTTGACATGCATGTTCTTATCATGTGTCATTTCAAGTTTGTTCAAGTTGTCACACCCACAAGGTGGCAACCAATGTGAGGAAATTTCAAACTCTTTTTCTTCAGATCCACCAGTCAGAATGCTTTCATATTTGGTATACAATATGTCTGGAGAGGGTCAGATTCAAATTTGTTCAAAGCGAGTCTCTGGGTTAATATTTGGGCTCCCTATGGGAGCCTCAAATTTAACATAGTGCAATATGAGGGAATTTCTTTAAAAATCCTCTTCTCCAGAACCTTCATTTAGAATCTTTTGATAATTGGTATGCAACATCTCTTGGAGATGGGGGGGGGGGGGGGGGGGGGAGGGAGGGGGAGGCAGTTTAAGTTTGTTCAAATCAAGTCCCTGGGTTAATATTTATGCTCCCTATGGGAGTCGAATTTTAACTTTTTGAAAAATTTTCTTAATCCTTTCATATTTGGTATACAACATCTCTAGGTTGGTCAGATTCAAGTTTGTTCAAATGGGTCCCTGGGTCAATATTTGGGCTCTCAGTTGTGGGGGGGGGGGGGGGGGGGGGTGCAGTTACATAACAACCTTGAAAGTTTGGCAGTGCTTGTCTACAGCTGATAGATTTGGAAGCAGTCAGGAAGACCTATGAAAATAATCATCTGACATAGACACTAGAAGAGTTATGAATAATTTCAGACTTCATTCCTCTGTAGTGCTGATGAACCATGACTAACTAAATGTGACCCAAAACACTTCTTTGAACAACTTTGTCAGGTGAGCAGTTAAGGCCTCTTGGTGTCTCTTGTTTTTAATAGCCTTGGGTGAAAATACAGAAAGTAGCCATGATGTATGGACTTCCCAACTTCTTATTAGTATATACCGGATTCAGATTTGATCATGCTGGGACCATAACTCTCCATATGCATGAGACTGACTGCTTGTGTGACAGAAGTCCAAGTATCAAAACTAGTCTCGTAAGAAAGATTGTGGTTACTATGAAGAGCGAATCAATATTTATGATGCCAATCCAGATTAAAATGTCCCCACTTCAAAATTATTGGGAACAGCTCCCCTAGAACACCGCCCCCTCCCCCCATAGTTATGTCTCTGCACTCCGCCAGTTAATTGTTGCATATTGAATCTTATCATACGCTAAACGATAGATTATCAAAAAAATTGCAGAAAGATAAAAATCATATCCTCCACTGTGAAGATATAGAAATTTCACTTTCACAGTATCAATCAAAACGGCAGTTTTCAAAGCATCACTTCAAGGTGAATATGTGTCAAATTATCACTGGAAATGATCAATTTGTTCTAAAAACGTATAATGAAAAGAAAATCTAGTGTTTTTGAGTGGATAACGATCATTTCCAGCAATAATTCAACGCATATTATCTCATGAGTGAATGAGACAAATGTTTATTTTTCACAATCGGTTGCACGAGCGAAAATAACCGTTTGTCTTAGTCATGAGTGAGAAAATGTTCAGTATCCACACAAAAACACCAGAATTTCTTTTTATTATACACTTTTTATAAGAATCTGTCATTCCTGTTGATAATTCCACTCATTTCAACCTTGAATTGATGCATGAAACCCACCAGCTGAATCAGATGGCAAGATGCTATCTTTTCCATGTATCAATCAATGTGCATCAGCTGTTTACTTTTATGCATCAACTCAAGGTTGAAATGAGTGGAATTATCAACAGGAATGATCAGATTCTTATAAAAAGTGTATAATAAAAAGAAATTCTAGTGTTTTGTGTGGATACTGAACATTTTCTCACTCATGACTTAGACAAACGGTTATTTTCGCTCGTGCAACCGATCGTGAAAAATAAACATTTGTCTCATTCACTCATGAGATAATTTTTGGTATCCACTCAAAAACTCTAGATATCCTCTATTTATTGTAAAATGATGATGCAGGAATTGCACAAATAAGATTGACAAATTACCCTTGTGACAGAAAACACTTCATACCACTTAAATTTGTCAACAGCTGTAAGCTAAAAACTAATGGATCGACTATTTATTGTGTATCATTTTCATGGGTTGAAAGAACATAATTCCTGGCATGGAATCCGCTGCTGTTGTTCTTTAAGAAATACATTGTATGAGAAACAGTGAAGATCAAATTAGCCGCAGAACTTTATGAGCCATATTGGATGATTGATCAAAAGATAATTTCCATAAGCTGATGTGAGATAAAAACATGAGAAACCATATCATGACTTTGTAGGAAAAGAAAAGTACCAGTAAATCTGTTAGATGGGCGTTCTAGATGTGTTATCTTACCAATACAAAACAATAATCTTCATGTGAAATCCTTCAGTGTTAAATCAACTTCATAACATGTCCTGAGTATCTTGTAAGTGCTCCTAGATATTATGCCAGTCATTGTCAACAACAGGATCTGGGGAGATTTTGAAATATATTTTAAATCTGTTAGGATACTCAGAGTGTGGGTGTAGTGGGGGAAGTAATAAGGGTAAGGTGATCCCCTCAAATTTCACAAAGATCCAGTCATGGTAAAGTTTAGACCAAACTTGGACCTAAAGGCTGCAATGTGATTTTTTGGTGTGGTTCGTCCACAGGATGTACCACACCAAACAATCATGTTACAGTCTTAGAGTTCATGTTTGGACAAGGTAAACTAAATGTGGGTTAAGGACTACAGCCATACTATAGACTTCCATGAAAAGCGCATCGAGGCCTCAGATTTCCTGCCATGGGCTTGAAATTTCAAAACAGTTCCTTGGGGTGGTCTCCCAGACCCCACCAAAATTCCTTTGCAACTTTTTTTTGCCTTTGGCTATCAAGGGTCCATAAAACCAAAGTTATTACCAACCCTGAAAAATTCTGGCTCCACCCCTGTAGAGT
The DNA here is from genome assembly GCA_031216915.1 of Pictodentalium vernedei. Lineage (NCBI taxonomy): Eukaryota > Metazoa > Mollusca > Scaphopoda > Dentaliida > Dentaliidae > Pictodentalium > Pictodentalium vernedei. The sequence continues at coordinate 413,961,018 of CM062296.1, forward strand.
ATCACTCAAGCCTGTTGAGGAATTATATACTACTCAAAGTTTGCTAAGCACCACGTATTTGACACATCATTGTGAAATTTTCTTGTGACACATTTGCGATATTTTTGGTGGATATGATTGAGGAATGTATTGAGATGGTCCCCAGTGTTTACATTAGCTCTCTTGACAGGCAGACTTTTCGTGACAGTCATGGAAAGCATGTACCCCTTGATTTCCATGATGTTTTCGTGTACTGTCTACATGTACATGAGATGTGTAGGGTATTTAGTCTTCATTCCAACACAAACCCTTGTGATTTAATGATTGAATATGGCGAATGCAAATGTAAGAAGACATTTGTCTGAAGCAGAAATGTGGTGGGCTGTAGGGATGGTGGAACAAGGGGCTACCCATCGTCAGGTTGCTGAAGCCCTTGGTGTGCACCATACGTCGATCACCAGAGCCTGGGCAAGATTTCAGTAGTATGGCACATCAGTCAGACAACATGGTGGTGGCAGAGACAGGGCAACATCTGCAGCTGAAGACCGGCTTTTGATCATTCAGGTCCGTAGGCTTTTGATCATTCAGGTCCACTTTGACACAGCAACCCAGCTTTGCAGTGACCTTCAGTATGCATCCGGGGTAAATGTTTCGACACAGACTATCCGAGCAAGGTTGCATGAAGGTGGTCTCCAAACGAGAAGACCATGTATTCACATTCAGCTGTCCCAGAACCACCGCCAGGCACGATATGATCACGTTGGATGGACCAGAGAGGATTGACAACCTGTCCTTTTTACAGATGAGTCAAGGTACTGCCTAGACAACACAGATAGGACTTCTAGGGTATGGAGAAGACCAGGAGAGTGATTCCATGCAGCCAACATTGCTGAGCATGACTGCTATGGTGGAGGGTCAATAATGGTCTGTGGCGGCATCAGCTGGGATGGACGTACAGAGCTCTGTGTCCTTGACCATGAAACATTGACTGCACAGTGGTATATTGATGAGATTCTGGATGCCCACGTCAGATTGTATGCAGGTGCAGTGAGTGATAGATTCATTCTGATGGACGATAATGCCCGTCCTCATGTTGCCCATGCTGTCCGAGAGTACCGACAGAGGGAGGGGATTGAGCATATGAACTGGCCAGCAAGATCCCCTGACCTCAATCCAATCGAACATGTCTGGAATGAGTTGCAATTTCAGTCCGCCCAGTGCAACCAAGAAGTGTCCAGGAACTTGGTATCATGCTGGTCCAAAAATGGAACAACATCCCACAAAGGATCATCTGGAACCTGATTAGGAGCATGAGAAGGCGTTGTCAAGCTGTAATTAACAATAATGGGTCTCATACTCGATATTGAACCCATATCAGTTCTCTCTGTCAACATTTTGGCAAATTTGAAAAATTTCCTCTTTTACCAATAATATCCATTTTCCATGGTTATCGTATTCAAATGCTAAAAAATAATGTCAAACAAATAAAATCTTAATTTCTGTGCTTAAATCATTAAAGATATAATTAAATATAAAATATATATGCTTTTCATAACAATATTTCAACTAAAACGTAAAACAGGTAGTTGGATATACTTGGTGCCTAGCAAACTTTGAGTAGTATAGATGAATAGTGAGAGAGAGGTAAAGCCCCCCCCCCCCCCCCCCCCCCCTCCCAGCTGGTTCTAATGATATCCATTTTTGTATGGTTTTATTGAAAAATTGTGAAATTTGTTTTCAAAAAATTTGCAATTTAATTTAGTTTTTAAAAATACTGTGTTAGGTAAAGGGTTAAGGACATATCCATTTAAGTGGGCTCTACTGTATTGAATGACTGTACTTCAGTAATAAAAGCAGAGCTACACAAAGATGTTTTTCTCTTCTTCAGAAGGCCATGACATTGAGACACAGTTAATCATTTACCTAATGTAACAGCCAAAATCATTCAGGCCCATTCACAAAACCCATCATTCAAATGTTATTATTTTTTCTTTTTTTTCCTCAAAAACATAGTTTTTGACACCTCATTGGAAAAAAGCTCATTGACTCATTCCAATGAGGAGTCCTGAGCTATATATTTGAGGCAAAAAAGAGATTTTTTTTAGTTATCTAAAAAGAATTTGTGTCTGCTTTTCAGTTCAGGTGATGGGTTAAATTAACTATGGCCTTGCACAGCTTTGAAATTTAATTCAATTAAAAATAGACCCCATGATTCAATTTGATTTAATTTCAATTGCATCAATTGAAATTTTTTCAAATCATTGTTCAGATGTCCTCAAAATCCTGCAAAATCCTACAAAGTGTCACCTCTTGAACTCTTATTCTGTCATCAGGTCTACAGGAGACCTGATGATAGAAGAAGAATTCAAGAAGGTTCTGCTTCTGAAAATGTATTGATTCTGTTCTGGAATATTCAGTTTTTTTTCTTTATTGGCATGAGTTGCAGGGGCACAAAATACTTAAGTGGAGACTGACAATATTTACGGTTGTTAGAAAGTGCAATAACCACAACTTGAAAAGTGATTTAATTCAATTTGCTTCAAAATCTGATGCCTGCTTCAATTCAAGATTCGACTAGACCCAAAATATGAGATTCGCGGGGACCTGAAGTGAACATTCATATACATATATATATAGATGACAGATTTGTCCTTCAGAACTAAATAAACTAAAGTATCAATCCCTCAGCATGCTTGATACCTGCAAGTCTCATCTGTAACATATATTACTTAGTTGTTCACCACACACGTCTGGCAGGTGTTTTACATGGCTCATTTAATACTAGCCACCAAGGCGTGTGCCTTTCATAGCGTGATATCTTTGAACACTGAGCTAAATAGTAGTTAAATATCTGTATCATTATAACCTGTATTTATTGTTGTAAGGAATGAAAAGGTACCATTTCAAGGATCAAACTGTGAGGACAATGTAAAGCAAATGTACCATTGATGTTCTGAAATGTTTATCTGCTTATATAATTTTGAAAGGTAATTTGAAAACTGAATAGTTTACTACTTCTTATAACATTTTACTATCATCAAAGCTTTGGATTTTTTTTTTTTTATTCCCAACAAAATTTTGTAATATTTATTGGAAAGGCAATTGGTCTCACCCTTTAACACTTTAAACAACACACATGATGTCAAAATTTATTTTTATTATTTTTTTCACTCAAATTTTTGTAAATTTTATAACAAAACCATATCATGTGACCCCTCATTGGAGGGGTAACACATAATATAGTTTTGTGGAAATATTTAAAAAAAAAAAAAAAAATTTCAACTGATCAGTTTGGAAATTATGCGGGCAGATGTGGCTGATTCATTGGGTAAAGGGTTAATTATGATTAGTAGAGTAAAGAACCATAATATGGGCTTAACTCCTTGATATTTCTGCCAGGATAGGATTTTGTATGCCACTGAAATAAGCATAATTTGGGCATATTTAGTCCTGTTTTCTCACTGTAAATTGATTGGATTTTTTTCACCAATGGTCTTTAATGTTAAATATAGATTAATTTTTCATCAAAACTAGTTATGGCTGCTGGTGAGGTAGCCATGCCTAGATATGATGAAAAGTATCTTGAAAATACACAGCAGGTTAAGAGTTAACCCTTTTTCCAACTTAATCACCAAAACCCGCCAGCACTATTCACAAAAATCACCATTCAAGTTTCATTATTTTTCATAATTTGTCTCAAAAATATAGCTGAAAACCCCTCATTGGAATGAGATTATTGAGCTCGTTCCAATGAGGGGCTGTTAGCTATGTTTTTATTGCAAAAAATGAAAAAAATTAGTTATTCAAGAATTTGTTTGCAAGTTTTTCACCCTTTGGTGGTAGGTGAAGGGTTAATCTAATGTTCCAGGCTTGAACAAATGTGGTGAACAATCAGTATTGTTCACATATCATTTACCTGAGAGAAAAAGGCAACTAATGTCTGCATATATTATTAAGAAAGTTCACTTGAATTGCCTGCCTGTAACATTCATTTGTTAACCCTTATAAAAAGTTAGGCATAAATTTTTTCATAAGGAAATTGGTAGCATTTGATGACATGATGATACAATACACAGCAAATTGGTAAGTATAGGGCTGTAGAATAAATTTTTAACTAAACATCCATACAAAATAGATTTACCCTTTTTGTTGTTTTGTACAATACTATTCAGGGGACTCCGTGTTGAAAAGTATAACTCTTCCAGGACCACAATCTGCTTTATAATAATGGTAAAACTTAGTATTCCTCTATTGAATGTTGCTCTCTGAGCTCTTTCTAACAGTTTATTACATCACAGCATATGAACACCTTAATTGAAGAAACTCTTGAAAACAATCAGGTCCCCATCTCTTCCTTCTACAAAATTTTAGGTAAATCATTTTATACTTTCCACTAATTCTTGTTACCATTTCAATTTTTCTACCACCATAATGGAATAAACTCCTGGAACAATAAGTTCCCCATCTCTTCCTTCAATTGAATCCAAGGTTAATAATCACTTCATACTTTCCACTAACTCTCGTTGACATTTCTTGACATTTCAGTATTATTTTGAATTTCAACCAATGCCTTTCTATTGAGATACACGTGTCCTGGGGGAGATACCTGGTGAGACAGATCTATTTTACCCACTCCACATGACCATCCTATTTGAATATTTAATGAATGCTAGACTATTTCATCATCATCTACATTTTGTCAACAAACATAGCATCACTTGACACAGCTACCCATCCCCCTCCTACCCCACTGAAGGATGATTTTACTCTTGACACAACCTGAATGGCATCATCAGAATCAAAAGTCACATCACCAGAATGTCAGCTGTTTCATCTTGCTTCAGTATGTTCCTTACCCTATTGTGAGCTTAACACAGATTTTTGTAGCATATACCTTTGATTTATATAAAACCTTTTGATGTTCTTCCTGGATATACAAATCATTTTTCTCTATGATCAATCAGTAGAACAGTAAATTTTCATTGTCATTGCTGTATTTTGATTTTGAAGACCTCATGTGGAGTGTTGTGGGAGAAAAATCCTCGAGCAGTGTGGAGTGGGATGGGTAAATCTCACCCTCGAGGAGAGATATTTGACCAAATTACTTGTCCCTCAGGTGAGTTTTTCCTACCCCCTTCTCATGAGCTTTTCCCATCCCATTTCCACACCTCTCGGGGATACAGTGGAGCCCAGTTTATTGGATATCTCTTAACTGAATAGCCCTGTTAATTGAATATAATTTCCAAACCATTTACCATACTTCCAGTACAAATTTGATCTGTTAATTGAATATAGGGTATAGAATAAACTTCTGTTAATTAAATAAAAAATCTTGTAACCTGTTGAGAAATTACCCTGACTGCCCAGTTTTTCTTTGTTTATGGACTTATTTGGCCTCAGTACATCCAATACAGTCTTTTAATCTCTTATATCTTGTTTGACAGGGCTCATAGAGCTCTGTCAAACAAGATATAATAGAATAAATGCTAACTAAGTTTATCTCTAGAATACAGAAAAGTGACACAATCCCTGTTAATTGAATACTCCTGTTAAATGAATAATTTTCATTGGCAAAGTGACTATTCAATTAACAGGGTTCCACTGTAATAATATTCTCATTCATGACACCTTAACCACTGTGTTCTGCAATGGGATCATCCTCTACAACACTTTTACAGCTAATGGGCAAATCCATTTTTCATTTACTGGGATATTCAGTAATAATATAATTCTGCTGCCCAATAACGCTGTGGGATTCATGTACAGAACACAATGAGGGTGAACTACAGGGGACTGGAATCAATTTAAAATAGCATCTTCAGTGATCTGATACCTTTCTTGCTTGACAATGTTTTAATGTCCAATCAGATACATTTTAATGTGATGTTCTTATGTGTAATTCAGATTCCACTTGTGGTTTACCAAGAATATTTCTCAAGGTATATTTTGTATTGGGTAATATTAGTTGCACGGTGTTTCAGTAGGGTTTACATGACTGTACTACCCTTCTGAGACCTGTACTTCCTGTGGCTGAAAGCCGAAGGAAATACAATCTCAATTTCTCTGAGCTATAAGATTCCAACATTTTGTTTCTTCAGGACATAATTTCTTTACCACTGAATATTTTTTCCAACAAAAACTTAAAAATGTGTATTATGAGAGATGGTGTGCTGTGTATTTGATTTTTTTATTGGGGGTTTAATAATGACCCTTTCAACAGCCCCAGGGTCATATCAAGTTGGAGTGTATTGTATGTAATCAACTCTGTTGCCCCAAGATCAATGTCACAGGACAATATTTTGTTTCTCTGGATGATAAGCATCAATTTGTTGCCAATGTTTTGTTTGTCTGAGTTCGATTTTCTGAACTGGTAGAATGCTAAATGATTTTTGGCCATCAAATCTTGTACAGGTGAATTTTCCTTGTAAAAGTAAGCCTTACAAACTAAATAATATCACTTCAAAGATACTACAAAACAGATCCACTGAATATAAGCCTTCAAGTTGTGTTACCTTCACTTCAGAATAAAGCCCAAATATGGGCTTCCAGCACTCAACTATTTAACTGTTTGATATTGTTGGACTGTTTTTATAAAAAAAAGTCAGTAAAGGGTGTGTCACACATCATAATTAGTTCTGTATCCCACAAGGTCACAGGACAATTTTTTAGCTCAACTTGACAAAGTCAAGCTGAGCTTTTGCCATCACTTCTCGTCAGTTGGCGTACGTACGTCCACAATTTCCTTTGGCACACCGAACAGGTCGTATTTATGATCAAATGGCTTGTTTGGGGTGACCTCTAGATGGGAGCTATCGATTTTCTTCCATTTTCGTCAAGTTGTCACTGGCAACATTATTTGAACTTAAGTTTAGTCAGACCTCAATATTTTCCTTTGTCACACCCTACAGGGCACATTTATGATCGGATTGCTTTGAAACCTGGTATACTTGTTTGGGGTGATCTCTAAATGGGAGCTATTGATTTTCGTCCATTTCCATTAAAAAAAGTTGCTGCTGGCAACGACCTTTGAACTTAGTTTAGTCAGACCTCAATATTTCCCTTTGGCACACCCTGCAGTACACATTTTTCACCGGATTGCTTTGAACTTTAATGTGCTTGTTTGGGGTAACCTCCAGATGGGAGCTATCGATTTTCTTCCATTTCCATCAAAAAATGTTGGTGCTGGCAACGTTCTTAGCACTTAGTTTATAGTCAGACCTCAATATTTCCCTTTGGCACACCCTACAGGGCACATTTATGATCAGATTGCTTTGAAACCTGGCATGCTTGTTTGGGATGACCTCTAGATGGAAGCTATCGATTTTCTACGATTTCCGTCAAAAAATGTTGTCACTGGCAATGACCTCTGATGAACTTAGTGCAGTTATGCATTAATATTTCCCTTTGGCACACTCTGCAGTGCACATTTTTGATTGGATCTTGGTATGCTTGTTTGGGGTGACCTCTAGATGGGAGCTAAGGCATACTGCACATCAATGGTACGCATGTCTTCAACCAATCTAACCCTACCTGTGCTGCAGTACGGAGTTATGATGTTGGGGAACAGGTAGCTGGTCATCGTTGCTCGGTGGTTCTCTCCGGGTACTCTGGCTTCCTCCACCCTTAAAACTGTCACAATCATGATTAGCCATTGTGCATAAGTATATGACCTTAAACACCAATAAATAAATAATAGTCAGACCTCAGTATTTCCCTTTTGCACACCCTACTGGGAACATTTATGATTGGATTGCATTGAAACCTGATATGCTTGTTTGTGGTTACCTCCAGATGGGAGCTATCGATTTTCTTCGATTTCCATCAAAATTTTTTTCTGTTGGCAATGATCTTTGAACGTAGTTTAGTCAGACCTCAATATTTCCCTTTGGCACACCCTACAAGGCATATTTATGATCAGATCACTTTTAAACTTGGTGTGCTTGTTTGGTGTGACCTCTAGATGGGAGCTATTGATTTTATTCCATTTCTCCATTTCCATCAAAAATAGTCCCTCAACGACCTTTAATGAACTTAGTGCAGTTATGCATCAATATTTCCCTTTGACACACTCTGCAGGGCATATTTATGATTAAATCGCTTGAGAACTTGGTGTGCTTGTTTGGTGTGACCTCTAAATATGAGCTATCAATTTTCTTCCATTTCCATCAAAAATAGTTGCCATTGCAACAACCTTTGATGAACTTAGTAAAAACTTAGTTATGCATCAATATTTTCCTTTGACACACCCTGCTGGACACATTTGTGATTGGAGCGCTTGGAAACTTGCTGTGCTTGTGTGGGGTGACATCTATATGGGAGCTATCGATTTTCTTCCATTTCTGTCCAAAAATGTTGCCGCTGGCAATAACCTTTGAACTTAGTTCAGTCAGATCTCAATATTTCCTTTGGCACACCCTTCAGAGCACATTTATGATCGGATTCCTTTAAAACTTGTCATGTGTATTTGGGGTGACATCTAAATGTGAGCTATTAAATTTTTTTTCATTTCCGTAAAAAATTGTTGTCATTATCACCAGCCTTTGAACTTAGAGCATTTGTGCAGCAACTTATCCCTTTTGCACTCTCTGCAGGGTATATTTATGATTTTCCATAAAAAAAAACAAAAAACATTGCCACAAGCAATGACCTTCAAACTTAGTACATTTGTGCATTAACATCTTCGTTTGGCATGCCTCAGAGGACGCATTCACTATCAGGTTGTTTTGATATTTTGTATGCTTATTCAGGGTGACAAAGATGGGAGCTATCGATTTTCTTTTCATTTCCATCAAAAACTGTTGTTGTTAGCAACAATCTTTGAATTTATTGCATTTTTGCATCAGCATTCTTCTTTCACATGGCCTACAGGGCACATTTATCGCAGGATTGTTTTTGAACTTGGTGTGCTCAATAGGTAAGACCTCTATATAAGAGCTATTGATTAGTATGCATTTCTCTGAAAAAGTTGCCGTTTACGATAACCTCTGAATTTACTGCATTTGTGTATCAACATTCTTCCTTTAGCCAGCCTTACAGTTTACATTTTAAAATGCATGGATTGCCCTGATGTTGTGCACAAACAATGTTGTTATGCTGGAGTTTCACCAAATAACATTGGAACCAATGATCTGCAATTTTGCCATTTCACTAATAACTTACCAAGTTCAAGTTTGTCAATCTACAGTGTCATTGACATTTTCATCTAATTTTTTTAGTCTTCTGTTTTCATTTTTTTGTTTGTGTGAGGCATAACTGAATTTAGAATAAACGAGCATGTGTAGAACATCATCATTATCATCAAGGAGGCAGCTGCTCCTGAAAGTTATGACACTAAGCAGCTCTAGTCAGGCTAAGAGGTAGTTTGTTTTTATCAGCTCACCTGACTGAAATTTATTAAAATTTGGGCTCAATACAGGAGATTGAATTTTAACTTGTTGCAATATGAGACATACTGTTTAAAGAATCTTCTTCTACAGAACCACCATTCAGAATCTTTTAATATCTGGTGTATAGCATCACTACAGGGGTCTAATTCATGTTTGTTCAAAGCAAGTCCTCCAGTTTATATTTGGGTTCCATATGGGGGCCAAATTTTGCAATATGAAGAATGATCTTTTGAGATCTTCTTCAGATCCACCAGTAAGAATCTTTTGATGTTTGATATACAGCATCCTTAGAGAGGTCAGATATAAGTTTGTTCAAACCAAGTTTGAACACAACGAGGGTGGACAACAGGGGAGTGGAATCAATAACCTTAGGTGGAGTTTTTGCTGTATTTCACATGTGCCTTGGGCACTCATGAAATACAGAAAAAACTCCCATTAAGGGTTGTTGATTCCTGTCACATGTACTCTACTTGAGTTGTGTTCTGTATTTATACCACAATTAAACTTGAATCAAGGGAATTAAGCAGATATTTTTAAAGAAAAATATCACCTTCGGTGATCTGATTCCTTTTTTGCTTGATACTGTTTTGTGTCAAAGCATTTCATTCACATCATAATGTCATTCACATCATAATGTCAAATCAGATGCAGTCAGAATCTTTTGTTATTTCAAATACAGCATCCTTATGGAGGTCAGATCTAAATTTGTTCAAACCAAGTCCATTTGTTAGCTCACCTGATTGAAAGTCCGGATGAGCTGTAGTGATCACTCACCATCCGTCGTCCTTTGTCCGTCATCCGTGAACATGGTGTTTTGCACCTGCCCCTCCAAAACCGCTGAACCAATTTTAGTGAAATTTGAGTTGATTGTTTGTTCTGACATCGCATTTTGCTTTTTTCAAATCAACTTGCCCAGCCTCATAGGGAGGGGGTGGGGGAAAATCCTCCAAATTTTTTTTAAAATCTTCTCATGAACCAGTGGGTACAATGACTTGATATTTGGTATGGAGCTTCCTTTTGAGGTTTTGAATCAAATTTGTTCAAACAAAGTTTGTAGAGCAATATTTTCCATTGTAATGGGAGGGGCAAGATTTTTGGCAATGTCCAAAATTACTATTTTCTGAACTGATGGTCCAATTTGAACTAAATTTGGTATAAGAAAAAAAAATATTCATGTATCCCCATGGGAACTCCAAGAGCTAAAAATAGAAATATTTTCAAACGCCCATATTTCCCAAACCACATAGAACAGAGAGCTGTTATTTGTCATGAAGCATTCTTAGGACCATTAGAAGTGAATGGTAAAAAAAAAATGCCATCGGTTGTGTCAGGGTGTTCTGTAGGGGGGGGGGAGGAGGGAGAGGTGCATCGAAAAAATGCTGAGTCGGCATATTTGCAAATATTTAAAAAAACAAATTTTCTCCAAAACCACTGATCAGAATCATTTGATATTTGGTATACAGTATTTATGAGTGGGTCAGATACAAGTTTATTAAAATGAAGCTCTTTGGTTCATATTGGGCTCAATACAGGAGTTTGAATTTTTATCTTGTGGGAGTATGGGGAATAATCTTTAAAAATCTTCTTCAGAACCATCAGTCAGAATCTTTTAATGTTTGGTGGACATCATTGTTTTCAGCCCCCCCCCCCCCCCACCCCCCACCCCCACACCCCCCCCCCCCCCCCACCCCTGTATGGGAGCCAAAATTTTAACATCGTGCAATAGAAGGGAATTTATTTAAAAATCTTCGTCAGATTCACCAGTCAGAATCCTTTCATATTTGGTATACTATATCTCTAGGGGGTGAGATTCACATTTGTTCAAACTGAGTCCTTAGGTTGATATTCGGGTTCCCTATGGGAGCCCAAATTTTAACTTAGTTCTATATGAGGAAATTTCTTTAAAAATCTTCTTCTTAAGATCCACTAGTCAGAATGCTGGGGGGGGGGGGGGGGGGGGGGGGGGGGGGGGTCCACATTCAGGTTTGTTCAAATCGAGTCTTATTGCAATATGAGGAATAATCTTTAAAAATCATCTTCAGATCCACCAGACAGAATCTTATGATATTTGTTATATAGCATCCTTAGGGAGGTCAGATGTACGTTTGTTCAAATCAAGTCCCTAGGTTAATATTTGGGCTCTGTATTGGAGCCCAAATTTTAACTTAGTACAATATGAGGAATAATCTTTAAAAATCTGCTTTTTGAGATACAATCAGAATCATTCGATATTTTGTATACAGCATCCTTTGAGGGTACACGATTCAGTTTGTTCAAATAAAGTACCTGGGTTGATATTTGTGTTCCCTATGGGGAGGGAGGTAGGTGGCAGATTTTAACATAGTGCAAAATTGGTAATATTTTCAAACTCTTTTTTCTCCAGAACCACCAGTCAGAATCTTTTGATATTTGGTATAGAATATCCTTCAAGTTTGTTCAAGTCAAGTCCTTAGGTTGATATATTGAGTTAGGGTGAACTTTAGGGATCACGCTTTGTCCATGAACATGGTGTTGCGACTTCTCCAAAACCGCTGAACCGATTTAAGTGAAATTTGAGATAATTGTTTGTTATGACATCGCATTTTGATTTTGTTCAATCAAGTTGCCCCATCCCTGGGTCGGGCCATGCCCAAAAAGTGTGCCTAAATCTTAAAAACATCTTCTCAATAACCAAAAGTAGCAGAGGCTTGATATTTATTGTGCAGCTTCCTTTTGAGGTGTAGACTCAGATTTGTTCAAGAGTAGTTTGAGGGGCTATATTTGCTGTCATTATGGGAGGGGCAAGAATTTTGGCCCCGGCCAAAATTTCTATTTTTCCAAATCAAGAGGCTGATTTGAACCAAATTTGATATGAGGGCGTATTGGGTCATAAGTACTTAATTTGTGTAAAAAAAAATTTCCTGCCACCCCCATGGGAACCGCAGGAGTTAAAAAATAGAAAAAATTTAAAATGCCCATATCTCCAAAACTGCACAGTACTGAGAATTTTTATTTAGTGTGAAGCTTCCTTAGGACCAGCAGACAGGAATGCTCCAATAAAATTGTCATTGGTTTTATCAAAGGGTACTTTTCCGTGACTTTTAAAAAAGTGCTGAGTTATCATTTTTTAACACTGTGGGTAATGGGAAAACATTAAAGAATCTTCTCCAAAACCACTGCTCCAAAAGCTTTCATATTTCACTTATAGACATCTTTGGAAAATTGATTCACATATTTGTTAAAATCAATTCCCTGCGTCCATATTTGGGCTCTCTATGGGAGCCCATATGTTCAAATTAGTGCAATATGAGGAATATTCTTTAAAAATCATTTTCTTCAATTCCACCATCAGAATCTTATGATATTTGGCATGCAGCATCCTTTGGGGGGGCTGAGATTCAAATTTGTTCAAGCCAAGTCCCTGGGTTCATATTTGGGCTTCCTGTGGGAGCCCGAATTATAACTTAGTTTAATATGAGGAATATTCTTCAAAAATCTTCTTCTTCACATCATCCAGTCAGAATCTCTTTGATATTTGGTACACAGTATCCTTATGGAAGTGAGATATAAGTTTGTTAGAGCCAAGTCCCTGGTTAATATTCTGGGCTTCCTTTGGGAGCCTGAATTGTACCAAAATTTATATTTTCTGAAATTGAGAGGCCGATGTGAACCAAATTTAATATCCTGTTACCCCGTGGGAACGCAGGAGCTAAAAATAGAAAAAATTTAAAATGCCCAGATCTCCAAAACTACATGGCACTGAGAATTTTTATTTTGTGTGAAGCTACCTTGGGAACAACAGAAAGGAATGGTCCAAAAAAAATTGCCATGGGTTTTATCATAGGATACTTTTCCAGGACTTTGAAAAAATCTTGAGTCATCATTTTCTAACACTGTCAGTACGGGAAAAACATTAAAGATTCTTCTTCTCCATACCACTGCTCCAAAGGCTTTCATATTTCGTTTTACCGTATTATTCATTTATTTTATTCTCCTTTTCTTCGTTTTTCTCGTTCATACATTGAGTTATTTTCAGCTACCATGGCTCATTCTCAGGATTCACCCCCTGTTCATGTCCTCATCTGGGGCCACAGCTTCAGTCGTCATCTCGCGACCTTCCTGGACGCTGATGCCGACTTCACCACCAATTTCGCGGGTAAGTTCTGTCTGTCGCCTGGGGTACATCAGTGGACTTGTGCATTCATGGTGTCAGCGGCAACACGCTTGGAAAAATGATGGCACGGGATATGCACCTGGTGGATACTTTTCAGCCACACATTGTCATTCTTCAAGTAGGTGGTAACGATTTAAGTCACCCTAACGCCGACCCTCTTTCTGTAGGTAATCAGGTTGATGAATTCTGCACCTACCTCCGCGAATCTCGGGGGCTGCAGCAGATTTTTGTCAGTCAGGCTTTTCACCGGACACGCCTTCGATCCGGTATACGCAGAAGGATCAATGGTAGGGATTCTTGGGTGTGGCTTCCTGCAGCAGCCGTGCACAGGTACAATCTCAAGGTCGACAGGTTTAATGAGTTTTGGACGTTGTCCTTGGCGACACTTCTCCGCGGGTAATGTTTTGGAAGCACCGCCGATTTTACCGTCACGCTGCTACTTGCTCCGGGATGGGGTGCATTTCAATGGGGGAAGGGATGCGTCATTACTATAAAAGTTTGAAGGGGGCTGTCATTCGTGGATCAAGGCACATCTGCGTCACTAGGGATTAGGTAGGACCACGTGTTAGGCTTCCGGCCGCCCAACTGGCTGGCCCACTCAACGTTCTTTCAATTTCGGTGGGACCTTAATTTTTACACATTTTTCCGACACTGCAGGCATTTTCATTCATTTCAACCACTGTTGTTCCATTCTCCTCCATGAATCCTACTCCCCACCGTCCGGTATCTTCGGTCTCCTTTTTCAGATGGGGGTGGGGACATTAGTGGGTAGGGTAGGGGCGCCCAGCTAGGCCCTTCGCATCACATCCAGCCATCTTAACACTTGGACATTTTACATACCACACCTTCACACTTGCCACACACATCGCATTCATTGCGTGCTCGTCAACACTCGTTAACACTCGTTTCACTTGTAAACACTCGTCACGTCAACACTCGCTCGTTTTGGGTCGGTGGTATATGGTGGGGGCAGAGGGACGCGCGGTGACCATGCTTCTCGTCCATGCATGTGGCAAGGGGCGCATGTTGTCCCATAGCACTCGTGCTGGCATCGTGTCATCGTGTTCGGCTCAGACTGTCGCCACTACGCCACGGCCCTCTCTCGTACTTTCTACCAGGGATGAGGTTTGCAGCCCATCAGCGTTTTTGGCTCCTCTTTTGCCACACCTTCATCTGTTAGTTCTCTCGATTTACATGCGAGTGGTCTTGGGGACCATTCTCTTGTAACTTGACGGACTCACATCTATTTCCCAGCTGTGTTTTAGCTGACTGTTGTTGCTTTAGCCTAATTTGGCCTTTCCCAGTATTCTTGGTTTCTCTCCACACGTTTCGTAATTTCAGCATTTTCAGTTGATTTCGTTCTATTGCACACTCATCCCTGGTCCACGCTCGTCACATTACACTTACAGTCATTCGCACTCATGGGTCCGCCTCTTTCTCCACACCTTCTTACCTCCCCCCCCCCCCCCCCCCCCCCCCCCCCCCCCCACCCCCCACCCCCCCCCCATCGGTCGGCTTTCTTTGGCCTCACCGAACCCCTTTGTGAGTCGGTTGGGGTGACATTTTCACAGGGGGACCTCTCCTGGGGCATTCTGCACCCGGCCCATTTACCCATCCCTACCTCCACCCCGATGGCTCTGTTGGGGTAGGCCTAGGCATGTAACTCGTTTATGATGCGGTGGTTCCCGATGGCCACTACCCGGGTGGACTCCTAGGGGGGGCGGCGGATGTTCAGATCCGGGTACTCGGGCACCTACGCCCATCATGGTTTTAGCGCGGCCTGGGAGGTGGGGGCTCTTCTTCACCCCATAACTCTTCCACCCCACGCTTCATACATCATATCCCCCCCCCCCCCTTTTTTTTGCCGGGGACCCATCCGGTCTTTGCTGGTCCGGCCCTTCTTTTTGGTCCCAAACTCATGTGTACCGAGCACCGCTTCCGGTTTTGCAGCACGTGCGCTTTCCCTGTTTCTGTGCCTGTTTCGTTTGTTTTGTTTTTGTTTTTTCCATGCGATGTCACGGACTCCCACGGTCCGTAGTCGACTCGACTCTACTTTCCCAGTCACGGTGCTGCCTTCCGTTTTGTCTACGGTTCGTCGGGGGTAAGTACCGATCGGTTTAGTTTCCTTCGTTAATGGGGGCTTTTATTTGTATTGTTATGCCCTTGGGTTTACCGTCCGTGGCTTACGGAGCCCGTTGTCGGGAGTTGACAGTTGGGGGGGGGGGGGGGGGGGGGTTGAATCCTCCAGACTATCACTTGCACAGTGGGGCGTGCCGGCCCCCCATGTTAGGCGGAACGCTTAATTCCCATGTTCGTCACATTGACTCATACTCGTTACGTGTCCCCTCGACATACGTTTACTTTTGGCATTCCGATTCCTCATTCTGCCCATTCGAATTGCTCAAATACCCCCCCACCTGCATTTGTTCACTGATTTTAGACTTTCCGTCATTCTACGATGCAGTGCTTTTGCATCCTCTGCTAGGACTGATGTTCCACGGCGATGTCATTTGCCAACGCTATTCAAAATTTTGAGGTTCAATTGAGCTCTGCTATCCCCCCACTTGTCTACAGTGGGCCTGGCAGGGGAGGCCGGCATGCCCTCAGGATCCCACAACATCTCCGAAATGCTCAGCAACTTTCTTCTCTTTCCAGTTTGTGTTCATCATGCCCAAAGCCAAAAGGAAGTCTGTTTGGGCCCCCAGTAGGACCTCGACTCGGTTGGAGGATGGGCTGTCAGGTTTTTTTAGCACAGAGGACGCTCCTCAGAGACCTACAGGGGGACGTTCGTGCCAGGCATCCACCCGCATTCAGCGGGGCAGTATTTTGCACCCCGGCCAGGATTCATCAGCATCTTCAACTCGAGCAGGTCCACAGGGTGTACAACCGAGCAGCGACAACACCAGACACACCACATCGTCACCCAGGGGTGAGACAAATCAGGACCAGCCCCCACAGCAGCTGGTTCTCCACATTGACTTCCCAAAGGGCTTTATCGTGCCCTCGGAGCAGGTGCTCCGGACTCAAATTTTGGGGGCATTGACTTCAGGTACCAACCAGCCGGCACAGCAAGGAACAGCACCGGATACAGCATCTTCACAGCCATCCACCAGTCACGACGCTTCCACGCCAGAGACCATCGGTAATTTGCATGGGCACCCTGCAGGTCTTGTCCCTGTGTTTGCCGCACGAGGGCCCACTTTTCCCTCCCTTTCTCCACCCCCTTTTAGACATTGGGTCCCCCATAGGAATGATCGTTGCTTGTCTTCCTCGGTGCCTCTCGAGAGTAGGGCACCGTTAAAGATAAAGGACAAAATTTGGGCGGAGGAGTTTGTGGACTTCTCCTCTCTCCTACTCGGGCAGTCACGTGACACATCTCACGTATACACCATCACCATGGGAGGTTCCAATGCGGACAGCCCCTCTTTGGTCTACACGCCGAAAGCCACACGAACAATCAGTTCCCTGGAACAGTGGCTTTCCTCTTTTGAAATTTTCATGTCGGTGTACATCGTTCGGTTCCCCTCTCAAAGCGGCCCGTTACTGAAATACCTGGCACATATCAGGTCGATAGCTGCCAGTGGGGGGAATTGGATGTATTATGACAGGGAATTCCGACTTTTACGACAGTCTGACCCTACTATCCCTTGGGATTTCAACCAACTTGACCTTTGGTTCAAGGCCCTACATGACCCCATTGCCTCCAAGCCTGAGGCCAGACGTCCTAAGGAAACACCACATCATGCGTCTCAGTGGCCCAGCACACCTAGGGCCCCACGTGAATTTCCGGTAGGCTATTGTGACCGCTTCCATAATAGTGAGCCATGTGTTGGTCCTTGTCGATTTATGCACAAATGCTTCCAGTGCTCTGGGGACCATCCTGTTTCAGCATGTACTAAGGCTTCCTTTCGGTCAGGGGCCCCCAAGGGCCCCTCTTTTCACCCCAAACATAATTCCCCCAGGGCCTAAAGGGGGGGTTACTTTGCCCACTCCAGTAAAGGTTCGCCACTGGCCTTCAAACTGGCTGGGTATTCGCTGGATAAGGCACAGGGCTTACTTCTCGGATTTACAACTGGTTTTCGTGTAGGGTTTTAAGGACGTGACCTCGCAATGCATGCCCCTAATTTGACTTCTGCAGCCGATTTGCCACACATGCTTGATGCCAAACTGGAAAAGGAACGTTTAGCAGGAAGAACTGCGGGCCCATTTCACACGCCCCCGTTTCCCAATTTTCGGGTCTCACCACTTGGCGTCGTTCCCAAAAAGGCACCCGGTGAATACCGGGTGATCCATCATCTATCCTACCCCAAGGGAGATTCCGTTAATGATGGCATCCCCGAGGAACTGTCTCATGTCCGATATGCATCTTTGCAGGACGCTATTACCCACATCCAATCTCTTGGCGAAGGCTGCTTCATGGCAGAAACTGACATTCAGTCTGCATTTCAAATAATTCCCGTTCACCCAGATGATTATCATCTTCTCGGGATGTCGTGGGGTGGGAAATTCTATTATGACAAATGCCTCCCCATGGGTTGTTCTACCTCCTGTAGTATATTCGAGGCTTTCAGTTCCGCACTGGAATGGATAGCCACTTCGAAGTTTCATATCCCAGGGGTTGTCCATGTCCTGGATGACTTTCTCTTCTTGGCCCCACCCGGGATCAGTGTGCCCTCTCCTTACGGCTGTTTCTTCATCTCTGTGACTTTCTTGGCGTCCCCATTGCGTCGGAAAAGACCGTGGGCCCCACACGTTGCATACAGTTTTTAGGGATTGACCTGGACTCGGTTGACATGCTGGCCCATTTACCTGCTGATAAATTGACCATTTGTTGCTCCGAAATCGAGCTACTGTTAACAATGTCGAAAACTACACTGCTCCACCTGCAATCGGTGATTGGCTTGCTCAACTTCGCCTGTTCAGTAATTTGTCCTGGCTGCGTCTTTTTGCGTCGTCTTATTAACCTCACTATTGGGGTTTCCAAAGCGCACCATCGAATTCGCTTATCCAGGGCTGTCAAGTCTGATTTGGTAATGTGGCTCAACTTTTTGCAGTCCTACAATGGCTGCACCTTCTTTCTGGAAAATCGTTGGCTTTCCAATGAACAGCTCCAGCTGTATACAGATGCCCCTGGCTCTTTAGGTTTTGGAGCTGTTTTCGGGGTCCAGTGGTTTGCTGGGTCATGGCAGGATGAGCTTTCATTATCCATTTCGGTTCGGGAACTTTATCCCATCGTCGTGGCATTGGAACTTTGGGGCTTCTCCCTGGCGAATAAATGCATTTGACTTCTCTGCGATAACGAGACGGTGGTCTGTGTTTTAAACAAGCAGTCCTCCAAAGATATCGTGCTTCTCACCCTCGTGCGGCATTTTGTCCTTCTTTGCCTTCGCTACAATATACTTACTCGGCGTTTCATGTCCCAGGTAAACGTAATGGTTTAGCAGATGCTCTTTCTCGTTTACAGGCTTCCAAATTCCATCTTCTAGATCCATGGGCAAACCTCGATCCAGTCCACATTCCTGCCCACCTCTCCATTCAGAACTTACTGGGACAGCGTTAACACTGCTGACTAACTCTCTGGCACCAGCTACGCAGCATGCATATGGGCGGGCTCGAGCCCAATTTGGGGCATTCTGTGACAATTATGGCTTGGGTCCTCAGTTACCTATTTCTTTGAGCACCTTATGTCTTTTTATCTCCTTCCTACACCACCAACAATATGCTCCCTCCACTATTCTCTCTATCCTCTCAGCTCTCTCATATTTCCATAAGATCCATAGCGTGGCAGACCCGACTCGTCACTTTGTGGTCCAAAAGCTGGTAGCGGGTGTGCAGCGTCTCCATCCCGCCTTTGACCTTCGCCTGCCCATTACTAAGTCAAATTTGGCCAGACTTTCCAGGGCAGTGGCACATTGTTGCACAGGCCCCTACAACCAGGGAATGTTCCAGGCACTTTTTAGTACTGCATATTTTGGGTTTGCTCGCATTGGTGAATTGTGCATGTCCACCCCTGCATCAGAGGGGCGGGTGGTGCAATTATCAGACCTGGTCTTCCAAGAAGGACACATCTTGTTGACATTCCGTCACTTCAAACACAATACCACGGGGCAACCCCATGTGGTCACATTGTCCCCCACACCCTTCCGAATCATCTGCCCAGTGGCACTCTTGCAGTACTTTCTCTCCCTCAGAGGCTCCTGCCCAGGTCCCTTATTTTCCTTGCTGCTTCTCTCTCTTTTTGTGGTTTGCAGTCCCCTCAGTACAAAGGGCATAGCTTCCGCATTGGGGCAGCCACCGATGCTGCAGCATCCGGTTTTACGGATGCTCATATTCGTTCCATGGGTCGGTGGAAGTCCGATGCTTTCAAAAAATACATTCGGCCGCCTGCCCTCAGCGGTTGCCCAGATCTGGCCTGAGCTTTTCCTCTTGTTTTCTTGTCCACCAGTCGCCCAGGGGTGCCCACCGGCTTCAGGCATGTTACCGTGTAGGTGGCAAAGGGATTAGATCCCGGGAGGTCACCTTCTTCCTGGGGTGGGGGGTGAGGGGTCTCTGGCTCTCCAGACACTGGCTGACGGAGGATGCAAAGGCACTTCTGTCTTGAGTCGGCTTTTCCGCCGATCACATGGCAAAAGGGGTTTGATCCGGGAGCGGGTCACCTTCTTCCCAGGGTGGGGGTGATGGGGCTTTGGCCCTGCGGACACTGGCGGACAGAGGATGCAATAGCACTTCCGTCTGGAGTGGCCTTTCCCATTGGATCCCCGATCATTTCCATATACTGTGCCCTCATCGTCTGGCACTGGGGATAGTTGCAAAGGCACTTTCCTTTTCCTCATTTATTCAGTTTCCAGGGTGCCCCTGCAGGGGTTCGAGCCTGCCACAGCCCACCATGGCTCTCTAGGAGATCTACAGACATCGGGTCATCTTCCATTGTCAATCTATTAACTGGATACCTACCACAGCACGACCGGATAAACACCACAAGGAGACACCAGTACACACCTTCCTACCTTCAGCATATTCGTTACTTCCACCAGATTGATAGTTTGTGACTTTCAGAGATGGACACCCTCCCGGCCATCTCAGTTGTTCAGATCAGTTGGCAGCCTTCTGGCAACCAGGAAGATATTTTTCTGTTATTCATGTTCTGTTCCGTTCCATTCCTATTCAGTACTGTTGGGGGATGCAAAGGCACCCTCACGGTTCCTGTCGCGTTATCTCCCGGTGACATTTGTAGCTTCAAGCACAGCGTTGGTAGGGTGATGCACGGGCCCCATTGTTGCACTCTCTTCGTGACCTGCATCCACCATTCCCGTGTTTTCCTGTTGGTTTCCTCCTATTGACTTCAGGGGCGAGGATGCAAAAGCACCTCACCGCTAGACTTGATCCATAGGTACTAGTATGTATGCATATGTGGCATTTCTCGTTTAAATTGCGCCTCTCCTGCTATACGCCCACTCATCTCGCCCATAAGCGTGGGTATGCAAAGGCACCCCACTCACATCGCAGCCTTAGGCCCTATCACCTCAGTTCCCGGCATCACCCAACTTGGTTTTCGTGTGAATGCCTTCTTACCAGATCTAGACCGTGGGGTTGCAATGGCACTCCACCACTACAGGTGACTGATTTTGTACATACCTAGTTATGCTCTCTGTGGGCAGCATGGCCAATCGGGCCTCTCTTCACTATTCTCTCCATGTTACAGTTTTTAGAGATGCAAAAGCACTCTACCACGTTTGTTAACAGTTTGTCACTTGTGTTTTAATTCCCTCCTATTACCCGTCTCTTGCTTAACTGTAGTCATTGGATCCCAGGGCCCTGCATCTGCATTCTCTGTTCACCCTTGCGTGGCCACACTGCCATCTCGTGTCGGAGCCCCTCCGCCTGGCTGTCAGATGCCAGCCTGGAGGCAAGGTGGTCACAGCTTGGGAAGGCAAGGGGAGGGGGGGGGGGGGTTGGGGGGGTACGCCGTCTCTTACAGAATTTCGAACACCCCTTCATCGACGTGCCGTATCCTCACTGAGCTCGAGTCCCCTTCTCATGGGCACTGCTCACCAATCTGGTCCACTAGCACCTCTTTTTCACGCGTTTGTCCTGGCTGTTTCGGTTGGGAATGTCTGGTAGCATGTCTCTATTGAGGGCTAACCAGACATGGTGGCGTTTATTCTCCCACCTCTGCCAGTTGTGTCATTAGAGGTTTGAATTGGTTGGGGTTTAACAACATATATGTATGTAAATAATCTGTATCATGTACAATCAATATTATGTACAACACTTTATTCACTATATGTTAATAAATGGCCAAGTACTGGCCCTTTCTGGACATGAATCTTACTTCAGTCATTGAGACTATGTCTCAGACGCAGGAGCATTGATAAGCCGAGTGTGGCATGGTTGCGTCGTCCAGAGCTGATGCAGACCCAGTAAGGGGGCTGCGTCACTCACATAGAAGGTACCGGAGACACAAAGGGGATTTACATAGCCAAGCATGGCTGTGTAAATAAGTTTGTGCCTAACGGTACTTAGACATCTCTTACAAGTCACCATCAGTCATGGTGGCACATGTTAGAGCTGCGGCACGTCTGGAAAGACCCTTATCTAATTTGTATAGACAGCTAAATCCAAAGCCAGGTCAAACAAGGGACAATGTGATAAGGGTTTCTCAATAATCCAAAACACATGGTTCCAAATTCGGCCAATGACCATCGGACAGACAAAGAGATTTATTAAGGTGTGGGGGGAATGCAGTACGTATAGCTGCATTTTTATTCGGAGCTTCGTGGGAACAAGTCGGGAATCAGGTCCCGCCATCGTTTCGTTACTCTTTTCCCACCCTGGGCACTCCATTCCCTCCCTTTTTCAATGGCTACAGTTCTGCAGGCGGCGGTGATTATTCTCCCACCTCTGCCAGTCGTGAGGCATTTATTCTCCCACCTCTGCCAGTTGTGACATTAGAGGTTTGAATTGGTTGGGGTTTAACAACATATATGTATGTAAATAATCTGTATCGTGTAAAATCAATATTATGTACAACACTTTATTCACTATATGTTAATAAATGGCCAAGTACTGGCCCTTTCTGGACATGAATCTTACTTCAGTCATTGAGACTATGTCTCAGACGCAGGAGCATTGATAAGCTGAGTGTGGCATGGTTGCGTCGTCCAGAGCTGATGCAGACCCAGTAAGGGCGCTGCGTCACTCATATAGAAAGTAATGGAGACACAAATCATTTTTTGAAATTTTTCAAAAAATTTCAACAAAACCAAATCATGTGACCCTTCATTGGAATGTTCGCAATGAGCTCATTCCAAAGAGGATCACATGATATGGTTTTGTTGAAATATTTTGAAAAATAGTATTTTTTCAGCTGCTGAATTTGCATATTACATGGGTGGATGTGTCCGATGCGTTGTTTAAAGGGTTAAGAACATACAGTAAGTAACACTTCAGGTTCCTTAACTTGGAAAAAATGCCCAATTGTTTGTATGACATCCTTCACTACAAAAAGCCATGCCTCTAAAGTATCTCCATAAGGTTCAGCCTAACATCTCTTTGATCATTCTTAACTGGTAGAGTGCTGGAAGCCCATATTTTGGCTTTACTCTAAAGTGCTGGTTCCACAACTCAAAGGTTTCATATTCAGTAGATACGTTTCATATTATCTTTGAAGTCAAATTATTTAGTCCTTATGGATTTGCCTTGTTACTAGGCAAAGATGTGTGAACAAATTTTGGTGGCCAAAAATAATTTAGCACTCTACCAGTTAAAGGTTTCTAGGGGGTCAGTTGCTAAGCCTATTGAGTCAGAAAAAAACATAAGTTAGGGTAACAAGTGTTCATCTGATCTGTGTTGTGTCGTGTTTGTCACATTTTCTTCCTTGTTGATTCGTCTGATGGATGAGTCAGTGAGGGGGAAAATGTGACAATGAGAACAGGACGAATTCGCCCATTTTGCAGATAGACTAAGTAACAAGAGTCTATAGGGGGCACAGGTCCAGTTCCCTCCCAGTAAGATTATTTGATCAGTTTATGCACAACACAGTAAAACCGTTCACTTAGTGATTGCTGAGTCTTGGAGTTCATTTTTCTGGTTTGCTGCAAAAACCAGAACCTTTCCAGAAAACAAAAAAATATGCCCAGCTTTAGAGTTAATCTAGAATTTATGGACAAAATCCTACATATTTAGGGTTCATTTTCTGATTTCGTCATTCAATGTTATATTTTAAAAATCTTAATATACTCATTGTTTAGAATTAAAACTTTGGCATTGTATACAGCTGAATTTTTTTTCAATAATTTATTTGACAACATCTGTATCATTGTCATTTTCTGTACAATGGAGTGCATGGCTGAGACCTCCCAGAGGTAACATAAATTTGTGAGTTTTCATTCACGTGAAAATTTTAATTATTTATCTTTTGACAATCACAACTTCATAGCAGGTAAACTTGAATAAAACATTTGATGTTTGTCATAAAATGTAATTACATTCTAGTTATTTTACGGTTGTCTTGAAAATCGTATTTCATGATTGGGATACATCACACACAAGAGATTTTGAATATCAACAAATATTTGAACTGTTGGTTTTTCTCAAGCTTTCAGGCTACCAGTCTAATTCTGTAAAGAATCTGGTGTTATGGCCTGGAACTAGTCTATACTTAAATAGTCCATCCCCATGGCCGATCTAGGAATTTGGAATCGGGGGGGGGGGGGGGGGGGGGGGGGGGGGGGGGCAAAGCATCATCCGAGCAGTGATGCGTGAGCCAGGGGCGTCCACAAGAAGAGGGAGTACCCCCTCTCACCTATGAGTGTCCTGGAAAATTTCACAAAAATTCCACCAGAAACACGTTTTCCTCAACTCTGAGCTCTCATTCGGATAGTAAATTGCTGCCAGAAAAATTGTAATTATATACACAAATATACATACATGTTGAGTTGACTAGCCCATATAGTTCGACCAACACCCTTTCTGCCCTCTAGTGGGATTATTAAATACACTGAGTATGTGAGCAATTCTTTTTCAATACTTTGCTCAATTATGTATTAAGGTATGACTCTGGAAAAAATAGGGGTGGGAGGTGGGGGTGCCCACTCCCTCCCCCTCCCAATCTGCCCTTGATCCCTATGTTTAGATTTACTTCTCTGAAATATTTTCAGTTGGTCAAGTGATATGATTCCAGATAGTTGAATCTAAAATTCCCTTAACCCTTTACCGAACATGAAAAGCAGATGACACTTGCAAACAAAATTATTGAATTAATATTTTTTTCATTTTTTGCATCAAAAACATAGCTTATGACCCCTCATCGGAATGAGCTCAAAGAGCTCATTCCAATGTAGGATCATAAGCTATGGTTTTGAGGCCAAAAATAAAAAATATTGAAAATCGAATGGCAACTTTTGTGAATAGCGATGACTGGTTTGGTCCATTACTTAGGGTAAAGCGTTAAATATTCATTTTCTTTGAATCAACACAAGAAGAAATTTCACTATTTATTTATTTATCGGTGTTTAAGGTCACATATTTCTACACAATGGCTAATCATGAACATGAGAGTTTAACGAGTGGAGGAAGCCGGAGTACCCAGAGAAAACCACAGAGCAATGCGAGCAACTGTCAGCTCCCCAACATACCAACTCCACACAACTCCACACAAGCAGGGTTAGCATTGGTTGAAGACAGGTGTACCATCGACATGCAGTATGCCTTAGTACACAACGCCACCGTGCCCCCATGTGGGCAATGAGGGTGAAGTGTCTTGCCCAAGGACACATCGTGGTTGCTGCAGGTGGGATTCGAACCACAGACATTTTGGCTTGCAGCCTGCACCTCTATCTACTGAGCCACTGCGCCCTCCAGAAATTTTACTCCATCGTCACTTGATTTGACTGAATTTTTGATGACATGACTAACAGGAATGAAGACTCACCGCAGCAGTAGTTTTATGATTATGCCACATATTTCCACTAATTATGTAATTATCTTATCTTGTGGTTTCAAGCTGAATTAAATACTTATTAATTTGCTCTTCTATAGCTGAAGCATAAAAGAATATCTGTGTATCACTGTCAGTGAAAGGAACATCACATTACATCAATGGTAGTCTGTGTGCAAACTCCATGAAAAGTGGGTAAACAAACAGCCCGCAATAGCTCCAAATTCCCTATAGAATTAGACTGGTGGCCTGAGAGCTTTGGTTTTCCGGTCAGTCATTTTCCCGCAACTGAGCCATCAGTGCTCCCCAATCCCTTCCCTGATGTTGAAACTGCTGTCTTGAATTTTACTTATTTCAACCAAAACAGCAACAGTATTCTTCACAACTTCTTCAAAAAAATTTTTGCTTTAAATTCCATTTTCACATGAGAATTAACACCAGTAAGTGGAGCAGCACTTGTTTTCATTGCTAGACTACTTCTTTTAAATGGTATATTAACTCCTTGCATGCTTCTGGCAGATATTTCCTTCCTAGGACAGGAAATCTTGTGCCATTAAAATAAGTAAAATTTGACGATATTTAAGTGAATTCTCACCTGTAAATTGAATAGACTTTTTATCAATACTTTCTCAAGTCTCAAGTTTTTATGAATTTTTCATGAAATCAAGTCATGCCTACTGTTAACCAGCCATGACTAGATTTCATGAAAAATATTTTTAAATTACTCAGCAGGTTAACAGTTAACAACCCAGTTCCTCTGTAGACAATAAGCAGTGGTTGTTTATTGTGGTAATAACTTCTCTTATACTTGCAAAATAGGACATGGAAACCAGTTCCTGGGGTGGAGGACCTCTGAAGTGGGCAGTATTGGTATCAACAATTGGTTAAACTTGATGTAATACTTGTGTTGTGATCGTGTTATCACCATAGATATGAAAATGACCTCAAACACTAATAATTAAATAGATAAAAGACACAGGTGACCAATATGCACTTTTCAATAAATTATCACAAAACAATTAATAATATTAGTTTCAAATTGTGCAGTTGAAACAATATTATTTTTGAAAAAATTCCAACAAAACCATATCATATGACCTCTCATTGGAAGATGCTCATCAGAATTGTTCCGATGATGACAGGTTTTGTTGAAATTTATTGAAGATTTTTTTTTTAAAGAAATAACTGTTGTTTTTCTTCGGTTTATGCGATATAAACCAAAAATTTTCAGCACAAGCTTCATAACTCGCGTAGCGAGTTATGATTAAGCTTGTGCTGAAAATTTTTGGTTTATATCGCATAAACCTAAGGAAAACAACAGTTATTTCTTATAATTTAATCCGGCTGTAATATTAAAATATAAAAACTATGTGTACGTGAACGAAAAACTTTCGTGAACGAAAAACTTTTAATTTTCGCAAAAGACAACAGTCAAACTCAGGAAAGTGTGCCACATACAGGTCACGTCAATCATTGTCAAATTGTTTGTTGTTTTGATTTTCGATCGCAGACGACAGATATTTAACAAGTCATGTAACAATATCATTAAAAACAATTTTTTTAAGTTCCCCCAAAATCATGTTTAGATGTATGATCTTTTATTTGTCTCCCACTTCGGTATATTTTATTAAATTCAATTGTTCCCGAGAAATTATCATTATATTCTCGCTGACTGGAGCCGATGAAAAATCGATCATTGATCTTTGTTTACAAGCTTGTTATCCATCTATCAGTCTGCCGTCATGCCCTCACGGTGACAATTGGATTGAGTGGGCGGGGATTCCAGAGTCTTCAAAGTTGAATCGGATGTGCGAACGTGTAGACATTCCAAATCATTATGTGATTTGGTTTATACGATTTTGATGACTTTCACACTGTATGCTTTCAACCAATCAAATGCAGAGGCGGGGCAAATGATTAAATTATTTTTAAATAATTGAAATAAAAAATTTTGATAATGTGCACATTGGGTAAAGGAAGGGTTAATAAAACATTATACCTCGATCGTTGTGTGTATAACATTATGCGATACAATACAGACATTGGGAAATGTTCTAGCTACACCACACTTGGAATCCAAATTACGTGTAAGAATGTTATGTAAGAACATATCTGATTGTATGGGGGGAGGGGGCATGGTGGCTCAGTAGATAGAGGTGCAGGCTGCAAGCCGAGAGGTCTGCAGTTCAAATCCCACCTGTGGCAACTGTGTTGTGACCGTGGGCAAGACATTTCACCCCCATTGCCCACGTGGGGGAACGGTGGCGTTGTGTACAAAGGCATACTGCATGTCGATGGTGCACCTGTCTTCAACCAATGCTAACCCTGCTTGTGTGGAGTTAGTATGTTGGGGAGCTGACAGTTGCTCACCATTGCTTGGTGGTTCAATCCAGGTACTCTGGCTTCCTCCACCTGTAAAACTGTTGTGGTCATGTTTAGCCATTGTACAGAAATATGTGACCTTAAACATCAATAAATAAATAAATATCTGATTGGATGTTACATGTCTGAGTGACCGTATGACATGAATGAAATGCTTCAACTCAAAATAGTGCCGAGCAAGAAAGTTATCAGACTGCCCAAGGTGATATTTGTCTTTAAAAATATCAGCTTCATTCCCTTAATTCAAGTTGAGTGGTACATAGAGATTATCATGATAATGTGCATGTCCTGTGATTTGTATCAGATTTGAGGTGGTGTCCAGAATGGGATCTCAACGAGCCGGCTTTGCCGGCGAGTTGTGATCCCATTTTTGGACACCACTGAGAATCTGATACAAATCACAGGACATGCACATTATCACGATAATTCATTTATCTAAAAATTATGTCACATAAACAGATTAAATCTTAACCCTTTATCCAATGGAACGGACAAAACCAGCCAATGCTATTCCAAAAAAATAACCAATTACTTTTAATTATTTTTTTCATTTTTTGTCTCAAAAACATAGGTTATGACCCCTCATTGGAACGAGCTCATTCCAATGAGTGGTCATAACCTATGTCTTTGAGACAAAAAAATGAAAAAAATTAGTTATTCAAGAATTTTTTTTGCAAGTGTCGTCTGATTTTCATGTTAGGTAAAGGGTTAAATTATTTTTAAACATTTTTGGGACATAATGTTCGGTCGATCACTGAAACGCACATAGAATGTATCCATGTGCCTGTTATGATAGCCTGCAGCACTACCGGAAATGAGTCGTCTATATGATGCGGAATCAGAATGAGTCGTCTATATGATACGGAATCGGAACACATTGTGTGATATGTACCATTTCTCATGGTTTCAGGCCAAAATCTATATGATTGTTTGATAAAAATACAGAACAAACTCATGCAGAGTACGGGGGACAGGACTCAACAACCCCTGTTGGAATTTTTCCTGCATTTCAAATATGATCTTGTTCTATCCAAATTTTTTAAACAGGCACTTGGCATAACTAACTAAATACTCCAGCACACTTGCTGTATGTGGTGAATTAGGTGCTTATCCCCTGAATATCTTTTTATCAAACAGATTGTCAGCTATTGGTTTCACCTGCAAGACATGGATACGAATTCAATTGCATCACACTGTTTGATTGATGCACGCCAATCAGGATCATCTACTTGGTTAAGAGCTATTGAAAATATTTTTAATCACCTGAATTTTGGGCATGTTTGGTCAAATAAATCTACGTTTGACATAAGGAAATTATTATTCACCCTGTCAAAAAAATTACAAGAAAGCTATTCAGACTGGTGGTATACTAATTTGGCACAATGATGAGTTGTATCGTGTAAGCAATTTTCAGATCTGCCGTGCAGCCACTTTCGGTTTGCCGATACTTTGAAATTTTACTGTACCCACTGAACATTGAAATTTTTCGGCAAACTTTTCTCAGCTTCTATGCAAGGGATTGATTTTATATTTCATCTGGAGCCTGATAATGATCAGTTGTATTGTGTATGCAATTTTCAGATCTGCCATGCAGCCACTTCCTGTTTGCTGATTCAATTGCATGCAGCGACACAGGTCCAGACCCAGTATTGGTCTTGGCTTGTTTCATTTAATGGGCAGAGTTCCAGTGCAACCCCTTAGAGGTTGGGGGGATTTGGTTAATTCATGAAGCAAAGGGTTAAAGTGGACAATTTTGGCATTTCATCAGGTGACAGAATTTTTCATAAATAAAGTATGAAAAGCTGTCTTGACAGAGTATCATTCATTCTATAACAATCTTTGAGGCAAACTGATACAGGAAGAATATTGTATTTTTCTTTCCTCTCTTACTACTTTTCAAATCTCTAACAATTATGGCCACTTGTCACATCTGACCAAACAACTGTGTAAAAGTATTGACAGAGCACACACAATGTGACTCACGATTCACTGTCATGCAAAAGGTCATTTGCATGCAGAACAAAACAAAGGGACATAACAAACACTGACAGTCGTAATTATGTTGGATGAGATGGATGCGTGCAAATTGAGATTCTAGCTGTTCAATAGTATTGATTGACTTCAGTGGAGAAGGCTTGCACTATTCTCAATAAATTAATACAGCTCACATGGAGTTGGGAATTAGATGTAAAGAAATGTGGAGAGACGACACATCAGTGGAAAATACTTAGCATTCAGATATTAAGTTTGTTTTTGTAGCTTGTACTGAGGAAAAAAACGCTGTCTTCTTTTTTATTATTTTTTTGTGAACAGACAGAGATGATCATTGAATGGATTTCACTTGCCTGAGGGGAAGTATATTTTTATAGCTATTGTTTTTCTTGGTTGGATAAGTTAGTAAAGCAACAGGATTGAGGGATTATTATAGCATTCAGTGTGATTCTAATTGCGAATGATTTCTCCGGTCAACTGTGAATGATTTGTAGCGAATTCATCAATTTTGTCAGAAGAACCTGAATTTTCTGAGTTGAAACTTGTCATTCATTTGATGAAGTTAGAACTGTGTTTAGTCATATACGGATAGGTTGTGATGGATAACTATGAGGAATTATTAGTAATCAACTTGGAATGTTCAAATTACTTTCAGAATAGCAGGTATGGATCTCTTTTATAATCTTAACCCTTTACCTAAAACAAATAGGTAAAGACACTTGAAAAAAAAATTATCAAGTAACCAAAAATTTTCATTTTTTTTTACTCAAAAATACATATGAGCTTGTTCCATTGAGGGCCATAAACTATGTTTTGGAAGGAAAAATTAATTGAAAATATAATATTTAATCAGTAATGTTTGTGAATAGTGCTGGCCAGTCATGGTTATCCGGTAGCATGCTAAATCGTTTCTGATTGTCAAAATGTGTTTATGTCTTTTTGCCTTGTTGCTATTTATGGGAGAGTGCCTTCAAGCACTCTCCTATAAATTGTAATAAGGCAAATCCATGATGGCAAAAAAAATTCAGTGTAAAGATAATATGAAGCATATCCATAGAATAGGAAGCCATTATGTTCCGATACCTGCACTTCAAAATAAAGCCCAAATATGGGCTTCCAGCATTCTACCAGATAAGTTTGGAAAAAGGTTAACCCATGATATGAGATGCTATTTTGTGGCCAAATTCTTTTAGTATTCCCTAAGTCAATAATCTTATTCAGAATTATGTGATACGCCCATAGTTTAACCCTTTACCTAACAAATCACAAACATTCACCCGCATAATTTGCAAATTCAGCAGTTGAAAGAAAGAAATGTTTAAAAATATTTCAACAAAACCATATCATGTGATCCCTCACTGGAAAGAACTCATTCCAATGAGGGGTTACATGATATAGTTTTGTTGAAATTTTTTTTTTAATTCAAAAAATGATAATTAAAATAATAAATTTTGATATAGTCTACATTGGGTAAAGGATTAATACTTTAGCACAAAGTCCAGTTGAAGACTCATCAAGCCATATGCAATAAAAAAAGAGATGACGAGCTGGGTTTTGAAAGAAAAAACTTATTATTTCAGAAACAAATACTTATTTTTGTTCTGTTGATTGAAAATTACTCTAAGTAGAAACAGTTGAACCATTACTATTGACAAAATATGTGCACTTTTCATGAAAAACATTTTTTTGGTAGTGTTTTGTAAAACATTTTTTTTTTTACTTCTTTTGAACAATTTTTTTCATCATTGATTGTGTATATAAGTTAGTGTTGGGCTGGAGAGTGGGAAGGGGTGGGTTTTGTACAAAATTATATTGACAAGTTAAAATTGAAGAAATTCACGCTTTTTTTAACTAAGCTTTGATTTCAATTTTGATTGATTTAAATCATTAGCAGGGAAAGATTTAATACTTTGACTAGCAAAACAAACAATATTTGTCCAGAAGTATTTGTGAAAATAGCAGGTTATTCAGAATGTATTAAATTTTCAAAATGAAATTTCTTTGGTGCAGTAAGAACACCTTTTGGACTTAAATCAATGCTTTACAAAACTCCAGGAACATGTCTTGATGTTGAAAATATCTCTAACCAGTACAGAGAAAAAAATTGGGGAACTGATGATTCACAATATGTCTTCATTTCTGTGCCCATCTCCCCACCACCCTACCCCACCCCCCCCCCCCCCACCCCCACCCCATTTCTTTTGTTATCCCTGAAGTTAACAAGTACAACTTGACAAAGTTCGCAGTCGAACAAGAGGTGCCCCACATCATCATGATTTTGAAGAATACAAGACATAGCAATAAATTTCTGACAAAGAAGAAATTCTTGAAAACTGTCTGTTTCTGAGAAGTTAAAGAATGCCGCCACCTTTCTTACTGTCAGCAAACTCCACAATTGGACCATATGGAATTATGCATGCAGGATGTTTTGAATAAATTGGGTAAAAAATCTGGAGCTCTTCGTAAAATGAAAAGTGTTATTTTTTTTTATAGAAATATCTGGACAGATGGCCTGGCTACGATTACTACAATTATACTATACAATTATACTCTTGTCATATTTTTATAACAAATAGATTTAAAATCTCTCATTCATTGAACTTGGTCATTCAGTTAAAGATAAAAAAAAAATAATATTTTGACCAGAATAGAAAAATAGCAAAATGGAAAGTTTAAAAAACTACAATGATGGTAACAGTCATTCACCACTACAGAACAGTTGTGATGAGATTTAATTTTCATTGCTTATTTGAAGCAGTTATTTTTTTTTCATCACCAGGATAGCATATAATCTACAATACTGTTAGTGGCATAGAAAGACTTTTATTTAGTTAAGCGGGAGTGCGGAGGCTCAATGGTAGACTGTTGGACTTCTCTGCTAGAGGCCCCGAGTTTGATCCCTGTCCGGGACAACCCATGTTATGTCCTTGGGCAAGGCACTTTATCCCGGTTGCCTACATGGGGGCACGATGACTCCGTGTACTAAGGTTGATGGTGAACATGTCTTCAGCCACTGTAACCCTGCTTGAGTGGAGCTTGAACAGAGTTAGAATGTTGAGGAGCTGACAGTTGCGCGTCGATGCTCGGTGGTTCTCTCTGGGTACTCCGGCTTCCTTCACCCGTAAAACTGTCACTGTCACGATTAGCCATTGTGCATAAGTATGTGACCTTAAACACCAATAAATTCCCCATGGGAACCCCGGGAAGTAAGCAGCACTTGTTTACTGTGGTAAACCAGTTCCGCTTTACTAGTAAAATAGGACCCAGTCACCAATGCTTGGGGTGAAAGTCCTCTAAAATGGGCAACATGTTAATCAACGATTGACTAAACTTGACTTCATCTCCATGTTGTGTCACGATTAGCCATGGTGCATAAATATGTGACGTTAACCACCAACAAACAAACAAACAAACAAACAAACACCAATAAATAAATAATAAATAAATAAATAAATTTAGTTCAGTTGTTTTATTATTGCTTTATCAAATGTAACAGTCAAAACTGATCAGCACTATTCCCTCCAAAACGCTATTCAAATTTTTAAATTCTCTCAAGTTTTGCCTAAAAAATGTAGCTTATGACCCCTCATTGGAATGAGCTTGTTGAGCTCATTCCAATGAGGGGTCATAAGCTATTTTTTGAGGCATCAAACAGGGAGGGGGCACCAAAAATTTGCGAGATGTTATGTGTGGGGTGGGTGGGTCTTATGGGTGCGCTAAAAATGTGCATTCACAAATTATGCAGTTTTTCATAATTTTCTGCAATATATCATGTTTTATGTTCCAAACCTCTGAGATAATGCTGTAAATCAACCCTAATAGGTTAACTGCAACACAAGGAGCCTTTATAAGTGTTAATATGAAGTGAAAGCTGTGCAAATGTCACAAATAATACATGTTGGTGGAGGGGTGGGTGTCTGGTTCTCCATGCAGAAAATATGCTGGATAATTTTTTGGAAAAATGCTTTATGACGCAACAGATACAACATAAATTAATATAAAAGATGCAAGTATGAACTAATATTCTATTCACTTCAAGTATAGTTTAAATTGCTATTATTGTGTATTAAGACTTTATCACATGTGTCATTGGTAACTTGAGATTTTGGAAAATTTACAAATAGCATTTTCAACTCATTTTTAATTGAGAATTAGGCAAAAATAAATAAAAAATAAATAAACCATGCTAACAAGGTTAGTATTTGGAGTCACTTATGGAATCAATCATGCAGATTCCTGCCAGAATCGAGTAAAAAATAAATAAATGGATCAGAATGGATTGAATTTTTTTGTCATTTTTAGCTTGCTCCTATGGTACAAATCAGGGGAATAATTTAAACATATTTTATTTACGTCAAATCAGGAGAATGGGTTTGGGCATATCTTAGGCCGTCATTCATACTTTCATGGACATTGAGCTGTTCTGGATGACTTTTTTAAGATTTCTGAAGCCCCATTTTACAAACAGGAAGTGAAACTAACCTTTCTGAGTAATAAAAATTTGTAACAAGTACCTAGACTCACTGGTGAAATCAAACTAATCAGCAAACTATACTTCTTTCCATACCCATCATGATGTTAATCAAAGCAATTTGTAATTTCAATGGGTGTCTGAAAATGGCTCTAGAAAAATTCCACAAGGTGGTGGGTGGGTGTAAAAAAGGGCTAAACCACAAAATGGGACATGACATCTGCAAATTTTCTACTACTCCCCCCATAGGCCCACCCCACCCCCACCACCCACCCTACTTCTACCTCCACTCCACCCCCACATCAAATGAAAATTTTCAGTTATTGAAGATGTGTTTCAGAAGTGTCGTCTGCTGTTCTGCTCATGGCAAGGGTTTCTTGGGAGAGTTCCTATTGTGATTTCCAGCACTGAAATAGTTCCAAAGGTACATTAATCACTTCACATTGTGTTACACATATGTGTTACAGAAGTTACTTTTTCCTGTTGGAAATATAGTTCTACATTCTCGATATACTAAAAAAGATTTATTGGAAGAAAACTTTTAATAAATAAGTAATTTTTAGCTCACCTGACTGAAAGTCAGGGTGAGCTTTTCTGATCACTTTTTGTCCGTTGTCTGTTGTCCGTCGTGAAGGTAGTGTTTGGGTCATTTTCTCCCAAGCCACTGGCTGCAGTTCAATGAAAATTCACATGAGTAGCGGTTATATAGGGGCATTTGGGTTTTTCTTCAAATTGGGTTCCTGCTCATATTGAGGAGGGGGGGGGGACCAAAATGCACAAAATTTTTAAAAATCTTCTTCTCATGAACCAGCTGTAGCAGAGACTTAATATTTGGTATGCAGCTTTCATTTGAGGTGTAGACTCAAGTTTGCTCAAGAGAAGTTTGACAGGCAATATTTGCCTTTGTTCTGGGAGGGGCAAGAATTTTTGCCAAGCCCAAAATTTCTATTTTCCAAACCGAGAGGCAGATTTGAACCAAATTTGATATGAGGGCTTATTGGGTCCTAAGTACTTAATTTATGTGCAAATTTTTTTCCTGTCACCCCATGGGAACCACAGGAGCTAAAAATAGAAAAAAATTAAAACGCCTGCATCTCCAAAACTGCATGGTACTGAGAATTCTTATTTGGTGTGAAGCTTCCTTAGGACCAACAGACTGGACTGGTCAAAAAGAATTGCTATCGGTTTTATCATGGGGTACTTTTTTGGGACTTTTGAAAAAGTGCTGAGTCAGCATTTTTTAACACTGTGGGTAATGGCAAAAACATTTAACACTACTTTTCTCCCAAACCACTGCTCCAAAAGCTTTCAAATTTCACATATAACATTTTTGGAAGATTGTTTCACATGTTTATTGAAATCAATTCCCTGGATCCATATTTGGCTTCTCTATGGGAGCCCAAATGTTTAAATTAGTGCAGTATGAGGAATATTCTTTAAAAATCTTCTTCTTCAGATCTACCAATAGGAATCTTTTGATATTTGGTATGCAGCATGCTTAGGGAGGTGAGATTCAAGTTTGTTCAAGCCAAATCCTGGGTTCATATTTAGGCTGAAAATTTGGGGTCCCGGTCCGGACTTAGAAATTTTGGACCAAAATCCAGAAATTAGTTGTTTGGTTTTTTATGCGTTTTGGTCAATTTTAAGAAGAAGAAAACAAAATTTTAGTCTGAAAATATTTTGTTTGGGACTTCGAAAATTTCCAAACAAAAATAAAAAAAAAATCTGTTTTTATGCATTTATCTCAATTTCGGGATGTAAAAGTGCAGGAACTGAAAATAGAAGGAAAATCCTGTGTATTGTGTGGGCACAATCGCTTCATCTAGTTGGTATATGCTTTTCTTAGGAGGGGCGTATGCAGCTTATTCAAGTCAAGTCCCTGGTTTGATATTTTGACTACCATGTCAGGTGAGCACCCTAAGGCCCCCTGGGGCCTCTTGTTTTGTTTTTCCTTCCAAAAGTTCCTACAAAATACAGGAACTGAAGTCAAACATTCAAGATATATATGTGTCTCACTTTAGCTACTTCAATTTTACATTCTTATATTGAATTTAGTAGCAGGTTGTTATCTCATATTGAAATCAATATTACCTGCTATTAGTCAAGGCTTAAGCTATACTGGTATTTTCATGAACCACTGAATCAGATAAGGTGACACATTCAACTTATTAACACTTTAACTCACTATATTCAGATTAGAAATAATTGTCATGACTAAGAGATCTTGTGACCATGGGAAACCCAGGCAGCAGATCTGTAATTGTTTACCTTGATAGAAAAGCACTGCTTTACCTGTATATGTACAATGCAACCTGGGGCCAATACTACCAAACTTTTACAGTTATATTTTTCTGAATTGTATTTTTTTATATTTATGGAAATAACGAATTGAAATGAACTATTAGCAGTTTCAAGGATATGGCAATTTGCCACTTGGCAAATTGCCATATCCTTGATATTGCTAATGGTTCATTTCCATCATTTATATTCACTTTTGGAAAATACAATTCGGAAAAATACAATTGTACAATTTTATAGTATTAGTCTGGTAATTGGCATCAAATTTGTATTTCAGTCCTGATTCCCCAATGGGAAGAAGAGCAGTGCTTGTTTACTGGTAAAGTAGGACCTGGTAACCAATTGGCCTGTGGTGGAAGTCCTCTCAAGTAGGTGGCATAGGTATAAATGATTGGCTAAACTTAATGAATCTTTTATCATGGTACAGCTACAGATACTGAAAGTAAGCTGAAATTAAATAGTTGTGTTATGTAAATAGTTAATCAGTTATTCTCTAGGCCTGGTGCAAACATTTAGATAATTTGAAGTGACTACTCCATTTGGCAGCTGTATATAACATGGATTTCATCTATTACAAAAGGGAAACCATTCAATTGATCAGGGTAACAGTTGTTGCTGGGGGGGATTTTGTACATTGACTTTCGAGATGGAAAATCACACTGTAGTTTAGTCACATCATGCCAGATGCCTTGAAACATTTCCAAAGGTGAACTACTTTCAGATTTCAAGTTGATGCACCACCCACTTGGTATACCATTAACTGAATACCTGTGAGGACTTGGCAGCATTTGATGGATCTTAGGTAGTTTTCATTATTGTTATATGTTCTCCAACTTTTCTGGCTTCATAAAATATAGATAGAATCAATGAAAACCTTGTTCAAGAAGTGTTTGTATGGGTAATTTGGAGGTTCTTTCTTGCTCTTTCTCCTGGCATTTACAGAACTTGTTGAGAAAAATCTCACAATCTATCAATTTTTCTGGCCAAGCTCATCAAGTTCTATAAAACAAAGATTGAATTGATTTAACCTTTAGTCTCCATACAGCCAAAAACTGCCCCTTTTATAATGCCCTGAAAAAGTTGCCTCAAAGTGTATTCTTTCTTGAAAACTCATCTGGTAGGATGTGTTTATCTTGACAGTGTTTTTACATCATTGTTGGCTGCCTGTATAGGCAGCCAACAATAATGTTGAAACACTGTTAAGTCCCCTGCAGCTGAGTACATTTTCTTGTCGTAATAAATCTGATCATCCGCCGCATGTTAAACAACAATCGGTGGTGTACAGACTCGGCATCAGGATAAGGCGAATATGCACCAGGGAAGATGATTACATGAAACATCGCAGACGATTAAAAACACAATTAAGAAGGAGAGGTTACAGTGGAAAGTTTATTTAGCACTAACTGAGGAAGGTTGATACTTTGAATCGATCGACTCTACTGCATCCTAAAAATACTTCCAACGGCGAAAGCACAACAGAATGAAGAGAGAGTGCCGATAGTAACTACATACTCATCTCTATTGCTAGATGTGGGGCGTATTACTAGGAAATACATGTATGTTCTGAATGAATCGGATAGGATGAAAGAAATATTCTAAGCTCCACCTTTCGTCGCGCACAGACGAGATCAAAACATATGTGACCTACTAGTGCATAGAAAGACGGCAAAAATTATTAACCCACTGATAAAAAAGTGCTCTGGAAATTGCAATATCTGTCCTTCCATCTGTTGTGAAGACATCGCCGATACTTCAAATAAATACAAATTTTCTGTGAAACAATATGTAAACTGTAAACCTAACAATATAATATATGCACTTAAATGCAAAACAGCAGTTAATGTGGGCGAGTCAGAACAACAATTGAAGGATCGATTCAAGGAACACCAGCGTGACATCCGACTCCACCCGAACATGCCTGTATATGGTCACTTTAATTTGGCCAGTTATCAAGGCATGAGTGATCTGGAGGTTGTAGTGTTGAGTCGCTCAATGGAGGGAAACGTGAGCGCCTTGTAAGGGAGGACCTTTGGATAAGGAGGTTAGGAACTAGGGGCGAATAAGGAGTAAACACGAAACTCAACCACACGTCGCCAGGGGTCTGATTTGTATTCTGATGTTGTCACAACTGTGCATAATAAACCTGACGTGGATCTGTGGCGCTAACTGATTCATTTGTAATTGTGTTGTTTTGAGACTAAGCTGTGATGGTGTAGCTGTGTTATCTGTAGCATCCTGATGAAGGCCTAATGCCGAAAGCTTGGCAAAGAGTAGTTACGCTGCTACATAAACTGTTATTGTCACTTGTAGTCTGGACATTTTTTGCTGATATTACAGAAAATTATTCAGTTTGAAGGAGTATTCAATTAACAGGAATTTGGTCATGTTCCTGTATTCTAGAGATAAACTGTGCATTTATTGTCTTATATCTTTTTTGACAGAAATCATGGAACTCTGTCAAACCATATACAATAGATTAAATGATTTACTGATATCAAAACAATCTATAAACGGGGGAATTCAGTGTTTGTCAGGGTAATTTCTCAATGTATCATAAAATATTTATTCAATTAACAGGATATTACTCTATAAATTATATGCAATTAACAAATCGAATTTATACTGAAGGTATGGTAAATAGTTTTGTTCTAAGTTATATTCAGTTAACAGGCCTTTTCAATGAAGAGATATAACAGAATAAATGCTCCATTTATCTCAAAGAGAACAGGAAAGTGACCAATTTCTGTTAATTGAATAATTCTCACTTGCAAAGTGCCTATTCAATTAACAGGGTTCCATTCTGTTACCATTCTATAATGTATATACAAATCTCAGTAAATACAAGTGCTATTAGGTCAAATTTGTAACAGAGGTAAGATAAATGACATGGTGTTTCAGAATTATATCCAGTTACCAAGTTTTTTTTTTATTAACAGTAAGTAACAGGGGTGTAAGCAGCAATATTTTTATGAGGGGGGGGGGGGGGGGGGGGGGGAGTCACCCACAATGCAATTCAAGGATGAGAAGATCTGGCGACTAAAAAAGACTGAAATCAGGAAAATTCTTCAGTATTTGAAAGCAGTGATCAAAGATTTCCTGCTGAGTGAAAGTGAATCAAAGGCATTTATTAGATTGCCGTGGAGAATATCGGCTGCAGACCTTTGGGATTCAGGGGTGAGGGGTCAAATAACCCCCATGACCCTCCCTGGCTACACCCTTGAATAATTTAATTGGGCAGACAGAATCAGTGCTTTCAGTTTAAAATGTGACTAGAGGAAAATGTTGATTGTTACTATTTTCTATTTGAAGAATAGGTTATATTACCATTGTTAGAATGTTTAGCAGAAGGTGGTGCATTTGCACCAGCTAGTTTAACTAATTGATAGATTTATCAAGTCAAAGGATTCTGACTCATTTTTCTATCATTGTTTCCATTGTGGTTCAGAAGCAATCATCCAATCATTCTGCCACTGCTTTTTATTCATATGTATTAAGCCATAATGTCAGTAGTAGATTTCATGATTATTCCCAGTGGTTTTGTGATTATTCCTAGTGGTGATCTGATAAACACAGCTATATGGTAGTTTCTCATCTGTTAACCCTTTACATAACACGAAAGACAGACAACACTTGCAAACAAAATTCTTGAATATGTAGTATGTGCTCCATGAGTTATCTGCAAAGTTGATATCCTTGTAGATCTATTGTAAAATGGGGCATCAAACATGACCATGTGTCCTCCTTACATTAAAAATCTAAAAATATATGAATCTACAGAAAAAATATTGGAAAATTGTGGCAAGAAATGTTTCTTGTTTTCTCTTCATTGATGAGACCAGCCTATGACCTCCACTCTTGGAAACCTCTGAGAGCTTTCAAAGAATCATTGTTCAGAGACTGGTGTCATCAGTAAGAACTGGGGGGAGGGGCACTTTTTCTATAAATAGTTGAAAGAGAGAGAGTTTAGGCCAATATTATCTTTACCAACCTGCTTCATGACAATTTTATCTGGGGTGCACAGACTCTTTACTCTTAAGGATGTGACCGAAGATTCCCGGAGGTCCATTGGCTGGAACGTTGCTTTGCTAAAAATTTGCAATTATTGCTAGGATGGAATCTCCAATCTATGGGTGATTTAGTAATAATACACTCTCCACGTACTGTATATGTTCCTAATGCATAGAAATACCGAATGGGAAGAAAACTGAGACCAAATCTGAAAAATCAAAATCTCCCAGCTCTACTCACCTCCACTTCTA
This sequence comes from Pictodentalium vernedei, assembly GCA_031216915.1. Lineage (NCBI taxonomy): Eukaryota > Metazoa > Mollusca > Scaphopoda > Dentaliida > Dentaliidae > Pictodentalium > Pictodentalium vernedei. Next base: position 414,001,876 of record CM062296.1, read on the forward strand.
AATGTTTCCTTTAGAAGTGATGGAAGATATAACAAGTGAGAAATAGTTTAGCAAATCTTCTACAACATAGTTTGTCTGTGATCTGAAGAGATGATTGTACTTTGAATACTTTTTTCATAAAAGTAGACAACAAATTTCAAACAGATCATGATTGTGTTGTGATCTGGCAGAATTTCTCTGTCTGCTTTTCTCATCACAAATTGGCAGTATTTCAACAATTGAAAAATTTGTAAAAAGCATTGAATCTGTGATCTGATTCACTCTTGACTTCGCAATATTTCAGTCATGAAATCAAGATTCACTGGTATGAACATGTAGTGATCAGATCATAATCTGTTCGCAAAAGATACAATTTTAACAATTGCTGTACTGAGTGTATATTCTTATATAATAATTGTTGCCCAAGTTTTTTGTCATTCTGTTCTATTCTAGAATAAATCACAGTGTCATAACATCCCCATTGGAGCCTCAGGAAGCTAAACAGAACTTGTTCACTGTGGTAAATATGCTTTGTATATTTACCACAGTGAACTGTGGTTGGAATTTATTTAATGGGGTTTAACAACACTTTTGATATCTAGGGTCACCTTGTGTTGGACAGTTTATGTGTGGAGGAAGCCGGAGTACCCAGAGAGAACCACAGATCAGTGGTGAGCAACTATCAGACTTTCCAATGTACTAACTCCACACAAGCAGGGTTAGCATTGGTTAAAGACAGGTGCACCATTGATGTGCAGAATGTCTTAGTACCCAGCACCACCATGCCTCCATGTGGACAATTTGGATTAGTGCCTTGCCCAAGGACACAATGCAGTTACCCGTGGCGGGATTGGTGGACCTTTCGGTTGGAAGTTCAATGTGGTAACCACTGAGCTACCATGCTCCTGTCTAGGTTAGAGGTCCTCTAGAGTGGACATTACAGGTAAATGATCAGTGATGTGATATAGCCATAGATGCTGAAAGTGACCTTAAACACAAATAAATAGTGCCATAACATGTCTTTCCATTCCTTTGGTCAGCCACTAATGTCTAATTATAGGACTGTCTATAGCATTAATGTCAACCACATAATAGGGTTCCCCATGGTACCTTAAATTTTCCAACCTGAGATGGAACCTGCGTATTATTATGTGAAGGCTTTTTAGCTCATCAGACTGCAAGTCAGTGTGAGCTATTGCCATCACTTGGCGTCCGTAGTCCATTAACTTTTGCAAACTTGGCTTCTTCTTCACAGCCATTCAGCCAAATTCAAACATATATTGCACAAACCATCCCTGGAGTATACCCTTTCTATTTTGTTCAAATGAAGTGGCTGCCTTCTTCGAGCTCTGGTCAATGATGCCAAAGCCTAAAAATCTTTAAAAATCTTCTCATGAACCACCAGAGAGATTGCCTGCATATATTGTATGGAACACTCTTTAGTGTTGAATATTAAAGTTTGTTCAAGGGAAGTTGGGCTCTCTGTGGGCACATACCCATTTTGAGCTCCGCCCAAAATTTCTATTTCAAGAACCGATGGACCGATTTGAACCAAATTTGGCATATAGTATAAGTGGGTCCAAAGTACTTGATTGATGCCTGACATTTTTTTTTTGTAGCCCTGTGGGTAAAAAATAGAAAAAAATTCAAATGCCCATATTTCCAAAACTACACGGAACAGAAAACTGTTATTTGCTATGAAGCATCCGTTTGACCAGTAGAATGGATAAAAAAAAAAAAATGGCCGTCGGTTGTGTCAGGGTGTTATGTAAGGGCGTTTGAAAAAATGCTGAGTCATCATATTTGCAAAAATTGAAAAAAAAATTTTTTTCAGAACCGCTGATCAGAATCTTTTGATATTTGGTATACAGCATCCATAGGATGGTCAAATACAAATGTGTTCAAATCGAGCCCCTCGGTTCATAAATTCAAATGCCTATATTTCCAAAACTAAATGGAACAGAGAACTGTTATTTGCTATGAAGCATCCTTTTGGCCAGTAGAATGGATTTAAAAAAAGGGCGTTTAAAAAAAATGCTGAGTCAGCATATTTGCAAAAGTTGAATATACAGCATCATCCATGGGATGGTCAAATACAAGTGTGTTCAAATCGAGCCCCTCGGTTCATATTTGGGCTCAACACAGGAGCCCAAATAATTAATTTCGGGCACCATGGGGAATAAGCTTTAAAAATCTTCTTCTTGTTCAGATCAAACAGTCTGATTCTTTTGATACTTGGTATACAACATCTCTACAGGGGTCAGATTGAAGTTTTCCAAATCGAGTCCCTGGCTTAATATTTGGGCTTCCTATGGGAGCCTGAATATTAACTTGATGCAATTTGGGGAATAATCTTTAAAAATCTTCTTCTTCAGATCCACCAGTCAGATTCTTTTGATATTTGGTATGCAGCATCTCTAGGGGGTTAGATTCAAGTTTGTTCAAATGGGATCCCTGGATGAATATTTGGGCTATTTATTAATGCCCAAATTTTAACTTAGTGCAATATGAGAATATTGTTTTAAAAATATTCTTTTTCTGATCCACTTGTGAGAATCCTTTCATATTTGGTATGTGACATCTCTAGAGGTTTAAGATTTGCATTTGTTCAAATCGAGTCCCTGGGTTAATATTTAGGCTTCCTATGGGGGCTTCATTATTAACTTGGTGCAATATGGGGGATATTCTTTAAAAATCTTCTTCTTCAAATTCACCAGTCAGATTCTTTTGATATTTGGTATGCAGCATCTTTAGAGGGTTTAGATTCAACTTTGTTCAAATGGGATCCCTGGATGAATATTTGGGCTCTTTATTGGAGCCCAAATTTCAACTTGGTGCAATATGAGAAAATTTCTTCAAAAATCTTTTTCAGACCTGCTAGTGAGAATTCTTTCATATTTGGTATGTGACATCTCTAGAGGCGTAAGATTCGAATTTATTCAAATCGAGTCCCTGAGTTAATATTTGGGCTTCCTGTGGGAGCCTGAATATTAACTTGGTGCAATATGGGGAATAATCTTTAAAAATCTTCTTCAGATCCACCAGTCAGATTCTTTTGATATTTGGTATGCAGCATCTCTAGGGGGATAGATTCAAGTTTGTTCAAATGGGATCCCTGGATGAATATTTGGGCTCTTTATTGCAACCCAAATTTTAACTTAGTGCAATATGAGAAAATTTCTTATTCTTTTTCAGACCCACTAATGACAATCCTTTCATATTTAGTATGTGACATCTCCAGAGGTGTAAGGTTCAAATTTGTTCAAATTGAGTTCCTGGGTTAATATTTGGGTTCCCCAAGGCAGCCCAAATATTTATTTAGTGCAATATGGGGAATTATCATTTAAAATCATCTCCTTCAGATCCAGCAGTCAGATTCATTTAATATTTGATGTCCAACACCTCTGGGAGGGTTAGATTGAAGGTTGTTCAATCAGGTCCCTGGGTTAATATTTGGGCTTTTTATTGAAGCCCAAAATTTAACTTAGTGCAATATATCAGAAAATTTCTTGAAAATTCTTCTTCTTCAGGTTCACCAGTGAGAATCCTTTCATATTTGGTATGTAACATCTCTAGAGGTGTCAAATTCAAGTTTGTTCAAATCGAGGTGCTTGTTTTTTCTTGGGGGTTTTTTTGTGGGGCTTGAGAGAACCCCGGTAGTTGAAAACAAAACAAAAATTTTGTTCGGTTGTTGTTTTTTAATACTTCACAGCACAGAGCTTGCTAGGAAACTTTCCTAGGACCAGCAGAAATGAATAGCCAAAAAAAGTTGCCTTTGGTTGTGTCAAAGCAAATCAAAAAATTGCTCTTGCTGCTGATCACTTTCTAATACACTCTTCTCTTTTAACAAATTGAGCCAGGTGAGCGTTTTAGGCTCACTGGAGCCTCTGGTTTTGCTTGACAAATTTTTCAAGATGGTAGCATTAACTGGTTGAGTGCTAGAAGCCACTATCAGGGTTTTTAAAAAAAATGAGGATTCTAGATCAAAAACCTCTATTTTCCTTGCTCATGTTCCCTATTCAGTCAAATGCATATAATATTTTGTTTATAAAAGTTTGCATATTACAATTTATACAAGTTTGTTTTATTACAAATTATTGGAGAGTACCTGTAGGCACTCTCCAATAATTTGAAATAAAACAAATTTTGTATAACAAATTCAGACCACCAGAAATAATCTAGCCCTCAACCAGTTAATGAAGAAATGTGGTGACTCTGATTTTTTTCCAGTATACAATATATGCAGTACCCTATCGAGGCAAAAGTAAGCACTTAATGAGCTCATTGATAATGGCTCCAAGGGTGGCAGCAATTCCGGTGATTTAGGGTCGATTACACAGCATGTGGTTAATACATTATTGCAAAAGTAGTAAATTCTCATTGTGATACTTAATTGTTGTCACGGTTCACAATGTCACATAATGCTGACTTTGTTGAGTCACTTGTGCATCTAATTGCCTTGGTGTAAGTATCTCGCTGTCTAGGGTTTGAGTTCATTGTTATAAAGAAACCTGACTGAGGCATGAAAACAGCTGTTACTTATTACGACAGAATAATTGTTGCAAACTTTTGTTAAATATCTATTGAGGACATGTTCACCTTTCCTAAATTTTCTTTGAGGGTGAAAATTGTTCCTCAGCTCAAAGCAATATTATTTAACCCTTTACCTGAGATAACGGTTATATCCAGCCAGTGTTATTCACAAAATTCTCATTCATATTTTATAATTTTTTAAATTTTTGCCTGAAAAAAAACCGTGTTTTTCACCTCTCATGCTTTAGGTTTAAAATATATAAATAAATGGTATTGTTGGACTAGAAATTCATTTATTTATTTATTGGCGTTTTTAAGGTCACATATTTCTGCACAATAGCTAATCATGACCATGACAGTTTTATGGGTGGAGGAAGCTGGAGTACCTGGAGAGAACCACTGAGCAACAGCAAGCAACTGTCAGACTCCACAATGTACTAACTCCACACAAGCAGGGTTAGCATTGGTCGAAGACAAGTGTACCATCGACGTTCATTACGCCTTAGTACACAATGCCACTGTGCCCCCACATGGGCAATTGAGATTAAGTGTCTTGCCCAAGGACACAACATGGTTGCCGCAGGTGGCATTCGAACCGAGGACCTCTCAGCTTCCAGTCTACATCTCTACCTGCTGAGCTACCGCGCTCCCCGTAGAACTGATTAGGGCTGTTGGGAACCCAGCATGACCAGTTTGTAGTACCAGAACAGGATGTGGTAATTAAATAAGAATTTGCGTCATGTCTACAACAAGTATATTTTATTTAACCACAAACAGATTTCCAAAAAGTTTTGGAGTTCTTGAACTATAATCTTGACTGACGAACATTCAAACTACATCATCAAGGCATGACTCTTCGATGAAGGTATGCCTTGATGAAGTAGTTGGAATATTTTATCTGTTTGGGACTTAAGCCATACCACAGTTGTGAAAAATCAGGTTTAACCCCCCCCCCCCCCCCCCCCCCCCCACCACCACCACGCAGTTAATCATTTTCACGATTCATCAGACTACACCAGTTGAGATAGACATGACAGCTACTGCGCTGTTTCAAGCAGATCATGACTGAGTTGCAGTATGGTTGTTGATATTCTCTGCCCAGAGCATTGTAAAATCTCATCTGTCAGACGAAGAAACCCAGAAAACATCTGAGGTGCAATTTCCATTTGTTTTCCTTGATTTTGCAATTCTTAATCTCTGAAATTTTATCCACCTGTTTCAATGTCCCGCAGCCAGATCACAGCTGAGAAAGACACTGTTTTTGCATCACAGTTCAGCATATGTGCTAAGCTGAACCTCATCACATTTGAGCCATGGATAATTTCCATGATCAAGCAATATTATTATCCCCCACCAAAACGGTGTTTGCAGGGGATATTTAGAAATGGGGTTTCCATTCATCCATTTGTCCCTTCATCTGTCCATCTGTTCGTCCATAACAACTTTGGACCTTCATGTCTCAGTCAGTGGATATTGGATTTAAGTGATCTTTGCTATGCTGATAGATCACCATGGGGGAAAGGATATTGACAAGTAACAGGTTTTGTCCATTTTTTATCCAGAGTATGGGACTTTTTCCACTTTTTTCCACTTAGGAACCCTTCAACTTAGAAACCATTGGCGGGGGATAACGGTGGCATTGCATCTGGATTACTATTATTTATTGGTACCTAAGGTCACATGTTTCTGAACAATGGCTAATCATGATCACAACATTGAGATAAAGTCAAGTTTAGTCAATCATTTATACCCATGCTGCCCATTTAAGAAGACTTCCATGCCCGAGCATTGGCGACTGGGTCCTATTTTACCAGTAAAACAGAGCTGGTTTACCACAGTAAACAAGTGTTGCTTCACTTCCCAGGCATGATCAAACAAATTCAAGAGTTGAAACTTGCCTGCACACAGAAACTAGACAATATAGCATGCAACACAATATGGGTTGAGCCTTGTCATGTGTATTGAGGATGTAAAGAATACACCATTGTCTTGCATTATTTATTCTTGATATTGAAAGCCTGTGTAATTACAGTGGAGGAGTTGTTTTGGGAAAATGATCAATATAATATTTAAAATTTATGTTCTCTTCTTTCAACATATGATACGTTGATGTAACGATCCTCCTGTTGGATGGCTATGGCTTTCTTTGTGAACAACATATGTGCTCATTGTCTGCAAGGTTTACTTTTCAGAAAACCTATCAGGTGCTGGTGTTGTTATGATAAACAAGAGGCCATACATTAAAATACATTTTGAATTAAATTCTGAGAGGTTTTTATGGATTTCTTTTACCCATTACTTAACGTGAGTTGCAGACTATACTTCAGAAAACTTTTCCCAAAATAACCGCAATTCTTCATTTTTTGCTTCAAAAACATAACTTAAAGCCTTCATTAACCCTTTACCCAACATAACGGACAAAGCCGACCAGCGCAATTCTCAAAAATCGCTGATTAATTTTCATTATTTTTTCATTTTTTATCTCAAAAACATAGGTTATGACCCCTCGTTGGAACGAGATCATCAAACTCGTCCCAATGAGGTCTCATAACCTATGTTTTTAAGTCAAAAAATGAAAAAAATTAGTTATTCAAGAATTTTTTTTGCAAGTGTCGTCTGCTTTCCATGTTAGGTAAAGGATTAAGATGAGCTTATTTCTCAGAGGTTTTTTAATCTTTCTTGTGACTATCAAAACTGCAAAAATAAAACTTGAATACATTTTTGTGCATAGTGCAGGGCAAATTAATCATTTTGTTGAGTAAACTGTCAACCATTTACAAATGTATCTGTCCAAGCTCAAACACAAAATTGTTCTTCAGATTGTGATATTTTTTTTCAAAAATTCTTCCAAACTATAGTTTGTGGCCCTATTGGAATGAGTATGATTTAACTCATTATAAGTTATAGTTTCAGGAGAAAAAATGAGCACTCATAACTTATGGTTTCAGAAGAAATGTACTTTCAAGCTCTTTTGGCAAAAATCTTGGTACAGTTGGCCCCTCTGTGTGTTAATTCAAAAGTTAACTTTTTCCAGTGAGATAATTTATGGAGCTGTTTTAATGACAGTAGGCAGACTTGTGTTACCTTTATGGTTGAAACTTTACCCAATCCATGGAGATACTGTTTTGAAAGAGTTCTGTTTTTGTATACAAGGGGTATTATTTTCAGAGTGTCTGATTGAATGTATATACTCTCATTATAAGTAGGAGATATATCTCTGATATCTCTAAATTTTAACCCCTTTTTGGGAACTTCCAAGAAGTTGAGCAGTGCTTGTTTACTGTGGTAAACAAGCTCTGTTTTACTGGTGGAAGTTCTCTAAAATGGGCAGCATGGTTATAAACGATTGTTGCAGTCATGATAAGCCATTGTGCAGAAATATGTGACCTTAACTCCAATAAATAATATTATTACGTGCCTATTACTATTCCTCCAGTTCCATATTAACAAATTCATACGGAACACATGTTCCATATGGATTTCTGTTGACAGACTATTTTTCCACCTGATGTCATGGATCCCTCAAAAGAACTAAACTTCCCACCCATTTTCATAATTCGCCAATTTAAATGTCACATTCTGACCCAGATCAATTCAGCAGCTGTGGTGACAGCTCACAATTCAAATGACAATTGGAAAAATAACAAAGGGTTTTAAAGTTTTCCATTTTGTATGTGTGATGTTTTAATAATTTTTAAATTAATGTCATAGAGGTGTGTAATAAACAGAACTTCATGATATGTGAATATGTTTGTCAGTATGGCACTCGTGCCATCATGGAAGGATAGAACTCGGTTCTGCGCCTCTCATTCAATCCTTCCGCATTGGCACTTGTGCCGTATTGACGAACGCATTCACATATTTTGACGTTCACTGTATATATATATACCCTTTTAACACTTGAGTTCCTGAATGGAATTGTTCAACAGAATATTATTTACAACAAAACAAATCACTGGAGAGATTAAATAATTTAATCCCTCAGCTCTAAAGGGCTGTGGGAATGAATTATCACTGAATACCCACACCATTTCTTCTTGCTTACCTTGTCTCATCACTGAAGGACAAATTTTCGTTAATGCGAAAATTTATGCATTCAAATTTGAAAGGCTCAGTGGAAGCTGCAGGGGAGATCAATCAACCTTTTTCACCATGGAAACTCTTAGAATTGGATCAGTGCTATTTTACTTTGTTGGAAAAGTTTTACTTTACAGGTCTAATAGAACATGATAACCAATGTCTTGGGTTTGTGTCTTCTAAATTGGGTAGCATAAACATGTTTGATTGCCTAGACCTAATTTTATTTTTGAGTCATGGCTTTGATACAGCCATATTGTCGCCCGAGTGCTAGAATGTCCTATGTCCCATTGGGGACATAAGACATTCTAGCACTCAGGCGACGATATGTCTAGATATGGTATGGTCACAATATAGCCATATATGCTGAAAATGAATTTAAATTCAAGATAACTAAACTAAACTAATTAACCCCCCCCCCCCCATTTAATTTTAGCTCCTAATAATTTTAACCCTTTACCACCTAATATAGCGAGCAATGATATTCACAAAAAGTAGGCTCATTTTTACAAAGAACTATAAACTGTTTTTAGGCAAAAAATGAAATTTTGTTTGTTGTTCAAGAAATTTGATTTTGCAAGTGACATCTTCATGTTCTGTTAGGCAGAGGGTTAAAACTCTTTCTTTTTAAAAAAATGTCAACCCTTCATTGGAACAAACAAATGAACAGCAGTATTGAGAGCTATTCACTTTAGTCTTGTAACATGATCATTTAACCCTTTACCTAACACAAAAGGCAGATGACACTTTCAAATAAAATTCTTGAAAAACTCATTTTTTGCACCAAAAACTTAGCTTATGACCCTTTATTGGAATGAGCTCTAGGAGCTCATTCCAATGAGGTTCATAAGCTATGTTTTTGAGATAAAAAATGAAAAAATACTGAAAATTGAATGGTGATTTTTGTAAACAGCACTGGCCGATTTGGTCCAATATGTTGTGAAAAGGGTTAAAGGGGAAGGAGGGAAAACCATTAGCTAAATGGTAGATATTTTATCACCCCCATGATCAAACAATTGATTGTGTTCTGATTGATGCCCAGTGGTTTAAAAGATATTCTAGATGAATTTAGTTATTCCACTTGCTTTTTTATCTTTCAGATATTTGCATGATGAAATCAGAAGTTTATAAGCCATGTGACAAACGGGATCGGATATTGAACCAGTAACATGTGGAGTATTTTCTGGATAGTTACCATTTATGAGTTGGTTCAAATGACAGTGACTGGTAAGTACCACTTTTGTGTGTCCTCCTCCCTCCCTCCAATAATTTGTCCAGTCGTTATAATTTCATCTTCGTTGGAGTTGTTATTCATTCACTCTTGCTAGTAATCATATACTTTCTGACAAGACAAGATTTGATACTTTGACCTGTTGTTAAGAAGGATCCCAATGTATGATGGATTCTGTCTGCACTTTCCTCCCAGAGTTCTGGCCCTTTAAGCACTTAGGAGAAAGTGATATTGTGTTGAGTGCATTTGCACACACTTTGTGTTGCACTTCAAATTGTTTTGTTCTGTTTTATCAGAAACGTTTTGAGAGAGGGAGTGGGTCTTTGCCGCTCCTCTAGTCTGGCTTTTCAGGGAAAGGCGAGAGTTGGAGTGAGGGCTAAAACAGAATCACATCAAATTAGTCAAACTGTTAGAAATCAAATGTCTGCCCTACTAATCACCTATGGGAGATTTTGAGAGTGTATCTTTGCCCAATGTTTCAATCTTTGCCAAGATAGGCAATCATACTCATCATCCCAGAATGCATGGAATTGACAGGGTTCTATCTATCCTTTTGGAAAAAGGATTCCAGGCATTTCCAGTGGGAAAACTATCAAAAAGGACTGACCTGGGGATTTCTTTTTAACCTTTTACCCTAACATGAAAAGCAGATGACACTTGCAAACAAAATTATTGAATAACAAATTTTTAAAATTTTTTGCATCAAAAATATAGCTTAACACCTTGAAGTCTGAAGTCAAGTTTACTCACTCTTGAGATGTTGTACATCCAAGTGCTCTGCCACTGATGTTTTTGAATAATTTGGAGTGAGTGGCAAAAGTCATATAATCTGAAGTTGTTTCTAGTCAGGTGCTGTTTACCTCAATAAGCAGCCATTGCTTGACTAGAAACAACTGTTGTATCATGGGTTGAATGTTTATTTATTTGGTTTGTATGAGTTAATTATCCCCCCGCCAAAATGAAGTTTTGCAGGGGATATAGAAATGGGTTCCGTCCATCCATTCATCCATCTGCTGTTCGTCCATTCATCCTGCCATCCATTCATCCATCCATCCGTCTGTCTGTAACAACTTTGGACCTTCATATCTCGGATATTGGATTTAAATAATCTTTGATATGCTGATAGAACACCATGGGGGAAAATATATTCACAAGGAACAGGTTTTGTCCATTTTTTCTTGAGTTATGGGCCTTTTTCTGCATTTTTCAACTCCGAAATCCTTGGCGGGGGATACCGTTGCACCTTGTTAGTTTACAAAATGAACTTTGTGTAGTACCTCCCATACTTTATCATCATAATCAGTAGATTGTGATTTTCTCTATGTGGACAATAGATTATTTGATATTGGGGTGTGCATTTTATTTTATTTTATACCATGATTACCTATTCTACTATATATGAAAAGCCTATGTCGTAAATTTTAGCTTTACACACCAACTGTGGTGAACACGCCAGCAATGGGATTTCAATAGTAAAAATTTACACCTACAGTAGAACTACATCTAAGTTGACCTTTGGTGACATCGACCTGAATGCGCACTTGTCTGAATTTATCGCACGTTGCCTCGCGAAGAGTGAAATGAAAGTGGCAATTATTTATTAGGTTTTTAAATGAGTTTACCCCATAAAACACCAAAAATTAACAAATATTCATTGTCTCATGTTAATAAAGCATCCATAACTCGAAATAGTATGTTATTAAAATGAAAAAGGCCCTGTTTTTTTTTCTATTTTGTTTTGGTGATAAAATTGACAGTGGAAGTACCGCCTACCGATGCTCATGTAAACAAAAACAGATTCACACGTATGTACGTCTGCTGCTTAGTAAAATTGAGAAAAAATAATAGCGACTCTTGCTAATCTGACTATCATGAAATAGAATATACCCAAAGTAGCTTGGTGTACCAAATGTTCACCACTTGTGGTGAAGTGTTGTTAACCGCATGCTGAAGGTTCGTGGTTAACACCACTTCACCACTCGTGGAGAACATTTGGTACACCAAGCTACTTTGGGTATATTCTATATATACACCTATCAATGATACGCTGTGTTTTTCACCCATTGAATCCTGATCGCTGGATCATACTGAGTGGTTTTCCAATTCCATATCAGATGATTGGTCTCAGAATGAGGACGGCACTGTTGAACATCAATCGAGTCTGCCCAGGTTAACAACCATTTCTAAATATGCTTCATTTGTATAAATAAACACTGTCGAATAACATGAATTTCTAATATTGTTCTTAACCAATTTTATATGTACTAACCCCTGTTAATCACAATAAAATATCTTTGTTTTCTTACTTTATTGCTATTTTAATGTGTGAATGTGACTCTGATGTAGAAGAATGTAATGCTGAATGCTGTTAACTTTGGAAACTCTGAAACGCTATTTTGGGAAGTCCCCATAATTTTACAAGTGTTGTTTGTTTGAAATAAATGTAGTTCAAGTTACAATTGCACATTATTTACCCTTATATTACTTTCTCGTGTGAAAGGTGAATTTCCATAACGGTATATAATAAACAGATCATTATGACAGTAAAGTGATCTGATTTGTCGCATTCTGTGTCGTGGATGAGATCAGATTGCTGGATAACACTCACCGTCTTTGGTGGCTTGAGTGACCTGCGATCTGACCCTGTCAACTCAACAGAATACAACACACCAGTTTACTTTACTGTCATAATATATACTCACTAGATGGATGATTTAGGGTTTTTTAGGGTTGGAATCTATTGGAATTGGGAGAAAATTTTTCCAAATTTGCATTGGCAATGGGCTGATATTCAGCTCCCATTGCCATATGGATTGATCCCTGATTGCTAACATGTTTCTTGTAGTGTCGGGTGACCTGATGACCCCAAATATTTTTTCGGTTTCATTTTTCATTTCAGTAGTCTTGGGTGTGATAATGCAATATCAGATCTTTGATAATCAGCAATGTGTTTGACATGTTACACTTTTATCAAAAGGTTATTCACTTCAGTGTCTTGTATTGTTCAATAAATTAGTTAAGGTCATTGTGCTGTGATCTGTTAACCCTTTACCCAACATAATGGCCAAAACCGTCTAGGTCTATTCACAAAAATCACCAATTAATTTTCATTATTTTTTCAATTTTTGTCTCAAAAACATAGGTTATGACCTATGAAAAAAAATAGAAAAAAAATAGTTATTCAAGAGTTTTGTTTGCTTTTCATGTTAGGTAAAGGGTTAAAAATGTTTGGTAAGCCACCATTGGTAGGAATATTGACTTGGGCTTGTGTTTCACCTTTCATCAAATGTGATTTAACACTGATAAAACTTTCTTTTCACTCATTTTGTAAATACAACTTGATAAAACTTTCTTTTCACTCATTTTGTAAATACAACTATAGAAATATAAAGTTTGGACGATGTATTAAGAAACTGTTGAGAACACTTATTTGAAGTATAACTGTAGTAATTATATCAACAGCATGTGCTGTTGCAATGTGTAAATACATCAAGCTTTATTCATTCAGCTGTGCCTCATCATGTGACGCCATACCTTGTCTAAGAAGACAATAAGCATTCTGACAGTGTGTTGCAAAGCATCATCCCATTATATTCTCCTTTTTCATATTTATGGATATCTCCCAGCTGCATGCATTATTTCTTGGAAGTCTTAAACAATGAAATATTGATAAAAATCGGTAAAATTGATCCATCACTTCAAGAATTCCTTAAGAAGAATATATTGACAGATCTTGACAAGTCTGAATTTATGGACATTCAAGTCTGTATGCATGAAATTGAAAAATAGTTTGAACAATTGGCTTTTGATTGTTGAGGATGTTCAATACAGAATCAGTAGATGTTGTCAAGATGAGTACTCTTTTAATCGAGAATAGGATCTCATCTTTTCTTTTCCCTTTCTTTGATATTTTTCATCATATTCATGTCTTGTTGATCTAGATTAAATCTGTGTTTTTGTTCAACTGCATCCTTCCATAATATTGACAAGAATTGCTCATTTGAATTTGACAGTGGTCATTTTTGTTGTCTACCATGACAACAATAACATGGACAATTTCATCTCTTGAATCTGGCCTCTAAAAACTGAAAATTTACTTTAGATTTTTGTAACCTTTTTTATTTGTTTGACTCCATTTCAATTTTCAGGTTGTTTTCTTGCATGAGTCTGATGATGTTTGTGCAAATGGAAAAAGTGTTTTTGGGTGTAGAATTTAAAGGTTTTTGAAGTACCTCATGTGTTACCATGTCCATTATGACTTATACAGGTCTATAGAATGGTAAACAGTCATGTACTCTGGCCGAATGTTATGTACACAAAGCCATAGGTGAAGGGTATTATTAGTTATCCTTGTGTTTTCCAGGGTGTATGGGAATTTACACTGGTTTGGGAACCCATACACCCTGAGGCGAAGGCAAAGGGTGTATGAGTTCCCAGACCGGTGTAAACTCCCATACACCCTGGAAAACACAAGGATAATGGATTTATTTTCAAGAATTGTGATGTACTTAATACTTTAACCTAAACTGTGGAAGAAAACTGACAGAAAATTTGCACTTTGTAAGTTTCTTAATAAAACCAGACAAATAAGGATGTCATTGGAACTGGCTCAATGAGCCAGTTCCAATGACATCCATATCTGTAATATTTTAATACACATAAATATGATAAATTTTAAGTAATTTGTATTTTTGTTATAACATAACCGAGCAGAAGGTATGAATTAATAATTAAAAATGGGTACTTTTTTAGCCACATAGACTGCTATTGTGTATTCTTGTTTTAACACCGTGGTTAACCATGGTGTAAAAAAACACTACTGTGGATTGCAAGTTACACTGTACCTCTCAGCCAATCAAAATGCAGTATTTTGTTTCATTTGGAAATAAATAAAATTATGACTGGGTATATAGAGCTCAACCTCCCAAAGACCTGAGTAATGAATTTGTCCTTGTAAAAAGCTATTGTAATCACATTAAAAAGAACAATTATGCTGAGGGGAATGATTTTCTGACCTGGGCAATCTTCTTTGCATCCAAGTTATAATTAAGTACTTTGTTTGGACAAGGCACTTAATCCTGATTGCCCATGTGGGGGCACAGTGGTGCCATGTACTAAGGCGTACGACACCTCAATGGTGCACTTTTCTTCAATCAATGCTAATCCTACTTGTGTGGAGTTAGTACATTGGGGAGTCTGACAGTTGCTAGCTATTGCTCAGCACTTCTCTCTGGGTACTCCAGTTTCCCCCACCCGTAAAACAGTCTGACACAAAGTGACCCTGGCTGTCAAAAGTGTCATTAAACCCCAATAAATAAATAAATGAATGAGTACTTTGTTGTGTCATTCCATTGACAAAGATTGTGTTGGCTTGTTGTCACTCAAATATTCACAAAATGTTTTCAGTACCAACTTTGTATTAGCTACCATTAATTTTGGTCTGTATGGTTTACTTGTTTCTTTACATTTCAAACCATACATAACTTTTTTTATGCCCCCTGACTTGAGTAGGGTGGCATATAGTCATTGAAGTGTGCATGTGCCCGTCTGTGTGTGTGTGTCCAAGCCAATAACTCGAAAACTGTTAGGGCCACAGTCATCAAACTTCAGACAATTATAAAGAACCATGGAAGGATGTGTCACACACCATACCTGGGTTCGTACCTTCAAGGTGAAGGTCACATTTCAAAGTCACACTAAAAATCGGTCAAAATTCAAGTCTCAGCCATAACTCAGAAACAAATCATAGTACAATTGTTAAACTTTCTACAAATGTTAAGGACAGTCAGAAGGTGTGTCGTGTATAATAGTTTCTGTCTTATCTGCAAGGTGAAGGTCACAAGGGGAGGTCACAAGGGGGGGGGGGGGGGCATGTGTTACCTTAGTAACATTCTACTTGTCAGTAGGCACATAGAACACATTGGAACTCGGGATGAATTAGTAAAACGAGTTCTCCCGCATATTTGGTTGGCCAATAAAATGTGTTCTTTTTGTTGATAGTTGCTGAATGTCCTTTTAATAATTGTTTTTATAGATATGAAAGCATGTAATAAACACCGAACGATACACATGTGAGAATGGGTTAATCGCTATGGCACTTGTTCCATCATGGAAGGATAAAACTTGAGGCTGGAGGCCTCGAGTTTTATCCTTCCATGCTGGCACTCGTGCCATATCAATTAACCCATTCACACGCGTGTGTCATTCAGTGTGTACTGGATTGTGGAAATTTTTTTAAAATGAATTCCAAAAATGAAAACATTTTATTTTCAGTTAATAGCTTGTTAGTTATGCTTTTTTTGTTGAATGAGTGAGGATTGAAAAGAACTTTATGTTTGAGAAGTGTTTCACAATGTTTCGAAACAATTTTGAAGTAGACTTTGACAACTGCAGTCACGCCATTTTATGCAATTAATGACATTCTTAAAAATGTTAAGGTTACATTGATGAGAAGTTTACATCATATTGACCATAATTGTCATTGTTTCAACTCCTTCATGCACTCAAACCCTGTAAAATGTCATTCTTCTCGATACAAGATAAGGTCAAACACTATAAGGTTACTGGATTTCTACTACTAATACATAATAGGTGAGAGGGGAATTTTTACTGGACATTTATTATTTATCGTATCTGAGAAAGGCACCAGAAAAATAGACAAGTTTTCAGCTTGCTGACCAGCAGGTTGCACCCAGAGATCTATGAGCTAACAGATTGTCAGTACTTCTTGTGCCATATTTTCCAAAACTGTGAAAGTTTCAGAAACACAGGGTTGAAAGTATTAACCCTTTACCCAACTTAATAGCAGATGACAATTGCCCCCCCCCCCCCCCCCAAAAAAAAAAAATCTTGAATAACTATAAAGTTGCTACAAAAACATAATTTACAACCCCTCATTGGAATGAGCTCAATGAGTCTGTTCCAATGAGGGGTTGAAAGCTATGTTTTTGAGACAAAAGTGATAAAATACCAAAATTTGAATAGCCTTCTTCGTGAATAGCACCGATTGTTTTTCCATTATGTTGGGTAAAGGGTTAAATTTGTCTCCGAAGGCTCCAGAAAAAAGCACTTTGCCAAATATTTTTAAGTAACCCTCTCCATCTAGTCCAAGTCATGAGAGGACTCTTGAAGGCTAAAAAGTAATGCATCACTCTTGACACTAAATGTTTTAAGAGAACAAAATTATCTCAGTATACTCCAAGTCATGTGAGGACCTCTTGACAAAACAAATGAGGAAATTTTCAGGGCCAATTTGTATTCCCAGTCTGACAGTGCTGATTATTATTGGTCTGCTGAAATTATAAATATGATACTAGAAGTTCCATGTAGTCTAACACACTTTCTTAAGGGTATCAATTTTGAAAACATCTCTTTAGTTACAATGTCAGAAATTCTGGTAATTTCTATGTAGAGAACCCCATGCTGACATGACATGTCTTCCCTGAGTTAACATGACAGAGTGATTATTGTTCTAAGTAAGTATGCCTTTGTGTCTAGTAACATATCATTGGATGCACTGATGGTTTGATTACTGCTACTGGTAAGCATAACACTGTGCAGAGAAAGAAAATTACGTTTTATTTGTTTATTGAAAATGTTAATGATAACTTGTCAAGGGATTTGTGAGATGCGAGACATCATGCAACATGTGAAAGTCGATATTCAAAGAATTAATTTAAAAAAAAAAATCAATCCACTTTTATTTTTATCTTCAAGAATAATTCCCCAAATCTCATTGAAATGCAAGCCATGCAGAAACTTCTAATGAATTAACTCTCTTCAGAGTCGAGGTACAATTTCCTATCCATCAATAACAATATATTGCTTATTTTGATATAGGGAATTTACCCTTTCATTCTTGAAAATGGCCAAATCTTTTCAGTAACAGTTAGGATATTTGGTAGTTTGTTTTTTTGACAAAACACAACTTGCAGAAATCCAGAAGTGTGGGCACTCTCCAACCAAAGATTTTGTCTGAAATTGTTAGACTTTTGTCAATCCTATTATACCCCCCACTTTTTAAAAATGTGGGGTATATTGGATTGCATCTGTACATTTGTTTGAGTCCATGGATGTCCAACATGACATGCCCGTTCAAACACCTGGGAGTTATGCCCAATTTTCCATTCAGAAATATACAAAGAAATTCTATACAAGTCTGTAACTCAGCTGATGTGAGGGCCTCTTGAAAACCTTCATGAAAACCTAGACATCACTGCTAAAAAAATCGCCAATTAATTTTCATTATTTTTTCATTTTTTGTCTCTAAAACTTAGGTTATGACGCTTCATTGGAATGAGCTTGTTCCAATGAGGGGTCATAACCTATGTTTTTAAGACAAAAAAATGAAAATAATAGCTATTCAAGAATTTTTTTGCAAGTGTCGTCTGCTTTTTATATTAGGTAAAGGGTTAAAAAAAACAATGAAGTCCCCATTACACCCACGGCAGAGCGTCTTCGTTTGCATGCACGGATACATGACACAATTGTTGATTGCATAATTCACTTGTGAAGTTATCGTTCATAATCAAACCCAGAAATCCCAGTAAATCAGACTTTGGAAAGTAATAAAGAACTGAAAAACACAAAAACATACAGAGAGTTTCGAACAAACTACGAGTGGGTCACGATCTGATCATAATTATATATGTCTTTCGAAAAATGCAAAAACTTTGTATCTCAAATGCTATTTTTGTTTGTTTTGTCTCCATCTACAAGTGTAAATGTGCTACGAAGAGATCACAATCTGATTCAGAAAAAAGCCAATCACAATTCTGTATATCTGTCTGTCACACATTTGCCTGGTTATAATGTTATGGGCTGGGGTATAGCCAGGACAAATGTAGTGGGGGTGGGGGACAAAATATTCTCCCCCATTCATTTCACCTTATGCTGGGTCAAGAGTTTGTTTTTTTCATAGATGAAGCTCTAGAGTCTTCTCAGGGTTAAAAAAAACAACTTTTATGCCAATTGGAACATTTTGGAAAGGCTGAAGTTCCCAGCAAGTGAAGAATAACTGTAGCAAAATGAGAAATGAAATATCAGGGTGAGAATATATGAAACAGTTTTAGGGATTTTAGGCCTGAATGTACGTAAGGTTGACATATTTCCAGAAAAGTGATCATCCTCAAATAGCTATGTGGCTGGTTATGAGTAAAGTAACTCTTAGTATTTTGTGTTGTAAAACATTAATACTTTTATTGATGTCTGACTGTATCACTATTGAATTAGAGAAAACCAATTATTTCTGTTAATACCACTAGCAAAAAATCACCTGCGGATTCTAATTGTTTTCTTCATAGGAAAGCCTCTTCCTATAATTTTCTAGGAAAAATAATTTCATGCTTGTCCAGCGGGATTTTTTTCTGTGAGTAATTGTGTCGCCGAATGTGATAGCACAATAGCATTGTAACTGTAATTCCATCTACATTGGTCATTGTTTGGGATCAAGTTTTGTCCATGTTTGTTTGTCCAGTTGGCAGTGCCCCACCAATCATTGCAGAATATCACTTTTTCAATGATTACTGGGCAAATTCAACACCTGCTTTCCAGAATTTATTGGGTAAACTTTTTTATAATAAATTAGGTGAACATTAACTGGTAGAGTGCTAAATTATTTTCAGCCATCAAATCGTGTACACGTGTCTTTGCCTTGTAACAATTTATGGGAGAGTGCCTATGGGCACTCTCCCATAAACTGTAACAAGGCAAACCCTTACAGACTAAATAATATCACTTCAAAGATAATACAAAGCACATCCGCTAAATATGTGCCTTCAAGTTGTGGTACCTACACTTCAGAACAAAGCCCAAATATGGGATTCCAGCACTCTACCAGTTAACTGGTAGAGTGCTAAGTTATTTTTGGTCATCAAAATTTGTTCATGTGTCTTTGCCTTGTTACAATTCATGGGAGAGTGCCAGGAGGCACTCTCCCATGAATTGTAACACAGCAAACCCATATAGACTAAGTAATTTCACTTCTAAGATAATATAAAGCACATCCACAGAATATGACACCTTTAGGCTGGGTACCTGCTCTTCATATTAAAGCCCTGATAGTGGCTTCTAGCACTCTACCAGAAAAATGTGACCTTAAACACCAATAAATAAATATAAATAAATAGCACTCTACCAGTTGCAGTGTAAGTATGTGTGTGTGTCGCATGTAAATTTTCTATTATTATATTTTTACTCTTTACATTTTAATCTGTTGTGTGTTTGTCACTTATTTGTAGTAGTATCTATTTGTTCTGAAACGTATGTCTCTTGTCATGTAACAATGTTTGTTACGTACGACAAATAAATAAATAAATAAATAAATAAATAAATAAATAAATAAATAAACCAGTTAAATTATTACCGAATAAATTTTTCTTTTGAAAAGTACTGGAAGTCACTTTACTAAGATATACACAACCTCAATAATATACCAAAAAGGATCCTCACAAGGTCTACTTTTATGAAGTGTGAGGTACCAAACATGACTATGTGACTTCGCTCTGTGAAACTTTGTGAACAGTCCTTGGGCCAATACTATAAAAGTTTTATAATTGAGTTTTTCTGTACAGTGGAACTCACTCAGTTGGATATCTCTTAATGCAGTAACCCTGTAAAATGAAAATAATTTTCAAACACAAAACCATTTACCACACTTTAGTACAAAT
Source organism: Pictodentalium vernedei (assembly GCA_031216915.1). Lineage (NCBI taxonomy): Eukaryota > Metazoa > Mollusca > Scaphopoda > Dentaliida > Dentaliidae > Pictodentalium > Pictodentalium vernedei. The sequence goes on from CM062296.1 coordinate 414,022,363, forward strand.
TTGACTGGTTCATTGCATATAGGTTATAGAGCGAACTCCTCTTAACTGAATGAAAAAATTTGTAATATGTCAAGAAATTACCCTGACAATTACTGAATTCCCCTGGTTAATAGATCTAATTGACCTCAATCATCCAGTACACGTATTTAATTTATTATATCTTGTTTGACAGAGCTCCACAAGCTCTGTCTGTCAAACAAGATATAATAGAATAAATGCTCAGTATACCTGTAGAACTCAGGAAAGAGACCCGATCCCTGTTAATTGAAATCTTGTGTTAATTGAATAATTTTCATTGGCAAAGTGGGTATTCAGTTTACACAGATTCACAGAGTAGGTTGCTCCTTGCCTTCATTACATTCCATGCTGATGGGATGATATGCTTTGACAGCATCAGTCTCACAGCTGATACTGCCAGAGAGTGCTTGGCGAAACTAAAATCTTTCTCAGCTGAGGATCTATACTGTGACCACTCAGCTTTTGAGACAGCACACTCATCTTTTTCACTGCTTTTACTAATTGAGGGGGAATATATTGTGTAATTACACATAATTTCTTGGGTGTAATTAGGAGACAACAGGATAAGTACTGTATATGTCATGATATATAAGAATCATGTTAATTGACAAGCAGATTTGTCAGTCCAAAATATTCGATTAACCAGTGCATTGGATCCAGTATTTTGTTAATTACCTGTATTTATCCCCCCTGGGAACCTCAGGAAGTGAAGCAGAACTTGTTTGCTGTGGTAAGCAAGCTCTATTTTACTGGTACAGTAGAACCCAGTCACCAATGCTTGGGATGAAAGTCCTCTAAAATGGGCAACATGGGTATAAACGATTGACTAAACTTCACTTTATTTCCATGTTGCAGTCACGAATAGCCATTGTTTTGAAAATATGTTACCTTAAATACCTGTAAATAAATAAATTACCTGTAATCATCAAACAAATCATGTTTTCATATCATTATATTCATTTGAATGTGCTTGTAAAGAAAGCTCTGTCAAACTAGATATAAGGAACTGAACATGCAAATCTGAAATTTCAATAAGTATTTTTGTAAAAGAATTGAAACATTGACATTTCTTTATGATTTCTTGCAAAACAAGAATTGCTGTATTCATTTAACCCTTAGAGGACTGGAGATTTTTATACATTTTTCTATACTTTGAAAGTCTACCTCCAGTGGCTTTGCAATTGTCTCTAGTCAAGTCTTGGCTGCCTACAAAGGCAGCCAAGTCTTGCCTAGAAACAACTGACAAGTTTTGAGTTTACCTAGACAATGCATGTTGGGGCACCTGTTCCTTTGCATTAAAAAGTTATCAAAGTTGGAATTAGGCCCTTAACTGTCTAGTGCTAGAAGCCAGTATCAGGGCTTTGAGAAAAATGAGGGTACCAGAGCAAAAGCCAACATTTTCCCTGCTCACATTTCATATTCAGTCAAATGCAAATAATATTTTGTTTTATATGAATTTGTTTTACTACAAATTATTGGAGAGTGCCTGTGGGTACTCTCCAATAATTTGTAATAAAATAAATTTCGAATAACAAATTTACACCACCCAAAATAATCTAGCACTCAACCAGTTAAGGGTTAACAGGGTATTTTATGACCAATGTGCAAATAGCAGATCAAATTACTTTAGACCAAATGGTAAATGGGTTGGTTTTGGAAATATGTATTGTTAACAAGGTCATTTCTAGTGAACTGCTCTCCAGTTAATAGTTTAGTCATTCTCCAGACTCTTAATCAGAGTAACATTTGAGGTTAGTTAGTCAGTGATATTTAACCCTGTACCCAATGCAAATGATATGAAAAATTGATATTTTAATTATTTTTTTTCTTCAAATCTTTCACAAGATTTTAACAAAACCATATCATGTGATCCCGCATTGGAAGACTAATGAGGGGGTCATATGATTTGCAAGGAAACGTATCTGTTTCTGAGAGTTTGTGGAAGTGAACTCTCAGGGGGGCACTGTGTTTTCACTAATACTGTATACACAATATTTCCTACCTGACCTCCAAACGACCACATACATGTATATGGTCATTCAACCAGTCAGTTCTCCCCTGGTAAATTTCCGAATTAATATTCTTTAGATGCCCTGCATACCCTGGTAAACGTCCCTATATTGCTTTCTGTAGATCCAAAGTACTTTCAACCAATGAACACAGCCTTGGGGTCACATGCTCAGACTTTTGTTTTAGCTCAAATCTCCACATATTGTCACTTTGTGCCGTATATTTCTACCAATGTAGTTCTCGTGATCCACCACCATCAGGTATTCACCAGAAGCTGGAGTCTTTGAGCCTGCTGTGACATTCGTAGATCTGCCCCCTTCAGAGGCTGTTTGATCAACACCATCATGTATCATGTATATGCATCTGGGAATGCTGTCGGGTTATACTCAGGATACATTGCATGTCTGGATCAAATTCCAAAGCACTAAGTGGTACCAGCACTCTCAGGAGCCCCCAGTTTTCCCCCAAACCTTTAACTCATGTACTACACGCATTCTTCATACAGGAGTCCTGTTGCATGCCACGACACAGTGAGTCACATAATCCCTGCCCAGCACAGATCATGCGTTAGACAATAACATTATTCTGCGACTCAGCAAGTCAGTTCAGCTACTTGTTTGTAGTGCGGTTCAGCGAGCCATTTATGTTGTCTTTTTTCACAGTCCACAAAATGGTTTTGTTGAAATTTTTTTCAAGAATAATTTGTTTCAACTGCTCAAAATGTAAATTACATGGGGAAAGGTAAAGGGTTAAAAAGGGGCTTTTTGGTATCATAATAATTAATCTTTGTATTTTGTCACAGTTTGGTAAACAATTGTTACAATCCTTAACTATAACTCCCTTTTGGATGTCTCTGCACGGAGCCACAAATTAGACAGATAGAATTAGTGTGTTGTAACAAAGGAATCCCATTATTTTGGATTATGTCATGTATAAATAAGTAGATTTTTGGTATAAATATATTGTATTACTGTCAAAATGATTGTTGGTTCATTGTTGATCAAACACTCTTGAACTGTCTGCTCTGTTCAGACCTTTATGACCCATGAAAATAGAAACAGGAACAGGGAAATCTTGACATTACCCTCTTCATCAATAAAAGTCAGTTGTATTTCACAAATGTCATAATGCTGTTGTAACAATTAACTGGAAGAATGCTAAATTATTTTCGGTTATCCAAATTTGTCCACGTCTCTTTGCCTTGTTACAGTTTATGGGAGAGTGCCTAGTAGCACTCTTCCATAAATTGTAACAAGGCAAATCCTCACAGACGAAATAATTTCAATTCAAAAATAATATGAAGCACATCCACAGAATATGAAGCCATTAAGTTGTGTCACCTGCACTTCAGAATAAAGCCCACATATGGGCTTCCAGCACTCTACCAGTTAAGGACTTTATTCAAAGTAAGATCAGATAATATACAATAACAAAAGGAATGGCAAACTTTAACTGATACTAACACACTTAGAATTTAAGCTCTTAACTCAAATAAAATAACAGAAAAACATATTCATATTCCAATGTTAGAGGTGAAGTAACTATTTTGTATTGTTAAACGGTCACTTATCTAGTGTCCCAACTGTATTACGTGAGATTTAGAGAAAAAACAACTATTTTTAATATAACTAGCAAAAAATCACTTTCAGATTGTAACTGTCTTCTTAGAATAAATGTTTCTTACAATTTTCTTGGAAAAATCCATGCTTGTCCATGATTTATTTTCTGCGAGTAATTGTGTCACTGATTGCTAATAGTAAAATATCAATCATATTAACTCTTAACTCCTTACATGCTGCTGGTGGATATTCCTGCCCAGGACATGAAATCTCTTGCCACTGAAATTAACATACTTTGGGCACAATAAATCACATTTCCTCTCTGTAAATTGAAGGAACTTTTTTGATCAATGATTTTTTGACTTAAATACAGATACATTTTTCATCAAATCTACCCATGGCTGCTTCTCAGCCGCCAGGGCTAGATTTGATGAAAAATATTTTGAAAATACTCAGCAGGTTAAAAGTTAATTCCATGTGCATTGGTCAGAAATGGACCAAGCTTTGAACAGAATATTATAAGATAATTTTATGGAAAAAACTTGATGTAACTGAGAATAGTCATTAGTAAAGGGGAACACTATAAATTGAATAACCTCTTTGCCAGTGAAAATTATTCAGTTGACAGGAATATTCAGTTAACAGGGATTTCCTGTATTCTAGAGATAAACTTAGCATTTATTCTATTATATCTTGTTTCACAGAGTTCATGGAGCTCTGTGAAACAAGATATAATTGTAACAGGTTGAGAGAGAATTGCTGGTCCCAAGGCTTGAACCCTTGACATCTAGCACACAAAGCAACCCATTTACCAACAGACCAAGAGATATGGACCAACCAGGCAGGTTGGGAAATGGACCTTATACCTCGACCGCTACACCACTCTCATGTTCCTTTGCAATTCCACCCTAGTGAATTGCACCCCAGATTCCATCTCGGAGCTGTCAAAACATCCACAGTGCTTCACCACAGTACTCACAATGCCACCTATGGCTGAAGGCTGGTCAACGGCACCAATGTAACAGATCAAAAGTGCATGATCCAAGGCTAATAGTTGACCTCTAGCACATAAAGCAACCAATTTACCACAAGACTAATAGATCTGGACCAACCAGGTTGATTGGTAAATGGCCCTCATACCCCGACCGCTACGAAATAATGACAATTATAATAATAATAATTCTTTGACTTGCCACCGATTGCAGTGGTCCCCTAACAAGGAAGCCTACATTAACCGCATCACCTGCCTTGTCACTCTTCCCCCACTATCTATCCTAATCTCCCAGTATTCTGCCACAAACTGCTTTATTATTTATTGAATTTATTTTGGCACTTTCTTAATCTCCTCAACTATGATATAGTCTCTTTCCCTCATATCATCCAGGCCTGGCATTTTAAAGAGAGCGATTTATTTGCTCGCCTTAAAAAAATTATGGAGGGCAAAAACTCATTCTCCTGGCCTTATAAAAAAAAGATTATCACAACAGCCTATTCCAAAACCACATCTTTTCAGATTTCTTCTGTGTTAGTAATCTCTGTAAAATGGCCACATTGCTCCTCCCACACCTCCAGACCTTGTCGAGGCCCAGAGGAGTGGGAGGGGCAGTGTAGTCATCTCACAGAGGTAACCTTGTTAGCAGCACCAAATAAAATGTACAGTGGCGGTCGAGGTATAAAGGCCATTTACCAACCAGCCTGGTTGGTCCGGATCTCTTAGTCTCGTGGTAAATCGGTCGCTTTGTGTGCTAGAGGTCGACAGTTCGAACCCCGGCTCCCGCACTTATCTCTCCTCCTGTTACATTTGAGGGCTCGTCCGATCCTCAGCAGTTGGTGGCGTTGTGGATGCTATGGTAAAGCATGGTGGATGTTTCGACTGCTCTGAGGTGGAATCTGGGGTGAGATTCATGGTGGGTGAATCTCAAAAGAAGGGGAGAGTAGTGTAGCGGTCGAGGTATAAAGGCCATTTACCAACCAGCCTGGTTGGTCTGGATCCCTTGGTCTCGTGGTAAATCGGTCGCTTCGTGTACTAGAGGTCGACGGTTCGAACCCTGGCTCCCGCACTTATCTCTCCTCCAGTTACAGTACAAAGCCCACTAGGCAGAATTCATTAACAGTAAAACTTCATTTTGCCACTTTTAGCTTATGTTAAATTGAGGAGTGCTAAACGCTTACCTAGGTCATGCGAGTGATTTTTAGCCCTCCTGCATTTTTAAGAATGCTAGGCTTTATCATCCCTCCTTCACTTATCTCTCTTGCTTTCATCCTATTTTTTCCATTAGTTTTTCAAGGAATCTTATTCTTCTAGGCAAGTAAAACGAAATGTTCCAGGGGCTCTGTCACCCCTAAACTACTCATTTGACATCCTTGTATAATAGATTAAATTCCTGTATTGGATCTACCATGGCCTACTAGGTCAATAAACAAGGTGAATTTGGAGATTGTCAGGGTAATTTGTTGATTTATTACAAGATTTTTTATTCAGTTAACAGGAGTTTACTCTTTATAACCTACAAGCAATTAACAGATCACATTTGTACTAAAGGTATGGTAAATGGTTTTGTGTTTGGAAGTTTTATTCAATTAACATGGGTTATTCAATTCAGAGATATCCAATTGAGTAGGCTAAACTGTATGAAATACTAATCAGTGTTATTGAAATGGTTAACCGCTAAAAAGTATTGTTGTGCTGCAGTTCAGTATTCACATTAATACTACATTTATCATGTGTGTGAACCCTTTAAGTTTGATGTAGATTCCTTGTTCTATTGTATTGCAGTCAAATAACTGCCAGTCTATTCTGTACTGAACTCTTGAACTGTCTGCTCTTCTTAGACCTCAATACCAGATCACTAAAATAGAAGTTTGAACTCAGAATCTAGAATGTGTCACACTTGTTCAAATCAATAGGTCTACTTGTTGGAACAGGCTGTCAGCAGTGGTTAAATGAATCCTGAACTTTGAAATTTTATTGATATTTCTCACAAAGTATTGGTTTTCTTCCTAAATCTATTTTTTGTCATCAAAGTGTAAATTGATAGTATTTCTAATGCACATCTTTACTTGACTATCAGTTAAAACTATTTCAAATCGTCTGTGTTAAAACAACCTTTGCTAAACAACTCCTTCACTAAGATTCTGAAATATGTTACAAATGATGAGAAGTCAATGTTAGTTTCAGGCTTTTGGATTCCAAGAAAATGCATCAACACTGTATTGACTTGTCAGCTTCACTCATGCAGTGTTGGTGCTGTTTTATAGTAGAGATTGGTGGTATTGAAATTTTGAGTTCAGTATTGGTTTCAGTATTTTATTTTTTTTTTTTTGGGGGGGGGGGGGGGGGGCAGGGTGGGCGGTGGGGAGGTATACCTCGGTATGGGTTCAGTATTCGGTAACTGACTTGACTGAGATTCGCTGATAGTACCAAAGGGGACTTCACGAATTCACATCATGAAAATACAGAATAACTTGTTGTAGTATCATTCTACTACAAAGCTGTAAATGACACTGCCAAAGAGCTCAATAGTGGCAGTCTTTTACAAAAACAAATATCTACAGTAATTTTGTGACTTGTTCTAAACAAACCTTAACTTTTAAAGCCCTATTTCAGGCATATGCAATCTCAGAGCATGTGCCCTGATCATGTCATCTTCAAAAGATTCAGCTGACAATAGACACAGCACATAGGCAGTGATTTCTAGACAAGTCTTGGCTGCCTGTTAAGGCAGCCATGACTTGGCCAGAAATCAATTCTAAGCTGCTGGACATGTACAGGTTGTAGTCTAGTGAGAATTCAGGTCAATTTCCCAGGCCCCTGAGGGTTAACAAAACTGAAAAGAAAATCAGCCACTTCTTTCATGAAAATAAACTCTTCAACTGTTATCATTCCTAAATAATATTGACTGTAGGAAAATTGAAAATTAAGACAGTTTCGGTATTCAATGATTGGTTTGGTTCAGTTTTTCGATCTGCCCATGATATCGGTATCGGTTTGTTTTTGGGGTATATTGCCCATCTCTATTTATAGAAGTCTGTATTAAAATAACTTTTTCTGAACAACCCTTTCTCTAAGATTCTGAAATATGCTGTTTATGATGAGAAGTCAGTGTTGGTTTCAGTCTTCTGGATTCCAAGAACAAGATCAGCACTGTATCAATCAACTCTATATTGGCTTGTCAGCTTCTTCATTACTTATTGGTTCTGTTTGATAGAGGTTTTGGAGCAATGGTTCATTGTGGAACTTGAAAACCTTGAAAGTCCTTGAATTGAAAACTGTGTTGAAAGTACTTGGAAATTATATCCCTTGAAAGCCCTTAATTTTGAAGGATGCTTTAGAGTTTTAATTTTGGTTGCACAGTATTGTTAAAAATAATCTGCTCCTGTGTTCTGTCAGATATTTTATGTGACTAGTAAAGCCTTGTATGTAGCAAACGTTCTATTTTTGATTAAAGTGATAAAAACAATACTTTTTTAACCTGAAGTCCCCACATAGCCACAAACTGACCCTTTTATATGGCTCTGAAAAAGTTGTCCCATGAGGAAATCTTGACCAGACTATATATATAGCTGAAACACTGCAAAACTTTTGAAAAAAGTTTCTAACACCTCATAATTTGGCCACAATTAGCTTATTTGTGCACAGCATTTACCGATGCTATTTGAGGGGAATCTAATGGCCTGTGTGATTGATATGAGTGTTGCTCAAAGCAACAAATATATTTCCATCCCATTCTACATGGTGTGATATCTCCATTGGAGCCTCATTGTACAACAAAAAAAAGTATGAAATCACAGAATATAAATTTGGTGCCAAGAATTATTGCATCAGGATAAATCATTCACGGAGTGCAACAAGTCACCATGTGCAATGCTTTAGCTATGCAGTTGGTGCCTTGTTGCACTCAAGGGTTGAAATTCAGATATATATTCCCTATTTGACATTGGACCAAAGATCAAGTGATTACTGTCTTTGTGATGTAGGAGAGTAAAATTCAAAAACCTTGCGTTGAAATTGCAAAATGTGAAGAAAAATCACTACTACATATTTAGCCATTTTGTTGGGCAAAAATGTAACTGTTTACCTAAGATGAATAACAGCCAACACCTTCTTGAATTCTTTTTTCACCTCAAAAACATAACTTATGATTCATTACTGGAACATACGCTGTGAGTGCCAAATGATAAGAGGTCATAAGCTGTGTTTTTTAAGCAAAAGTGGAAAAATAAATTTAATGGCAACTTTTATGAATTGCACAAAGCAATTATGGCCGTTACAGTAGGAAAAGGGTCAAAGGATTTTGATTGCACCCAGTTAAAAGGGATAATGTTTATAGAACAACACAATGTAAGAACAATGAACAGAACAGAATAACCTATATTGTTTTTCTTGCTTTCTGTAGATGTTGCTAATGGGTGATTCTATCCTTTTCAGCTGTGAGTACTTTTTCCCATAAAGCAGTAACAAAGACAACCACCTGTTATTATGTGTACAATAATTTCATTTTCTAAAATCTTGTTTAGTTCCATTACATAAGATGAAAAACCAATCACATTAGCCGAAGATAGCTAATGAGTAAAGTTGTTTTGACGCCGTTTGTATTTTCATGTATTGATTCAATAACTCTAAAGAGAACAACCATCAGTTAAGGGGCAGATGGCAATGGCTGTCGTGCAGATCGATATCTAATCACTTTTGTTGATCCCATGATAATCTCTTCTGCAAACTATCTAATTCTTTCCTGCCATCAGATCCACTGTGTTTTAACCTTATTTGACCCCCTGCACTCATGCTAAAGATAACTCTGTTTGTTCAGGAAGTGTCTCTTTCATTTGTTTTATTGAATTAATATCATAACGAATGCAACTTTCTTAAGAATATTCTTCTTGTGTTTGATGACACATGCTGTAATCATCTGCACTGCTTTGACTGAATTGTGTAAAACTGTTTAAGGAAATCGGAAAAGGGAGAGGGTCATCAAGGCATAGTGGTAAGAAAGATTGTTTACTTGCAGGCCTAATTGTGACCTGTTCATACATCTTACATCTTTGTCATCCCAATCACTCTGATAGGAATATATTGATCAGGGAAATGAGCAAATTTGGTGATTTTTGCTAATTTGTGACCAAAATGTAAGAATTTTAATTTCTATAAATTTACATGAAAATGGTCTTTAAGACCATTTTCATGTAAATTTATAGAAATAAAATGTTTGCCATGAATACTTCAACTAAATGCCCCTTTTTGTGCAAAAGAAATTATCACAAATTGTCCTGTTGAAATTCCAGAATTTCAGTTAATTTCAACAAGTTCAGGTGCCAACCCACTTCACTAGAAGGAGTGGTAGCTGTGTGCTAAAGCTTACAGACTTTTAATGGGACAGATGTTTCCAGTCAAGCTTCACTTGTGTTCAATCAGTAAGCAGGGTGAGTCTGACTGTTAACTACCATTCTGTGTGTTTTCTAGGTTACCTTCACCAGTGAAACATATTTATTGACATTGTTTAGAGTTAGAATCCCAAGAATTGAAATCCTCCTTGATTACAGTGATGAACAAGTCCTGCTTGATTTGTATAATAGAACTCAGTAACCAATGTCTGGGTGTCAGCTCTCTAAAGTATACAGCAGAACTTCAAAGAGCTCGACTAAACTTTATTTTATATTTGTGTTGCACACAATATATATCCATAGATGCTGAAAGTTACCAACAACATCAGTTAACCCTCTGCACACTAATGTCAAAATACCAAATTTTCAAGCATCAAATTTTTCTCAGAAACAACTAGAAATTTTGCAAATTCAATCTTGCTTGACAGGTCTCAGTAAGATCTGTCAAACAAGAAGGAATTGATTGAGGGGTCAGATGATATGATTTGTAAACATTTCGTGAATTTTTTTTTTTTCAACTTCAATTTGAAAATTACGCACATGGATGTGGCCGATATGAGTGCTGGGAGCCCATATTTGGGCTTCAATATGAGTTTCATTCTGTAGAGCAGGTACCACAACTCAAGGTTTCATATTTTCTTTGAAATGAGACAATTGAACAAATTTTAACAAAAAAAAGTCATTTTAGAGCTGTACCAGGTAAGGAGTTAATGATTGACAAGTGCCGAACACAGCCTGATGAAATTGTAAAATTCTTTTTTTCATGTCTGAAAGACCAGTGATTTTAATTTTCTACACTTTTTGTGTATTAGTGCCAAGTGAATTTGGTCACTGGTTGTGTCGTTGTTTGAGTGACAAGTGTTCAATATGTTTCATCAAGAGAATGAAATGCTTTTTGCAAGCCCCTTTCGACCCTCAATGACTGTATAAGTTTTGTGCCATGTCTGAGGGTGGTAAAGGAGGAAAAGAGAAGGAAGCAGCTTATCCACGTCTATGCTTCTTGCAGCTCTTCTTTTTAGGAGGTGGCTGTGATGGTGATATGCATGTTGAGTCTAGTTGTTGATTTGTTTGATGTGGTCTCCTTTTTTCAAGTAGTTCTCTGGCCATTCTGAAGATTTCATTGGATTATTTCCTAAATTCTTGGGAATTGGCCAGGACCTGATTACATTCTTCCAATATGTTCTTTATGCTTTGTGAGTCTGAGGTCTGTGGTGGTTGATTCTCTGTACATCCCTTGCTCGGGCTGTCCGGAAGCGAAGGAAGAGGGGAGTGAGGGGTGGGAGGTGGCAAAAAAGCAACGTTCCAGTTCCTCCTCAATCTCCACGGACATTCCTCATCCAACTGTATCAGCTGGGGAGCCAGTAGTTGGTTGAGTGTGCCTGTGGGACTGGGAGGGGAACTGGTGGCTGCCTCCAAAACCTCCACACCCTCACTCCTCTCCTTCTTCTTTTCCAGGAAGGCCTCCAAGCATCGGGCATCCCTGTGCTTGGTCGACAAGCTTTTTTTCCTACTCTTCTTACTCTTCTCTTTCTTTACAGGGCCTCCTGAGGGTGGTGTATTGCTCTCTTCAGTGGTAAACTCCAAGGTCAGGTGGATGCTCTTGCCAGTCTCCTGGATAGTCCAGGAGATTGGACAGGAAACCTACAGAGCTGAGATGGTTCTAATGAGTCTTTCTGGTAATTCCAGTATTGACATTCGCACTCTGAAGTCAGAGGTGTGAATTGACTCATTAAAGTCCCTGTAGGTGCAATTTATCTCTCTTAGGGTCATCCACATGATGTAATCTGGAGAATAAGCAAGTGCAAATCGAATGCTGTTTTATTACGTAAAAAGCATTAGGAATATAGATCAGGTGTGGAAGTAGACATATTATCAATAGTTTTATGAGTATTATTAACATTTAGTGAATGGAAGTACTGAATGCTACAAGATAATGAAATGGGTAATATCTTTTTATGGATAGATGGTAGGGTAGATAAATCGACTGGCAGAGTAGAATGATAGAAGTAAATGGATGCACTTCATTGACAAATATTCTGTCTCAGAATGAATATAATTGAAGAATTACCTTACATTATATATCCTTGGAGAATACGATATTTGAGATGTGATTGATTTGCATGTGAACTTAATTGTAAAACAGGAATCGCAGTGGCTCTTTGGTTAGACAATTGGTCTTTAACCTTCTGGACTCTGATGTCAAGATGGCAAAGTTTTCAGTAGCAAATATTTCCCATAATGCAGTTTGATATTTAACCAAATATATCCTGTTAGACATAGCTCATTGAGCTCTGTCAAAGAAGATATAATTTGTTAAATTCATAATTAAATGCGAAAAGTGATTAGAGAAAATTCTGTTGCACCATCAGAGTGCTGGAGGTTAAACTGAAAGGTTGATGGTTCTGTCCTGACCCACTCCATCTGTGCTGTATCCTTGGACAAGTCACTTAATCCCTCCCAATTGCCCAAACCCAACTAGCACCATACATGTAAAGTTTGTTATTTTTTTCTATTTTTTCTTTCACTACATTACTTATGAACCCCCAATGGGAAAAGCCCATTGAATTCATTCCTATGACAAATTATCAGCTACATTTGGGAAGTAAAAAATGAATATTGCAAGTATGGAAAAGAATATTTGTGCCATCTGCAAGAGGTGTTAGATGTTTTACTATTATGTTTATTGGGGTTTAATGATACTCTTAAACAACTTTTGTCACATTGTGTTGAACAACTAGTTTTATGGGCAGAGGAAGCGAGAGAGAATTCTGAGCAGTGGCGAGCATCTGATTGACTCTCCAACTTATTAAGTCATCACAAGCGGAGGTAGCATTGATTGAAGGCAAGTTCACCATCAATGTACAGTATGCCTTAGTAAACAGCACCACTGTGCCCCATGGGGGCAATCAGGATTAAGTATCTTGCCCAAAGACGTAGAGTATATAGTGGGGAGTCTGGATCAAACCATTGACCTTTTGGTTCAAAGACTAATGTTCCAAACAAAGAGCCACTACACTCCCAAGTTTATACAATTGATGTAAAAATAGTGGACTAGAATTAAAGCTGTAATCAGCAAATACACAGAACGGCATGCGCATATGAATGGGTTAATCGATATAGCACACAGCATCTCAAGTTTTACCCTCCGTGATGGCACAAGTGCCATATTTATTAACCCATTCACAAACATGTGTCATTCTGTGTTTATTACATGCCTTCATGTCTCTTAAAACAATTATTAGAAGGACACTCAGAAATTCATTTGCCAACTATCAACACAAAGAAAACATTTTATCGCCAACCAAATTTGCAAGGGGAGCCTGTGTTACTATTTCATTCCTGCAGCACAACATAAAATGGGCAGTGTGTTGCTGTATGAACACCTAAAGGTTAAATTGATGTAACACATTTATTTCTGCTCTAATTTTTTCTTTAAAAAAAAAGAAGATTATGACACCTCAAAGAAACAGACTTGTTGATTTCATTCTAATGGGGAGACCACGTATAGTGTTTTGGAAGAAAGAAATAAATAAAATATTTAGAAAGAAAACGAAAGGTTTCTTTAACTTATTGTTAACAGTTCTGGCTGCCATTATTCAAAATGTTAAACTTGATCATATTACAAGAGGGAGTGTGGTGGCTCAGTAGTAGACTGTTGGACTTCTATGCTAGAGGTCCCGAGTTCAATCCCCGTCGGGGACGACTCGCATTGTGTCCTTGGGCAAGGCACTTTATCCCGAGTGCCTACATGGGGGCATGATGACACTGTGTACTAAGGCATACTGCACATCAATGGTGCACATGTCTTCAACCGCTGTAACCCTGTTTGAGAGGAGCTTGAACAGAGTTAGAATGTTGAGGAGCTGACAGTTGCTCATCGATGCTCGGTGGTTCTCTCCGGGTACTCCAGCTTCCTTCACCCATAAAACTGTCACGGTCATGATTAGCCATTAAACACCAATAAATAATATTACAAGAAGGGTAAGGGCATGCCAAGGGGGCATCGGTTCGAATCCCACCTGCGGCAACCTGCATGGTGGTGTTGTGTACTAAGGCATAATGCATGTCGATGATGCACTTGTCTTCAACCACTGCTAACTCTGCTTGTGTGGAGTTAGCATATTGGGGAGCTGACCGTTGCCCGCAGTTGCTCGGTGGTTCTCTCTGGGTACTCCGACTTCCTTCACCCGTAAAACTGTCATGGTCATGATTAGCCATTGTCCAGAAAAATGTGACCTTAAACACCAATAAATGAATAAGAAGAGTAAGGTATTTTTGACCCCATTGTATTTAACTGGTGCTGAATTATTTTTCATTTTTAAAATTTGTTCAATTGTCTCTGTCTTGTTATAATTTATGGGAGAGTGCCTATAGGCACAGTTCCAAACATTGCAACAAAGAAAATTCCTAAAGACAAACTAATTTTATTTCAGAGATAATATGAAGTACATCCACAGAAAATGAAGCCTTCAGGTTGAGATACCTGCACTTCAGATTGAAGCCAAAAATATGGGTTTCCAGCATTCTACCAGTTAAGATGACACATGGAAAGCCTAATCATGATCTCACTTTTTTAGATTCTATTCTATACTGGTCATGGAATTTCTTACCCATATCACAGTAATTTCCACCTCCCCACATCCACACCCAAATCCCGTAAGACACTTGGCTTTAACTGTATAGTTATATCCCCACTCTGGAAGGGAATGGGCATATACTGGATTACATGTGTGCATCCATCCGTCCATGCATCTATCCATGTGTCCGTCTGAGCATTCATCCATCTGTCCGTCTGCAGCGATATCTTACCAGTGAGTGGATAGATTTTTATGAAATTTGGTATGAGGGATCCTTATGACAAGCCGCTCTTGCACATGTTATAATAAAAGTTGCCTGCATTTTTTCAATAGAGTTACAGTCCTTCCTTTGTTTTTAATTCATTTATGCTTCATCGGTCTGGCATTGCAGTGGGGGCATAATTGTCTTCAGTTATACTGCTTGTTTTTGTTTTTTCTAACCTCAAATATTCAGCCAACTCCCAATTTATGAGGCTGCCTTTGATATAAATCTAGAGTCATTGAAACTGGATTAACTGATCAGAACCACAACACTGTCAATTCAGTAACAGCTTTGCTTGTTAAAGGAATTTATCCAGGCCACAGGTCTCCATTAAAAAGAATTGCGATGATTTATCAGTCTGCAATGCTAATCTAAGCTTCAACCCCTGTTTTGTTGCACTGAAATAATTGATTTTCCATTTTCTTCTTGGTCTAATAAAAGGCAAATCATTCCGAGAGCAGAGAAACCTTTTTGTATTATTTGTGAATTATTTCTTTGGAAACTTGATGAAAAGTACTGGAAAAATCCATTAAAACTTGTTGTGAAGTTATTAAATAATTGCTGCAGCTCTTCCGTCTTTGATGGTGAGGGTTTTAGCCTTTATACTTCTGATTGCATTTTATAGTTAGTAGTTTTTATTGTTCCTTAGAGAAAATCTGTTGTGTAATAGAAATTTTGTTTGAAATATCAATATGAATTCCACAACATGAACCATCTCACAGTCAAGCCATTTATTGAACATGCCACATTTTTCTTCATTATCTCTTTGATGACGGATGATAGAGTAAGTTGCCTTACTTCCAATACATGAGACATGATGTCACAAAGATGACCAATTTATCCTGCTTGTGATTTCTTTTTTAAATGGGCTCAATGATACTTTTGACAGCCAGGGTTACACCTCATGTCAGATGGTTTTATTAGTGAAGAAAGCCGGAGTAACCACTAAACAGCGGCTTGCAAATGTCAGACTCCCCAACATACTAATCTGCACAAGCAGGGTTAGCATTGGTTGAAGGTAAGTGCACTGTCGCCGTGCAACACTCCTTTATACACAGTGCCACCCTGTCCCCATGTGGGCAGTCAGGATTAAGTGCCTTGTCTAAGGACAGAATGCAGTTACTGTTGGTCAGGATCAAACTATGGACCTTTCGGTTTGAAGTTCAGTGCTCTAGCCACGGAGCTCCTGTGTGCCCCTCCTGACTGTGATGGATCAAGTGCCAACTCATAAAATATTCCAACTACATCGTTAAAGCATGCCTTCATCAATGGCATGCCTTGATGATGTTGTTGAAATATTAGTCAGTTAGAATTATAGTTCAACACCTCATGAATATATGTGTGCATGACACCAAAATCAGTGTGGTTCAATCAAATTTTATTGGTTCTATGGCTCAGTGGTGCAAAAAAAGCACTGGACAGCAGTCAAAGTGGCTTAAAATATTTAAAACCATTCTTAGAGCTTCTTTCGGGGGCGCATGGTGTTGCGGTAACCGGTTCTCGTCAGATCACCGAAGTTAAGCAACATCGAGCACGGTTAGTAGTTGGATGGGTGACCATTTCAGCAACTGATTCGCGCTTCCGTGTTGTGTCCTTGGGCAAGGCACTTAACCCCAATTGTCTACATGGGGGCATGATGACACTGTGTACTAAGGTGTACTGAATGCCGATGGTTTGCATGTCTTCAACCAATCTAACCCTGCCTGTGCTGCAGTGCAGAATTCAGAGTTATGCTGTTGGAGAGCTGACAGCTGCTCAGTGGTTCTCTCCGGGTATTCCGGCTTCCTCCACCCATAAAACTGTCACTGACATTATATGACCCTGGCTGTTAAACCCTAATAAATAAATAGAGCTTCTTTCATGGGAGCTATTATGGGATGTACAGTATACTTATGCTTTAGAAAGCCCTTTCCATGACTTTGTCACATAACATCATTTTATCAGCAAAGACAAGGTTCATGTGAGTACCTTGATTAATATTATTTAATATCCCCTGCGGGCCACGAAGTGGGAGGGGGATGTAGGAATGGGTTCATCCATCCTCCCCCATCTGTCCTTCCATCCTTCCCCATTTCTTGTTATCATCACATTTAAAAAAAAATGGCTATTACTATTTTTCTCAAATTTGATATATAGCTTTTTGGGGATATTAAAATGAATGAGATTGTGAAACCAGCACTGTCCAAGTATTTCTTCATGAGCCATTGCCCTTGATGGCCTTAGACTTTCTTATCACATTTCCATTTCTAGTCATTACATTTCAAAGAAAATTGTTCAAGATTTTTTTTATAATTTAATATATAGCTTTTTGGTGATAATATCATGAAGGGGATTGCAAACCAGCTGTGTCCCAAGTATTTCTACAAGAGGTATTGCCGTTTTTGGACTTAGACTTTCTTGTCATCACATTACCATTCTTGTCTTCAGATTTCAAAGAAAACTGGTTTCGATTTTTTTTCCAGAATCAATATATATAGCCTTTCTGTGATAATATCATGAAGGGGATTGTGAACCAGCTGTGCCCAAGTATTTCTTTGTGAGTCATTGCCCTTGTTGGACTTGGGTGGCAGGGGATTGGAAATCCCATGGCATTGAAGACGTTGGTTTTTAAGTCAAGTTGTGACAAAGTCAAATTCTTCTAATAATGTGAAGAAACTTCCTTGGCAGTGCTTTCTAGTCAAGTCTTGATTGCCTCTATAGGCAACCAAAACATGGCTAGAAATCACTGCTAACACTCAACTCACAAGGTGTGGTGTAGTAAAATGTCTGGAAAATTTTACCTTTTAGGATTAAAAAGAGACTGTGAATATTTCCATTAGATTTATTGTGTGAAAACAGATATTTTAAAATCTCATGGTTTATCAAGATTTTCTAGGTAGGCATTTGCTGCTCTCCTTAATTCCAAATCAGGTGGGCTAAAGAGGGCAATTGTTCTCCCCCAAAACAACAGTCCTGTTAATTGAATGTTAACCCTTTACCTAACATGAAAAGCAGATGACCCTTGCAAACAAAATTATTGATTAAGTAATTTTTTTTCATTTTTTACGTCAAAAACCTAGCTTATGACCCCTCATTGGATCGACCTCGATGAGCTCATTTTAATTACGGGTCATAAGTAGGGTTTTTTGATGCAAAAAATAAAAAAATAATGAAAACTAGATGAAGTGATTGTGCCCGCACAATACACAGGATTTTCCTCCTATTTTTCGTCTCAAAATTGAGAAGAACGCAGAAAAAAGGATTTTCGATGAGCCTATTAACACATTGACGGTAGACGATATAACGTCAAGATTTGTTTTTACAGAAACCCTGTTGTTTGATGTAAATCACTGGGGTCTTCTCGTTTGACCAGCAGCTATTGTTCAGAAGAAAAGTGTGATAATTACCATGATATTTGGAAGGTCGTTGTCGGGTTTCTGGGTTAGTACAGAGAAATTTGCGGAGGGGGTAATGTCCAGAGGGTCATAGACTCCTAGTAAGGACAAAGTCTTCCCGAGAATATTTTGCAAAGTTCAGTACTCTTAAGATTCAGTGTGAGCAGTTGTAGCATGTGCTGCCCTATATTGGAGAGCATTTGTGGGGGCTCTATGTTGTATGAAATTGCACTGGGTCAATTTTTTTTTTTTTTTTGGGGGGGGAACATTTAGGGACTTGCACCCCCCTCCCCTCCCTTAATTCCGTGGCTATACACTACTGAATCAAAACAGCAGCAATGTCGGCAGGATCGCTATGCAGTATGCCAGATCCCAGAGGTCGCATCTAATGAAATTCTGTACTGACCGCCAAGGCTCCATATATTGAAACAACCATAGACATTTCACATTGCGCGTTATTACTATGTTGACCTCATTAAATGTCAAGGAGTGGGCGAAATTTGGCAGTAAATCAAACGCCTACCCTGTATAATCTAAAAGCGCATATTTTTCTGAATATAACTGTTCTCTGTCATAAATGCATGTATTGAGATCCGAGTGCCAGCATGTCTCAATGTGACAGACACAAATTGTCATTACGCCGTGTTGAGCAGTGCAGAGGCTTCTAACCACGTGAAGTGAATGACAATGCGTTTTTGAAACAGATGGCCTTGGCAAGAGAATTGTGATGAGTATTCTCCCTTGATGTGCAGAGCTTTGTTTCAGCATTGCATTCCAAGTTTCCTTTCTTGCTTTCACAATTCCGTTTTTTGAAACGTTTTGTTTTCGAAACAACAGCATATCAAAATATTTCTTTATTGAGTAAAAATTCTTCCAATATATCTACCACTATGTATTATTCTTTGGTGTTTTTTTTCACCAAATTTCTTGCCGGTTCCAAGGTAAACTATTTGATATTTGTGGGACATCACTATTCACTGGATTGGCAAAGCTCAACTTACTTCGTGTCAACTCAAGAAAGTCGCCCGCTTTTAATGAATTAAGGTGGAACAAAAATGGCCCACCTGGACCCATTTTAGGCAGAACATTATGGCCCTCCTGCCATTCTGACAATGACAAACATGGATTTGTATGACCACAACATGTGTAGGTCTAAAATCAAGATTAACCAATCATGTATTCTGTTGTCACTTTAGGGGAATTCCACCAGACATTGGTCATATTTCCCCAACCCTTCCTGTTGCTTCTTATCTACATGTACGTCGCAGGGTAGATGAATAATTCTCAGTTATTTATCTATGCCATGAGCTCTTATGGTGAAAGCCTGAAATTGAAACGTGGTACCAGAAGGCAACGTCCCCGGCCCGAAGTCAGCATTATTTAAAAATTCGACATGGGTGTGGGGAGAGGGAGGGGGGAGGGGACAATTCTGTACCTAAGGCTAATTTGAACTTGGACCCAAAGTCTGTAATATATTGGGCATACCCAAAATGCACAGCCCCGCCGAGGTGAGGGAGGGTATTGGAGTGGGTCCCCCCTTCCCGATTTTTAATAAGAGTCTCTGATAACTATTTTAGAGCCTCATAATGCCTCATTTGAGGATTTTCATGGCTCTGCGTTTAGTAATGGTTAACACAATAGGCCTGCTTTTTAAGCGAACGATCTTTTAGTTCGCCTGGAGGTCGCCTGAATTGAAAAATACGCGAACGAAAAATGGGTTGCTTCGAAATCCCCGACGGTTCGCGCAAAGTTTTTGAGGGTTCGCATAAATATTGTTTGTAATGACGAGCAGTACAGGTGTGAGAATTGTTCCAAAATGCTTCGTGGATAGCCGCAAAAATTTGATACAGTCCGATTTGATAATGGCAGCCAGGCTAATTAGGGATGTGTCGCTATGTAATGTCTACACAGTTAGTAACAATCTGGCAATACCGTCGGAATTGCCACCGTCATCAAATTCAGTGAGGACGGGGGAGGGGATGAGTAGCTGGAGTCATATTCCCATAAAAAATAACAGACTCTCAGTGTTCTACTTTCGATTTCAGTTTAGGATACAAAATACCATGTAACATTATGACAACGTTCACTGAAATTGAGGTCGCCGGGTGCAAAATGATCAAGGTTTTTCTGACGCGTTTCCTGGCTTGGATGCCAGAGTCTGTAGAGTCTAATGCGTGTTTGCCTTGGGTGGGGGTTGGGCAGTCGCATCGGATAGTTTTACTGGTGGAGGAAGGGCCTCAACATCCAAATTCTGAATAACGGCCACTTTAACCCGCCTCGTAGTACAGTTTTGTCAGGTCAAAGTGGTGATCTAAAAAAAAATCAAAAATTTTCAGTCCAAACCGGACCAAAACCTCAAAATTTCCAGGTAAAAAAAAAATTGTTTTCGTCTCAAAATTGAACAAAACACATAAAAATACAGAAACAAAAATTTCCGGATTTTGGTCTAAAAGTCCGAACCGGAGTGGTAGTTCTCCAGCCATCAGAAGCCAAGTGAAATAAAACCCTATTCCCATTTGGTGAGGAAAGGTTTAAAGATACCGTGAATGTTGCCATTTCAATCACAGAAGCCTTATACGATTCAAGAACGCCGAGTATTCTCATGCCGAAAAGAGGGTGTACGGACCGTTGAGAGGCCGAGAGTGTATTTTGGCGACCGCCCGAAGCCAAATTCAACAAAATTGTGCTTCCAAACTGCGGGGAATCTTTTTACCTATATACGGGCTACACATTCTCAATCACCACCGCTTTTAACCCACTCCGGTAGTACAGTATAATTAGGTCAAAGTACCAGTCTGAAGACCGATTTTTCGTTTTTTAGTGTATTGTAAAAAAAAAAAAAATTTTTTCGTCTCAAAAGTGAACAAAACACATAAAAAACGAAAACAAAAATTTCCGGATTTTGGTCGAAAAGTCCGAACCGGAGTGGTAGTTCTCCAGCCATCAGAAGCCAAGTGAAATAAAACCTTATTCCCATGGGGTGGGGAAAGGTCTAAACAGACCGTGAATGATACCATATGAATCACGAAATCCTTATACGAGTCAAGAACGCCGAGTATTCTCATGCCAAAAAGAGGGTGTACGGACCGTTGAGAGACCGCGAGTGTACATTTGGCGACCGCCCGAAGGCAAACGCAACAAAATTGTGCTTCCAAACTATGGGGAATCTTTTTACCTATATATGCGCTACACATTCGCTATCAGCTCTGCTTTTAACCCACTCCGGTAGTACAGTATAATTAGATCAAAGTACCAGTCTGAAGACCAATTATCGTTTCTTGGTGGTGGTGTGTAAAAAAAAAAATAATTTTTTTCCGTCTCAAAATTGAACAAAACACATAAAAAACAAAAACAAAAATATCCGAATTTTGGTCGAAAATTTTGGAAGTCAGAACCGGACCGAAAATTTTCAGTGTAAAAAAATTTTTTTTTTTTTTTCGTCTCGAAATTGAACAAAACACATAAAAAACGAAAAGAAAATTGCGATTTTTTGGCCGCCATTTTGGATTAACGAAAAATCGAAACGAAATTCTTTCGATTTTTTTTATAAAGTGGTATTACTTCCTTCAATTTGGAACCCTTTTAGAGGGCTCTTTATATTTAAATCTCGATATTTCAATTCAAAATGGCCGATTTTTGAGATAACTATCCGTTTTGTGAAAAATTTTGGCAGAAAACATAAAAAATGGAAAAAAATACTGATTATATTTGTTTTAGACAAGAGTAATTCTGACAAGTCTGTCAAAAAATTAAGTCGATAGCTTTTTTCTTTCATGAGATATTGTCCTACGAAGCTTTGGGCGTTTTGGGGCGTTTTTGCCCACCAAGAAACATTTTCCCCCAAATACTGATGATTTTTTTATTAGAACTCATGGCTGTCATTGATCGTGCAAAGTTTGAAAAAAATCTTAAAGACCGTTTTCGAGAAAACTTTTTCCCCGATGTGTTGGAAAAACAAAAAAAAAAAAAAAAAAAAAGAAAAAAAAAAAAAAAAAAGAATAATAATCTTGGCAATAACAAATAGATTTTCCTTTCAGGAAAATCCAAATGAATGCAATTTTCATGAATAGCACCGGCTGGTTTTGGTCGTTATGTTGGGTAAAGGGTTAAGAGAAAATCAGTGTAAAAAAGTTAGTTATTAAGCTTTGGCATATCACATACTGCACAAGCAAATTGAGAATATCATACTGTATGTACACAATTTTTAAGGATGAACAACATTACAAACACCTGGCATTGTCTTAGGAAATTTCTAGTGTTTCCTGTAATAAATACTTTCATTTGCCAGATCAGAGTAGATAGCATTATTACCAAGTCAATTTAGAAATTCTATATCCTAACTAATATACTAGCATTTATAAACATCTATTGTCTGATAACAAAAAGTATACAGAAGGAATTCAGGTGATGTGTATTATTGGTTCATTTTCAATATAATAAAAAGTAGTGGTGCAAGTTGTTTGCAAGCCCGCAAATAAGCAGCCTGTTATGATCATTGACATGCACAACTTACATGTTTGACAGGCACAATTCACTTTTGTATGTCATAGAGACCAATATCATTTCCTGAAACTGACTTTGAACCTCTAAATTAAAAACATGTCTCAGTTGACTTTGCCGATACCATCCCCTGGGAGAACTCCCAAGAAGTAAAGCAGTGCCTGTTTACTGTTCTAAACGATTGGCTGAACTTGAATTCATATCCATGTTGTAGTCATGATTAGCCATTGTCCTGAAATATGTGACCTTAAACACCAATAAATAAATAAATTTACCGATACCAAATTCTTGCCTTAATCTTATTATCATTTATTGGAAAGCTCTCTTACACACATGGTACAGTGGAGTGCACTTAATTGGATATTTCTTAATAGAATAAATATTTCTGTCGGTTGAACAGGGTGATTAAGAAAGAAATTGTATTCCTTCGTGTGTTCTCAAACATTTGTGCGCTTGGAGTCGCACGGAGTCGCACAGGCGTAACCATCCAATCTATCAATTGGATTGTTTGACGATTTGAAGTCATTTCAGGAGCTAGCACAGTGGAGTGCACTGGATACTAATTATTTTTTATCCTTATTTTAGTGGAGACAAATTGTATTGATGTCGCCACTATTTTTGGTATTGTTGTACTTTTAGACATATTAGTCACCTGGTTTGTGTATTATGGAAATGTGTAGAATGTATAATAAAGCACGACACTGTGTAGCACCAATCATTGCAACAAGGGAGTTGTTATATTTATGGGCGCATAAATGTTTGGGGGTGGTCCGAAGGAATAACCCTTGTTATTTGAATATGATTTCCAAACATAAAACCATTTACCACACCATCAGTACAAATTTGACCTGTTAATTGAATATAGATTATAGAGTAAACTCCTGTTAATTGAATGATAAATCTTGAAATATGTCGAGAATTTACCCTGACTATCACCAACTTCCCCTTGTTTATTGACCTATTTGGAATCAGGCATTTAATCTGTTATATCTTGTTTGACAGAGCTCCATGATCTCTATCAAAACAAGATATGATAGACTAAATGCTCAGGTTAACCCAAGAATATAGGTAAGTGTCCAGCCACATCCCTGTTAATTGGATACTCTTGTTAATTGAATCATTTATTTTCACAGGCATAAAGGCTATTCAATTAACAGGGTTCCACTGTATTAACAGACTTTAGTGGAACTCAAATATGGGCTTCTAGAATCCTACCAGTTGAAGACTATCCTTTTGTACCCTTCAAAATCAGTCACCGAAGTGATGCTGGTATTGCCGAAATGAAATTGGTCAAAAGAAGATTTCAGGGAGATGTGACATCTTTCCACACTCCCCAGATATTATACCCTTGCTTGTATTCAGCTGTTATGTGAAATGGTTGAATCTGCAGTCACAATACAATCAACTGGGTGTATTAATTGTTTTCAAAACAGTTTGCAATTCTAACAGAATTGTTCTAAAGGTATTGATCGGAGTTTGGCCAGAAATTGAGTGATGCTATTAACTACAATAATGACAAAATGATATTCATTTCACAGCCTCCAGCAAAGTATGAGCTTGATTTCATTTAAAATACACTATGAAGTAGTTACACATGGCTCACTTTCTAGGAGTTTTCCAATTATTGTGATGTAGTGCATATTGTTCAGCATTAGTCATTATTTGACTTTCTTTTCTTTCCTCGGTCTGCTTTCTTTTATAAAATTTACTAGTTCCATCCATAAGATATGAACCATGAAAAAAACTCATTTTATCCATATACAGGGTTTCATTATAGTCCTTGAAAATCTTGAAAGTCCTTGAAGTGAAAAATGTGTGTTCAAAGACTTGAAAGTAGGCCTACTAGAAATTTGAGCATTAGCCTTGTACAGCATGCTCACTTGAAAAAGAGAAATGGATGGGTATTGCACATTTCTGATGGGAAGTAGACCAGTGCTTGTTTACTGTGGTAAACAAGTTCTGCTTTATGGGTAAAATATGATGAGGGTCCAATGCCTACAGTGGAAGTCCTTTAAAGTGGACTTCATAAATTTGGCTTTATACTTATGCTGCAGTCATGATATAGCCATAAAGGCTGAAACTGACTTTAAATGCCAAAAAATATTAATAATAAAACACATTTACTGAAAAATGATTATAATACACGGTGTGACCTGAAGGGACATCTTTTCCTAACATGAAAAGCAGACGACACTTGCAAAAAAAATTATTGAATAACATTTCTTTTTCATTTTTTGTCTCAAAAACATAGGTTATGACTCTTCATTGGAATGAGCTTGATGAGCTTGTTCCAAAGAGGGGTCATAACCTATGTTTTTGAGACAAAAAAGGAAAAAATAATGAAAATTAATTGGCGATTTTTGTGAATAGCACTGGCCAGTTTTGTCTGTTATGTTGGGTAAAGGGTTAATTAACTCAGTCCCCATACAGCTGCAAACAGCCTGTTATATATTGCTCTGAAAACGTCCTGAGTGTATTCTTCCTTGATAACTCGACTGGTAGGATGCATTTATCTTGGATGGTGTTTTAACATCAGCCAACAATAATGTAGAAACACTGTTTAGTCACCTGCAGCTGTGTACTTGTACATATTGCAGTTGTTCAGTTGGTCATGCAATAGCTTATTTCACTGAGCTCCTGTCAAAACCTGAGGCAAGAAGACCCGGACTATGTTCAAACAAAACCCCCAATACCCGATATGTTGTCCCATTCAACAAGAGAAAGATATTCAGTGACAGAAGTTTCAGTTGTGTCGGCCTGAAACTATGGAATTTCCTACCAAATTCAATTAAGATGTCGAAATCAGCAGACGATTTAAAAAAAAAAAAATTTATTGTTTTTTTAATTCTACAGTACCAAACATTTATTGACTTTATTGTACTATTACAAGGACCTAAGGGTTAAAAGTACATCATATCTATAAGGGCCCCCACATATCAGGGATGTGGAAATTCAGCAAATTTCCAAATTTCAGTGAATTCATGCCCAAAATCTGAAATTTAATTCTATAAATTTGAAGAAAAATGGTCTTTCAAGACCATTTTCATGCAAATTTGTGTGGAAGAATATATCTGACAACCAATAGGGTTCGCACTGTGTTATTTTACTTTTTGAATAATGTCACAGTGTATAATAATAATGATAACAGAAATAAATCTGAGAATCAACAACTCCAATTTAACTATTCTGAAATTTAATAATAATAAAAAAACTATGAAAAGAAAATGATACAGTATCTTTTACACTGTATGGTTCAGGGCTAAAATTTTGACGAGAATCCGAGAATCGATTCGCACAAAGATTCGCGCAATAAAACCATGTAGATTCTCGCTGCACCTCTGCTAGGATTCGCGTGAAAAGAATTGAGTCAATTTAACCCTTTATTTAACACAGCGGCAACAAATTAACCAGCAGAAGGCTAACATGACCTGAAATATCCTGACACTATGTCAATAAAATCTTACAAATATGGCTGTCATTGGAACCGGCTCATTGAGCCGGTTCCTACGACAGCCATATTTGTAAGATTTTATTGGTAAATATTGTTCATTTAATAATTTTATCATCTATTTATTATTTATTGTTTAAAAATGATCAAATTTAGTTTTAAAAATTAAAAAGGTGTTTTGGGTAAAATGTTAACATGTGTTATCAGTATACAACAGTAGTTCAACCATGGTGGCATCATGGGATCCTGGGACACTTATAGTTGGTATGGATTCTCGCAACCATTTTCACGAGAATCCAAATGGATTCTCACAAATTTAGACGAAATATAAGCCCTGTGGTTTACAGAAAAATAAAACAGAAATGCTTATCAGTTAGTCCAAAATAAAGTTCAATAGAATCTACAATAAATTCCAATGAAGCACTCATCAGAATACAAATGGAATTTATATCCAATAAGAATTTGCTCCACAGATGGTTTTAAAATAAGCCAGTAGAATCCTGGTTTTTCACAAGAGTAAATTCTCTTCAAATTTTGGAAATACTTTTCCAATACACAAAAAATACCCAGCTCACAAAATAATATTCCGTAGAATATATAATTTCCCCGTGGGAACCCCGGGAAGTAAGCAGCACTTGTTTACTGTGGTAAACCAGTTCCGCTTTACTAGTAAAATAGGACCCAGTCACCAATGCTTGGGGTGAAAGTCCTCTAAAATGGGCAACATGTTGATCAACGATTGACTAAACTTGACTTCATCTCCATGTTGTGTCACGATTAGCCATGGTGCATAAATATGTGACGTTAACCGCCAACAACAAACAAACAAACAAACAAACAATATATAATTAACTCAGCTGCTGCCTAAAATAACGTACTGTCCTGTAATTAATCTCCACTGTTCAATGAATGCTGAATGTATAAACAGATGACTTCTCAATGCTGTGTGTATGAATAGAATGCCAGAAGTCTGCTGACAGAGGTTATTATATGTTTTCAAACTGAATGTTCTGGGCCAGAAAGAGAATTTTCTCCAATGTTCTTTTATTCTATCAATTGCTGATTGGTTGAATTAAGTCACTTTATTTAGGTTCTAGATGATTCTGTCTAATTTCAAGTAAACAACTGTGACCCAAATAAACAATCAGTAAACTAAAAATAGATTCTGTGTAACAGTATCTGTGAACATGTTGATAGGTTCATTCAAAGGTCACTCAGTGCAAATAAGTGAACAGTCCAGCCACAGTCTGACTATTCTACTTAAAATTAATTTTAGAAAACATAAAATAGTCTATAATTATTAACCAAAGACATATCAATTCTGATATTATAATAGGGACCTATAAGGATAAACATAAATTTCAGAAATTTATCAAAAAAATTGTGAGAATATCAGCTAATTTCAGCGAATTGCAACCCATTCTCATTCCTAGGGGCATGGTGGCTCAGTAGGTAGGGAGGTGCAGGCTGCAAGCTCAAAGGCCCTTGGTTCGAACCCCACCTGCGGCAACTGCGTTGTGTCCTTGGGCAAGACACTTCACCCCTATTGCCCACGTGGGGGCATGGTGACATTGTGTACCAAAACATACTGCACGTTGATGGTGCACTTGTCTTCAACCATTGCTAACCCTGCCTGTGTGGAGTTAGTATGTTGGGGAGCCTGACAGTTGCTTGCCATTGCTGAGTGGTTCTCTCCAGGTACTCCAGCTTCCTCCACCCATAAAACTGTCTGGCACGAGGTGACCCTGGTAGTTGCAAGTGTTGTTAAACTCCAATAAATAAATAAATAAATAATTCTCATCCATGACTATTCATCCTTTTAACACCTTCTCTGAACTCAACACGACATGAGAATCTACAAAATCGGATTTCTGTGGATTCCTTTTTCAATTTTTCTTACCAGGCCAAACAATGGTAGGTCTGGGGTGGTTTCAGAATTTCTGTTCTCAAATCTAATCTCGAATTCAATCAGGGGTCCAATGTTGACATCCAATGTTCCGAAGCCGCCATTGTCTCTAGAATCATCCCTTCCTGCATCAGGGGGTTAACCAAGGACTGCAGTGGTTATTCGTGGGGCATGCACACCGTTGTGTACTTTTTTGTTTTAGTGTCAACTCCCAACGAGATGTCTAGCAGGATTTAATGTACCCAAGTTCGTTTACTTGATTTTGAGGTGGACGGGTTAAAGGATATTCTTGGAGATTTCTAAAGGTCTTGAAATAAATAAACAACTAGAAATGTTATGGTTGTGATATATGGTTTTAATAAATTTCTGCAAATGCTATTGGTAATAATTAAACTCAATTCATGAACAAAAATCTCAAAATACTTTACAATTTTGTAAAAGCTAATTCATGAATATAAACCTCAAAATTTTATTTCACTTGAAACAAGATTCAAAACTCAGACTCAAGGTACAAGGCAGGCATTAAATCAGAGTTTGAGCTCTCCAGAAAAGCTTAACTCTACTAATAAATATTTGTAAATCCTACACTAAGTCTTACACCAACAATACTGTAGTCCAGGCAGAGCTATACCCTAACACATATAAAAAAAAACTGAGCTCGTCACGAGCTACAGAACCCTAAAGTATCGTTAATACCAACCTTCAAGAGCTTAAGCAATTAGAGCTGTAAAGCAATTTGCAATTAGAGTTAAGACCTGGCAGATCTATTAGAGGTTAGTCCTGACAGAGCTATTCATCGAACTGAATTCTGCCAAAATAAATTTTCGAAGCACGATTGCATCATCTTTTAGGTTTAACACCTATCGTAATAGCCAAAATTTGTGGATCTAGTTTAATTTACTATAGGGAAAGGTAGGCAGCATTATGGATGTTAAACTGCAATTAAACTACTGTTGGCCTACCTCCACTCATTAATGCACTGTTACTGTTTGACAGTTTATAGGGTTTTATGTAAACAATTTCCAGATGTTATTGAGTACGGAATGTAACATTATATCTGGAAGCACAGTTAAATTATGCCTACTGATATAATGGTTAACTGCCATAGTGTTTTCTACTCTCTAAATCTAGAATTAGAATAATTTTTATTGCACAACCACACTACAAAGAATGGGTATGACATTTCGAAAACAATAAAATATAAGAATAACAATCATACAAATGATATGCAAATCAGATTTATGTAGTTGCAAGAAGCACAAACACACAAAAACACTCAACGCACACATATGCACCCCCCCCCCCCTCCACACACACACACACGCACATATCCTCGCATACAACCTAATAAACCCTCACACACTCGTATATATAGTGGGCTCAGAACAAATGAACAACTGACTACCACCTGCTATTGAATACATATACATTACATTTATCGAGCGCGAGTTCGAGTGCCTATTTTGGTTAAAACCTGATTTTGCCATATTTTGAGGGTAATTACTATTAAAAACTCCTCCAAGTCAACAGCAGACAAAGAAACGGAAAAGTGGTCGGCAATGCCCCACAAAATAAACCATGTCTCGGCTGACCGCCTGACCCAGATTCAGATTACGCCCTTTTATATGACCCAACCGATATTTATCAATTTATTTATTTTCTCGAGCAGTAGATCTTATTCTCATGCATTCATCAATATATGTACTGAGAAGATTTCCTACAGGTGGGATTTTCGCTCCGAAAATGAGAATCTATTGATGTGATGAGTGTAGTGATCTGAGACCTGGCCATATAGACTCTAGTGATGTCCACAAAGTAGCACGCTGGCCAAAATATCGAGGACATTTGAGAAGAAAGTGTTTCTCGTCTTCAACTTCGTTCTGATCACACAACTTACATAGCCTTGCTTCGGCGGGTATTGGCCTGGGTCTATGATGCCATCCTTTCTCTATTTCTAGATTATGACAGCTAAGTATAAAGTTACTTATTTTTCTTTTCTGGATGGGTAGTGAATCAAGGTAGGCGGCCCTCATGTAGTTCGTTTTCACATCAAAGTAGAACCTCAACTTGCCGCTGCTTTGCGACTTCCCAACAATGTCTACATTTTTCCACGTTTGTAAATAGTTATCATGGAGCCTAGTGAGAAAGACATCTGGGAACGATTCTTTGTTTACAATGGATGGTGTTTCCCATACATAACCAAAGCCGTATTTGAAAAGACTATCTCTGATAAGATTGAGCCACTGCGATCCACCCCACTGTTTCATGTCCATGTAGCTTTTATATAATAACCTGCCCGGAGGCAGTGATTCTAATCTGAGCCAATATTTTATTATGAGTTTCAGAATTTCGAATTTGATAGGGAATCTGCCGAGTTCAGCAAGGCATGCGACATTTGATGCATTGCGATTTACACCCAAGACGCGTTTACAAAATCAGACATGGAAGTTTTCAACTTCATCTGTTCTCACCAGAAAACATCGATCACCCCAAACCTCACAGCCATAGTTTAGTACCGGCTTAATGCATGTGTCAAATAATTTCGTGATGATGGGGACGGGCACATCATTGCCACCAAGTGAATTGTAAACTTTAAAAATAGCCTTCGATGCCCTGTTCTTCAGATCTGATATCGCATTACTGAGATTACCCGAGGCTGGCAGATTGAGTCCAAGATATTTATAGACCTGAGATGAATTTAAAATTGTGTTGCCAAATTTAAAAACCTGGTTTAATTTCCTCCCTGCTTTATTAAATATTACTGTTTTGGTTTTTTCCATATTTACGGTAATTTGCCAATTATAGCAGAACGAGTGCAGTCTGTCTATCATGCTTTGTAAACCTGTAGCTGTCTCCGACATCAGGATAATGTCATCGGCATACATCAGACACGGAATGGGTGTACCCATGACTTCGCATAAATCATTATCCTGATCTAGAAGTTCATTAGCGATGTCATCTATAAATAAGTTGAAAAATAACGGACTTAAAGTTATTCCCTTGCATCACACCGTGAGATGTGAAGAATGATTGGGTTCAATTATCATCAATCCTTACACTTGACTCGTTATCACTCAGTAGATTCTTAATAGTTTTATACATATTGTCTCCAATCCCCAGAGTGGCCAAGCGATACAATAACCCCTCTCTCCATACTTTATCAAATGCTTTATTAAAGTCAACAAAGCACGTATGAAGACGTTTGTTTTTTTCATTACTATGTTTTATTAGATTATTGATTATAAAGAGATTATCTGTCGTCCTATGATCTTTTTTAAAACCGCATTGATATTGGGATGGAACTTCCAGCTGATCTGTGTATAGTGTTAATCTCTCAAGCATGATATTGAGAAACAGCTTACCCAGAATGCTGGTGACAGTTATACTCCTGAATTGGTCGGCATTTATCCGGTTACTGCATTTTGGAATAGGTACAATGTAACCAGCAGTCCAAGCTTTAGGGAATATCCCTGATATCAGAATATCATTGAATATTTTTATCAGAACAGGTATAATGATATGTCGGGTTGATTTAATCATCTCAGCCTTTATACCATCTAGTCCTTTGGCTTTACCACATTTTAACTTTGAGATTGCCTTTATTACTTCAGTTTCAGTAACACGATAGTCAAGGGTGTCGTTACGAGACAATTGGCGCTCCAGGTTGCATAGCTTAACGGAGATGTCTTTCCGGAAATTCTCATTAAACTCTGATGGATTGGGAGGTTGACCACGATTTCTGAAGTGCTCATAAAATTCATCTGGATGAATGACAGAGGATTGGGCAGATGGCTGGTTAAACTCTGATTTTATCTTTGCTAACAAATCCCAGTATTCTTTAGGATTGCTACTCTTCATTTGAGTGAGGCTATCGAAAAGTTGTTGTTTATGCTCCCTCTGTTTTAGTTTAAGAGATCTATAATACTGTTTTCTTGCAGCAAAATAGCGACCTCTTACTATTGGGTCATTGCTGTATGTGATCAACAGCTTTCTGCATGATATGAGGTGCTTTTTGAGTTCACAACAGCTTTTATCGTACCAGGGTCTAGGCTTTTGTTTTTAGTGTCCACATCCATTTGCCCTTTTACGTTTCAGGCTACGCGCTGACGCAAGCCTAATTAGACAGTTCAACTTTGTGATAGATACAGTTATATCAGAAATTCTCTGTTTTAATATACTTGACAAATTTGACCTAATATCGTCGGACTCGAACGCTGATACAAAAGCATCTTTTGCTGACTGCGACCATTTAAATGTTTCAGGGAAACGGTTCGTATTAACCTGTGAACACCTACCCTTGATTCTCGTCAAATTACCTACTGTAATCATAAACCACAGTTAAGAATGATCCGAATGTATTGTGGGATCTTCCACGTGGAAGTACGAGACCTTTGGGATGAGGTGTTCGCTACACGCCACATAATCTACCGCTGAACAGCCAAGCGGCTGGAAGGATTATATTTTCCCATAAAATCGCCTTGTGTTCTACCATTAAGAATCCGTAATCCAGCTTGTATGCACAAATCAATTAGTAATTTACCACGACTATTTGATTTCTGGTCACAGCTGTTTCGCGGGGTTATTACTTTATCTGTGGTGTAGTTGGGGATGTGGGTAAATTTATCTTAGTTTTCATCATTAGTTAAATAATCTGAAATACTTGCAGTACGGGCGTTTAAATCTCCCTGTACGACAGCACTTCCACGTGCTGAGTAAACGGCAATTTCCTTTTGAAGTATATCAAATGTGTCCTCACTGTATCCCCGTGGACAGATGGATTGCCCAGGGGCGCAATATGCGTTACAAGGGAATATATTGTTGTCGGTATTGAAGAACTCCTTGCGTAATACAAGCCACAGGATATCATCGCTATCTGACTTCAGCTGTTGGATAGCGCTGGTAAACGTTGATTTATAGTACACAAGGAGTCCTCCCCTTTTGTTAACCGTTCTATTACTGTAGAAGTATTTGTAACCCTTTATGTTTATGACAGGGCTAGAGTCGTCAGACCACGTTTCCAAAAATGTTACTACATCAAAACGTTTCACATATTTTTCTACAAATCCGTCGGATGTCAATTTGTTCTGGTCCAGCGAATCCTTAATGCCATGAATGTTCCAGCAGCTTATTCTTAGCTTCGGAAACGAGTCCATATCGCGAAAGTGTTTTGTCTAATTGTTAACGCGATCACCATTTCTAGATGCGATGGCTGAAATATGTTGAATCAGAGAGTTACACGGCTCAGTCAGCTTACCGTTAGTATCAGCTTGTGGTGATACATAGCCAGCAACCTGGTTGTCCTGTTGTCTATTCACTCTTTGTCTGGGAAAGCGACCTGGCCAATGGCTATATCGAGATACCCGTGAGACATTTTCCAGATACCGAGCTTGCTGGAAACCAGCTCCATGTCGCCTGTTTTGGGTCACCTGAGCTCGTTTACCGGGTCCCGGATATTGAGAGCTGTGCATGCTACGTGCTGGCGGTGTGTGGGAGGCAGACACTTGGTCTTGCGATCTCGACTCTAGCCCCAATATACATTTCATTTTGACAGCTAATAGACCCAGACCTTTATTATTTAGGTGAATGTTGTCATAATATAGCTCCCTCTTCGTAGATGAGTCCTGATTTCGGAAAGTGTCACATATATCGTTAAAAACAACCTGACTCAGTCTGGCACATAAGTCATTTAAGCGACTGTTCAGTGTATTTGTGCTTGAGTTAATTGTCCCATTACTGGCTCTTAGAATTACAGCGCATACATTAATTTCTGCATTTGGGAAGTGTTAACGACATGTAGTGA
This sequence comes from Pictodentalium vernedei, assembly GCA_031216915.1. Lineage (NCBI taxonomy): Eukaryota > Metazoa > Mollusca > Scaphopoda > Dentaliida > Dentaliidae > Pictodentalium > Pictodentalium vernedei. Next base: position 414,056,198 of record CM062296.1, read on the forward strand.
CTGCACAAGAAAATGTTTCACATACCTTCTCTGGCTCGTCCTTCTCTATAGCACTGTTACCAGACACGAGTACAATGCACTCACATGTTTCATATACCCCACTCGATTCCAAAAACTTTATTATCCCTGACAGGCCATTTGGGATATACTCCACCCGGGTGTTGCCAGAAGAGTCTAATCTTTTACCCTTTATACGTTTTGCGATAGAGTTTGTTTTGTCCTGAATCTATGTGCCTTTGCTTTTGTAGCATGACGCTGCGTGTTAAAGGGAGAATTCTGTTGAGATAAGTTGGCAGCTATTCCACGGAAATCCCCTGAGTGGCGAGTCGACCTTCTTCGAGCTGGCGAAAAGCGAAGCTCATCTTTTTTCGTCATATCGGAGCTGTTGCCCGGAGGCGGTTGCCCGTTCCCCGTGACAGCAGACTGCACAACTTCCGAATAAAGTTTCGATCTGTTTTCAGTGTCTTTGGTGTGATTTTGTGACAAATCTCTTGTTATTTTGTTGCCGTCTGTGCTAGATTCTTGTGCATTGATACCATCATCTTCAATAGAGTTGGTGTTGACACCCCTCTCCTCGTAGGTAATTGGGACAACTGCAGGCGATAGTTTACCGACTTCAAAGTTCAAGAAATCTATCTTATCTTCCAATAAACTCCCTTTATTACACGTTGTCTCTAGCGCGTCGCATAGTGGGTTAAGTCTGGGGTCAGTTATGTCTGTGAGTTGATGTTCCAGCACATTGTCTATTTTTTTCTGCAATTGTTCCATCACACTTTTGGACAGTTATTTACTTTATTATTCGTCTGGAGGGTACAAAGCAGTTTTGTCATATTTCTCAATTCTCCGTGCACAGTCAATAGGTCACTCATTTCAAGGACAATTTGTGCCTGCGTTGATTCTATTGCTAGAAACTGTCCTTCATGTTTCAGGGCTAGCTTTTCTGCCCTCTCTCTAAGTTCAACCTTCCTATGCGGTGTTAATGAACTTGAATCCAACTTGTGAGCCACACCTTGGCTGGTTTTTTTTGTTTACTCACAACTGGTGTAGTTTCTGAAGTAGAAGTGCAATCCTTTGTTTGCCCCAAGGCTACTTTGCACGTGTCTCTTATTTGCTGACATGCTACCATTCGTTGACAAAATCATATAATCCTCATTACTGGTTGCATTAATTTCAATGGTTTCATTAATTGTTTTATTCAGGTCACAATTTGCTTCGGAATTTGGTGACGAACACAATTTATCGCAAACAGCAGATTTAATGTTATTAAAATGGTCGTCCAGCCATTTAACACAATTATCAATACCTTGAATCAAGATGGTCATAATATAGCTCCCTCTTCGTTGGTACACATTGATACAAACAAATTTCGATCCGTCTTGTTTGTCATATAAATTGAGTTGTCTGTAGGTATGTGGGACTTTTTTAAATGCAATGTCATAGCCAACACTACATACCTCAGTAATTTTCTCCATCCAGAACTGTACTTTGTCTTTAGAGACAAGAAATTCTACATCACAGGGTTTTTCTTCCCATTTCCCAGAAACATTGCACTTCTGTTTATGAATTATTGAGTCATCTGCGATTGTTAGTTTTTGTTTCTTTACCCTCTTCTTTTGGGGACTTGTCTCGCCAATTTCATTTTCCAGAACATAATCGTACACATCTCCTGTAATGGTACCACAGAAGTCAATCGACGGCTTTGCGCAGCTGGAAGCGGATCGTGTTCTTCTCAGTGGTGCTATGTTTTTGCTATTCTTTGATTCCTCACCTATCGCTGGCATCATGAATGGAAAATTGTTATTAAAGTTTGTCCTTCAAGTGAGAGTTCGAATCAGTTGGAAGTTCTGGACAGCATACATGTATACTATAAACATATCCATCTATATTTCTCCATCACACAGAACTGGTGATTACATTAAAACTCGATTAAAACATATCTCGCATATTTACATCGATTTTCTCGTGTCACGTGACTTTAGATCCTTTTATAGTGTTACTTATTAATGTTCTAGATACCAGAACATTAATAAGAAACACTATAAAAGCTTAATTTAACAAACTCCTAGAGCTTAGCATAGAACACTTCGTCACACCAAATCAAATTGAAAATAGCTTGAAACTATTTTTGTGAAATCTATAGTGGTTTTACCAAATTGCCTAATTACCATGCGTATCCCTGTGCCATACACATGCCACAGGTAGCATGAGTACCTAGTGTGGAGGTCATCACAAGTTACAGTGCTATAACAGTACTTACAAAGTGGATTGTGGAATTACTTAGATCCACTTAACTGGTAGAGTGCTAGAAGCCCATATTTGAACTTTATTCTGAAGCGCAGGTAATGCAACTTAAAGGCTTCAAATTCACTGGCTGTGCTTCATATTATCTTTGAAGTGATATTATTTAGTCTGTTGGGTGCATGTTGGCTCAGTAGGTAGAGATGCAGTCTGCAAGCCGAGAGGCCCGAGGTTCGAATCCCACCTGCTGCAACCACGTTGTGGCTTGGGCAAGACACTTCATCCAAATTGCCCACATGGTGGCCTGGTGGCATTGTGTACTAAGGCATACTGCACGTCAATGGTGCACTTGTCTTCAACCAATGCTGGAGTTAGTATGTTGGGGAGTCTGCCAGTTGCTCGCCATTGCTTGGTGGTTCTCTCCAAGTACTCCAGCTTCCTCCACCCATAAAACTGTCCAACATGAGGTGACCGTGGCTGTTGAAAGTGTCATTAAACCTCAATAAATAAATTAGTCTGTTAGGATTTACCTTGTTACAATTTATGGAGAGTGCCCACAGGCACTTTCCTATAAATTGTTACAAAGCAAAGACATGTGAACAAATTTTGATGACAAAAAATAATTTAGAACTCGACCAGTTAAAAGTACTATTGTAACAGTGTAGCATGCCGATAAGCTGATTGAATTGAAAATGCAACAGTTAACTTTTGTTTCATTTCTGTGGCATGATTGTGCCAATAGAAGACATGTATTTGTCATCTTCCCTTTGTGAAAAAAAAAATGAGTTACCAGATTTGAAAATATTCGAATCAGAAAGTTTGTTCGATGTCTATCCCGAATCAGTCCATCGTTGACTAATCGATGCTTCTCGAGCCCTACTTTCATTGATGTACCACTCACTGTCTCTGACCTGAACAGAAAGAACTTTTACTGTGAGTTGGACACCTTTTTTTGTTTGCCTCTAATGTTTCTCATTTCTAATCACCCTTTCCTCCCTGCCTCACAGCATTTCCATTTGCAATCAGGGCTGGGAGGAGTTAACGTGGTAAATAATTATGCATTAACAAGTTAAATGACATTAAATGTTAAAATGAAAATTTTTTTAATAACTTTGGCCATTTTTATTGACTTGACTACAATTAAACTTACGCACAGTTCGTCTCTTGAGTTCCAATGTGTTCTATGTGCCTACTGGCACATAGAACACTTTGGAACTCAGGGGGACGAGTAGTTAAGATAGTTCTCTCAGGTTATCGTAAATTCTAACATTCAGCGATGCTTTCATTTAAGAATACAATCGCTGCGGCCATATCCTTAGAAAAAGACATCTGCCGTTGCTCAAATACCAGTCCTTACATGGAAAATAGGCATTCGGATTAAACTGATATTGCTGTATCATTATATATTGGCGGGCCAACATTGGTAGGAAGGCTATGGACATCTAAATTATTTGTGTTCTTCAATTTTGTCAAATGGCACACAATTCGACATCATCGGCACGTGCGATCCGGCTTGGGTAAACACAAGATAACAACACAATTCTACATATTATACAATTATAATCTTCAAAGTTAAACATTATTAACTTGGTTAAATTTTTTGAACTTTGTTAAAATAAAATAATTTAACACGTTAACGTTTGAAACGTTAACTGCTCCCAGCCCTGTTTGCAATATAGATGTGGAAATCTGTGATCTTGTGATAATTTTTTTGTGTGAAGGGTTAACCCTTTACCCAACATATAGAATATTAAAATTTATTATTTTAATTACTGTATTTTCAAATTTAAAAAAAAAATTTCAACAAAACCATATCATGTGACCCCTCTTCATTGGAACAAGCTTGGTGAGTTCATTCCAATGAGAAGTCACATGATATGGTATGGTTTTTTAAAGAAAAAAATTTCAGCTACTTAATTTGAAAATTATGCAGGCAGCGGTGATCTATTCATTAGGTAAAGGGATAAATCTTCTGCAGTAAAATAGATTCCACAAAAGTAGAATACCATTCCTTCAAAAAAAGAACAAAATTTAACCCCTCTCATCTTTCCCGATAAAAACACAGCAATGGCTTATTTTTTGTCTTAAAAATAACAAAGATTCGGAATCTTGATTTAGAAAACCCTCTATCAGACATTTCAATCAAGGTTACAAATTGGAGGATGACATTGGCAAAGAATACTGATTTAATTATGACCAATAATTGACAAAATGATTTTCATTCCATAGCTTCAGGCAAGGTGTGTGATATTGATAACCTTTCAAACTGTCATCACAATAATGAAATCGTCACAAGCGGATCATGTTGTTATAGTTCACAATCAGTGAGATAATTGTTACAGATTGCTCAACTTTTATTTCACTGTTTCTTTTGGTTGATTTTAGTTATTAAAATCTATTTTTGACCTAATTTTACTCAAATAATTGATATATATTATCAATTGATTCAAGATGTCAGTTGTCATTGCTTTGAAGTTTAAGTGGTAAAGCATTTCATTGAACAGTGGAGCCCACTTATTTGGATATCCCTTAGTTGATAACCCTATCAATTGAATACAACTCACCAACGCCAAACCATTTGCCATAACTTCAGCACAAATTTCACCTCCTAATGCTTGATAGGTTTGCGTAAACTCCCATTGATTGAATAAAAAATGTTATGCTCAGTATTGAAGAATTACTCTGACAAACACTGAATTCCCTAAGTTTATACACATTTTTATTATACCCTAAACGATAGATTATCGAAGAAATTGCAGAAAGATAAAAATCGTATCCCCCACTGTGAAGATATAGAAATTTTCACTTTCACGGTATCATTCAAAATGGCAGGTTCAAAGCATTACTCCAAGGTGAATACAAGTCAAATTATCACTGTAAATGATCAATTTGTTCTAAAAAAGTATATTGAAAAGTAAATCTAGTGTTTTTGAGTGGATACCGATCATTTCCTGCAATAATTTAACACATATTCACCTTGAATTTATGCATGAAACCCGCTAGTCCAAACATGGCCTGAAAGTCCATAATATAAGTTTTTGGTTTGGTACGTCCTTTCAAAGGACATACCAAACCAAAAACTTATATTATGGACTTTCAGGCCATGTTTGGACTAGAAATTCACCAGCTGAATCAGATTGCAAGACGCTATCTGTTCCGAGTATCAATAAAATCACTTCCGCGTTTCAATAATTTTCTGCACTGTTTACTTTCATGCATCAGTTCAAGGTTGAAACGATTGGAATTATCAGATTCTTAAAAAGTGTATAATAAAAAGAAAATTAGTGTTTTTGAGTGGCTACTGAAAATTATCTCACTTGTGACTGAGACAAATGGCTATCTTCGCTCGCGCAGGTGCTCACGAAAAATAAACATTTGTCTCGGTCACTCATGAGATAATTTTCGGTATCCACTCAAAAACACTAGATATCCTCTATTCATCTTTATTACATCCAATATTTTAGCATTTAATTTATTCTATCTTTATTGACAGAGCTCCATGGGCTCAGTCAAACCAGATATAATGGAATAAATGCTCCATTTACACTAGAATATCCAAATTTGGTCTTCCAGCACTCAACCAGATAACCTGCAACATCACCCTGTGCCCTGGTGATTTGATGTTCCATGTTATTCGTATGCACCGAAAAATATTGTGATGATCACAAACTAGTTCACACTTGGATGGTAACTCCATAAACTGATATTTGGTGTGGACATCCTCATGGAGGCATAAATAGTTTCTGCCCTCGCTATCTATGCTTCATGTTTTCAGACACCAAAAATCTATACTTACAATTTTGAAAACCAAAATAAAATTTCCTTGTAAGAGTTGTCCAAATATGATATTCCCACGGACGTTTTGGAGCAATATTGTCTTCGTAATTACTGACCTGGCAGCCTAGAAGTGAAAACTGTCTTGCACTGCACTATTTTGACATGGGCTTCTACCCAAATTTTGATTAGATTAGATTTATTTATTTAATGGTGTAGTAGAAATTACAACAATGCATGTATAATAATAGAATTTTTTTGTAAGCACAAAAATAACCAAAACATTAGTGCAATATGAGAGTATGAGTAAATGTCTATACTGTAAGGAGATGACACAGCCAGATTGGCTGTCTACCTGTCATCTCCCACAGTTGAAACAGTTGCTTGAAAAATTTTATCAGAATTTTGCCTTCTTGGTACATTTTCTCCTATACTCATAAGGAAGTGAAAAAGTAGGGGGAGTGGGTTTAAAGCATGAAAGGTTCCAGTTAGAAGCTCATTTAAATGTTATTTTATCCCCCGCCAAAACGAAGTTGTGCGGGGGATATATAAATTGTTTCTGTCCAGTCCTCTGTCCATTCATCTGCCTATCTGTACATAAGAACTTTGGACCTTCATATCTCAGTCAGTGCATTTTGGATTTAAATGATCTTTGGTGTGCTGATTCACAATTAACAGATTTTGTTCATTTTTGTCTAGAGTTATGGGCTTTTTTTGGGGCTTTTTTCAACTTAGAAACCCCTGGAGGGGGATACCAGTGGTGTTGCACCATCATTTAAAAACTTGTTGATCAAAAATACATTTTTAACCCTTTATCCAAAACGTGGGATATCAAAATTTTGTATTTTAACGCTTAGCCCACTGAGTATTTTCAAGATATTTTTCAGCAAATCTAATCATGGCTGAATGAAGCAGCCATGACTAGATTTGATGAAAAATTCATCTGAATTTAACTCAAGAAATCATTGGTAAAAAAATCCGTTCAGTTTACAGGGTGAAATTTGCTTAAATGTCCCCACACTATACTTATTTCAGTGGCAAGAGAAATCCTGTCCTGGCAGGAATATCTGCCAGCAGCAAGTAAGGAGCTAAGGGCCTGGACAAATGTCATGAATTCATACCTGACAGTAGCCTTTTCATATCCAGTGACATAGTAGTGATTTCTAGACATGTCTTGGCTGCCTGTTAACTGGTAGAGTGCTGGAAGCCCTATTTTGGGCTTTACTAAAAGTGACAGACAATAACTGTCTGTAGCTACATTCTACCTGAGGAATCCTTTATTGTCCCTGATATGAATTAGATTTTTTATACAATACCTTAGTTTAAACAATATTTTATTTCAAATTTCAGATAATTGCATACATAAATATAACGGGCGTGGATTCGACAATAAGCTTGAAGCTTTTACAAGGTCGTTTCCACTCAATAAAACAGAACTTATAAACTCTCGAGATGGCTTTTACAATATGTTACAATCCAGATATTAAGTTTTAGTACATTGTGCAGTTAGTAATCATGGTTATGATGTACAGATCATTTTATGCAATGTACTGGTTAAATTAGATATTGTATTAAACAATACAGTAAAGAAAAGAGAAGACTTACTCCAAACCCAACACGAGCACGGGACAACACTCAACATAGGACTGCCTTAAGTAATAGCCTCAAAATGCTGTGTTTGCTCCCTGTTTGCACCAAGCTATATGAGTGGCAGATAGCAATGTTTAATAGTTCGAGGTGTAAGTTGGCTGATCAGATTGAAATAGGCCGGTAGCCGTCACCGCCCTCGTATTTGGCCCGAAGTCAAGGTAGAAGTTCGTAGGATAGTACTACAGAAGAGTGGACGTGAGTTGATAGAAGATTTGGGAACGGCTATTCAGTGAGAGAAGAAGTATGGGAAAACCTTCCGGATCGTAATTAGATTATTTGCACCTAGAGACGAGAAGGGTTCTTTAGCAATGGCAATGGCAATAAAAATGTTCTAGTTCATCAGTGATTGCAGTTTGGGGGCAGCTATTGCAAAAACATCTGGCGATCTTTTTCTGTTCGCAAGAAGGCCCCGCAGTACAGAAGAAACGGATAACAGCATGGTTGATGATCCGTTAGGTTAGGATGTAGAAGGGGTGCTAGCTGCCAACCTCTGTCTCCCGGCTCGAGTCTCCAAGGCACTAACACGAGCTCAGTGGCGAATGGAACCGCAGAAGGCGTCACGGATACCGAAGTGCCCATGATCACGTAGGGAGGTAATTACGAGTATTTGATTGAGCGACGACAGCTTCGGGCGAGGGTATAGTTGACCTATACACTCCCACCAGGTCGTCGCCGGTCAATTATCACGAAGCACGTTTGTTCACTGATGAGGTTATTTAAACCTTGCCGTATCTTGTATAAATTTCTGGACGTTTTCGAACACTATACAGTTGTCCCTGTTACTAAGAGAAGCAGACCCATAGAGTAAAATATTGCAATCGAGTGGGAAGGGCAGTGACCCCAGGGTCGAGCGTCGAATCATGTTATAATTCGGGCAGTAGAGTAGAAAGTGTTCAGTGGTCTCACGCTGCCCACATGAGCAGTTCGGGGTGTCCTTTAAATGGTTCATGTGCAAGTGGTCGTTGAGATTACTGCATCTTAGACGCAACCTACAATGGTGTATTTGTGCCTTACGTGATACTGAAAAAGAAAAATATGGTGGGGGTCTAATAGTATCTTGATTCAAGTAATTCATAAAATCGACCAGTGAGCAATTGTTTCTGATTCCCATTGGGAGATCATTCCATAACTTGGTTGTCGATGGGAAGAACGATGTTTGATATTGTTTGGTGCGACAGAAGGGGACGCGAAGGTTCTGGGACTGCCGGGTATTTACGTTTAGGTTCATGGAGGCAGGAGGGGGAATTCTATTGGAAATATAGGGCGGTACAAGATTATGATACATTTTGAAATACTGGATCAGTTTATGCTTTTCACGCCTTTTCTGGAGCACCTCCCACCCCGTTTCCGCGTATAATAATGCTTTGCTAGCACTCAGGGTTGCCCCTGTTACGACCCGCGCGGCGGCGATTTGGATGCACTCTAAATTCGTCGCGTCGTTTTCTGTGCAGTTGTCCCAAACTGTATCCGCATATTCGAGTAAAGGTCTCACAAAAGCAAAGTATATTTTCTCCAAGGTGCGACTGTTTAGAATAAATTTGTTTTTTCTCAACAACTCTATTCGAGACCAGGCTTTGCCACTTATATATTTTATATGGTCATCCCATGTACATTTGGAGTTGAGAATTACACCTAAGTGTTTGTGTTCATCAACGTCTTTAATGGCAACTCCTGCCATCACCAGGGGAGGATGATAGGGAATATTTCTTTTCCGGGATATGGTCATGGATTCGGTTTTCGTTGGATTAAAATCAACTATCCATGATTGCGCCCACTGATTAATTTTTATTAGATCACTGTTTAAGACAAGAGATGCTCGGCGAGGATTATCGACAACTAAATACAAAGTTGTATCATCAGCAAATAAGCGTATACTACTAGTTAGGCCTGAGGTGATGTCGATTAAGAAAAGCAAGGGACCTAGTATAGAGCCCTGTGGAACTCCCGCAGGCACATGTTTCCAGGAGGACGAATCGGAGTTTACGACAACTCTCTGCAAGCGATCACTCAGGTATGATTCGAAAAAGTCGAGAAGTTCACAACTTATGTCTATTTTGTTCAATTTATAGATTAAGCCTTTATGCCATACTTTATCGAAGGCTTTGCTTACATCGCAAAATACAACTCTTACATCCTTACCTTCATCGAGTGCACCACTAAAGGCATCATATATATCCGTAAGCTGTAGTACTGTGGAGTCGCCAGGTGTAAACCCGGATTGGAGAGGACTGAGTAATCTATTTTCCTCTAAAAACTTCCAAATTTTATTAAAAATGCATCTTTCAAAACTCTTTCCTACACAACTAAGTAAGGATATTGGTCGGTAATTTGAAAGGAGATTAGAAGGTTCTTTTTTCAGGACTGGTGTAACGTTAGCCTTCTTCCAGGTGGTGGGAAAATATGAATGACTAAACATAATATTAAATAGTATTGTGAGAGGTTCCGTTAGTGAGTTTGCACAATTTTTTAGAATGTGAGGAGACACCATATCCGGACCTGGGGCCTTGGATTTGTTTAGAGATTTAAGTGCGATAAGAACCTCATTTTGGCTGAGTTCAATTTTACTGAGGGTAGGGCGTTCTGGGAAGGACCGGGATGGGAGTGTCGCATGTGTGTCGTTAATAGTTGCAATATTGCAAAAGAAGTCGTTAAATGCTTCGGCTTTGTCTGCATGGGATGAGATAAGTTTGCTTTGATGGATTATGTCTGGGATTTCCATGCGTTTACTTCCTAATAGTAATTTTAGGGTTTTCCACCATACCGAAGAGTTAGTAGTCGGGCTGTTTAAGGTGTTCTGTATTTTGGTGATGAAGGCTTCTTTGGATTTTCTGATGGCGGTAACCACTTCATTTCTTTTCTGACGATACCTATTCCAAGATTCAGGTCGGGCGTTAGATTTTGCAATACGACAATACCTTGCTGTCTGACATTTAATTGGATAGTGCCTATAAGGCACTATCCAATTAAATGTAACAGAGCAGTATATGATGAGCTTTGATTTGTTGTCAGAAAAAAATCAGCACTTGACCAGTTAAGGCAGCCAAGACCTGACTAGAAACCACTGCCAAGGTAACTTGTCTATTGTCCTCAGGACTTCCTAAAGATGCATCTAAAGGGCACCTGTTCTGAGATTGTAAAGTCCGAAATAGTTCTTTAAGGGTTAATTATTGTTTTTTAAAATTTTTTAAAAACATTTCAACAAAACCATATCGACCACTCATTGGAAAGAGCTTGATGAGCTTGTTCCAAGGAGAAATCACAGGAATCATACCGTTTTGTTAAAATGAAAAAAAAAAGAATTTCAGCTGCTTACTTTATATATTACGTGGGCAGATGTGGCTGATTTGTTAGGTAAAGGGTTAAACCATAGCCTGTTCATGGCACAAGTTGCACTTATTTTCAGAGGCAATGTGCCTTTGCCTCATTCCCCTAAAAACCGAGTCACCCCGCTCATTCAACCTAATAGTTCTGATAGTTAATTTCCCAGTGTTGGAATCAGCAAGTTTAATCTTTTTATAGGGAGTGCAGTGGATCAGTGGTAGACTGTTGGACTTCTATGCTAGCGGTCCCGAGTTCGATCCCCGTACGGGACGACCCATGTTGTGTCCTTGGCAAGGCACTTTATCCCGGTTGCCTACATGGGGGCTCGATGGCACCATGTACTAATGCGTACTGCACGTCAATAGTGCACATGTCTTCAACTGCTGTAACCCTGCTTGAGCCGAGCTTGAACAGAGTTAGAATGTTGAGAAGCTGACAGTTTCTCATCAATGCTTGGTGGTTCTCTCTGGGTACTCCGGCTCCTCCACCCATAAAACTGTCACGGTCTCGATTAGCCATTGTGCATAAGTATGTAACCTTAAACATCAATAAATAAATAAATAAATAATTAATCGTTTTATATTATCATCAGTGGTACTATATTTTTACCTGTTCGCCTGAAAAATGAGGGGCAAATAATAAGTTTAAAATTTGAGGTCTCACCACACCTAATATATAGATCCCTAAATAATAGCTCCTAGCACTGACACTGTTAATGCTACAATTGACCCAGGCATGGAACAGGTATTGTGTCTATATTGCAAGGAAAAGATGTGCTCAGAGTCTTTCCTGTATGCAATGTTTCCTGCTGTTGACAGACAATTGTGTCTGGATGAATGGACCTGATTCCAGTGTTTGGAAATTGTCAGAAAGAATATTTGATAACACAGATAAATGTTTGTACTGCTATTTTTGTGTTTGCTGGTCGGTGTAGAATTATTGATTTGAACTTGGTTGACAAACAAATTATTGTTCCTAGCATTTCTGCACACTATGTAGACAAGAAATTTCTTCACAATAAAACCTTCAATTTTCAATTGATTACTTATCAAGTTGAATTAGCGCATTGTTATACACAATTGTCATCAGAAGCAAAAGGAAGCAGAAGAGGGCATGGAAATGTGGTTATAATATATCTTTGGTACTACACCGTTTTATCACAGTTATTAAATAAGGCTACCTTACTTGGCCAATGCTGTCCCTTAGTGTTTTTGCATTTTCAAACCATCACAAAACAAACGACAGAAACTTTAAAAAAAACTCGGACAGTTGAGATTCAGGGCATGGTGGCCACTGGCAAAATCTTGGTCAAACTGATTGACAATAACTTTCAGTACAGTGTTTATTATGAAAACAAATGAAAAATGTGTCGTGATTCACTTCAGAATTTCAGTTCAAATATTGCATGAGGTTGTGAGCCATATGAAATTTAATGACTGCCCAATCAAAATGTAATGAGTACAGAGAATAAAATCTCTAATTCTTAGATAACCTATTCGTTTATCTGGATATAATAAAGAGGATTACAGTACAGCAATCATGGACAGGTCAAAATCTATGGTTGGACATTTTTCCACACATATAATTCAGAGATGATCCGCTATGACACCCAGCAAAATTTCCACCAATGAAGCACTGGGATAATCCCAGTGCTTCATTGATGGAAATTTTGCTAGGTGTCATAGCAGATCATCTTTGAATTATATGTGTGGAGAAAATGACAACCTGTGGATTTTAACCTTTTCACGATGACCCTACTGTATGAAAGTTCACAGATTTCAAAAGCGTCTGCGGCAAGCACAGGGAGGGATCAGCTGTCTTAGGGAGTTTGAGCATTGAAGAGAGGAGTCTTCCCACAGAACATTTTAAAACAGTGCTATCAAATAAGCTGATAAGACACAACTTTTTGACGAACTGTTTGTAGTTCCAGACGAGCAACTTTTTTTATTTAGATAAGCACCAGAGGAACTATAAAATTGTTCCTCTCAAATTTTATGGCCTGGAGTACGTTGACTGAAACTATTTCATTTTTAGCTCAACTTTGGCGAAGCCGAATTTGAGGTATTGTCATGGCCTGTCATCTGTCCGTCCATCCGTCTGTCTGTCCATCACGCCGTCAACACGGCTCGGGCTAGAGGCCGTATTTACGAACTGATCTTTACGAAACTTCTTGGGTACCTTTGTTATCACCGTGGGACAAGAACGAGTGTTTGGGGGTCCGGTCCAAAATTCAAGATGGCTGCTGGCAGCCATTTTGTACAAAATTAGGTGCAATCAGATTTTTGTGCAGAACTTCCATATGAAAGCTCTGATTTGAATAATTGAATGTTTAGTACCATGGGATACATTACATATAATACAGTTTTTTTTCTCATGCGTAAATTATGCAAATTAGACTAACTTTGATTTATTTAGTGTTACTTTCAGCATTGTAAGTGCAAATGCCAATACGACCCGGGCTAGAGGCCGTATTTATGAACCGATCTTTATGAAACTTCTTGGGTACCTTTGTTATCACCATGGGACGAGAATGAATGTTTTTGGGTCTGGTCTGAAATTCAAGATGGCCGCTGGCAGCCATTTTATACAAAATTAGGTGCAATCAGATTTTTGCACAGAACTCCAAATGAAAGCGCTGGTTTTAATAATTTTTTGTGTGAATGTTTAGTACCATGGGATACATCACATATAATATGGGTTTTTTTTCGTACATAAATTATGTCAGACTAACTTTGATCTATTTAGTGTTACTTTCAGCACTGTAACTGCAAATGCCAATATGGCTCGGGATAGAGGCCGTATATATGACCCGATCTTCACAAAACTTCTTGGATATCTTTGTTATCACCGTTGGACGAGAACAAGTGTTTTGGGGTAAGGTCTGAAATTCAAGATGGCCACTAGTGGCCATTTTGTTCTGAAATTAGGTGCAATCAGTTTTTTGTACAGAACTTCTAGATGAAAGATCTGATATGGATAAATTTTTGTACGAATATTTAGTAACATGGAATACATCACATATACAGTGGAGCCCACTTAATTGGATATCTCTTAACTGAATAACCCTGTTAATTGAATATAATTTCCAAACACAAAACCATTTACCATACCTCCAGTACAAATTTGACCTATTAATTGAATATAGGTTATAGAGTAAACTCCTGTTAATTGAATAAAAAATCTTGTAACTTGTTGAAAAATTACCCTGGCTCTCTCCCAGTTTTCCTTTGTTTACAGACCTATTTGGCCTCAGTAAATCCAATACAGGCATTTAATCTGTTATATCTTGTTTGACAGAGCTCATGGAGCTCTGTCAAACAAGATATAATAGAATAAATGCTAAGTTTATCTCTAGAATACAGGAAAGTGACACAATACCTGTTAACTGAATACTCCTGTTAATTGAATCATTTTCATTGGCAAAGTGGCTTTTCAATTAACAGGATTCTACTGTATTACGTTTTTTTTCTCGTGCATATATTATGCAAATTACTCTTTTTCTCTTATTCATTATTGTTGACTTGGTCATAACAAATACTGATTCCTGTCATATTCATTATTGTTGACGTGGTCACAGCAAATACTAATTCCTGTCATATTCAAAGTTGAGCTACAGTGTCATTGATACTTTCATTTTGATTTCTGATGATCTCAGTTGAGTTTGGAAAATAGTTTCACTACTGGTAGGTTATTTTTATTCCCGTTTATTTTTTGTAATGTCATAAAATCTATCTGAACATTGAAGCATTATCACTTTTCACATGCAACTCTCTGATGACAATTTTTGTTATATGCTTGCCTATGAATTATTGCAGATTTTCTAAAAGATATTTCTCGATATCCATCGACTCGATGGATATCGAGGAATATCCCTCAGTAGATTCCTAAAGGACGTCATCCTACACCACATCACATCGCCTTGAAGGAACGATCAGCTGATTTTTGTCATTATTTTGTAATGTATGCATTTGGGGGTCAAATTGGGTTGAATATTGTGCAATAGAATGTCTCGTAGCATATAATAAAAAAGAAAATCTACTCTATTTTCGTCAGTATCGGGAATTATCTCATGAGTGTGGACCTGAAAGTTTTATTTTTCATGAGCGTTTGTGCAGGACTTATTGATAACATTTGCGACTGGCAATTAATTTTGACACAAAATGACCATCCTGTAAATAAAAAGTAATCTAGCAGAAAACAAAATTTTGGATGTCATCCTTGTTGGATAGGTGGCTACCTTCCTTCCCAACCCATGAGAGACTTCAGTAAATACCCCCCAAAATGTTCATGTACCATACCCGAATGAATTTGTTCCTGTGTACAAAACCATGTCTTGAAACCAAAAACATATCACTTAAATGAAGTCACAAAAACTGTTGTGCTGTTTTCAAATATACAGTTGTGCAGATATAGCCATTTTGTCAGCGAAAGGTTGTTGAAAGGGTATGTGTACACAGATAACATGGGTTTAATCTTTTCAGACCAGTTCTTTTTTGATCACACATTTGAACATGTGTTGTCAGTGAACTTGAATTCTTTTTTTCAAAATTTTATTGCCAATAAATCTTGAATAACTGACAAGCTAGATTGAATGTTCTGCAGAAAGTTTGTTGAAATTGCAGATTGGTAGAATTGATCAATTTTATAGACATGTAAATCCACTTTTACTCTAACGAAGAATATTATTCCCCATTCACCCATAACTTTATGGATTGGTTGATTCCGACTGTGTAATATACAAATTGGACAGTTGAAAAAAACCCAACATTTCTACAAAACTATATCATGTGGCACCTCACTGGAAAGAACATGTTGTGCTCATTCTAATGAGGGGTAATGCGAACAAATTTTAATATTGTATGCCTTGTCAAAGAGTTAATATTATGCCATACTTGTTGGTGAAAAGTTCTTTATGCCAGTGGTATGGTTAACTTATCCCTGGTATGCAACAGGTCTCTCTGTGAGAGGTGATCAATTACTTATACATTCCGCAGGGTTCCTGCAGCTCCTACAATTTCTTGAAAGTCCTGGACTTTACACATCCCTTCCAAGGATCTGGAATATCCGTCAATATTGAAATCTCAATATATCAGGTGATGAGAGGAGACTCACTTCAGCAATATTCAGCTCCCACACAGTGAGCTGCATATTGCTGGAATTGATCTTCTCAGTCTAATGTCTTTATAATAGGGTGAGATTCAAGCATTTGTGGATACTTTTGTGTTATAACATCGACCCTTTTCTCAACATGATATCAGACTTTGTTATTTTTATGCCCCCGTCAATTTTGGCAGGGGCATTAACCCTTTACCCAATGAATTGCCCGCATCCGCCCGCGTAATATGCAAATTCAGCAGCTGAAAAAATATTATTTTTCGAAAAATTTCCACTAAACCATATCATGTGACCCCTCTTTGGAACGAGCTCGTTGGGCTCATTCCAAAGAGGGGTCACATGATATGGTTTTGTTGAAATTTTGTGAAAAAATGTAAAAAATGATATTTAAAATAATAAATTTTGAAATCGTCTCTGTTGGGTAAAGGGTTAAGTGTTACCCTTGTTGATATTGGTTTCCGGACAATAACTTTAGTTTGACTGAACTGAACAAAATGAAACAAAATTTGATACACACGTTTGGGATTGGTTGTAGGCAAGCCTGAAAATAAGCAGACTGTCATCTTCAAAATGAGGTCCCCACAGGGTGAATTTGGTGATGCTACCCTGCACAGCAGGGTAACATCACAAAATTTACCCCCTGTGAACCTCAGTCTGAATCAAGGTCTCAAGCCAAAACAGATGTACCTAGAGGATAAACTTGCCCACTGTATGGGACAGTATCAGCAAATTCACCCTCTGGGGACCTCATTTTGCAAATGAGAGGTTGTAAAAATTCAGGCTTGATTGTAGGCTGAGTTCGATATTTTTTGAGAGAGTTACAGCCCTTTTCCAACTTAGAAAACTTGTTGAAGTTGGTTTCTGGCTGATAACTTTAGTTTGACTGAACGAAATGAAACAAAATTTTATACATATGTTTATTTCCACATAATACAGATTGATATTGATAATGGGTTTGGCCTGATATTTGTTGGCAGAGTTGTGGTCCTTTTCTGACTTAGAAGACATATTGATATTGGTTTCTGGATGGTAACTTGAGTTATTGGTGTCCGATTTGAATCAAACTTGGAATATAGCTTATTGTAGACAATATTCCAGATGGTTTGATTTTGAGAGTGATACGATAATTTTTAATCCGAGTTATGGCCCCATTTTGGACTTTGTTAATGTAATATGAGGGAAGTTCTTCAAAAATCTTGTTCAGATTCACCAATTAGAATCCTTTCATATATGGTTTACGACATCTCTAGGGAGTCTGATTCAAATTTGTACAAATTGGGTCCCTGGGTTAATATTTGGGCTCCCTCTGGTAGCCCGAATTTTAACTTAGTGCAATTTGATGAAATTTCTTTACAAATCTTCTTCTTCAGATCCACCAGTCAGAATACTTTCATATTTTTGGATTACATCTCTAAGGGGGTCAGATTCAACTTTGTTCAAATCAAGTGTCTGGGTGAATATTTGGGCTCCCTATGGGAGCCAGAATTGACCATCTAGCTGAAGAATTAGAAATTTTGCCCTGGCTATTTGTCCTAGGCATTCTGACCAATCAGAAGACAGAATTTATCGGGATGTAGGGACAACTGTTGCTAACTCTGCTTGTGAAGAGTTTTAATAAGTTAAAGAGTCTGATAGTTGCTCACTACTAATTGGTGGTTCTCCCTGAGTAATCGGACTCCCTCCACCAATAAAACTCTCCGACATGATGCAACACTAGCTGTTGAAAGTGTCATTAAACCTCAATAAACAAACAAGCTATATGCAGCTCTTAGAGGGAAGCTCACTTGTATTTTGGCTAGAATGTCCTTTATAATCCTTGAAGTTGTCATGTATAGCTGCTTGAAAAGCATTGAAATATTTTATTGGAATAACCATACCTGTTCCAAGATCTGATTTAAATCTGTTTCTAGTTGAATTTCGTGACTCTCGCTGAAAGAGTTGAAGAAATTATAAAAATACCACCTCAAACATAGCAGCCATTATAACAAGGAAATGTGATGTTGCACTAAACCTGAAGCAGAGTTTCTGCTATGGCAATACAGTGGACCCCACTTAGTTGGATATTTCTTCATTGAATAACCCTGTGAATTGCATATAACTTCCAAAATACAAAACCATTTCCCATACCTTCAGTACAAATTTTACATGTTCATTGCATATAGGTTATAGAGTAAACTCCTGACAATTGAACAAAACATTTGTGAGTTATCGAAGAATTACTTTTGGTGAATATCCCACATTTCTAAACCTATTCAGCCTTATTATCGCTTCAGTGAAGTGATCTGGGTCATAGTATCACATCCAGTTGAGGAGGTCAGATTTCTGGATCAAACAAGCTTCCACAAGCAGCAAATTTGATCCGGCGATCTGACCTCAACAAGACGTCATATAACAACACAGTTCACTTCACTGTAGCGATAAAAGGTTTATTATATGACTTATAGTTCAACGTTGCATGCCAATGCCAGCATTAACAATTCCCCCAACCTTTTTTGGTAAATTGGATTGAAGTAAAAAAGAACGATTTTTGTTTTCACTTATTTTTGTAACAGGTGCACACTTCTGGGGAATCCTCCAATGCGCATGAATATGATGAAAAAATATCATGAATACGATAAAAAAATCCCAGACCGCCATTCGAATGCACTCATTCCAGCTCGGAGTAAAGTATTCGAATGTACCCATAGATAGTCTGTCATACTATAGTGATACAGAATCGCATTCCACACTGTGGATTTTCTTGCGACCAGGAAAAGATCGTAAAACAGTAGTGATATTTAGCGATTAAATTACATAGTTATATAATAAATTTTATTTGACAGAGCTTATTGATCTGTATCAAACAACAGATAATTTATTAAAATTTTAGTGCTACATGGCCGTACGCCATCAAAGAAAAACCTTTAAACTACCGAAGTTGAAATTTTTTCAACATAAATTTGGGCCTTGTTTTAAAAAAATATGTCAAAAAGAGAGTTAAACATTCAGGCAAATTATGCATTATTATTGACAGCTAGTAATGTGTATTCATTACAAGAAGTTATTCCCTTCAACAAGCACATACATGTGCTTCCAATCTGTTCTTGATGAAAAACACCTGCTGGCAGGAGTTGAAAATAATATGTCCACATCACAGTCCTAACTTTTTGCAGTGAAACTGTTACAATCTTTTATTGATTTCTTGAATTTCACAGTATCTGCTGCTTGTGTTTAAAAAACTGTACACGTTTTTATTCTTTGTTATGCTTGACGGAACATCATTCAACACTATTATTAACTAGGACCACTTACTGACATTGTGAATAGCTCATGAATGATTTTTATTTATTTTTGGGTGACAATAACAGAACAATCGATTTCACTTTTGTCATCGAAACAAGTGGTTTCTTTGTCTGTGAGCCGATCGAAACCAAGTTACCGTTTTCTAAAAGAATTCTGCACTTAAGAACTTACATTGACATTGCAGTAATTTGAGTGAAGTTTTAAGATATAATTGAAACATTTCTATGGAATAATGTAGCCAAAATAGGACTTGAACATTTCTCAATTTCACTTTAAAAAGTTGAGTTTCTAGTGCTATTGTTCATGCTACAGGTTACAGTCATAATTGTTGTATCGATGTGCGACAACAATAGTTAGGGGATCTGGTTTGTGTCGAATATTATTAATATTGCATTGTTGTGGAACAAAATTACAGAACAGAACCTATAAATTATAAATTGCCTTCAGAAAGTCATATTTCTTTGATTTCTTGGTGGAGTTGGTTGCCACATGCTGTGTACTGTCTCGTGCAACATATAATTATGCATCAATAATTACACAGTAGTCATGAGGCATATAAATGATGAGATTATATCTGATGTTTTTTATTATACTGAGTTTTTTGTTGAAATGTGTTGAAGTGACACACACCATATGCGTTGATCTTAATAGGGTCCCAAACCTAATCTGTGTCTGTTTACCCAGTACAGTGTGTGTGCTATAAGCCATTACTAGCATGGTTCTATTTACCCTGTACCCAATGCACACAATATCAAACTTAGTAATTTTAATTATTTCTTTTTCAAATTTAAAAAAAAAATTCATCAAAACAATATCATGTTACCTGAGCTTGTTCCAGTGAGGGGTCACATATGGTTTTGTGGAAATTTAAAAAAAAAAAAATTTGTTTCAACTGGTCAAGTTGTATATTATGCATACAGATGCAGTTGATTCATTAGGCCCTTTACCTAACATAGTGGCCAAAAACGGCCAGCAAATTGACCAAAATAAGCCTACCACAGCCTAAAATATCTTACAAATTTCTCGATAAAATCAAACAAATAAATGGATATCATTAGAACTGGCTCATTGAGCCGGTTCTAATGATATCTAATCTACAGTACGTGGAGAGTGTATTATCACTAAATCACCCGCAGAGTGGAGATTCCACCCAAGCAATAATTGTAAATTTTTTGCAAAGCATAACCAACACCAGCGAAATTTCAGCCAATGGACCTCCAGGTTAAACCTGGAGGTCCATTGGCTGAAACATTGCTTGTGTTTTTTTGTCGATATGTACAAAATTTGAAAGTTATAGCTTGGGTGATAACTCCACTCTGCGAGTGATTTAGTTACAATCCACTCTCCACGTACTGTATATTTGTAAGGTTTTATTAAAAAATTGTGAATTCATTTTTTTTTTCGAAAAATGTTACATTTAATTTATTTTTTAAAAAAGCTGTGTTAGGTAAAGGGTTAAAATAGATTAGAAGTAATGCTGCCTGAACACAGGTTCCCAATCAGAATGTGGTCCATTTCAATACAAGATTCCTACAGTCATGGAAGGATGTATTTTGTAGTCACTGTATTATTATTTATTTATTTATTTATTAAAGTTTAATGACACATTAATAGCCAAGGTCATATCGTGTCGGTGACAGTTTTATGGGTGGAGGAAGCCAGAGTTCCCGGAGAGAACCATCGAACAACTACGAGCAGCTGCCCACTCCGCACTGCAGCATAGGCAGGGTTAGATTGGTTGAAGACATGCGCACCATTGACGTTCAGTATGCCTTAATGCACAGCGTCATCGTGCCCCCATGTGGGCAATCGGGGTTAAGTGCCTTGCCAAAGGACACAATGGGGGAGTTTGAATCGATCGCTTAGAGGGTCACCCATCCAAGGACTAACTGGGCTCAACATTGCTTAACTTCGGTGATCTGACGAGAACCGGTTACTGCAATGCCACCGTGCCCCGGTAGTCACTGTAAGAAATAGAGAAACCACCTGTACTGCAGCAAGAAAATTGCTGATTGAGAATGTTTACTCCTGTAGAGATTAATGTCATACAAGTTTTTAATTTCAGTTGACCTAGCTCTGAATGCTACCAGCAGTACATGTGTCCTACAGCACATACAATGTGCCTGAACCCTTCACCCAATGTGGACGATATCAAAATTTCAAATTATTCAAAAAAATTTCGACAAAATCATATCATTTGAACGAGCTCAACAGAGGGGTTTATAAGATAGGGTTTTGTTTTCATTGTTAGCTTAACTTGACAAAGTCAAGATAAGCTATTGCCATCACGCGTGCAGAAGTCTGTTAGTCTGTGAGTCTATGAATCTGTGAGTCTGTGAGTCTGTTCACATTTTCCTTTAGAATCAGCTACACCCCGCAGTTCTTGTCTGATCGTCACGAAATTTCATATGCAGGTTTGGGGTCATGTCTAGATGAGAACGTCCCCTTTTGGTCGCGATCGGTCAACCAGTATGGCTGCCCGAGCCCAAAACCTGAAAACCATTAGCACAGTCTACAGGTCGTATTTATGAAGGGATTTCATTGTAACTTAGTAGGATGCCTCTGTATAATGCCTAGATGAGAACGTCCACTTTTGAGCATGATCTGTCAACCGGGATGGCTGCCCAAGCCCGAAACCCAAAAACTTTTAGCACAGTCTGCAGGTCATATTTAATATGGAGGGATTTCATTGTAACTTGGTAGGATGACTCCTTATGATGTCTAGATAAGAATTTCTCCATTTGGGCGTGATCTGTCAACCGTGACAACTGCCCGAGCCCAAAATCCAAAAACCTTTAGCACAGTCTACAGGTCATATTTATTGAGGAATTTCATTGCAACTTGGTGGGTTGACTTCATATAATGTCTAGATGAGAAAGTCCCCTTTTGGACATGATTGAGCATCTGTGACGGCTACAGGGGCCCGAAGCCCGAAAACCTTTAGCACAGTCTACAGGTCATATTTATGAAGGGATTTCATTGTAACTTGGTAGGATGACTCCAAATAATGTCTAGATGAGAACGTCCCATTTTGATCGCGATCATTCAGCCTTTGATGGGTGCCTGAGCCCAAAAATCTTTAGCATAGGCAAAAGGTCATATTTATGGAAGAATTTCATTGTAACCTGTTAGGTTGACTCCATATAATGCCTATATGATGACATGCCCCTTTGGTCATGATTGGTCAACTGTGATGGCTACAGGTGCCCGGAGCCTGAAAACCTTGAGCAGAGTCTACTGGTCATATTTATGAAGGGATTTCATTGTAACTTCGTAGGATCACTCCAGATGATGCCCAGATGAGATTATCCCCTTTGGTTGCGATCATTCAACCATGATGGCTGCCTGAGCCTGAAGCCCGAAAACCTTTAGCACAGTCTACAGGTCATATTTATGAAGGGATTTCATTGTAACTTGGTGGGTTGACTTCATATAATGTCTAGATGAGAACGTCCCACATGATTGGGCAACTGTGATGGCTACAGGGGCCCGAAGCCCGAAAACTTTTAGAACAGTCTACAGTTCATAATTGTGAAGGGATTTCATTGTAGCTTGGTAGGGTGACTCCAAATAATGTCTAGATGAGAACATCCCCTTTTGATCGCGATCATTCAGCCTTTATGGCTGCCCGAGCCCAAAGACCATTAACATAGTCTATAGGTCGTATTTTTATGGAAGGATTTTATTGTAACTTGTTAGTTTGACTCCATATAATGCCCAGATGATGACATCCCCTTTTGGTCATGATTGGTCAACTGTGATGGCTACAGGTGCCCGAAGCCAAAAAAACTTGAGCACAGTCTACAGGTCATTTTTATGAAGGGATTTCATTGTAACTTCGTAGGATCACTCCCGATGATGCCCAGATGAGAATGTCCCCTTTTGGTTGCGATCATTCAACCATGATGGCTGCCCAAGCCCAAAGCCTGAATACCTTTAGCACAGTCTACAGGTCATATTGATGAAGGGATTTCATTGTAACTTGGTTGGTTGACTTCATATAATGTCTAGTTGAGAACGTCCCCTTTGGACGCAATTGGGAAACTGACGGCTACAGGGGCCCAAAGCCCAAAAACCTTTAGCACAGTCTACAGGCCATATTTATGAAGGGATTTCAATGTAACGTGATAGGATGACTCGTTTTGGAATAATTTCACTATAACTTGGTAACTTTCATTGATATACATTAACTGTGAGGGCCACATACATTAACTGTGAGGTCATATTAATCCACCCCTCAGCTCTTCAGGACAATGTACACCTCATATTATTTTTTATCAAAAACATAGCATACAGGGAACAGAAATGAACATATTCCCAATTATCACAATTCTTGTCTTATTTCATAATCCTTTCATAAACATTGAACATTATCCTTTTCATCAAACTCAACACACAAGTTAAGCTACAGTGTCATTGACACTATGATTGGCATGAGTTAATGTCTGTGGGGTATGTTTTGAAATTTTCATTTGTTCTGGACAGGCTTTTTCAGAGGTCTCATTGTTCTTTTTCTTGGTATAAACTCGTTCTTCAATAGATTCTGGTCGAAACGTAACTTTTGAGGTATGCGAAGACTGACACAGGATGAACATTTACGTGCCATTGGTATGTTGGAAGCTGGCTACAGACAGACTGCAGTGGCTCAAATTCTCAATATTACTCAATCGGTGATTTTTTTTTCTCCCAACTGCTTAATTTTGTAAATTACGCAGTCAAATGTGGCAGATTTGTTAGGTAAAGGGTGAAAAGTGCTGAAGCCACTTTATACTATATGCATTAGGTTTTTGTTTTCTCACTGTAGAAAATAAATTCTTTATAAAATGTTTATGACAGTTTATTGAAGTGTGCCAATAGGCACTTACCAATAAATTGTGAGAAAACAAAAAATCCTGCTAAATTACGGCACCCCTTGCTGATATCATGGTACCTTTGATATTCCTATCACAAATAACCCTGAAAAAAAGTAATTTATAAAAAATCTTGCAAACTGCATAGCAGGGGTTCAAACCCACACCAAAATAGTTTCCTTTTGGCAGCACCAACAACCTTTCAAAACTTTATATTAAACCATGCACACCACTCAGCTACTGGCAAAGGGTGAGCTCTGTCAAACAAGGTTGAATTGGTTAAATTTCCAGTTACAATTTGGGAAAGATTTGCAGGTTAAAATTTTTATACTTTGACATCAGTGTTAATAATTGTTTCTTTTTTGGTCTTCAAAAATATTTTAACTCTTTACCCAATGCAACGGCCAAAACAGGCCAGCACTATTGTAAAAAAATCGCCAATTAATTTTCAGAATTTTTTGTCTCAAAAACATAGGTTATGACCCCTCATTGGAATGAGCTCATTGAGCTCATTCCAATGAGGGGTCATAACCTATGTTTTTGAGACAAAAAATGAAAAAAATTAGTTATTCAAGAATTTTTTTTGCAAGTGTCGTCTGCTTTTCATGTTAAGTGAAGGGTTAACCTAACTGAAAGTGAATTGCACTGTGTTCAAAACAGCTTTCCGATTTCAGGGTGTTTTCAGAGAGGCATCATTAATTACTCAGTGGTTTGTAAATCTACATACACAATGGCACACAAGTTATATAGCATGCCTCAAAATGAAATCACTGAGTTTTTGTGAACAGCACTGACTGAATATTGCCATTTTTTCAGTTTTTATTATTGGGGTTTTAACAACACTTCTGAAAGCCAGGGTCACCTCATTGGACTGTTTTGTGGGTGGAGGAAGCCAGAGTACTCAAAGACCACCGAACAGTGGGGCACAACTGTCAGATCCCCTCATGTACTCAGCATAAGTATTGGTTGAAGGCAAGAACACCATCAGTGTGCAATACTCCTTAGTACCCAGCACCACCATGCTCCCTTGCGGGCTGTCAGGATTAAGTGCCTTGCACAGGACACAACACAGTTACTGCTGGTCCATGGACCTTTTGGTTTAAAGTTCAAGGTTGTTGTTAGTTGTTGCTATTATGGTGACGAAAGGGTTTTAACCCTTTATAAATGAACCAGCTACACCCATCTGTGTAATTTACAAACTGAGCAGTTGAAAAAAAATTATTTTTAAAAACAAAAGCATATCATATGACCCAGTCACTGGAACGTCAAGCTCATTCCAATGAGGGATCAAATGATAGGGATTTGTTGAATTTTTTTTTAACCCTTTACCTAACTTAACTGCTATAACTGGCAAGCATTATTCACAAAAATTACCATTCAATTTTCATTTTATTTTTTTCATTTTTTGTCTCCAGAAAATAGCTTATTACCCCTCATTGGAACGATCTCGGTTTTGATGCAAAAATTAAAAAAAAATAGTTATACAAGAATTTTGTTTGCAAGTGTCGTCTGCCTTTCGTGTTAGATAAAGTGTTAAATTTGAAAAAAAAATGATAATTAAAAATGATAATTAAAATACCAAATTTTGATACCATGTGAATAAAGGGTTAACACGATTGAACAGTAGTTTGTGAATTGAACAGTTTCAGTGTCTTGACCTTTTCAAAAAGGGGAACAGCTTCGATTATTTTGTTTTTGCTGATGAAAGGAAATGCTCATATGAGATACACTGTTGAAAAGGGCTACTGGGCCCCTTCCTACACTTTATCACATAACAACATACAATCACCATAAAGAAAGAAAGTCCAGGAATGGGGATGAAAATTTGCTGCCAATTTTTACATTAGCCTTGCTGGGTTAAATTAAAAGGGAAAGTTCAAGTACTTTCACTATTCAGAATTAGACAGATCTCAGAGAAGAGGCTTGAATTATTGATGAAGTATATCGCCAATCATCATGTCTGCCATTTGAATGAAACAAGAAAATGGAATTAATTTAAATTTCTTCATTTGTTAACCAAATTAATCATGGTTCATTGGTCAGTGCATATTATGTAAAACTATTGAAATTGATTGTTCAAATCTTGTTTATGTGCCTGTTATCAATATTGGACAAGCATGAAATTATGAATTTAGAAACCTTTCAATTTTTGTTCATGATTCAACACTTTTCAGTGTCATTAACCTTTTAACATAGTTGAATTAACATAGTTGAATTATAGAATCCATTGTGAACTGCACAAATATGTTATTGTTAATAAAAAAATTTGCAAATTTTATTTTTCTTCCAAAATACAATATGTGACCCAATGAATTAAATTTGATGAGATTACTCCAGTTATAGATATTGTTTGGACATGTTCTGGAATTTTTTTTTTATTTATTTGTTTACTGGGGTTTAACTATACCTTCAACAGCCAAGGTGATTGTGTTGGACAGCTTTACTGGTGGGAAAAACCAGAGTTCTTGAAGAGAAACACTGAGAAGTGGCAGGTAACTCAGTCTCTCCAGCTTACTGACACTGCACAAGCACTTTGAAGGCATGTGTTCCACTGATTTATCTAACAATCATATAGATTTTGCCCTGAAAACCATGAGGAACGGTACGCATCACATGTTCCAGTTCCGTATCTTATAGACAACTCATTCTGATTCTGTATCAGGCAGATTCAACTTCCGGTAAACACTGCAGTATCAGATATATCATTATATGCATCGTTATTACGCATTAAAATATGAAATTCAAAATTTTGACCAATTCCAACCCAATTTAAAATGAAAAATGGGGGAAACGGGCTTTATGTAACAGGATTATTAGATAATGTATTATCATGGGTGCGCGGTGGCTCAGAGGTAGACTGTTGGACTTCTATGCTTGAGGTCCCGAGTTTGATCCCCGTCCGGGACGACCCGCATTGTGTCCTTGGGCAAGGCACTTTATCCTGGTTGCCTACATGGGGGCACGTTGATGCTGTGTACTTAAGGCATACTGCACGTCGATGGTGCACATGTCTTCAACCGCTGTAATCGTGCTTGAGCCAAGCGTGAACAGAGTTAGAATGTTGTGGAGCTGACAGTTGCTCATCGATGCTTGGTGGTTTTCTCCAGGTACTCCAGCTTCATCCATCTGTAAAACTGTCATGGTCACAATTAGCTATTGCACATAAGTATGTGACCTTAAAACACTAATAAATAAATGTATTATCATGACCAAATGCATGTCCTGTAATTTGTATCAGATTCTCGGTCGTGTTTACAATCGGATCACAACTCGCCCTAGCAGGCTCGTTGCGATCTGATTGTAAACATGACCTCAAATCTGATACAAATTACAGGACATGCACATGGTCATGATAATGTATATGTACAGTATGCCTTAGACCACTGCAACACCAATCTCTCTCTTGGTCAATTGGGTCTGGTGTCCAGTCCAAGGACACTTTTGATGACGTGAGTCAAGATCATACCTATGGTCTTTCAATCTGAAATCCAATGCTTTAACCTTTTACCCAATGCAGACGGTATCAAAATTTATTATTTTAATTTTTGTTTTTTTAAATTTTTCTCAAAATTTTGCCCAAACCATATCATGTGACCACCTCATTGGAACGAGCTAGATGAGCACATTCCCGTGAGGGGGTCAATTTGTAAATTATGCGGGCAGTTGCAGCCAGTTCCTTAGATAAAGGGTAAACCAATGAGATGCAGTACTCCCTTGAAAAAAATAGAATCATGTTTATCTGAATATACTTTGGTGAAATGTTTTGAAACCCTGTTAATTGAATAACCACTTTATTTTGGGAAAATATTCAGTTAACTCTATTTCGGTCATTTTACTATATGCTTATGATAAACTGAGCATTTATTTTATTATATTTTGTTGGACAGAGCTCAAAAAAGTGGAATATTTCAGAACGAAATCAAAGTAGTTTTAGGAAGTGGAACCTCCTTGAACTCTTCTTCTATTATCAAGTCTCCGATCAGGGACCTGGTGATAAAAAGAGTTCAAAATGAGATACCTTGTTGGATTTTGAGAACATCTCACCAACTTGACTCAAATCAAATTATCGGGATGATTTCGAAATGAATCAAAGTTTTGCAGGGCCCTGGCTGTTGAAAGTATCATTAAACATGAATAAACAAACACTTCCCATTGATGTCACAGTTATTGAGTTTTCACTGAACAACTCTGTTGATTTTCATCCATTACCCCCATTTAGTCCCAGTTGTATAATGCATACAACCTCTAAATTAATGGATCGAATATTCCACTTAATGGCATATTTTATCAGCACCATTTATCAAGGCTGTTGGCTCATTTTCATAACCGACTAACCGAGAGCTGTAACCAGATAATATCCGGTTATCCATGGCCATTATTTCACCGAATATGGGATCAAAACTATATGAATTGGAAAGCAGTATTCTCAAACTATTCCATAGTGTGTATACAAATGAACATTGTTGAGTAATTGACAACATTCGTTTGTATACACATTACGGAATAGTTTGTGAGATTACTCATTACTCACGGAACCTGCCAATCATTAGCAAAGTCTTGATCAGGGACCTGGTGATAAAAAGAGTTCAAAATGAGATACCTTGTTGTATTTTGAGAACATCTCACCGACTTGACTCAAATCAAATTATCGGGATGATTTCGAAATGAATCAAAGTTGATTATTTCTCAATATATACAATGCAGCTGCGATGTTTAATCTGTCACACAAAGGAGAAGCGGCAGATTCACTACGTTGTAAACGTGAATGACAATCACTATCGATATTTTGGATAACAGGATTGATGGTTTTTCTAATCGGTTAGGTAGCTAACTGGTTTCAAATCAATTATCTGGTTAACCATTTCAGTACTACCATTTATTTGAACTTTGTGGGTACCCCTGGGAAGTGAATAAGCACAATCTTGATTACTGTAGTAAACAGGTTTTGTTTCAAGTGTATTATTGTACCCAATAAACAGTACATGGGAGAATCTTTAAAGTGGGCAGCATAGGTATAAACAATTGGCTAATCCTTTAAAGTGGGCAGCATATGTGTAAACAGTTGGCTAATCCTTTAAAGTGGACAGCATGGGTGTAAACAATTGGCTAATCCTTTAAAGTGGGCATCATGGGTGTACATAATTGGCTAATCCCTTGAAGTGGGAAGCATGGGTGTAAACAATTGGCTAATCCTTTAAAGTGGGCAGCATGGGTGTAAATAATTGGGTAATCCTTTAAAGAGGGCAGCATGAGTGTAAACAGTTGGCTAATCTTTTAATGTGGGCAGCATGAGTGTAAACAGTTGGCTAATGCTTTAAAGTGAACAGCGTATGTGTAAACAATTGGTTAATCCTTAAAAGTGGACAACATGGGTGTAAACAATTGGTTAATCCTTTAAAGTGGGCAGCATGGGTGTAAGCATTTGGCTAATCCTTTAAAGTGGACAGCATGGGTGTAAACAATTGGCTAATCCTTTAAAGTGGGCATCATGGGTGTAAATAATTGGCTAATCCTTTAAAGTGGGCAGCATGGGTGTAAACAATTGGCTAATCCTTTAAAGTGGGCAGCATGGGTGTAAATAATTGGGTAATCCTTTAAAGAGGGCAGCATGAGTGTAAACAGTTGGCTAATCTTTTAATGTGGGCAACATGAGTGTAAACAGTTGGCTAATCCTTTGAAGTGGACAGCGTATGTGTAAACAATTGGTTAATCCTTAAAAGTGGACAGCATGGGTGTAAAGAATTGGCTAATCCTTTAAAGTGGGCAGCATGGGTGTAAACATTTGGCTAATCCTTTAAAGTGGGCAGCATGAGTTTAAACAGTTGGCTAATCTTTTAAAGTGGGCAGCATTGGTGTAAACAGTTGGCTAATCCTTTAAAGTGGGCAGCATGGGTGTAAACAATTGGCTTATCCTTTAAAGTGAGCAGCATTAGTGTAAAAAGTTGGCTAATCCTTTAAAGTGGGCAGCATAGGTAATCCTTTAAAGTGGGCAGCATAGGTACAAACAGTTGGCTAATCCTTCAAAGTAGACAGCATATGTGTAACCAATTGGCTAATCCTTTAAAGAGTGCCATAGGTGTAAACAAATGGCTAATCCTTTAAAGTGTGCCATAGGTGTAAACAATTGGCTAATCCTTTTAAAGTGGACAGCATAGGTACAAGCAGTTGACTAATCCTTCAAAGTGAACAGCATAGGTGTAAACAATTGGCTAATCCTTTAAAGAGTGCCATAGGTGTAAACAATTGGCTAATCCTTTAAAGTGGGTGATATAGGTATAAACAGTTGGCTAATCCTTCAAAGTGGACAGCATAGGTGTAAACAGTTGGCTAAACCTTTACAGTGTGCCATAGGTGTAAACAATTTGCTAAATCTATAAATTGAAAAGCATAGGTATAAACAATTAGCTAATCATTTAATGTGCGCAGCATGTGTATAAACAATTTTGGCTAATCCTTTATATTGTGCCATAGGTGTAAACAATTGGCTAATCCTTTAAAATGGGCAGCGTAGGTTTAAAGAATTGGCTAAACTTGACTTCAAACTTATATTGTGGTCACAGCAGTGGCAGAGCCAGAAATGTTTATTGGGGGGGGGAGGGGGGAGGGGCAACATATCACCCAGATCCCAAAGGGATCTGGCCGCTCGTCGCAAAGCGATGCGCATCTTAACGGGGGTCTGGGGTTTAGCCCCCAAGAAATTTTTGAAAATGTACTATTAAATGAAGTGTTCTGCTGGCTTTTGGGTGAAAATCCTCTTGGTTTCTGAATGGTGAAAATAATCACAGATGCTTGAAGTAACCCGAGACACCAATAAATAAATAATTAACAGAAATTTGATGTACATAGAAGAGATTCCTGAGAACCCTTTATGAATTGACAGAATACATCTTGCACTAGACATCAATATTTTGCTGATCACAAAAATTTTGTTAATTCTTCAATTCTCACTTCAGAATATGGAAGAGCATTGGAACATGCTTAGAGTAAAATAATGTGTTCACTGATTGTATTGGGTAAAGCCTGAACTTGACAATTTGGGTCTTCGAAAAATATTATTTTCCATCTGATTTGGAGAACTAAGCTTATAATTCAGTATAGCTTGTTTGACAAAACACACTAAGCTCTGTTAAACAAGATTTAACCCCACTGCACTCTGATGTCAAAATACTTAAATATTCAAGCTTCATTTGTTTTCCATAATGCAACTAGGGATTTTACCAATTCAGTCTTGTTTGACAAAGCTCCTCCAAATTCCAAAATGTATTCTTGTCTGTCAAACAAGATGTAATAGAATAAAGGCTCAGTTTATCTCTAAAATACAGGGAAGTGACCAAATCCCAATTAATCGAATTTCCATTGGCAAAGTAACTATTCAATTAACAGGGTTGCACAATATAATAGTACCTGGTAACCAAGCAATGCCTGGAGTGAAAGTCCTCTAAAGTGTGAAACACTGGTATAAATGATTGACGAAACTTGACTTTATGCTTGTGTGGCAGCAACAATATGGTAAAGGCTGCACATTGAAAATATTGATTATTCTTTCCCTAAGTAATGAATATAAACTCTGCCAGTTAAGTAACGGATATAAATTCTACCAGTTGATGGCCCTAAACTGCCATGGAATGTACAATCAGTGTCCAAAGGGTTAACTAAACATCAATAAATAAATGGAGCTTCTACAGTTGGGCATACTTTTATGTGGCACATTAAAAGTGTCCCATTATATGTGCTCAGCCTTTTACAATATGCACACAATATCAAAATATGTTATTATCCCCCCCGCCCCCCACCTCTCACAAAGGAGAGATATATCAAAGACATCCATCCATCTGTCCATCCAGGCTTAGCAGAGGTACATTGTGGGGTTTACAATTTAGGGTCAGTGGTAGTTGTGGGGTTGGGTTAGTACAGTGGCCACTTGTGGAGTTATTTTTTGCACTGTGGAGTTTATTTTTTGACCTTGTAAGGTTAGAGTTTAACATGGGAAAAACCCCTCAAGTAAGAAAGTGTGAGAATGTCCATCCATCTATCCGTTCCTCCATCCGAACTTTGTTTTTGGCATAACTTGAACAATAGTTAACAGATTTCAATTCTTTTTGGTATATGTCTCTATAGCAACAATGTCTATGTCAAGTTCGATGACCACTGATATCTCTTGAAAATTATGGGAGTTATGGTTCTTTGTTATAAAAATATCCTGTAAAACTTGTTTATGACATGACTTGAACAATAGTTAACCCTTTACCTAACACGAAAAGCAGACGGTACTTGCAAATAAAAGTCTTGAAGCACTAATGTTTTTCATTTTTATTGCGTCAAAAACATTGCTTATGACCCTCATTGGAACGAGCTCATTGAGCTCATCCCAATGAAGGGTCATAAGCTATGTTTTTGTGACAAAAAATGAAAAAGTAATAAAAATTAAATGGTGAATTTTGTGAATAACGCTGGCCGGTTTTGGCCGTTACGTTGGGTGAAGGGTTAACAGATTTCAGTTCTTTTCGATATATCTCTCTATAGCAACAATGTCTGTGTGAAGTTCGATGACCACCAATATCTGGTGAAAATTATGAGAATTATTGCCCTTTGTTTAAAAAATATCATGTAATGTTTGTTTATGGCATAACTTTAACAATAGTAACCAGATTTCAATTCTTTTCTGTATAGGTCTCAAAACCAACATTGTCTACATCAACTTTGATGACCAGTGATATCTGATGAAAAGTATAGGATATATTGCTCTTTGTTAAAAAATATCTTGTAATGCTTGTTTATGGAATAACTTAAACATTAATAACCGAATTTCAATTTTTTGGGGTATATATTTCTTTAGGAACAATGTCTACCTCAAGTTCGATGACCACCATTATCCAATGAAAATTGTCTGAGTTATTGCCCTTTGTTAAACAAATATCGTGTAATGATGGTTTATGGCCTAACTTTAACAATAGTAACTGGATTTCAATTCTGTTTAGCATATGTCTCTAGCAACAATGTCTGTGTCAATAAAAATTAGAAATTTAGATATTGTGTGAGTTGGGTTAATGGTTAATTGGAAGTAAGCCAATCTTCAGTGCCTGCACTGATAAGACAAATGTTCTGTGATAAAACATCATCAGTGTAAATTTGTATGAGGCCTGATTGTGATTCGTTTTGAATATATTTGTTTGCTGGGGGTTGGGGGAGGATTGGAATTGCTTTGCAATGCTTTTCTTGTTTTAATTACTTTTTTCTTCAAATTTTTCAGAAAATTTCAACAAAGCCATACCATGTTACCCTTCATTGAACCCTGCTTGACATTTTCATTTCAATGAGGGATTACATGATATGTTTAGGTGTTTTTTTTTCAACTGCTCAATTTGTCTATTACTTGTGTGTAGATACATCTGATTCATTAGGTAAAGGGTGAAAAATAGATCCTTTTCCCTGAAGCATATTTTATGTAGCACATAAACGTGTCCCATGACATGTACTTAATCAGAAATCTGTGTGAACCAGTGTGTTATGGTGTCCCTTCAAGCCTGTTGATGATTACATAACCACTAGTTCTGAGACTGTATGTCAACATTATAAACAGAACTACAGTCTTTTATTTGAAATGATTGAGGGAAACTTGATCAATTGATCATATCAGTCTGTGAGTCTGTCTCATAAAATGACATTTTATTCCAGTCTTGAACAACTTATCTCTGCATTTTTTATTCAATTGGAATGACTCTATTACACAGTCTGCTGTCTGATCTTTTTATACCATTTGAGATTAGCTTATGTTTGTGGCATGTTGTCATTAGTTAACACTCATACCTTCAGTTAATCTTCTGCACACTGTTGTCAAAATATCAACATTTCAAGTCCCTGTGGAAACCCCAAAAGTGGGTCAGTGCTTATTTGGTTTGGTAAACAAGTTCTGCTTTACTGGTATAATAGGACTCAGGTGGAAGTACTTGAATATAGGTGGCGTAGGTATAGGCTAGACTTGACTACATACCTATGTTGCCATCATGATATAGCTGTAGATGCTGTAAGTGACCTTAAACACCAATAAATAAATATCAAAATTTCAAGAAGCAAATTTTTCTCATTATGCCACTAGGAAATTAACCAACTCACTTTTGTTTGACAGAGCTCATTGGAGGAAACAATGAGAAACAATAAAACACTGCCATAAAGCTGTAACAGATCTGAGAACATTTTGTAATTATTTGTTTTGGTTTAATAAATAAAGAGGTTTTTTACTTGGTTAGTTACCTATCAGACCAGACATCTGCCCTCAGTTACTTCAAATCAGCCTATGACCTTCGGTCTCAGGCTGATATGAAGTTACCTCAACCTTTGGTCTCAGGCTGATATGTAGTTAAAGAGGGCCATTATCTCAGCTGATATGAATCTCCAATCCCTCACCATCCGTAAAAAAATATTCTGTTAACCAAAAATGGTATAGACTTGGCTCAAATGACAGTAGTGCTTTTGCCAAGGATTTCTTGATTCTAGGCTATACTAATTTGTCTTCAAATCAGTGATCTCTTTTCTACAGTAGCCCTGATATGATTTTATAAAAAAAATCCTAAAAAAGACTGTGCAGGTTAAGAGAGAATGAAGAACAAAACAGTCTATTCTTATTTGTGAAAATAAACATGTAGCTTTAATTTATAGAAGCCAGTAGAAGCCTGAAATATATTGATGAGTGTTTTTTTGAACTTAAAAAATTATCAAGGCCTATGGTGAAGTAGTTGTTTACAGTCAAGTGTTGTGCAAATGCCATTTGACGAAATTGAAAAACATTTTTTTTTGCTTTTGATTATCCCAAATCATTAGTGTAAGGGCACCTACAATGGAAACATGTAGTCAAGTGGATTTGACTTGGACTTCTTGAAGTCAAACTGTTTAGGCAATTTTCTGCCTTACTAACGATTCTGATATTTGATATCTTAACTCTTTCAATGCAGAGTTATCAAATGGTATCATCTTGAAGAATGTAATTTAGAGCATGTGAGCAAACCTATTTTGTATTCAAAGGGAGGTTCAGTAATAATTTTAATCCTGTAGCCTATTTGGCCTGTAAGTTTATAACTCTTAAGTCCTCAGATAAATTTTACTTTTACTGGTAGAGTGCTGAATTATTGTTGGTCATCAAAATTTTTTCACATATGTTTGTCTTGTTACAATTTATGGGAGAGTGCCAATGGGCACTCTCCCATAAATTGTAAGAAGGCAAATCCTATCAGACTAAATAATTTCACTTCAAAGGTGATATGAACAACATCCACAAAATATGAAGCCTTTAAGTACTGGTATTGACACGTCAGAGTAAAGCCCAAATGTGGGCTTCCAGCACTCTACCAGTTAATAACTACCTTATTTACATTTACATAGCAGCAGATGACTTAACAGTGTTTTCACAATATTGTTGGCTGCCTGCACAGGCATCCAACAATCATGTGAAAACACTGTCAAGATAAAAGCATCCTACTGGTAGAGTTCTCAGGTAAGAATACACTTGGCACAAACTTTTTCAGGGCCATATAAAAGGGACAGTTGAGAGCATGGTGGCTCGGTGGTTACGCATCCTTTTTATATAACCTGTCTATAGAACTCTTGGTCCTAATTCCAGCTCACCAGTTTCTATTACAATCCTCAAGCACCCTTTCCCTTATAAAGCTACTCTCCTTCTGCAGTTCCCCTTCTAGATCTTCATTCTCTAAAGAATAGTTCTCCATTAGCTCCCTCGCCTGCTTTATCCATCCTGTCTGAATGTTATACATGTAGTCCCATACATGGTTAAACGTTGTTTTGTACCATCTGCTGTTTGGGAGGTTTACTAGGTAATTGAGATTGCATAATTTTCCCGTATCTATTCTATCTTTAACTGGCATCCACCCGAGTTCCCCCCTGACCACTTCCAGCGCGGCTGCGTTCGTTACTTGATCCGGTTATCCGCTGACCCACATCATTTTGTAGAATCTCCCAAGTTCTACACTACCATTTAGTTTAGAGGGATCACATCTGTTCCATATGTTATACTTGATAAACCCACCCTCTCCCAAATAGTTTTTCTGACGAACATCTTGTTAAAGCTATTTCTTCCCAGAAGTTTTAACTGATTGAGTATTCTTTTCCTCTTTGTCTTGAGTTTATCTGTATGCTTTCTGTATATGCGTCAGAGCACCCAAATTCTTTGATTGTAAACTGTCAGGTGAATTTTAAAAAATTAATCGGTAACTGAAATTATTTAATGCATTAACCAAACATAAAGCACAGGCCATAAATTTGGAGGGTGGTGTGCCAGTATGTTGCTGATATCCAGTCAAGTCAAAATTCATCAACTCAGGTAACTCAGTCATCATCATCATCAAGTCAGTCAAATGACCAAATATATTACCCGGTGGATCGCATCCTTGCATCAATATTCTCTGGAGGTAAGCTCAAGCTTAAGGTTAAATGAAAGTCTGATGATCCACCTTCCCGGGTTTCCCAAGATGATCTATCACCTGACCTTCTTGAAAATTATTTTGTAACACACACGAAGCAAGACAAAAGGCTTAGGAGGAAACAAAAAATTTTTCAAAAAGAAGGAAGTTTTCTTACTTTCAGAGTCAGCTCAGCATTTCTTGATTTTCTCGTTCTCTCTCTCTCCCTCATGATTCTACTATATTTGGGGTCCTGTAGAGGGAGAATTCACTTTCCAATGAGGGTTCTGTAACAACTGATGTCATCTTCACCAAAGACTCCATTTCATTAAAGGTAACCTACTGATTTGTTTACACCTATATTCCAGGGAGCACTGGCAATCATTATGTTTGCTTCGACACATTCCAACAAGATTTGTTTTGTTTTTGTTAGGGTCTGCATTTCGCACATTCAGCTATTGCCTTTATCTACATGTTATAACTAAATAATAGTCCAGATGTAGTTATATACTTAGAACATTTTCGTTTTTTTTTAATTCCAAATGTACACCACAAGCTCACATTCAACTATTGTTCATATCTACTTTCGGTATGACAAAACAATAGAAGGGTGTAGAAATGTTAATATTTGTTAGCTTAATTTCAATTCCATTTCCAATTCAATTCTGATTTAATATTATTACAAATTCGATATAATTTCAGTTTTATTAAAAGCAATTCCATTTTAGTTTAAAAGCCATTTGACATTTTCTTATTGCTCATGTCACCTAGTTAGACATGTGTAAACAATAGATTGGACTCCAGTCAAATGTTAATATAATTCAAAATATATAGTGTAACTACACTTACGGGTAATGAAATCCTTGACTACCAATTGTATTCCTAATCCATATTTATTCATTTTCACCATTTTATAATTTTTTTCTCACTTTGCTTTTAGATTGTAGTTTATAATCTACTTTATGCTTATCTTTTCTGCTCTTTGCTTTGTGTTTTACTGACTTGCTCACTAAAAGAAGAACAGATCACTCTTCTTTTGAGCATCATAAGTTATCATGTTCTTATTCGCTGTCCTTGGAAACTACAGTCTGGAGCCCTTCATCATCAACTTCATAATATTTATTTCTGTGCTACAGGAACAGTTTCTACAGCATTTCACATAGAGGGGCATCTTCGTGCTAGCATGCTATCGCCTATATGTGAATAAGTTATAAGGGAGAATAACAATGAACTGGAGTTCAAAATCAATATTTACTTCAAATTACAATGAAAAGTGTTCTGTTTCATATCATTATTATAAGACTGCCTACTCATCCACGTTGTTTGAAAAAAAAATTTAAAATATAACAGTTGTAATAAAAGGTACATTTTATTTTCATCTTATTATACTACTCTCAATAAACTTGTAGCTCTCTGATAAATACTCAGTTTTATAATGATCTGGCACCTTCATAAGTATTACATCACCCATGTTTCATCAAACTCCAATGTATATATGTCCTAATTTTAGTACTATTGTGTGTTTAAAAATTCCTACTGCATTGGGTAGTATCAGAAGCATATTGGAACAAGATCTGTGACTTGCATATTCCTCAGGATTCCACCATTGGATTGATTGCATTTCCACATATATGGAGGCTGTGTTGCTGCCAGACATTATGCTATATGTTTTTTATGTGTACCCATACTATGTATGGTACACATAATGCCGGCATCCGGGGTGACCATCCGTCATTCGTCCATCTGTCTGTCCATCCATCTGTCCGTCCATCCATCTGTCTGTCCGGTGTCCGTATCCATTTCTTTGGCATTCGATAACTTGAAAAATATTGCTTGGATTGTCAAGTTACTTTATATTTCTGTTCAGGTTACTGATGTGCCGAGCTGTATAGTTTTTGGTGTAAATCGGATAATTTGATCGCGAGATATTAACCCTTTATCTTTCAAATTGAAAATTCCTCCAATCCCTTTGGCATTCGATAACTTGAAAAATATTACTTGGATTGTCAAGTTACTTTAGATTTGTGTTCAGGTTACTGATGGGCCGAACTGTATAGTTTTTGGTGTAAATCTGTTATTTTGATCCTGAGATATTAACCCTTTATCCTTCAAATTGAAAATTTCTCCAATCCCTTTGGCATTCGATAACTTGAAAAATATTGCTTGGATTGTCAAGTTACTTTATATTTGTGTTCAGGTTACTGATGTGCCGAGCTGTATAGTTTTTGGTGTAAATCTGATAATTTAATCCTGAGATATTAACCCTTTATCCTTCAAATTGAAAATTCCTCCAATCCCTTTGGCATTCGATAACTTGAAAAATATTGCTTGGATTGTCAAGTTACTTTATATTTGTGTTCAGGTTACTGATGTGCTGAGCTGTATAGTTTTTGGTGTAAATCTGTTATATTGATTCTGAGATATTAACCCTTTATCCTTCAAATTGAAAATTCCTCCAATCCCTTTGGCATTCGATAACTTGAAAAATATTGCTTGGATTGTCAAGTTACTTTATATTTGTGTTCAGGTTACTGATGTACCGAGCTGTACAGTTTTTGGTGTAAATCTGTTATTTTAATCCTGAGATATTAACCCTTTCTCCTTCAAATTGAAAATTCCTCCAATCCCTTTGGCATGAGATAACTCAAAAAATATCAATCCGATTGTCATGTTACTTTATATATTTATTCAGGTTACTGATGTGCTGAGCTGTATAGTTTTTGGTGTAAATCGGATAATTTGATCGCGAGATATTAACCCTTTATCCTTCAAATTGAAAATTCCTCCAATCCCTTTGGCATTCGATAACTTGAAAAATATTACTTGGATTGTCAAGTTACTTTAGATTTGTATTCAGGTTACTGATGTGCCGAGCTGTATAGTTTTTGGTGTAAATCTGTTATTTTGATCCTGAGATATTAACCCTTTATCCTTCAAATTGAAAATTTCTCCAATCCCTTTGGCATTCGATAACTTGAAAAGTATTGCTTGGATTGTCAAGTTATTTTATATTTGTGTTCAGGTTACTGATGTGCCGAGCTGTATAGTTTTTGGTGTAAATCTGATAATTTAATCCTGAGATATTAACCCTTTATCCTTCAAATTGAAAATTCCTCCAATCCCTTTGGCATTCGATAACTTGAAAAGTATTGCTTGGATTGTCAAGTTACTTTATATTTGTGTTCAGGTTACTGATGTACCGAGCTGTACAGTTTTTGGTGTAAATCTGTTATTTTAATCCTGAGATATTAACCCTTTCTCCTTCAAATTGAAAATTCCTCCAATCCCTTTGGCATGAGATAACTCAAAAAATATCAATCCGATTGTCATGTTACTTTATATATTTATTCAGGTTACTGATGTGCAGAGCTGTATAGTTTTTGGTGTAAATCGGATAATTTGATCGTGAGATATTAACCCTTTATCCTTCAAATTGAAAATTCCTCCAATCCCTTTGGCATTCGATAACTTGAAAAATATTACTTGGATTGTCAAGTTACTTTATATTTGTGTTCAGGTTACTGATGTGCCGAGCTGTATAGTTTTTGGTGTAAATCTGTTATTTTGATCCTGAGATATTAACCCTTTATCCTTCAAATTGAAAATTTCTCCAATCCCTTTGGCATTCGATAACTTGAAAAGTATTGCTTGGATTGTCAAGTTACTTTATATTTGTGTTCAGGTTACTGATGTGCCGAGCTGTATAGTTTTTGGTGTAAATCTGTTATATTGATTCTGAGATATTAACCCTTTATCCTTCAAATTGAAAATTCCTCCAATCCCTTTGGCATTCGATAACTTGAAAAATATTGCTTGGATTGTCAAGTTACTTTATATTTGTGTTCAGGTTACTGATGTTCCGAGCTGTATAGTTTTTGGTGTAAATCTGTTATTTTAATCCTGAGATATTAACCCTTTCTCCTTCAAATTGAAAATTCCTCCAATCCCTTTGGCATGAGATAACTCAAAAAATATCAATCGATTGTCATGTTACTTTATATATTTATTCAGGTTACTGATGTGCTGTGCTGTATAGTTTCTTTTTATGTAAATCTGATAATTTGATCCGGAGATATTAACCCTTTATCCATCAAATTAGACACTCCTCCAATCCATTTCTATATGTACCCATACCTTGTATGGTGTACATAATGTCGGCATCCGTGGTGGCCCTCCGTCATACAGCTATCTACTAGTTGCGCGTATGGGTACACATCTGACGATTTCATTGGCCATTTTTTGTTTCAACTACAGTATATTCTCAATTGATTTTATTACAAAAATATTTTCTATTATTCAAGATGCTCAAGTCTTCTTTCCATTACAGGGGAGTAATGTCATAGTGCCCAAATTCTTTGATTGTAAACTGTCATTTAAATTTTAAAAAATTACCCGGTAACTCAAATTATTTAATGCATTAACCAAACATAAAGAACAGGTCATAAATTTGGAGGGTGGTGCGCGAGTATGTTGCTTTTTCAGTTAAGGCTAAATTCACTTAAAATTTCATAATACTCTCAGTGGTCATAATTTAATTATTGTAATCTCCAGTTATTCATCTCAGTTGTATTTCATGCTTGCCGGTAAGAAATAAAACTATAACAATCAGTGCTAAATTTTCGTGCAGTGTTCAGCCTGTCAGGCAAATTGGCTGATTAGCACCTGTGCTTCAGATAAAAGATATTAATTGCACCCATTTCCTATAGTCAATTGTTGAAAGATCATACCCATAGTTCTGGCCAACCGCTTTCTATGAGGGGATTGTTCACACCGTATTTGGCACTTAATACCTACCAACACTTGACAACCTTGGTGAAAATATAAATATGTCTGGGTGGTCAATCATCAAACCACTAATTGTTTGACCATCGGCCGTTTGAAATGAAATTGTGTTTAAAGCATATTTATATTCTTCCTTTTAAGGATCCCGGTAATGAGCTATTCCCCAAGACATACAAAGCTCTACTAAATATGCCTCTACCTGTAATACATAGATTCACACCCAAGTATTCACATTCACCCATTTCTCCCACTGTTATATCCCTGTATGATGTCTAGATGAGAACGTCCTATTTTGGTCGTGTTCAGTCAACCATGATGGTCACAGGGGCATGTGATCTAGATTCCTTTAGCACAACCTACAGGTTGTAATTATGAAGGAATTTCATTGTAAATGAAAGATGACTTGGTATAATGTCTAGATGAGAACATCCTATTTTGGTCGTAATTGGTCAACTGTGATGTCCACATGGGCAAGTGACCTAGATTTGTTTAGCACAGTCTACAGTTCATATTTATGAATTGATTTCATTGTAACTTGGTAGGATGTCTAGAGATGAGACTATCCTATTTTGGTCACAATCGGCCAGCCGTTACCTCTGCTTGGGCATGTGACCTAGATTCCTTTAGCACTGTCTACAGGTCATATTTATGAAGGGATTTCATTGTAACTTGGTAGGATATCTAGTTATTTCATCCTGTTGCCCTGTTTTGGTTGAGCTCAGACAACCATGAGGGCTGCACAAGTTCGAGTCTAAATTCCTTTTATTACAGTATACACCTCTTATTATTCTTGTTGAATGCATACTCTATAAGGAACAGAACTTAACGTCTTGTCAATTGTCATAATTTTTGTCTTATTTAATAATCCTTTCATAAACATGGACATCCTTTTTTTGTATGAGCTCTTGCTCTTAAAAACTTTCAACACAGCCTACAGGCCGTACTTATGAGGTGATTTCATTGCAACTTGGTTAAGTGACTTGGTGTTATGATGTCCAGATGGATTTTTGAATGAATGTCTGGATGAATTTCCCATTTTGGTTCAGATGATCAACCATGAGAGCCCTATGGGGCTTAAGGTTCTGACCGAATTCTTCTACCACACTCTACAGGTAGTTTTTTAGCTCACCTTGACAAAGACAAGCTGAGCTAATCTCATCGCTGTCCATCAGTTCATCATCCGTCCATCCGTCGACCATCAACACCATGTTTTGGTCTTCTCCTCCAAAACCACTGGGCTAATTCAAGTGAAAGTTTGTGTGAGTGATAGTCCCGAAGGGGCATTGCATTTTTGTTCAACTCAACATGCCCAGCCCCATAGGGAGGGATTGGGGGAAAATGCTCAAAAATATTTTTAAAATCTTCTTCTCATGAACCAGTGTGTACAGTGACTTGATATTTGTTATGGAGCTTCCTTTTGAAGTGTAGAATTAAATTTGTACAAATGAAGTTTGTGAAGCAATATTTGGCTTTGTGATGGGAGGGGTAAGATTTTTGGCCCCACCCAAAATTTCTATTTTCTGAACCGAAGGTCCAGTTTGAACCAAATTTGGTATGTGGTATTATTGGGTCATA
Source organism: Pictodentalium vernedei (assembly GCA_031216915.1). Classification (NCBI taxonomy): domain Eukaryota; kingdom Metazoa; phylum Mollusca; class Scaphopoda; order Dentaliida; family Dentaliidae; genus Pictodentalium; species Pictodentalium vernedei. Next base: position 414,099,195 of record CM062296.1, read on the forward strand.
AGTACTGGACTCATGCAAAAAACATAATTCCTGCATCCCCATGGGAACCCTGGGAGCTAAAAATAGAAATATTTTCAAACGCCCATATTTCCCAAACCATATGGAACAGAGAGCTGTTATTTGGTATGAAGCATCCTTAGGACCAGTAGAAGTGAATGGTAAAAAAATTGCCATCAGTTACGTTAGAGTGTTCTGTAATGGGCATCGAAAAAATGCTGAGTCAATATATTTGCAAAAATTTAAAAAAATCTTTTCTCCAGAATCAATCATCAGAATCTTTTGATATTCAGTATACAACATTCATAGGGGGGTCAGATACAAGTTTGTTAAAATAAAGCACATTGGTTCATATTTGGACTCAATACATTAGCCCGAATTTTTAACTTAGGGTAATATGGGGAATATTCTTCAAAATTTTCTTCGTCAGAACCACCAGTCAGAATCATTTAATGTTTGGTATACATCATTGTTATGAGGGTCAGATTCAAGATTGTTCAAACCAAGTCCCTAGGTTAATATTTGGGCTTCCTACGGAAGCCCAAATTTGAACTTTGTTCAATATGGGGGATAATTTTTAAAATCTTCTTCTTCAGATCCACCAGTCAGAATGCTTTCATGTTTGGTATGCAACATCTGTAGGGGGGTCAAATTCAAGTTTGTTCAAATCGGATCCCTAGGTATATATTTAGGCTCTCTATGGTAGCCCAAATTTTTATTTAGTGCAGTATGAGGAAATTTCTTTAAAAATCTTCTTCTTCCAATCCACCAGTCAGAATGCTTTCATATTTTGTATACAACATCTCTAGGGGGATCCGATTCAAGTTTGTTCATTTTGAGTGACTGGGTTAATATTTGGGCTCCATATGGGAACCTGAAATTTAACTTAGTAAAATATGAGGGAATTTCTTCAAAAATCGTCTTCTTCAGATCCACTGGTCAGAATGCTTTCATATTTTGTATACAACATCTCTAGGGGGGGTGGGGGGGGGGGGGGGGGTCAGATTCAAGTTTGTTCAAATCGGATCCGTAGGTTAATATTTGGGCTCGCTATGGTAGCCCAAATTTTAACTTAGTGAAATTTCTTCAAAATTTCTCTTCTTCAGATCCAACAGTCAGAATGCTTTCATATTTGGTACACAACATCTCTAGGGAAGTCAGATTCAACTTTGTTCAAATCAAGAGTCTGGGTTAATATTTGGGCTCCCCATGGGAGCCAGAATTGTCCATGTTGCTGAAGAATTAAAAATTTTGTATTCAGTACCCTCTAGAGGTGTGTAACTAAGATTAATCCACATAGGTTGTATCAAGGGGCTTCATAGGGGAACTCTACATTTTACATTATGATCAACTGAAGAAAAGGCATGATGCCAGGATTATTTTTGTCGCTCCTGAGGGACTCGAGGATTGACAGTGTATCCTATTGAGATGGATTGCTTAATGTAGACTCATTCTTGGCCTCTATTTATATTGTGTTCTGTTCAAGATGAGCGTTTCAGGCCCTGTGGGGCCTCTTGTTTTGGAATGAGTTTACTGTAACTTGGTAACTTTTCTTGACATGCATTAACTGTGAGGGCCACATCAACCCAGGCCTCAATTCTTTAGTACTGTCCACATCTCAAATTATTCTTGTTCAAAACATTGCATGTGGGATACAGAACTTAATTCTCAGTTACCGTGGAGCCCACTTAATTGGTTATCTCTTAACTGAATAACCCTGTTAATTGAATATAATTTCCTAACACAAAACCATTTACCATACCTCCGGTACAAATTTGACCTGTTAATCGAATATAGATTATAGAGTAATCTCCTGTTAATTGAATAACGAACCTTGTAACCTGTTGAGAAATTACCCTGACTCTCCCCCATTTCCCTTTGTTTATAGACCTATTTGGCCTCAGTACAAACAATATAGGCATTTAATCTATTATATCTTGTTTGACAGAGCTCATGGAGCTCTGTCAAACAAGATATAATAGAATAAATGCTAAGTTTATCTCTAGAATACAGGAAAGTAACACTATCCCTGTTAATTGATTACTCCTGTTAATTGAATAATTTTCATTGGCTAAGTGGCTATTCAATTAACAAGGTTCCACTGTATCACATTTCCTGTCTTATTTCATAATCCTTTCATAAACATTGAACATTATTTTCATCAAACACTCACTACACACAGTCATTTTAAGCTGCAGTGTCATTGACACTTTCATGTTTTTGACTTCTGACCAGCATCCAGTCAAGTTGGTTCAACATATTACAGTTGCCTTTAATTTATAGCTGACCCCCAGAGTAAACCACTTAAATTTTTCCAGTGACCATAGAAATATGAAATATCTATAATACAGTGGAGTCCACTTAATGGGATATCTCTTAATTGAATAACCATATTAATTGCATATAACATTGAAACACCAAACATTTAGCATACCTTCAGTACAGATTTGGTCTGTTAGTTGCATATAGTCTATAGAGTAATCGTCTGTTACTTGAATAAAAAATCTGGTAATTTATCATAAAATTACTTTGACGACTTCCAAATTTCCTGTGTTTGGCTTCAGAATGTCAAATATAAGCATTTAATTTCTTATATAACTTTTTGATAGTGCTCTTTGAGCTTGATCAAAGCATATGCAATAAATGTTTACTTTATCTCCAGAATATTGGAAAATGACAAACTCCTGTTAATTGTATACTCCTGTTAATTGAATACTCCTGTTAAATGAATATATTCCCACTGGCAAAGTGCCTATTTAACTGGTTGAGTGCTGGAAGCCCATATTTGGGCTCTATTCTGAATTAGAGGTGCCACAACATAAAGCCTTCTTCTTTGAAGTGATATTATTTAGTGTGTGAGGATTTATTTTTCTTCCTACAATTCATGGGAGAGTGCCCATAGGCACTTTCCTATAAATTGTAACAAGGCAAAGACATGTGAACAAATTTTGATAGCCAAATATAATCTACCACTCTACCAGTTAAGTAACAGTGTTTCCTTGTACAGTGGAGCCCACTTAATTGGTTATCTCTTAACTGAATAACCCTGTTAATTGAATGTAATTTCCTAACACAAAACCATTTACCATACCTCCGGTACAAATTTGACCTGTTAATTGAATATAGATTATAGAGTAATCTCCTGTTAATTGAATAACAAATCTTGTAACCTGTTGAGAAATTACCCTGACTCTCCCCCATTTCCCTTTGTTTATAGACCTATTTGGCCTCAGTACAAACAATACAGGCATTTAATCTATTATATCTTGTTTGAAAGAGCTCATGGAGATCTGTCAAACAAGATATAATAGAATAAATGCTAAGTTTATCTCTAGAATACAGGAAAGTAACACTATCCCTGTTAATTAAATACTCCTGTTAATTGAATAATTTTCATTGGCTAAGTGGCTATTCAATTAACAGGGCTCCACTGTACTTAAAAAAGGTTTTGTACTTTTAGGATTAAACTGTCCAACATGCTATTTTACAGTAGAATGTTAATTCATAATTACTTAAGAAACATATTGTTAGTGACATGGAATGAATAAATTCCATAACCTGGTTGCTGGTCATTATTTATTTTTCAATGAGCAGAGAGATATGATTTTTTTACAAAGATTTAATTCATCATTTTTGTTTTGAGCCAACAACGCCACAAGGAGAAACTTGTTGTCTGCTTGTTCTTTTCAACCATCTAATTGAAAATTGGGGGTGTATCTGGTGTCAAAAGGTTATGAACTGATGCATTCTTAGTGCAGTAATAAAACTTTAAAATCATTTCTTGGCTGGTGATTTATTTCATTGTATTGATGATTACTTAACTCATTGTAAGCTGCTGGCTGAGTATCCTGTGTAGTACAACTTTATTTCAGCATTCTCAGACAGGTAAATTGAAGGTGAGTGATATATCATTCATCTGTATTCTGGGTCGGCATATTTCTCCTAGTGCTTTACTATAATGCTTTCTTGATTCCAGAAACCTTTGGAAGATTAGTACTGCTTGTTTTCTGTAGAAATGTTTTTTTCTGGTATAATACTTGCTAATCAGTGCCTAGACATGTGTCTTCTGAATGAGTCTTTAACTGGCAAGAGTGGGCTGAACTTGATTTTATACTTGTGTTTCAGGTGTGATATAGCTATGGATGTCGAATTTGAACTCGGAACTTCACCCACTATAAACAAACAGCCTCATTTTTCTCTCTCTAGAGTATGAAGTAAGCTCTTGATGCTTTAAACCTTATCTAACGAATTGGCTGCACCCGCCTGCGTAAATGACAAATTAAGCAGTTGGAAAAAATTTTTTTTTTTTTAAATTTTACCAAAACCATATCATGTGATCCCTCATTGGAATAAGCTTACCGAGCTCATTCCTATGAGGGATCACATGATATGTGCTTTTGTTTAACTTTTTAGAAATTTTTGTTAAAAACAATAATTAAAATAATAAATTTTGATATCGTCTGCAATTGGGTAAAGGGTTATTTATTTATTTATTGGTGTTTAAGATCACATACTTATGGACATTGGCTAATTGTGACCATGACAGTTTTACAGGTGGAGGAAGCCGGAGTACCCGGAGAGAACCACCGAGCAACGACGAGCAACTGTCAGCTCTCAACATTCTAACTCTGTTTAAGCTCTGCTAAAGTAGGGTTACAGCATTGAAGACATGCTCACCATCGTCGTGCAGAACAACTTAGTACACGGCGTCATCGTGCCCCCTTTTAGGCAACCGGGATAAAGTGCCTTGCCCAAGGACACAATGCAGGTCGTTCCAGATGGGGATCGAACTCGAGACCTCTAGCATAGCAGTCCAACAGTCTCCCACTGAACCACTGCGCTCCATGTTACAGGGTTAAAGCAGTCATGATTTGATGCAGTCAGCAGTGCTTCTGATAAAATTTGTTCAAAGAAATTCTTTTCTGATTCTGTCAGCCAATCAGTTTTCAAGTTGTTGGAAATGGTTTGGTTGACAAATAATTGGCAAAAAAATCTAATGGGCTTGCAAATATGTCATCAGGTCTTTGTTAATTTCTTATCTGTTATCCCTATAAACAGACATGTGTTGATAAAGTTGTTACTAAATGCTACTGTGAGGCAATGTGTGATTTATAATGTTACATTCTTGAATGGTGTACACCTGTTATTCAGCATTCTGAAGAATCCAATGTGTAATAAGATGATTTATGAGTTGTGGGCGAGCTAACTGCACCTTGTACCTATCTGCTCTTTTATCCATTCAGTGTTTCTGTGCCAAGGTCAATTTGCTCATACCAAATTACTCCAGAGCATTGCTGAAGGTTTTGACATTGCCTTGTACAAGCCCAGGAAAAAAGAATGGAGTTACTGAAAATCAAACCTTATTGCCAGACATTTGTTTTTAGAAAAATGTTGTCTGCCTATATTAACAAATGGCACTTGCTTTGAAACAAATGCTCAGGTTCTGCTACTTTTTTCATTCACTTTTATCAAAGCTGTCTGGGTCAGAGCATCTACTGTACAATAGCCACATATGCAGAAAGTGACCTTAAACACCAATAAATAGAAAATTAAATACTCTACATCAGCAAAGGTAACTTCACTGAACTTTCATCTTCATAGTTTTAAGCTGATTCAGTGAGTTTTCAGTTCTTAAATTTTGTCCCGATTCACGAGAATCAGTTTTGATTATTGTGAATTCCTGCTGCAAGAATCAATTTTCAGTTCTCAGTGTGATATTTCAGAGTACTATATTACCTTCACCCTTTTTTAGACAATCTTTTTTTTTCCAGGCAACACTTTTTCAGAATTTGTCAATCTCTATAAATTATCATGAGTATGAACTTAAAAAAAATGGTTTCATGTAAAGTTATGGATGTAAATAACTGTTCTGGCAACAAGTTTACTATGTGTTCCCGCCTTCTATTAATGTGAGAATTGTAGCACATTCCAGTGAATTTAGTTGCAAGCCTTTCTCAAACCTGAAAAATATTGTAACTATACTGTTCTGGAATCAAACAAAAGTAGCTATAATTTACTATGGAGCATCTTCTTGTAAACATAGTAAGAGAGGCTCCTGCTCCAAATGTTCTCTCCTCGGATATATTTGCTGCTGTTCTTCACATACCCCACATCTTGTATTTATATGCTTTCCTTTCTTATTATATTCATTGTCTCATGTCTGTGTCATACTATGTGTAAATGTTATTTATCATTATACTGGTATTGAAAACAGTAAATAAATAATAGCAAGGAACCATTTGATAATCCCTAATAAAAAACATACGCTTTATATACAGTTAAAACTAGAAGTCCTGTCATGAATAGTGCGCTTCTCAAGGCTTAATTGCGCGTTGGAATTGCGCGCAATTGCCATATCGAATGGCATCCAAAGCACGGCAGGTTCTCTTGGATACTCATAGCAAACACATGCAATGTTTCTGCCAATGGACCTCCGGGTTACCCGGAGGTCCATTGGCTGAAACATTGCTTGTGCACAGGCCATATGTACAGAATTTGATAGCTATACTTGGGCCATAACGCGTACATTAACGCGTATATCAACGTGCTATTTGTGCGCATTTCATGACAGGACTTATAGTTTTAACTGTATTTGCTGCACTTTAACCCTTAGGGACCAGTTCCAATTTTTGTGAGTTTCTTGTCTTCCGTGTACGTGTTGAAAACATGTTCCAACATAAGGCTTTTGTGGTCTTGCTGATGGAAGTTACAGTACCTTAGCAGTGGTTTATATTGAAGTCTTGGCTGCCTGTACAGGCAGCCACAACTTCACTAGACACCACTGCTAAATCAGTGCTTTACCTTATTATGAGAGAGCAAAAAAAGTAGAATTCCCCAGACCTTTAAAGACATTTTTAAAATCTATGTCAAGAATCAAATACAAATCAGAGATAATTCTCATTGTTTTCCTTGCAAGATTCATTTATGAGAATCAGTTTAAATTCTTGCATGAATTTTAAGCCCTGGTCTTGGAATTTACAAATCCCTAGCCAAGAACCTGGAGAGTCCTTAAATTTTTAAACCTTTGAAAACTCTTGAAGAAATGGGATATCAGATTGTGCAAGCAGAAGAGCTTCATTTTAGCAATACTGTGCTGAATATTGTTGGAATGGTTCTTCTCAGCCCCATAGAATGTCTGCTATAATAGATTGAGAACCATGTCTTAGATTGTGCATATATATGATTGTGATATGGCATTATCCCTTTACCATAACAAATTAGATGTATCTGTCTGCATAATTGAAAATTTAGCATTTGAACAAAATTAATTTTCAATGAGGAGACATATGAGATGTTTGTGGGGGATATATAATATAGAAATGGGGTCTGTCTGCCCATCCAGGCTTAGCAGAGGTACATTGTGGAGTTTACAATTTAGGTTCTGTGGTAGTTGTGGGGTTGGGATAGTACTGCAACCACTTGTAGGGTTATTTTTTGCACTGTGGGGTTAATTTTTTTACCTTGTGGGTATGGGGTTTAACATGGGAAAAACTCCATAAGTAAGAACGTGTAAGAATGTCCATTCATCTGTCCGTCCATCCGTACAACTTTAGACCTTCATATCTCAGTCAGTGGATGCTGGATTTAAATGATCTTTGGTATGCTGATAGAACACCATGGGGGGAAAGGATATTCTCAAGTAACAGGTTTTGTTCATTTTTTTTCTGCAGTCATGGGTCTTTTTCCTCTTTTTTCGACTTAGAAACCCTTCAACTTAGAAATCCTTGGCAGGGTATACTGGTGGCATTGCACCTTGTTGACATTTGGGGAAAAATTTGAAAATCAAAATTAAATTAACAAATTTTAATATCATGTGTATTGGGTAAAGGGTTACAATTGAAAATATTGAGTACAACCTTCCTCAGATTACTTGAACATGTAACAATGAAAACCTCTTTGAGGAGAGCTCCTTTGTTTTTGCGGTAGACAATCCTTGAAAATCTTTGAATTCCATGAACTGACTACTCATTAAGTGTGGAACCATGTGATGATATGCCATAATTTGATTGGAAAGGGATCAATGAGAATATATCACAATAAGAGCATTAATCAGAGATACACAAAGACACTAAAATATGATGATGTTATCAGATGGAGTTGTTGTGAAGTTGATAGGGTTAAGAAACAAATGTGTACCAATCCAAAACACTGACAGCTGGTTCCTCTCAAGTGGCTTTCAGTATCCATTAAAAAAAATCAAGTACCACTTAAAAAAATTTCAAGTGAATTGTCACATTTCTTTTCAATTTAATGCTTTTGTTTGCTTGAGAGCCGAAGGCCAATTTTGTAAGGAAAATCAAATATCCATGTGGATCGTTGGATTAATTGAATTTATTTTTAAATAAAAAGGCAGAAAGGTATTTTTGTGGTTCTTTTCATTCAGATTGGAACATAATTTTTTTTTATTTAAACATATGGTTTTTCTGCACCCAAGGCTGCATCTTTGCATTGGCAGTGACTTGATGTTAAATTAACCCTTTACCTAACTGAAAAGCAGACGACACTTGCAAAAAAATTTCTTGAATAACAAATTTTTTTCATTTTTTGTCTGAAAAACATAGGTTAGACCCCTCATTGGAACGAGCTCGTTCCAACGAGGGGTCATAACCTTTGTTTTTGAGAAAAAAATGAAAAAATAATGAAAATTAATTGGAGATTTTAGAGAATAGCACTGACCGGTTTTGGCCGTTACGTTGGGTAAAAGGTTAAACTGTATTTATTTCTAAAGTATAAAACACAATTTTAGCACAATAGAAGCATACAACAAATAAGAAAATAGATTCAGCAGCCAGCTAAAAGCTAAAACTCTGCTTTTTCCAGTTATATATTTTTACTAATGAAACAACAAAAGCGGCTGTTAATTATGAACACATTATTACATTCACATGCTCAGAGCCCAGCATGGGTGCATGTATATTGTTAACCGCAAAAAACACTATCTACCCCATAATGAGGTTTTTGAGGTAACAGCAGACTAACTCGTACCCAGTGATGGGTCCCGCCCATTCATGTTGTACTATTTTTTACACTTTATCTATGTTTACAATGATTAGGATGCAGGAGAGAAAGGAGTGAAATGTAACTGAGAAAAGGATTATGTGGAATGACAAGGTGTGCCAAACCTTATTAGAGGGGAAGGAAACTTTCACTGGTGGGGGAAGGGGGATGTGCTTTTTACTGAATCCGTCCTTGGAACCAGTATTTTTTCCAATCAAGTTGAAATTTTTTTCTTCTTCAAACTGCAACTTACGACTCTTCAATGGAAAGAGCTTTTTGCATGCTGCTAGTGGATGAGATTCTTGCCACATAAGTATAATTTGGGCATATTTAACAAATTTCCCACCTTTAAGTTCAATTGACTTTTTGAGTTAAATTTAGATGAATTTTCCATCAAATCTGGTCATGGCTGCTTCTTAGCAGCCTTGACTAGATTTGATGAAAAATATTTTGTAAATGCTCATTGGGTTCAGTATTTAAAGCCCTAGAATATACTTCCTGCAATACCATGCATGAATTTTGCCCCAATGAAATGAGTTAAAGTGGTGAAAATGGTCCTGGCTCCAACAAAATAGAGTTATGTAGTGTTTTCTACAACTGCCTCCAAGCTGTCTGAATAATAATGAGACCATTGATATTTAGACAAACGAAAGAACAAAAATAGCCAATACTCAGAAACGATAGAGTGCTAATTACTCAAGTGATATTTTCTATGAATGTACTCACTCGTAGCAAAGTCTTGTTATAAAATACATTTTCAAAGCAAAGGTGATTACCTTTTTCCTCTCCTGTCGCCATATTGATTGCTTCCAATCAGTTCCAAGTATCTGTGGAAGACATTAGGACTCCGGAACAAATGAATAATTTGTGAGGTTGAAAGATATGGGAGTATTTCAGCAATTTGTAGAGGATAACTGTCAAAGAAATTCAGTTAAATCATGAAATATTGGAAATGGATCTGGCTTTTTTTTCCATAAAAACTTGTTTTATGGGGTAAATTGACAGATCTATCCTATATTTATCTAGGTACTCATTTCAATTTGTTTGAGAATAGGAAAGAAATATGTGTACTCTATCAGCAGATGATCTGAGATGGAAAATTTGATTTTAAGTTAAAATGGAATTGTGAGATAAATTTTATAACCAGCAATAAGAAATTTCATTCCAATTTTCCATTTGTCATGTCAGCAGAATTATCCTTGACTCATGGGAGCATGGTAGCTCTATGGTGAGAGCATTGGACTTTAAATCAAAAGGTTGATGATTTGATTCTGACTGCATTTTGTAACTGCATTACGTCCTTGTGCAAGACACTTAACCTTTACCCCACAAAATGTCCAAAACTGACCAGCGCTATTCACACAAATTGCTAATTAATTTTCATTTTTTTGTCTCAAAAACATAGATTATGACCCCTCTTTGGAACAAGCTCATTATGAGGTCATAACCTATGTTTTGAGACAAAAAATGAAAAAAATTTGTTATTCAAGTATTTTGTTTGCAAGTGTCATCTGCTTTTCATGTTAGGTAAAGGGTTAATAAATATTGCCTATGTGCGTGCATGGTGGCACTGTGTACCAAGGCATACAGCACATCGATGGTGCACTCGCCTTCAACCACTGCTAACTCTGCTTATGCAGAATTTGTTAGTTGGAGAGTCTGACAGTTGCTTGCTGCTACTCACTAATTTTCTCCAGGTACCCTGGCTTTCTCCACTTGTAAAACTGTTTGATACAATGTGACCCTGGCTCTTGAAAGTGTTTTTAAACTCCAGTAAACAAACAATCCCTGACCTATTTTCAAACAGTGATTTTTAGCTCAACTTGACATCAAGTATGAGCTATTGGGATGGATTGAAATCCGTCATCCATCCGTACCTCCATACCTCTGTCCATCCACAATTCCATTAGCACACCCTACAGGCCGCATGTCTCACCAGATCTTTTTCAAATCCCATATGTAGCTTTGGTGTGATGTCCAGATGGGAACTATCGATTTTTTTCTGAATTTTGTTGAAAAACATGGACACTGGTGGGCATTTTGGATTTGGCCTATAAATTGTCAACAATTCCATTAGCACGGCCGCATCTCTCACCTGATCTTTTTCAAATTTTGGATGTAGCTTTGGTGTGATGTCTAAATGGGAGCTATCAAATTTTTCTGAATTTCTTTGAAAAACATGGCCGTTAGTTTCCATTTTGGATTTGGTATATAAATTGTCAACAATTCCATTAGCACTCCCTACAGGATGCACCCCTTACCCGATCTTTTTCAAATTTTTATATGTAGCTTTGGTGTGATGTCTAGATGGGAGCTAGTAAATTTTTTCTAAATTTCATTGAAAAACATGGCCCCCCCCAGTGGCCATCTTGGATTTGGCATATAAATTGTCAATAATTCCATTGTGATCCATCATCCATCCATACCTCCATACCTCTGTCCATCCACAATTCCATTAGCACACCCTATAAGCTGCATCCCTCACCCAATCTTTTTCCGATTTCATATGTAGCTTTGGTGTGATGTCTTTTCTGTTGAAACTTGAGTGAATGACTTGGCATTACAGGAACTTTCTATTTAGTTCAGTTCCTTCTTAGTCAAGTTGAGCTGCAGTGTCATGGACTTTCATTTTTCCATGCTGGATATCCTGGGAAGGGTTGGAAAAATAGAATGCCTGAATGCCCACATAGACACCATGTTCCACAATTTGGGCGTGTCTAACATAAATTACCACACATAAAAATTATGTTAACTGAATGGGCAACAATAAACCATCAATTTTCCCAGATGTCTTCTTATAAAACAAAACTAATGCATAAAACTTGAACAGTTGCCTTTTCAATCTCTGATATTGAAGATCTTTCTGAAAGTTGCCTTAATTCTTTTCTTAAAATGACTAGAAGACAACACTTGGCAAAAAAGTTTTTTGAATACCTGAAATTTTTTATTTTTCTGCTTTAAAAAATTACACCTCATTTGAACGAGTCGATTCCAATAGGAATCATAAGCTATGTTTTGGAGAGAACATTTGTAAATATAATAGAATTTGAATGAAGATTTTTAAAAATAATTGTGACCAGATATGGCCCTTACATGAGTTACAGGGTTAACTGATAATGTTCCCAGCATAGAGTATATTTTTGACAGAAGTGGGAAGACAGTTTCAAGATGTTTTGGCTTGGCAGTGTTTCAGTCTGGGATGTGATGCTTCAGTCTTCTTATGTGAAGCTGAAATGTCAGAGGCCAAAAATCTTCAAACTCAAAATGCCTGGTTTCTTGAAAAGACACAATGCATGATTCAGAATGAAGCATGCTTATCTTTTGATTGTCTGCAACCAAACACAGACAACACCCTCTAGTTTTTCGTAACAGAAAAATGGATGCGTGACTACAAGCTACCACAAACTTTTGGGGTAGTACTTGTATGCTCTTAGCTTATTAGGTACAAGAAGTCCATATTTAGATTTTCATTGAAAAGGTCAATATACAGCAAAAAGGCATCATATTCTTTTGATATACTTCCTATCCAAGAAGAAGCAAATGTCATTTTGTTCATAGCGACCTGTCTTGCTGCAAGTTGCTTGTTGCAAGTTTCTCTGCCTATAGGAATCCTCCAGTTAACTGTAACAAAACATGGTTAGTATAGTTTTACAAGTCATCGTTGGAAACTCGGTTTCACCAGGGGTTTGACCTCAGCCCTTTCCAATAACTTTAAGAAAACAAATATTGATAAATCCTGATAACTGAAACTGATCAAGCAGTTCACTCGTGATGTTCGTTCTTGTCATGGGAGCCTCAGGAAGTGGATCAATATTTGCTAACATATATTCTGGGTTATGTGTAAGGGATGTCTGATCGGCAAGCTTATAATAAATGGAGTGGTTCGTCATTTTTTTACAGCAAATGGCATAGTAGGAGTTCGAGCTCACTCTGAGAGAGTTTCCTTTTGTACTAACTGCCTAGAGGAACTATACTGAACCATGCACACCACTCAGCCACCGACAGATCCAAAAAGGGAATGCCAGTTAACCAAGGATACATGTGGCAGAACAGAACATAAGGAATACTCATTTATTATTATTAGTGTTAAAATATTACATCACTTATTTCTTCATACCACACCTCACTGGAAATTAGCGAGAACATCTCTTTTTCAAATTTCCTGAGTGAGAGAGCTCTTAATTAGTTAATTTTGGTCTGTTTTCAGCTCATTCGGACAATAACTTAAATTAATGTGAGTGGATTTGATTTTCTTATAATGAAAAGCCTCACAGGTGCAAAAAAAACTCGACTCCCACATTGGCAATACGTAATCCCTGTTGACTAATGCAATTAATGTACATGGTACTATAATTCATTTTCTGCATTGGCATGTTGTTTCTACAAAAATTCAGGTAAATGCACAATTGGGTTTTCAAATGTCTAAGGCAAGAACTAATCATCTGCGAAAGACAAAAAGGAAATCTATTAAAATAACATGTGTGGTCATTGTGAAAAGTTATGCTTGGCTTGAAAGTATTGTAAATATTCTCCTTTGTAGAAATACCATCCATTACCATTGCTTTTTTCCTCCTCTAATGGGGAATGCATCTTCAATTATTTTCTACAATAAAAATTAGTAGTACAAAGATTGCTAGACTTACTGAAATTACCTTATCATGAAAGACAATATTGATTAAGGTGAAAAATGCTCAGTTCTCAACAGCGGGATACTCATCTGATTATAAATTTATAGATTACAATGACAAGTGAGAGAATTACTAAACATATTTTTTCATGTCGTGTGTCGACTTTCATTAACTAGGAGTCAGCAAGATGGAGAGGGAGAAAATCAAAGAAATATTATTGATGGAATAAGAAGGAAAGTCAGGTGCAAAACTATTTGTTTTTCTTATTTGTAATTTCAAGGTTGTTGTGATCAAAGATGGGAGAAACAGTTTTAAAAACACTGTCAATGCCTCAGATTACCTGTAAAGCTTAAATTTTCTTTTCTCTCAATTTATCCTTGTTTAACTTTTTAACCTGGTATTTAAAACCTCTTGTGAATACATATTGCTAACTTATTTTGGGCATGGGACACTATAAGAGATAAGAAAAAAAATTGTGTAATTCTGAGCAGCATAACTTTGTAGGCTACAAGATCCTTTAATATTTTCAGCCCACAGCCATAGGACAGCAGGTTGAAAATATTAATAATAATAAAACTTTGGCCAGTTGCTGGGTTGGCTTAGTTCTCCAAAGAGAAAGCCTTCATTTTCATGTGCCCCACTAGTTTCTTCTTTCCCATTACACCTCATCTCCTCCCAGCATTCAGATTCAAACTGCTTAATTTCCCTTACAGCCTCCCTATCCTCACTAAGCTTACCAATACTCTTTCTTGACTTCCCACTTTTCCATCTAACCTTTCTGTTCTTGTTCCATTCCTTCATGTAAACTGTCAGTGAATCATTCTATTAAACTGTTATTTTGGGCATTCTGTATATCTCCATCCCCATTCCTCTCGATGGTTACCGGACTCCATATTCAGCTGCAAGATAAAATTATAATTATCCTTTTAATCTGTTGTGCATAAATTTTTGTGGATAGAAAATAGTCAAATTTAATGGCATGATGAAACAAAACAGCTTTGTTTATTAAGGGCAGGTGCAACTGAACAGATAGTTATATAAAAATAAGCAACATGTACAATCACAACACCCCCACACAAAAAGTTAAGAATAAACCTTTTTTATTAATGAGGGTGGGGGGGGGGGGGGCAGATGTCCTAAGTGCAAAACGAACAAATGGGAGAGGGAGCAAGTGTCCTTGGTGAAAAAACAACAGGGGGCAGGTGTCCTAGGTAAAAAAAATTGGGGGGCAGGTGTCCTAGGTAAAAAAAAAAAGACAGTGGGGGGCAGATGTCCCCTTATGTTAATTTTACTGGGGGGTAGATGTCCTAGATTCAAATCAAAAAGAAGGATTACCCAAATTTCCAGTAAAACCACATCATTTAACCCCTTATTGGAATAAGCTCATTCCAATGTGTGGTCACATGATCTGGTTTTGTTTTAATTTTTTCTTTTTCACATGCTCAGTTTGTAAATTACATCAGCAATTGCAGTCAGTTAATTAGGTAAGGGGCCAGCCAACTGATTCAACCAATTAGCTGAAATTATATTCTTCAGAATGATATCATTCAAGAGCTCATTCTTTAATGTGTTAAAAATCCCCCCCCCCCCCCCCCCCCTGAAATTGCAAACTGTATTTGGCCATTATCTGTGTTGATAGTCTTGCACACTGCAATTGCATTGAATAAGTCAATGTTGAAAGTGTTTTGTGATTTATTCGTTATATTTCCATATTCCACATTGAACACATCTTGCATCTTAAAATGCACAGGAGACCTAATGGCTATGTCTCTCTGACTAACTGGATTAGATATGAATTGAACTTGTTCTGAACTAATTTGTCGCAAATAATATTTCATTGCCAGTAGTTTTTTAGGCTCCACAAATCAGTTTTACACACCTTTGGAGTGTATTTTGAAGCTGATGCCAGACAGATATCCTGATAGAGCAGTTTCTGCATTCTACCAATCTTATGTTCAATGGATAACTAAAAAATAAATGAAGATTTATAGAACTGACTATATTGTTGCAAATTATTCAGTATTTTAGATGGAGCTTTTTTGAATTTAACCTGCAACAGTATTAATTTTTGTCAAGTTTTTTCAACCTTTCTTGTTAGCTCAATGACTTGGAACAGATATCAATGGATTTGGTTGGTAAATATTTGGTATATGAGACTTTCTTAACAATGTCTTGAACGAGTTTGAAAACCGGTGCAGTTTGGCAATACTGAGTAGAGTTTTTGCCCTTAATTAGTTAATTTTTGCCTGTTTTCAGCTCGTTAGCATGATAGCTTCAACAAATATCAATGGATTTGGTCAATTTTTGAAATGTGAGGCTTTCTGAACCATGTCTTTAATGAGTTAAAAAACTGGTACGGTTCAGCCATACTGAATGGAGTTATGGCCTTTAATTAATTAACTGTTGCCTGTTTTCAGCTCTTTAGTGTGATAACTTGAACAAAAGTCGATGGATTTGATCAATATTTGGTATATGAGACTTTCTTAACAATGTCTTGAATGAGTTTATAAACTGGTGCAGTTTGGCCATACTGAGTGAAGTAATGGCCCTTATTCATGCCTCGAAATAAGCAGACTGTCACCTGCAGAATGAGCTCTCCTGAGGGTAAATTTGGTAGCAGGGTAGCATCACTAAATTTACCCTCTGTGAACCTCCATCTGAATCAAGGTCTCAGGCCTAAACAGAAAGAGGTACCCAGATGATAAATTGGCACACTGTATGAGATAGCATTACCAAATTCACCCTTTGGGCACCTCATTCTATAAATGACAGATTGCTTATTTCCAGGCTTGCCCTTAATTAGTTACCTTTTGCCTGTTTTTAGCTCATTAGCGCAATAACTTGAACAAATATTAATGGATTTGACTTTGTTATAATGATAAGCCTAACAGGTGTGAAAACACTCGACCCTGCATTGGCAATTTGCAATCCATGTAAATTTTGATCCTAAAGACATCTAAAACACCGAAAGAAGGAGCTAATTTTTTGACAGGAACAGGCTTTGTAGCAAAAGAAAGGGTTCTTTTTTCAGGCTGGAAATAGATATTGTAATAAGTTGTTATATCACAACTTGTGTGAAGAAGTAAAAGTTTTCTGTCTTAGAATTTGCCTGAAATTAAATAGTATTCGGTAGGCTGAAGGCTGGGGTGATATTGGGAGGGAAGGAATTTGTTCCCTTACAGTATTTTGTCAAAGTGATTCCTGCCCCACAATTAAAAACCTGCAGTAGATTTGTTTTTTTAAATCTGTTGAATAATTTCTTGATTTATCAAGAAGTTTTCCGAGTGTTCGGTTCAGAAGGTTCTTTTTAGTGCAACGGTGGGCTCACCATTTATTTCTGTTTCAGTTGAATTAAATTGTAATTTTTAACTGCGACAATCTGCTCTACATGTGGCAAGGTTGGTTTGTCTGTCTGTCTGTCTGTCTGTTTGTTGGTTGGTCTGCTCTGACCAAGTTTTTAAACTCAATAATTTCAAAATACATGGAGGAATGATATCATATGTGGTATGGAAGTGTATCTATTGATGTACACCCCCATGTTCAAAGTAGATGTCTTTTTGGAGTATTTCTGTCAAGAGTTATTATCCTTTGTGGACTTAGAATTTGTTTCATTTTTACTATCCATCGCAGCTTGTAAGAATAATGTAACTCTTTACCTAACATCTAGTGATTTGACACTTGCAACAAATGTCTCAAATATTAAAAATACTTCCCCCAAAACAGCTTATCACTGCCCTCATAAGGTCAAACACGCTTGTTCTAATGAGAGTCATAAGCTGTATTTTGGAAGCAAAAAATTGATTATACAACAAAATTTAAGTTGGGGCTTTAACCATCTCAAAAGTGATGTCAAAATTTCAAATTTTCAACCAGCAACTGTTTCCTCATAATGCAACTTTGAATTTAATCAAATCATTCTTTTTGACAGAGCTCATTTAGCTTTGTCAAACAAAACTGAATTGGTTAAATTTCTAGTTGCATGATGGGAAAAATTTGCTGCTTTACCTTTTTGTATTTTGAAAACGAGGTGGGGAGGGTTAATAAATAGTACTGGCAGGATATTTTCTCTCTAAAAATGTACCCCAAGACCCTGAATAGTTTGAAATGAATTTTAGAAGCAACTGATGAAAAATAAAAAAAACATCTGTGTGGAACATTTGGTTCATTCACAGGTGTGCTCAATCTATGCTTAACCTGTTGAGTATTTTCAAAATATTCTTCATCCAATCTAGTCATGACAGGTATGAAGCAGCCATGTCTAGATTTAACGAAAAATCCATCTAAATTGAACTCAAGAAGTCATTGGTCAAAAAGTCCATTAAATTTATGAAGGGGAAATTTGGTTAACTCTTTACCAAACATAACAGCCAAAACCAGCCAGCATTATTCACAAAAATCACCATTCAATTTTCATTATTTTATTCATTTTTTGTCTCGAAAACATAGCATATGATGCCTTATTGGAATGAGCAAAAAATGAAAATAATCAGTTATTTGAAAAAAGTTTTTTGCAAGTGTTGTGTGACTTTCGTGTTAGGTAAAGGGTTAAATGTGCTCAAATTATACTTATTTCAGTGCCAAGAGATTTTGTGTCCTGGGCAGGGATATCTGCCAGTAGCAAATAAGGAGTTAAAGCTAATGTGTGTGCAGCAAACTGCGACATGTTGAATGGTTTGTTTGATTTCTGCCCTTGAATAATGATAATTGCTTGTTCGTCTTGTATCAAAAAGGCATCTTTCTTCTTTGATGGGCCCTTGTAAACCAAGGCAAGACAGGCAGCACTGAAGAGATTTTCCAGTTTGGAAGAAAAGGGTCAAGAAATAAATTTACTTTCCTGTGGGAACATAAGTGGAGCAGTGCTGGTAAAAATGAGTTTTGTTATACAGTGGAGCCCACTTAAATGGATATCTCTTTACTGAATTACCCTGTTAATTGAATATAATTTCCCAACACAAAACCATTTACCATACCTCCAGTACAAATTTGACCTGTTAATTGAATATAGGTTATAGAGTAAATTCCTGTTAATTGAATAAAAAATCTTGTAACCTGCCACAAAATTATCCTGACTCTCCCAAGTTTTTCTTTGTTTATAGACCAATTTGGCATCTGTTCATCCAATACAGGCATTTAATCTATTATATCTTGTTTGATAGAGCTCATGGATCTCTGTCAAACAAGATATAATAGAATAAATGCTAAGTTTATTTCTAGAATACAGGAAAGTGACACAATCCCTGTTAATTGAATACTCCTGTTAATTGAATAATTTTCATTGGCAAAGTGGCCATTCAATTAACAGAGTTCCACTGTACTGGTAAAAAGAACTCTGGTGAAAGTGGGGGGCACAGGTATCAATGATTGATTAAACTTGACTTCATTCTTGGGCTGAAATCATGATATAGACATAGATGTTGAAAGTAAACTGAAACTCCAACAAATGACAACAGATTGTATTTACCAGCACATTAGCTGGAAATCTGCATCATTATAAAATGTTTCAATCTAATTTTCTGCATGAGTTACTCCTTGATTCACTATTCCCTGAAGACCAATTTAACTTAATGTTCCTCAAAAAACAGTGATGCTAAGGAAATTCCATAACACATCGCTGGTTTGTGTTTGCTGTGATCATCTACTGTGGCTTATTGCTGCATGATGACAGGTTTGTGAAATATTCATATTCTGAACGATGACTTAGTCTCAGTGGAACTGACATAGAGATGTTTTCCCGACATATGTAAATGATCCTTTAACACTTTATCTAACACAAAAGGCAGACAACACTTGCAAACAAATTTCTTGAATCGGTAATTTTTTTCCTTTTTTACATCAAAAGCATACCTTATGACCCCTTATTGGAACAAGTTCAATGAGCTATGTTTTGAGACAGAATAAAAATGCGAAAATATTGACAGTTGAATGATGATTTTTGTGAACACCACTGGTCAGTTTGACCATTATGTTGGGTAAAGGGTTAACTCCTCTGAACACATATTAAATTTTTTTCTTTTATTTTTTTTTTTCAAATTTTAAAAATTTTTTCAAGGAAACCACATCGTGGCCCCACATTGGAACAAGCTCACCGAGGTCATTCCAGTGAGAGGTCACATCATATGGTTTTCTTGAAGTGTTTTGAATTTTTTTTACAACTGCTCAATTTGAAAATTATGCGGGCAGATGCAGAAATTCATGATGTAAAGGGTTAACTCCAACCTGTAGTAAGGGCCATTGTTATTCCCCAAAATCAGCTTTTATATTTTATTATTATGACCCTGCAAACATTGTGTTTATTATACCCTAGTAAGCCTAGTTTTTATACCCTCACAAACATTGTTTGAGGAGTACCGGGTAGACAGCAATCACTCTGTTTGGTGGATGGTTGGTTGGTAAATTTGTCATTTGGTCTATTGAAATTTTGTAGAGCAAACTACTTCCATATTACTTAATGCTTTGAACCCCAGAGGCTGTTTTTCCAGCCGGGTCACAAGCTACGTCATAATGTCATTAAGTGGGATGGCTACAAGGTAAATGTGTGATGTTGACCAATCAATATTTTCAACGTGCAGCCCTAAGGGTGCACGTTGAAAATATTAATTGGTCCAACCCCAAATAATAAATATGGACTCTTCCAATTGCTGCCATTGAACTGACATGGAAGATACCACCAGGGCTTAAAGGGTTAAGATATTGGTTTTAACCTTGATATACATGATCAATATTCAGTGCAGATGTGCATGACAGTGATGTACTCTGGCTTGATTCAAGCAGTACTGGGTTATTTCCCTTGAATTCTACAGTTGTAAAAGACACAGTATGGGAAAATCTTGTGAAGCAAACTACGACATTTTTAAAAATATTGATTTGAAATTTTTTATTCATGATCAACTTCAGGTGCAGTTGTGCCTGACATGAACCAACTGTGGCTCCATTCAAGTATTACAGAGTTATTGTCCTTGATTTCTACACTTGTAATAATATGGGAACATTTTGTGGTTGAAACAACCTCATTATTAATTAAGATATTGGTTTAAAATTTAGTGTACATGATCAAAAAGATGTGCATGACTTAAATTGCTGTGCTTTGATTCAAGCAGAGTTATTGCAGCTGAATTCTAATGTTAAAAATCTTATGGAGTGAACAACTTCTAAATTTCTTGAGATATTTGTTAGAAACTTGTTAAACATGATCGACATCAGGCCCAGATTCAAGCATTACTGAAATGTTATCCTGCAATTCCACTATTATAATAAGATAGGAAAATCTATTGAAGCAAACTCTTTCTGCATTTCATAAGATGCTGGTTTGACATTCTGCATACATTATCAATATCGAGTGCAGATGTGAGTGGCATAAATTTGCTGTGGTTCCATCCAAGTGTTCAAGAGTTATTGCCCTTCAGTTGAGTTGTAATAGCAAGGAAAAATCTTGTGAAGTGAACTACTACTTCTATACTACTTCTTCTATATATCCAAATATTGGTTTGAAATTTGTTGCACATGATTAGTATATCAAGTGCAGATAGGCGTGACACTGACAGTATTGCAGTGGCTTTCACCCTGATATTTATTGGGTCATTTTGCTCTAAAAGTTTATTTTTATCACAGGGAAGACTTTCAGCTATGGATAATACATATTCGCAACTAAGCCTGGAAATAAGCAGACTGTCATCTGCTGAATGAGGTCCCCAAAGGGTGCATTTTGTGATGCTACCCAGCACAGCAGGGTAGCATCACTAAATTTACACTCTGTAAACCTCAGTCTGAATCAAGGTCTCAAGCCTAAACAAAAAGAGGTTCCCAGAAGATAATTTGGCCCACTATAATAATAATAATAATAATACTTTATTGCACAACCAAATGTGATACAAAATGGTATGGCTTGAAAAACTAGTATAAAGTATATGAAATAGCATCAGCAAATTCACCCTGTAGGACCTCATTCTGAAAATGACAGTTTGCTTATTTTCAGTCTGACTTTGTCATGGTTGGAACAAGGAAAATAATCACAAAATGTTAATTCCTGGATTATATGCATGCCAGAGTTCCAGGATAAAAATTATATTACATTGATGAATTTCAGCTATACAGCTAGTTTCTATTGCTTCACGGCATATTGCATTAATCCTGTCATCACTGGTGCAATGTGTTATCTAACATTGATATTGAATATTGAAATTAACACTCTCGTGGGAAATTCAGTGGAAAGGATATTATATTATTTGATGTGTTTCAGTATGAGAATTGCCTGTCTGTTAGTAAATCAGTTATCAGGAGCTTTGAACAATCAATAATTATTAAGTTATTTAGTTTATCATGAAATATCTACAGCACAGATGAAAATATATGAAATGAAGTGGCTTTTTATCTTTAAAGAATTTTGGGGGGGGGGGGGGGTGGGGGGGAAGTTAGACTGTGTTCTTTTATTTAAAATATGAAAAAACTATAAGTCAGCCCTGTTCAAATCGAGAGTTTAGGATGTAGATCTTTAAGATCAACTGAAGCTTTTCATTGTGTTAGATGCAGGTGTTCTTATATATGCCTGGGTCACCTTTGGGAACTTCAATAATTCAAAAGTTATCAACTGAATAGCTGAGTCAATTTAAATGGAGGTTAACTGGTTGAACACTTTTATTTTAGATACCATGGATATGTTCCCTGAGGTTGTTAAACAAGATCGAATGAATTAAATTTTTTTGGGCCTTATTGAAAAATGTTGATGTAACCATAAAGTTGTTGAGCAAGAAGATAATGCTTTTTTCACCCTTTACATGTAAACATTGCACATGATATCCAAATTTTGTATTTTGACTGGTTGAGTACTGAATTGTATTTCAAAAGTGATTTGTAACATGACTGTTTTTTTCAAAGATACCATGCTATCATCAAAGGGAGCCCTATTTTTGCAGGGATTGGTTCATAAACAATTGTTTTGTTACAATTTATTGGTGAGTGCCTATCGGCACTTTCCAATAAATTGTAACAAAGCAGTTTTGTACAAACATTTTTGTGTTTCTGCTGCTGAGCAAACAAGCTAATGAATAGGGTGTAAAGTCACTAAACTGGCTTTCAGCACTTTTCAATATAGTCATGATAGTGGATTACCACACTCAACCACTTAACTCTTCTTTTTTTTACAATTTTTTCAAAAACAGGTAGATGTCCAGGAATATTTTGGGGACATCTGTTTTTCCATTGAGGCTGTTCCTAAATAGAGATGTCTTAATACAGATGATCAGACCACTGCATTTGTCTTGAAGTGCTTTTATCAACTGCATGTGTATAGATTTCTTGTAAATATTGAAAATAATTGCTTCAGACTGGTAGATTTCAATATAGATATTTTCCTGCCGGAATTTGGGGCCATTTGTGCTCCCGAGTTTGGGTGCCCCGTACTTGTAAAAGGTATCAAATCAGCTCTGGATGTGTCCCTGTTCAAAAAAACATAACCTGTGACTCCTGATTGGATTGAGAGCCACCCTCTCCCATGTCCCCTCTAGCCTTTGGTTTCTATGTACAGTAGAACCTGTCTTGAGAGACCACCCCTTTTGCCAAGCAAAAGTGGTCTCTCAAGACAGGAGGTCTCTCATTACAGGTTTGACGTTTTTGCTAGTCAGTGAATGACCAAATAAAGAATATTTGTTGTAGAAATGGACAACTAATTTTTCAAATTTTTTTATTATTGTTTTATTTTAATTCAAGTTTTAATACAAGTACAAAGGCATTGTTTAATAAATTAGAGATAAAAGTACATAAACTGAAAAACTTACTATTGGGCTGATGCCCTGGTTACATTTTTGAACTATTGATTTCTGTGCACACTGCATTTATCTTAACTGGCTGAATTACAACAATGAGCGTACCAGAACAAAAGCCATCTTTTTCCTTGCTCATGTTTCCTCTTCAGTCAAACACAAATATTTTGTTTGTATAAATTTATTTTATTACAAATTTTTGGAGAGTGCCAACAGGCACTCTCCAATAACTTTTAATAAAACAAATTTTGAATAACAAATTCAGACCACCAAAAATATCGAACGCTCAACCTGTTTATTAATTTTAATACCCTGAAACTGCCAAAAATTGATTTTTCGGTCTCTCAAAACAAGTAAAAACCGAGTTTTAGCCACAGTTTTGTGGTCTCTCAAGACAGGTGGTCTCTCAAGACAGGTAATCTCTCATGACAGAACCATTACTGAGTGAAACCAATCGGTACATGGCCACAGTGGTCTTTCAAGACATGTGGTCTCTCACGACACTGGTCTCTCAAGACAGGTTTTACTGTATCAGTCAAAGAACACTAAGTTTTATCAGCATTATAAAGTAAATCCCGATTCTAAAAGATCTATAACTAATGAATACCAAGAGCATTTCAACTAGACATTTTTGCATATTGTCCAAGGTTTGGAAATGTAGGAGAGCAATGAATCAAAAACTATAAATAAGAACTCAATTTTTCTGCTATTTTTCAGATTTCCAAATCAAAATTGAGCTTATTATTCTTATTGAAACAAACTTATACCACTTGGGAGTAATAGGCCTTGTGTCGGTAATGAAATAATACAATAGTTTTGGTTTTTAAAACATTATTGGATGGATGTATATGGGTTAGAAAGTATTTTCATGCAGTTTTTCTTCTTTGTTCAGTCTAAAATAATCATTACTAATGTGTAACCTTCGTTCATGATTCCGGATGACACCAACTGTCATACCAGTGTGTCTCCTAACACTTGAGTTACAAATCGATAATTAGCCAATATTTATCATTTTTCTTTGCAACTAACCACCACATGTTTTGTCCCTGCTGGCAGCTTCCAACAGTGTGTACACCATTAATATTGGAATATTTTTTGTCTGTCATTTTATCATCTTTCTTCATTACAGTGACAGTTTTTTCTGTACTCTAGAATTTCTTAATTTGCTGTTCAACACAGTGCTTTTCTTCTAAAACTCAAAAGGGTGCACTTCCCATTGCAACCATGAGAAGTAGAGCAATGCTTGACTACTGCGGTAAACAGGTTCAATTTTACCTGTTAATATGAACCGGTAACTAACACCTGGCATGCCAACCTGACATGTGCATCTGATGTCCCGAAGGTGCTTTAAATAGTTCTAAAAAGCATCTTCAGGTACAACATTTAAAAAAAAACGGCCTTGCAAAAAATGTTTCCTTTCAGTCACTTGTGTTAACTAGAGCTCTTTAGTCATTATCTACAAGTATTGGTGTTGGTTGGGGTAATTTATTGTTAGCTCAACTTTGGCGAAGCCAAATTTGAGCTTATGCCATGGCCAGTCGTCCGTCTCCATCTGTCCGTCTGTCCATGAACAATTCAATACAGCTCGGGCTAGAGGCCGTATTTATGAACCGATCTTTACGAAACTTCTTGGGTACCTTTGTTATGACCGTGGGACGAGAACGGGTGTTTTTGGGTGCGATCCGAAATTCAAGTTGGCCGCTGGCGGCCATTTTGTACAGACTTAGGTGAAATCAGATTTTTGCGCAGAACTTCCATATGAAAGCGCTGATTTGAATAATTTTTTGTATGAATGTTTAGTACCATGGGATACATCTCATATAATACGGGTTTTTTTCTTGTACGTAAATTATGCAAATTAGACTAACTTTGATGTATTTAGTGTTACTTTCAGCACTGTAAGTGCAAATGCCATTTATAAACCGATCTTTACGAAACTTCTTGGGTACCTTTGGTATCACCGTGGGACGAGAACGAGTGTTTTTGGGTGCGGTCCGAAAATTCAAGATGGCTGATGGCAGCCATTTTGTACAAAATTAGGTGCAATCAGATTTTTGCACAGAACTTCCATATGAAAGCACTGTTTTGAAAATTTTTTTGTGGCAATGTTTAGTACCATGGGATACATCACATATAATATGGGGTTTTTTTTCTCGTGCAGAAATTATGCAAATTACATGAACTTTGATTTTTTCAGTGCTACTTACACACAGTAAGTACACATGTCAATACGGCTCGGGCTAGAGGCTGTATTTATTAACCGATCTTCGCGAAACTTTTTGGGTACCTCTGTTATCACCTTGGGACGAGAACGAGTGTTCCTGAGTGCGGTCCAAAATTCAGGATGGCTGCCAGTGGCCATTTTGTACCGAAATTAGGTCTAATCAGTTTTTTGTACACAACTTCTATACGGCTCAGGCTAGAGGCCTTATTTATGAACCGATCTTTACGAAACTTCTTGGGTACCTCTGTTATCACTGTGGGATGAGAACGGGTGTTTTGGGGTGTGATCCAAAATTCAAGATGGCCACCAGCAGCCATTTTGTACCAAAATTAGTGCAATCAGTCTTTTGTACAGAACTTCTGTATGGAAGTTCTGATTTGAATAAATTTTTGTATGAATGTTTAGTAAAATGGAATACATCACATACAGTACAGGTTTTTTTCTTGTGCAGAAATTATGCAAATTAGATGAATTTTGATTTATTTCGTGCTACTTATATACTGTAAGTGCACATGTCAATACGGCTCAGGCTAGAGGCTGTATTTATCAGCAGATCTTCACGAAACTTCTTGGGTACCTTTGTTATCACCTTGGGATGAGAATGAGTGTTTCTGAGTGCGGTCCAAAATTCGAGATGGCTGCCAGTGGCCATTTTGTACCGAAATTAGGTCCAATCAGTTTTTTGTCACAACTTCTATACAGCTCGTATTTATGAACTGATCTTCACGAAACTTCTTGGGTACCTTTGTTTTCACCTTGGGACAGGAATGAGTGTGTTTTGGGGTGCCTTTGTTATCACTGTGCTATGAGAACAAATATTTTGGGGTTCAGTCAGACCCACTCTGGGACTCAAAGATTTCTTTTCTAGTTTAGCATCTGACTGTCACCCACCTTTACAATACTTTACCTATACATTTGTTACAGGCTATGGTCAGTATTTATGTACAGACTGTTACAATACTTTATATGTACCTTTGTTATCAGGTCATTACCTAGATGTTTGTCAATGCTGTGTCACATACTATACATGTACATGTCTTGACAAGTTGAGCTACAGTGTCATTGACACTTTCATTTATTTATTTATTGGGGTTTAAGGTCACATATTTCTGCACAATGGCTAATCATGACTGTGACAGTTTTACAGGTGGAGAAAGCCGGCCTACCCAGAGAGAACCATTGAGCAACGGCAAGCAACTGTCAGCTCCCCAACATACAAACTCCACACAAGCAGGCTTAGCATCGGTTGAAGACAAGTGCACCATCAACGTGCAGTATGCCTTAGTACACGACGTCACCATGCCCCACATGGGCAATGGGGGTGAAGTGTCTTGCCCAATGACACAACATGGTTGCCGCAGGTGGGATTCGAATCAAGGACCTCTTGGCTTGCAGTCTGCACCTCTACCTACTGAGCCACTGTGCCCCCATTGGTTGGGGTAAAGGGTTTGTGGTTGAAGGGAGTATGGCTAAACATTATGGGTTGGGACTTCCCTTCAAATACTTTAATTTCTTCAGTGCCTAACATTGTAGGCGAAATTTAGGCAGCAATACCAGTATTGGCAGGCTTGGTTTCTAAGAATGTCATCTGCCAATTCAGAAACAACTGCTTAGGTTATACAACATTGGTCCCACTTTGGATTACCGATGATAACTTTAGTTATAGTTGGCCAAATCAAGTGAAATTTGGTCTGTATGTGTATCAACATAAAATACAGATCGAGTTCGAATCAGGGTGCAGTCCGACAATTTTTGTCATAGTTATACCCCTTTTTCAACTTCGAAAATTCATTGTTTTTGGTTTCCTGATGATAACTTCAGCTATAGTTGGCCAAAGCAAATGAAATTAGGTATGTTCGTGTATCCATATAAAATACAGGTCAAGTCCAAATCGGAGTACAGTCCGACAATTTTGTCAGAGTTATGCCCCTTTTTTGACTCAAAAATTCTTTTTTTTGTTCCCGATAATAACTTTAGTTGTTGTTGACTGAATCAAATAAAATTTGGTATGTAGGTGTATCAACATAAAATACAGGTTAAGTTCAAATCGGGGTGCGGTCCAACATTTTTTGCCAGAATTATGTCCCTTTTTTGACTGGAAAAATTCAATTTTTTTTTCAAATACCTCAAATTGCACACTTTTTTTCAGGGGACATGTGGCTGGGCAGCCTTGTATTAAGATTTGGTTCTGTTTCTGGAAACATCCTCAGTTTTGTTTCAGCTTTTCTCTATGTTAAGAACATATAGTAGATAACTCTTGAGGCTTCTTAACTGCCTGAGTGCTAGAGACACTATGGGGGCTCTATTGAAAACTTCTAAAAGCCACTGTAGTGGCTTTACTCTATACTCTTTAGCTTGTTGTTTGCCCAACAGTAGAAAAAAATTGTTTATATAAAATTGGTTTGTTACCATTTACCATTTATTGCCAACACTCTCCAATAAATGGTAATAAAACAATTATTTATGAAGAACATCTTGCTAAACTAAGGCTCCACTTGCTGGTAGCAAAAAAAAATACTCATGTTACAAATCACCTTTGAAAAATAATGCAGTTCACTGGGGGCGCAGTGGCGTTGCGGTAACCGGTTCTCGTCAGATCACCGAAGTTAAGCAGCATTGAGCCCAGTTAGTCCTTGGATGGGTGACCGCCTGAGTGATTGATTCAGACTCCCGTGTTTTGTCCTTGGGCAAGGCACTTCACCCCAATTGTCCACACAGGGGCCTGATGACGCCGTTTACTAAGGCGTAGTGCACCTCGCTGATGCACATGTCTTCAACCAATCTAACCCTACTTGTGCTGCAGTGTGGAGTTACGATGATGGAGAGCTGGCTGCTGCTCATCATTGCTTGGTGATTCTCTCCGGGTACTCCGGCTTCCTCCACCCATCAAACTGCCACTGACACGATATGACCTTGGCTGTTAAACCTTAATAAATAATATAAAATGCAGTACACTACGAGTTAACTTGGAAAAAAATCCCCAATAGTTTGTACAACACCATCACCACAAAAAGCCCTATCTATAAGTATATCCATTAGGTTCAGCCTAACTTTCCTTTGATCAATCTTAGAGGTTATAAGGAATCAGTTGTTAACCCTACAGAATCGGACAAAAACATAAATTAGGGTAAGAAATAAATAAGGCACATCTAATCTATGTTGTGTTCTCATTGTGGATGAGTCGGGAGCGCGGTGGCTCAGTGGTAGACTGTTGGACTTCTATGCTAGAGGACCCGAGTTCGATCCCCATCCGGGACGACATGCATTGTGTCCTTGGGCAAGGCACTCTATCCCAGCTGCTGACATGGGAGCATGATGCCATGTACTAAACATACTGCACATCAATGGTACACATGTCTTCAACTGCTGTAACCCTGCTTGAGCGGAGCTTAAACAGAATTAGAATGTTGAGGAGCTGACAGTTGCTCGTCAATGCTCATTGGTTCTACTCCATGAGTTCTGCATAAGTATGTGACCGTAAACACCAATAAATAAATATGTGAAGGAGTCAATAAGGGAGAAATGTGACATTGAGAACATGACATATTCGCCACCAGGTCATATAGACTAAGTAACGAGTGTCCATAGAGGCCACTAATCCACCCAGTAAGATAGTTTGATCAGTTTATGCACAAAAACGGTAAAATCAAATCATTCTGTTAGTTTTTTGCTGGGTCTTGCTTTTCTGTTTGTCATAAAAAATTGGAACCGAACCAGGAAAAAAAAATGCCCTGCTCTTTCAACAACAATGATGTCAGATTATTTCCTGTACAAAAACGGCGGTGAGGAGACTCGACCTCAGGCTTCTGCACATTAACAACAGAACACCTTCTTTTTTGGGGGGTGGGGGGAAATGATATGTAAATAAAATGATTATTTATTCAATTTGAAGAGGCCTTCAGATGGTTATTCATTTAAAACTATAGTGTTACAAAGGATCAATACTCTAACCTCTGTGACTGTAAGCTGTTGCATTTTCTCTCAACGGAAATCTGATTAATGTACATAACATTACATCTGTCACCATTTCATCACATTCATTACAAAGTGCAGATGGTATGAGGTGTTCTAACTTGCTCTAATTCATCAGGCCACCTCAAGTTTTGTTAAGTTGAATTCTTCATTTAAAAAATGTGTTTTAAAAAATTGCCCTGCAGAATACACTTGAATTGCTATTCAAATTTTAGCGTCTTTTTTTCTTTGAATTTTGCTTCTGAAGTCTAAAAAGCCTCCGCAGGAGAGAAAGGGTTGACCTGTGTTCCTGTGATTTGACTAGTGATCACTGCGCTGAAACTACACTTACAGTTTCTGATGTCCAGGCCCTTATCTTCCTGCACACTGATGACAAAATACAGAAATTACAATTAGCATTTCTTTTCCCATAAAGCAACTAGAAATTTAACTAATTCAATCGTGTTTGACAGATCTCAATGAGATCTGTCAAATAAGATTGAATTAGTTAAATTTCCAGTTGCATTATGGGAAAAATTTACAGCTTGAAGTTTTTATACATCAGCATGCAGAGTTGATTCTTCAATTTTTCAGTTGTATTTCATGATCAGTTAAAAGTGTATGGCATTTTGTCAGTAACTGTTTGTTTTCTCACATTTTATTGAAGATGCCCTATAAGCACTTTCGATTAGATTGCAATAATCCAGCTATCATTGCATAAATTTGCTAAGAGACTTAATTTACTTAGAACATATTTTGCTTACTATAACAGCGAAGTGGGACTGATAAACAGGCTTAAGCCTACATAATCATCTTTTCCTTGCATCAAACAAAATTACGAAAATAAATATACAAATGCCAGTACAAAAGGGACTGCATGCTGGTTTACAAGACACAGCCAGAACATGGGCATTTACAATATGTGGAAAGTGGATTACCACTGAAACACCTACTGAATGGAGTTTCCACCCAAACAGTAACTTTTAAAATCTGTGTAATAAAAAACTTCCATTCAAATTTTAATATTTTAAAACATTTTGCCCCAAAACGTAGCTTTCAATCCAATGCAGGGTCATACCTCTGTTTTTGAGTCAAAAAAGAAATTTTTTGCCAATATCCTCTTCTATTAATTTTAGATACAGTGTAAATAAAAGATGATTTACAGCTTATGTAGAAACTCCATTCTGTGGAATTTTTAGTGGTAATGTCTCACCACATATTGGTCTTTCTTGTTGGATGCTGGTGTAAGGCCACTGATGGTTATTTGGGTGTTTTGATACATTGGAGCCCACCTAATTCGATATCTCTTAATTGAATAAGCCGATAAATTGAATATAACATCCAAATACCTAACCATTTACCATACCTTCAGTACAAATTTGACCTTTTAATTGCATTTAGGTCAAAGAGTATACTTGTAATAATTGGATAAAAAAAATTTGATCTATCAAAAATTTACTTGGACAACCACTGAAGTGCTTATATTTATGGACCTATTTGGCCTCAGTACATCCAGTATAGGCATTTAGTCTATTATATCTTATTTGACAGAGCTCCATGAGTTCTGCCAACCAAGATGTAATAGAATAAATGCCAGTTTATCACTAGAATACAGGAAAATGAACAAATGTTTGTTAACTCTTTTCCAAAGGAAGTGGCTGCAACTGCTTGCATAATATATGAAATAAACTGTTAAGAAAAAAATTTGTTATCAAAGGATTTTAACAAAACCATATCATGTTACCCCATCATTGGAACAAGCTTGTCAAGCTAATTTCAATGTAGGGTCACATGATGTGGTTTTGTTGAAGTTTTTGAAAAATAAAAAAAAATAATAATTAAAATAACATTTAGACAGAATAGCATTCGTGTTCGAACTGTCATTTTTTACTGCAATCCATCGATTTGGGTGGAGGGATAATATTGAACGAGAAGCCAAAGGCTTGGAGTTCAATATTATCCCTCTGTAAAACGATCGAGTGTGATAAAAATAACAGTTTGAATGCATATGCTTTCCTGTTTTTATTGCACACCTACAGTTTACTAAAAAAGTATTAATTGATTTTGGTGGAGGGATAATATTGAACTCGAAGCCTTTGGCTTCTTGTTCAATATTATTCCTCCACCGAAATGGATCTCATGCAGTAAAACATGACAGGTCGAATGCAAATGCTGTTCTGTATTTATTACATGCTTATAGTTTACTAAAAAAAAATTGAAAGCACAAATTATTGCCAAAAATAAACCAAACGTAAAAAAAGAAATAGTTAAATAGTCCACAAATGTGATCTGTATTGTTTGAGGACAATACAAAAAAGTTTGATATATTATGTGGGTTGGGTAAAGAGTTAATTGGATACCCCTGTTAATTGTATATTTTCTCTGGCACAGTAGCTGTTTAATTAACAGGGTTCTACTGTATTGAAATTAATCTCGTACTTTTGAAGTAAATGAGTTAACTTTCATGTTCTAATTCATATTATACCCATTGGTGCATCACATCTGTCACCAATTTACCATTATAAGTGCATGCAATCAGAAGCTTCTTAAATACTTCTCTCAGGTTACTAGTCTGTCTTGAGTGTCATCTTGCCTGTCATCACTGTGTTTCATTTGGTACTTAGTGTCTGCATATCTCCTGGTAGTTCTTCAACAACTCATGAACTGCTACTGTTTATCAGTGTTAATCAGTTTGTAGATCTCCAAATGTAGATCTTCAAAATATGACAGTCTGTATTAACATCATCAAGATTGGGAAAAGATAAGTAAATTGTACTTACATATTGAGAGTTCAGTTATTTACTGTAGACTGCTTCTCATTTTATGACACACCAATTACTTTTATTACATGCCTGTTCTATGAAATCCTCATCTACATCAACACTAAACCGTGCGGACAATGAAAATCTGTTCCGCATATATGTGCCATACAGAAATCGTTGACAGACTACTTTTAAATAGAATCAAAATTTCACTGGAATTTTTCTATTTTCTACAAATCGTGCAATGCAATTTACAATTTGAATTGCTAGCAATATCTGACAATCGTCCCCTGAGTGCCAGTGTGTTCTATGTGCCAGTAGGCACATAGAGCACATTGGAACTCAGAGGATGAAATAGTAACATGGGTTCCCCTCGTAAATTTGGTTTTC
Source organism: Pictodentalium vernedei (assembly GCA_031216915.1). NCBI lineage: Eukaryota > Metazoa > Mollusca > Scaphopoda > Dentaliida > Dentaliidae > Pictodentalium > Pictodentalium vernedei. The sequence goes on from CM062296.1 coordinate 414,131,899, forward strand.
GATAAAATGTGTTCTTTTTGTTGATAGTTGTCAAATGAATTGCTGAGTGTCCTTCTAATAATTTTTTTTATAGATGTGAAGGCGTGCGATAAACACAGAACGGCATGTGTGTGTGAATGAGTTAATCGATATAGCACTTCACTTGTGCCATCGCGGAAGGATAAAACTCGAGGCCTGTGGCCTCTCGTTCTATCCTTCTGTGCTGGCCCTCATGCCATATCGATTAACCCATTCACACACGTCTGTCATTCTGTGTATTTCCTCTGGTTCCATATTTACAAATCTGTATGGGAACACATGGTCATATGGATTTCCATTGACAGAATATTTTTCTACCTGATGTCATGGATCCATCGAAGGAACTAAACTCTGTCCATTTTCATAATTGGTCAATCAAAAGCTGGCATTCTGAACCAGATCAGTTTGGAATCTGCAGTAACAGCTGATAAATCGAATGTCAATTGGAAAAATAACTAAGTGTTTAATAAAAGTTTGAAATTTTCTGCGCATGATTTTTGAATTTTTAAATAAATGGATTCTATGTCATAGAGGCTTGTAATAAAAACACAGAATGCCACGATATATGAATGCATTTTCGTCAATACCACACTCATGCCATCATGGAGGGACAGAACTCGAAACTGAACCTCTCTCATTCTATTCTTCCGTGCTGGCACTCATGCCGTATTGACGAACACCTTCACACATCGTGACGTTTTGTGTATGTATAGACCACAGTTTATACTTACAATGTATGAAAGACATAGTGAGTGGGTGATGATTTGACTGAATTAAATCTGAGTAGAACCAAACCTCACAAGAGGTATTCACATTGGCCATCACAGAAATATTTATTAAAATTTGATTATTTTTTCATTTTTCTCTTCATAACATAGCTAATGACTCCTCGTTGGAACAAATGCAAATAGCTCATTCCCATAATGGGTTATAAACTATTTTTGGTCATCAAAATTTGTTCATGTGACTTTGCCTGGTAACTTTCTCCTGGTTATTGGAGAGAGGTATCACTGAACTAAATATATGAATTAGAAATACCCACCTTGAAATGTTGCACTCAGAAGTGATGCAATCTCTAAAAATAAACAGCCTTGGGAAAATAAATTGTTTCAATAAACGTTTGAAGCATTCTATTGACATCTTGCATTATTGGTGAATATTCAAGATAAAAATGAGGGTGATTTGATGACTTTTGGACCTAAAAAATACAATTTACATTTGGTGTGTTTTTGTAGGGAATTCCCTAAAAAATATGTGCATGTGACCGGTACTTCCCTTGCTGTCAATTTTTCTCTCTTATTTGTTGCATGACCCCCTATTTTGGGGTCAGAAAAAGTTGTCTGAAGGGCTATACTTTACAAAGATATTTGAATGCCAAAATTAAAGTGATGTGATCATATTTTTTGGGGCCTGAATGTTATAATAGTCGCTTATGGGAAAATATTTAGTTCTGTGATACCTATTTATTTAAAATTATTTAACTTCAAAGGTAATATGAAGCACATCTGCAAAATATGATGTCTTCAAGTTGCAGTGCCTGTATAGACCACAGTTTATACTTACAATGTATGAAAGACATAGTGAGTGGGTGATGATTTGACTGAATTAAATCTGAGTAGAACCAAACCTCACAAGAGGTATTCACATTGGCCATCACAGAAATATTCATTAAAATTTGATTATTTTTAGCTCAACTTTGACGAAGTCAAATTTGAGCTATTGTCATGGCCCGTCGTCCGTCGTCCGTCTGTCCGTCCGTCCATCTGTCCATCTGTCCGTCTGTCCGTCTGTCAACAATTGGCTATGGCTTGGGCTAGAGGTCGTATTTATGAACCAATCTTTACGAAACTTCTTGTGTACCTTTGTTATGACCCTGGGACGGGAACGAGTGTTTCCGTCTGTCAACAGTTGGCTATGGCTTGGGCTAGAGGTCGTATTTATGAACCAATCTTTACGAAACTTCTTGTGTACCTTTGTTATGACCCTGGGACGGGAACGAGTGTTTTTAGGTGTGGTCCGAAATTCAAGATGGCTGCCAGTGGCCATTTTGTACCGATGATGCAAAAATCAGTTTTTTGTACAGAACTTCTGTATGAAAGTTCTGATTTGAATAAAGTTTTGTATAAATGTTTAGTACCATGGGATACATCACATATAATACGGGTTTTTTTCTCGTGCGTAAATTATGCAAATTAGACTGACTTTGATTTATTTAGTGTTACTTTCAGAGCTGTAAGTGCTAAGCTGCTATGGCTCGGGCTAGAGGCCGTAATTATGAACCGATCTTTACGAAACTTCTTGGGTACCTTTGTTATGACCGTGGGACGAGAACGAGTGTTTTTGGGTGCGGTACGAAATTCAAGGTGGCTGCCAGCTGCCATTTTGTACCGACGATGCAGAAATCTGTTTTTTGTACAGAACTTCCATATGAAAGCTCTGATTTGAATAATTTTTTGTATGAATGTTTAGTACCATGGGATACATCACATATAATACGGGTTTTTTTCTCGTACGTAAATTGTGCAAATTAGACTAATTTTGATGTTTTTTGGGGTTACTTTCAGCACTGTAAGTGCAAATGCCAATACGGCTCGGACTAGAGGCCGTATTTATGAACCGATCTTTACGAAACTTCTTGGGTACCTTTGGTATCACCGTGGGACGAGAACGAGTGTTTTTGGGTCCGGTCCGAAATTCAAGATGGCCGATGGCAGCCATTTTGTACAAAATTAGGTGCAATCAGATTTTTGCACAGAACTTCCATATGAAAGCCCTGATTTGAATAATTTTTTTGTGTGAATGTTTAGTACCATGGGATGCATCACATATAATACGGGTTTTTTTCTCGTGCAGAAATTATGCAAATTAGATGAACTTTGATTTTTTCAGTGCGACTTACACACAGTAAGTACACATGTCAATACGGCTCAGACTAGAGTCTGTATTTATGAACTGATCTTCACGAAATGTCTTGGGTACCTTTGTTATCACCTTGGGACGAGAATGAGTGTTTCTGGGTGCGGTCTAAAATTCAAGATGGCTGCCAGTGGCCATTTTGTACCGAAATTAGGTCTAATCAGTTTTTTGTACACAACTTCTATACAGCTCAGACTAGAGGCCATATTTATGAACCAATCTTTACGAAACTTCTTGGGTACCTTTGTTATCACCGTGGGATGAGAGCGAGTGTTTTTGGGTGTGGTCCGAAATTCAAGATGGCCACCAGCAGCCATTTTGTACCAAAATTAGTGCAATCAGTCTTTTGTATAGAACTTCTGTATGAAAGTTCTGATTTTAATAAATTTTTGTATGAATGTTTAGTAACATGGAATACATCACATATTGTAAGGGTTTTTTTTTCGTGCAGAAATTATGCAAATTAGATGAACTTTGATTTATTCAGTGCAACTTACACAATGTAAGCACACATGTCAATACGGCTCAGGGTAGAGGCTGTATTTATGAACCGATCTTCACAAAACTTCTTGGGTACCTTTGTTATCTCCTTGGGATGAGAATGAGTGTTTCTGGGTACGGTCCAAAATTCAAGATGGCTGCCAGTGGCCATTTTGTACCGAAATTAGGTCCAATCAGTTTTTTGTCACAAGTTCTATACAGCTCGTATTTATGAACTGATCTTCACAAAACTTCTTGAGTACTTTTGTTTTCACCTTGGGACAGGAACGAGTGTGTTTTGGGGTGCCTTTGTTATCACTGTGCTATGAGAACAAATATTTTGGGGTTCAGTCAGACCCACTCTGGGACTCAAAGATTTTTTCTAGTTCAGCATCTGACTGTCACCCACCTTTACAATACTTTACCTATACATTTGTTACAGGCAACGGTCAGTATTTATGTACAGACCGTTACAATACTTTATATGTACCTTTGTTATCAGGTCATTACCTAGATGTTTGTCATTGCTGTGTCACATACTATACGTGTACATGTCTTTGTCTTGACAAGTTGAGCTACAGTGTCATTGACACTTTCATTTCATTTTTCTCTTCATAACATAGCTAATGACTCCTCGTTGGAACAAACGCAAATAGCTCATTCCCATAATGGGTTATAAACTATTTTTGGTCATCAAAATTTGTTTACGTGACTTTGCCTGGTTACTTTCTCCTGGTTATGGGAGAGAGGTATCACTGAATTAAATATATGAATTAGAAATACCCACCTTGAAATGTTGCACTCAGAAGTGATGCAATCTCTAAAAATAAACAGCCTTAGGAAAATAAATTGTTTCAATAAACGTTTGAAGCATTCTATTGACATCTTGCATTATTGGTGAATATTCAAGATAAAAATGAGGGTGATTTGATGACTTTTGAACCTAAAAAATACAATTTACATTTGGTGTGTTTTTGTAGGGAATTCCCTAAAAAATATGTGCATGTGACCGGTACTTCCCTTGCTGTCAATTTTTCTCTCTTATTTGTTGCATGACCCCTTATTTTGGGGTCAGAAAAAGTTGTCTGAAGGGCTATACTTTACAAAGATATTTGAATGCCAAAATTAAAGTGATGTGATCATATTTTTTGGGGCCTGAATGTTATAATGGTCGCTTATGGGAAAATATTTAGTTCTGTGATACCTATTTATTTAAAATTATTTAACTTCAAAGGTAATATGAAGCACATCTGCAGAATATGATGTCTTCAAGTTGCAGTGCCTGCACTTCAGATAAAGCCCAAATATGGGCTTCCAGCACTCTACCAGTTGATTGTGTTAGGTGAATGGGTACTGAAGACCAAATGTTTTGCAAAATAAAAGAATTTTGTTGTCATCTGTATCAATTTTCAGTGCAACACAATATTTTGTGTCACAGTTTTATGGGTGGTGGAAACAGTGACAAATAACTGCTGGATTATCCAACTAAAAAATCCACACACAAGCAGAACTGTTGAAGGTGTGTTTACCATGGAGACGCAATATGCCTTATCACACTGTATCACCATGCTCCTACTTAGGCAGATGGGATTATGTGGTGAGGGAAAGGACGCAATACATATATGCAGGTCAGGATCAAAACTAGGACTTTTCAATCTGAAGTCCCATGCTCTAACCGATGAGCCACCATGCTCCCTGTTATTTGATTTTTTTCTGTAACCACTCTTCAATTACCAGATCAAATTTGTACTCATGGTATTGTAATTGTGTATTGTCAACCTGTTAATTGCATATTGGATATAGAGTAAACCTCTTTTAATTGAATAAAAATCTTGTGATAGGTCAAGAAATTACCTTGACAATCACCAAATTTCTTGTTTGCACAGACCTATTTAGCTCAGTACATCCAGTATAGACATTTAATCTATTATATCTTGTTTAATTGAATAAAAATCTTGTGATAGGTCAAGAAATTACCCTGTTTGTTGCCAAATTTTCCTGTTTGCACAGACCTATTTAGCTTGGTACATCCAGTACAGTCATTTAATCTATTATATATTGTTTGACAGAGCTCCATGAGCTCTGTCAAACAAGATATAATAGAATAAATGCTCAGATTATCTCCAGAAAACAGGAAAGTAACCAAATCCATGTTAACTGAATAGTACTGTTAACTGAATAGTTTTCATGTGCAAAGTGGCTATTCAGTTAGCATGCTTCAACAGTATTGCCTTTGAAGTCCCAACATGATCTACAAAATCAAGTTCATAGTTCGCAGCTTTGGCACATAATTTTATTCATCACATTACTTGGAAAATAATGTCAGTGGATTGTTTGACATATACTAGTATCCACCTCAAACCTCACCATTGTGAGACAGCCGGTTGCATCTATATTGTTAGGGGAATAAGTGCGGGTACGTGTTCACGCGTATTCAGGGTGTGAGTTGCATCGTTTATATATGATCTAGAAGCTACAATCATTGAACAATCTTGTCTGTGTGTTTGTATATGCGTCTGTGTTTATGTACGTATAAGTATGTGTATATGTACATATGCATATGTATCTCTGTTTTATTCTTGTACATATGTATAGGGGTATCTTAGGTGTATATGTCTGCATGTGTATGGGCGTACCCCCGTGGGAACCCCGGGAAGTGAAGCAGTGCTTGTTTACTGTGGTAAACAAGCTCTGTTTCACTGGTAAAATAGGACCCAGTCACTAATGCTTGGGGTGCGAGTCCTCTAAAATAGGCAACATGGGGTATAAACGATTGACTGACCTTGACTTTATCTTCATGTTGTGGTCATGATTAGCCATTGTGCAGAAGTATGTGACCATAAACAACAATAAATAAATAAATAAATAAATAGTATGGGCGTACACATATCGTGGGTGTCGTTCTGTTGGTTGATGAAGATGGGCTAAGGCCACATGTCTTGTTATATTTTTGTTATGTATTTTGATATTTATATGTTGATATTTAAGACAATAAAAGTATTACAGTTCATTATGATTGGCACATTGTATCATCTAACATTGAACAAATATTGCATGAGAGCTGATTTGCCTTGTGGTATTATTGAACATTTTCAGTTCATGTTAACCGAGTTCTGAGATGTCATTTTGTGAGAATTCAGGGTGGAGAATTTGATATAGCTTTGAGCTCAGCTAACAGAGGAAATTAAACCTGAATATCAATTGTTTTCTGACAGTTGTTTTCTTAGGGCAACTTAATTCTCACACATGAAATCAGCTCATGTAATTCTGGGTTTTATGAGTATGGGTAATGCAAATAATTAACCATTGATCCTACAAAATAAGTAGTCTGAGCAATTTTATTTATTATATGCTGGCCTGTGAATTATCGCGAATTATTCAAAAGATATTTATCGATATCCATCAACTCGATGGATATCGAGGAATTCCCTCAATAGCTTCCTAAATGACATCACGCTTTGTCACATCACGTCACCTTGAAGGAACGATCACTTGATCTTTGAAACGTATGCATGTGGGGTCAAATTGGGGGGTTAACAGTGGAAAGATGTAACCAGGTCATGTGGCTCAAAAGTTTTTTTTTAGAAAGTTATGAACCATAACACTTAGTCTTACACTTTATCATTACTGTAATTGTATCTCCTTATTTAGTTCTCAAGAAATTTTGGCAAACCTCAGTTTACAACAACTGTACAATGGATAGGTGCGCATTAACTAACCAGATAAAGTAACTGGTCCTGGCCTGACAGTTTCTGACACTCTGCCCTTAATACATGGTATGGAACCTTGTGATGTCGTCTATCACATTATGAAAGAGAAGGTATTTTCTATTGTTTTCATTCTTTTTTTTGCCCACCTTTAAGGACTGCTCTAGTATGACACATCATAAGAATAAGTCCATTGAGTTCATACCAACATAAAGTATTAAAATTAGCTTTAGTTTTTAGGCAAAGTGTGGTTAAAGTTTGAAAAATCAAATATTGTAAAAAAAATTGTATGAAGAGTGCAAAGGGGTTTTTTTTCTTGCCTTCAAGTAAACTGCAACAGCATATCTTTATGATAATTAAGCAGTTTGTGAATAATTTGGAGCAAAATAATCCACAACAGATACTTTATATGTCAAACCAAGATCAAAGTTTGTGCCTTAGAAGAGACTAGATTTGGGTCAGTAACTTTTCTGGTGGGCTAAGGTTTGGGTACTTACTTGGTAGAACATGTACATTAACTCCTTGCATGCTCCTGGCAGATATTCCTGCCTAGGACAAGAAATCTCTTGTTCTTAAAACAAGTAAAATTTGAGAATATTTAACCAATTTTTCCCTATTAATTTTACAAACTTCTTTACCACTGATGTCTTGAATCAAATTGTCATGAATTTTTCATCAGATTTAGTCATGGCTACTTCACAGCAGCCATGATTACATGTAGATTTGATGAAAAATATTTTAAAATTACTCAGCAGGTTAAAAGTTAAGGAAAAACCCTCTTTTAGTGTTACATTAGTTAAAATGTGTTTGGTTAACTGGGTGAATGCAAGATTAATTTCAATGGTGAGAATTTCTTTACCTATAACAGTATTGTTACAGTTCACTGGAGAGTCCCTGCAGTTAATGTGCAAGAGAGTGGCTCTTTGGTTAGAGCACTAGACTTTAAACAGAAAGGTTGATCCTGACCAGTGGTAACTGCATTATGTCCTTAGGCAAGACACTTAATTCCGATCGTCCTTGTTAAGGGAGGGGTGGGGGGGGGGGGGCACTGTGTACTAAATTGTACTGCACATTGATGGTGAACTACTTGTGCAAAGTCAGTGTGTTGGAGAGTTTCAATACAGTGTGACCTTGGCTGTTGGAAGTGTCATTAAACCCCACTAAACAAACTATCCAACAAATTGTAAAAAAGCATTTATAAGAACACCTGTCTGGCACTTTAGTCAAAGAGTTGTGGTATGAAGGGATTCATCTTGTATCATAAAGGTATCCTACTTTCTCAATGCTCACATACAAGTACATGCTGGAATGAGTTTTTAGTGCTTTAACACTTGAAGCCCTGGAGATTTTCATACATTTTTGGCATGCTTTGACAATCTACATCCTGTGGCTTTGCAGTTGTTTCTTGGCAAGTTTTGGATTCCTCTGAAGGCAGAATTGCCTCAGTCCTTTGACTGTAACTTGAAACTTTCCTCAGAGACTGCATGTTGGGCACCTGTTCTATTGCAGTAATAGTGATTAAAGTTTAAGCCACCTAACAGGTTTGTTATGTCCCATACCTTCAGAGGATATTTCAGCAGGCATATAGTCGAAGGCTCCATCACTTCTTTCATATTTCCATTCATCCATATTCATCAGTTGTCAGATTATGATGCCCATTCGTGTGGTGAAATACCAGCATGGGGGAAAGGATATCCACATATTGCAGGTTTTGTCCATGCAGATGCATCAGAGTTATGCTCCTTGTTACACTTTCTGCATGAACATTTTGCATTATACCGAAGTATTGGTTGTAGGATTTTGATTTCCTTTTGTAGGTGAGAGATCAGACTGGGAAAAGGACATCCACATAATATGAGTTTTGCCCATGCATACAAACCAGAGTTATGTACCTTTTTATACTTACAAAACTATCCCTTTGAACATTTTACATCACAACTTGAGCATTGGTTGGGGTTTGATGTCCTTTGATATGGTGATAGACCAGTGCAGGGGAAAGGATATTCACATATTGTAGGTTTCATCCAGAAAAAATTTCTGTATAAACTCTTTATATTATTGTTTTTGTTCGTGGGAATAGTTTTTTTGAATGGCAGCATAAAATTGAATAATTTGTATACCATGATGACTGGGTATGCAGGGTAGAGTTTAAGCAAGTTAGTCTGCATGTGTGTTTGTTTGTACAAAATAGCAGACCCTTATGTCATCTTGTTAAATGCCACCACTCCATTGAGTATCATACGCTATCCCTGGTACTGCAGGAAAGGACACATGCAATGCTTCACATTGCTATTTTTTCTTCTTTCAGTGAGTTGTCATAAATTAAGTTTAACCCTTTACCCAACGTAACGGCCAAAACCGCCCATTTAATTGTCATTATTTTTTTCATTTTTTGCATCAAAAACATAGCTTATGACCCCTCATTGGAATGAGCTCGTTACAATGAGGGGTCACAAATTATGTTTTTGACGCAAAAAATTAAAAAAATTATTAGTTATTCAATAATTTTGTTTGCAAATGTCGTCTGCTTTTCGTGTTAGGTAGAGGGTTAAAAAGCAAATGAAAGTGTCAATGACACTGTAGCTCAACTTGTCAAGACATGTACATGTATAGTATGTGACACAGCAATGACAAACATCTAGGTAATGACCTGATAACAAATGTACATATAAAGTATTGTAATGGTCTGTACATAAATACTGGCCGTAGCCTGTAACAAATGTATAGGTAAAGTATTGTAAAGGTGGGTAACAGTCAGATGCTAAATAGAAAAGAAATCTTTGAGTCCCAAAGTGGGTCTGACTGAACCCCAAAATATTTGTTCTCATAGCATATTGATAACAAAGGCACCCCAAAACACAATCATTCCTGTCCCAAGGTGAAAACAAAGGTTCCCAAGAAGTTTCATGAAAATCAGTTCATAAATATGAGCTGTATAGAAGTTGTGACAAAAAACTGATTGGACCTAATTTTGGTACAAAATGGCCACTGGCAGCCATCTTGCTTTTTGGACCACACTCAGAAACACTTGTTCTCGTCCCAAGGTGATAACAAAGGTACCCAAGAAGTTTTGTGAAGATCGGTTGATAAATACAGCCTCTAGCCCGAGCCGTATTGACATGTGCACTTACACTTACAGTGTATAAGTAGCACTAAATAAATCAAAAATCATCTAATTTGCATAATTTCTGCACGAGAAAAAAACCCGTACTATATGTGATGTATTCCATTTTACTAAACATTCATACAAAAATTTATTCAAATCAGAACTTTCATACAGAAGTTCTGTACAAAAGACTGATTGCACTAAATTTGGTACACAATAGTTGCTGGTGGCCATCTTGAATTTTGGACCACACCCAAAAACACTCGTTCTCATCCCACGTTGATAATGAAGGTACCCAAGACGTTTCGTAAAGATCGGTTCATAAATACCGCCTCTAGCCTGAGCCGTATAGAAGTTGTGTACAAAAAACTGATTAGACCTAATTTCAGTACGAAATGGCCACTGACAGCCATCTTGAATTTTGGACCGCACTCAGAAACACTCGTTCTCATCCCAAGGTGATAACAGAGGTACCCAAGAAGTTTCGTGAAGAGTGGTTGATAAATACAGCCTCTAGCCCGAGCCGTATTGACATGTGCACTTACTGTGTGTAAGTAGCACTGAAAAAATCAAAGTTCATCTAATTTGCATAATTTTTGCACGAGAAAAAAACCCGTATTATATGTGATGTATCCCATGGTACTAAACATTCACACAAAAAATTATTCAAGTCAGCACTTTCATATGGAAGCTCTGTGCAAAAATCTGATTGCACCTAATTTTGTACAAAATGGCTGCCATCGGCCATCTTGAATTTCGGACCGCACCCCAAAACACTCGTTCTTGTCCCAAGGTGATACCAAAGGTACCCAAGAAGTTTCGTAAAGATCGGTTTATAAATACGGCCTCTAGCCCGAGCCGTATTGGCATTTGCACTTTCAGTGCTGAAAGTAACATTAAATACATCAAAGTTAGTCTAATTTGCATAATTTACGAACGAGAAAAAAACGTGTATTATATGTGATGTATCCCATGGTACTAAACATTCATACAAAACATTATTCAAATCAGCGCTTTCATATGGAAGTTCTGTACAAAAAACAGATTTCTGCATTGTCGGTACAAAATGGCGGCTGGCGGCCAACTTGAATTTCGGATCGGACCCAAAAACACTTGTTCTCATCCCACAGTCATAACAAAGGTACCCAAGAAGTTTCGTAAAGATCGGTTCATAAATACGCTTCGCCAAAGTTGAGCTAAAAAATGAAAATTTGTAGATATTAAGGCAAACCAGTTGTACATGTATGTATCATCTGCCAGTCATTTCATGTAAATGAGTTAAAAAGGGTTCTTCTTTGAAGCATATTTACAATATCGAGGTGCATCAAGGAAAATTGTAACTCTGAATCGGTTCCATACCAGAACAGGATTAAAAACAATGTGTCAGTGTATCAAATAAATCTGGAAAACCAATTAACAATTCATTCACTTCAGGCATTGTATTGCCTCTCAGTCTGTTCCATGTATATCAGAACTGAGTGTGGAGAGAAGCATCCCCTCCTGTCCTGAGTGGCAGGTACATGTAAATGTATTCACAGTACCTGTAATTATGTCATGAATTTGTCCGTTTGCATGAAGTCAGTCACACAAATGGCGCTGTCAATGAAAGATTTGTGGCTGGGTGCATCAGATTAATGAAAAATCATGTGAAAATCCTTTAAGTAATACAGTTAGAAGACAACACTTGCCAGGAAAAAGTTATTGAATAATTAAAAATTTGTATTTTTTGGCACCAAAAACCTAGCATAACCCTTTACCCAACACAGACGATATCAAACTTTATTATTTTAAATATTTTTTTTTTTCAGATTTTCCAAAAAAATTCAACAAAATCACATCATGTGACCTAGAATTGTCGGTAGGTAAAGGGTTATAAGACCCATCAATTGGAATGAGCTTGACTAGCTCATTCCAGTGAGGAGTCAGAAGCTATGTTTTTGAGGCAAAAATTGAAAAAGTAGTAAAAATTGAATGGCAGTTTTTGTGAATAGCATTGGCCATTTATGGCCATTGTGTTTGGTAAAGCATAAACATCAGTTAAAAATCAATACATAGCTGAATGGATTGAGTTTTTGATATGAAGTGGGTTGAGAAGGTAACAGGCTGTCGAAATTGAGAAATAATATATTTAAAAGAAAATTTTATTGCTGAATAGAGAATGTGATTTCTAATACAAATCGACTTGATTGCGAGATAAGCTACAGCGAGCTGTCAGTTGGTGCAGCAACATGTTACACAATCGCTTAGATTATTGACTTTTGTACATGGAACCTCTGAAGCAAATGTGAAAAATGAAATTGAGATATCTTATCAATTATTCTGTATGACAGACTTATTTTGGAGTAAGTCACAGGTTTCTAGTTTTCCCATTTAGTACTCCATCAAGCTTGATAAATGTGTTTCTATGAGTGTATCTCTCAAACTTGATTAAGTAGAAAATGAAAGGCGTTGGAATGCTGTGGCTTCCTAAAATTAAATCCATCAATGAATACAAGTTCTGTGGAATGTAACAGGTTATAAAATGAAAATGCAGCCTGATGCATTAGTTCTAACCAATATGCCAGTCTTTTGATCTAGCTGATATCAATTTTTATTATATGCTTCTTTATATGGTAGCAGAAAATGTCTAACAAATATTTTTCGCCGTCTATTGTCATGATAGATCTAAGAGACTCCCCAGAAGTGATGCACATTAGGCAATAAGTTTACATCAATACACTGCTCTTTTGGGGTATTTAAAATACCCCAATGCATTTAATAAAAAGAATACATAAACTGCTTTTGAGTAGATACCAGAATTATCTCATTTCTGGCTGCTAGGAAATCTTAAGTTTTTAGTAACTTAAGAAAACTTATATTTCCTGGCAGTCAGTCATGAGATTATTTTTATGTCTACTCAAAAACAGTAGAAATCCTCTCTTTAATTTGATTCTAGGATCATGTGTTTGAAACAGATTGACACATCATCATATTCCAGTATTTGAAAATTATATAGTGCCATGATTTGTCCTTGGGCAAGAGACTTAATCCCAATTACCCAAATGGGAGCATGGTGGTGCTGGGTACTAAGGTGTACGGCACATCATTGGTACATTTACCTTCAACCAATCCTAAGCTTGCTTGTTCTGGGATAGTAAATTTGAGAATCTGACAGTTACTTGTCATTGCACATGTGGTTCTTTCTGGATACTCTGGCTTCCTCCACCCATAAAACTGTCTGACATGATGTGACTCAGGCTGTTTAAAGTTTCATTAAACCCTAATGAACAAACAAACAAAATATTTCAATATTCAAAATCACCTGACAAAATATAGAAAACAATATATGGTATTACAGTGGAACCCTGTTAATTGAACAGCCACTTTGCCAATGAAAATTATGCAATTAACAGTAGTATTCAATTAACAGGGATTGTGTAACTTCCCTGTATTCTAGAGATAAACTTGGCATTTATTCTGTTATATCTTGCTTGACAGAGCTCTATGAGCTCTGTCAAACATGATATAATAGATTAATTGCATGTCATGGATGTACTGAGGCCAAATAGGTCTATAAACAAAGAAAAACTGGTGTGAGTCACAGTAATTTATCGACAGGATACAATAGTTTTTATTCAATGAACAAGAGTTTACTATAACCTATATTCAATTAACAGGTCAAATTAGTACTGGAGGTATGGTAAATGGTTTTGTGTTGGGAAATTATATTCAGTTAACAGGGTTATTTGGTTAAGAGATATCCAATTAAGTGGGCTCCTGTACCATAAGAAATTGACATTTTTCCATGAACTGAATGATTTTAGTGCAGGGCATAATGACATAATTTAATAGGATAAATTCAAAAAACACTTTCGAACAATGAAGGCTATATATGGTGTTGTAAAATTTAGTGCCCATTATATTTTCAGGAGTTTAATCTTTTGAGTCTGAGAGGCCACTTTTCTGCTCCAGCAACATGATACATAATAATTTCATCAAGTAGGATGGCTTCAAAGGGAATGTGTGGGATCGACCAATCAATATTTTCAACATGTGGCCCCAAGGCTTTTTGTTGAAAATATTAATGGGTCTACCACCAAAAATGAATATGGACTCTTGCAATATTATTTGAATAAATTATTATGTCAAGAAATGATTCTGACCATTACCAAATGCCCCATGTTAATAGACCTATTTGGCCTCAGTACATCCAGTACAGGCATTTAATTTATTGTATCTTGTTTGACCGAGCTCAGGAAGCTGTGTCAAACAAGGTAAAATAGAATAAATGCTCACTTTATTTCCAGAATGCAATAAAGTGACCACATCCATGTTAACTGAATACTCATGTTAATTGAATAATTATCACTGGCAAAGTGGCTTTTCAAATAGGAGGGTTCCACTGTTTTATCAATGCAGTTTTTCAATATTTGAGGTGCTGTATAAATAATGGGAAATTTAGCTTGACAATAGGTGACATGTTATTCTCGATGGTATCAGATATCTAAAAAATTCATTTTTTGATTTTCAAAACTGCAAAGCATTATTCATAAAAATGGATGGACTTCAGAAAAATGACAAATTATTATTTTGTTGACAGGGTTCCCACTCAAATGAAAAGTCCTTGAATTTTAGACCCTTTCTTGAAAAGTGCTTGAATTTGTTTCTATCCTTGAAAAGTACTTGATTTTCCACCACCTTCCACAAAAAGTACTTAAATTCAGTTTAATTATAACCTCTAAAAAAATAGTTTCATGATAAACTGTCCCACATACATGCGATACCACTAAACAGGAACATATCTTTGATCTGTCCATTGTCCCTAGAGTGTAACAAGCCACCATCTGCAATGCTTTAGCATTGCAGATGGTGCCTTATTGCACTCAAGAAACAATATATATCAAGCTAGTTTGGTTCTCTATAATCAGGTCCTCTAGCCTGAAATTCTTTGTGTTATTCAGGGTGTCGTAAGTTTGTATGAGCATTATAATAGTCCTTGAAAATCATGGTCAGAATTCTTGAAAAGTGCATAAATAGTGCTTAAATTTGATTCTCTGACATCAGTGGGAACCATGGTTGAGTGTTTTGAGAACATCGAAAATAATCTATTTTCAATCTAACTTTCCATTACTTATTTCGTACCTTAAGGTGATATATAAGTAATGGAATTTTGTTTATTTTGAAATTCTCACCTCTGATATTCCTTAAATTCAGATTATATATACACAAATTATACACCAAAATGAAGGTTGGGATGCATAGAACACGAAACACATATGTAATCAACTCATAGAGTTGACAGGAGGCACCACTGGTTCCTGGAAGTCTGCTATCGTATTAGTACCAGAACTGATAATAAAATAATATGTTACGAGAACAACTTGTGGCCAAAATGTGCTTCAAATATTCAATAACAAAGCTAGGCATTCAAAACACTTTTGAGTGCAGCGAAAAGGACAACACTGTCTGCATTTTTTATTGAACATGGTTTCCATGTTTGACAGACATGCGCAAATCACTCGATACCACAAATATTCATTGAAAAACAAAATAATAATTCTAGGAAATTTCAACAGGTGTCATGATACCTTGCATTGAATATGGAAACTATGCAGTCTCTATATAATAATAGTATACTGTATTAAGGCGATCTTTCTCATTATTTGATTTTAGATGGTGTTGTATATAGATGCTTTTTCCGTCTGATGATGTCGACCGGAAATCGAAAGTAAATTCATATGTAAAAAAAACGAAGGTTTTGGAATTTACCCCCATGCAGCTCTGTCACTGTGTTTTGAAGAATTTTGATACTCTAGCTTTGTTCTTAGATATGCAAAGCACATTGGGCCACAAGTTGTTCTCGTGAAATATTATTAAATTATCAGTTCTGGTACGAATACGGTAGCAGACTTCCAGGAACCAGTGGTTGACTCTATGAGTTGATTACACATGCATTTCATGTTCTATACATCTCAATCTTCTTTTTGATGTATAATTTGTGTATATTTAATTTGAATTTAAGGAATATCAGAGGTGAGAATTTTCAAAATAAACAAAATTCCATTACTTATATTGCACCCAGACATGTTAACTCTCCCGGAATGCCCGGGATTCTCCCGGAATTAGCTATCCCCTCCCGCCCTCCCGCCCGGGAGTCAATTTGGGCCAAAAATCTCCCGGAAAGTCGACATACCAGACAAAAACTGAATCCACCAGCTTTTGTTTACAAATACAAAAGCATGTGCTCTACTCTCAATGGCAAGGTCATTAAGTTTGTGTGAAACGTCACCATTTACGTAAGAACTGATGACCAATTCTCATTTCTGTCAATGGCCGTGTTGTGATTATTGCAACACGTTTGACAGGCGGATTAAATGAATTTGAGATGCAGGATAATTGCTGAAATTGATTATATATTAAAGGCACACCTTTGCTTGTATACAGGTAGCAGTCAAATCGAAAAATAAATTCCATACGTATAAAATCTTGTCCAATCGAAAAATGTGCAAAAATACACACAAATTTATTGTGCATTTTGGATTTCACTTTCAGATAATTATAGCCAATTTTGGAGACAAACGGCTCAAACATATGAGTTGCTGTAATTTTCAATATATTGGGAAAAATTTCCTATTCGCAATTTTATAAAGCAGGCTGTGAAAAAAATTATGTTTTTGGTGAAAAAAATCTCTAAAAAGTTGGTAATTTATGGCACTTGCACGTTTTTTCATTCGTAGTGATAAATGGACAACAAAATATCCCTGAGATGTTTCGTCCTGGGCTGGCTGTGGCATAATTTTCACGTTTCACTGAAAAATGATCACCCCATTCCAAATCCCCTTCGTAAATGACCAACTACTTCCAGTGAGTAACCGGTGTGGTTAGGTGGGGCGCTGGGCTTTGGAAGATCGAATTACCACAACAACCGGGCTCTGGGGTGTGCCTAAACACCACAGATCGTCGCAGGTTACCGCAGGTCGCCGCAGGTCGCCGCAAGTACCCATAATTACCCAAATGGATCCAAAACTTTCAACACAGCACCATAACTGATATAGTGCTGAAAAGGTCGAAAATATCTCCAAACATTTTGTACATAAAACCATTGAAATATGGATGTCATTGGAACAAGCTCAGATATTGGCACATGACCACATCCATATTTCTGATTTCTGTTTTTCTCTATATTTCTATGGTTTGGCTTTTGAAAGGACAAATTGTTCAAATGAAACACATTAGGGTGGAATGTTTAATGTATGTGTGTGTGAGTGGGGGGGGGGGGGTAACATGGAAATTATTGATGTGCTGCCCACGTGCAAAAATCTCACTGACAAGCATCCGAGTCTCACTGGGAGCTCATCAAAATCTCACTGACAGTCACCTCCAGAGGTTAACAGGTCTGGGTCACTCACCACCAGTTAGTAGAACGTTGACGTATGTTCCTTTGATGTATTGTTGTTGGGCTGTTTCCTGTTATGTGTGTGTGTGTGGGGGAGAGGGGGTATTTGGTATTAATTTATATTTAAAATTGATCGATCCACACATGGTTTCTACACGCAAAAAAAAATCTCCCTGAAAATCATGTCATCTCCCTGAAAATTTTCTTCAATCTCCCTGAAAAAAATTTTGGGAGGTTAACATGTCTGATTGCACCTTAAAGCATATTAGTGCTGCCCAAGAGGCTGTTACAAGTTACAATAAGTGCATTCTAATGCCCCACAATATTATATGGAGCTCTGGCACACATTGGCCAACATTCACAATGAAACTATGAAATAGTTTTCTTACCAAATAGACTGAGCTTGACAAGAAAGTCATCAATAACATTGCTGTTGTATTACCATAATTCATGTTCAGTATTCCATGCTACCTGTCCACTTAGCAGGAAAATAAAATCACACTTTAATGTTGTTTTTGTGAATTATGGCTTGACAAGAAAATTGACTGTGTCATCTGCAGATGACAACTTACTTCCAAGGGAATTGCTATTTATTCACTTAGGTTTCTTATATCATTGTCTTTCACCCAACAGTGTTTATCTGAGAAATGTAGGAAACTGTGTCATGGTTTTAATCTGTTAATTGCCTTGAGGTGTCATGGTGTAAATCACTATCAGTGCTCCCTAGGAAAATTCTGGAAAAGTGGCTACCTTTGAACCCTCTGCACTCTCTTGTCGATATTCCAAAATTTTAAGTTGCGATTTTTGCCATAGTGCAACTAGGAATTCAACCAATTCAGTCTTCTTTGACAGAGCTCAGTGAGCTCTGTCAAACAAGACTGAATTGGTAAAATTCCAAGTTGAATTCTGGATAGATATTGCAGATTGAAATTTGGATATTTTGACATTAGACTGTAAGGGGTTAATTGAAAATTCCACTATTGAATAACTTTGCAAAATTTTTACCTAACCAGAATTAGCAGTGGCATGGTCCAAAAAAATTCTTGCATACAAAATATTTTAATTTTTGCCTCAAATACATAACATATGACCCACCCTCCCCCTCAATGGAATGAGCACAATTGATTTATTGCAATGAGGGGTCATGAGCTAATTTTTTAAGCAAAAAATAACAAACTTCAGTGGCAGTTGTAACCTCACTCTGATCTCTGTCAAACATGACTGAATTGATTTCTAATTACATTATGGGGAAAATGGTACTTGAAATTTTGGTATTTTAATAACAATGTGGAGAGTGTTGAGCTGTTACCTCATCACCTTTTCATTGTTGCAGCTTCTGCATTGTCAGTTAATTGTCACTAAAGTATTACTTTTGCACTGTACCTATATATTTCACCAGCCCAAAAATGCTCGCTCTCCTTTTCCTTTCTTTTGTCCTCAGGTTAATTTTATGCTACCTTGTATACAAGTACTCAGCCACAGATAACTGAACAGAGTTTCTACATTATGGTTGGCTGCCTGTACAAGCAGCCAACAATGATGTAAAAAACACTGTCAAGATAAATGCATCCTACAATCAGAGTTCTCAAGGATGAATACACTTGGGACAACATTTTCAGAGTGATACAAAAGGAGCCGTTTGTGGCTCTGTGGGGACTTGAACGAGTTAATTTTCTGCAGGATGGAACATACTGACATGTTTATTTCTGCCATTTGCCTCACCTAAGCACTCAGTCAGTTCAACCTGTTGTCCATGTGTTAAATCACCATAATTTGCCAATTTTCTTCAAATCTTCAAAAGCTCTTTAATCATCCTAATCTTCTTAGTATCTCTTTATCTAGCATCTAATTCTCGCTGACTGATTCATCTACTTGCCTAGATTTTTTGTAGTTTGTTAACTGTATCCTAAAACCCTTGTGAGGACCTTATGTTAAGAGCATGATTTCAATAAGTCTAACTACAAAAGGTTTTAAATAAGACTATCCTTATTTACAATGGCTTAGGAACTGGAGGGGGGGGGGGGAGGGGCACAGGAGGCATGTGCCCACCCACAACTTTTTTCAGAGACAGTTAACAGGTAGAGTGCTGGAAGCCCATATTTGGGCTTTATTCTGAAGTGCAGGTACCACAACTTAAAGGCTCCATATTCTGTGGATGTGCTTCATATTATTTCCGAAGAGAATTTGCCTTGTTACAATTTATGGGAGAGTGCCCATGGGCACTCTCCTGTATATTGTTACAAGACAAAGACATATGAACAAATTTTGGTGAACAAAAATAATGTAGCACTCTACCAGTTAAGAGAGAGAGAAAAAGAAAGAGAGAGATTGGGGGAGGCTGTTGTGGGGGGCTTGCTGGACCTCCAATATGTTGCAAAATTCAATGCTCTAAGAGTGAATCTGAGGTCTCTGCAACATCATATGTAGACCAATATTGGAGACCATTTTGGGGCCCTTTGTTTTGTGAAACTTGCATTGGGACCAGTGTTTTGGGTGGGTGGGGCAAAGCCAGTTCAGCAGGAAGGGAGAGGGAGCAAAGGATATGTTTTGGAAAACAATAATAAAGAATTAAGAAAAAGATAAACTTTTTAAAGTTTGTTAAGTGAAGGGTTGCTGACCAATAATGGTAATTTGTAATGATGAGAAATTCCAAGTGGAATTCACTGGTGAAATTAATAATTTAAATTTTTGTTTTTAGTATCATACAAAGTTCATACAACCAGTTGAACCAATGCCTATAGAAATTGGGAATTGTTTAATGTTGTTTACTGCCATCCATTTAAGAGGTTGTGAATCAAATTCCAGTGAATTTCCATATTTATTATTATTTATGACTTCCAGAGGGCATATCTCATTACAGCTGTTATGTCTCCACACTAATTTATGACTTATAATTAATACATATCCAATAACAGAATTAGCACTCAAAATTTTAAATTACTTGGTTTTCAGTTTCTTCATCAAGTTTATATTGATCATGATACAGGAAAATAATTCCACTTTTTCGGCTATTGGAATGCTGTAAAAACCTGTTACCCATTCACTACAGTCCTATCATAACAAAAGCAAAGAGAGAATTTAAGACCAGATCATGACTGTGTCGTGATCTGGTCATAAATTCTCTGTCTGCTTTCCTCAAGCCTTTAAATTTCAACACACCCATGGGAACCATGGGAAGTGAAGTAGTGCTTGCATGTTTAATGTGGTAAACAAAATCTGTTTTATTGGTAAAATAATTCTCAGTCACCAATGTCTGGGGTGAAAGTCCACTAAATAAAATGGGTAACATAGGTATAAAGGATAGGCTGGACCTGACTTGACATCTATTTTATGGACACGATTAGCCATTGTGCAGAAATATGTAACCTTAAACACAATAAATAATAATAATAATAATAATTTCAACAACCTCGCAATCATTGTCCAATTTTGTAAGAGGTAATTCAGCCCTTTAAGGAGTGGAGATTTTGTAAATTTTTGCTACACCTTGACAGCTGAAATCTTATTGCTTTTCAGTTTTTATAGGCAAGTCTTATAGACAAGTTCTTAAAATGTAGCTGTACCCCCCCCCCCTCCCCAAAGAAGATAAAAATGGCATTTCAGACAGTCAGTATTTCAAAAATTGTCTTCCATCAAATAGACTCCAATGTAAAATTTGTATTCCCTTGGGAACCCAGGGTAGTGAAGCAGTACTTATTTACTGTGACGAACAAGTTTTGCTTTACTGGTAAAATATACTACTCAAAGTTTGCTGTTTTACGTTTTAGTTAAAATATTGTTATGAAAAGTGTATATATTTTTTATTTAATTATATCTTTAATGATTTAAGCACAGAAATTAATTTGACATTATTTTTTAGCTTTTGAATACGATAACCATGGAAAATGGATATTATAATTGGTAAAAGAGGAAATTTTTCAAATTTGCCAAAAAGTTGATGGGAACGAACT
Source organism: Pictodentalium vernedei (assembly GCA_031216915.1). Taxonomy (NCBI): domain Eukaryota; kingdom Metazoa; phylum Mollusca; class Scaphopoda; order Dentaliida; family Dentaliidae; genus Pictodentalium; species Pictodentalium vernedei. The sequence continues at coordinate 414,153,451 of CM062296.1, forward strand.
GATATGGGTTCAATATCGAGTAAGAGACCCATTATTGTTAATTACAGCTTGACATCGTCTTCTCATGCTCCCAATCAGGTTCCAGATGGTCCTTTGTGGGATGTCGTTCCATTCTTTGACCAGCATGGCACCAAGCTCCTGGGCACTTCTTGGCTTGACTGGATGGGCTGAAATTGCAAGCTACAACTCATTCCAGACATGTTCGATTGGATTGAGGTCAGGGGATTTTGCTGGCCAGTCCATACGCTTAATCCCCTCCCTCTGTCGGTACTCCCGGACAGCATGGGCAACATGAGGACGAGCATTATCATCCATCAGAATGAATCGATCATCCACTGTTCCTGCATACAATCTGAAGTGGGCATCCAGGATCTCATCAATATACTTCTGTGCAGTCAATGTACCATGGTCAAGGACACAGAGCTCTGTACGTCCATCCCAGCTGATAGTGCTCCAGACCATTATTGACCCACCACCATAGCGATCATTCTCAGCAATGTTGGCTGCATGGAATCGCTCTCCTGGTCTTCTCCATACCCTAGAACACCTATCTGTGTTGTCTAGGCAGTACCTTGACTCATCTGTAAAAAGGACAGGTCGCCAATATTCTCTGGTCCATCCAACGTGATCCATGGCCCATTCATATCATGCCTGGTGGTGGTTCTGGGATAGCTGAATGCAAATACATGGTCTTCTCGATCTGTGACCACCTTCGTGCAACCTTGCAAAGATAGCCTGCGTCGAAACATTTACCCCGGATGCATACTGAAGGGCACTGTGAAGCTGGGTTGCTGTGTCAAAGCAGTTCCTACAGGCCTGAATGATCAAGAACCGGTCTTCAGCTGCAGATGTTGCCCTGTCTCTGCCACCACCATGTCGTCTGACTGGTGTGCCATACTGCTAAAATCTTGCCCAGGCTCTGGTGATCCCTGTATGGTGCACACCAAGGGCTTCACCAACCGGACGATGGGTAGCACCCTCGTTCCCCTATCCCTACAGCCCGCCACATTTCTGCTTCAGACAAATTTCTTTTTACATTTGCATTTGCCATATTCAGACATTAAATCACTAGGGTTTGTGTTGAAATGAAGACTGAATACTCTACACATGTCATGTACATGTAGACAGTACACGAAAACATGAAAATCAAGGGTTACATGCTTTCCATGACTGTCACAAAAAGTCTGCCTGTCAAGAGAGCTAATGGAAACACTGGGGACCATCTCAGTACATTCCTCAGTCATATCCACCAAAAATATCGCAAATGTGTCACAAGAAAATTTCACAATGATGTGTCAAATATGTGGTGCTTAGCAAACTTTGAGTAGTACATGATGAGAAATTACACTGATAATCACTGAATTCCCCTTTTTGTAGACCTATTTGTTCTCACTGTATATACCTGCAATACAGGCATTTAATCTATTACATCTTGTTTGACAGAGCTCATAGAGAGCTCTTTCAAGCAAGATATAATATAGTAAATGCTCAGTTTATCTCTGGAAGACAAGAAAGTGCCCAAATCCTTGTTAATGGATTAATTTCCACCAGCAAAGTGACTATTAAATTAACAGGTTTCCGCTGTGCTTTAAGAACTAAACATTTTCACTAAAACAGTCTTGTGTTGTGTAGAACAACAGTTTTTCTTCTTCACACTCAATTTATAAAGAATAAGGAAATATAGAGCAATTGATTTATCATCTTTTCACTTCTTATTCCATTCCATGACCATTAAACAATTTTTTTTTTCATTAAATTGGAAAAGCACTTAGAATTGCCAGACATTTGCTATTGATTTTACTTGACCCAAAGTTCTTCATATTGTCCAATATCATCAATTTAGTTTTACAGGATCTGTGTGTGGAATTAATTCTTGACATGCAGATTTTCCTTGGAATCAGTAATGTGCATTTCCAGGGATTCCGATTGCATCCATTTTATTTAAAATTAATCACTAATTCTGTGAGATTGTCAGAGTATGACACGTTGTTGCTTGTGAAATCAGGAAACAATGCTTTGGAATGTAAATGGAATTAGATTCTATTAGATTCTATGGCTTTCATGCAACAGAATGCTGTTGGAGAATAAACTTTGCAAGTAATAAATTTCTGCTGGCTTCCTTAACTCTTCTTGACCTGCTGAGTAATTTCAAGATATTTTTCTTCAAATCTAAACATGGCTGCTTTGGAGTAGCCAACACTAGATATTATGAAAGATTTATCTAAATTTAACTCAAAAAATCATTGGTGAAAAAATCCATTCAATATACAGGGGGAAAATTGGATTAAATACACCCAAATTATATTAATTTCAGTGACAAGAGAATCCAAGTGCTGGGCAGGAATTTCTGCTCACAACATGCAAGGAGTTATCCCTGTTCAGGGCAAATTTGTTTGATCTATTGAACACTATACTCTTACATCTGTCACATATTCTGATCATTTTCCCTTTATTTCTTCAAAAACATTGCTTATCAACCTTCATTGGAATGAACTTGGAATAGGAAATGGATGATAGAGCCCTGTATATCTCAAATTTTTAGTCAAATTAAATCCAAAAGATGATTTTGAATCGAATCAAATCGAATTTCATTGCCCTTCAAGTTGAAGATATTGCACCTTCTTACAGCCATATAAATTTTGCCGGGAGCATGGTGGCTCAGTAGATAGAGATGCAAGCTGCAAGCCGAGAGGTCCTCAGTTTGAACCCCACCTGCAGCAACTGCGCTGTGTCCTTGGGCAAGATACTTAATCACAATTTCCCACGTGGGGGCACAGTGGCGTTGTTTACTAAGGCATACTGCATGTCGATGGTGCACTTGTCTTCAACCAATGCTAACCTTGCTTGGAGTTAGGACATTGGGGAGTTTTTCAGTTTCTCGTCATTGCTGGTGGTTCTCTCCGGGTACTCCGGCTTCCTCCACCTGTAAACTGTTCAACACAAGGTGACCCTGGCTGTCGAAAGTGTTGTTAAACCTCAATAAATAAATATAAATGTTGCCAGTCTCCACCAAGATATTGTATTCAACTTGACTTGTCTCTTTAGGCAAGTCAATCAAAAAAGCTTAATTGGATATTTCTAAAATTGAATAACCCCATTAATTGAATACAATTTCTAAGCACAAAACCATTTACTATACCTTCAGACCAAATTTGACCTGTTAATTGCAAATAGGCTATAGAGAAAACTCCTGTTAATTGGATTAAAAATTATTGTAATACGACGAGAAAGTTCCCTGACAATCACAAAATTTATCTTGTTTATAGACCTATTTGGCCTTGGTGCATCCAATACAGGCATTTAGCTCTTGTTGTTGGCAGATATTCCTGCCCAAGACACAAAATCTCTTGCCTCTGAATTAGGTATAATTTGGCACATTTAACCAAATTTCCCCCTGTAAATTGAATGGACTTTTTATCAGTTGTTGCTTGTGCTCAATTTAGATGAATTTTCCATCAAATCTAGTCACGGCTGCTTCACAGCAGCCATGACTAGATTTGATGAAAAATATATTAATACTCAGTGGGTTGCACATTATCGAGCTCAGCTGATATGACTTCAAACTCCAGTGATATGATGCCAATGTCGACTGGTATGAACCAAGCTAGATGCATTACTAGGTGCAACTAATTTGTTCACATCGAAATGTTGACAGTTATTCATTGAACGCAATCAGAAAAATTGGCATTACCTGGCATGGTGGAGTGGTTTGAAGCAGAGTTTTGTATGATGAGGAATTAATGATGGCAATAAGTAATGGTTAGATGAATGAAGAGAAAAAAGAAGAGTGTTTTACAGAAAATTCATCACAAACTAAAATCAGTGGTAAGCAGAGATTCATGGAAGATGGAGAAGAGGTACTTGAGCTATGCAAACATTGCGGCTTCCTCAGTGGGTAAGCTGAGATGTTCGATTGGCTGAACTAGGAGGAGGAGAAGAGGAAACTTCGGACTTGAAAATGAGAAACAATAACACTGTCAGAAACCTGTAACAGAGCTGAGAATTTTGGAATTATTTGTTTTGGTTTAATAAATAAAAGAGGTTACCACTTGATTTGTTTCATATTGGTGGAGATATCAGCCCTTGATAACTTCACATCAGCCTTCAACCTTCAATCTCAGGCTGATATGAAGTTAGCTATGGCTGATATCTCAGCTGATATGAAACTAACCAAGTAATAACCTTTAAATAAATGCTCAGTTTAATACTAGAATACAGAAAAGTGACTAAATCTGTTAATTGAATATGTCTGTTAACTGAATAATTTTCACTGACAAAATGTCTGTTCAAAGTAGTTCAGAAGTGGAACATCCTTAAACTTTGCTATCAATAGGTCTCATGTTCAGTTGTATGAGTTGCATCAATCATTTGGCTGATTTCAAATTGAATTGAATTTCTTTGCTTTGCAGTGCCCTAACAGAGGATTTCCAGTGAGTCACCAGTGTATAGAGAAATTTTTCTGAACAAGGTTCAGTAAATTGGGTCTGGACCAAGCTTCTACTGAACAAGATTCATTAACCCTTTACCTAACGCCTGCAGCCGCCCGCGTAATATCCAAATTCAGCAGTTGAAAAAATTTTGTTTAAAAAAAAATTTAAAAAAAAACATATCATATGGCCCCTCATTGGAACGAGCTCATCGAGCTCATTCCAATGAGGGGGTCACATGATATGGTTTTGTTGAAATTTTTTTTAAAATTTGAAAAAATGATAAATTTTGATATCGTCTGCATTGGGTAAAAGGGTTAACTTTGCTATATACTGGGGATGAGTTGATGATACCACTTACCAGGATCAAACCTTCAACCTTTCGGTTTAAAATCAGTATTCTAACCACTGAGTCGCCACGCTTCCATTCATGTTAGATAAAGGATTAACCCTTTACCTAACATAGCAGCCAGAAAATTAACCAGAATAAGCCTATCACGGTCTAAAATATCTTGGAAGTTTCTCAATAAAACCATACAAATATGGATATCATTAGAACCAGTTCGTTGAGTTGGTTCTAATGCTATCCATATTTGTATGGTTTTATTGAAAAATTGTGAAATTTGTTTTCGAAAAATGTCATTTAATTTATTTTTTAAAAATACTCTGTTAGATAGAGGTTTAATAAAAATAATAAAGGATGGTGATTCACCATAGATAATTAACAGTAGTCTGAGAGTTAATTTTGTCTGAAAAGCATGTAAATCGTACTCGAGCATATCTCGTGACAGCATTCAGTCTTTGGAACCAGAATCTTTTGTCAGGATCTCACTGTAGGAATGAGAAGTGATTGATTTTTTATTTATTGTGGGGAGGGAATTATGTCCAGTGCATGACAATCAGGGCATGCTAATGGAGCTGGCATTGTGGGGAAAATCTGTGTGTAAATTGGTGGTTTCATTTAATTTCCTTTCCTGTCAAATCAAATTCTACAAAATCACCACCATTGATTTGTTGATAAAATTCCAATATTCTGATAATAAAATCTTTTAAATATTTGTTGAATAGTAGGAGAGGATCTGATCAAATCTGTATGCGGCGAGAGTCACATCTGAATAAGTGTCATTCAAGTCATTTTGGCTCACTGACGCTCCTTAATTGACTACTGTACATTAGGATATGCATGCAGTATGGAATTGATTTTCCATGGAACATTTGGAAAATATAGTAGTGCTAGTCTGCTTGGATTAGTTCTTCTTTAAGGTTAAAACAGAATTTACTTGTCATGACCAAATTCAGATGTCCTTGAAATAAGACAATGTTTGAAGCTGAATTTGATATAATTTACCACTAAAACTTTGTACAGAATGTATTAAAAACATTGCTGTCAAATGTGAGGATGAATCTATTATGGACTTGTCGGGAGAACTGATAGTTAGTTAACCGTGCAATCTAACGTAACAGCCAAAACCGGCCAGCGCTATTCTAAAAAATCGCCAAATAATTTTCATTATTTTTTCAATTTTTGTCTCAAAAACATGGGTTATGATCCCTCATTGGAACATGCTCATCGAGCTCATTCCAATGAAGGGTCAAAACCTATGTTTTTGAGACAAAAAATGAAAAAAATTAGTTATTCAAGAATTTTTTTGCAAGTGTCGTCTGCTTTTCATGTTAGGTAAAGGGTTAACCATGCAACCTAGAGAGTTATATGATTGAACTATATGATGCCCCTCCCTGAGCCTTAAAAAAAATAAAATAGTAAAAAAATTATTAGAAACTTGTTAGTTCTCTCAACTTTTCACTCATGTTACAGTCCATTCACACAATAGGAGACAAAAAGACAAATATGATTTCCAAGATCCATAATCAAAGAAATTGTATATTTTAAACATCCATTTAAAAACATTTTCTCAGCTTTAGGGGATATGCATCACCTTATAATATGTTAATTTGTAGTCTTGGCCCAATGATGGAAAAAATTATCTATGCTGCTGTTTGGTAGGGAGGAATATTCAGCTTGCCAAGCTGTTGTCACATACCAACACTTCGGTAACACAGAAAGCATACATTCTTAGCCCAAGAACATTAGGTTTCACTAGGGAAAAAAATCGGAGAAAGCTGATTTTTTCAGGGAATGTCGAGTACATGTCACTGAACGATTAGACAAAAGTCCCCTAAAATCCCAGTTGAGCTTTTTTTTCTACAGCCTTTTTTCGAAAACGTGTTTGAAAAAAATTTAAAAAAATCGCACGAACTTTGTAACCTCGAATTGATCCAACTGTATTTTTTGTTTACGCGTATTTCGAGCTACATAATGTCTAATATACATTTACCTAGAGGAAAATGTGCATTCTGTGACAATTTCTGCGAAAAATTATTGAAAATTCACAAAAAAGTATCGGATTTACGCAAAAAATAACGGATTTGCCCAAAGGGTCGTAGTACAGAACGGGATGTTAGTTGGACAGACGATAAAAAATCCACCACCATTTGAAGACTTTTATCATTGCTTACAAAATAGACATTATCGAAGACCCCCTCTGCTTCTGGCCGAGTTCCCCTTTTGGCATAAAATTCGTCAGCATGAGAACTCAACTATTTTCGGGCTTGGGACCGAACAGACACGTCTGTGTCTGGCAGCATTAGATCAATAAATAATATTTACAGAATGTACAAAAATCAATAATATTTACAGAATGTACAAATCAATCAACATGGATTAAGTTACATTGACTATTATCAATGCTATATACAGAAATGACATGACCTATATACATATTATTCATCGAACTCAGAAATTTCCGACAGGACAGTGTTTCTGTGGTTGTTACAAGAATCCGAACTGCAATTACACAAACCTGAGCAAGAGAGTCCTGCCTTCTTACACCCACACCTTTTTGTACAAGCACTCTTGCAACCACAACTGATCAGATTCAGTAGGTTATCGGGGGCACATGGCTTTGTGGCTGCAGTCGGTACAAGAAGTTCATTGTCTAGCGACCACCCCCAATCCGTCGGAGGAAGCGAAGTGCCCAGCCATTGTTGGACCTGGAGATAACATCTGTAGACATGTTGTTGTGCAGCATCGCTTCTTGGTGGGAGTGAGGCTAGGTCGATGGGTTTATTCAGTTTAGATTTTGCTACATAACGCTTGTAAGTGACATATCTATATTGGTCGAGAGAGGAAACAGTTTTACTCCCGTATAAGATCAGAAGTTGTTCCCCGGCAGCGGCTACTGCACTTGGTGTACTGTCATCCGCCAAAGTTGTGTTGACATACTGTTGTGAGTCGCTAGTAACATCGGAGACAATTGTACTGAATACTTTCTTCTTACCAACTCGAAAGAGTGCAGAAGTAGTGTCACAACCACTTATAGAATGTGCTACAAGGAGGTTGCTTCTATGGTCACCCATTTTGGTTGCTATTTCACTAACTGAAACTAGTAGGTTTGGGGTAATGGAATACATCATGTGAATATTACATCCCGGTTGAACTCGAGAGGTAAGAATGACTAACAAGTCTGTGTCTGTTCCCACAACGACAACATTGTTGTCATCTTGAGCGATGTCAAGTGCAGTTTCGGCTATCAGTACATCAGCATCAGCCTCGGCCTGCTTGGACTGAATATTGATAGCAGATAGCTCCTGCATTATAAGATCGATCAGTTGGGTTTCGTTCTTGGCATTTGCAAGGAAATCGGATTGGGGTGTGGTGGCTGGTAACTCGGGTGAGATATTGATATCGATGGAATACCTGTCTTTAGATCTACGGGCGTGTTCCATGCCCTTTGTCGACATTGTACAAGCATAACCATCAAAAACAACCACGACGTTCGCCCCAAAATGTCTCACTAGATAATTGGAATATGATGTACATATGTCCTTATATGACGACTGTTTATGTCATACAACTGCCCTCAATAAAAATCCACCATCTACAACAAACAGAGAATGTTCTGGGATTTTAGTTTGCTCGGAACCATATGTTTTGAGGATCTTACCGAGCGTGCTTTTCTGTGTCTTCCTCATTCCAGCAGAATCAAACAATGCTGGTGGTTTCGGGGCGAGCTCATATTTGAGATACTCTTGTGACTGAATAACACATGTGATGCAGTTGAATAGAATTGTGGGGTCAATCACTACCTTACTTCCACGGACTTTGATGCTATTTGCCATCGATGCGAAAGACTTCACAGTGTCAACACGTCATAGTTTGATGCTGTTGAACGTTTTGCTTACAACATTCGATACGCAACATTCACCAATTTTGCGAACTTGGTCACAGTTCACAGTTTCGTCGGCCACAAGCCCGGTCGCTATAGAAACTAATTGTAGTGGATCTCTATTCTGAAAGGGGGAATGCACTCTGAGCCAGTTCAATAATTTGGTGATATCATTGGCATCAGTCAATTGTGAACTTTGACGGAGATCCCGATGTTGTTCGCCATGACCAGTGTGAACATGAACAAAATTTTCGAGAGCATTACATATCGGAAGGCAAAGAGGTAGTCCATGTACCCATTTCGCAACAGTGCTATCGGTTATTCCCCTGCCAAGTGTGAGACCACCAGGGAGCTTGAACATTCTCATTAAACACTGCTGTATGGTCTGATCAGAATATATCCTGTCCCAGAATTTATCTGAGTGCCTTATGGTAAAGGAACCTTTCTCAGTGAACAACTTCAAATCATCCTGTTGCATTATTTCTGTTAGCTCATTCATCTGCTGCAAAGAGAGATGAGAACTTTTTGCGTATGCAAAATGACCACCTGCGTGAAATACTGGAATCATATTGCGAACACAATATGTGTGGAGTTCCCAGTCGCCTGTGCGCTCTGCTCTCAAGAACAACTGGAGAAGACCTATTTGCTCGTAGTATTGTACCCAAAGCTTTCCTGTGCGTCCTACAGACGCATTCTGGAGCAGTTCGTGTAATTTTGACAGTAGATGGTTGACACTTTCTTGATTGACAGCGTCAGCTGTTGTACAGTCACCTCTATTATGTGATTTAATCGAACATGGAAATTGAAACAATGATGCTATAATACGGTATTTGAATGAGAAAGGTCGATGCCGTTTGAATTTGAGTTTAGGGGGTATGGTTAATATTTCACACGTTTCACCAGTTCATTATGGAATAAATGACTATTGTTATATATCATTATAAAGCCACTGCTTGTCTGCAATTTTTGATATATAATTTAACTCCCAAAGTAGTCGTAGATTTGATTTAATGGACGTTGTGTACTGTTGTGTGTATGAAAACAATAAATTTTTTTTCGTAATCTTGTACATTTTCGTGAATATTTCACCATTGAGTGTGAGGATTGGTACAAAGTTGGCATTTTCTGTTGGGGATATGTATTCTCAATATAATTCAGCACGATATTTATGATTCTCACCCTACTAAGGCGAATAAGAATGAGAAATATGGAGCTGGGTCGAATTTTTTTTCAAATTTTTTTTTCATCAATAAAACGCTATAACTAAAAAAGCTCAACTCGGATTCGCGGGGACTTTTCACACTTTATCCGCAATGTGTGTCCCGGAAACATATAAAAAAATCAGCTTTCTCCGATTTTTTTCCTTACTTTCTCATTTTTATGTCTAATGTGCCTGGACTATTCTGTTACATCTTGTTTGACAAGGCTTATGGTGTCCTGTCATAGAAGATCTAAAACAGATTAACTTATAAATATTGCATGGCTTGGAGTTGACTAGGACAAAGTGGTGGTCCTTGAGGAAGACGAGTACACATGCCAAGGCATGTGGACTATTCTTCCTCAAGAACCACTATTTTGATCTCAACAGCATACCATGCAATAATTAAAATAATTATTATATTGAAAAGAACAAAGTGATCCCAATCCTTTGTAAATTGCATATTGTCAAGGACCTTGCTCCAAGAAATGAAATTTCATTTTGAACTTAGAAACAATGAAACAGAATACCAGATTATTTATTTATTTATTTATTTATTTATTTATTTATTTATTTATTGGTGTTTAAGGTCACATACTTATACACAATGGCTAATCGTGACTGTGACAGTTTTACAGGTGGAGAACGCCAGAGAGATCGAACCATTGAGCATCGATGAGAAATTGCCATCTCCTCAACATTCTAACTCTAGAGAGACGACTTACATAAGCTTTAAGCTTTCTGTTCTCTCTCTTACACAGTAAGCATTCTGCTTGCCTTCACTTGTTTCGTGTATACTACTGTATCTTGTGCTGTTCAGATCTTTTTTTTTGTTACTCATCTGTTCTTGTGAAGTGTATATACTTAACAATTATTCAATAAATATTGTTCAAACTAACATTCTAACTCTGTTCAAGCTCTGCTCAAGCAGGGTTACCGCAGTTGAAGACACGTGCACCATCGGCATGCAGTATGCCTTAGCACATGGCATCATCATGCCCCCATGTAGGCAACCGGGATAAAGTGCCTTGGCCAAGGACACAACACAGGCCATCCTGGACAGGGATCGAACTCGGGACCTCTAGCATAGAAGTCCAACAGTCTACCACTGAGCCACCACGCTCCCAGAATTCCAGATAAAAACTCTTAACTGATAGAGTGCTGGAAGCCCATATTTGGGTTTTACTATATCCACAGGCTGTGTCTATAACATATACACTGTACTGACGGTTGTGTGATATTGACCCTGGCAATATAATTAAATTTTGTTTTTGACACTTTGCTCAGTTACATTTGATTGGAGAGTGCCCCTTGGCACTATCCAATCAAATGTAATAGAGTAATATATGGTGAAAGGAAATCTGTGGTCAAGAAAAACGAAGCACTCTATCAGTTAAAAGGACATGTTGTGTTCTGTCAGTTGAACATCTTATATCTCATGGCCATTTGGAAAAAGTATGTAGTGCATGATTATTTTTTTTAACCTTCGGGTAAATTTATTTATTGAGGTTTAACATCACTTTCAACAGCCATGGTCACCTTGTGTTGGACAGTTTGGTTTTTTTTTTGGGGGGGGGGGGGAGGCTGAGTTCATGTAGAGAACTTCCAAGCAATGGTGAGCAACTGTCAGACTCCCCAATGTACTAACACCACACAATCGGGGTTAACATTGGTTGAAGACAAGTGCACTATCAACTTGCATGTTTCTTTAGTACACAGCATCTCTGTATACCCACGTGGGCAATCGGGATTAAGTGCCTTGCCTAAGGACACAACACAGTTACCCCTAGTGGGGACCGAACTGTGGGCCTTTTCAGTTTGAAGTCCAATGCCATAACAACAGTCACCATGCTCCCTTCTCTAGGTAAAACAATCAGAAATACTTTAATACCTCTCAGTCAATCATTGGACGGAAAAGTCATGGCTGATGACTTCATATCAGATTTGTACTAAAGGTATTGTATGATTTAGTGTTTACATGTTATATTCAATTAATGGGTTATTCAGTTAAGAGATATCAATTGATTTCCAGTGTGTATGCAAAGGGTTAACTCCTTGCATGCTGCTGGCAGATATTCGTGTCCATGACAGAAAATATCTTGCCTCTACAATAAGTATAACTTGGACACTTTTAACCAAATTTTAATCTATAAATTGTATTAAAATTTTGTCCAATGATTTCTCGGGTTAAATTCTCTTGAATTTTCCATCAAATCTAGTCATGGCTGCTTCATAGCAGCCATGACTAGATTTGATGGAAGATGTTTTTAAAATGCTCAGGTGAAGAACTAGTTAACTAGAGTATTTTCAAAATATTTTTCATTAACTCTAGTCATGGCTGCTAAGCAGCCATGACTAGATTTGATGAAAAATTCATCTAAATTTAAATCAAGAAATCTTTGGTTAATAAGTCCATTCAATTTACAGGGGGAAATTTGTTTATCTCTTAACCTGCTGAGTATTTTCAAGATATTTTTCATTAAATCTAGTCATGGCTGCCTCAAACCAGCCATGACTAGATTTGATGAAAAATTCATTCAAATTTAACTTGAAGAAATCTTTGATGAAAAATCCTTTCAATTTACAAGGGGTAAGTTTGATTAAATGTGCTCAAATTATACTTATTTCAGTGGCAAGCAAAATCCTGACCTTGTCGGCAATATCCACCAGCAGTATGCAAGGAGTTAAATATGCATAAATTATACTTATTTCAGTGGCAAGATTTTATATCTTGGACACAAATATATCCCCCAGCAGCATGCAAGGAGTTAAATGGTATTCTGATGAAACAATTTCTTTTGATGATTGAAGAAAATACATGAAGCTGTTCATTGTTGGAGTGTTGTCTATTAAGAAAAAGAACTTATCTATTGTACATAATACCCTTGAGACAGTCTCTCAGTAACATAAAACATAACTAGAACTAAAGAAGACCAAGATATATTTCAATACTGATTGTAATCTTTGAGTCCCTAAGCAGACAGAATCCCATGAAAAAGTATCAAAAGGAAAACAGAAAATGTTTTACTTTTTGTCTCTTTGTCAGATTTTGTAGCTGATAAAAGTTAATTTGCAAGGAAAGATATCCAAAAGAGGATTTATACAGTCTAGTCTTTGGGATATGAGATTAACCTTTCAACTATTTCCTTGTGAATTATCATTAACTGGTAGAGTGCTGGAAGTCCATATTTGGGCTTTATTCTGAAATACATTTACAACAACTCAAAGGGTTCATATTCTGGATTTGCTCCATATTATCTTTGAAGTGACTTTATTTACTCTATATGTAATAGCCTTGTTACAATTTATGGTAGAGCACCTGAAGGCACTCTCCAATAATTGTAACAAGGCCAAGATATGCGAACAAATTTTGACAACCAAAAATAATTTAGCATTCTTTCTGACTCTACCAGTTAAAGATAGTAGCCATTTTTATGCTGTAGATATATCAAGAAGATTCAAGTCTTCAGTTGGTTAAAGGTATGAAGGTGATGTCCCTTGGGTATTGGTATGGCTTGGGGAAGGATGGGGGGATGGTATACTTTTCAATTATTTCTCCTTGGCTAGAGAAATTTATTCAAAGTATGCCCAACGTGGAACTACAGATCTCATTGAACTCTGAATCAGTGTGTAGAGGGTTAATCAATGCAGCCATATATCAGTTAGAATTCCGAACTGATGCTCGATTTTCTAATCTCCAGTTTAAATAATTTCAAGCGAACTTTAGAAGACAGGGGCAAGAAATCTTTGTGTTTGTACTAACTTATGCTGTGAAAGTCGGTAAAACCCAAATTTTGCGAAAAATTTGGCAAGGGTGTACATGAAGTCAGAGATGAGAATTTTATTGGATGAGAACTGGACAATCTTGGTCTGATAGAATTCATTTTGAATATTTCTCTCTGCCGAATCTAATGAGGTGAAAAGTCTTAATAAATGTTATTAAATTCCCCCAGTGTCATGAATACAAATTAGAGAGAAACTTGGGTATAGAATGAGTCACTAATTGTCAACTTCACCTTTGATGAATCAAAGATAATTTCATTGGGAGAGAGGCTTTTATTGGACGGAAATCTAGAAGCGTGCCTGCAGGGATATCTTAATGATTGGTATGGGAAGGATTTGATAACTGGTGTTATCGACTGACCTGTGTGACAGACTTGCACGTAATGAGCATATTGTGACTTTTCAAGTGAAGGATAGTCTATCAAACTGATTGAGTAGGCATCAAGAAAATTGTTAATTTTCATAGGGTTCTTTCCTTGATTAGACTTTCGATATCCCATGTATAATTATTAACCCTGGAAAAAAGATTTCTTTTCATGGAAGGCGACAGCTACAAAATTTTCTTTATCTGTTGCTTTTTGTTCTCCATGTAGAAACCCTGGAAGTGGAGTAGTCTTTGTTTACTGCAGTAGTAAACAAGTTCTCCATTACTGGTAAAATAGGGATCGCGGTCACTCAGTGGTTACAGCATTGGACTTCAGACCAAAAGGTCCACAGTTCAATCCCCACCCTGGGTAACTGTACTGTGTCCTTGGGCAAGGAACTTAATTCTGATTGGCCACATGGGGGGCACGATGACGCTTTGTACTTAGGCATACTGCACATTGATGGTGCACTTGTCTTCAACCAATACTAACACTGCTTGTGTAGAGTTTGTATGTTGGAGAGTCTGACAGTCACTCACTGGTCTGACTTCCTCCACCCATAAAATTGTCCGACACGAGGTGACCCTGGCTGTCAAAAGTGTTGTGCCTTGAACCAACACCTGGAATGGAAGTCCTCTAAGATAGGTATAAATAAAAATGCTGAAAGTGACCTTAAACACCAATAAATAAATAAATAACTTTTCGCCTTGTTCCTGAACAATTTTAGTATTTTATAAAGAAAACCTCTCGCTAATATAGTAAAGATGGTTTACCAGTACACTGGAAACCCTGTTAATTGAATAACCATTTTGCCAGTGAAAAATATCCATTTAACAGGAGTATTCAATTTACAGGGATTTTGTCACTTTTCTGTATTCTGGTGATAAACTGAGCATTTATTCTATTACATCTTGTTTGACAGAGCTCATGGACCTCTGTCAAATAAAATATAATAGATTAAATGTCCGTATTGGATGTACTGAAGCTAATAGGTCTATAAATGTGGGGAATTCAGTAGTTGTTAATTAATTCAATGGTAAATCACAAGATGTTTTTTTTCAATTAACAGGAGTTTACTTCATAATGTATATGCAAATTTGTTCTGACAGGGGTGGCAAATGGGTTGGTGTTTGAAAATTATGTGCAATAAACTGGGTTATTGTATTAAAAGATATACAATTAAGTAGACTCTACTGTACATAGTAAGAAATGTTTTCTGGCTTTTTCATTTTTATTTTGTGGGAGTGAGGGATGTTAAGATAGGAGAGGCAGGCTGTTTTGAAGTATCAGCAGATGTAAAAGCAAGAGTCCCAGTCTTCCAAGAAAAATAATACTGATATGCTATTGTGGGAATTCCTGAGATGGAATATTTATGGTGGTAAACACCACTGGTAAAATACGACCCAGTAACTGAAGCCTGAGGTGAAATTCCTGTAAAGTGTGCAGTATAGGTATATAAACGATTGGCAAAACTTAATAAAAATGATTTGTTAAATTGTAGAGTGGAGCCCACTTAACTGTGTAGTTTTTAATTCAATAGCCTTGTTAATTGTGTATAATTTACAAACACCAAACCATTTGCCATACCTTCAGTACAAATTTGACCTGGTAATTGCATATAGTGTAAACTCCTGTTATTTATTCAATGCGGTTTAACGACACTTTCGACAGCCAGGGTCACCTCGTGTCAGACAGTTTTATGGGTGGAGGAAGCCGGAGTACCTGGAGAGAACTCCTGAGCAATGGCAAGCAACTGTCAGGCTCTCCAACATACTAACTCCACACAAGCACAGTAAGCATTGGTTGAAGACAAGTGCACCATCGACATACAGTATGCCTTAGTACACAACATCACGTTGGGCAATGGGGGTGAAGTGTCTTGCCCAAGAATACAACGCGATAGCCGCAGTTGGGATTCGAACCAAGGACCTCTTGATTTGCAGCCTGCACCTCTACCTGCTGAGCCACCATGCTCCCTGTTAATTGAATAAAAGTTCTTGTAATCTGTTGAAGTATTATTCCAACATCCACTAAATTCCCCACATTTATAGACTTTTGGCCTCAATAATCGAATATAGGCATTTAATCTATTATATCTTGTTTGACAGAGCTCAGAGAGCAAACAAGACATACTGGAATAAATACTCAGTTTATAACTAGAAGTTAGGAAAATGACCCAATTTCAGTTAATTGCATGGAAATTCATGTTAATTTAACATTTTTTTCCAGCAACATGGCTATTCATATAACAAGGTTCCACCGTAAAAAAGAACCTACATGCCATAGTTAGAATTTACTGCTGCACTTTTGGGGTTCACACAAGGATACTCTACCTGCACTGTACGCCTAGAATTAAAGGTGAACAAAAAAATCCTTGCAAAATATCAGATGGGTGAAGAGTATTATTTTCTCAATTTGGAGAGGCCTTAAAAAGTATTTCCTGTTCAGCTTTGCCAAATTGAATTGGAAGGATTAGAAAGAGTGACAAATAATTACTTGTCTGTTCCAGTTTATCTCATTTAGTGTGAGCAAACCCACATCCACGTTTTGCTGAAAAGATGTTAAACAAGTTCTGTTCTAGAGATAAAATAGGATCTGATAACCATTATGCCTGGGATGGCAGTTCTCTAAAGTGGGAAGCAAAATGATTGCCTAAACTTGACTTTTTGAGGACCCCACCCTGTTGGTGGGCTCTGGGCTATCAAGATATTATTATGACATCATCAAATTTACATAGCCATGCCATCAAAATGACATTACTGACTGCAGCTTCCATTCATGTATGCGTACTGTTGGGCATCTCTGTGCATGCGTATAGTTGTGGTTTTCTTTCACAGAGTGAAATTTTGAATTTTTTGCTCCTTGAGAAGGTCTGTGGAAATGACAAACAACGAGTTTTGAGTGTGGAGTCAGTCACAGATAAAAAAAAAATAAAATATGAGACTCGATCTGACTGATGTTAAAGTTTAAAGTGGAGACTGTTTGGTTTGGGAATGTTTTGACCAACATCCAGTGTACCGATGCCAATACTGCCGAAAGACAATTACACTTGAGCTATGTATTTTCGTAATATATTACCAAGGTTGCTGTATCAGGGTGATTTTTCTGGGGGATTGGTCACCCCAGAAGCTACCTCTAGTTACTTTCAAGAATTCTGTAGGTGAACTCATGTAATTTACACAGCAATGCCATTAAAACTATTTGATACAACTCAACAGACATGGCACAAAAATTAAGTTATTTTTTTTAACTTTCCACTCATGGGCAATTTAAGCATGTGCATTTTATAACTATTTACATCAGAGTGTTGGTCCAGATAGTATTTTTTTCATGATTGACATTCAAATTTTATAATTGACCTTTGAGAAATCCCTGGAGGTTCATGTTTTACTTTGGTTTTCTGCCTCAGTACACATAATTTCCTGCACAATTACACATTCTATGATGTATCCATTACACACAGACTTTCAGAGACTTCCTTTATAGACTGAACTAATTAAGCTGAAAGTTTTTATTCAAATGTCACTTGGACAATTTAGCCATAACTACTTTTACTTTATGGGCTATATGCCGTCAGATATACTATTCATTGTTATGATACTCTGAAGTCATCTTATGGATAAGGTTTAATACCGGGAATGGGAATTTCACAGCTCAGAAGCTCCAGGTTCTGAAAGTCTATCACGATACCCAGGAAATTCATAGGCCATGGTATCAATGATTGAGTATTATAGTTTATGAAATTACGGTGAATATCAGTTTCTGCTGAGACTAGCATCGCCGTTGGAACTAGGGTTTAATCTTGTAAATGGGAATTTCCCAGTTACCGGTTCTGAAAATGAGTGCTAATGTCCGGGAAATTCTTACACCACAACTGGGAATCAAATGTTGTGTAATGCAACCTTTGATTCCCGGTTCTGACCAATGAATTTCCTGTGTATTGGGACTGATATTAAGAAACGACAACCAGAAAATTCCGGGTATCATGACTGATTTTCAAAAACAAGAACCAGAAAATTCCCGTTCCCAGGATTAAACCCTAATCATGGATGACAGAATGATTTTGAAAGTGGAGGGGCTGAGGATAAGGTTTGATTTTTTTGAGTGTGCATGGTGTTGGGGAGGGGATGAACAAGGGTAAGCTTCAGCATGTGTCTTTTTTCAAATCTTTCACATGAAGTAATGTGTAATTAAAATATTTAAATAAGTTGCGAACTACCATTGCTACATTAGTAGCAATGGTAGGACACAGTTGTTTTAAACATTTCACTCACACATTAATTTAAGTGGATGATTTTGCTCAGTGTGAGGCAAAGCAAAGTCAGAGCATGAGATGCAGGTAAAATAGAACACCACAATTTTGTACTTTGGGCCTATATGGCTGTATGTTCAGGATATTTTGCTTCACTTCTATAACAGTTTTATTGTATTTCTTATCAACCTACCTTACAATTGTTTACTACAGGCTTGCACTACAGTGGAAGACCCCAACTCGGATAAAATACTCTCTATTTTAATCTTTCCCAAGAGATTTGGGAAAGAAAAGTGGTGTCAAAACACCACGAAAAAATAAGCCAAAACTGGGTCGAGCACCATCGACACACACCTAGTAGGGGACGCTCTTCTCTTAGTACAATTCCACGACTTCCGTTAACCAGTGTGCAAGCAGTCATCAAACCATTCTTTTTTTGTCTGCGAAATGTGGTTGACATGTCGCCATCTTTGCATTATGATATAGTGATAATTCAACTCGTTGATAATGGTTTTCCTGTGACTGGAATTATGGATCTGAAGATATTCAGATATTCCGTTTTCGCGAATGTTTTTTCGACATCGTGTCAACGCGGTTTGGTAATGAAATTTTTCGGTTGATAAATTTTGTTATTGTTATTGGAGTTAGGTGTCAATGAGGGACTGTATGGACAGGATTTCTTCACTCTGTTGAGGGCTGAATTTCTGTTTTTTACGTCCCTGTTGGCCGTCTGGGTTCTGTCGTGTACCCACCGGTTATATTTTCTGCCACCTTCTCTCGTAGTTGAGGGTGTTCTTCTACTTTCTGTATATGTTGAGTTCACCTTTCTCTTCTACTGCTCTCACCTTTGTTATTTCCAGTTCAGTTCCTTTAGGGAAATTCCCTTTGCCCTCGCCTTTGGTGCGTTCTCGTGGTTGTTCCTCCTGCACCTGTGGGGGGGGGGGGGGGGGGGAGGGGGAAGATGAGGGGGATGCTGTCATTTCGGGGTCTCCCGACACGACCACATCTGGTGTGAGTTATACCCCCTCTGTGGGGGATGTGCAGCTTCTCCTGCACCCACAGGGGGTGAGGAACACTGTCATTTCGGGGCCTCCCGACTCGACCACGTCTGGTGAGAGTTACACCCCCTGCTGCGGGGGCTGTTGGATTTCTGGTGAAGAGATGCCTGGTTCCGGGACTATGCGCCCTCTCTCTCTGAGGCTGTCACTAGGGTTGTGACTCCTCCTTTGGAAGCAGAGCTTGGTGGCTCTCTCCCCTTTTCCACCAGTTCCAACAGCTCCCGTCATATGTGCTGCTACTGCTGTTCCTTCTACAACGTCATCGGGTACCGTTTTAGCCGGCCTCGGCTTATCCCTGCAGGGGTCTGCAGTGATGTCTAGTGTGGTTGTGGGGTATCGGCCTCAGCCTTCCCTGACTTCAACTCAGCAAAGTCGGAAGTGGCTGTCGACTGAACCCCCTGCTGTGTCCTCTCAGCCATTGAGCACAGCAGTTTTATCCCTGCAGGGGTCTGCAGAGGTGTCTGGTGGTGTTGACATGGGGGTATTGGCTTCAGCCTTCCCTGACTTCAACTCAGCGAAGTTGGAAGTGGCTGCCAACCGAACCCCTTGCTGTGTCCTCTTGGTCATTGAGCACAGCAGTTTTCTACCTGCCTGGTAGTGTAGACATGAGGTATCGGCCTCAGCCTTCCCTGACTTCAACTCGGCGAAGTTGGAAGTGTCTGCTGACCGAACAACCATGCTGTGTCCTCTCAGCCGTTGAGCACAGCAGTTTTATCCCTGCAGGGATGTCTGGTAGTGTAGACATGGGGTACTGGCCTCAGCCTTCCCTGACTTCAACTTGGCAAAGTTGGAAGAGGCTGCCGGACAAACCCTCTACTGTGGTCTCTCAGCCGTCACGTACCTCAGTTTTTTTCATTGGATTTGGATGTTCATGGTTTCTGAGTTTCCGCTCTGTTGATCCTCGGGGTATATGATACCCCACTACACATCTGCCTTCAGATGTTTTTGGCTGCAGCCCGTCACCCCCCGTCGGGTGTATTTGAGGATCGTGACCCTTTGCTGGTAAATGGGTCAGGAGTGAAGCCACTTTGTCGGGTCGTCAGTGAGTTTAGGGGGGGCCTCTCCCTGCTCACTTACGTTCTGTCCAAGAGCCTTTTCCGTTGCTTCCAGCGAGGCTACGAGTGGTTTCCAGGCGCCCCCTGTGGTGCCTCCTCCTGGGATTGGAAACAGGTCGCTTTCTGATTCCCTGGTGTGCTCACACCATGGGAGGCGTCAGCTGGTTTGCCCATGATGGACTATGTGTCATGGGATGAGTCTGACATTCCTGACGTTGAGAGCCAACAGTCTTCTGACTTGGGGCCAGGGACCAGCCTAGGGGGGAATTTTAGGGAGACTTCAAGTCTCCCTCCAGAAAAAATAGGGAGACTGCAGAGTCATGTAGGGAGACTTCATAGGCAAGTGGGGAAAATTAGGAACATTCATGTACCACCCCCACCGCCCCTTCATATTTTCAATTTGTGGTCCTCCATTAACGTACAAATAATCCAGGTCCAGTTGTCTATGATGCATCTGTGCCAGGTTAAAAAATCACAATGTAATTATTGACTGAAAATCCCCCACTGTAACCTTCTCCTTCATGACCCCTCACCTCTTCTTCGTGCCAATCCCCCATCACCCTCCTGTGGATGCTTTCAACAAAGTCTACTAAGCTAATAATTTCCTAAGTCTGAAAGTGTGAACAGGACCAGATGTAAGAAGGTTGCTTGGGAGGTACTTTGTTAGTTAATAAACAAAATACATTCTGGGGTCGAGTATTTTGTAAAAGAAATGTCATTCCGCATCATTTTTATGGCATTCCGGTGTCATTCCGCGTCATTTCATGTCATTCCGATGTTTAGGAGGACCCTTTTTCAAGATCGTCCACATGCGCACTTGTGTCCTGTACAAAGCTTTTCTTGACATCACTAAAGCTTTTTTTCATGTGTTTCAATTCCATTCGTGTTTTTCTGGGAATAGACAGCCCAACAGTTAACAGTCGCCAGCAAATCAAATGAAAGTAATGTGTTATAAAATACGTCCGTTGTGTATACATTTTCGGCATCCTAAGCGACGTAACCTACTTTCAAACTGGGTTGTTTTGTTGAGTCGCGTAAGTCACCTATTTTCGTTTCAACACTTGAAGCTCCGACTGGAACACAACAAAATAGAAATAAAAAAATCCGCCAAAAGCGACAATGGACAAGTGATTGTCGTGTGATTTCAAATAAATGGACGTTTATTTGACGAATTAAAATGCCCATTTATCACACTCGAGCACATTCGATTTTTGAAAATACTCGTTTTCATGTAAACCTCGCATCACTCAGTTCAGCCTTTTCTCATTTTGGCCAATTTGAGAGGGCAACTTGTAATCGCCCCGACTATTTTTCTAGGCGACTTTGGGCTTAGAAGGGCGACATAATTGCCCTAGTCGCCCTCACGGCTGGTCCCTGCTTGGGGCAGCTCTTGACTTTGTGTTTGGGTTCCTTCCAGGTCTCAAACCATCAAACCAGCCGACAGTGTCAGCCCGGCTGCGATCATTGGTCGCACACCTACAGCCTGTGGAGCAACATGCTTCTGGGCACCTTCGACCGTGCCTGTTTGTATAGATGTTGAAGCATTTACCGCTTTGGACTCTAAGCTGAGTTCCAAGGCTATGAAGACGTCGTTCTTCATCAAGGTTGACACTTTTTGCCTCTGGTGCGCTATCGTTCCTACGATTTCGCCAATCCGTCAGTCTGACAGACTGTGACGGTCTTGGGTCAGGACTCCAACTCCTCAGCCATATGGAGACTCTGGAGTCCAGGTTGGGCGTATCGAGAGGGATGCTGGAATGCGTTCTCTCTTCGATCATGTCGTCTCTGCTTTGCTGCTTATCTGCTCCCAGATGAGTTTGACAACAAACAGGTTCTTGTTTTGTGTGTGCTGTTCAAGGCACTCATGCATCTTCTCACACACATGCCTGTTATGCGGCTAGCTTGGAATTAGTTTGCAGGTACACTGTGCTGGACACAAGACGTCCCCTTTTTGAGGGGCAGTGCGCTGCACTTCGATCTGTCTCTTTTGGCGGGTCCGCGACTATTCCATGGTTCCGTGGCGACGGTCCAGGATGGCTCCCTTTGTCATTCCATTGATCTGCTGCTGTTTAGTCAGCTTGATCTTTCTTCTGTTGGAGGCAGTCGCTGTCCAAAGCCTAACAAGCACCCTTCTGCTTCCTCTGCGAAGCTAAGAGCTGATCCTCCTACTGCCACTTCTACTCACTCACATGGTGGGGTAGGCATCAGCAGTAGTCGCCTCGATTTCATCCCAGGTTGAGGCACTCCACTAAGTAGAGAGTGCCTCTTCCCACATGAGTCTCTTTCAGCGTTACATGTTGGGAACTTTTGACCACGGAGATAGGCGATCTCCTGTCGATTGTCAAAGGGGACATTCGAGGTCATCAAGAACTTTCTTTCAGTGGGATTTTGTTTCCCGCATGTTCTTGGTGCCGAAGAAGGACGGCCGACTCAGATAGGTTCTCGATCTGAGTATTCTGACACAGTTTATCATTGCTCCTCAGTTCAGCATGGAGGCTTTCAGATCAGTTCGCCGCTCCATTCCCCAGGATGTTTTCCAGTTCAAGGCCATTCCCTTTGGCCTCGGCCTGGATCCTTGGGCCTTCACCTTTCTGATGTCACATGTGTCCACACAGTCCAGGTTGTCTTCTTCGGCATGTCTAGTTGATATCCTCCAGAGGCCATCCAATGCTGCTTTTCTGGAGTCTGATGTCATCACACTGTTGAGCCTACTCACGTCACTAGGGTTCAGAGTCAACAGAGAGAAGTCGGACCTGGTCCCTTCTCTGTCTTGTCATCTGGGATGGACTTCATCAGCTTGGAGTCTTCCCCGACTGCTTGGTCTCTGTGTTTCGGTGACGGATCTCATTCCTCTAGGTCATCTGCATATCTGACCTCTCCAACACTTTTTGCTCAGTCGTTGGAGGCCGAATGTCTATCCTCTGGTTCTGGTGCTTCTGTTACCGGAGTCTCTCCCTCGTCACCTTCTCCCCTGACGGATGTTCAGTGGATTATGCAGGGAGTTCCATTGGACTTCCCCACGTCCAATCGTGTTCTGACGGTAAACGCCAGCAATCTCGGATGGGGTGTGACGTTGGATCCTCTAGGTCTTTTCCTTCACGGGTCATGGGACCAGGATCTAGCAGCTCTTCATGTTAACCAGAAGGAGCTTCTTGCTCTTCTTCTGTGTTTCCGACAGTGAATCCCCCACTTTTCGGATTGTCAGGTCCTTCTGTGGTCTGACAATTCTACAGTGGTTGTTTACATTCGGAACCAGGGCGGAACGCACTATGTTCCCATGTACGATTTGGTTCGGGATCTTCTACTGCTCGCTCAGGATGTCAATGTCGGAGTGGTGGTTCGTCACATTCCTGGTCATCTGAACGTCCTAGCCGACACCGTGTCCCGACAGGGCAGGTTCTTTTCCACCGAGTGGATGCTCGACATGGCGATGTTCCAGTCTCTTTGCGATCTCTGGGGTCATTCCCACATCGATCTCTTTGCGACTCATTGGAACCATGTGGTGGACACTTTCGTGTCCCCGTGTCCAGATGCTCTGGCTTTTGCCGTGGATGCTCTGGTCCTCCTTTGGGACGGTCTTGTCGGCTACGTCTTCCTGCCGGTTCCCATTCTGCCTCAGGTTCTAGCCCAGATATGAACCTGCAGTCATCGAATCCTTTCGATCACATCCCTGTCTCCTCAGTGGGTGTGGATCAATCTGCTCCGCTCTCTGTTAGTGGCGGTTCCGGCATGTCTCCCTCTATGTCGCGACTTTCTTTGCCAAAGTTGCCCGAGGAGGTTTCAAGTTGACCCAACTTCATTGTGCCTTCGCCCATGTCTTTTATCGGGTCCTGTTTCCTCCGTAGTGGTTTTTAGAGATGAGCAGTGGAGTTGCTTTTCTTCTTCAAGGAAGCACTCACTCCACTGGTTTAGCATCTGTGGCTCCGTAGAAGGTTCTTCTGTTGATGGTGTGCGATCACTCTGTTGCTTCTGTCACTCCTTCGATCACACCGATTGCGGAGTTTCTGGTATATGTTTTTTTTCTGGGGGCCTCCAGCAATGGGTACAAGTCCATGCTTCGGAGACCTTTTTCATATGTGGTACTGCATTGTTTTGGCACTCATCCTTGCCTCTCCAAGCTTGTTCAGCACCTTTCCTTGAAAAGGCCTAGGACTTTGCAGTTTACTCCAAGATGGACACTTTCTTGGGCGCTGCTCTGCTTGGGGGGGGGGGGGGGGGGGGCATTCGCGCCTTTATCCCAGATGGATATGCGTTTTCTCACATGCCAGATCTCTCCTGCATCCATTTCTCGATGGATTTGTCTTGCTATTCATGCAGCTTCCGCTCGTATAGCTACTGGCGATTGTATTACCAATCGTTTTTCTGCCATGAGGTGTGTGCATTGTCTTCCTATCGGGGCTTTTACTAACTCTGTCATGTTGTCGCATGTTATACTGGCAGCCTTCTGGAGAAATGCTACCTTCTCCATTTATCTGCGACAATTGCAGGAGCCGACAGAGGACCTTTGTCCTACGGGCCCTCTTTCTTCGGCTCAGGCTGTTGTCTATCCCAGCCATTCAGCTTCTTACAGGGTCAGTTCCAGCTCCGTGCTGTTACTGCCCTTTCTGTCTGTGTGTCGCACCATATGCCACATCTTTCATTGTCTTTTAGTAATGTTTGTGATGCTATGGTTTGATAGGACTAAGGATCTCTTCCTCTGTCCACGATTCCAGTGCAATTGAGTTATGTGTGGGCGGGTTATGTGACTCCCTCCATCCTATTGTCTATTCAGCCTGAAGTAAACAATTGTAAGGTAGGTTGATAAGAAATATAAATTTTATAGTAAATTTCCTTTCTTATTATACCTACCGCAATTGTTTACATGGAGGCCCTCCCATCTTCTTATTCAGGTAAGAATCCTTCCTTCCCGCTGATCACATAACTCCTATGTTGGCAGACTCAAAAGAATGGTTTCATGACTACTTGTGCACTGGTTAACGGAAGTCGTGGAATTGTACTAAGAGAAGAGTGTACCCTACTGGGTGTGCGCCAATGGCGCTCGACCCAGTTTTGGCTTATTTTTTCGTTGTGTTTTTACACCACTTTTCTTTCCCAAATCTCTTGGGAAAGATTAAAATAGAGAGTATTTTATCCGAGTTAGGGTCTTTCACTGCAGTGCAAGCCTGTAGTAAACAATTGCGGTAGGTATAATAAGAAAGGAAATTTACTATAAAATTTATATTTCTCTTAGAACAAATTGACACCTTCTGAAACTGTGCAAAATACAGTCCCCTCAGACCCTCCAGTTCTGCTGTACCTTCTTATAAGTGATAAGTAATAAGTGATAAATCTTGCACACCTTGTTTTAATAGAGTTTTCTTTTTCTCATTTTAAATAGTTTGGATTTTGGATTGGTGTTAGCAGTTTATCCCAACTCTTTATGGTCCAGTTTTAGCTCAACTTTGGCGAATTTTGTCATGGCCTGTCGTCCGTTTGTCCGTCTGTCCGTACGTCAACAATTGGATACGGCTCGGGCTAGAGGCCGTATTTATAAACCGATCTTTACGAAACTTCTTGGGTACCTTTGTTATGACTGTGGGATGAGAACGAGTGTTTTTGGGCGCGCTCCGAAATTCAAGATGGCTGCCAGCCGCCATTTTGTACCGACTATGCAGAAATCTGTTTTTTGTACAGAACTTCCATATGAAAGCTCTGATTTGAATAATTTTTTGTATGAATGTTTAGTACCATGGGATACATTACATACAATACAGGTTTTTTTCTTGTGCGTAAATTGTGCAAATTAGACTAATTTTGATGTATTTAGTGTCACTTTCAGCACTGTAAGTGCAAATGCCAATATGGCTCGGGCTGGAGGCCGTATTTATGAACCGATCTTTACAAAACTTCTTGGGTACCTTTGGTATCACCGTGGGACAAGAACGAGTGTTTTGGGGTCCGGTCCGAAACTCAAGATGGCCGATGGCAGCCATTTTGTACAAAATTAGGTACAATCAGATTTTTGCACAGAACTTCCATATGAAACCTCTGATTTGAATAATTTTGTGTGTGAATGTTTAGTACCATGGGATACATCACATATAATACAGGTTTTTTTCTCGTGCAAAAATTATGCAAATTAGATGAACTTTGATTTTTTCAGTGCGACTTACACACAGTAAGTACACATGTCAATACGGCTCGGGCTAGAGTCTGTATTTATGAACTGATCTTCACGAAATGTCCTGGGTACCTTTGTTATCACATTGGGACGAGAACGAGTGTTTCTGGGTGTGGTCTAAAATTCAAGATGGCTGCCAGTGGCCATTTTGTACCGAAATTAGGTCTAATCAGTTTTTTGTATACAACTTCTACACGGCTCAGGCTAGATGCCATATTTATGAACCAATCTTTACGAAACTTCTTGGGTACCTTTGTTATGACTGTGGGATGAGAGCAAGTGTTTTTGGGTGTGGTCCAAAATTCAAGGTGGCCACCAGCAGCCATTTTGTACCAAATTTAGTGCAATCAGTCTTTTGTACAGAACTTCTGTATGAAAGTTCTGATTTGAATAGATTTTTGCATGAATGTTTAGTAACATGGAATACATCACATATTGTAAGGGTTTTTTTTTTCGTGCAGAAATTATGCAAATTAGATGGACTTTGATTTATTCAGTGCTACTTACACAATGTAAGCACACATGTCAATACGGCTCAGGGTAGAGGCTGTATTTATGAACCGATCTTCACAAAACTTCTTGGGTACCTTTGTTATCACCTTGGGACAAGAATGAGTGTTTCTGGGTGCAGTCCAAAATTCAAGATGGCTGCCAGTGGCCATTTTGTACCGAAATTAGGTCCAATCAGTTTTTTGTCACAACTTCTATACAGCTCGTATTTATGAACTGATCTTCACAAAAACTTCTTGGGTACCTTTGTTTTCACCTTGGGACAGGACTGAGAGTGTTTTGGGGGTGCCTTTGTTATCACTGTGCTATGAGAACAAATATTTTGGGGTTCAGTCAGACCCACTCTGGGACTCAAAGATTTTTTTCTAGTTTAGCATCTGACTGTCACCCACCTTTACAATACTTTACCTATACATTTGTTACAGGCTACGGTCAGTATTTATGTACAGACCGTTACAATACTTATGTACCTTTGTTATCAGGTCATTACCTAGATGTTTGTCATTGCTGTGTCACATACTGTACATGTACATGTCTTTGTCTTGACAAGTTGAGCTACAGTGTCATTGACACTTTCATTAGTTCAACTTTGGCGAAGGTATTGTCCATCTGGCCATCTGTCCGTCCGTCCGTCCATCGCACCGTACACACGGCTCGGCTAGAGGCTGTATTTATGAAGCGATCTTTACGAAACTTCTTGGGTACCTTTGTTATCATTGTGAGATGAGAACGAGTGTTTTTGAATAATTTTTTGTGTGTATGTTTAGTACCAAGGGGTACATCACATATAATACGGGTTTTTTTCTCGTGCATAAATTATGCCAATTAGACTAACTTTGATCTAGTTAATGTTACTTTCAGCACTGTAACTGCAAATGCCAATACGGCTCGGGCTAGAGGCCATATTTATGAACCAATCTTTACGAAACTTCTTGGGTACCTTTGTTATCACCATGGGACGAGAACGAGTATTTTTGGGTGCGGTCCAAAATTCAAGATGGCTGCTGGTGGCCATTTTGTACCAAAATTAGTGCAATCAGTTTTTGTACAGAACTTCTGTAGGAAAGTTCTGATTTGAATAAATTTCTGTATGAATGTTTAGTAACATGGAATACATCACATATAATACGGGGTTTTTTCTCGGACAGAAATTATGCAAATTAGATGAACTTTGAAATTTATTCAGTGCCACTTATACACAGTAAGTGCATGTGTCAATACGGCTTGGGCTAGCGGCTGTATTTATGAACCGATCTTCACAAAACTTCTTGGATACATTTGTTATCACCTTGGGATGAGAACGAGTGTTTCTGTGGGCGGTCCATAATTCAAGATGGCTGCCAGTGGCCATTTTGTACCGAAATTAGCTCCAATCAGTTTTTGTACACAACTTCTATTCGGCTCAGGCTAGAGGCCGTATTTATGAACCGATCTTTACGAAACTTCTTGGGTACCTTTGTTATCACTATGGGAGAAGAACAAGTGCTTTTGGGTGCGGTCCAAAATTCAAGATGGCCACCAGCAGCCTTTTTGTACCAAAATTCGTGCGATCAGTTTTTTGTACAGAACTTCTGTATGAAAGTTCTGATTTGAATAAATTTTTGTAGGAATGTTTAGTAACATGGAATACATCACATATAATACAGGTTTTTTTCTCATGCAGAAATTATGCAAATTAGATGAACTTTGATTTGTTCAGTGCTACTTATACACAGTAAGTGCGCATGTCAATATGGCTCAGGCTAGAGTCTGTATTTATGAACTGATCTTCACGAAACTTCTTGGGGTACCTTTGTTATCACCTTGTGACAGGAACGAGTGTTTTTGGGTGCCTTTGTTATCACTGTGCTATGAGAACAAATATTTTTGGGTTCAGTCTGACCCACTCTGGGACTCAAAGATTTCTTTTCTAGTTTATCATCTAACTGTCACTCCACTTTTACAATACTTTACCTATATATTTGTTACAGGCTACGGTCAGCATTTATATACAGACCGTTACAATATTTTACATGTTCCTTTGTTATCAGGTCATTACCTAGATGTTTGTCATTGCTTTGTCACACACTATACATGTACATGTCTTAAACAAGTTGAGCTACAGTGTCATTGACACTTTCATTTAATACACTTTGTTGTAAAGATTTTCTTACAAATGACTGAAAAAAGAAAGCCTTAAATTGCATCAGACAATGTATTTTGAATGTGTCAAAATGAATATTAGGTGTGAGTTTGCTGGGTGTTTTATATTATTTCATGATTTTGATATGCCAATTTTTGTAAAAAAAATAGAGGTATTATGTTATGACATTATCTAGGCTTCCACCAGTCCATGCATTAACTGAGTCACAGCTTTTTAAAAGAAAGAGATATCATAATGAAACTTACACAACATATGTATGATTTGTAAAACCATAGAATGTTAATTTAAGAAATTAAATGGTATGTACAAGAGTTACCAAATAGTGTTTGCAACTTGTGCAAATAACACCCCACCCTAACTTCAAAGATCCAAAATTTATATATGTCATAAAACGATAAGGATAGTATGTATGTTGGCCAAGTTCTTAGATTCTGTGTTCAGATTTTCAAGCAAATAATTGTCGGCTCATCATATTTATTTTGGGTTTATGTGAATGTGGAGCAGTTTGAGTTGTCTGTAGCCTTTCCTGGAAAGAAGAAATACAGTACAAGTAGAGCTGAAATGGTTAAGGGGTTTTCTTGATCGATTAATCATGTAGATTAACCTTGATTAACCGATTAATCACTTGTCCAAATAGATATGTGAATAATTGCCATACTGTTGATGATTTACAGCATGAACTCTTTACCCAACGTAACAAACAAAACCAACTAGGCCTATATCCAAAAATCTCTATTCAAATTTATTGTTTTCAATTTTTGTCTCAAAAACATAGCTTATGACCCCTCATTGGAACGAGCATGTTGAGCTTGTTCCAGTGAGTGGTCATAAGCTATGTTTTTGAGACAAAAAATCGAAAATTTTCAGTAATTCATGAATTTATTTTGCAAGTATCGTCTTCTACCTGCAATGGGTAAAGGGTTAAGAATGACCATTTCCAGCTACTGATACAGTATGATGATCATTCAAGTAAACAAGTATGTCAGCAAGTAACTTGCATGTTTTACTCTGTCTCATATGATTGATGTGAGTCAGTGTGACATTGTTTGCATGTTTTGGAGCAAGTTTGTTCCTTTTTTAACCCATATAATACAGTAGTTCAAAAGTTATGGTTAATTGATCAATTAGTTTTTGGATCGATCAAGATGTTGATCATAGATTAATAGATTAATCGGTTAACTGTTTCAGCTCATAGTACACGTCAAAATAGGTTATAGCATAACCACTATAAACTGAGTATACTACTGCTCAATGGGAGCTTTCCAGAAAATGATGTCAGCTTCTGGTCTTATCTGTGTTGGAAGAGAAAGATACATAGTTTATAGTGGTTATCCTATGTAGATTTTGACTTGTACAGTAACATGTATTTCTGGATTTTCAACTTTTACCACCCACTTCAAGGTTTGGTTCTTACACAAAGCATGTTGATTTTTTTACAGTGGCACAACTAATATTTTTCAGCTACTACCAAAAGATAGGCAGCTCAAGAAGTACTTGTGATAGTTAATTTGTTCATGGTCAAACATTTGCTATGCAATCTGGCAATAATAAGGCAATGATCAGACATTATGACGATAATATTACGGCACTTTATAAACTTTTGCTTCCTCTCTAGAAAAGTAATTTTCAGAATTTTTTCCCATCAATAGCCGCATTTAAAGATATCTTCATGCTTCAGATTCTAATCAACACTCTTTACTTCCCATCCTGCAAGTGAAAAGTCAAGTTTCGTTTCCTAATATTGTCACTCTGTGGCAACTTCATGTCAATAATATGGATAAGGCAATAGTTGGGCTAATAGTTTTCTACCTCATTATAGACTGTACCAGGTGCTTAGCTTAAATTGGGGGAGAATATGGATCTTTTTTTTTGGGGGGGGGAATGAGGGGTTCCTAGTATTTTTATTCTGTAGGCGCATCACAAAGATCAAAGTCATGAGCTGGGGAAAGGTATCAAGGAGGTGTTCCTCATGTGTTTGTTGGCTGGTGATGAATTTGGGGGGGGGGGGGGGTGGGGGGGGGGGGGCATATTTTTCAAAACTTCCCCTGTAGGAATATTGTAAAATGTGCCCCAAATGGTGCAATTTTTAGGTGCAAAAGAACATTAAGCACATAGTATACCAACTGTAATTTCATTAGATGATGCTCTATGCAGGTAATAAAATTCAGGATTTTAAGGGGGTGGGGGGGGGGGGGGAGCTCATAAAGGGGTATTGCATAACTTTTTTCCTGCAATTATTGAAAAGTTATTTCCATCACTGTACTTTGTGTTACAACAGCTTCTGATTGACAAACTAATCAGTAAACTGTTTAATATAATATATGTAAATACATTTGTAGGGAGAAAATAACACACACTTTCCAAAATCACTTCCTATCGAGTATCTGCCATGACAGTTTTAGTTCCCCAAACAGTGCATCTTAATGTGCTATATAAGTAATGGGAAATTTAGTTCAAAAATAAGTGACATGTTATTTTCAATGGCATCAGATGTCTAAAAATGTTATAATTTTTCATTTTTTGGTGTTCAGCACGGTGAAACATTCATTGTCATAAATATGGATGGACAGCAAAAAAGTGACAAACTATCATTTTGCTTAGATTTTTGACATAAAAAAAATCGAATGTATCACCTATTTTCAAGCCAACTTTCCATTACTTACATAACACTTTAATAAATTAATTTTATTTTAACCTCGCATTGTGCTGACAAAAATGAAGCACTGACATCAATTGGAAATCCACTTTGTCAGTTAAAACTGGGGGCTCCTGAGAGTGCTGGTACCGCTTCGTGCTTGTGAATTAGATCCGCACGGGCAATGTATCCTGAGTATACGTCGTTGAAGTCCATCAGAGAATTGCTTCATGGGTGGTTCTGCAAACCCGACAGCATCCCCTGACGCATATTCACGATACATGATGGTGTTGACCGAACAGCCCCTGAAGGGGGCAAATCAAGAATGCCCAATGCCACAGCAGACTCAAAGACCCCAGCTTCTGGTGAATACCTGATGGTGGTGGTGGGGTGGTGGTGGATGACGAAAACTACATAGGCAAGCGATATGATGTGAAGTGACGCTATGTGGAAAATTGAGCTAAAACAAAAGTCTGAGCATGTGACCCCACGGCCCCTATCCATTGGTTGAAAGTATTGGGGATCTAGAGAAATCGATATTGGGAACTGTCCCAGGGTATGCGGGGGATCTAGAGAATCTGGATCGTAATTACCAGGGGAGAACAGACCAGAAGAATGGCTATATATCTGTATGTGGTCATCTGTAGGTTATGTAGGGAATATTGTGTATACAGGACTGTATATTCGAAATGCTCTGAGATTTCACTATCCACAAACTCTCGGAAACCTGATAGGTTTCTTTGCAATTTGTGGACTGTGAAAAAGAACAACATGACTAGCTATGCCCAACAGTTTTATTCAGATCAAATTCACCCAATGCTGAGTGTGGGTACTAAGATGAAAGTAAAACGTAGGAATTTGACTCGCTGAGTCGCTAACATTACTATATGTATATATAAATCTATTTACACCTGTGAGTAAAATGGCTCGCTGAGCCGCAGTGAGCATGCAGTGATACGAGAGCTGAACTGAATCGCTGAGTCACAGCATGCAATAGGAGTCCTGTATGAGGAATGAGTGTGGTATGTGACTACAAGGTTTGGGGGAAAACCTGAGAGTGCTGGTACCGCTTCGTGCTTGTGAATTAGATCCGCATGTGCTATGTATCCTGAGTATACGTTGTTGAAGTCCGTCAGGGAATTGCTTCATGGTTGGTTCTGCAAACCCGACAGCATCCACCGACGCATATTCACGATACATGATGGTGTTGACCGAACAGCCCCTGAAGGGGGCAGATCAAGAATGGCCAACGAAGCTGGAACCAGCTGAGAGCCCCCAGAAGGGGTGGAAGGTGCACCATCAGGATTTACGTGCCTGACAACACAGGTAGCCCAGGCGAGGGAAGGAATCAAGAAGAAGAAATATAAAAATAAAGCGGCTGGCTTAAATACAAACAGAATATATATATATAACAAAACCAGCCGAATACAAGACATACCATAAGAAAACACATACATATACATAAACAGAATAACGGCCATGGGGGCACATTGGCATCTGGCGGACCCCGGCCCGGGGAAGCAGTAGATTGCAGATGCCCCAACAGGCGAGGTGGAGAAGACTCGACGGTGTGCGGCAGACGTGGTACTGGTGGGGTGAGGGGATGCCCGATGAGAGGAACACAAGGTGACATGAGCATCATGGAGGACGCAGTCAGGGGTTTTGATATAGCGCAGATAGCTGTCCGAAGACCATCTGCCAAGAGTCTTGATGAGGTGGTCTTCTAACCTAGCCTGACAAGCTGACGTAGCTGCGCCTGAGCGGAAACTATGACCGGAATAAGAATTGCGGGGAAACCGCACAGAGATAAGCTAGTCCGCAACTTGTCAATGAAGTATGACCGACTGAGAGCCTGATTATCTTCTGTGAGGAACAGGGGGTGATGGGGTCGTCCGCCCCGTGCCAGACGCACGCTTTGGTAGGTAGTGAGGAAAGAACAAGGGCAAATAAAGGTCCCGGTGGGGAAATAATTGATATGAACGCCTAATCGAAATGGGTCTGATTTGGAAGCCTTTAGGTGGAGCCAAGCTCTGCGTCGAATGGGACAGATGTGGACGTCCTGAACGCATAAATTAGAGGACGGGTCAAATGTAGCATGAAGGGTGGTGAATTTGCCGCAACGGAGAAACCCGAAGAAGGCTACCAAAAAGACTGTCTGGAGAAGCAGATTGGTATAAGTGGAGAAGGGCCCGTCTCTTAAGAATTGCACCAATGTGGAAAGAATGGCGAATATGAGAGGTAGGCGGGTGAGTGTGGTAGGTGTATGGAATTTTTTAACGGCTTTCAGGATGGAATGTACCCTCTCCCAGGGCAAACCTTGAGGAGAAAGTAACGGGTTGCCCATGCCATGTACCAAATAGAAAAAACGGATGCCGGCTAAATAAAGTTTGATTGTGGTGTGAAAAAGATTCAAAGCACTGTGGCAAAATGCGATGAAGTGTAACACTGGTAAATCTGTGGCTGGGAGCACACAAGACATATGGTAAGTAGGAAACTGCTGAGATTGGAAACGGCGAAACAGGTTAAATCCGGTGCTGTAAGACTTGCGAGTAGAATCTGTCACCGACTCCATCCAAAGTTGCTGCACCACTGAATTTAGTCCAGGAGAATTGTCGTGGATGGGGGCATGGATGTGGAAGGGGATCTGCCTCTGGTGCCAGTGCTCGGAATGCCTGTGAAAAATGACAGAGAGAGTCAGCAATTGAATTAACAGAGCCAGGAATATGCTGTGAATAGAACATGAAATTATTCTGAAGAGCAGAAAGGGTAATGCGGCGCATTAACTGCATAATGGACGGAATGGGAGAGCAACCTTTTTGTAAGATTTTGACCGTAGCAATATTATCGCTGATGAAAATAATCCGTTTAGTCTACCATAAGGGACCCCAGAGAGTAGAGGCAACCGTGACGGGGTACAATTCCCTGAATGCAATAGAGAGAGGTAAGTTTGAGAACCCTGGATCATCGCACCATCGACCCTGAAACCAGTGACCTTGGAAAAAAACCCTGAAACCAATGGTGGAGCAGGCATCTGTATACAGTGCCATATCCGAAGACGTAGTAAAGCACGAGTCCAAAAACATTGTGACCCCGTTCCAGTGTGACAGGAAAAGGCGCCACATCGCTAGGTCCTTTCGTAACTGAGCAGACAGGGTAACATGGTGCCAAACTTTAGACACTGAGTAAGCCAGGCGAATAATTTCGGACAGAAAGGAGCGCCCTGGGACCACCACCCTACATGTGAAGCTTAAATGCCCCAGGAGTGACAACAGTTCCCGCTTTCTGCATGATCGCCATGATGCGAAGCGAGTGACCAAAGATAAGATTCTGTCCAGCTTGTTGGGGGGTGAGCGGGTCTCCATTTTTTCCGAATCTAAGATAATCCCTAAATATTCAAGGCAATGCGCGGGACCTGCTGTTTTCTCGGGAGACAAGGGAATGCGGAGATCGGAAAAAAGTTGTAACAATGCATCGAAAATGGGTTGAGGTTTCGAGGACGGAGCGGATATGGTAAGTAAATCATCCAGGAGATGGAGAATATTTGGAATGTGGAGTCAGCAAATAGCCTGAGACAGCATGTCGGAAATTTTGGGGCTGGAACGGCAGCCAAATGCCAGTCGTGTGTGAAAATAGTATTTGTCATCCCATTTAATCCCGTACAGATGCCACGCGGAAGAAGAAATAGGGATTACTTTAAATGCCGATCTGATATCGGTTTTACACAGCCACGAGTGAGGGCTCAGTGGTTGAATAATGTTGATGGCGTGGTCAACTGTAACATAGGACATGGAGCATTCATCCCTATCTATAAGGGCATTGATGGAAGACTGGTCGGTGGAGCGATGCACCGCCGACAAGTCGATGATAAGGCATTGTTTGTGAGAAAATTTGCCCTTGACAGGGCCAATCGGGTTGATCAGGTAACAAGGAAAAGGCGGGTAGTCGAAAGGACCAAGTAGCGAACCTCCCGTGAGTTCTTTGCTGATAAGGGTAGACACGGCGGTAGGATTGTCACGTGCCGATTGGAGATTTTTTAGTTCCAATGTACTAGAAGGCTGGGACTGAATGCCGGTAGAGAAGCCAAAGGTGAGGCCAGATATCAATGCAGTGCAAAATGCACGATCAGGGTGCAGAGCCAGATACAAAGTGAGTGTTGGAACATCCACTGGAGTAGTCGCCCACCCCAAGGGAGGGGTTGCCGTGCGTAGTCATTTACCCGGGTGGGAAGGGGCTGGCGAGCGTGCCAAGAGTTTTGGGCAAACAGGCTGTGGGTGAGGCTGCCGGCACGTAGAGCACATGTGAGCGTACTTGCAAGCCATTCTAAACGTGCAACCACGAACAGAATTAAATTTCAGGCAGATAGTTGAGCTTTGGGATGGACCTGTGGGTGGTGGAAGAGCTCTCTGCACGTCCCCAGCAGGCTGCAGAGAGCGAGGAGAGGAAACCCCTGGGTGAGATGGAGAGCCAAAGGGGCAGAATTTTGACAGGTGTAATGCACTCTGGCATAGATAGCAAGTTTGCACCTTCTGGCCCGCGAAAACAGAACAAAACAATTTGTTATCCTGGATCGCCCAGTCAATTTTGACGCCCCACTGCAGCCAAGCAGCCGCCTTGGCCAAAAAAGCCGAATGGTAGCGATAGAACAAATCCCTATACTGGGCAGAGACAGTAATCAAATCTGTTTGGTAGGCGTCCAACTCGACTCGGCGGTTCGGGTAACTTTCGCAAATGATATTTTTAAATTTGCTAAAGGCCTTTATGAACTCCGGAAGTGTAAGAGATTTGGATAACCGCGGATCGGCCCTAGTATCTTTCTTGAGGTTTGGCGGATGGAGTAGATGTCGCCAACGCCGGCATGATTAGACGTGCAAGATTGACGTCCTTGCCTGCCAGTATCTCGTGTCGAAGGGTTGGTGACACCTCGACATCGATATCGGAAGGCTGGACACCGGGACCCCTTGGGTGTTCAAGATTTGTGCCGGCTGGTCAGCAATGCAGGGAAAACTATGCAATTGGTTATCACCTGTGAAAATTTGAGCAGAGTCCTGATCCATAGAAAAGTTACTGGGTGCAGCTGCGAAACTAGTGTCAAACATGGTACCGACGGCGGCAGGGACAGTGGAGAGGTCGGCATCATTGGAAGTCTGATTATTTGGAGATGCGGCTGAAGCCTGAGCTTGTAACCGTGAAACACTCGGCGCCAATGATGATAGTTGTTGCTGTTGCTGTAACAGGCAAACCAAAGAATCCATGGAATGCGTGTTATTGTCCACGATGGGTGTATTATGCTGAGACGAAGCACTGACAGTGGTGACGCGAGCAGTAGAAGTTGGGCGTGTGGCAGTAGAGGACACCACTCGACTCATGCCTGAAGAAAGTCCGAAGGAAGAACCGCTGCTTGAAGGAAGCTCTCGCGACTCCTCAGCTGACATGGCACACGCTGGCAACATGTCGGGTGCGAAACGTACAACAGGAGAGCAGGTAACACCGGTACTGGAAACCAACACAGTATCCGTTGAGAGACGATCGCTGGGTAAACTGCAAGCAGGCTCCGGCCTATCGATGGGTCGCTGGTGTATAGATGAAGTATCAACCCCGTGGCTGTGAGTGTCGGCGACATGGTCATCAGCGAATAATTG
Organism: Pictodentalium vernedei; assembly: GCA_031216915.1. NCBI lineage: Eukaryota > Metazoa > Mollusca > Scaphopoda > Dentaliida > Dentaliidae > Pictodentalium > Pictodentalium vernedei. The sequence continues at coordinate 414,190,902 of CM062296.1, forward strand.
TTTGCAGGAACTGAAGAAGACACAGAAGTGGTGGTGGAAGCAGGGTCGGCGTCGTGCACGTTGTCTGTATATAGCTGAAGTAACACTGCTTTCCAAATTGACGGTTGCGTCTTGATCCCTGATTCAGCTAAGGCGATGCGCAGATGTGCCACAGTCCAGTATTTTGGGTTACTATGAGATAAGGCACCTCCCCGGACGCTACGTGTGGTTCGGAGTGTCATCCGCCGGGTGTTTTGCGAAGTGGAAGCGACTTCCGGTGATCTCTGTGCGCACGCACTGAAGTCAGCTGTTTGCAATGAAACGTTCGGTACCGGTGTTGTTAACGTGACAGCTGTAAATGAAACTGAGAAAAGGTCCGGAACGTGGCGAGCCGAGCGAAACGGTGAAGCGTCCGAAGCACTGGTGAGACTGTGTTGCCCATGGGTCGGAAGAAGTGCGCGCACAATGTCCCGATGATAGTCTGTGTCACATTGAGACGAGTCCATGGTGAAGAGAATCCGATAATAGAGCCGATGCGAAGAAGTCACTAACATGGATGTGAAGTCTACAAATGCAGTCACTGGCAAAAATAGTAAGAGCAAAATCACCTCGCAGAACAGTTGAGCGCACGACTCACGTGTGGATAATCATCGTGTAGCATATATGGTAAGAGTCTACTGAAATCGGACACACTGAGTTCATAGGATTGAGGGATATTGAAAAACTCCTTAACGACAATGAATAATAGCCGCATGCCCGGTAGCAACGGGATGTGATCCGTATTGTCCATGATCAGAAACCACAATATAAACGCAGTGATGATGAAGGCAAAATATACGCCAGGTAAATAATGTAAGTGAACAAGATGGCGAGAACTACATAGCCAGGCAATACGATGTGAAGTGACCATGTGGAAAATTGAGCTAAAACAAAATTCTGAGCATGTGACCCCAAGGCCCCTATCCATTGGTTGAAAGTATTGGAGATCTAGAGAAATCGATATTGGGAACTGCCCAGGGTATGCAGGGGATCTAGAGAATCTAGATCGTAATTACCAGGGGAGAACAGACCAGATGAATGGTTATATATATGTATGTGGTCATCTGGAGGTCATGTAGGGAATATTGTGTATACAGGACTGTATATTTGAAATGATTTCACTATCCACAAACTCTTGGAAACCTGATAGGTTTCCTTGCAAACATTAGATTAACCCTTTACAGTATTATCACTAAATCACATGCAGAGTGGAGATTCCACCCAAGCAATAATTGCAAGTTTGTTGCAAAGCATAACAAGCACAAGCAAAGTTCCAGCCAATGGACCTCTGGGTTAAACCCAGAGGTCCATTGGCTGAAACATTGCTTGTGTTTTTTGTCCATATGTACAGAATCTTAAAGTGATACTTTGTGTGATAACTCCACTCCATGGGTGATTTAGTTACAATCCACTCTCCACGAACTGTATATGTCGAATTGGCTGCATCCACAGATGTAATTTACAAATCAAAGGTGAAAAAAACATTTAAAAATTTTTTCAACCAAACCATATCAAATGACTCCCAACATTGGAATGAGCTTATTCTATTGGGGCCACATGATATAGTTTAGTTGAAATTTGTGAAAAATTTGGAGAAAAACTTTTAATATAACAAATTTTATATCGTGTGCATTGGGCAAAGGATTAACTTATTTGAGTGAGTGTTGGAATAGAATGCATGCATATTTGTGTGGTTGTAAAGATGTGGTTTCATGATTGTGTTGGCATGCGAGTTGAGAAGCGTGAGGAGTGTATCTTCAGGGAAATGTCAGCTTATTACAGAGATGAGAAAGTTCAACATATAAACAAATTTTGATTCATTAATGGCTAGAATGCTGATGTTTTATTGAATTTAAATCCACATGGAAGTGATATTATAGAGATAATTTCCATGCTTATTTCTATCAGTAATTAAACCATAGGATTGTATTCAGAGAAGTAGCTTTCTCACTGTCTCAGAATTTTTGCAAATTTTCTGAAAATTAAAAATCTTTAAAGTTCGGCATCATTTTGGTAACTCATTTGCATAATTATCATTCTGATCACTGTTACAGTGGTTCCCACTTAATTGGATATCGCTTAACTCAATTACCCTGTTAATTGAATAAAATTTCCCAACACAAAACCATTTACCATACCTCCAGTACAAATTTGACCTGTTAATTGAATATACCAATAATATGATTTTGGAGGGCGTTACAGTTTATTAATGGCCCAACAGGAATGAGTAACAGCCAGAGGGTCCATTAACAGCCCGAGACGAAGTCAAGGGCTGTTTACGACCTGAGGGCTGTTAATCATTCCTGGAGGGCCGTTAATAAAAAGGGACACCCAACAAAATCTTGTTATTACTATTATTTCCACTTCTAAAATGGTTAAATCCAAAGATTCTTCATCAAGTTCACTTGATTGTGACACCTCGAGTTTTCACAATGACATTTAAACAAAATACATGTGACGTCTGTTTCTAGATAAACAAAACGTCACGTGGTCAATCATATGATAGCTTAATTTAAAAATTTTTGTATGCCACCTGAACTCTTCCAAATCTATTAATTCATGACCAAATGGTGAAAGTTCACAAATGTGTGATATTCATTACATTTATACTCGCGTTTGAAACTTCAATCGGAGCCGAGGCGTTTTCGAAATATTTATCTGGAGGCAGGCCGTTAACCAGGTTAACACACAACTTCCGGTTTGAGACTGCGCATTATACAGTTTTACCGTAAAGGTAAAATCATTTTAATCTGCTGGAGAATACCCTGTGAAGTGGTAATAATATAGGATATAGAGTAAACTTCTGTTAATTGAATAAAAAATCTTTAACCTGTCGAGAAATTACCCTGATCTCCCCAATTTTCCTTTGTTTATAGACTTATTTGGCCTCAGTGCATCCAATACAGGCATTTAATCTATTATAACTTGCTCATGGAGCTCTGTCAGACAAGATATAATAGAATAAATGCTAAGTTTATCTCTAGAATACAGGAAAGTGAAACAGTCCCTGTTAATTGAAAATTTATTTATTTATTTATTTCTTGTCCAAGGACACAATGCCGTTGCCGCAGATGGGATTCGTACCAAGGACCTCTCAGCTTGGAGCCTGCACCTTTACCTACTGAGCCACCGTGTTGTCCCTTGTTAATTGAATACTCCTGTTAATTGAATAATTTTAATTTCCAAAATGGTTATTCAATTAACAGGGTTCCATTGTATTAATAAATTACACTGAAACGTTGCGTCAGAATTATATTCATTGGTTGATTGTTTCATTTGGACATTGGATTTAACTCCCTGTATGCTGCTGACAGATACTTCTGCGCAGTACAGAGGTTCTCATGTCACTGAAATAAATTCACAGAATGTCATGATGTATGAATGCATTTTTCAATATGGCACAAGTGTCACCATGGAAGAATAGAATGAGAGGCTGTGTATTCTTCTGCAATGGCATAAGTGCCATATTGATGATTGCATTCACAAATCATGATGATTTGTGTTTATTACATGCCTCTGTGCCATAGAATCCATTAATTTAAAATTTTGGTCTTATAAAAACAAAACTTGAAAAACATGTGTGGCAGATCGAAACATAAACAGAAAAATATAAATGGAAATTGTATCCAAATAGGTTATTTATTTGTACATGTATTTTTAAGAAATTTTCTGCCACTATCTGAGAGATATTTGCTTCAGAGTCAGAACTTGAGATTTATAAAATCACTCCCCATTTATAGAATCAGGTTAACTTTGTTAATTGTGGTGGATTTCAACAAAAATATTTATCAATTGACATTTGATTTATCAGCTGTCAATGCAGCTTCTGAGTTGATCTAGGTCAGAATGAGATGTTTTGATTGGCTAATTACGAAAATGTGTGGAGTTTAGTTCTTTTGATGGTTTCATAACGTCAGGTGGAAAAATAGCCCATGAGCTGAAATAAGTACGGAACATGTGTTCCATACAGGTTTGTAAATACCGGTATGGAACTGGAGGAAAAGTAATTGGCATGTAATAAGTATAATTTTGGCACATTTAATCAAATTTTCATCCTTTAAATTAATGGATTTTTCAGCAATGATTTATTGTTTTACATTTAGATTAATTATTCATAAAGTCTAGTCATGGCTGCTTGAAAAGCAGCCATTACTAGATTTGAAAAATAATATCTTGAAAATACTCTGTGGGTTAAGAGTTATCCTCTGCACACTGAGGTCAAGCAAGACTAAATTTGCTAAATTCCTAATTGCATTATGGGAAAAATTTGCTGCTTGAAATTTTGGTATTTTAATATCAATGTGCATGGGAGCACGGTGGCTCAGTGGTTACGGTATTGAACTTGAAACTGAAAAGTCCAGGGTTTGATCCATGCCAGGGGTAACAGCATTATGTCCTGGGGCAAGGCACTTAATCCCGATTGCCCATGTGGGTGCACGGTGGCAATGTGTACAACCAATTCTAACCCTGCATGTGTGGACTTAGTACGGTGGGGAGTCTCACAGTTAGTTACTTGCCACTGCTTGGTGGTTCTCTCTGGGAACTCCGGCTTCCTTCTCCCATAAAACTGTCTGACACAAGGTAACCCTGGCTGTTGAAAATGTTGTTAAAACCCAATAAGTAAGAAAGTAAGTATCAGTGTGCAAAGGGTTAATTACTTCTGCTCATTGGAGAGCAAGGTTCAAATTAGAGATATCACACTGCAAATTTTCCAAACTGTGTAGAAAATCATTAATTATTACTTGCTTGCATCATTCTGTAACATAGACAAATGCCAGAAATTTATGGAATTGTATTGTTGTTAACCTGTTAGAACAGTCGCTCCTTGCATTTAAGTCTCAAATAGTCTCAATCAACATGCAATTCAAAATATGGGAATTAATTTCTTATCCTTTGCTGGATTTGATTCATTCAAGACTCGATTCAAGCCAAACTTCATATTAACTGATCTCTAATTGTCATGTATCTGTAATGTTCCTGTTTTAGAAAACTGATTCTCCCTGTGGAAACTTGGGAAGTGGAGCAGTGCTTGCTCACTGCAGTAAACAAGTTCTGTTTTATTGATAAAATAGGACATTTTAGCTATGCCTGGGGTGGAAATCCTCTAAAGTGGGCCGCATGGGTATAAACGATTGGCTGTTGTGAATCAGCCATGACTAGATTTAATGAAAATTTCAATACAATTTAAGCCAAGAAATCACTGAACAAAACATTGATACAATTTTCAGAGAAAAATTTGGTTAAAAGTGCCCACATTATACTTATATTTGAACTAAATGAAAATCATCAGGTCTATATAGATTGCTTTATTTTGGATACATCTATTTCAGTGCTTTAAATATGCCTCAATTACAGAAAACGTTTGAACAGATATTATTTATTTTTAAAGCTGAAAGTAACGTTACAGAGCACAAAAAAGAAATAAAAACACCCTACGAGCTGGAAAATTTGAAAAATTTTGACTGACATAAATCAGGAGAGCAGTGGCTCCTTGATTAGAGCATTTATCTTTAAACTGAAAGGTTGAGTTTGATTTTCTGTTCCTAGGAGGAATATCCATCAGCAGCATGCAAGGAGTTAATGGCAATAAATAAATTCATTCCCCCATGAGAACCCTAGGTTGTGAAGCAGTGCTTGTTTAGTGTGGTAAAAAAGCTATGTTTTACTGGTAAAATAAGTCCCGATAACTGATACCTGTGTTGGAAGTCATCTGAAATGGACAACATGAGGGTAAACGGTTGGCTGGACGTGACATTTTATCCATGTGGTAGTCACAATTAGCCATTGCACAGAAATATGTAACTTCAAACACCAATAAATAAATAAAGAAATAAAATAAAGAAATAAATAAATAAACATTCATTTGTTTGTTCATACATAAAATTGTTGAACAGTGGTTGTAGTTCTGAATCATACTGGAGTCAATGAGCCATCACTTTTTTAACAATTTGATTAGTTGTTTTCAGCTAAATTACAAAATTACTCACTATAACATGTGAAGGACAGCATCTGCAGATGCATTTTGTTGCATTTTAATTTCAGTTAACACTTCAGTGCTTTCAAATTAAACAAGTTCTTCAGGCTCTAGAGATTTATTGCTTTTTAAAGAAGATTTTCGTTTAGGCAGACAAGAGAAAGTGTGAAAAGTTGTCAAGTGTACAACTCAAAATTGAAATTTCAATTTAAGCAAGCTCTCTGCAGATTAAACAGCTTTTGTTTTCTGCCACAACATTATAAGTTATTGTGATGAATTAAGAGTAACATGGTGTGAGGTTTGCGGCTCAGAGCTTATGTTCAACCGAGATGTGAAGCATCACACTGCAACCTCAGACCATGTTACCATCAATTCATCACAATAATGTACATGTACCAATGAGACTACCCATAGACCAGAACCAAAATCATGAAATGAACAAGGCAACTTTTAACAGTCACAAGTTCACAATAAATCTCTCATGTACCCGACAACTTCACTGGACAAATAATCAATACAAAATAAAGGTTGACGTCACTCCATCTTACTTCAAATCGTACACTGATTTGTAATTTAAACAACTCTTCATTCGAAACATTGTCTGCTGGAAGTGTAAAATGAAGTGGCATGCAAGTCACTTTGTTGACGAAATAATTATGAAACGGGCGATGTCATTTAAAATATTTTGCATTGCAGCGTCAGATGGAAACATTTGGTCCTGGAGCCATAAACATAGAAAAAACTTAGTGCACTCTCATCCAATCAGAGGGCTGGGATTTTAGTCTTATTGGCGCAAGCAATCATTTATATGATTGTTTGTTAGAATGAAGAAAACTAATACAAATAGTATGACTATTACTTAACCCTGTACCTAATGCACACACTATCAATTTTTTTTTTCAAATTTATCAAAAAATTCTGACAAAACCATATGATGTGACCCCATCATTGGAATTAGCTAGATTATTGCCTTCCAATGAGAGGTCACATGATATGGTTTTGTTGAAATTTGTAAAAAATATTTTGTTTTCAACTGCTCAATTTGTACATTGCACAGGTGGATGTGATCAGTTTGTTAGGTAAAGGGTTAATTCAGTACCTTATTATTTGTATATCATGTCAAACACCAAAACCATGAACTGAAGCTTTAATTTTCAGTTGCATATGGATTATAGAGTATGTTCCTCTTAATTTAATAAGGATGTTATCTGTTGAAAATTTTGTTTGCTGACGATCACAAAATTCCACTTCATTGCATCCATCTGTCCATCCGTCCGTCTGTCTGTCCAGGCTTAGCAGAGGTACTTTGTGGGGTTTATAATTTAGGGTCAGTGGTAGTTGTGGGGTTGGGTTAGTACAGTGGCCACTTGTGGAGTTATTTTTTGCACTGTGGAGTTAATTTTTTGACCTTGTGGGGTTAGGGTTTAACATGGGAAAAACCCCACAAGTAAGAACGTGTAAGAACATCCATCCAGCTGTCCATCCATCCATCTGTCCATCCCAAAATTCAATCATGAATAACTTATAAAGTACTTGGTTGAGTGACTTGATATTTGGTATGCAAGTGTATCCTATTGCTGTATACCCATAGTGAAAAGCAGGTGTCGTTCAAGATTTTATTGCCAGAGTCATAGCCCTTTATGGACTAAGAATTTGTCCACCTTGAAATTTATTCATAACTTGCAGAGTACTGAATGGAATGACTTCATATCTGATGTGCAACTCTATCTTATTGATGTCTACCCACAGTACAAGATCCGTCCATCCATCAGTCAGTCTGTCTATCTGTCCATCCGTCCATCCCAAAATTCAGTCATAAATAACTTGTAAAGTACTTAGTTGAGTGACTTGATATTTGTTATACAAGTGTATCCTATTGCTGTCTACCTATGTGAAATGTAGTTGTCATTCGAGATTTTATTGACAAAGTCATTGCCTGTCTATCCATCTGTCCATCCGTCCATCCCAAAATTCAATCATGATTAACTTGTAAAGTACTTGGTTGAGTGACTTGATATTTGGTATGCAAGTGTAGCCTATTGCTGTATACCCATAGTGGAATGCAGGTGTCGTTCGAGATTTTATTGCCAGAGTCATTGCCCTTTATGGACTTAGTATTTGTATATACCCAAAAACTGTATCACCTATAGTCAGGCTTGCATTGTTAAATAAGCGGGGGTAGTTTTTGTGCCACCGTATGGTGGTGACACTTTATTTTCCTTTTCTGAGTATCAAAATGAAGCACCGAAACAATGTGCTAACATATTTTTAAAAACAACTTGATAGCAATCTTTATTTTGGGTTGGCCTGCACATTGCGGGGGCATTTCATTAGGTGTGCTTACGAACAGGTCTCGTTTTTAGCCAGAAATCTTCCAATTCAAGTACTACACTCTCTGCACACTGCCATGAAAATGCAGAGTTTTCAGCAAAACATTTGTCCATGATTCGGTTGGGAATTTGACCAATTATACCTTGTATGACAATGATCATTGACCTCTGTCACATAAAGTATAATTGGTTGAATTATTTACACATGAGAAATAAGTGTTATCGATAAACAATTTTGTTAAATTATCGGTGTGCTAGGACTTAGTTAATCATATTTTGTTTGACTGAGCTCTTTGATTTCTATCAAACAAGATTTAATTGATTAAATACTTACTCCTCACCAGAAATAAGTGACTTTATCAAATTCTGGGTTGATGAATATTCCTTTTGATTGAACATTTTACTGGTGCAGTTGGTATTTAGTGACCAGGGTTGTATTATAATTCACAAAAACTCCAAAACTAAATGGATCAGGAAAGCTCCTCATCTATGTTCCTATGAATTTTTTCTTTTCAAATTACTCCATTTTCTAACAAGTTTATTTGAAGTATTTTTTGTTATATACAGTGGAGAGTGGATCCCACTTCATTGCATATCTTTTAATTTAATATCCCTGTTAATTGAATTAATTAATGTCTTAACCAGGGAAGCCTCAGTTTAATTTTATGATAATTTCTACTGTATATACTTCTGCACAATTGCATATGACTTGACAGTGTTTCAACATCATTGTTGGCTGCCTGTACAGGCAGCCAACAATGATGTAAACCATTATCAAGATAAATGCAGCCTACCAGCTGAGTTCTGAAGGAAGAATATACACTTTGGGTATCTTTTTATAGTATAAAAGTAGCAGTCTGTGGCTGTATGGGCACTTAACTGGTGGAGTGCTAGAAGCCACTTTCATGGCTCTATTGATAAGTGTTCGAAGCCACCTTATTGGCGTTACACTGTATGCATTAGCTTGAGGTTTAATCAGTAGAAGAACAAAAAATTTTACATAAAATTATTTGATTGCAATTTATTGGAGAGTGTACATTGGCACTCCAATAAATTGTTGCAAAACAATTATTTATGCACAAAATCTTGCTAAACTAAGGCTACTCGTGCTTGTAGAAGGGTATCATTAAACAAAAAAATACTCATGTTTCAAATCAGCTTTGAAAAATAATTTAGCACTCAACCAGGTAAGGGTTGATAAAATATTGCAAAATCCAAACCAGTCGTGAAAAATAAATGGAAATAGCAGCTGAGATTCAGTGTTCTCGCCTTTCTTTTTCACCTCAAGAGAAACTGCAGAGTTGTAGTGAGGAAAGCAGAGAGTGAATTTTGATCAGATTGTGACCAGTCATAATTTGGTCAAAATTATCTGTCTGTTTTTGTTATCTCAGTACTTAATCCTGATTGCCCATGTGGGGGGCACAGTGGTGCTGTGTACTAAGGAATACTGCACATTGATGGTGCACTTGTCTTTAACCAGTGCTAACCCTGCATGTGTGGAGTTAGTACTTTGGGGAGTCTGACAGTTGCTCTCCATTGTTTGGTGGTTCTCTCCCAGTACGCCGGCTTCCTCCACCTGTAAAACTGGCCTACACAAGGTGACCTGGCTGTCAAAAGTGTCATTAAACCCAAAATAAATAAATAGTTATCCCAGTACTGTAAGTAACAGATCATCGTGACTATACTGTATTTATTTCTTGCACTGTGGAAAAAACGTTAACGATTCATACTGTGCATTAATTTGATCAACAAAGGAATTTGATTGTCAGGATTTCTATGGAAATATTTCTTAGTTCTCACAAAAGGCCAGTTTTGAAAGAGATATGGCATTGAGTGCACTTCAAGAAAAGAAGAAATTTTTAGACCAACTCTGAAAAGATGGAATTGAATTTTACAAATATTTACACACCTTTAGAAGGAATTGATTTCAACTCCACTTATTGGTAAAGTATTGCTGTTCTTCGTCTCTGAAAACAAGAAGGACAAATTGAACGATGGAATTACTTCAATAATCAATGTATTCAGAATATACTGCATCAAAATCTTGACATTTTAAGTCCAGACTCTATTTTATAGAAAATTTATACTGAAATACAAATTCTGAAATTGTTTCTGTCAAAGTATGATTTAGTACTGAATTACCTGTTGCGTAGACATTCATCCTTACCCCTATTAGTGTAGTTTGTTTTGTTTTTGTTTTATTGGAGTTTAACCCTTTACCTAACATGAAAAGCAGACGACAGCTTCAAAAATAATTCTTGAATAACTAATTTTTTTCATTTTTTGTCTCAAAAACATAGGTTAAGACCCCTCATTGGAACGAGCTTGGTGAGCTCATTCCAATGTGAGGTCATAACCTATGTTTTTGAGACCAAAAATGAAAAAAATAATGAAAATTAATTGGCAATTTTTGAGAATAGCGCCACCACATTGGGTAAAGGGTTAACAACACTTTCCACAGCCATAATGTCGAGACAATTATTCAGGTGGAGGAAGCCGGTGTATCCAGAAATAACTTTGATGAGCAACTGTCAGGCTCCTCAACATACTAACTCTTTACAAGCAGTGTTAGCAGTGATTGAAGGCAAGTGCACAATTAACATCCAATATGTTTTAGAACACAGTGCCACTTTACCCCCCCCCCCCCCATAACTCCCCACATGGACACAACACAGTTACCACAGTTACTGCTGGCCATCAACCTTTTTCTCCCTGTGATTCCTGTAGAACCTTGAGGAGCAATGATGCAAATTATTGTTCACAGACCAATAATAGTCTACTCAAAGACCGTGAACAAAATTAGTCTGCTAGGTCGTAAGTTTTTGATGGTCTAACAAGTAAGTATATGGACATGGATGTCTACTCCTCTAAAGTGGATATTGGAACCCTGTTAATTAAATAGACAGTGTCTGTCCAAGTATTTCTTCCTGAGTTATAGCTCTTGTTGGACATTCTTGACATCACATTGCCATTTGTTGTCATCACACTTCAAATACAATAGTTTTTTTAAATTTAATTTTAGGTCACGCCAAAATCGATTAGTATTTTTCGTTGTCGAAGAACCGGTAAATTTTACCCCGTTTTAGACGTTTAATAATTAACAAACAATTGGATGAAAAAACTATTGTTTCTAAAGGTAAAAGGTCAAGAACGTTGACGTTAAACCTCAAGAAGCCGTAACAAGCATTTGTCTTTTAGGTACATTCATTCAAAGGTTTGATGTTCTTAACTTTTGAACCATCAGTGCAATAATCAAGACCGGTCGGCAGTTGTGAACTTGCGAAGTTTGCAACTGATGACCGGTCTTGATTATTACACTGACAGTTCCAAAGTTCAGAACATCAAAGCTTTGAATGTACCTAAAAGAGGATCGTCTTTGTTGTTTACTTAAGGTAGGTCAACTGACTTGAACTTCATTTTTAACGACTTCAAAGAGAGGGGGGGGGGGGGGGGGTGGGGGGTGGTCATGTAGGTATGATTAATAAATTATTATCGATTATTTCCGATGATTAATCAATTCCTAAATTCAAAAATCATGACAGCCCTATTTAATATATAGCTTTTAGGTGATAATAGCATGAATGGAATTGCAAACTAGCCATATTCAAGTATTTCTTCAAGAGTTATTGTCCCCATTGGACTTATCTTTCTTGTTGTCATATTACCATTTCTCGTCATCACATTTCAAAGAAATCTGTAGTTCATGTTTGTTTCCTAATTTTGGTTATAATATCATGAAGGAGATGACAAACCGGCAGTGCAGAAGTATTCCTTTGTGAGTTATTGCCCCTATTGGACTTAGGTGGCAGGGAATAGGCCATCTGATGACATTGCACTTATTTATTCAGTTAGCAGGAGTTAAAGGAGAATAAGTTTAACCCTTTACCTAACAAATCAACCACATCCATGGTATTTTCAAATTAACCAATTTAAAAAAATACATTTTTCTAACAATTTCAACTAGACCATATCACGTAACCCCCTATTGGAACATGCACGATGAGTTCATTCCAATGAGGGCTTCACATGATATGGTTTCGTTGAATTTTTTTGAAAAGTTATGAAAAACAAGGTTAAAATAATGATTTTTGATATCGGGGTTAATCTGATTAGTGCAGCTGATTGGTATGTATTTTCTTTTTTATTTCAGAGGCATTGATGTGCTTTGAAACGGATTTTGATATTTGGTATATTATTCAGACATAAGAGGAAAATGCATGTTAATTTTTATACACCCCATGTGTATGTCCATCTGTGCATCCATCCATCCACAGCAATATCTCGGCAGTGAGTGGATGGATTTCAATGAAATTTGCTATGAAGGATCCTCATGACAAGCCGTTCCTGCACATTTATAAAAAGTTGTTATATAAAAAGTTGCCCGCTTTCTTTTCACCAAAGTTACAGTCCTTACTTTTTCAATTTTTCATGATTTTTGGGTCCTTTGTTTGTTTTTAATTCATTTATGCTTCATCAGTCCAGCACTACAGTGGGGGTATAATTGCCTTCAGCAATAGTTCTTGTTGGGCCTGACCCTCAGTCGTCCAATACTTTTTTGTGAGTTCAGTACTGCATTGGAGGATACAAATTGCTTTCAACTATAGCTCTAGTGTTTTCAAATTTTTTGCAAGTGTCATCATCTAGTTTAGATAAAGGATAGTCAAGACAAGATATACTAGTATAAGAAGACCCAAAAGGCAAAGGTTTACGCTATACTTAAGTGTTGGGGCATGTTATAGCCATAGATGCCAAAACTTACCTTAAGCCCTAGCACTCTGGTAGTGCAACAGAATTTTCTTCAGTCACTATGTTTTTCTCTTGTTTAACTAGGAATTTAACCAATTATATCTTGTTTGACACAGCTCATTGAGCTCTGTCAAACAAGGTATATTTGGTTAAATATAAAACTGCATTATGGGAAATATTTGCTGCTGAAAACTTTGCTATTTTGACATCAGCATGCAGAGGGTTAATCACTAAAACATAAAAACCCAGAAAGTTTACTATCCAATGAAGAAATTTGATTTTACCTATACATAATCTGCCTGTGCAGTAAAATGGTTAGTTTCCATCAATATTTTCTGAAGAAATTTTCAGATGTGATTTGCTTTTAGTATTGTTCCGGAATAATAAAAGAGATCGTGTCTAATTGGTGATGAAATAAAAAATTGCCAGCTTTCTTAGAAGTAGTGCTTCCTGACTAAATATTTATTCTCAGTACAGAAAGTAAAATTCATTGGAAATGTCTGTATAAAACAAAGTGTATTGGTTTTGAGCAAGAATAAAAAATGCAATTCAAATAACATTGCATAAAACTATTATTATAATAGTTCTTCGTTTTTCAATTACAGAATGAACATTGTTTACAGTCGTGAGTAACTATAAGTTTGGGGTTCTTTCTAAATTATCTGTTCAAAGACATTATGTATGATCTTCATGTAACAGATAATGGAGGTATTATTCTTTCAATTTTGTTCTGGTTCTGCTTGTAAAAGATATTGAAGAACCTTAGCCTGCAAGCCTGGAAATAAGCAGACTCATCTGCAGAATAAGGTCCCCAGAATTTAGTGATGCTACCCTGCTCCCCAAAACATAGTTTATTCCCCCTCATTGGGAATGTGGTGGCTCAGTAGGTAGATTCAGGCTGCAAGCTGAGCGGTCCTCGATTTGAATCCCACCTGCAGCAGAATCCCACCTGCGGCGACTGCGTTGTGTCCTTGGGCTAGACACTCAATCCCAACTGCCCACATGGGGGCAATGTGGCATTGTGTACTAAGGTGTACTGCGCATCGATATGCACTTGTCTTCAACCAATGCTAACCTTGCTTGTCTGGAGTTACTACGTTGGGGAGTCTAATAGTTGCTTGCTGTTGCTCAGTGAGTATCTCTGGGTACTCTGGCTTCCTCCACCCGTAAAACTGTCCGACAAGAGGTGAACCTGGCTGTCAAAAGTGTCGTTAAACTCAAATAAATAGATAAATATGCCCCCTCATTGGAAAGAGCTCCTTGAGATCATTCCAATGAGGGATCTTAATCTATGTTTTTGATGAAAAAATAATGAAAACTGAATGATGATTTTTGTGAATAGCCCTTTGGCCATTACGTTGGGTAAAGGGTTAATGGCACTTTCATGTCTTTCTTAGTTCCATTAGCCAGTGCAGTACACCTTAGTACACAGCTCCATCTGGCATTCAAGATTAAGTGCCTTGCCCAAGGACACAATGCAGTTACCCCTGGTGGGGATTGAACCATGTACCTTTAGGTTTGAAGTCCCAAGTCTGTAACCACTGAACCACCATACTCCCTAATCCTCAAATAAACAAACAAATAAAACTAAGAGTGATATATGAAGTTACATGACAATTTTTTGAAGAGAATTTCAAATTATGTTTATTTATAAAATTAAAGACTAACAAGAAATGTATGATCACAGAAGTCAAACATTGTCAGAAAAAGGGAATGAATTTTCACATGCATCTCATTCTCACCCCAAACAGAAATATAGCAACAATCTGGATGGCTTGCTTGGTCATTTTAGCAGATAACACATTTGTTAACTTATGGCCCTTCTTCGGCTGTTTACCAGAATCCACAGTATTATTCCATCATTTGTCAATAAACCATACAAATATTAATATCAGGGGAGCAAGCTCATTGAGGAAGGTGAGGCACACAAAGCAACCGATTTACCATGAGACTGAGAGAACCAGAGCAACCAGGTGGGTTGGTAAATGACCTCTATACCACAATTGCTACACTACTTTCACATTTTTTTTTTCGACCCAGATGAATCGCACCTCAGATTCCACTTCAGAGCAGTCAAAACATTCACAATGCTTCACCACAGCACTCGCAATGCCACCAACTGCTGAGGGCTGGTCAGTGGCACCAAT
The DNA here is from genome assembly GCA_031216915.1 of Pictodentalium vernedei. NCBI lineage: Eukaryota > Metazoa > Mollusca > Scaphopoda > Dentaliida > Dentaliidae > Pictodentalium > Pictodentalium vernedei. The sequence continues at coordinate 414,206,117 of CM062296.1, forward strand.
GTAACCGATTGAGAAAGAAGTGTGGGAGCCGAGGCTTGGACCATCAACCTCTAGCACACAAAGCGACTGATTACCATGAGACTAAGAGTTCCAGACAAACCAGGCTGGTTGGTGAATAGCCTTTATACCTTGACTGCAACATTTATAAAGTTGAAGCAATTTCAATTTTAAAGAACTACTTAAGATTCTGAGGTGGTGTGAGTCATAGGTGCTCACTTGATTATATTTCCGTATATGTAGTTGCATCATAGTTCATTTTCCTTTAATTTATTCATATAAAGGCCTGATTAAAGTGACTTGGTGTTTTCCTTAGTGCCTTGTGTTTTTTCTTCTTCACAATTTTTCTGGTAAAGTGAATTGAGAACCATTTTGATGTGTGATTGTTTAAAAAATTGGAGACAGTATGAAAACTGTTCTAGTCCTCATTAATTATGCAATAGAATATGCAAGGGTCACATGCCTCATAGGAGACAGCTATATCTCTGCCTGGTGTCTCAATTAGACACCTGATTTTCAGATGCTAGAGGACGAGAGAATAATTGCTCTCTTACTAATAATATTTGCTAGCTCATATGGCATTCAGAAAGGAAAACCTCAGTAATTTAATTCAAGGACATTTCACTGGAGCAAAAGATAGATAAAAGGTGTTCATTCTTTTAAGAATAAAGTGTGTGCACATTTGTATAATTGATTCTATTCTATTCACCTCATTTTGCTGATTCTAAACCCTCCTTCTTTCTTGATTTAAGAGGGACTTCGTTTCCAAACTTATTTTATGACCACCATACTACTACAGTTTTTCCAACAAGTCTGACTTGCTGGAAAATGTCTTAACTTTTCCAAGTACATGCCTATCTCAAAACAAGGTTCAAGTGACCTCACTGATGCATAAATGTTTTCAAGGCAACAATTTTACAAAGACGAAATAAAAACCTGAGTGCTTTTGTGCTAAATACTCTGGACATGTATCTATACACAGAACAATGTACGCATGTGAATGGGTTAATCGATATGGCACGAGTGCCAGCGCGGAAGGATAAAATGAGAGGCCACGGGCCTCAAGTCTTATCCTTCCATGATGACACAAGTGCCATATCAATTAACCCATTCACACATGCATCTTCTGTGTTTATTACATACCTTCACAGCTAATAAAACAATTATTAGAAGGACACTCTGCAATTCATTGACAACTATCAACAAAAAGAACACATTTTATCGCCAACCAAATTTGTGAGGGGGATCCGGTTACTATTTCTTCCCCTTAGTTCTAATGTGTTCTATGTGCCTGCTGGCACATAGCACACATTGCAACTCAGTCGATGATTTTCAGCTATCGCTAGTGATTAAAATTGTAATTGCAGTTCACGATTTGTAGAAAATTCGAGTTAAATTTCACTTCTATTTAAAAAATAGTCCAACATGTGCAGAACAGATTTTCATTTTCTGCAAGGTTTAGTGTTGCTGTGGATGGGGGTTTCAAAGAACAGGCATGTAATAATCCTTAGTTTCCTTTTTGTTCACATTTCAGGTGTCATACAATTTTTATATATCCATTGCTATATAATAAACAAACTTTTATGAGAGTCAATCATTCTGAGTTGACATATTTTGTCTCATTGAAGAGACTAGAATATCAGATCAAAAATGCTGCCAATGGCATCTTGTTTGATCTGATCTTGTCAATTTGACGAACGGCAATAACCCAGAATGGTTGACAATTGTTATATTCTGTATTTCTTTACCCAGTGGATCCCACTTAATTGTATATCTTTAATCGAATAACCATGTTAATTGTATATAATTTATGAACACCAACCATTTACCATACCTTCAGTACAAATTTGACCTGTTAATTGCATACATGTTATAGAGTAAACTCCTGTTCATTGAATAACAGTTCTTGTAATCTGTTGAGGAAATACTCCAACACCCACTAAATTCTCCACATTTATAGACATTTTTGGCCTCAATATATCTAAAATAGCCATTTAATCTATTATATCTTGTTTGACAGAACTCATTAAGCTCTGTCAAACAAGATATAATGGAATAAATTCTCATTTTATAACTAGAAGATATGAAAATTACCCAATTCCTGTTAATTGAATATTATTCGTTCTAGTATTTTTTTTTTACTTACAATCAAGTCTGTACTTGAATCTTTAATGTCAACAAGTAAATTAGTTGACATCACAACTGTCCTGGGTATACAGGTTGAGACCAGTTATTGCAGATTAACTACATTATTGAATCAAAACAGCAAGACATTGAGTTCACAATGATGTGATGGAACATTACTGTTTTAGATTAGCAGGATAAAGTCTTGGAGAAATACACTAAATATGATACCATAATAAATACGCAATGAATAAAAAATCTATAGTAATTATATCAAAATTTCTGTAGAAGGCTTCCATATTAGAAAAGTGCTTTTATGTGAGTTCCATTTTGATAACAGATGATAAATCAGATTTTTCCATTTACCCAAACGATACATCTTTGAACTCATGTGTTTTGTAATTGAATGAAAGCTCTGAAATGTTGTTTGTCGTGGGCCATGATGATTTTATGTATTAGTTATTTCAATTATCTGGTTCTTTAAATTTTAATGCTGGAGTTGCATTAATACTATTCTACACCTTTGTATCATCACCTTCGTTAATTCGTTAATTGAATTCTATCTTCGATGCACTCAGGATCTCCAGCAGTTATTGAAACTTATGGAAAGCCATGTAATTTCAAAAGTTAGTTTCTCCTGTCTTCAAAGTCATTGATTTTGGACTTAGTTCAGTTACAGAATATGAAAAAAATATGTAATTTTAATACTTTTAACCCTTTGCTTAATGAAGTGGTTGCAGAAACACATAAGATAAACAAACTGAGCAGTTGAAAGAAATAATCTTTCAAGAAATGTCAACAAAACCATTTCATGTCACAACTCATTGGAATGAGCGCATTGACTTCATTCTAATGAGGAGTCACAGGATATGGTTTTGTTGACATTTTTGTAAAAAATTAAAAAATTTTTTTAACCCTTTACCCAACGTAATGGTCAAAACCGTCCAGCTCTATTCACAAACTTCACCATTCAATTTTTATTACTTTTTCATTTTTTTGTCACAAAAAACATTGCTTATGACCCCTGATTGGAATGAGCTCAGTGAGCTCATTCCAATGAAGGGTCATAAGCTATGTTTTTGCTGCAAAAAATCAAAAAAATTAGTGCTTCAAGAATTTTATTTGCAAGTGTTGTCTGCTTTTCATGTTAGGTAAAGGGTTAAAAAACAAATATTGATATTGTATACATTGGGTAAAGGATTAAACAGAATTAGTCATGAAGCAATGCCATTGTCTGTCAACTGGTGGAGTGCTACAAGGCACTATCATGTTTCTATTGAACAGTGCTAAATGCCATTTCAGTGACTTTACCCTGATGGACAAGCATGTTATTTGCGGAGAGGTAGAAAACCAATGTTCACAAATTTTTGTTTACAGTTTAGTGAAATAAAGCCACCCCATGCTAGAAGCATGTTGTTATTGCAAAAAAGTACTAATGTTTCAAATCACCTTGGAAAAATAATTTAGCACTCTACCTGTTTACTGGACGCATGATGGTTGCCCATATTTGGGCTTCATTCTAGAGTACAGGTAACACAACTTAAAGGCTTCATATTCTAGGGATGTGCTTCATATTATATTTGACATTAAGTTCTTCTCTCTGTATGGATTTGCCTTGTTATAATTTATGGGAGTGTGCCTGCTCCCCATAAATTGTAAAAAGGCAAAGACATGAGAACAAATTTTGACAACCAAGAATAATTTTGCACTCTATTAGTTAAGAATTAGTTCAGAAGTTTAACGATTTCTGTGCCACACCATTCAGATCAGTGGATCACTAATCACTGCTGTAGCTTCATCTGTCAAGCTCATTATATGCTATGTTGTGACACACTCATGGAGAAGATTCCTGAGAGCCCTTTCCTACAGTGTATTATCAAATAGCAGCATTGTGTCAGCAAAATCAAAGATACACAAAGATGTATCATTTTTAAAATAGATCTCAATACTGAAGCATTTAATCCTTTACCCAACACAACTTGAGGAGACAGCACTCACAAAAATGATTCTTGAATAACTAGCAATTTTCTTTTTCACCTCAGAAACTACTTATGACCCCCTTTTTGGAACGAGCTTGATTGGCTCATTTCAGTGAGGGGCCACATGCTATGTTTTGGAGGCAAAAATAGATTAAAAAATATTCAAATGGCATTTATGTGAATGCTTCTGGCTGGAAATTACATTAGGTAAGGGGTTAACTAAGTTTACATTTGATCACAGAATGATGGTATGCAATACATACACAGAATGACACATGTGTGTGAATGAGTTAATCGATATGGCATGAGTGCCAGCACGGAAGGATAGAATGAGAAGCTGCAGGCCTCGAGTTTTATCCTTTCGCGACGGCACAAGAGCCATATCGATTAACCCATTCACACTCTCATGTCATTCTGTGTTTATTACATACCTTCATGCCTATAAAAAACATTATTAGAAGGACACTCAGCAATTCATTTGACAACTATCAACAAAAAGAACACATTTTATCACCAACCAAATTTGCGAGAGGAAACTGTGTTACTATTTCGTCCCCTAAGTTCCAGTGTGTTCTATGTGCCTACTGGCACATAGAACACATTGGCACTCGGGGGATGATTTTCAGGTATCACTAGCGATTCAAATTGTAATTGTGTTGCACGATTTGTAGAAAATTCCAGTGACATTTCACTTCTATTTAAAAATAGTATGTCAATGATTTCTGTTCTGCACATATGTGTGGATGGATTTTCATTTACCCACATGGTTTAGTTTTGCTGTAGATGAAGATTTCATAGAATAGGCATGTAATAAATGAAAGACCCCCTCTGATCTTGGGCTGTACAAATCTAGAATTTTGGGTCAAATCAAATCCTGGATCATGTCTCTGTTATTACTCATCAAATTGCTCTTTCTTACAACTGTAAATATTGCCAGTCCCCATTCAATACTTGGATCCATCCGAGTATTCAATAGCAACTCTTTTTGTTCGGGAAAAGCCAGTCATAAAAGCAGAATTTCCAGGACAGAATCAAAGTAGTTTAGGAAGTGTAACCTCTTTGAACTCTTTCCTGTCATGAGGTCTCTTGTAGACAGGAGACCTGATGACAGAAAAGTTTGAGATGACCCACTTAGTAGGATTTTGAGAATATCACAAAGATTCGAAAATTTCTGAATCAGCATGGCTAGAATTGAAATGAATTGAAGAATCATATGGGTGATTTCGAATCAAATCTAATTTTGAAGATTAGTATTGCCATACTCTCAGCCCTTTCCCACATTGTGTTATGTAACATCATTCTATCATGTTCCAATGAAACTAAAATCGCTTAGTATATTATATGTTTACGGCTCCAGTGGCAAATGTTACCGCCTGACGCCACAACGCGAAATATTTGCAATGACGTCATCTGTATCGTAACTGTTATCAGTGAAGTGACTAGCAGGCCGCTTCACTTTTCTGGATGTTTCATGTGTGCAGCAGATGGTGTTCCGGATGAAGTGTTGTTTAAATTACAAATTGAACTAAGATGGAATGTGTTTGTCTGGTTTATTGATTATTTATCCAGTGCTGTCGTGGATACACGAGAGGTTTATATACTAAACCTGTGATCGTTAAAAGTTGTCTTGAACAAGGCAACTTTTAACGATCACAAGTTTAGTAAATAAGCCTCTCATGTTTCACAATGTTGGATTTGGGCTATGGGTAGTGTCTATTGGAACATATACATTATTGTGATGAATTGACGGTAACATGGTCTGAGGTTTGTGGCTCGGAGCGTATGTTCAACCTCGACACTTTGCTCATATATTCAGTTAAGAATTAACCCATTAACTCCAGAACAAAAACAATAGACACATTGCAATTACAAAAATAAAAAAAATAATAATAATTGTGTGCATTCTATATTTTTTCTGTGACCACATTTATATAAGCTAAACTCTAAAGATTTTTTTTATTCATTTCTTTGCAGGTTATGTTCATATTAATCAGATGGATAATAAAGTGGTTAACTTGGGTGAAGATGTGAAATTTGTGTGTGATCCAGTCCACTCAATCATGAAGCAGGACCCATCACAGCTTAAAATTATGTGGAAACATAACAGAGAATTCATAAACTTTTCAACATCCCAGAAATACAGATTCAGCCGAGAGACAAATACTTTGTTGATAAAGGAAGCTACTTCAAAGGAGGCTGGAGTGTACACCTGTATTGCATCAGTTGGTATTGATATGGACACGACCAGTGTACATCTCACAGTCAGAAGTAAGTATTGTTATAAATATTATTACTGCCTTAGTAGGCATTCTCTAGTATATTAAAAGAGTTTAGTAGGCCAGTAAAACTTAGTAATTCATGGCATCATGTAACTGGAAGTGGGCAGTGGGCTGTAAATGAAAACAAAATTCATTAACGGCTCATTGCCCACTTCCAGTGATGCTAATAATAGTAATACATGTAACATAATTTTATTGTGCAGCCTGGTTTATTAATGGTCCACATGGGATGAATAACCACCCTTGGGCATATTAACTGCCCTCAACTTCGTCTCGGCTGATAGCAAACTCTTGGGCTCTTATTCATTCCTCTTATGTCGTAAATGAACTGTAATGTCCCCCAAACTCATGATATTATATTTCATGCACAAAAAGTATGTTAAGTGACAGAGTGGTTAATACCTTCAGTTAGATTTAGCCTGGTAATCATTTCTTTAAATTTCAAATTCTGTCTACCACTTTATGAGAGTTGATGCATGAACTTTGAAATGGGCTATAAAACTACAATCTTCTAACTCAGATGATTAATTAATCCTTAAAGCCTAAGATTAATTTTCATTACGATAAATATAAATATTTTTGATCACTACTCGTCTTATAACCTTTGTAGAAAAGATTGTGTATTTTTGACACGATGTCATATTGGTCATACAAGACTTACATATTCCTTTTTGTTAGAGAGTAATATGTGACCAAAATGTGTTCCTTGACAGCAGGGATTGACAGTGGAATACATTCTTTTACATTGTACAGATTTTGATCATGCCAGAGGGCAGTATTTCACTGTAGGATCTCTAAGAGATCTTTTTTATCATATGAGCCGGCACAAGATTCTTTATTTCTTAAAGTAATCAACCATTTAATAAATTTTAAAACTCTTATTCTTTTAAACTAGACTCTTCAAGTCTCAAACTCAACAGGTTGATTTATAAGGTATTCACTTTTCTTGTATCATCACTCATTACTGTTCATACCATCCTGTCTTTGCTATTTCTATTGTAATTATTTCATAATTTTCTTCAATCTTTTTTACTTCATAATTGACATGTTTACTTTCTACCATTTTCACGCCATGATATAGCCTTAGCTGCTGATGTGGCATTAAGCACCAGTAAATAGGTAAATATTACGATAATTGTTACCTTATATACATGTAAAGTGCTTCAGATGGCCTAACAGTGTTTTTACATCATTGTTGGCTGCCTGCACAGGGGAGCCAACAATGATGTAAAAACACTGCCAAGATAAATTAAGCCTACCAGTTGAGTTCTCTAGGAACAATACACTTGGATGGCAACATTTTCAATGCAGTATAAAAGTGACATTTTGTGGCAGTATGTTCACTTAGGGTTTAAAAAAATGCATGGAAGTTAAGTTCATTTGTTGCTGCCCGAGTGCACAACAAATGTACCGGTATGTCACAATTTATTTGATCACAATGTGGATAGATGTAAATTTAATGGTTCTGTGGAGGGTATTATAGAATACCTTTTTTAGAAGAAAACTTTTAGCAGAAAGATAAAGAAAGTACCCTAAAAGTACCAGACATGATATTTCTATAGCAATGATTGTGTCAGACACCATATTGACAAACAGTGTGGCCTGAATTTGAAAACCCCTGAACCTTTATTCCTTTTTATAGGAAGCCGTTAAATTTAGTCCACAAATGAAGTCTTGCATAAAGTTGCAATTGTGATAGGTAGAATTACCTGTTAACTTGCTTAGCACTTTTTAAAAGTTTTTTATCAAATCTCTTCAATGGCTGCCCTGAAGCAGTGATGATTAGACTGGCTCAAAAATAATAATGAAAATTTAACTCAAAATTTGCTGATCAAAAATTCTGTTCACTTTCACAAAGGATAGTTTATTAACATTGTCAGTATTTTACTTATTATCCCTTGCCAGGCCTTTAAAATCACCCAGATTCAGGCCGTCCCCAGTTTATGGAGATGGCCCCGAATTATCTATCAACTCGTTAAGCTAGATATCACTTTTTATCTCCCAAAATGAAAAAAAACCCAGTTAAATGAAAATTCTGAAATTGATCACTTTTTAAGATATTCAAAAATTACGCTGGAAATGTCAGTGTATTGCAAATGAAAAATATGGAACACATGTGATTCTGTTAACAGTCCGTCGACTGTCAGTATGTTTTGAGTGTAAACATCTATGTAAGAAATCAGGATTCCCAGTGAACATCTTCACTAGAGCTCTTACCGGTATGTAAATGAGCAAGGCCCTTCCTCACTAATATGGTTTCCAGAGTGTTACAGGGATCACTAAGATTGATTTCACTTGTCCAAGTGTTTGTCATTAGTTTTGAGTCAGTAACTGGCAGAACATCTGCTGCATCATTACAATTTTAACAGGTGATTAAAAAACGAATGGTTTTGTGATATTATTATTTCCTTTCATCAGTTATTTTATTTTGGTGGATTGACTGTTGAAATAGTTTCAGTACCATGATGACTGCCCATGGTAGGTGCAGAACAAGTTGCCTGGTTGGTATAATGTCCCCCAGTTAATAGTTGACCCAAAAGATATTGGCTTATCTTAGCCCTTTATCATTACTCTCGCCTGCATATGGTACTAAATGCATCAGCCGAAGTGGTATGCAGAGTATCACGATCTCAACACATCACTCCTGTTCTGAGGGATATGCACTGGCTGCCAGTCAAGTACAGAATAATTTTCAAAACTTTATTATTAGTTTTTAAGACACAAAACAACATATCACCAGCCTACTTAGAGGAACTCCTTAATACCAAGAATGTGTCTCAATACAACCTGAGGTCCGTTGGTAAAATGCTACTACATGTTCCAAAACATAGGTGTAAGACATTTGGAGATAGGTCATTCTCATTTGCTGGCCCTCACTTATGGAATAATTTACCAGAATTTACCAGAACACCTAAAAAGACTGTCAAATGTCAACCTTTTCAAGAAAGATCTCAAAACATACCTGTTTCAAAAAACCTATACGTGATGTTGTGGACTGTAAGATACTGTATATATTCCGTGTATATTTGCACGAGCTCAATAACATGTACAGCGCCTTAGAATTTTCTACATCTTCTGAACTATAATTTTGGCGCTATATAAATGTGTATATTATTATTATTACCTAACATGAAAAGCAGACGACACATGCAAACAAAATTCTTGAATAACTAATTTTTTTTCATTTTTTTGTCTCAAAAACATTGGTTATGACCCCTCATTGGAACGAGCTCGACAAGCTCGTTCCAATGAGGGGTCATAACCTATGTTTTTGAGACAAAAAATAAAAAAAAGAATGAAAATTAGTTGGTGATTTTTGTGAATAGTGCTGGCCAGTTTGGCTGTGATGTTGGGTAAAGGGTTAAAACATTCAGGGCTCTCAAGGTGTACATTTATTGAAATAATAGAGCTGTAGTTTTCAAAATCAAGACTTATTAACTGATTGAGTGTTAGAAGTCACTATCATGGCTCTATTGAAAAGTGCTGAAAGCCACATTAGTGGCTTTACACTTTTTGCATAGGCTTGTTGTTTTCTTTGCAGTAGAAAATAAATGATTATCAAAAATTATTTTGTTACAAATTGTGTCAACAGGCACTCTTCAATAAATTGTAACAAAACATTTGTTCATGAACAAAAGCTTGCTAAACTAAGGCTTCCCTTGTTATTGCATGGCATCTTTGAAAAAAAAATACTCATGTTTCAAATCACCTTTGAAAAATAATTTAATTCTCAACCAATTAACCTTACGATTCTCCCACATCCGCCTGCGTACTTTGAAAATAATAATTGTTCCACCCCCAAATAATGAATATGGTCTCTTCCTACTTGAAGCAATTAAACTGACATGGAAGATGCCATTATGATTTAAAGGGTTAAAACTCAGATTTCAATAAAGTGTTATTTGCAGGACTTACATAAGCTACTGTAAATTTGTTCATAAAATTATTTGGATATGGATTTTATTGAAGAGTGCCTATAGGCTGTGCAGTAAATTGTAAGAAAATGGATTTTTCAATCATTTTTTCAAACGCAGTTCAGTGAACAAACAGCAACTGATTGAATTGTGCAATCACTATATTATTCCTACCATAAAATGTCATTGACACTGTATAAGCTATCCTGTGAACAAACATTAGAAACCATCAGATAAAAAAAAAGAAGAAAAAAGAATCAGAAACAATAGTGACCTTATGCCTTTCTGTGAAGCTTGATGGTGTCTTGTCAATGCTTGCTCACTAGACGTAAAACAGTCAAAGTGGATATCAGTATTTCAGTCAAGCCAGAAAATTAGCAGAATGTCATCTGCAAAATGAGGTCCCCATAGAGTGAATTTAGTAATGCTACCCTGCAAAGCAGGGTACATCACTAAATTTACCCTCTGTGAACCTCAATCTGAATCAGGATCTCAAAACTAAACAGAAGGAGGTACCCAGAGGATAACTGTATGGGATAGCATCATCAAATTCACCCTCTGGGGACCTCATTCTGAAAATGTCAGACTGCTTATTTTCAGGCCTGATTCCAGTACTGTTCACTTGACCTTTGGCAAGGGATATTTCTTATTTTTAGGTGAGGGAAGTACCCACGAAAACCCTGGAAAGTGGAGCAGTACTTTTTTACTATAGTAAACAATTCCAGATTTACTGGTAAAATAGGACCTGGTCACCAAAGCTGGGTTGGAAGTCCTTTAACCCTTCACCTAACAAATCGGTCGTATCCACCCACGTAATTTAAAAAATTCAGCAGTTGAAAAACATTATGTAAAAAGAAATTTCAACAAAACCATATCATGTCAATGAGCTCATTCCAATGAGGGGTCACTTGTTATCACACATACAGGTTAGGTATTTATTTATATTTATTTATTGGTGTTCAAGGTCGTATTTTATTTCTGCACAATGGCTAATCATGACAATGACAGTTTTATGGTTGGAGGAAGCTAGAGTACACAGAGAGAACCATGGAGCAACAGTGAGCAGCTGTCAGCTCCCCGACATACTAACTCCACACAAGCAGGGTTAGCATTGGTTGAAGATAGGTGCACCATCTATATGCAGTATGCCTCAGTACACAATGCCACCATGCCCCCACATGGGTAATGGGGGTGAACTGTCTTACCCAAGGACACAACGTGGTTGACACAGGTGGGATTCAAACCGAGGACCTCTCGTCTTCCAATCTGCACCTTTACCTACTGAGCCACGGCGCCACCCCCTCCCCCCCCCCCCCCCCATACAGGTTAGGTTCCCCTATCAATATTGGGATTCCTCTCTCTGGGGTCAAGGCTATTGTTACTGACAAGGGAACTGCTTCCGAGCAATAACATCAGTTCTCTATTCATCAGAGCTAAACAAAACTCACTCAGTGTGAACCTGTGATCCTGTCATTGAATTTTTACTGTTTATTGAAAAGTGTCAACTGGCACTGTCCAATAAATTGTAAAAAATATATTTTGTTCCAACTCAATTTATTTTGAAGTTCAGGTAATGATTGCTTGGATTATGTCATAATTTTAGAAAATATGCAGGTTTGAAATTTCAATTTTAAATCATTCATCTTGAGACAGTTTGACAAATGAATGATTAATTTATGCATTGTGAATATTTCAGCGGCTCCTGATCCTCCCACAGATGTACAGATTGTGAGATGCCAAGGATTATCTGCAGAAATAGTTTGGATGCCAGGAAAAAATAATGGTGACCCAGTCACTGGGTATGTTCTACAGTTCAATTCTTCAGACAATCCAAGTGTGTGGTATAAAAACTATTATGATGAAATTCCGGGTTTAGAGAGGACTATAATTAAACATTTACCTCCCTTTGGAACTTACTCTTTCAGAATGTTAGCAAAAAACAGTTTAGGACTGAGTGCTCCCAGTGCACCCACACGTGATAAGTGTACCTCCCCACCCAATCCTCCTGACACAAATCCTCAAAATGTGCATACTGTGACAGACACAAAAGGAAAACTAATTATAGAATGGACGGTGAGTGTACTAGTATTATAAAATTCATTTTTTATCTTTTGAATAGATTCAGAATCAGGGGAAGTTGTGGGCATAAGATCTGTGATTTTCAAGGTACTGGTCTTCTCAAGTAATAAATGGATGAAAAAGGAGGTAATTAATATCTGACCCCAAGTTGGAAAGAAATATCTGGGCTGGAGGGCTTTTATTCTTCTTTCTTCACTGTCAAGTCTGATCTGAGTGGCCAAAAATTGCTTAAAGGTTATTTCTGAAGTTGTCTAGAACTCTTCACCTAAGAAACTTTTCAACTTACACTTTGAAAGTCATTTCTTGAATAACTAAAAACTTTCATTTTTTGACCACAAAAAGATAGGTTATGAACTCTCATTGGAATGAACTCAAAGAATTCATTCCAATGAGGTGTCATAAGATATGGTTTGGTCATAGAAATTGAAAAGTAATGAAATTTAAAAAGTGACAAAGTCAAGATAAGCTATTGCCATCATGCATGTAGAAGTCTGTGAGTCTGTTAGTCCATTCACATTTTCTTTAGCACAGGCTACACCCCATAGTTCTTGTCCAATCATCACAAAATTTCATATGCAGGTTCGAAGTCATGTCTAGATGAGAATGTTCACTTTGGTCACGATTGGTCAACCGTGATGGCAACACAGACCCAAAAACCTTTAGCACAGTCTACAGGTCATATTTATGAAGGGATTTCATTGTAACTTGGTAGCATGGCTTTGTATAATGTCTAGATGAGAACGTCCTATTTTGGTCGGGATCAGTCAACCATGATGGCCACAGGGGGCACACTACCTACATTTCTTTAGCACAGTTTACGTGATCGGTCAACCATGATGGCCGCAGAGGCACGTGACCTAGATTTGTTTTGCACAGTCTACAGTTAATATTTATGAAGCGATTTCATTGTAACTTGGAAGGATAACTTGGTATGATGTCTAGATGAGACTGTCCTATTTTGGTCATGATCGGTCAGCCCTTACCACCACCTTGTCACGTAACCTAGATTCCTTTAGCCCTGTCTACAGGTTTTTTATGAAGGGATTTCATTGTAACTTGGTAGGATAACTTAGTATGATATCTAGATGAGACTATCTTATTTTGGTCACGATGGGTCAGCCGTGACAGCCAGACCGGCATGTGACCTAGATTTCTTTAGCAAAGTCTACAAGTCATATTTATGAAGGAATTTCATTCTAACTTGATAGGATGACTTGTTTTGGAATGATTTTAATGTAACTTTGTAACTTTGGTCGACATACGTCAACTTTGAGGGCCACATCAACCCAGGACTCAGTTTTTTAGTACAGTCTCAGTACACCTCAAATTATTCTTATGGAAAACATCGCATGCAGAGAACAGAAATTAACTTATTCTCAATTATCGCAATTCTTGTCTTATTTCATAATCCTTTCATAAACATTGAACATTATCCTTTTCATCATTCACCACACACTGTCAAGTTAAGCTACATTGTCATTGACACTTTCATTGTGAATGCTGCTTGCCATATATATCCATTATGGTTAGGTTAAGGATTCAACTGATGATGATATGTTGTGAATCCTTTCCAATAGTGTATGGCATAACAACATTTAATCAGAAAAATTAAAGATATCCAAAGATGTTGCACTAAAACATCTATTCTGGGTAATCACAGGATTGATCAACATTACATGGTGACTTGGTACTTGGCCATTTCATGGGTGGGCATCAGCCATATGTTTACTTTCCAGACCAGTAAGATTTTGAACATCCGATAAGCAAATTTGTAGAACATGGGGCACTATGTAGACTACCTTCCTCTAAAATAGTGAGACTTAACATATCTGGACTGATCAGTGAACTAAGGTTTGCTTGGTCGGTTCTCAAATTGCTACTGGACAAGTAGGTAATAGTATTGTTAGATGTGGCAAAACAAAATCACTGTGCATATACTGTACATGTTAGTTTTCACCCCCTAGCTGGTCAAGTATCCCCATTATGTTTACGTACAAAAAAGTTTTAGAATAAGAATTTAATAAGGTAATGTCATAGAACAATATTTTTGATTGAAGTTCAACAGTTCTGTTGAATTATAGGTGACAACCTTTATAACTTGACATGCTGTTTTGCTATTTAAGCCAATTAAGCATTGCACCATCATGAAACCAATTGACCTATGACCCTGCATATTGGAATTTCTATCTTTGAATCGAATCTCAAATCAAATCGGTGGTTGTCTGATGTTGACAATATCAACATCAAATCCAAATTGAATCAAAAATAGTGCGAAACAACATTCGTGAAATCAATTGATATTTTACTAAATGACCTCATTACCTTGTATATCCTTGTGTTTGCATGAGCCACAGGTATCATTGGATCCAAATACAGAATTGGCACTACTTATAAAGTGGAGCACGAGATTCCTGTGCTCAAATTTATTATGCCCCCAACCTCCTTATGAGGTTCTTTGAGTATATAGTTAAGAACTCTGCACATACGTCTGTCCATCTGTCAGTCTGTACATTAGTACATCCTTGTGTCCTTTGGTTTGGTGATAGACCAGCACAGGGGAAATGATATCCACAAATCTTGGGTTTTGTCCACACATTCAAATCATAGTTATGGCCCTTGTAGGACTTAGAAAAATAGTAAAATTAATGTTTTGCATTATAACTCTGGCATAGGTTGTCAGATTTTGATGTCCTTAAGTATGCTGAGAGACCAGTGTGAGGAACATGACATCCACATGTTGCAGGTTTTGTCTTTACATTTCTATCAGAGTTATGGCCTTTGTTACACTTAGCAAACTCTGTGTATGAACTTGTTTCATTATAACTCATAAAATCATTTGTGTGCAGATTTTGATCGCCTTTGGTGTGGTGAGAGACTAGCTTGGGGGAGAAGACATCCACATATTGCAGGTTTTGCCCATGCATACAGACTGGAGTTATGGCCCTTGTTTCACTTATAAAACTTTCCATATGAACATTTTGCATTATAACTCTGGCATCTGTTGTTGGATTTTGATGTCCTTTGGTGTGGTGATGATAGACAATTCTGGGAGAAAGGATATCCACATATTGTAGGTTACACACATGCATACTTACCACAGTCACAGTTATGCCCATTTTTAGACTTGAAAAAATGCTCTGCGTGAAGTTTTTGCCTTGTTTTTTTTTCCTATAGGAATAATTTTTATGTGTACCCATCGTTCGTCCATCCTTTGTCTGTCCATCCATCCATCTGTCCGGCATCCGTATCCATTGCTTTGGCATTCGATAACTTGAAAACTATAGCTTAGATTGTCACGATACTTTATATTTGTGTTCAGGTTACTAATGCGCCGAGCTGTATAGCATTTGGTGTGAAACTGATTATTCAATACTGAGATATTAACCTTTTACCCATCCAATTAAACATTATTCCAATCCATTTCTTTGGCATGCAATAACTAAAAACATATCAATCCTATTGTCATGTTACTTGATAGATATGTTCAGGTAACTGATGTGCTGAGCCGTATAGTTTTTGATGTAAATATGATGATTCAGTCCTGAGATACTTTGTCCATCAAATTAAGCATTACTCCAATCCATGTCTTTGGCATGCGGTAACCTAAAAAATATTGATTAGGTTGCCTTGTTACTTCATATGTGTGGTCAGGTTTCCGATGTGCCGAGCTGTATAGATTTTGGTGTAAATCTGGTAGTTTGATCCTGAGATTTTAACCCTTTTTCCATCAAATTGTGCATTTTCCAATCTATTTCTTTGACATGCAATAACTCAAAGAATATCAATCTGATTGTCTTGTTACTTCATATAGATGTTCAGGTTACTGATTTGCTGAGCTGTATAGTTTTTATGTGTACCCATACCATGTATGGTACACATAATGTCAGCATCTGTGGTGGCCTTCCATCGTTCGTCCGTACTTTGTCTGTCTGTCCATCTGTCTGTCTGGTGTCCATATCCATTTCTTTGGCATTCGATAACTTGAAAAATATTGCTTGGATTGTCAAGTTACTTTATATTTGTGTTCAGGTTACTGATGTGCCGAGCTGTATAATTTTTGGTGTAAATCTGATAATTTGATTCTGAGATATTAACCCTTTATCCTTCAAATTGAGAATTTCTCCAATCCCTTTGGCATGAGATAACTCAAAAAATATCAATCCGATTGTCGTGTTACTTTATATATGTGTTCAGGTTACTGATGTGCCGAGCTCTATAGTTTTTGGTGTAAATCTGATAATTTGATTCTGTGATATTAAACCTTTATCCTTCAAATTGAGAACTCCCCCAATCCATTTCTTCGGCATGCGATGACTCAAAAAATATTAATCCGATTATCAGGTTACTTTATATATGTATTCAGGTTACTGATGTGCTGTGCTGTTTAGTTTTTTATGTAAATCTAATAATTTGATCCGGAGATATTAACCCTTTATCCATCAAATTAGGCACTCCTCCAATCCATTTCTCTATGTACCCATACCATGTATGGTGTGCGAAATGTCGGCATCCGGGGTGGCCCTCCTTCATTTGTCCATCCTCTGTCTGTCTGACATCCATCTGTCCGTCCATCCATCCGTCCGGGCCAACATTGGGGGTTTATTATTATATTATTATTAGGGGCTACCACCAAATTAAGGTAGTGTTAGGTCATGGGTGGGGTGGGGTTAGGGTTAGGGGTAGCCCCAGAGTAGGGCTTAAGGTTGGGGGTGGTTAGGTCCTGGGGTGGGTGGAGGTTAGGGTCAGGGGTGGGCTTTTAGGGTTTAGGGTCAGGGTGGGGTAGGGTTATGGTTAGGGTGTGGTTTTTGGGTGGAGGGGTGGGGTTAGGGTTAAATATAAGTTCTAGGGTGGAGGGGGTGGGGTTCTGGGTAAAATAAGGTTTTGAACTTACAAAATGTTTTTTGGTAGCCCATAAACCCGAATTGTTGGAGCTTCCGTCCGTCCGTGTCCGTCCATCCATCCGTCTGTCCATCCGCACTAACAAATGACTACTTATGTGGCTCCGAGTTAGTAAAACAGGATACTTATGTGGTTAAAGTCTGTTACATGGCTAGCCACGTAACAGAATCTCTTATTGTGGGGGGGGGGGGGGGGGGGGGGGGGGGGGGTTGGATAAATGTAGAGTGGGGTTAGGGCATTCCAGTGTGGGGTTTAGGAGTGGGGTGGGGTGGGGGGGTCAGTGCAAGGGTGTTAGAGTTATGTGGCTAGGGTTAGGGTTAGCTTAGGGTTAGCGTTAGGGGTGGGTAGGGTTAGGTTCAGTAAAGGGTAGGGTTAGGGTTAGCTGACCCCCCAAACCTTTTCCCCCAAAAAACTTGTTTTATTATGTTGGACATGTGTTTTAGGTTAGCCACCTAATATGTCCATAAAATAGCCACATGAGTAGCCATTTGTCCATCCGTCCGTTCCTCCGACTTCTGTATCCATTTCTTTGGCATTCGATAACTTGAAAAATTTTGCTTGGATTGTCATGTTACTTTAGATTTGTATTCAAGTTACTGATGTGCCGAGCTGTATAGTTTTTGGTGCAAATCTGATAATTCGATCCTGAGATATTAACCCTTTATCCATCAAATTGAGAATTCCCCCAATCCATTTCTTTGGCATGCGATTACTCAAAAAATATCAATCCGTTTGTCATGTTACTTTATATATATGTTTAGGTTACAGATGTGCCAAACTGTATAATTTTTGGTGTAATTCGATCCTGAGATATTAACCTAGTCCAGGCACATTAGACATAAAAATGAGAAAGTAAGGAAAAAAATCGGAGAAAGCTGATTTTTTTATATGTTTCCGGGACACACATTGTGGATAAAGTGTGAAAAGTCCCCGCGAATCCGAGTTGAGCTTTTTTAGTTATAGCGTTTTTTTGATGAAAAAAAAAATTTAAAAAAAAATTCGACCCAGCTCCATTTTTCTCATTCTTATTCGCCTTAGTAGGGTGAGAATCATAAATATCATGCTGAATTATATTGAGAATACATATCCCCAACAGAAAATGCCAACTTTGTACCAATCCTCACACTCAATGGTGAAATATTCACGAAAATGTACAAAATTACGAAAAAATTTTTATTGTTTTCATACACACAACGGTACACAACGTCCATTAAATCAAATCTACGACTACTTTGGGAGTTAAATTATATATCAAAAATTGCAGAAAAGCAGTGGCTTTATAATGATATATAACAATAGTCATTTATTCCATAATGAACTGGTGAAACGTGTGAAATATTAACCATACCCCCTAAACTCAAATTCAAACGGCATCGACTTTTCTCATTCAAATACCGTATTATAGCATCATTGTTTCAATTTCCATGTTCGATTAAATCACATAATGTGGTGTTTGCCTACACTGAAGATGCAAACTGAATGTGAGAAACAGGGACTGAACATTTGTCCAGTGACGTTTGACCAACCACTTTATATCAAAGCAGTGGAGATTGTGTCTTCGTCAGATAAGTTGACAAAAGTTTTCGTTAGACTCGGCGGCTTCCATATGATTATGTCATATTTAGGGGCAATTGGTTCGATCATGGCTGGTAGCGGCTTGGATGAACTTTGGGGGACTGTTTATGCTGGTGGGTCAATCCATCATTTGATCAGTGGTCATGCATATTCAAGAGCAGTTCGTGCCCATTTGCTAACACAAATTGCCATTACAAAACTTGTGTTTGAAGAAAGCTGAACACTAGATAACATAGACTGCACAGAAGTCAATGAAATATTCTGTGGACTTGCCAGAGGTGACTGTACAACAACTGACGCTGTCAATCAAGAAAGTGTCAACCATCTACTGTCAAAATTACACGAACTGCTCCAGAATGCGTCCGTAGGACGCACAGGAAAGCTTTGGGTACAATACTACGAGCAAATAGGTCTTCTCCAGTTGTTCTTGAGAGCAGAGCGCACAGGCGACTGGGAACTCCACACATATTGTGTTCGCAATATGATTCCAGTATTTCACACAGGTGGTCATTTTGCATACGCAAAAAAGTCTCATCTCTATTTGCAGCAGATGAATGAGCTAACAGAAATAATGCAACAGGATGATTTGAAGTTGTTCACTGAGAAAGGTTACTTTACCATAAGGCGCTCAGATAAATTCTGGGACGGGATATATTCTGATCAGACCATAGAGCAGTGTTTAATGAGAATGTTCAAGCTCCCTGGTGGTCTCACACATGGCAGGGGAATAACCGATAGCACTGTTGCGAAATGGGTACATGGACTACCTCTTTGCCTTCCGATATGTAATGCTCTCGAAAATTTTGTTCATGTTCACACTGGTCATGGCGAACAACATCGGGATCTCCGTCAAAGTTCACAATTGACTGATGCCAATGATATCACCAAATTATTGAACTGGCTCAAAGTGCATTCCCCCTTTCAGAATAGAGATCCACTACAATTAGTCTCTATAGCGACCGGGCTTGTGGCCGACGAAACTGTGAACTGTGACCAAGTTCGCAAAATTGGTGAATGTTGTGTATCGAATGTTGTAAGCAAAACGTTCAACAGCATCAAACTACGACGTGTTGACACTGTGAAGTCTTTCGCATTGATGGCAAATAGCATCAAAGTCCGTGGAAGTAAGGTAGTGATTGACCCCACAATTCTGTTCAACCGCATCACATGTGTTATTCAGTCACAAGCAGAGATGGAAGAGTATCTCAAATATGAACTCGCCCCGAAACCACCAGCATTGTTTGATTCTGTTGGAATGAGGAAGACACAGAAAAGCACGCTCGGTAAGATCCTCAAAACATATGGTTCCGAGCAAACTAAAATCCCAGAACATTCTCTGTTTGTTGTAGATGGTGGATTTTTATTGAGGGCAGTTGTATGGCCTAAACAGTCGTCATATAAGGACATATGTACATCATATTCCAATTATCTAGTGAGACATTTTGGGGCGAACGTCGTGGTTGTTTTTGATGGTTATGCTTGTACAATGTCGACAAAGGGCATGGAACAAGCCCGTAGATCTAAAGACAGGTATTCCATTGATATCAATATCTCACCCGAGTTACCAGCCACCACACCCCAATCCGATTTCCTTGCAAATGCCAAGAACAAAACCCAACTGATTGATCTTCTAATGCAGGAGCTATCTGCTATCAATATTCAGTCCAAGCAGGCCGAGGCTGATGCTGATGTACTGATAGCCGAAACTGCACTTGACATCGCTCAAGATGACAACAATGTTGTCGTTCTGGGAACAGACACAGACTTGTTAGTCATTCTTACCTCTCGAGTTCAACCGGGATGTAATATTCACATGATGTATTCCATTACCCCAAACTTACTAGTTTCAGTTAGTGAAATAGCAACCAAAATGGGTGACCATAGAAGCAACCTCCTTGTAGCACATTCTATAAGTGGTTATGACACTACTTCTGCACTCTTTCGAGTTGGTAAGAAGAAAGTATTCAGTACAATTGTCTCCGATGTTACTAGCGACTCACAGCAGTATGTCAACACAATTTTGGCGGATGACAGTACACCAAGTGCAGTAGCCGCTGCCGGGGAACAACTTCTCCTGATCTTATACGGGAGTAAAACTGTTTCCTCTCTCGACCAATATAGATATGTCACTTACAAGCGTTATGTAGCAAAATCTAAACTGAATAAACCCATCGACCTAGCCTCACTCCCACCAAGCAGCGATGCTGCACAACAACATGTCTACAGATGTTATCTCCAGGTCCAACAATGGCTGGGCACTTCGCTTCCTCCGACGGATTGGGGGTGGTCGCTAGACAATGGACTTCTTGTACCGACTGCAGCCACAAAGCCACGTGCCCCCGATAACCTACTGAATCTGATCAGTTGTGGTTGCAAGAGTGCTTGTACAAAAAGGTGTGGGTGTAAGAAGGCAGGACTCTCTTGCTCAGGTTTGTGTAATTGCAGTTCGGATTCTTGTAACAACCACAGAAACACTGTCCTGTCGGAAATTTCTGAGTTCGATGAATAATATGTATATAGGTCATGTCATTTCTGTATATAGCGTTGATAATAGTCAATGTAACTTAATCCATGTTGATTGATTTGTACATTCTGTAAATATTATTTATTGATTTTTGTACATTCTGTAAATATTATTTATTGATCTAATGCTGTCAGACACAGACGTGTCTGTTCGGTCCCAAGCCCGAAAATAGTTGAGTTCTCATGCTGACGAATTTTATGCCAAAAGGGGAACTCGGCCAGAAGCAGAGGGGGTCTTCCATAATGTCTATTTTGTAAGCAATGATAAAAGTCTTCAAATGGTGGTGGATTTTTTATCGTCTGTCCAACTAACATCCCGTTCTGTACTACGACCCTTTGGGCAAATCCGTTAGGAAAATCGTCATTTTTTGCGTAAATCCGATACTTTTTTGTGAATTTTCAATAATTTTTCGCAGAAATTGTCACAGAATGCACATTTTCCTCTAGGTAAATGTATATTAGACATTATGTAGCTCGAAATACGCGTAAACAAAAAATACAGTTGGATCAATTCGAGGTTACAAAGTTCGTGCGATTTTTTTTAATTTTTTTCAAATGCGTTTTCGAAAAAAGGCTGTAGAAAAAAAAAGCTCAACTGGGATTTTAGGGGACTTTTGTCTAATCGTTCAGTGACATGTACTCAACATTCCCTGAAAAAATCAGCTTTCTCCAATTTTTTTCCCTAGTTAAACCTAATGTTCTTGGGCTAACCCTTCATCCTTTAAATTGAGAATTCCTCCAATCCCTTTGGCATGAGATAACTCAAAAAATATCAGACCAATTGTCATGTTACTTTATATATATCTTCAGATTACTGATGTGCCGAGCTGTATAGTTTTGTGTGTAAATCTGGATTTTACCTGTCCACAAAATTGGTCCTGAGATAATAACAGCTTTCTACTAGTTGTGCCTATGGGTACACATCTGACAATTTAATCGGCCTATTTTTGTTGAATGGTAGCAGAAAATCGAATAATATTTGTATTGCCCATTTTGACATTGCAATGCTTCATGTTGTACTATTTTCTTGTAAGTACTGTTGTAACAATGTAACTTGGAAGACAGGCAAGCCTGCTAATAAGCCAATTAAATCGAAATGCAACAGACAACTACTCTTTCATTTCACTGACAAGATTCCATCAATGGAAGATATTTATCTGCCATGGTCCCTTTGTGGAAAAAATATGAGTTATCCAATTCAACAATGTATGATCGATGTAAACATCAAGTTGAATCTTCAAAGCTTTGCAGGGGTCTACTGCGATCTGGACATATCAAGTTTTATAACTTTAACATTTCACATTTAACATTTTACCTCTGAATGGAAAATATATTACTGTTTTTACACCTTTAGCCTTCTGATCACTCAGTGAGAATGTATAGTTCATTGGCGATATACCGTTTTTTTTTTTTAAATTTCTCTTTATGGCTAATATCATTATGATTTTGATGACAGCTGTGACAAGTGTATTGTAATCTAATACTGCAATAGCTGTTTTACATTTGTTGAGCATTGATATTATACACTGCTTGAGAATTCAAATTTGCAAAGGTCAACAGAAATTAAAAAAACTGTATGACATTATTCTTCACAGGAGTAAACATTTTCAATCAGCACTGTGCAGGTGGGTTCTCTCTTCTCGCAGTCTCTATGAAATGCATCCTTCCATGACTATAGGGAAATTGAAATGGTTCATATTCTGATCAAGAATCTGAATTCAGGGTTACAGAGAGTGAATTTAGTGATGCTACCCTGCACAGCAGGGTAACATTACTAAATTTATCCTCCGTGGACTTCACTCTGAATCAGGTCTCAGGCCTAAACAGAAAGAGGTACCCACTGGTTAAATTGGGGATTCTAGTAAATTGATTGGGATAGCATCTGCAAATTCGCCCTCTTGGGGAGACCACATATTGCAAATGATAGATACTGCATTTCCAGGCTTGATTACTTCTAATCTCTTTTAAAGCGTGTTGAGGGCTCTTAGTACAGAGAAGCCCTTTTTATTGAATAGCCACGTTTCCAGTGAAAATTATTCAATTAACAGGAGTATTTAGTTAACAGAGCTTTGTCAAACAAGATATAGGTAATAGATTAAATATTGGATACACAAGAGGACAAATAGGTGTATAAACATGGGGAATTAGATGATTACCAGGCTGATGTTTTGATATGTTACATGCAAGATTTTTATTCAATAAATGGGAGTCTACTCTATAACCCATATGCATTTAACAGACCAACTTTGTACTGGAGGTATGGTAAATGATTTTATGTTTGAAGGTTATCTTCAGTTAACAGGCTTATTCAATAAAGAGATATACAATGAAGTGGGCTCCACTGAATTCCAGCTTCAAGATTTGAATTGATTTGAAATACTATCACTGATTCCAGTTGATTAGATTCAAAATTTCTTGGGTTATTCAGGAAGGAGATGAATCTTTGCAACTTTCTGAATGCATCATAAAGGGTAATGTATCTCTACTATATACTAGACAATGTTTGGGATATGTGTACTAGGCTATTGTGTACTGACACACATCCAAATGGAGCTAACTAGTTTGCTTCATATGGATGTGTGCCAGTACACAATAACATATTACACATGTCCTAAACAAAACTTGATACTGCCTGATATACAGGGGAGGTAATTCCCAATGTCCAGTATCTCGGGTGCAACCATTGGATATACGATTTGATTCAAGGTTCAGGTTAGTTTGAAAGTTTTTGTCTGACTTGCTTCGAGATTCCATGCAAACAGAAAATCTAAGATTTGGGAGCTCCAGGCATTAATATTTCATTCCGAATTCTGATCCAAAAACCACCAATTTTTTATTCAAGTTGCAGACAAAGCAAATACTGCACCTGGTTAATCAGAGATGGTATCCCATTACATCTTGTTTGACAGGAATTTGAGAGTTCACTTGATCAATATATAAATGATTATGTTTCCAAAACTTCTTCTGTTGATGGGTTTGTCTGAAGAAGAAAGAAAAGACATTCCTTTTACTGAAAAGGCTTGGAGATAACACACATAACAATTTTGTTTTCAGAGCAATTAAACATTGTTCATCTTTTGCCTTAAAACATAGCTCAAGATTCTAAATCGGAAAACATTGGACAAGCTTATACCCATGAATATTAAAAAGCCATGGTTTGGAACCAAAAAAGGAGAAAATAAAAAAAATTGGCATTTTTGTGTACTTTACAGTGCAGATTTTGCTGTTCAATAATAATTAATAATTAACTTTTAAAACCCGCTGAGTATTTTTTACAAGATATTTTTTATCAAATCTAGTCATAGCTACTCTAAAGCAGCCAAGACTAGATTTGCTGAAAAATTCATCTAAAATTAACTCAAGAAATCATTGGTGCAAAACTCCATGCTATTTTCAGGGGGATATTTGATTAAATGTACCAAAATTATACTAATTTCATGAGGCAAGAGAATTCTTGTCCTGGCAGCGAGCCTGGAAATAATCTGTCATTTGCAGAATGAGGGCCCCAGAGGTCAAATATGCTGATGCAATCCCATACAGTGGGCTAGAAGCCCACAATTTATCCACTGGGTACCTCTTTCAGTTTAGGCCTGAGACCTTTATTCAGATTGAGTTTTGCACAGGGTAGCATCATCACCAAATTCACCTCTGGAACCTCACTCTGCAGATGACAGTCTGCTTTTCTTATCAACCTACCTTACAATTGTTTACTACAGGCTTGCACTACAGTGGAAGACCCTAACTAGGAAAATATACTCTCTATTTTGATCTTTCCCAAGGGATTTGGGAAAGAAAAGTGTTGCAAAAGCACCAAGAAAAAATAAGCCAAAACTGGGTTGAGTGCTACCGGCACACACCCAGTAGGGACGCTCTTCTCCGAGTACAGATCCACCCATGGCTTCTGGTAACCAGTGCACAGGCAGTAACTAATGAATCATTCTTTTTTCGTCCACCCACGTGGCAAGACATCCATTTGCATTAAGAAACATTGATAATTCAACTCGTTGATAATGGTTACCTGTGACTGGAATTATGGATCTGAGGATCGTATAATAACAGGACTGTGTTTTAAATATTCTCGTTATTATTTTCAACCACATTTTCATTGTATTTTATATATTCTCCATGTTCGCACGTAACTTTTGCGTACCTTGCGATTCGGACACAAAATTTTTTGGTTGATAAATTTATGTTATCCTTTTGGATATTATTATTATTATTGGAGTTAGGTGTCAATGGGGGGCTGTATGGACAGGATTTCTCCTCTCTGTTGAGGGCAGAATTTCTGGTTTTGGGTCCCTGACAGCCATCTGGGTTCAGCTGTGTTCCCGCCGGTCCTTTATTTCTTATCAATCTACCTTACAATTGTTCACTACAGTGGAAGACCCTAACTGGGATAAAATACTCTCTATTTTAATCTTCCCAAGAGATTTGGGAAAAAAAAAGTGGTGTAAAAACACCACAAAAAAATAAGCCAAAACTGGGTCGAGCGCCATTGGCACACACCTAGTAGGGGATGCTCTTCTCTTAGTACAATTCCACGACTTCCGTGAACCAGTGCGCAAGCAGTCATCGAACCATTCTTTTTTGGGCCGCGAAACGTGGCTGACGTGTCGCCATTTTTGCATTACGAAACAGTGATAATTCAACTCGTCGATAATGGTTTTCCTGTGACTGGAATTATGGATCTGAAGATCGTATAATAACAGGACTGTGTTTTATATATTCTCATTAATATTTTCAACCACATTCTCATTGTATTTTATTTATATATTCCGTTTCGCAAATGTTTTTTCGACATCGTGTCATCATTCGGAAATAAAAATTTTCGTTTGATAAATTTTATTGGTATTGGAGTTAGGTGTCAGTGAGGGACTGTATGGGCAGGATTTCTTCACTCTGTTGAGGGCTGAATTTCTGTTTTTTAGGTCCCTGTTGGCCATCTGGGTGGTTATTTTTTCTGCTACCTTCTCTCGTAGTTGGGGATGTTCTTCTACTTTATGTATCTGTTGAGTTCACCTTTTTCTTCTACTGCTCTCACCTTTGTTATTTCCAGTTTGGTTCCTTTAGGGCAATTCTTTTTGCCCTCGCCTTAGGTGCGTTCTCATGCCTGTTCCAGGGGGGGGGGGGAGGGGGACGCTGTTGTTTTGGGGCCTCCTGACACGACCACATTTGGTGTAAGTTATACCCCCTCTGTGGGGGATGTTCAGCTCCTCCCACACCCACGGGAGGTTGGGAACGCTGTCGTTTCGAGGCCTCCTGACACTACCATGTCTGGTGAGATTTACACCCCCTCTGTGGTGGATGTGCAGCTCCTCCCACACCCACAGGGGGTGGGGAACACTGTCGTTTCGGGGGCCTCCCGACACGACCACGTCTGGTGAGAGTTATTCCCCATCCGTGGGGTATGTGCAGTTTTTTACCATGGTGGATACTGTGGGAGCTGTTGGATTCTGATGAAGAGATGCCTAGTTCCGGGACTATGCGCCCTCTCCAGTCGACATCTGAGGTTGTCACTAGGGTTGTGACTCCTCCTTTGGAGGCCGAGCTAGGTGGCTCTCTCCCCTTTCCGCCAGTTCCAACAGCTCCCGTTGTATCTGCTGCTACTGCTGTTCCGTCTACAACGTCATCGGTCACCGTTTTAGCCAGCCTCGGCTTATCCCTGCAGGGGTCTGCAGTGATGTCTGTAGTGTGGTTGTGGGGTATCAGCCTCAGCCTTCCCTGACTTCAACTCGGCGAAGTCAGAAGTGGCTGCCAACTGAACCCTCTGCTGTGTCCTCTCAGCTGTTGAGCACAGCAGTTTTATCCCTGCAGGGGTCTGCAGAGGTGTCTGGTGGTGTTGACGTGGGGTATCGGCCTCAGCCTTCCCTGACTTCAACTTGACGAAGTTGGAAGTGGCTGCCGACCGAACCCCCTGCTGTGTCCTTTCAGCCGTTGAGCACAGCAGTTTTATCCCTGCAGGGGTCTGCAGGGATGTCTGGTAGTGTAGACATGGGGTATTGGCCTCAGCCTTCCCTGACTTCAATTTGGCGAAGTTGGAAGGGGCTGCCGGCTAAACCCTCTACTGTGGTCTCTCAGTTGTCGAGTACCTCAGTTTTTCTCATTGGGTTCGGATGTTTATGGTGGGGTCACCATGAGCTCTGTGGTGTTTCCGTCCATGCACTCTGGTCCCATGGCCAGTTTTATGTGACCAATGCTTTTTGTGCAGCCTGGACCTTCTGCCCCACAGAGGTCCGCGGCGACTCTCCTGAGTTTCCGCTCTGTTGATCCTCGGGGTAGGTGATACCCCACTACACATCTGCCTTCAGATGTTTTCAGCTGCAGCTCATCGCCCCACGTCGGGTGTATTTGAGGATCGTGACCCTTCGCTGGTAAGGTCTCTGCATTTCGGTGATGGATCTCATTCCTCTAGGTCAACTGCATGTCTGACCTCTCCAACACTTTCTGCTCAGTTGTTGGAGGCCAAATGTCGATCCTCTGGTTCTGGTGCTTCTGTTACCAGAGTCTCTTCCTCATCCCCTGACAGATGTTCAGTGGATTATGCTGGGAGTTCCATTGGACTTCCCCATGTCCGATCGTGTTCTGACGGTAAATGCCAGCGATCTCGGATGGGGTGTGACGTTGGATCCTCTAGGTCTTTTCCTTCATGGGTCATGGGACCAGGATCTAGCAGCTCTTCACATCAACCAGAAGGAGCTTCTTGCGCTTCTGAGTTTCCGGCAGTGGATCCCCCACCTTTCGAATCGCCAGGTCATTCTGTTGACCAACAATTTGACAGTGGTTGCTTACATTTGGAACCAGGGCGGCACGCACTCGGTTCCCATGTACGATTTGGTTCGGGATCTTCTACTGCTCACTTAGGATGTCAACGCCTGAGTGGTGGTTCATCACATTCCCGGTCATCTGAACGTCCTAACCGACTCCCTGTCCCGACATGGGCAGGGTCATTTCCACCGAGTGGATGCTCCACAGGGCGATGTTCCAGTTGCTTTACGATCTCTGGGGTCGTCCCCACATTGATCTCTTTGTGACTCGTAACCATCAGGGGGACACTTTCGTGTCCCTGTGTCCAGATCCTCTGGCTTTCGCCGTGGACGCTCTGTCACTCGATTGGAACCATCTTGTCGGCTACGCCTTCCCGCTGGTTCCGATTCCACCTCAGGTTCTAGCCAAGATACGAACCTGCAGTTGTCGAATCATTCTGATTGCTCCCCTGTCGCCTCAATGGGTGTGGATCAATCAGCTCCGCTCTCTGTTGGCGGCGGTTCCGGCATGTCTCCCTCTACATCGTGACCTTCTTTGCCAAGTTCACCCGAGGAGGTTTCACGTTGACCCGACTTCATTGTGTCTTCACGCATATCTTTTGTCAGGCCCTGTCTCCTCCGTAGAGGTTTTTTCAAGACGTGCAGTGGAGTGCATTTCTTCTTCAAGGAGGCACTCCACTGGTTCAGCCTATGCAGCTAAGTGGGAGGTCTTCTGTCAATGGTGTGCCAATGACTCTGTTGATTAGGCCAATCCTTCGATAACACAGATTGCGGAGTTTCTGCTATATCTGTTTGATTCTCGGGGTCTCCAGCCTGTTACCATTAAAGTGTACAGGTCCATGCTTTCGGAGACCTTTTCGTATGTGGGACAGCGTCGTATTGGCACAATCCATACCTCTCCAAGCTTGTTCTGCACTTTTCTTTGAAAAGGCCTAGGACTTTGCAGCTTACCCCAAGAAGCTTACCCCAAGATGGAATCTTTATTGGGTGCTGCTTTGCTAGAGGAGGGGGGTGGGGGACGGGCGCCATTCGAACCTTTATTCCAGGTGTATATGTGTTTTCACACATACAAGACAGCGTTTCTGATGGCTTTTGCCTCAGCCAGATGGGTTAGTGAGCTTCAAGCCCTCTCGGTTGATCCAGCCTTTTTTTCAGGAGCTCTCCCAACAGTGTTACGTTTACCACTGATTGCTCCTTTCTGGTCAAGAATCAGATACCAGAAATGACCCCCACCTCCTATCTGTATCAGGGCTCTTCCTTCTGCTGAGGGTAATCGTCCTTTGCTCTGTCTGGTTCGTGCACTTCGCATTTATCTCAATCGGATGCAGTTCATTAGGAAAGGCAGGAACCAATTTTTTCTGTCTCTTATTCCTGGTTGACAGAAGATCTCTCCTCAATCCATTTCTTGATGGATTTGTCTTGCTATTCGCGTGGCTTTTGCTCGTCTAGCAATGACGATTGTATTACCAATTGTATTTCTGCCCACGAGGTGCATGCATTGTGTACCTCTTGGGCTTATGCTAGCTCCGTCAAGTTGTCGGATGTTATGCAGATAGCCTACTGGAGAAATGATTCTACTTTCTCCACCTTCTATCTGCGTCAGTTGCAGGAGCAGTCAGAGGGCCTTTTTGCTTTGGGCCCTCTTTCTTCTGCTCAGGCTGTTGTCTTATTTAGCCATTAGGCTTCTTACAAGGTCAGCTCTGTGCTGTTACTGCCCTTTCTGTCTGTGCAGCGCAAAGAAACATACGCTTCATCTCTCATTGTCTTTTACTAATGATTGTGATGCTATGGTTTGATAGGCCTAGGGACCTCTTCCTCTGTCCACGGTTCCAGTGCAATTGGGTTATGTGGGGGTCGGTTATGTGATTCCCTCCATCCTATTGTCTATTCAGCCCGTAGTAAACAATTGTACGGTAGGTTGATAAGAAATTTAAATTTTATAGTAAATTTCCTTTCTTATTATACCTACCACAATTGTTTACATGGAGGCCCTCCCATCTTCTTATTCTGGTAAGAATCCTTCCTTCCTTCTGATCACATAACTCCAATGTTGGCAGATTCAAAAGAATGATTCATTAGTTACTGTCTGCGCACTGGTACCGGAAGGCGTGGATCTGTACTAGAAGAAGAGCATCCCCTACTGGGTGTGTGCCGGTAGCACTCGACCCAGTTTTGGCTTATTTTTTCTTGGTGCTTTTGCACCACTTTTCTTTCCCAAATCCTTTGGGAAAGATCAAAATAGAGAGTATATTTTACAAGTTAGAGTCTTCCACTGTAGTGCAAGCCTGTAGTAAACAATTGTGGTAGATATAATAAGAAAGGAAATTTACTATAAAATTTAAATATTTCCAGGTTTGCCTGGCAGGAATATTTGCCAACAGCATTAAGGAGTTAATAACTGCTTCTTATTTCTTGGAGCAAATTATCAGGCTATTTTGTTTCACCTTCATTATACAAGCTCTACTGCTACCCTAAACACATTAATCTTTTTGCACAGAAAACATGCAACCTTACAAATGAAAAATCAGTGATTCAATTATTTCCAGTTTCATTTGATTCTCCTGTCTCAATTGGCTATGAAAAAACAAGCAAGCATTGGTTGTGCTCGGTGTTGTGGAAATTCATAGCAGTATGAAAGTTAGAAATCTGTGAAATGATCTCATCTGACACTGATCAATGTTAAGGTTGAATTTTTTTATTGAGTTATGGACACATTTAGGCAATGTACAGTCTGAATATTTCACAGCAACGTCAGTGAAGTGAGAACCTTAATATAATTTCCATTGGTTGATCAATATATTCACTATAATATTCTTGTTTGCAGCTGATCATACAAAATTCATCAACAACTGTTTTTTCTCTCAAGAAACTCAATGTTGGGACAAATTGGTGTTGATTACTCGCCAGTGAACTTCTTTTGAATCTGTGAATCAAAGCAAGGCATTGGACTTCATGACTGCCACCATAAGTTGCACCTAGCCACTGTCCTTTTTAGTTGTAAACTTCTATTCAGACAACTGTGACAGGCTTTTTGAGCTACCAAAATTAGTTCTCAGAGATGAACATGATCTGAAATCAATGCTGATGCCACATACCTATGTCTTTGCTTTCTCCACTTGTCTTTACACCATTGGCAAATTATTTTGGAGACCAATTCCAGGTTCATATTGTCTCTTGAGTGCAACAAGGTACCATATGCAATTCTTTCAGGTTGTGGGTGACATATAAATGAACAACACCAGCTATTTCTATAATTCCATAGTTTATCCTTATTATTCAGTTTGCAGGCCATAATTAACTGGTTTCTGCTGGATGTATATATTTGGACTCCATTCTGAAGGGCAGGTAAAATGAAACCCTGTTAACCTCTAGCACACTGATAGTGTAACAGAATGTTTTTCAGTCACTCTGTTGTTTAACTACTGGTATGAATTTAACCAATTATATCTTGTTTGACAGAGCTCACTGAGCTCTTGTCAAACAAGGTATATTTGGTTAAATATCAAACTGCATTATGGGAAATATTTGATGCTGAAAACTTCGCCATTTTGACATCGGAGTGCAGAGGGTTAATTGAATAGCCAATTTGCCTGTGAAAAATATTCAGTTAACAGGAGTATTCAATTAACATGAATTTGGTCATTTTCCTATATTCTAATGTTAAAATGAGCATTTATCTAATTGGGCCTTGTTTCATAGAGCTTTTGTCAAAGAAGATATACTAGAATAAATGCCTTCATGTATGCTGGATGTGCTGAAACCAAATAGGTCTATAATCATAGGGAATTCAGAGTTATTCTTTGATATATTACAATTTTTTTTAATTTAGTTAATTCTATAATCAAAATGTAATTAACAGGTCAAATTTGCTCTGCAGGTGTAGTAAATGGTTTGGTGTTTGGAAATTATATTCAATAAACAGGTTTATTCATTTAAAAGATATACAAGTAAGTGGATACCACTGTACCACAATGTTTTCATATTCTGTGTATTTGCTTAATATTATCAAGTTTGTTGTTGACTTGCCTCATTACACAATCAACTGTAAGGCCCCATAGAATTAATTACTTGATTCTCAAGCATTTTTTTTCAAATCAGTGAGGGAGGATTTTATTTTTTATTTTTATTTCTTTCTTGCAATGCTCAATCAAGGATCAAACTAAAGCTCTAGAAACTATTGAATCATATATTTCGGACATTCGCACATGGTTGGTTTCAAACAAATTAATGATAAATGATGATAAGACTGAATTCCTAATAACTGGTTCATGACAGCAACTGACTAAAGTTGACATCAATTCAGTGAAGGTAGGAGATTCCGCCATCAGTGCAAGTAATAGTGTACGTAATCTTGGTGCCTTCTTCGACTCTACCATGTCTATGTACA
This sequence comes from Pictodentalium vernedei, assembly GCA_031216915.1. Classification (NCBI taxonomy): domain Eukaryota; kingdom Metazoa; phylum Mollusca; class Scaphopoda; order Dentaliida; family Dentaliidae; genus Pictodentalium; species Pictodentalium vernedei. Next base: position 414,238,637 of record CM062296.1, read on the forward strand.
GACATGTTACAAATATGTGCAATAAGGCTTTCAGGGATCCATACAAAGTTATAAAGAGATAAGACAGTTCCTCACCAAAGACTCCACAAAAACCCTAGTTCATGCCTTTGTAACTTCACATTTGGACTATTGTAATGCCTTACTGTTCAACCTTCCACAATATCATTACTCTCGCCTATAGATGGTACTAAATGCATTAGCCCAAGTGGTATGCAGGGTATCTCAACACATCACTCCTGTTTTGAAGGATATGCACTGGCTGCCAGTCAAGTACAGAATAATTTTCAAAACTTTATTATTAGTTTTTAAGACACAAAACAACATGTCACCAGCCTACTTAGAAGAACTCCTTAATACCAAGAATGTGTTTCAATACAACCTGATGTCCGATCTTAAAATGCTACTACATGTTCCAAAACATAGGTGTAAGACATTTTGAGATAGGTCATTCTCATTTGCTGGCCCTCACTTGTGGAATAATTTACCAGAACACCTAAAAAGACAAGACTGTCAAATGTTAACCTTTTCAAGAAAGATCTCAAAACATACTTGTTTCAAAAAGCCTATAAGTGATGTTGTGAACTGTAAGATACTGTTTGTAATCTGTGTGTATATTTGCACGAGCTCAGTAACATGTACAGCGCCTTAGAATATGGTTCTACATCTTCTGAACTATAATTTTGTCCCTATATAAATGTGTATATTATTATTATTAGCTTAACTTGACATAGTCAAGATAAGCTATTGCCATCACGCATGTGGAAGTCTGTTAGTCTGTGAGTCTGTTAGTCTGTGAATCTGTGAGTCTGTTCACATTTTTCTTTAGCAGGGGCTACACCCAGCAGTTCTTGTCTGATCGTCACAAAATTTCATATGCAGGTTTGGGGTCATGTCTGGATGAGAACGTCCCCTTTTGGTCGTGATGGGTCAACCGGTATGGCTGCCCGAGCCCAAAACCAAAAAACCATTAGCACAGTCTACAGTTCGTATTTATGAAGGGATTTAATTGTAACTTGGTAGGATGCCTCTGTATAATGCCTATATGAGAACATCCCCTTTTGGGCATGATCTATCAACCGTGATGGCTGCTCAAGCCCGAAACCCAAAAACTTTTAGCACAGTCTGCAGGTCATGTTTAATATGGAGGGATTTCATTGTAACTTGGTAGGATGACTCCTCATGATGTCTAGATGAGAATTTCCCCATTTGGGTGTAATCTGCCAACCGTGACGACTGCCCGAGCCCAAAACCCAAAAACCTTTAGCACAGTCTGCAGGTCATATTTATTGAGGAATTTCATTGTAACTTGGTGGGTTGACTTCATACAATGTCTAGATGAGAAAGTCCCCTTTTGGTCCTGATTGGGCAACTGTAATGGCTACAGGGGCCTGAAGCCCAAAAACCTTTAGCACAGTCTACAGGTCATATTTATGAAGGGATTTCATTGTAACTTGGTAGGATGACTCCAAATAATGTCTAGATGAGAACGTCCCATTTTGATCGTGATTATTCAGCCTTGATGGGTGCCCGAGCCCAAAAACCTTTAGAATAGGCAAAAGGTCATATTTATGGAAGGATTTCATTGTAACCTGTTAGGTTGACTCCATATAATGCCTAGATGATGACATCCCCTTTTGGTTGTGATTGGTCAACTGTGATGGCTACAGGTGCCCGAAGCCCTAAAACCTTGAGCACAGTCTACAGGTAATATTTATAAAGGGATTTCAGTGTAACTTCGTAGGATCACTCCAGATGATGCCCAGATGAGATTGTCGCCTTTGGTTGCGATCATTCAGCCATGATGGCTGCCCGAGCCTGAAGCCCAAAAACCTTTAGCACAGTCTACAGGTCATATTTATGAAGGGATTTCATTGTAACTTGGTAGCTTGACTTCATATAATGTCCAGATGAGAAAGTCCCGTTTTGGACACGATTGGGCAACTGTGATGGCTGCAGAGGCCCGAAGCCCAAAAACCTTTAGAACAGTCTACAGGTCATAATTATGAATCGATTTTATTGTAGCTTGGTAGGATGACTCCAAATAATGTCTAGATGAGAACATCCCCTTTTGGTCGCGATCATTCGGCCTTTATGGCTGCCCGAGCCCAAAGACCTTTAGCATAGTTCTATAGGTCATATTTATAGAAGGATTTCATTGTAACTTGTTAGGTTGACTCCATATAATGCCTAGACGATGACATCCCCTTTTGGTCATGATTGGTCAACTGTGATGGCTACAGGTGCCCAAAGCCCTAAAATCTTGAGCACAGTCTACAGGTCATATTTATGAAGGGATTTCATTGTAACTTCGTAGGATCACTCCAGATGATGCCCAGATGAGAATGTCCCCTTTTGGTTGCGATCATTCAACCATTATGGCTGCCCGAGCCCAAAGCCTGAATACCTTTAGCACAGTCTACAGGTCATATTTATGAAGGGATTTCATTGTAACTTTGTAGGTTTGACTTCATATAATGTCTAGATGAGAACGTCCCCTTTTGAACACAATTGGGCAACTGTGACAGCTACAGGGGCCCGAAGCCCGAAAACCTTTAGAAGAGTCTACAGGTCATAATTATGAAGGGATTTCATTGTAGCTTGGTAGGATGACTCCAAATAATGTCTAGATGAGAACGTCCCCTTTTGGTTGCGATCATTCAGCCTTGATGGCTGCCCGAGCCCAAAAACCTTTAGCATAGTCTATAGGTCGTATTTATGAAAGGATTTCCTTGTAACTTGTTAGGTTGACTCCATATAATGCCTAGATGTTGACATCCTCTTTTGGTCGTGATTGGTCAACTGTGGTGGCTACAGGTGCCCGAAGCCCAAAAATCTTGAGCACAGTCTACAGGTCATATTTATGAAGGGATTTCATTGTAACTTCATAGGATCACTCCAGATGATGCCCAGATGAGAGTGTCCCCTTTTGGTTGCGATCATTCAACCATGATGGCTGCCCGAGCCCAAAGCCTGAAAACCTTTAACACAGTCTTCAGTTCATATTTATGAAGGGATTTCATTGTAACTTGGTAGGTTGACTTCATATAATGTCTAGATGAGAACAGCCCCTTTTGGACACCATTAGGCAACTGTGATGGCCACAGGGGCCTGAAGGCCGAAAACCTTTAGCACAGTCTACAGGTGATATTTATGAAGGGATTTCATTGTACCTTGGTAGGATGACTCCAAATAATGTCTAGATGAGAACGCCCCCTTTTGGTCGCGATCATTCAGCCTTGATGGCTGCCCGAGCCCAAAACCCCAAAACCTTTAGCATAGTCTATAGGTCATATTTATGGAAGGATTTCATTGCAACCTGTTAGTTTGACTCCATATAATGCCTAGATGATGACGTCCCCTTTTGGTCGTGATTGGTCAACTATGACGGCTTCAGTGGCCCGAAGCCCGAAAACCTTGAGCACAGTCTACAGGTCAAATTTATGAAGGGATTTCATTGTAACTTCGTAGGATCACTCCAGATGATGCCCAGATGAGAATGCCCCCTTTTGGTTGGGATCATTCAACCATGATGGCTGCCCGAGCCCAAAGCCCAAAAACTTTTAGCACAGTCTACAGGTCATATTTATGAAGGGATTTCATTGTAACTTGGTAGGTTGACTTCATATAATGTTTAGATGAGAACGTCCCCTTTGGACTCAATTGGGAAACTGACAGCTACAGGGGCCCGAGCCCGAAAACCTTTAGCACAGTCTACAGGCCATATTTATGAAGGGATTTCAATGTAACTTGATAGGATGACTCATTTTGGAATAATTTCACAATAACTTGGTAACTTTCGTTGATATACGTTAACTGTGAGGGCCACATACATTAACTGTGAGGTCATATTAACCTACCCCTCAGCTCTTTAGTACAGCGTACACCTCATATTATTTACCACACCCTGAACAGATATCAACACAGAGTTGTTAATAAAAAAATCACAGCTGTAAGCAGTGTTACCCTTATGTTAGGAAGTGCATTATTTTCTTATAATGACCTGTTTTTATTTCCTTATAACACTGACTGAGTAGCAATTAAATGTTGTATTTACCTGGAGTGCCTATCTTCTTTTCAAATAATGCTATAACTGTTTATCATGAGCTTCTTGTATGCCAAAGATTTCATACACAATCAGAAACACATTGCAGTACATTATGATGCTGCCAGTTGCCAATCTGGCATATTGGCTATTCAAGATGCAAAGTAACACATACAGTGTTGTCAGTTTGGCTGAACCCAGTAACACAGTATTGTTTACAGGCTTCATTTTATTGATTTTCCAACACATTTCACTCCTTATCCCTCCCCCAAAACACACATCCTCCTATAAAAATGCTTGAAATAACCTGGGTTTTTACTCTCATTTTTTAATTTAATTTTTAATATTTAATTGTGACATTATAGGATTTGAGCTGTATTGGAAAAGATTGGATGAAAATCTAAAAAATAATCATAAATTTACCTTCATGAGTAACTTTAAGACATGCTGATTTAAATCTCAGCCAATTGATGTCATTTTGTTCCATTTTTCTTTATCATAAACAGATTTTCAGTATAAACCATTACCATTATCTTGTTTTGACAGAACACACAGACAATTCATATACAGTTTGGATGAGGTTCATATTTTGTTGGAAGCTGATTTAATTTTTCCATTTTAATTTGTTTGCACTCTCCAATAAATTGCTGCAAAACAGTTGTAGATTCTTTAGCTCTTTGTCAAAAACATGTATTAAATTGAAAATTTTCCTTGGGGAGGAGTTAATTATTAAAATGACAAATTATAGACAATAGGCTATCTCTGTTAATTTAATTTTTCTGATGGTCTGGGTATTCATTTAGCCCTCTCCAGACATATTTGCATGTGACGTGCCAACATTCAACTGACATTACTGACCTGTGGGAAGACAGGGATGCTCAGAAAAGGGGTTTTTGCCCTCCACTTGGATGAGAAAGGAAGCCCTTCTAAAAAATTTCATATAATATCAATAACCACAGCCATCTATTATTAGAGCACTATCTTCTAAAATGCAGGCATCTCTTTGATAGTTTGTCAAGAAATTATGTCACATTGGAATTACATGTATCAATAGAGAAAAGAATTAAGCAAAAATTCTCTTGTGGTTATCCTACAACTTATTTCAACTGCCACATAAAAAAATTCCAAACAAAAGGTAAATAATTATTGATAGTGAGAAGAGCTGTCAGTGTGTCATAAAACACTAAAATTTTCTATATATTTGTCTGGATAAACAGAATACATTGGAACCCTGTTAATTGACTAGCCACTTTTCCAATGAAAATTATTCATTTAACATGAGTATTCAATTAACAGGGATTGTATCACTTTCCTGTATTCTAGAGATGAACTTAGCATTTATTCTGTTATACCTTGTTTGACAGAGCTCTATGAGATCTCTCAAATAGGATATAATAGATTAAATGCCTGTATTGGATGTACTGAGGTCAAATAGGTCTACAAACAAAGGAAAACTGGGGAGAGTCAGGGTAATTTCTTGTCAGGTTACTAGAATTTTTATTCAGTTAACAGGAATTTACTCTATAACCTATTTTCAATTAACAGGTCAAATTTGTACTGAATGTATGATAAATAGTTTGTGTAGGGAAATTATATTCAATTAACAGGGTTACTCAGTTAAGAGATATCCAATTAAGTGGGATCCACTGTATCACCATTTTTTGCAGAGAAAATCTCAGGTTTCCATCTACCCCTGGTTGGCTATTTTCCATTAATAAATTGATTTCTTGTTCTTACATTAACCCTTTGAGACTTAATTATCCTGACATTGAAACGTCACTGGGAATTCAGTTTCTTCAACGTTTTCCAAAATGCGACATCAAACGTCGAAAAGTGCAAATAATAAGATATTTTTCACATTAGTGATTATCTGGTTGAGGGCTGGATTATTTTTAGTGGTATTATTCATTTGTTATTCAAAACTTGTTTTATTACAAATTATTGGAGAGTATCCACAGGCGCTCTTTAATAATTTGTAATAATACAAATTTATATGAACAAAATATTATTTGTGTTTGACTGAATATGAAATATAGGTAAGAAAGTGTTGGCTTTTGCTCTGGTATCCTCATTTTTTGAAAGCCCTGATAGTGGCTTCTTTCACTCAACCAGATAAGAAGTCTTGAAAACAGGATTATATTAGTATTTTAAGCTGCGATAGTATTTGGCTAAACGGTTGTCACTGAGCACTATTCGGGAGAAAACAGGAATTGAGGTTAAAACTTCAAAAAATCGAAAAATAATAACAAAACAAATGACCACAAAGTGTCAACGTGCTCTTTGATTTCGTACGTCATAAGACGTACAAAAGTATTAAAGGGGTAAGTAATAGTAATAACTGCTAATATTGTCAGGTGTTAGTGTGCATTAGAATATTTCAAATATTATGGCTAATCTGGATGTCTTTTGCATACAGATTATAAGGTCACTACGAGCATCATCAGTGTGTCCTTGTTGATTCTCTTGCTAGAAAATGAAACTAGAGGATAATGAGATGAATTCATTAGGTTCAGTTTTCCCAAATACTTCGAATGGTGTTAATGCTTGATATACAGTGGAACCCTGTTAATTGAACAGTCACTTTGCCAATGAAAATTAACAGGAGTATTCAATTAACAGGGATTGTGTATAATTCCATGCTTTTCCATGATTTTTTTTGTGAGTAATTGTATCACCGAATGTGATAGCAAAATGTCATATTGACTATAATTCCCTTTGCATTGGTCAGAAATGGGCCAACCTTTGAGCAGAATATTTTATAAGCAAACCTTTTTAAAGAAAAATGGAGAAAATTAAAGTTGTTGAGAATAGTTATCAGTAGAGTGGAACAGTGTTAATTAACTGAATAGCCTCTCTGCTGGTGAAAATTATTCAGTATTCCATTAACAGAAATTTGGTCACCTCCCATTATTCTCGAGATAAATTTAGCATTTATTCTATTATATCTTGTTTGACAGAACTCATGCATTGTTTGCTTCAGTGTTGAAGGGTTAACTCACTGAATATTTGCAAGATATATTTCATTAATTCTAGTCATGGCTGCTGAAAAATTTATCTACATTTAAATCATTAGAGAAAAAATCTATTCAATTTACAGGGTGGAAATTTGTTTTAACCATTTACCCAACGTAACGTCCAAAACCGGCCAGCTCTATTCTAAAAAATCGCCAATTAATTTTCATTATTTTTTCATTTTTTGTCTCAAAAACATAGGTTATGACCCCTCATTGGAATGAGCTCGTCGAGTTCATTCCAATGAGGGGTCATAACCTATGTTTTTGAGACAAAAAATGAGAAAAATTAGTTGTTCAAGAATTTTATTTGCAAGTGTCGTCTGCTTTCCTTGTCAGGTAAAGGATTTATATGCCCAAATTATACTTATTTCAGTGGCAGTTCTGTGGGAAGGAATACCTGCCAGTAGCATGCGTGAAGTTAATGGCCTTACATATACAAATAGCAGGTATTTGTAAGCATGGTTTTTTTTTCACGTTTATGATGCTCGCTTCACTGTACTGAGGTTTATATGAAAGTTCACATCAAGAGGGGATCTGAACCATTAGCAACAAAAGTCTCATCAAAGGGAGACTACTTTCATTAGATTGGGAGGCAAAAAACTTGAACAAATCATGTCACAATGCTATTTTGATGTGGTAAAATTGCTGTGGTGGATAAATTTGCTTTGACTGAATTCTATTTTAGATGTAGCCAACCAGAAGGAATTGGTTGTCATTTAACCCTTTCCTAACACCCAAACAATTTTTTTCTGTAACTAATTATTCTAAATTTTTGTCTCCAAAACACAGTTTATGACTCCTCATTGGAATGAGCTCTGGCACTAATGCTACAGCCTTGTGGAGATTAAATAATTCCTGATCCTCCCTACTAGTACAAATTTATTACTTTTGTTGTGATCATGCTGTATATCCTGTAGTCACACATCTTGGAAGTGACTTCAAACCTTAATAACAAACAAATACCTAACACAACCTGCACACAAAACATATGATAAACATGCCTGATAAAATTTAAAATTTTTCAATTTTTACTTAAAAAATATAGTTTAATGAGTCCATTTGGATCTGGGAACACAGCCCAAACACAAACCACTTACCATACCATCAGTATAATATTGACCCGTTAATTGCATATAGGTTGGAGTAAACTCCTGTTAATTGAATAAAAAAATCTTGTAATATGTCGAGAAATTACCCTGACAATCACCAAATTCCGCATGTTTATAGACACCCTGACAGCCACCAAATTACCCATATTTAGAGACTATTATTATCCTTGATGGGTATCTGGGTGGGATGGGGAAATCTCACCTGAGGAGCAAGATATTTGAGCCAGACATGAGGCTGGCTGAAATATCTTGCCTTGAGGGTGATATTTACCCATCCCACCCAGTTACCCATCGAGGATGATTTTTCTCCCACCATTTTAGGGATGTGACGCCATTAATAAGAAAATACCCTATTTTCACGGAAAAAATAATTAGTGCATAAATAGTGCATTAACTCCAGGAGAAAACCAATAAGATTTCTGGAAAGCTTGTCTAGAAGTATGGTATATACCAAAGGCATATACTTCAAAACACGCAGACAAGCACCACACTTTGAGGGTTAATGCACTGAAGCAACCTCAAATGAAATTGACATGTCTGCACATGTCCTTTCCAGACATGCACTTCAGTTTGACAGGGCATAATGATATTAGATGTATATTTCTCTCCGATAAACTGATAGAGCAATTTGAGGTGTGCTGAATTTTTTCTTTGAGTGTTCTGGTTTCAGTTTTCATTTATAAAGTCAGTCGTATTTACAAAAGCAAAACGGCCTTCCATTTTGATTGTTTATACATGTGCAGACGTGATTTCTGATGATTAAATAGTTCCAGCACTAATTAAATATGCAAATAGGTTGGGTGGGGTGAGATAGCTGTCATGTGGGTGGGGTGAGACAGGCATATCTCTCCCAGCTGTCTCACATGACTTTATACATGTCTCAGTACCTTAGTGGTGGGAGAATTATTTGTCGTCGGTACATCCAGTGCAGGCATTTAATCTATGGTATTTGTTTGACAAAGCTTCTTGAGCTCTGTCAAACAAGATATAGATGGAATAAATGCCCAGTTTATCTCTAGAATGCAGAAAAATGATCAGATCCCTATTAATTGAATATTCATGTTAACTGAATAATTTCCATTCCAGGGATGCACAAAATAACCCTGCATTAAGTTCCTCCAAAGGTTATCCAGTATTTTCTAGGATAACCTTTTCTCGCTCCTCTGAAATCAGTCAGTTCAAATTAGAGTTTCATACAAATTTATTGTTGAAACCTTACCAACTGTCAATTGGTGTTCTCTTTCTAGTTTTGTTTTGAGCTTTTTTTAATTTTAATATATGTTGCTTACTGATAGTTGGGGATTACTCAGAATTAAATGGATTATGCATTCAACTGCCTTATGGGTGGTGTATTTTCAGGACCCAAGTTTTGCACTTGGCCAGTTATATACTTGGCTGATAAAGATTGAAGGGGGAGGTGGTGGAGACATCACAGTGTATTCACACAGAAGGAAGATCAATTAAACAGTGCTAAAGATAGACATTTTATTTTTGTGTTCATTAACTGGTGGAGTGCTGGAAGCTCATATTTGGTCTTTAGTCTGAAGTGCACTGCCACAGCTTAAAGGCATTATATTCTATGGATGTGCTTCTTATTATCTTTGAAGTGAAATTATTAAGTCCATGTGAATTTGTCTTGTCAAAACTTATGAGAGAGTGCCTCTAGGCACTCTCTCATAAATTGTAACAACCAAGACAAGTGATCTTTGATGACCAAAAATAATTCTTCACTCTACCATTTAACAACTAACAATAGAGAGCACAATGAGATTGGTGTTATCAAGTCTCAAAAGGGTTATGCAAATCTGTTTTGGATAGCCTATGATGGGGTTATCTTAAATTTTCAACTTGTGTGTCCCTGCTTTGGGAAAGTGGCTCTTCAAGTGACAGTGCAGTACTGTATTAAAAAAAACAAGATTTGAATTGCAATTTTTGTCCATAGTGCTGGACAGATTTGTAAAGTTGTCCGATTTTAAGGTAGAGATGGCTATTGATTTGTGGGCTGGTCATATGTATCGATCTAACATGCACTTCTTGCCTGATCTGTAACCCATTATTTTATTCCGTTTTATTATAGATTAATGTATATTCAGAAAGTTATGGCGATAAAAATGTCAGGTGTATAATGGAAGCATAAAATGAGAATTGATGTAAAATTATAGTGTTTCTGCTAACCCTACACAATTTGTATGGATGATTTGAATTGATACATTATTGGAAATAACCTGGCTATCATTGTCACTGTTTGTGAGGATCAAACACACAAATATTGATCTTAAAATCAATATACTGGAAGCTGGTCAGTCATGCTTGGGGTCAAATTATTACTTCTGTACAGTATCTTAACATAACCCTTCCTCAAACAGAATTTTCTTATGGAACATGGGTTAGATTGGAAGGGTTTATGCTGAAATGTTAAGTCTCACTACCCCGGTATTTTAAAGGAAGCCTCTCTCTATTTTTCTGAACAAATGTTTTTTTAAATCCTCAGAATTAGGGATTCTGACAGAATTGCACAATTAAATTGATCAGCATTCTTCTTTATGGGATATAAAAATATACATACCCTAATTTTGCTCTAAAAGCTCCCTATTTTTCAGGTCATTAACTTAATATGCTTGTTTTTATGGCTTCTTCAAAACCTCAGAAGTTAAAAGATTTTTAACTCGTTGATCACGAAGGATGATCTGATAGGCCCAAAAATCCATATCCTTTTAAGATTGTAGCATGAAGCTGACAATTCCAAAAGGTAACCCCAGGAAGTGAAGCAGTGCTTGTTTACTGTGGTAAACAAGCTATGTTTTATGAGTGAAATAGGACCAGGTAATCAATCCCAGGTTGGGGGGGGGGGGCAGTTGGCTGGACTTGACTTTATATCCATGTTGCTGTCATGATTAGTCATTGTACAGAAATATGTGACCTTAAGCTCCAATAAATAAATAATGTGCAGCTGTATCTCACTCTGATAGAAAGAGATCTGAGAGTGCAAAAAAATTTTCAGCCATGTGTCTGCAATTTTTTTCCAGACTGCTCCTTGAGCTCTGTCAAACAAGATATAATGGAATAAATGTTAATACATTGTACGTTATGAGGCCTTGTAGGTCTGTAAAGCTTTTGAGGGTTGACAAGAGGATTTTTTTTTATGAATGAAACACCATCTTTTTTTATTCAGTTACGATTGATATATTCTATAATGTTCATGAAATTAAGAGATAACATTTGTACTGAAGGTACATTAATCATTTGTTGTTTGACAACCTAACCTCATGCAATTAACAGTGTTAGGTTATTAACCCCTAGAACTCTGGTAATGCAACTAGGACTGCACGATATACCGGTAAACTGGTAATTGAGAATGATACCGGGTGAATACCGGTATTATTTTAAAAGTACCGGTATATCGTAAGAAAAGTACTAAATCAAATTATCGATGTTGAAAAGGCAATGAAGACATGGGTTGGACATCCCTGTCACTTTTCATCCCAGTTTTAAAACCATGACAACCAGCCATCTAAAACTTAGCTATTTTTAGCTCAACTTTGGCAAAGCCAAATTTGAGGTATTGCCATGGTCCGTCGTCCGTCTGTCGTGCTGTACACACGGCTCGGGCTAGAGGCCGTATTTATGACCCGATCTTTACGAAACTTCTTGGGTACCTTTGTTATTGCCATGAGACGAGAATGAGTGTTTTTGGGTTTTGTCCAAATTTTGTACCAAAATTAGGTGCAATCAGATTTTTGCACAGAACTTCCATATGATAGCTCCGATTTTAACAATTTTTTTGTATGAATGTTTAGTACCATGGGATACATCACATATAATACAGGTTTTTTTCTCATGCATAAATTATGCAAATTAGACTAACTTTAATTTATTTAGTTTTACTTTCAGCACTGTAAGTGCAAATGCCAATACGGCTCGGGTTAGAGGCCGTATTTATGAACTGATCTTGACGAAACTTCTTGGGTACCTTTGTTATTACTGTGGGACGAGAACGAGTGTTTTTGGGTCTGGTCTGAAATTCAAGATGGCCACTGGCGGCCATTTTGTACAAAATTAGGTGCAATCAGATTTTTGTGCCGAACTTCCATATGAAAGCACTGATTTGAATAATTTTCTGTGTGAATATTTAGTACCATGGGATACATCACATATAATACAGGTTTTTTGGGATACATCACATATAATACAGGTTTTTTTCTCGTACATAAATTATGCCAATTAGACTAACTTTGATCTGTTTAATGTTACTTTCAGCACTGTAACTGCAAATGCCAATACGGCTTGGGCTAGAGGCCATATTTATGAACCAATCTTTACAAAACTTCTTGGGTACCTTTGTTATGACCGTGGGATGAGAACAAGGGTTTTTGGGTGCAGTCTGAAATTCAAGATGGCTTCCGGCGGCCATTTTGTACCAAAATTGGTGCAATCAGTTTTTTGTACAGAACTTTTGTATGAAATTTCTGATTTGAATAAATTTCTGTATGAATGTTTAGTAACATGGAATACATCACATATAATACAGGTTTTTTTCTCGTGCAAAAATTATGCAAATTAGATGAACTTTGATTTATTCAGTGCTACTTATACACAGTAAGTGCACATGTCAATAAGGCTCGGGCTAGAGTCTGTATTTATGAACCGATCTTCACGAAACTTCTTGGGTACCTTCGTTATCACCTTGGGATGAGAACGAGTGTTTCTGTGTGTGGTCCAAAATTCAAGATGGCTGCCAGTGGCCATTTTGTACCGAAATTAGGTCCAATCAGTTTTTTGTACACAACTTCTATACGGCTCATGCTAGAGGCCGTATTTATGAACTGATCTTTACGAAACTTTTTGGGTACCTTTGTTATCACTGTGGGATGAGAACGAGTGTTTTTGGGTGCGGTCCAAAATTCAAGATGGCCACCAGCAACTTTTTTGTACCAAAATTAGTGCAATAAGTTTTTTATACAGAACTTCTGTATGAAAGTTCTGATTTGAATAAATTTTTGTAGGAATATTAGTAACATGGAATACATGACATATAATACAGATTTTTTTCTCATGCAGAAATTATGCAAATTAGATGAACTTTGATTTGTTCAGTTCTACTTATACACAGTAAGTGCACATGTCAATACAGCTTGTGCTAGAGTCTGTATTTATGAACTGATCTTCACGAAACTTCTTGGGGTACCTTTGTTATCACCTTGTGACAGGAACAGGTGTTTTTGGGTGCCTTTGTTATCACTGTTCTATGAGAACAAATATTTTTGAGTTAAGTCAGACCCACTCTGGGACTCAAAGTTATTTCTTTTCTAGTTTAGCATCTAACTGTCGCCCACCTTTACAATACTTTACCTACACATTTGTTACAGGCTACGGTCAGCATTTATGTACAGACCGTTACAATACTTTACATGTACCTTTGTTATCAGGTCATTACCTAGATGTTTGTCATTGCTGTGTCACATACTATATATGTACGTGTCTTAAACAAATTGAGCTACAGTGTATCATTGACACTTTCATTTTGTAACTTCAAATCTATATTTTTTTACAGTTATCTCAGAAATTAATAATGAATTCAAATAAACCTAGTGTTTATATCTTAACCCTTTAAGAACTGTGCAAACCACGCATCACATCAGATGCAGTTTTGGGGAATGTACACACATGGTGCAGAAACAGAAACAAAGGGAAAGGGAAGTCTGCACAATAATAATCCATTCAGACATTAATAATAGCCACTTACGTGAACATTAATTACTAACACAAACATACCACTGACCATATCTGTCAACACTTAAAGTACAATAGGTTATCAGAAGAACCAAACAATGGGGAGGAAAATGAAGGGTGCTAGGTGCACACACTCCATAAAGAGCTGTATTAATTAATATTCATGAACAAAGGAAAAATAAACACTACAGTGACGAATTGTGGGATATTTTTTTCGAACAAAAATGTCATGGCACTTAATTGTTTTCCCTCATGTCTGAGCTGTCTCTGTGATGTGATTTTAAATCAAAATAAAATAATGCTGTGTATGTTTGTAAAAATGCTTTATTAACTGGTAGAGTGCTGGAAACCCATATTTGGGCTTTATTCTGAAGTGTTGGTACCACAACTTAAAGGCTTCATATTCAGTGGATGTTCTACATATCACCTTTGAAGTGAAATTATTTAGTCTGTTAGGATTTGCCTTCTTAAAATTTATCTGAGTGTGCCTCTTGGTCTGGGGAGCCTTAGTTTAACAAGGCAAAGATATGTGAACAAATTTTGATGACCCAAAATAATTCAGCACTCTACCAGTTAAGGATATTGGTTTCAGCTCAACATAAGGTAGCGAGTACAGTAAATTTTATTTTATTCAATTGTTAAACGCCCAAAATATACATGTGTTGTCAACTGTTTATGAACTCAGCTGCCCAGAACATCACTCAAGTTTTTCACACCAAAATTGGATAGCCTATCCTACTAATGTATAAGATGCACCCTTAATTTGGGGATCATTTTTGGGGGGAAAAAGTGCAACTTTTTCACTGGCTGGATAAACTTGATTTTATACATGCATCGCAGTCATGACATAGCCATAACACAAATATAACAAGTGTTGCAGAATCATAAACTGTATTTGTTTTTACGCGAATCTAGATTTGCGTACTTGGAGATTTTGGTGAATCGATTCGCATTGAAATTTTGACCCCGAATTTGTTAATTAGTTCAGCAATGTGAACGTAATCATCAGTATCAGTGACTATCAGTCACAGGTACTGATAACTTCCTTCAGATTCTGAACTACTCTACGATATACCAGTATATCGCTGTATTTTTTTCAATACCAATGCCGGTATTGAAATTTGAATACCATGCGGCCCAAAATACAACAGAATTTTCTTCAATAACTATGAATTTAACCAATTATATCTTGTTTGACAGAGCTCACCAAGCTCTGTCAAACAAGGTATATTTGGTTAAATATCAAACTGCAGTATGGGAAATATTTGCTGCTGAAAACTTTGCTATTTTTACATCAGAGTACATTAAACATTGACATCAGAGTGCAGAGGGTTAATGGGTACACAGTTGAGTGGCACCCACTGTATCCATTTTTTGGAAGATTTTTCAAGACATTGACATGGATAAGGCTTCCATGTAGTCATAAAAACTGGATTATGAAAGTATGTTTGCACTTGAGTCAGCCTTCCCCATGAAGCTGGCGCTCTTGCTCTCATGCCCGGTAATGCCCATATTTTTCATTTCCCAATCGCAAAATATCGCGCTTGGCTCATTTCGGCTGAAACCAGCGAGCCGGTCAAAGCTTTTTCAACCAGAGTTTATCTTTTCCGAATGATGATTGAGTGCACACACGCCATTACCATAGTCATATGTAAAATGTGACTTCATTGATTGCTCCAAACGTTCGATGACATTGACCTTGTATTTGGACCAAATTCAATTGTTTTGCAGTTCACATAGTCGCTTTGTTTAAAGGTTATATGTTCAAAAATGGTTCTGCTTTCAACGTTTTTGACTTGGACATGAAGGATTGTAACACGAAAATGATAAGTATGGAATATAACATCGAAAAACATACAAATTTCTAACACCCAACCTTTGTTCTCTTTGGGGCCTTTGGCAGTAGGCTCTTACCTTTGGTCATCGGAGCAATTACTTTACGAGAGCAGATCACTCCCACGATTGATTTCCCAGGAGCAGATTATGACTCCCGGGGAGAAATATTCATGGGAAGGACTGTTGAGTATTCAGTCACTCCCACTGAGAAGAAGATGTAATTGATTTAATGCCTATATTGGATGTGTTGAGGCCAAATAGGTCTATGAACATGGGAAATTCATGGATATATCATAAGATTTCTTATTCAATTAACTGAAGGTTACTCTACAGCCTATTTGCAATTAGCAGGTCGCATTTGTACTCAAGATATGATAAAAGGCTTTTGTGTTTGGAAGTTATATGCAATTAACAATGTTATGCAATTAAGAGATATCCAATTAAGTAGGCTCCACTGTGACATTGTAAGCTATGTCAATGGAAATATGTGATGTGCAGCTGGTTTTTGTTATGTTCTTATTTTTTTCTCATGAGATGATAGGATGCTGACAACTGCAATAACAGTGACAGATCCCAAAGGGAGACTAACAGTGTTTCTGCAGTTGTCACTATCAGTGACATTACCTCTTCTTTTTCTGTGTTAACAGTTACTCTGTTAACTGTCTCAATTCCCTGACTTATTACTTGCACTCGGAATTTCCCACAATTGTAACAATTCAAAATCATTCAGTTATTTTTGGAATACAAATAGAAGACAAGTGAAACAGTCACAGTAACATGGTGGCAGACTGGGTACCTCTGACACTCACATGCAAACAGAGTACCAATTGAGGCCCCGGCTGTCACTGGGGGCTCCCCTCCTAAAATCTGTGATCAATCCTTGATCAGAACTCACAAAGGGAGACGGTGGTTGTCCAAAGGGGTGACATTTTTTTAGTCTCGTGTCTGTAATTTTTTTTCACCCACTCCTCTTCCCCCAGAAGTAAGAGAATAAAGTAATGATTCTGAAGGACCCAATCCCCCCACCACACACACACACACACACACCATCACCACCACCACCACCTGCTAAGTATCAATAAGATTGTGTTGACAAGACCCCAAAAGTGAACTTCAGGTTTTGAATGAAATTGAGTAACCATTTACATTAAACATATTTTATTTGTTTATAATCAACAAAAAGGATTAGATAACAAGTGCCCAGCACTTAGATTATACCCTTTCCTTGAAATACGTTTACAATTACAAATTATGACATGTTTACAAGTAGTTACATGAATGTATATGTAATGGAGAAACAAAACGTATGTATACTACTCAAAGTTTGCTAAGCACCACCCATTTGACACATCATTGTGAAAATTTCTTGTGACACATTTGCATTATTTTTGGTGGATATGATTGAGGAATGTATTGACATGGTTCCCAGTGTTTACATTAACTCTCTTGACAGGCAGACTTTTTGTGACAGTCATGGAAAGCATGTACCCCTTGATTTTCATGATGTTTTCATGTACTGTCTACATGTACATGAGATGTGTAGGGTATTCAGTCTTCATTTCAACACAAACCCTTGTGATTTAATGATTGAATATGGCGAATGCAAATGTAAGAAGACATTTGTCTGAAGCAGAAATGTGGCGGGCTGTAGGGATGGGGGAACAAGGGGCTACCCATCATTAGGTTGGTGAAGCCCTTGGTGTGCACCATACGGTGATCACCAGAGCCTGGGCAAGATTTCAGCAGTATGGCACACCAGTCAGACGACATGGTGGTGGCAGAGACAGGGCAACATCTGCAGCTGAAGACCAGTTTTTGATCATTCAGGCTCTTAGGAACCGCTTTGACACAGCAACCCAGCTTCACAGTGACCTTCAGAATGTATCCGGGGTAAATGTTTCGACTCAGACTCTGAGTCTTGCATGATTGCACGAAGGTGGTCTCCGATCGAGAAGACCATGTATTCGCATTCAGCTGTCCCAGAACCACCACTAGGCACGATATGAATGGGATTGGATGGACCAGAAAAGATTGGTGACCTGTCTTTTTTACAGATGAGTCAAGGTACTGCCTAGACAACACGGACAGGCATTCTAGAGTATGGAGAAGACCAGGAGAACGATTCCATGCAGCCAACATTGCTGAGCATGACCGCTATGGTGGAGGGTCAATAATGGTCTGTGGCGACATCATCTGGGATGGACGTACAGAGCTCTGTGTCCTTGACTGTGGTACATTGACTGCACAACGGTATATTGATGAGATCCTGGATGCCCACGTCAGATTGTATGCAGGTCGTTTTGACCTTGGGCAAGGCACTCTACCCCAGTTGCCTACATGGGGGTATGATGACGCTGTGTACTAAGGCATACTGCACGTCGATGGTGCGCATGTCTTCAATCAATCTACCCTGCCTGTGCCGCGGTGCAGAGTTCAGAGTTACGATGTTGGAGAGCTGACAGCTGCTCGTTGTTGCTCGGTGGTTCTCTCCGGGTACTACGGATTTCTCCACCCGTAAAACTGTCACGGTGATGATTAGGCATTGTGCATAAGTATGTGACCTTAAATACCACTAAATAAATAAATAAATGGTATACAGGTGCAGTGGGTGATAGATTCATTCTGATGGACGATAATGCCCATCCTCATGTTGCCCATGCTGTCCGGGAGTACCGACAGAGGGAGGGGATTGAGCGTATGGACTGGCCAGCAAGATCCCCTGACCTCAATCCAATCGAACATGTCTGGAATGAGTTGCAGCTTGCAATTTCAGTCCTTCCAGTCCAACCAAGAGGTGTCAGGAGCTTGTTGCCATGCTGGTCCAAGAATGGAACAACATCCCACAAGGGACTATCTGGAACCTGATTGGGTGCATGAGAAGGCATTGTCAAGTTGTAATTAACAATAATGGGTCTCATACTCGATATTGAACCCATATCAGTTCGCTCCGTCAACTTTTTAGCAAATTTGAAAAATTTCCTCTTTTACCAACAATATCCATTTTTCATGGTTATCGTATTCAAAAGCTCAAAAATAATGCCAAACACAAATAAAATCTTAATTTCTGTAGTTCAATCATTCAAGATATAATTAAATAAAAAATATATACACTTTTCATAACAATATTTCAACTAAAACGTAAAACAGGAAGTTGGTTATACTTGGTACTTAGCAAACTTTGAGTAGGATGTATATTGAAACAATTTTGTGTATGTACAAAGTCAGAGAAGAAAGCTGATGGGTACTCAACTTTTCAAGAGACAGAACAGAGAAGTGAGGGGGGGGGGGGAGGGGGGAGAAGAAAAATGAAATGCCACACTACAACACTGCTGGCTTGGGTCAACAAGCCTATGGGCCACATTTTGGCACTACCATGACTCCGATGGAGTCCACACCACTACTATAGCCAGGACAGACAGGACAAACGAGCAAATAGAAGTGAGCTGTGTGTGAGGTAAGCAGAGATGACCACTGATTTTAAAGGTCAACAGAATAGGAAAAGGATGCTTTTAGGCTCCTGTGCTCATCTAGCAGTCTAGTCCTAAAACCGCTTTGTGGCTTTTATGAAATTTTGTATGCTGCGAAAAAGGTGAATATTGACGGAATCTGGTAAGTTTGGAATACCATAAAGAAGATCATTGGCCATTCTTATTGGCAGATGCACAAGATTTCTCTGTAGGACAAGTCTTTTGTCTGAGTAGTTACTGCAGTTGAAGAAGTAATGGTTCGCGTCTTCAGTCTCATAACCACATGAACAGTTAGGTGTATTTTGAATATAGTTAGAGTATTTATCAATATTTAGGTCGCTACAGGAATTTCGCAGCTTGCAATGTATTATATTAACCACCCTGTCACCATTGTTGAAGTACTTAGGTAGTCTACACATGCTTGTATTGAAATATTTAACAAAGTTATTCAGTGAATCAGACTGTCTAACTTCTAGAGGTAGTGCATTCCATTCGGAAATGCAAGAGGGAATAAATGACCGCTTAAATACTTCTGTGTGTGTAAGTGGTAGTTGGAAATTGGAATGGAGCCGGGTGCTATACTGGGAAATGTCCTCAAACGTTCGGGGTAATAAGTCCGAGAGTTATCTGGGGGCCTGGTTATTTACAATTTTGAAAAATGTAATCATTTTGTGGAGATGGCATCTGTGTCTAAGTATTAGGATAAATATTTTTCATCTGCCCCATGATAGGTAGTAGAGATAAACTGGATAGCAGAACTTTCTCCAACCACCTACCTATTGAGATGTGCATATTACAGGTTAGACACTTAGTGATCTATCTTATCCACTTCATGTGACCATCCTCATTTGAATATTTAACCTTTTACCCAATGTAACGGCCAAGACACAAAAATCATCGTTCAATTTTTGTTATTTTTTTCATTTTTTTGTTTAAAAAAAACTAGCTCATGATCCCTCGTTGGAACGAGGTCATTCAGCTTGTTCCAATGAAGGGTCATAAGATATGTTTTTGATGCAAAAAATGAAAAAAAGAATTTTATTTGTAAGTATCGTCTACCTTTCATGTTAGGTAAAGGGTTAATGGTTTATGGACTATTTCATCATCATCTTTATTTTGTAACAAACATGGCATCCCTCTTTGTTTTAATTGACACAGCTACCCATTCCACCTCCACACCACACTAGGATGATGTTTCTCCCATCACATGCCAGATGACATCATCGAAATCACTAATTTCAAAAGTGCTGTCATTGGAATGTCTGCAGCTGTTTCAACTTGCTTCAATGTGTTAACCCATCCCTATCATGAACTAACACTTGTTTATCCCTAACCAAAACAAAGTTTTGCAGGGGATATAGAATGGGGTCCATCTGTTCCTCCATATGTCCATCCATAACAACTTTAGACATTCATATCTCTATTAGTGGATGTTGGTTTAAAATGATCTTTGGTATGCTGCTAGACCACCATGGAGGAAATGATAATCACAAGTAACAGGTTTGTCCCTATTCTTTTTAAGAGTTATGGGCCTTTTCCTGCTTTTTTTCAACTTGGAAACCCCCTTGGCAGGTGATACCGGTGTTGCACCTTGTTTTCACTGTTTATACCCCTATTATATACATAACTGTTTCTATGCTCTTTCTGAATATGTAAGACATTTTTCTCGATGAATAATTGAGTGGTGTAGCGTGAGATGGAGAAAATGACATCCTTGGTGAAAGATGTTTGGCCCTGACACTCGTTTCTGGGTGAAGAGGAGAATTCCATTCACCAGAATTTGGTAATTTTACTTCATTCTGGTGACAGATTGAGTATTTATTATATTATTTCCTGTTTGACAGAATTCCCTGAGTTCTGTCAAACAAGATATAATAGAATAAATGCTTATATTGGAAATTCTGAGGCTAAATAGAGAAGGTGAGTGCTTTTGTAGAATTTTTAAAAAATCACAATATATATTTTGTATTCAGTTAACAAGGATCTTTACTCTGTTCTCCATATGTAATTAACATGTCAAATTTGTACTAAAGGAATGGCAGATGGTTTGGTGTTTCAAAATTATATGCAATTAAGAGGGTATTTATATTTGGTAATATCCAATTAAGAGGACTCCACTGTAGTTGATATTTAGTGAATGACACAAACCACTGTGTTATGTATTGATAAACTTCAGAAACTACCATAGTATAGACATGGATTTTTTAAACTTATTGGTCTTGATTAGACAAACAAAAGGCTTGGAAACACTTGTGGAATCCATTAATTATCATTCAGAAAGCTCTATGCCTCTCTGATATAAAATTCTCAACATCTCTCTGGCCCACTTAGTGTGTGAATGTGCTTCTTTTTATAGTGCAAATACTATTCGAGTATGTGTGGTAACCGCTGTACAAATGAACAGTAAGTATTCGGTCAATGATAATTATGTTTGATTGGACAGAATTACTCGAATTGGTCCTCGTTTTACTCACTGTGTATGCATGGAATTTTAGAATATTTTTTCCCAAGTAGACAGAGTGATTTATAAAGCGTCATTCCAAGAGTATGTCTGAGAGGGCACCTTTTTGTGCATTTTACAAGAGATTTTATCTGCAAACCGCAAAGATTTTAACCAGTTGAGTGCAGAACACCTAACATTTAATAACTGAAAACAATTTGATGCATGTGACTGGGTCATTGCTGCACATATTTTCATGCTTGAATTCTGCCTAGAATAGTTTCCATTGTGAAAGATTCCTAATGCAACTACATGTCACAACAAAGTAAACTTAGAATGTGTACAGAAGAAAAAGGAGGGGTGATATCTTTTTTAGAACAATTGCATTAACTGATAGAGTGCTAAATTTTTCATTGTTGCCAAATTTTGTTCACATGTCTTTGCCTTAGTGCAAATTATGGGAGAGTGCCTTTGGGCACTCTGCATAAATTGTAATAAGGCAAATCCACATAGATGAAAGAATTCATTCAAAGACAATGTGAACCACATTCACAGAATATGAAACTTCTAAATGGTGATACCTACACCTAAGAACGAAGCCCACATTAGGGCTTCCAGCACTCAACCAGTTAACATTGACCAAAGGAAACTGTCAGTGTTGCTGCATTTGTCAATGTTGAGGCTCAAAAGATGAAATAAAAAGGTAAGGACAAAAAACAGCCACACACTTTTGCAAAAGACTGAGATTAATCTTCATCTAAGAATATTCAAATAAATCAGAATTTTCATATAAAAAAACTTTTGTATACAAAATTTAAATGATAGATCGTTATGGGACATAATAGCTAGATTGGCTGTCTTTCCCCAAGATATAACTTGAAAAATTTCACTTGGCAAGAAGATTAAGAATATCATTACCATTACCTGTGGTTGAAATATTGTGTAGCTAGCCGTATAGGTGACATCAAAGCCACAATTAGAATAGGTAATGCAGTCAATTTTTGGCTCTGGTTGGATGACCTTACTCTTCTCAAGAAGTACAAAGGGTTCTTTAGCCTGCTAATACTTGTCTCTCTCTGCACAAAGGGCAGCCATTTTATATCCAAACCCAATATGGCAGTACTCCATGGGAGCATCAACCACACAATTGATACTGACACTGAATGTACAGACACCTCAAGAACTTTCCCCAACTGAGGATCAATCCAGGGACCTCTGACATGAGAGACTAATACACTTTGCCCTCCCGTTTGACCTTGTACATCTATTGTTGCTTTTCTCCATTCTCCCTTCAGATTTAATAAAAACTTTTGATGGGATATTTGTATAGGTTGTTTTTATTTTAAGTAAATTCAGGACATTTGAACTCATATAATGTTGGAAATCAGTTTATTCTGCACTCTGATAGTTTTCAGCAGCAAATATTTCCCATAATGCAGTTTGATATTTAATCCAATATACCTTGTTTGACAGAGCTCATTGAGCTCTGTCAAACAAGATATAATTGGTTAAACTTGTAGTTAAACAAGAGAAAAACAGACATATTTTAGAAAATTCTGTTGCACTACCAGTTTACTTGGGGTTAACCTGTAATTAGTGTTTTCTTATCAATAATTTAACTTGATAAAGCTTCTATATGGAATCAAGGCTTTATAGACATTCTTAAAATAGAGCAAAAAATAACCAAAATAGACTTGAAATATCAATATGCTAAAAACAGTTAAGTTTATAAGGGAAGTGTCAGGGGTTAGTATGATACACGAGTTGATAAATATTTGATGAGATTCAGGTGCAATATGCATGAGTAGTTGTTGTCTTGACTTGAAATGATCAGTTCAACTGTATTTATTTACAAAATGTAAACATAACTGTTGACATTTTATTGCTCATATTTGTATTTCATTTCAGTTCACATGATATTCAATACAACCAATCCATAGGAAGATCTTTCCCTTGTTTGGTTTCATGATCATTTTTTAACCCTTTAACACAAGCTCTCAGGCTACCAGTCTAATTCTGTAATGAATTTTTATGTTGTTATGGGTTGTTTGTTTCCCCACTTTTTGTGGAGGTTGCAGACTACTGCTCAGGTAATGTGTTGTTCCTTAAGTCACAGAGATATACAGATTTTCTTTTGTACACCAGTTATAGATATTCAAATTACCGTATTTACTCTATGTATTGGGACACTCTATGATTTGGGACACACATATTTTCCAGAAAACTTTATTTTTCTTATGCTCCAAAGTTTGGGACATTCAGGAGATTTGTTTCCAGTTGACCCATTGCTAGTAGCAGACGACACTCATAAAAATTCCTGAGTAGCTAAAAATTTTCATTTTTTGCTTCCAAAACATAGCTTATGATCCCTCATTGGAACAAGTGCAATGCGCTTGTTCCAATGAGGGATCATAAGCTATGTTTTGAAAGCAAAAAATGAAAATATAAAAAAAATTGGACAGCGATTTTCGTATATAGTGATGGAAAATGAATCACACAGAACTTTATTCAGCATCAAATCAAGACCAGGCTGTGTTCTTTCCCCATTTTCTAAGAATTGGGACACCTGTGAAAATAATTATTTTTAGCTGTCCCAATACATAGAGTAAATACGGTAATAAGTATTTAATTCACCTTGAAGCCAAGATATTAACATAATTGGTGTAACTAGGGGGGTGTAATCCTAAAACTACAATTGGGTGAGTCTTCAATCCTAATGATATTGTTGTCAAAAATTTGGTCAAGTCAAGTCTCTATTGAGGAACATTTTTTACATTGATTCAAAGAAAATGAATATTTATGGTATTTTTTAGGTTCAATTGTCTGAAATTTATCAGTTGGTTGAAGAAGCAAAACTTAGGTTCACTATTCTGACCAACTGAAATACTTCAGACTGGTGAATCTAAACATAAGCGATGGACTATTTAAGAGCTTGACCGGTTAAAGGTCATAACAGCATACTATCCAATAGATTATAAGCAATCATCCAAAAAACTCTGTGAGCCGAAATTGAGTTTGCACCCAACGTATCGGAAAATCCTCACAGCATTATATACAGAAATTGCCATTCATTTTTCTTCTTTGTATTTGCTTCCAGAAAAATAGCTTATGATCCCATCATTGGAATGAGCCTGCTGAGCTCATCTCAATGGGTGTCATAAGCTAAGCTCCATAAGCAAAAATAAAAATATTACTCATTTGAAAAATATTTTGTTAGTATTGTTTATTTTAGGAAAAGGGTTGATTTTGCTTCAACAGATAAATGGAAAAAAATTTAACCCTTTGCCTAAAACTGACTTTTATAACTTTTTAATGCAAAGGAACAGGTGCCCCAAAATGCATTGTTTGGGTAAACTCAAAACTTGTTTTCTGAGTCTCTTGTCAGTTGTTTCTAGGCAAGTCTTGGCTGCCTCTGTAGCCAGCCAAGATGAGTAGAAACAACTGCAAAGTCATAGGAGGTAGACTTTCAAAGTATAGCGAAAATGAATAAAAATCTCCAGGCCCTTAAGGATTAAAATTGAAATATTTAGGGGGTAATTAAGTTTATGGTCTTTTTGTGTTTAGAGAGTCATAAAATATCAGGACAATACCATGATCAACAAATCGTTTTGGTGGATGGAAGTATATATACCCATTTTCTAACTTCAGTGTGTAAAATTCACTGCGTGATATGTAATTCAATCCCACTGTTGAGGAGCGTTGACTTCTTACTGCTGATATTCCAATTTTCTCATTGTCGTCTGTCAGGATAAAGACTGCATTATTTCCATCTGTTACTTTGATAGTGGGGAAGTACTTCATCATATCCCTATAACTTCTCTTTTGAAAATCAGAGATTCTCTGGCTTGCTCAGCTTCCACCGCAGGTCAGTTTCTGCCATGAATTAATTTAAAAATGTATGGCACAAGTGTTTCATGGCAGAATGAATATTTAAAAGCATATTGTGCTGTGTGTGTTTCAAGGCAGAATTAATATTTAAAAGTATATTGTGCCAGGTGTCTTCCATGGCAGAATTAATATTTAATAGAATACTGTGCCATGAGGATGTGCAGTGGCTCAGTAGGTACAGATGCAGGCTGCAAGCCGAAAGATAAACGGTTTGAATCCCACCTGCGGCAACCACTTTGTGCCCTTGTGGAAGACACTTAGTCCCAATTGCCCATGTGGAGGCACAGTGACATTGTGTACTAAGGCGTACT
Organism: Pictodentalium vernedei; assembly: GCA_031216915.1. Taxonomy (NCBI): domain Eukaryota; kingdom Metazoa; phylum Mollusca; class Scaphopoda; order Dentaliida; family Dentaliidae; genus Pictodentalium; species Pictodentalium vernedei. Next base: position 414,264,474 of record CM062296.1, read on the forward strand.
GCATGTCGATGGTGCACTTGTCTTCAACCAGTGCTAACTCTGCTTGCGCAGAGTTAGTATGTTGGGGAGTCTAACAGTTGCTTGCCATTGCTCAGTGGTTCTCTCTGGGTACTCCAGCTTCTGTAAAACTGTCTGACACAAAGTGACCCTGACTGTCAAAAGTATTGTTAAACTCTAATAAATAAATAAATTGTGCTATTAGTGTTCCATGGTAGAATTAATATTAAAAAATATGTTTTGCCTTGAGTATTCCATGGCAGAATTAATATTTAAAAGTATTTTGTTCCATGCATACTCCATGGCAGAATTAATATTAAAAAGTATGCTGTTCCAATGTGTGTTTCCTGACAAAATTGATATTCAGAAGTATGTTGTGCTGTAAGTGTATCTTGACAAAATTAATATTTAAAAGTGATCATTATGTGCCTCCACTACAAAAACATAAAATTTCAACACATTTATCATTGAGTGCCACCTGAAACCTGCCCCCTGCTATCCAATCTTTCCCCTTCACTGTGGAAGTGGAGTAGTGGTTGCTTATCGTTGTAAACAAGTTCTGTTTCACTGACAAAATAGGACCTCTTAACTGGTAGAGTGCTGAAAACACATATTTGGGCTTTATTCTGCAGTACACCTACTGCGACATGGAGGCTTCATATTATGTGGATGTATTTCTTATCTTTCAAGTGAAAATATAGAGGATATCTATGCTGTTTTAGTGAATATCGGGAATTATCTCTGAGTGTGGACCGGAAATTTTTATTTTTCACGAGCACTAGCGCGAGTGAAAAATAATACTTTCTGGTCCACACGAATGAAATAATTCCTGATATTCTCTAAAACAGCATAGATTTTCTTTTTATGGTATGCTATGTGACATTTAGTTGCGCAATATTCAGCCCAATTCCACTGCAAACAGTTTCAAGACAATAACAAAAAGCTGCTGATCGTTCCTCCAAGGCAACGTCATGTGCCAAAGCGTAACGTCATTTAGGAAGCTACTGAAAAAATTCATTGTGTGGACCTGAAAATTTTATTTTTCATGAGCGCTTAAAAATAAAACTTTCAGGTCCACACTCGTGAGATAATTCCAGATACTGACTAAAAAAGAGTAGATTTTCTTTTTTATATGCTCGTTTTGAAAAAACGGGTCGTATTATGGTATACCGCTGTCCGTCTGTCTGTCTGGTCACACGTCGTACGATAACTCAACGCTTTGAGAGATTTTCGTGATTTTTGGGTAGGTGGTGTATATCGATGGAGGGAAGCTCCCTTTCGTTTAGTGTCGCCATTCGATAAGGCATTCCAGAGTTATGGGACTTTATTACTTAGAAAATTGTTGATTTTTTACACGTCGTACGATAACTCGAGAACGCTTTGAGAGATTTTTGGGTAGGTGGTGTATATCAATGGAGGGAAGCTCCCTTTCGTTTAGTGTCACCGTTCGATTAGTCATTCCAGAGCTATGGGACTTTATTACTTAGAAAATTGTTGATTTTTTACACGTCGTACAATAACTCGAGAACGCTTCGAGAGATTTTCACAATTGTTTGGTAGGTGGTTTATGATGATGGAAGGAAGCTCCCTTTCGGTTGGTGTCACCGTTTGATTAGCCATTCCAGAGTTATGGTACTTTATTTTTCACATGTCGAACAAACTTGAAAATGCTTAGAGCAATTTTCATGATTTTTTGGCTGCAAGTATATGTTGATAGAAGGAATCTCCCTTTCAATTTGTGTTGCTGTCCGATTTGTCATTCCAGAGTTATGGGACTTTATTCATCAAAATATAGGCAATTTTCCACATGTTGGACCTTGAGCAATTTTCATGATTTTTTGGTGGCAAATATATGTAACCTGACAAGTACACATGTATACTCATATTGTATGGTTCCCTCTTGTAATTAATAACGGGCGTATCATGCGCTCATGGCGCAGCTGTTTATTATTATATGCTACGAGACATTTTATTGTACAATATTCAACTCAATTCGACCCCAAAGGCATATGTTTCGAAACAATAACAAAGATCAGCTGATCATTCCTTCAAGGTGACATGATGTGGCATAGCATGACGTCATTTAGGAAGCTACTGAGGGATATTCCTCGATATCTATCGAGTCGATGGTTGTCGAGAAATATCTTTTAGATAATTTGCGATAATTCACAGGCTAGCATATAATAAATGTAATCTATATGGATTTGCCATGTCACAATTTATGGGAGAGTGCCTATAGGCATTCTCCCATAAATTGTAACAAGGCCAAGATATGTGAACAAATTTTTCAGACCAAAAATAATTTGTCACTCTACCATTTAACTGACACCTTGGGTGGAAATTCTCTAAAGGAGAGACATTGGTATAAATGACTGGCTTCACTTGACTTTATACTTGTGTTGTGGTAATGACTTAGCAATAGATGTTGAAAGTGACCTTAAATATCAATAAATAATACTAAACCAAATCTTTTCATTTTTGTCACCAAAGCCTATACATGAAGGCCATACAAATCACAATTATAAGAATGTCATCATCCAGAACAAACGTTGTCAAAATGGCAAAGTTTTCACCTCTCAGGACAAGTTTTTGTCTATTATAATCCACTTTAACCCTCTGCACTTTGATGTTAAAATGGCGAAGCTTTAAGCTGCAAATATTTTCCATAATGATGTTTGATATTTTACCACATATACCTTGCTTGACAGAGCTTGGTGACCTCTGTCAAAGAAAATATAATGATTAAATTCATTGTTAAACAAGGGAAAATTCTGTAGCACTACCAGAATGCTAGGGGTTAAACATATTTCATAGCACCCAGATGTCTGCAATTGGAGTCCAGACCCATTGACTTAAAAGAAGTCTCAAATCCTTGTAGTTCAAACTTTTCAACTAAGTCTTCTGGCCGACAATAACTAAGTCTTCTGCACACATAACTTGTCAGACATTACCAGTAATTATAGAAATAATGTAATACGCAAAACTATTTCTTATCAACCTACTGTCGTTTTGGGGCCTCTCAACACGACCACACCTGGTGAGAGTTACACCCCCCTCCATGGGGGATGTGCAGCTCCCACACCTGTGGGGGGTGGGGAACACTGTCGTTTCGCAGCCTCCTGGCATGACCACATCTGGTGAGAGTTACACCCCCTCCGTGTTGGATGTGCAGCTCCTGCACCTCCGGGGGGGGGGGGGGGGGGGGGGGGGGGGGAAACACTGTCATTTCGGGGCCTGCCGGCACGACCACGTCTGGTGAGAGTTATTCCCCATCCATGGGGGATGAGCAGTTTTTTTACCATGGTGGATACTGCGGGAGCTGTTGGATTTCTGGTGAAGAGATGCCTGGTTCCGAGACTATGTGCCCTTTCCAGTTGACATCTGAGGCTGTCACTAGGGTTGTGACTCCTTTGGAGGCCGGGCTAGGTTGCTCTCTCACCTTTCCCGCCAGTTTCAACAGCTCCCGTTGTATCTGCTGCTACTGCTGTTCCGTCTACAACATAATCGGTCACCGTTTTAGCCGGCCTCGGCTTAACCCTGCAGCGGTCTGCAGTGATGTCTGTAGTGTGGTTGTGGGGTACTGGCCTCAGCTTTCTTCCCTGACTTCAACTCTGCGAAGTTGGAAGTGGCTGCCGACTGAACCCCCTGCTGTGTCCTCTCAGCCGTTAAGCACAGCTGTTTTATCTCTGCAGGGGTCTGCAGAGGTGTCTGGTAGTGTTGACGTGGGATATCAGCCTCAGCTTTCCCTGACTTCAACTCTGCGAAGTCGGAAGTGGCTGCCGACCGAACCCCCTGCTGTGTCCTCTCGGTCATTGAGCACAGCAGTTTCTCCCTGCAGGGGTCTGCAGCGGTGTCTGGTGGTGTAGACGTGGGGTATCGGTCTCAGCCTTCTCTGACTTCAACTCGGCGAAGTTGGAAGTGGCTGCCGACCGAACCCCCATGCTGTGTTCTCTCAGCCGTTGAGCACAGCAGTTTTATCGCTGCAGGGGTCTGTAGGGATGTCTGGTAGTGTAGACGTGGGGTATTGGCCTCAGCCTTCCCTGACTTCAACTTGGCGAAGTTGGAAGGGGCTGCCGGCCTAACCCTCTACTGTGGTCTCTCAGGTGTCGAGTGCCTTAGTTTTTCTCATTGGATTCAGATGTTCATGGTGGGGTCACCATGAGCTCTGTGGCATTTCCGTCCACGCACTCATGGCCAGTTTTGTGTGACCAATGCTGTTTGTGCAGCCTGGACCTTCTGTCCCGCAGAGGTCTGCGGCGACTCTGCTGAGTTTCCGCTCTGTTGATCCTCGGGGTACGTGATACCCCACTACACATCTGCCTTCAGATGTTTTCGGCTGCAGCCCATCGCCCCGCGTTGGGTGTATTTGAGGATCGGGACCCTTCGCTGGTAAATGGGTCAGGAGTGAAGCCACTTTGTCAGGTCGTTCCATTCCGACAGTCAGTGAGCTTAGGGAGGCCCTCTCCTTGCTCACTTAGGTTCTGTCCAAGAGCCTTTTCCGTTGCTTCCAGCGAGGCTACGATTGGTTTCCAGGCGCCCCCTATGGCGCCTCCTCCAGGGATTGGAAACTGGCCGCTTTCTGATCCCCTGGTATGCCCACACCATGGGAGGTGTCGGCTGTTTTCCCATGATGGACTATGTGTCTTCCAAGTCGTGGGATGAGTCTGACATTCCTGACGTAGAGATCCAACAGTCTTCTGATTTGTGGGCAGCTCTTGACTTTGTGTTTGGGTACCTTCCAGGTCTCAAACTGTCAAACCAGCCGATAGTGTCAGCCTGGCTTCGATCATCAGACGCACGCCTACAGCCTGTGGAGCAACATGCTTCTGGGCACCTTTGACTGTGCCTGTCGGTACAGGTGGTTGAAGCATTAACCGCTTTGGATTCTAAGCTGAGTTCCAAGGCTATGAAGACATCGTTCTTCATTAAGGTTGACACTTTTTGCCTCTGGTGCATTATTGTTCCTACGATTTCACCAATCTGTCAGTCTGCCAGACTTTGACAGTCTTGGATCGGGACTCCAACTCCTCAGCCATATGGGGGCTTATCGGGAGGGAAGCTAGAATGTGTTCTCTCTTCGATCATGTCATCTCTGCTTTTCTGCTTATCTGCTCCCAGATGAGTTTTACCACAAACAGGTTTTGTTTTGTGTGTGCTGTTCAAGGCGCTCATGCATCTTCTCACACATATGCCTGTAACGCGGCTTGCTTGGAATTAGTTCGCAGGTACGCTGTGCTGGACACAAGACGTCCCCTTCTTGAGGGGCAGTGTGCTGCTCTTCGATCTGCCTCTTTCGGAGGGTCTGCGACTATTCCATGGTTCCGTGGCGACGATCCAGGATGGCTTCCTTTGTCATTCCATTGATCTGCTGCTTCTTAGTCAGCTTGATCGGCCTTCTGTTGGAGGCAGGCGCCATCCAAAGCCTAACAAGTACACTTCTGCTTCCTCTGCGAAGCTAAGGGCTGATCCTCCTACCGCCACTTTTACTCACTCACAGGGTGGGTTAGGCATCGGCAGTAGTCACCTCAATTTCGTCCCAGGTTGAGGCACTTTACTAAGTAGAGAGTGCCTCTTCCAACATGAGCCCCTTGCAACGTTACACGTTGGGCACTTTTGACCATGGAGATAGGCGATCTCCTGTCAAAGGGGACAATCAAGGTCATCAAGAACTTTTTTTCAGTGGGATTTGTTCCCGCATGTTCTTGGTGCCGAAGAACGATGGCCGACTCAGATAGGTTATCGATCTGAGTATTCTGACGCAGTCTATCATTGCACCTCAGTTCAGCATGGAGGCTTTCAGATCAGTTCGCCGCTCCATTCCCCAGGATGTTTTCCAGTTCAAGACCATTCCCTTTGGCCTCGGCCTGCATCCTTGGGCCTTCACCTGTCTGATGTCGCAAGTGTTAGTCTTACATTGCACACAGTCCAAGGTGTCTTCTTCGGCTTGTCTAGTTGATATCCTCCAGAGGCAATCCAATACTGCTTTTCTGGAGTCTGATGTCGTCACACTATTGAGCCTACTCACGTCACTAGGGTTCAGAGTCAACGGAGAGAAGTCGGACCTGGTCCCTTCTCCATCTTGTCATCTGGGATGGACTTCATCAGCTCGGAGCCTTCCCTGACTGCTTGGTCTCTGCGTTTCAATGACGGATCTCTTTCCTCTAGGTCAACTGCATGTCTGACCTCTCCAACACTTTTTGCTCAGTTGTTGGAGGCCGAGTGTCGATCCTCTGGTTCTGGTGTTTCTGTTACCGGAGTCTCTTCCTCGTCACCTTCTCCCCTGACAGATGTTCAGTGGATTATGCAGGGAGTTCCGTTGGACTTCCCCACATCCGATCGTGTTCTGACGGTAATCGCCAGCGATCTCGGATGGGATGTGACATTGGATCCTCAAGGTCTTTTCCTTCACAGGTCATGGGACCAGGATCTAGCAGCCCTTCATGTCAACCAGAAGAAGCTTCTTGCTCTTCTTCTGTGATTCCGATAGTGGATCCCCCGCTTTTCGAATTGTCAGGTCCTTCTGTGGTCTGACAATTCTACGGTGGTTGTTTACATTTGGAACCAGGGGGGAACGCACTATGTTCCCATGTACGATTTGGTTCGGGATCTTCTACTGCTCGCTCAGGATGTCAATGCCGGAGTGGTGGTTCATCACATTCCCGGTCGTCTGGATGTCCTAGCTGACTCCCTGTCCCGACGGGGCAGGTTCTTTTCCACCGAGTGGATGTTCCACATGGCAGTGTTCCAGTCTCTTTGCGATCTCTGGGGTCATCCCCACATCGATCTCTTTGCGACTCGTTGGAACCATCAGGTGGACACTTTCGTGTCCCGTGTCCAGATGCTCTGGCTTTCACCGTGGATGCTCTGTCCCTCCTTTGGGACGGTCTTGTTGGCTACGCCTTCCTGCCGGTTCCGATTCTGCCTCAGGTTCTAGCCCAGATATGAACCTGCAGTGGTCGAATCCTTTCGATCACACCCCTGTCGCCTCGGTGGGTGTGGATCAATCTGCTTCGCTCTCTGTTAGCGGCGGTTCTGGCATGTCTCCCTCCACATCACGACTTTCTTTGCCAAAGTCGCCCGAGGAGGTTTCAGGTCGACCCGACTTCATTGTGCCTTCGCGCATGTCCTTTATCGTAGTGGTTTTTAGAGACGAGCAGTGGAATTGCTTTTGTTCTTCAAAGAGGCACTCACTCCACTGGTTAGCCTCTGTGGCTAAGTAGAAGGTTCTTCTGTCGATGGTGTGCGATCACTCTGATGCTTCTGTCACTCCTTCGATCACACCGATTGCAGAGTTTCTGGTATATCGGAGACCTTTTTCATATGTAGTACCGCATTGTTTTGGCACTCATCCTTGCCTTTCCATGCTTGTTCAGTTCTTTTCCTTGAAAAGGCCCAGGACTTTACAGTTTACAGTTTACTCCAAGATGGACACTTTCTTGGGCGCTGCTCTGCTGGGGGGGGGGGGGGGGGGGGGGCATTCGCACCTTTATCTCGGGTGGATATGCGTTTTCTCACATGCCAGATGTTGCCTGAATCCATTTCTCGATGGATTTGTCTTGCTATTCGTGCAGCTTCTGCTCATCAAGCTACTGGCAATTGTATTATCAATCGTTTTTCTGCCACAAGGTGCATGCATTGCCTTCCTCTCGGGGCTTATACTAACTCTGTCATGTTGTCGGATGTTATTCTGGCAGCCGACTGGAGAAATGCTACCTTCTCCACTTATCTGCGACAGTAACAGGAGCAGAGAGAGGACCTTTGTTCTACAGGCCCTCTTTCTTCTGCTCAGGCTGTTGTCTATCCCAGCCATTCAGCTTCTTACAGGGTCAGTACCAGCTCAGTGCTGTTACTGCCCTTTCTGCCTGTGCGTCACACATCACCATACGCCTCATCTTTCATTTTCTTTTACTAATGTTTGTGATGCTATGGTTTGATAGGACTAGGGATCTCTTCCTCTGTCCACGGTTCCAGTGCAATTGAGTTATATGTGGGTTGGTTATGTGATTCCCTCCATCCTATTGTCTATTCAGCTTGTAGTAAACAATTGTAAGGTAGGTTGACAAGAAATATAAATTTTATAGTAAATTTCCTTTCTTATTATACCTACCGCAATTGTTTACATGGAGGCCCTCCTGTCTTTTTATTCGGGTAAGAATCCTTCCTCCCCACTGATCACATAACTCCTATGTTGGCGGACTCAAAAGAATGATGAATTGATGACTGCACTGCTCATTGGTTAACGGAAGTCGTGGATTTGTACTAAGGGAAGAGCGTCCCATACTGGGTGTGTGCCGATGGCGCTCGGCCCAGTTTTGGCTTATTTTTTCGTGGTGTTTTTTTCACACCACTTTTCTTTCCCACATCTCTTGGGAAAAATTAAAATAGAGAGTATTTTATCCGAGTTAGGGTCTTCCACTGTAGTGCAAGCCTGTAGTAAACAATTGCAGTAGGTATAATAAGAAAGGAAATTTACTATAAAATTTATATTTTTTGGATACTCCAGCAGAATAATAGTTTGAACTACTCTTTTAAATAGTAATTTGTAAATTCTTATATCAATATTTTATTGAATGTAGTCTTGCTCAGCTTTTAACAATTCCCCAGATTGTTTTAGTGTATAAATTATTGTTTTCAAATACACTGTGTTTGTGATTCACAGTGACTTCCCTGGCCACCTGATCCAATTCGATTGAAGTTTGATTGCCCTATCAGACATACCTATAGTTTTGTTATGTGGGATTTTTTTTCATTAAGATTTAATGACACTTAATTTCAACAGCCAGGGTCACCTTGAGTCGTACAGTTTTTTGTGTGGAGAAAGTAAGAGTACCTGGAGAAAACACTTGAGTAGTGGCGAGCAACTGTCAGATTTGCCAATTTACTAACTCAGCACAAACAGGGTTAGCATTGGTTGAAAACAAGGCCTCTATCGATGTGCAGTATGCCTTAATACACACAGCCACATTGCCCCCACTTGAGCAGGTGGGATTAAGTTCCTTGCCCTTGGACACAATGCAGCTACCCCTGGTGGGATCGGACCATGGATCTTTCAGTTTGAAGTCCAGTGCTTTAACCACTGAGCCACTAAGTACCTGTCTACATGTAGGATAGCATGGGTGGTGAAAATCATCCATACTGTAGGAAAATGCATTCAATGGCTTCTGAAAAATTCAACTCAACCAATCGTATAGCAATAAATCAGGTATTATTTTCAGAATATTAAATTATTCAGCATTGAATTTATTTATTTATTTATTTATTGGTGTTTAAGGTCACATACTTATGCACAATGGCTGATCGTGACAGTGACAGTTTTGTGGGTGGAGGAAGCTGGAGAGAACCACCAAGCATCGATGGGCAACTGTCGGCTACACAACATTTTAACTCTGTTCAAGCTCCACTCAAGCAGGGTTACAGCAGTTGAAGTCATGTGCACCATCGACGTGCAGTACACGTTAGTACACGGCCTCATCATGCCCCCATTGAGGCAACTGGGATAAAGTGCCTTGCCCAAGGACCCAACGCGGGTCATCCTGGACGGGGATCGAACTCAGGACCTCTGCCATAGAAGTCCAACAGTCTACCACTGAGCCACCGTGCTCCCATTCAGCATTAAATGATCTTCCAAACTTCAGATCATGAATTTGAAAAAGATTCCTAAAACCTCAAAATTGTTTTTTTTTAATAACACCTGGGGTGGACGTCCTCTTTAGTGGGCAGCATAGGTATAAATGATTGGCTAAACTTGAGTTCCTACCTATATTGTGGTTTTGATGTAGCTATTGATGCTGAAAATTACCTTAAACACAAATAAATAAATAAATAAATAAATAAATAAATAAATAAATAAATAATCTTAAGTGTTGAATATATTTAGATATTTTTGCCACACTTTGACAGTCCTCATCCTGTGACTTTGCAGTTGCTTCTAGACAAGTCTTGACTGCCTATATAGGCAGTCAAGACTTGCCTAGAGACAACTGGCAATGCACATTTAATGTTAACTTGCAAGATTATCCAGTCTGAATGTTAGGGTATCTGTTTTGTTGTAGCAAAAAAGTGATAGAAGTCAGAATTAGGCCTTCAAAGGTTAATTGAAGTTAGTTCTTGCCATAACTTTATATCTCTCTGAAACATACAGGCTAGCTACCCCTAGCCCCTCACAGGAAGTGAGACAGTGCTTGTTTACTGTGGTAAACAAGCACCGTTTTACTGGTAAAATAGGATCCTGTCACTAATGCTTGGGATGCAACATGGGGTATAAACGATTGACTGACCTTGACTTTATCTCCATGTTGTGGTCACGATTAGCCATTGTGCAGAAGTATGTGACCTTAAACAACAACAAACAAATGATAAATAGTTACCCCTAGTGATATTTGTATTCGGCACTATGGTCAAGATTGTTGTTTCTAAAGACCATTTTTTGTCTTCCAAGTGAAAACATCAGTTCTTTTCATCACAGATAAACCAAACTTGAGGGAAGTATTTGCAAACACAACTCAATGCGTGGATCTGTGATCTTCTCATTGGATTTTTTACCGAAGAGATCTTGCTTCAAACAAGTAATTCAATGTGGTTTTGTCCATCTATTTGTCTTTCATGGCATTCCTGAAAATTAAATTTCAATATTTAATATAATGGCACTCATTGATTGAATTTCAAAGTAAACAATTAGGAATGCAGAAATTCCAGTCACATCATTAATAAAATATTTGGTTTAATTTCAGACATTTACTTTCAGTGTCCTATCTGCACTTTCTTTAGCACTTAATTGATTTCAATTTTTTTAGTTCTTCTCTTGACAAATAATAAATTTTTTATTGTCTCGTGAGTGTTCTTAATAGGAAATACAGTGATGTTCCCTTAAAATTTTCTCACACAAAATATTGGGCTACTGGAGATCACTTGAGGTTTTAGAGTACAGTATTCCACTTGACTGGATATTTGCTTATAGGAGATCTGTAGAGATGGCATATTTTATCAACCACTAATCCATTTACTTCATATTCAATAGAAAACACTATGCACTGATTTAGCTGCAGCTCCAGCAGGTCCAACAAATTTCTCATTAGGAAATTGTTAAATAAGTGATTATTGAAACTGATGCAGTGTGAATGATGTATTTGACATTCATGCGATTTACGGCAGTAAAAGAAATTCAGAATGAATAATTTATTTCAGTTGAGATAATTCATCTCTCCGAACATAATACAATAGTAGGTTTTTAGATGGATTGACCCTCTGCACCGAACATAATACAATAGTAGGTTTTTAGATGGATTGACCCTCTGCAATTGGAAAGATAAGCATTTTTCACATTTCTGTAACAAATTATTTCCTTTTGTAGACTCTTTCAATGGTAGTATTTATTTATTTATTTATTTATTTATTTATTTATTTATTGGGGTTTAATGACACTTTTGAATAGCCAGGGTCACTTCATATTGGACAGTTTTATGGGTGGAGGAAGACAGAGTACCCAGAGAGAACCACCGAGCAGCAACGAATAATGTCAGTCTCCTACTACCAACTCCACACAAGCAGGGTTAGCACTGGTTGAAGGCAAGTGCACCATTGACATGCAGTATGCCTTAGTACACAGTGCCACCATGCCCTACGTGGGCAGTTGGGATTAAGTGACTTGCCCAAGGACACAACACTGTTACCCCTGGCGGGAATTGAACCGTGGACCTTTCGGTTTGAAGTCCAATGCCACTGAGCCTCTGTACTTCAAAGAGTAGTCTCCATTTGTTGTTTTCTAATAATATAGCTTTGTACTGACAACATATCTCTAACATATTATCTTTCTGGATTATCATACTGTCATTGTAATTTAACCGTTTACCTAACAAATAGAAGATAATGCTTGAAAAAAATCTTTAATAACTAAAAAGTTTCATGGCTCCTGACGCCATCACTGGACTGAGCTCATTCTAATCATAACGTATGTTTTTGAAAAATTGAAAAACAATAAAATTTGAATGACTTTTTTGTGAACAGCGGCAACTGGTTTTTGTTGTTACATTATGTAAATGGTTAACCTCTTGCATGCTGCTGGTGATTATTCCTGCAAAGGACTCAAAATCTCTTGTCATTGAAATAAGTATAATTTTGGCACAGTTAGCCAAATTTTCCTCTGTAAATTGAATGTTCTTTTTGACCAATGATTTCTAAGTTAAATTTAGTTGAATTTTCCTTCAAATCTAGTCATGGCTGCTTTACAGCAGCCATGACTAGATCTGATGAAAATGATTTTGCAAATACTCGGCGGGTTAAGAGTTAATGAGTCACAATTTTTCAAGATTTTAGCATATTATATACAAAACCCAGTGGTTGGCTACAGTATATTTCTTCCAAAATGTGACTCAAGATCTCATATTATAGAAACCGTAATGACCTGGTCTTTGGGGAAGATACTGGAGAACAAAGACAAGAAATGATACAAAATAGTATTAAATGATAAAAGGCTAATGGATACATGATTTGGTCCATGGATAAAAGGACTGAGAATAAGAACTTCCAGAGTGACATTGCTGAGGCCTAAAGTCCGGTCTTTTATTAAACAACAAGTCCCATGTGTTAAACACCCCACTAGTCTGTTAGAAGGGAACAGAAGCTTTTCTACTTAAAACAAATTTCTTGGATATCATTTCTCTTTTTACACGCCTCAAATAATGATGTCAGTGCTAGGAATTATTAACAGAAGGAAAGTCTACTGACTGGATTTCTTTTGACCAACCCTGTTAATTGAATAAAACATCCAAACATAAAACCATTTACCATACCTTCAGTACATATTTGACCTATTAATTGCATATAGCTTATAGAATAAACTCCTATTAATTGAATAAAAAATATTGTAATTTGAGAAATTACACTGACAGTCACTGGATTCCCTTGTTTGTTGAACTATTTGGCCTCAGTACATCCATTATGGGAAATTTAGTCTATTATATCTTGTTTGACAGAGCTTGATAAGCTCAGTCAAACAAGATATAATAAAATAAATGCTCAGTTTATTTCTAAAATACAGGAAAGTGACCAAATCCCTCTTAATTGAGTACTCCTGTTAATTGAATAAATTTCACTGGCAAAGTCAGTTAATGGGCTTCTACAATACTACAATGTATTTCAGCTGGTACAAAATGCATGGAAATTCCTGTATGTGAATCCTTTTTTTTCTCTGACAGTAATTTTATAATGGACAGGTTTATAGGGAGCAAGTAACCTTTTTGGCCCTTTGCCCAAATGAATGTATATTATGTTAGTGATTTTTACTTCAATTCTTACAGTTCCCCAAGTGAAGAACCTCAAAAATAGCTGATCCTTGTGATTGTGAAAGGTTTACAATAGAACAGCCAATAAATCATGAGCGTGCTCAGTTTAATGTTGTCTAGGCTTATTGCAGATTGGAAACAATATTGACTTCCCTTGGTTATCTTTGGCACATGCAATGAATATAATGTTGAATGTTCTTTCTTTCCACAGTTTCCTTCCTGTCTTGCTGGGTCATCTGCCAATGACAACATGATAGATTAGGTTTAATTATGGGCATCTTGGGCTGATGACTACTGTTTATTAGCTCTTTGTGGTGGAGAATGAACTCGTGACTTCTGATTTCTTCTAATCAAACATGACAACTGTGCTTTGGGGATTTCCCAATTCACTCTTTCATTAATAAAGATGTGTAGGAAATAATGTTTCTTCATTTAACCCATGGTAATGGCCAATGCTGCTCCTGTAGTATAAATACAATAATGAAACTAAGGATGACACATGCAGAGGTTACTCTTTTACTCATGGGGGCACAGTGACACTGTCTAATATGGCGTACTGCACATCAATGATGCACTTGTCTTCAACCAATGCTAACACAGCTTGTGAGGAATTAGTATGCTGGTGAGTCTGACAGTTGCTCTCCATTGTTAAGTGGTTCTCTCCAGTTACTCTGGCTTCCTCCACCTGTAAAACTGTCTGACACGAGGTGATCCTGGCTGTCAAAAGTGTCAATAAACCCCGATAAATAAATAAATAAATAAATAATAAATACTCTTTTACTCTATCAATTATGTTTAACTGGTTGTATACTGAAGCACATATTTGGGCACCATTCTGAAGTGTAGCTGCTGCAACTGAACTGGTAGAGTATTGGAAGCCTGTATTTGGGCTTTATTCTGAAGGGCTTCATTATCTTTAAAGTGAAAATATTTAATGTCTTTGAAAATTGCCTTGTCACAGTTTATGGGAGAGTGCATATAGGTACTCTCCCATCTCCCACAAATTGTAACAAGGCAATATTGTGTCCACATATTCATTTTCACTTGGTGGGGGGGGGGGGGGGGACTTTTACCCACAAGGGGCTTTTGTTGAGGGGGAGTGGGGATGCTATTCCCCCTTTGCCTACCATAGGCAGATTTCCTGCCTAGGACAAAAAATTCTCAGTTACCTGAAAGAGGTATAATCCTGGCTCATTGAAAAGAAGGATATCCCCATAAATAGACGTGATTTCTTGATGCCAGATTCTATTGAATTTTTCATCAAACCAAATCACGGCACCTGCAAAGAGAAATTAAAAAAAATATGCAGTAGGTTAGGTATTTAGATACACAAGTTAAAGTTCACAAAGGAGAACTTTTCCTTTACAATTGGCAACAATTCTTGACGTAACTGACTGTGTGTGTGGGGGTGGCAGGTGTGTGTTTTGGGGAGTCCTTGAAAAAACAAGTATTGGTGGCAAATCCAAGATTTTCAGTTGGGGGCTGGGACACAACATTTCAGAAATGTAATGCAAAACATCATTCAACCCGCAGAGAAGTGAGTTTATGGGCACTCTCCAATAATTTGTAATACAATAAAGTTTGATGAACAAATTCAGACCACCAAAAATAATCTAGCCTTCAACCAGTTAACAAAAAAGGGCATTCAGATTTTTTTCTGTTTTTTGTCCCAAGAAGATAGTTAATAAACCCTCAATAGAATGGGCTCATTCCAATTAGGGATCATAAGTTATGTTCTTGAGATAAAAAATGAAAATTTTTAGTCATTCAAAAAGGTTTTTTGCAAGTTTTGTCAGCTACTTGTGTTCTGTAAAGGGTTAAGTTGCAACCTGTGGTGCACATGCAGGGGTATCACTCACTCTTGAATGCACATTCATTTATAAATAATATTGTGTGATATTTGTTTGGATATTGCATCCGATAAAGGATTGGAATATATCTGTACTGAAGATATAGCATCACTACAAAAACAACCCCAAAAGACAAACAATGAAATCCACTTACAAAAAAATGTGTAGTTCACTGCAGAAAAAGGATTTCCTTTCAAAACAAAAATAATGCAATAGTCTTCTATCAGATTATGTTTGTTCACAAGTTTATTCCCATGGGTATTTGGTTTTCTGTCAAGAACTGCAGAAAAGTATGCACTTCTATTTTTTATACATATATTTGTCCTACAGCCAATAACATGAGAATCTGGTTCATATATTTGAACACTATTCATGTAAGGAATATTCTACACTCTTAATCCTTTACCTAATGAATCGGTCACATCAGCCCATGTATTATTTGCAAACTGAGCAGTTGAAATTAAAGTTTTCAAAAAATGTCAGCAAAACCATATCATATGACCCATCATTGGAATTGAGCTCGTTCCATTGTGAGGGGTAACATGATATGGCTTTGTTGAAATATTTTGAAAAATTTGAATAAAATATTTTTAAAATTACAAATTTTGATATCATGTGCGATGGTAAAAGGTTAAAGGTGTGATTCCAGTTTTGTGACCAAAAGAACAGGTCAGATATGGGGGTGTGTGGAGGCCAAAATACCAAAATAGTTAGACCTGTACAGTGAGTGTTGCACAGCAATGCAAGCATTGTAAAGTGAAAAATCTTGGAGTTTTAGGGAAAAAGAAACACTTTCCTGCAATCTAAGCCTCTTCTTGGCAGTAAAATGTGATTCCTTAATTGAGGTTTTTTTTTTTTGGTGGGGGGATTGTTTGTGGGGAGGGGGATTTCCCAGCCTTTTCTTTCGACAACAGGACTTTTCTACATAATAAACCAATAAAACCATAACTGATTATGTTAATGCTCTCATGTCAACAGTGTTTCAACCTGGAGACATTTAGGCCCTGAATGTTTTAGCTTGGATGTTGTGGATACATGTACATGGACACACCTTACATTATGTGAACAAATAACAGGCAATAAGATAAAAAAAAAGTAACTTCAGACACACAGACATGTGTTTGGATGTGGACATTTCTGACTTGTTTCATTTTTGATTGGGAAAAAATTCATTATCGCAATTTCTCTCAGGTAACCACTATCAAGAAACGTATTTTATTATTCTATATTCAGCTAGCAAATCTTCCATATCAGTTTTAAAAATCATCAATGGAAAGCATGTGTCTATAAACAAGATGACAAACAGGCACTCTTATTGGCCTGTATATATTCTGAAAATTTCTCATAAAAACGTTCAATCTGCTAAAAGACTGTCCAGTCAGGAGGATTCAGTGCACAAAGAGATGCAGCATGAATTCAATTAACTGCCTAAAAGTGCAGAGTGACCCTGAAAAATAGTGAAAGCTAGAAGCAGTAATTGCTATGTTGAAATGACTGGGAAATTTTTTAGGGACTAGTCACCAGCTGTTAGTCAACTTGGAGTCGGCTTGCAGTCTACTAGTTGTTTCCCTGTACAATCAGAATGAATGAAACTCCTCATCCTCATATCATGTTATAGTACCTACATTTGTGGTGTGATCAGACAGGTTAAAATTGCTGAATGGCCATAATAATACCTGGCTCCTTCCTGGAATGAGATCAGTTTCAGCTAAAAATCCCCCAAAATACAACAAAGTTTTGGGGGAGTTTGGTGGTTGATGACAATGATGTTTTGTGTCAACTTTGCAAGCATCAGAGTAAAAATAGGTGACTTATTTTAAATTCTGCCTCCATTTAAATGAAGTTTTCTACTGAATAAAATATATGAAAGGCGTTTAATATATCATTTTTTCTGGGTTTAACTATTTACTTGTGTGTTTTTTTTTATATTCTCAGATTGATTCGTAACACAAGTGGACAGGTCAAAAATATGTCAAATTTTGTATTCAGTAATTCACATGCTTCCATAGGGGGGACGAAAATCTGCGACTGAAAATACAACACATAATGGACATATTTTTGAATAACTACTAACAGTGCACGTTACTACATTTGCATTGTTTCATAGTCAGGAATCTAGTGCCAGAAACTCCGAAATGGAATTAGAACAATCTTAAAAAAAGGTCCAATGCTTCGTGGATGATTACATATTCCAGAAATCCACATACGAAAAGGGTGAACTCTATTTTTAGATCACTAAACTGCAAAACCAACATTGAGTTTTAAAAATATGACTGTCAAAGCAATCAGCAAGTGTTTTTCCTGGTCATTTTATATTTGTTCAAGTATTGTTTTGCCAGTGATTAAAGATTAATTAAGTAACAAGCTTGTTGTCAAATAAACTGATTGTGGTGATAAAACTTTGAGAGATAAAGTGTACTTGTCAGGTACTGTAACTTGTAATACGAAATAGGAAAAAAGATGAAATGCACTGGCCGGGTACTGTAACTTGTATTGGGAATGGAATATATATGTTGATAACTTGTCAAGGAGGAAATTTTTAGTACACTTTTGACCAGTCAATGATTCATTTCAACACAAGTAATCACTCGGAAGCACGGTGTCTCAGTGGTAGATTGTTGGACTTCTATGGTAGAGGTCCCAAGTTCGATCACCATCCGGGACGACCTGCGTTGTGTCCTTGGGCAAGGCACTTTATACCGGTTGCCTACATGGGGGCACGATGATGCCGTGTACTAAGGAGTACTGCACGTCGATGGTGCACTTGTCTTCAACCGCTGTAACCCTACTTCAGCAGAGCTTGAACAGAGTTAGAATGTTGAGGAGCTGACAGTTTCTTGTTGATGCTCAGTGGTTCTCTCTGGGTACTCTGGCTTCCTCCACCTGCAAAACTGTCATGGTCACAATTTACCATTGTGCATAAGTATGTGACCTTAAACACCAATAAATAAATAAATAGTAATCACTCAGAGTTTGGTTTTCCAAAACTCTCAGTATATTTATGTATTGAATGAAAAGAACGCTCCCTAGAAGTAAGTTTTCAAAATCATACAGATCATCAGTTAAAAATAATCTTATGTTGACATCATCAAATATGATGCTGTAGACACTAGGGCTAAAATGATTCTCGCAAGGAAAAGAATGAGAATTGACTTTGATTCTCACAAATTGTTGATTTGATTCTTGTCATATATTCTGAAGGTGTCCTTAAAGGCCTGGAAAGTTCTACTTGTTTTTTTTTGTTCTCTCATCAACATGTAACACTTTGTGGCAGTGGTGTCGAGTGAAGTCTTGGCTGCCTCTACAGGCAGTCAAGACTTCACTGGAAACCACTGCCAAGGTACTGTAACTTCCATCAGCAAGACCATCAAAAGCCTGTATGTTGGACCATGTGTTTTACAAGAACATGTAAGACAAGAGACGCACCAAAATTGGAGCTAGGCCTTTAAGAGGGTTGAGCTGTACTCAAAAAACTAAATATTAGGTTTGTTTTATTCCTAAGGAATGTGTACAGTACTATCAAGTTCTAAATTATTTAATTAGGATTCTGCATGATTATAAATAAAAAAAAGTAATAAACCTACTGCAAAGACATAAGTTCACTGGTAGACCAAGAAAAACAGGGAGGTCCCATAACAAGGATGCTACCAAAAGAGAAGTACAGCACATATTTGCTGTGGGAACCCTGCTAACTGAAGTAATGCTTGTTTACCGGTAAATGAATTTTGTGGCACTGGTATAATATGACTGGGTAACTAATACCTATGATGGCAGTCCTTTAACTGGTAGAATGCTAAATTGTTTTTGGTTATCAAAAATATTTATTTGTATGTCTGCTTTGTTACAATTTATGTGAGAGTGCCAAAAGGCACTCTCCCTTAAATTGTAACAAGGCACATTCTTGACAACTAAATAATTTCACTTCAAAGATAATATGAAGCACATCCACAAAAAATGAAACCTTTAAGTTGAAAATGAAGCCTTTAAGTTTGGGTACCTGCATGCAGAATAAAGCCCAAATATGGGCTTCTAGCACCCCACCAGTTAAAATGGGCAGCATAGGTGTAAACAATTGTTTGAACTTGACCTAATGCTTGTTCTGTGATCATGATATAGCCATAGATGCTGGAATTGTCCTTAAATACCCGTAAACATAAATATCACAAACAAATGCCGAGAAAGTGAAAAGATTTGTGAGTTGTTCATTCTCATCAAATCAAGCCATGGTTGGTCCATGTTCATTGGGTTGTGCTCACATTAGACCAGTCATTTGCTTGCAATTGAGTCCTTACAGTGGCTTTCGGCACTGGGACAGTTAATAAATAAAATTGATTGGAAAATTCCGCTACTTTGTTAAAATTATGTGTCGTTGGAAAACATTTTAGTTTCCTGTATTGCGGTGTAGTTTTCTCTGTGATCTCGTGACAAATCGCTATAGAAATCTGTAGAACATGTATAATTATTAAATATTGATTGTATTGCAGGTATTTAATTATAATATTGGTAAGATGTCAATCAATCAAGCCTGGGTAGTCATAATAATGGCTCCCATTCACCTCTTCTATTAAACGTTTCTCTTAATTGTCTCAATTGCCAAAAGAGACAATTTATTTTTCTCAGAATATTGCAGTGGATGCAAATGAAAGTTCATAATTTGTTCTGTTTGTGAGATTAAATTAAAATTGCTTAGCTATGAGAGCATTGCATTAGGTTATGACACTATCTATGGTGTTAGGATATCTATAAACAATCTCAGTGGCATGTCAAAATGGGTCCAGAGCAAAGAATTAAATGTTCCAATGTACGATCATGAGACATAATCCGATAACGTTTGTTAACCTTGTACCCAACGTAACAGTAAAAATGGCCTGTGCTATTCACACAAATGGCCATTCAAATTTTATTATTATTTTTTCAGTTTTTGCCTCCAAAACATAACTTATGAACCCTCATTGGAACTAGTTTGTCAGATTCTTTCCAATAAGGGGTCATAAGCTATATATTGCCAGCCACAAAAGATAATATTTAGTTGTTTTAGAAAACTTGGTACAAATGTCGTCTGCTAGTCGTGTTTGGGAAAAGGTTTACTGAACAGCCTCCATTCCTCATGGGACCTCCATGTGAACCATGGGAAGTGCATCAGTGCTTGTTTACTGTGGTAACCAAGCTCTGTTTTACTGGTAAAATAATAGTACTCAGTAACCAATGCCCAGGGTGGAAGTCCTCTAAAATGGGCAACATGGGTATAAATGATTGGGTGGACTTGACTTTATATCCATTTTGTGCTATTAGCCATAGTGCAGAAATATGTGACCTTAAACACAAATAAATAAATCCTTCGTGGGGACCCAGGAAATTGCAGCAGTGCTTGTTTACTGTGGTAAAAGAATTCCTGCTTTACTGGTAAAATACGACCTGGTAACCAATGCCTGGGGTGGAAGTCCTCTACAGTAGGCAGAATAGGTATCAATGATTGGCTAAACTTGACGTCGTACTTATGTTGTGGTCATGCTATAATCATAGATGTATACAGTGACTTTAAACACCAATAAATAATTAAATATGAACAGCTTCCATAAAAACAGGAATAGAAAGTCATTGGCAGTTATTCCATTATGCATACTTTTGTTGTAATTATCAGAACAATAAAGAATTTAAATTATTTTGTATTTGACAAAGATAGTCAGAGTTCTGTTCAACAAAATTAATTTAAACACGTGTACTCACTTCTTTAATATGAGAGGATGAACATGAGTCTTTGAAACCCTTTGAAAGTCCTCTAAAATGGACAACATGGATATAAACCATTGACTAAACTCGATTTTATCTCCCTGTTGGGGTCATGATTAGTTTTTGTGCAGAAACATATGACCTTAAAACACCAATAAATAAATAAATAAATAAATAAATAAATAAATAAATAAATAAATAAATAAATAAATAAATAAATAAATAAAATTACCGGGATATGATTGCATGCTGAGAGTACACCTGGAATGTATGAATATTCAACCACAAGAATCTTCATACATTTCAGCACCTTGATAACATGAAACTCTTGCGCATTATGACATAATGGAACTCTTGCATTAAAAGCATATTAGCCATATTTATTTAGGTGCAAAAGCATTGGTGAAAGAATGGAATGCCACTTTTGTATGCTAAAAGTAACAGTCAAATAAAAAAGTATTAAATTTGGTGTGCCGCTGTCCGTTGTGCAACATGCATTGGAACAAAATGTTTGATATGAAAAGATGTAACATCCCCCATCAGTGAAGTTTGATGACAAGAAAGCTGTTACCCTCTGACAACATCAACAGTGTAACAGTATTCACACCATCAAAGATCAAATGAAAGAATGAAAGCCAAGCTTGGAAATGAGTAACGTGGTATCAACTTTCTGATATCAGCACTTGTTTTTTGTCATTGATAAGGCCCCACAAAGTAGATCTTCTGTCTCTCAGGCCATTTTTTTTGTAAAATCACATCTTGTGATTTTTAGCTGACTGAAGGGAGCTCAACTTATCACTTGCCATCCGTCATTGTCCGTTGTGAACTTTACATTATTGACTTCTCGTCACAAACTACTGGATCAAATTGAATCAAATCTGGTATGCATGTTCCCTATCATATGTCAATTCAAGTTTGTTCAAACAAACTTGCCACGCCCACAGGGGGCACCACAAGGGACATAACTCTGACAGCACCTATAAATTTTTTCAAAAATTCAAAAAAATCTTCTTCTTCAGATCCACCAGTCAGAATCTTTTCATATTTATTATACAACATCTCTAGGGGGGTCAGATTCAAGTTTGTTCAAATCAAGTCCCTTGGTTAAGATTTGGGCTCTCCATTGGAGCCCAAATTTTAACTTAGTTCAATATGTGGAATTGTAACTTAGTGCAATATGAGTAAATTTCTTTTAAAATCTTCTTCTTCAGATCCACTAGTCAGAATCCTTTAACATTTGGTATGCATCATCTCTAGGAGGGTCAGATTCAAGTTTGTTCAAATCGGGTCCCTGGGTTGAAAATTTTGGGTCTGGTTGGGACTTAGAATCCAAATTTGAAAAAAAAAAAAAATTTCGATTTCTTATGCGTTTTATTAAATTTTGAGCAAAAAAAAAAAAAATTTTAGCCTGAAAATTTTGGGTCCAGTTTCGACAAAAATTTTGGACCAAAATTTGGAGAAAAAAATCATTTTTTATGCATTGCGTTCAATTTTGAGACGAAAAAGGAAAAAAAATTTAGCCTGAAAATTTTGGGTCCGGTGGAATTTTTTGTTGTTGATTTTTTATGTTTTGTTCAATTTTGAGACCAAATTTTTTTCTTTTTTATAGCCTGAAAATTTTGGGTCCTGTTCAAACTTGGAAATTTTTAACCAAAATTTGGAAAATTTTGGGGGGATTCTTTTCAAAATCGAGTACCTAGATGAATTAGAGTGGTTTATGCAAAAATCTCCTCCCCTCCCTTCCTTGTTGGGGGGGGGGGGGGGGGGCATTTGATGTAACAAAATGTTTGGCAGCAAAATATATTTTGAAAGATTTAGAGTGACTGCCCAGCCCTACTGAATTTCAACTTAGTTCAATATGAGGGAATTTCTTTTAAAATTTTCTTCAGATCCACAAATCAGAATTCTTTCATATTTGGTATATAACATCTCAAGGGGGATCAGATTCAGCTTTGTTCAGTTTGAGTTCCTGGCTTAATATTTGGGCTCTCTGTGGGTGTCAGGGGGCTGGAGGGGCATGTTAGGTTCTGGTTTGTTCAAATCCATTCCTTAGTGTATGTCCTTAAAGTTTGCCTTTCATGACTTCATTCCTTTGTAGAGTTGATGGACCAGGTATAACTGAATTTGACCCCAAATACTTCTTTCAAACACTTTGGCAGGTGAGCGATTAAGGCCCCTTGGGGCCTCTTGTTTATTCTATTTTTTTATTTTTGTAATTATTTCTTTGCCATCAAAAATTCATGTTCTTGGTTTGTTTTTTGTTTTAGGCCTCATAATATACAGGATACGATGGTTGGTGGTGTATTTCATTTTCTTGGAGTGCGAAAGCATTGCAAAGTTTTGTTACACTCAAGAGACAAATTTATCAGTTTTATCAACTTGGGTAAAATATCAGACATAAACCATTTAAATTTGCATTGGTTATAAAAAGAGAACATGCGGCAGCTAATAGAACCATGTAAGAGGGCCTGAGAAACAGATTTTTTATGTTTTTAGGCCTTACTAAAATATGTTGAAAATATCCATTTGTATCTGTTTGTATTGCTGCAAAAAATGTGCATATCATTGATGAATTCATTTTTCACAGACATCAAAGTATAATCTTGAAAACTGGTCAGCAATTATGAGGGATAAGAAAATTGAAAACCTTCAAGAAAATTTTATTTGCTTGAGCAGTGTTTATTTGTAGTAACAATTGCCCTCACCCTTAACTCCTTGCATGCTGCTGGTGGATATTCCTTCCCAGGACAGGATTTCTCTTACCCCTGAAAAAATTATAATGTGGGCATATTTAGTACAATATTCTTCCTGTAAATTGAATGGATGTTTTCACCAATGATTTCTTAAGTTAAATGTGAATGAATTTTTTATCAAATCTAGTCATGGCTGCTTTAGAGCAGCCATGACTAGATTTGATGAAAAATATCTTGAAAATACTCAGCATACTTAGCTAAGAGTTAAGGTAGTGGAAGGTGAAATACTTATCTGTGTGTGACCAATTAGTGCTCCAGCAGTTGTATGGAGATCAGCTGGTTCCACTGTTCTAAAGTCATTTCAATGAAGACTGTGAGAAAAGACATTTTTTCATGCTTGGGTTTGCCATGCCTGTACATTTGCTATTTTTAGCTGCGACGAGCAGCTCAAAATGTGGCAATGTCGGTCTGTCTGTCGGTCGGTCTGTCACCAACGAGTTTCAAAAACACCATAACTCCTAAAATACTCGATGGAATGACACCATACTTGGTATGCAAATGTATCCTCATGATATCGACACCCTCTCAATAGTGCATGTCATTCGGATAATTTCTGTCACATTTATGGACTTGTCACCAATGAGTTTTTTTGTCACCAACAAGTTTTTTTTGTCACCAACGAGTTTTAAAACATCATTGGCATTGCACGATTCGTCGCAGCTTCGTCACTGTGACAGTGCACTCTAGTTCATTCTCACAGGTGAAAGAATTTCAGTATACACTCATAAAGTACAAATATCATGCAGTTATTCCA
The DNA here is from genome assembly GCA_031216915.1 of Pictodentalium vernedei. Taxonomy (NCBI): domain Eukaryota; kingdom Metazoa; phylum Mollusca; class Scaphopoda; order Dentaliida; family Dentaliidae; genus Pictodentalium; species Pictodentalium vernedei. The sequence goes on from CM062296.1 coordinate 414,288,838, forward strand.
CTCAGAATAACTATTATAGTTTGCCAGACATTTCCTGACATTACACATTCACCACCATATCTGTTTATTCTTATACCATCCTCATGCAGTATCAGTTATTTGGTATAAATCATATTGGCAACATTTGAGAATTTGATATGACCTTCACTGAATTGACAACATTAAGCAGAATTTCCATCCACTATATT